>OX465601.1:58757500-60007500 GCA_950022295.1 Bromus sterilis
AGGTGTCAAGCTGTCACATCGGGTCACTTCAGTCATTTCGCACCTTGGGATTGCTGCCTATAAATACCCCACCCCCCGCCCTCATTGGCCGGGTGGCTGCTCCACGTTTGAATTCCTGCAGAGGAAAGAGAGAGAGCAACCCCACCGAAGCACATCACAAACCCATCCACCGAAGCATAAGTCCTATTGATCTGAGTTGATTCATTATGACTTAGGAAGAAGTTTGCTAGCCTTGTTATCTTGGAGAACTGCAATTCTCCTAGACGGTTAGAGAGTTGTTCTTCAGAGAGCGAAGAGTTATTGTCGCCTCGAAGTCCAGTTTGTCAAAGGTTTCGGTGATTTCCTCAATAATCAACCAAGAGTGAAGAACTGACCAAGCTCAAGGAGTTTGGTGCAGTGGAGATATGGACGGAGAGAGGTTAGCTCCTGTGTTCAATCACAAGTCCCTCCAACCAGACGTAGCACTTTGCAGAGTATGAACTGGTCGAACAAACATCGCCGAGTCAAGAGTTCGTTTTACCTTCCGCACTTACATTCTGTTTGTCAATTGCTTCAGAGTTATGCTTCGATGCAATTGATTCGATGCTTTTGATTCGCTATGTTCTGCTTCGATCAAGTTCTGCTTCATTGTTTACCCTTCTGTTGAATAGTTTCGATTGCTGTGTTAGGCTTCACTTCAAAGTTTCATGCGAAATTTTGAAGTGATCATTCACCCCCTCCCCCTCTGATCACATACTTGGTCTAACAATTGGTATCAGAGCAGGTCACTCTTTTTGGATTAACCTCCTGGAGTGTTTTCAAGTATGTCTTCTAGTATGTCTTTCGCAGCTATTCGCTCTGGCGAACCTATTCCTATTTTCAATGGGAAGGACTACTCTTACTGGAAGGACAAGATGAAGAGGAATATTATGGCTATCAATTCCACTGCATGGCAAGTTGTATTACACGGTGTTACAGCTACTGACAAGAATGCTATCACTCCTGAAGAAGCTCAACTGATGGATCTGGATTCGGTTGTCTGGGTGTTCATCACAAATCACTTGACTCCAGAAAAGTATCATGAAGTGAAGAATATTCCTTCGGCCAAAGGTGTCTGGGACTATCTTGAAAAGATTGGTGAATGTGTTTCTACTCAGAGAGATGCCAGAATTGACACACTTCGAAGCAAATTCTATCGCTTCAAAAGACTCGAGGGTGAAAAGGTTCACTCAATTTACAGCAGACTCACAGCTCTGGCAAATGAGTTGATTTCCCTCGGTGCTGATGATATAACTCCTCACTCAGTTGTCAGAACACTTCTTCGCTCGCTAGATGATTCGTTCGATCACATTGTTCTGATGATCAAGGAAAGGTCTGATTACAGACATCTTGTTGCTGCTGATGTTCTTGAGAGACTCACTACCTTTGAAATGGAAGAAGATGAGAAACGTGACATAAATGGTTCTCGAAGAAGATCTCATGCTCTGAAAGCAAAAGCTTCGCGTCATTCTTCGCCCGAAGTCAGTTCTGCTTCAGGTGTCGAATCAGATGATCCTGCAAGCATTGGAAAGGATTTGGCACTGATCATGAGACGCTTCAATCGCTTTCAGAAGAAAGGTTTTTCTTCACCCAAGAAGAGTTATCCTTCAAGAAGCTCGAGTCATTCTTCTCACCGCTCATCCTCAAGAAGCTCTCCATCGAAGGACAACTGCTGCTATAAGTGCAAGAAACCAGGACACTTCATTGCTGATTGCCCTCTGTGGGAAGCTGAGATCAAATCGAAGCATTCACAGAGAGACTCTTCATCGAAGCTTTACAAATCCTCCAGAAGTCATGAGTCAAAGAAACATGATTCCAGTTCAAGAAGGGAAAAGAAGAAAGATTCTGATGATGATAAGAGAAAGAAGTATCATAAGAAGCATGAGGGTTCTTCATCGAAGACTTACTCGTCTCGTCGAAGCAGCTCTCATCGTGCCAAGGCCTATCTGGGAAAGGAGATGAATTCTGAAGCCGAAGCCTCTGGTTCCGAAGCTGAACAAGACTCACGATCTGCTTCAGGGTCCGAATCAGATGGTGTTGCTGGATTAGCATTTGCTTCGACAGATGTTTCAGCAAATGCTTCGAGCTCATTCTTCACCAACTACAGCAGTGAAGATGAAACTCCTGCATATTGCTTCATGGCCAAGGCAAAGGTATCTTCATCCAAGTCAACCTATGATACTTCTGATTATTCTTCATGTGAAAGTGACACTAGAGTTAGCTATGCTAAACTTGCTAAAATTGCTTCAATTCAACAAGATGAGCTTGATTCACTAAGCAAAACTATTAAGAAATCAGAAACGTTGTTGATCAATGAGATTGAGAAAAGTCAAACTTTAACTAATGAGCATGAAGCTCTGAAGGAGAAGTTTGAAGAATTATCCTCTCGGCATGATCTTCTTTCAGTTGATTATGAGAAGCTTACCTATGAATTTCTTCAAAGGAAAGTGGCTCTTAAAAAACTGAAAGAGGCTCATGAAGAATTGGAAAATGTTAATATCTCTCTCATGGCTCAACAAGGTTCTGAAGCAATTGATAAAACTGAATCACCTTGTTTGGATTGTTTGGAACGAAGCAAAACTATTTCCAAAGGGAAAGATCCTATTGTTATTGATGATACTAATGCCTCCGATGAGGAAAATCCTGCTATTACCGAGGAAATCCTCAGGTTGAAAAACTTATTTGAAACAGGCATGTTCAAAAGTGTGCAAGGACACCAATATCTCTGTGATATCCTTAGGAAGGCCCTCCTTCACAGGAATCCCAGGAATGAAGGTGTTGGCTTTGAGAGAAAGATAAATCCTGATGGCACATATTGGGAGCCTGAGCAGTATCCTAAGACTGTTTGGGTTCTAGCGAAGGAGAAACCCATTGATATTGCTAACCTTTCAGGTTTCGATTGCAAAATGAACAAAGTCATTGTGGATGAATCACTTGATTCAGACTACAAACTCATGAAAGATGAACAGGGAAAAGTTTCAGCTGAGTATGTAGGTACTCCACCAAAGAATGGATTCTACAAGAGGCAGATATGGGTGCAGAAAGCACTTGTGGAAAAATTGCCTGCTAACCATTCTATGCAGGGAAAGCCTTCGGTACCACCGAATCATTTCTACTCTCTTGAGACGAGAAATGATCATTTGGTGACCGAGTCAAATGTTCCGCAGAAGCAATACTATCGTACTGGTCGCCATACGTATCGTCCTCATAATAATCGTACTAAGATTGCATATGCTCATACTTATGCTAACCATTCGCAGAGGACTTACATTTATGGTGTGCTTGATGGTACACCGAAGCAATACACTCCTGTCCGATTTAATATTGCTTCGACCAGTGCTTCAACGTCTTCTCAGTCACCTGCTCGTTTGTGGGTGGTTAAGAAGAACTAATTCTTCTGCAGGGCTATGTCTCCGGTGGATCCGAATGGGTCATGGATAGTGGTTGCACAAATCATATGACCGGAGACAAGGAGTTGTTCACCGAAGAAAAACTATCTCAATCTTCTCTGAAGTACATTACCTTCGGTGACAACAACAAAGGTAAAGTGTTAGGTTTGGGTAAGATTGCCATATCGAAGGATAAGCACATTGACAAGGTTATGCTAGTCCAATCACTTGGATATAATCTTATGTCTATTTCAAAGTTATGCGATATGGGTATGCTTGTGTTGTTTTCTGCTTCGCGTTGTGTTGTCTTTTCACAGGATGACTATTCATTTATCTTTGAGGGTTACCGAAAGGGAGATCTATACATTGTTGATTTTTCTTCGGGCCTTGCTGTTTCCACTTGCTTAATGGCAAAAGCTTCATCGGGTTGGTTATGGCATCGAAGACTTGGTCATGCAGGGATGAGAAATCTTCATAACCTAGTGAAGAAAAATCATGTTATTGGTCTTACCGAAGTAAAATTCGATAAGGATCGTCTCTGCAGTGCATGCGAAGCTGGTAAAATTACAAAGAAACATCATTCAGCGAAGACCATCATGACTACCACTTGTCCTCTTGAATTGCTTCATATGGATCTTTTTGGTCCTCAAAATTATGCAAGTCTGGGAGGAAACAAATATGGTCTAGTTATTGTTGATGACTTCTCACGATATACTTGGGTTTTCTTTTTGGATGACAAGAGCAAAGTGGTTGAAATCTTCAAGTCATTCGCTAAGAGAGCTCAAACAGAATATGAATTATCTCTGAAGCATATCCGAAGTGACAATGGAACTGAATTCAAGAATACTTATATCGAAGAATTTCTTGATGATCATGGTTTTACTCATGAGTTCTCTGCTGCTTATACACCTCAACAGAATGGTGTAGTTGAAAGGAAGAATAGAACTCTTATTGAGATGGCCAGAACTATGCTTGCTGAATACAAGACTCCTATTAGGTTCTGGGCCGAAGCAATCAATACTGCATGTCACATCATCAACAAGGTTTACCTTCACAAATTCTTGAAGAAAACTTCACATGAGCTTATCACTGGTAACAAACCAAATGTCTCATATCTTAGGGTATTTGGTGCTCCATGCTTTATTAGAGATATGAATCATAGCTCCAAATTTGCCCCTAAGGCACATGAAGGTTTTCTTTTAGGTTATGGCTCAAACTCTCACACTTACAGAGTCTATAACTCTCACTTTGGGAAAGTTATGGAAACTGTAAATGTAAGATTTGATGAAACTAATGGCTCTCAAAAGGAGCATTTGCCTCATGATCTAGATGAACCTCCACTTGATGAAGTGATTAGGTCTATGGCTATTGGTGAGATTCGCCCTGTCGAAGCTAATGAAAGTCAAGCTGTAAGGGATGATGATGGTCCAATGTTCCCACACATAGCCCGGGGCGCTGGAGATTACCATCCTGAAGCTAATGATGAACAGGACGAAGAAGGTCAAGGGAACGAAGGAAATGCTGAAGCTGAACCCGAAGCTGATGCAAATCCCGAAGCAGATGCTGAGCCTGAAGCAAATGATACTGCTTTATCACGAGTTCGAAGAAGAGTTGATGTGGATTCGATTCTCGAAGATATCAACCTACCAGGTCGTCCCACTACTCGATCTCGCACTCGCTTGGCTAACTTCTGTGGAAATTTTTCCTTTGTCTCTATGCTAGAGCCTTCAAAATATGATGAAGCCATGAAAGACCCTGATTGGTTATTGGCTATGATGGAAGAACTTCACCAGTTTGAAAGGAACAAAGTCTGGTCACTTGTTGAAAGGCCAGATCCCTCGAAGCACAACGTTATTGGCACCAAGTGGATATTTCGCAACAAGCAAGATGAAGACGGTATTGTGGTAAGAAATAAGGCTAGATTGGTAGCACAAGGTTACACCCAAATCGAAGGCATTGACTTCGGTGAAACCTATGCTCCAGTAGCCCGTCTCGAATCCATTCGTGTCATGCTTGCTTTTGCTAACCACAAAAATATATTGCTATATCAAATGGATGTCAAGAGTGCTTTTCTTAATGGTGAAATCGAAGAAGAAGTGTATGTTATGCAGCCTCCAGGTTTTGAAGACTCGAAGAATCCTGATATGGTGTACAGGCTTCATAAAGCTTTGTATGGACTGAAGCAAGCACCTCGTGCTTGGTATGAAACATTGAAGGATTTCCTTCTGAAGAAAGGCTTCAAACCAGGAACAACTGACCCCACACTTTTCACTCGATCATATAACAATGATCTGTTTGTGTGTCAGATATATGTAGATGATATTATTTTTGGCTGTACTAACTCTGAGATCAGCGAAGAATTTGCAAGGATGATGTCGAAGAAATACGAGATGTCAATGATGGGAGAATTGAAGTTTTTCCTTGGACTTCAGATTCGACAACAGAAGAATGGCACCTTTATTTCACAAGAGAAATACTTGAAGGATTGCCTAAAGAAGTTTGATCTTGCTGAATGCAAGACCATTAGAACTCCCATGCCTACTAATGGTTTTCTTGATGCAGATGAGAAAGGGAAACCCTTCGATCAGAAAAAGTTTCGGTCTATGATAGGTTCTCTCTTATACTTATGTGCATCTAGACCTGACATCATGCTATCAGTTTGTATTTGTGCTCGTTTTCAGGCAAATCCGAAGGAATCGCATCATATTGCTGTGAAGCGAATTCTTCGATATCTAGCACATACTCCTTCTTTGGGACTTTGGTATCCCAAAGGCACTCAGTTTGATTTGATTGGATATTCTGATTCAGACTGGGCTGGTGATAGGGTTGACAGGAAATCTACCTCAGGCACTTGTCATTTTCTTGGTAGATCTCTTGTGTGTTGGGCTTCAAAGAAACAGAATTGTGTCTCAATATCTACTGCTGAAGCTGAATACATTGCTGCTGGCTCATGCTGCACTCAAATACTTTGGCTTAAGCAGACGCTGAAAGATTATGGTATTCATATGAAGAAAATCCCTTTGCTTTGTGACAATGAAAGTGCCATCAAGATTGCACACAATCCTGTGCAACACTCTCGAACGAAGCATATTGATATTCGTCATCATTTTCTTCGAGATCATGTTCAGCGTGAAGACATTGAGATTAGCCATGTAAGAACAGAAGATCAATTGGCAGATATATTCACAAAGCCATTGGACGAGAAAAGGTTTTGTGCATTGAGATGTGAGCTGAACATCTTAGACTCACACAATGTTCAGTAAGATCGAAACTATTCACTGTATATATTCACCTTCGGTGTGTTCTTTTTGTTTAGTTTCGCTTGAGTTTTTCTTCGCCCAAGTTTAGCTTCGCTTGCCATTTGCTTTTTGTTCTGTGTTTAGTTTGCTTTATTTATTCGTTTCTTTTGTCCCCTATGCTTATCACTTTTAGCTTCGTTGTTGTTCTTCGAAGTGATAAGTTTCGGACCCTACCCCCTCCATTCTGCTTCGCCTCCAATCTTTTCGATCTCGAATGTTAAGCACGATTGAAACGGAAAGCATATTGCTTCGAACGTCCTTGAGTTCCGAAGCAAATGCTCCCAACTTTTATCGAAGTTTTTTGCTCTCGGTCAAGACTAATTCTTCGGCCGTTGAGTACCCGTCTTTTTCGGATCGATGAGCTTCGCTCGCGATACGCCACCACATCTGAGCCGTTGAATCGGAAGAGTCAATTGCTGAGAACCGTTCGATGTGATCTGGTAACCGCTCCAGATCGTGTTCCCCCCATCGAAACCGTTCCCACTCATTCATTCGCCCCGACTCCTCTGTCTTCCTCCTCGAGCGTCCGCAGAGCTCTTCGTCCTCGTCGTCGCCGTCGCCGCTTCACTGCCGGAACGCCGCCGCCGTGGACCTTCTCCGTCGACGCAGAGCATCTCTCCGCCCTCCGTCGCCGTAGCTGCCGTGCGTCACCAAGTTAGGGTACGCATTGCCCTCGGATTCTATCTGTCTCTCCGTGTTCTTCATCTAGGGTTTGGATCTGAGTTTGTTAGGATTTTGTCTTCTGTTCTAGGGCTATTTGATCCTTGCTGATCTTTACATCTTGGGAAAGTTGTCCTTAGCATCAAAGCTATCCCATCTTCTCAGGTCAGTGGATAAGATTCGGTTCGTTCTCTGCTCTGGATTGCGTTAGGTCTCGTTTCGACTTGTTCTAGCCAAATTCATACAGAGAAGTTGCAACCAATCTAAGATTGATGTGGGCTCCTATCAAAATTGATTTTGTTTTGGTCGAAACCATTGCCTGTGCTTATTCATTCCCTTTCTTTGTTTCCCTCTTGTCTATGATTCCATTCACAGGATGTCTGACGAAGAGGCTGCCATAGGCAATGAGTCCCCTATTGTTGATGGACTTGAGAATTTTCCAGAGCCACCGAAGCAGAAAGGCAAGGGAGGCAAAACGAAGGAAGTCAATAATGCCAGAGGAATTCCCGAAGCTATTCGCATCAGAATGGGATATGATACCCCTCCTGAGGAATCAGATAATGATAGAAAAACGAGACTGCAAAGGATTCGCAGATATTGGGCTGTTCGTTGGTATAAGTACAAGAGCATTCCATCTTGGAAGTGGGCGATGCAATTCGCATTCAGTCCCCCTTACAGATACACAACAGTCATGTGTGCTCAGTACACCGAAGCCAACAGATCGAAGTACTACCCCAAGCCTCCGGCTGTTCCTCACCCTAACACACTCAAAACACCTGATGATTATCCTGAAGAGCAAGAAAGACTTGCCATTTTGGCTGAGAAGAAGAGAATCCGCGAAGAGAAGAAAGCAAAAGCTCTTGCAGCTGCTGGACTTGATGATGATGAACCATCGAAGCCTAAGAAGAGGCGAAAGCTTCGGAAGCTTAGTAATTCGCCACCTCCTGCTTCAGATGAGGAGGCAGAACACGAAGCCGATGACGAAGCTGAACCAGGTGCTCATCTCGAAGACTCCATTGAAGAAGATCCAGCTGATGAAGCTGATGATGAGTCAGAACACTCACCCATTCCCCCTAGTCCCAAGAAGATGCTATTTAAGAAGCCTCTGAAGAAGAAGGCTGGAGCGAAGCCGACTACTCCCAAAGGCGTTAAGTTCCAAGAACCTTCAGAACCTCCTGCTCCAAAAAGGAACATTGACTTGACGAACCTGGTGGTCGAGGCACCCTTGTCGTCTAAGCCTCCCCGCCGTCCTGTTCCATCCGAGCAGAGGACCAAGGAACGGCATGACCCGAAGGCAAAGCCTGTTGCTAAGCCGGCTGCTGTGCCCGAAGCCAAAGCTCAAGAGCCTGTTAAAGCTTCGAAGCCAAAGACAACTGTGGCTAAGCCCGGTCAGACGTTTGCCCAGGTTGGCACGAAGAAATTGTCTGAAGTTGAATTGAGGAAAAGAGACCTCATCGAAGCTGAACGCCTGCATGCCGAAGCTCAAGCCAAAGCTAAGGCTGAGAGAGAAGCAAAAGAGAAAGAGAAAGCTGATCGAGAAGCAGCTGATCTAGAGAAGCAAAGGAAGGAGCTGGCAGAGGCAAACCAGCAAGCTGAAGCGAAGCGCAAGCTAGCTGAAGCTAAAGCTCAAGAGGCTAAGGCAGCCGCCGAAGCCAAACAACTTGCTGAAGCTGAAGCCAAGCGCCAAGCTCAGCTGGATGTTCTGCGAACAAAGAAAGCTGAGAAAGCTGCCAGGGCTGCTCAAAAGGAAGCCGCTGTGGACATGGCGCCGAAGGAAATTCCCCCGAAGCCAGTCGCACCTCCTGTCCCCGAAGCCCAAGCTGAAGTTGAACACAGTGAGCACAACTTTCCAGATGCTAGGGAAGGCGAACTGTGGGACTGTCTGGGTCTATGCCAGACATATTTCAAGCTTGCTGAAGCCATTCATCCTCACTCTGTGGATATTGGAGATACATATATCTCACCCAATCTTTCAGCAATGGTCGAAACTTTGTACAATCAGCTGAGAGATCTGCATTAAAGGGACAGATCTGAAACTGCAAAGATCCTGAAATTTCAGAAGAAAGCAGATGAAGAATCTGATGAGGATTTCAAGAGCGAAGCAACTGCTGCTTCGAAGAAAATTGCTGCTGTAAATGAGCAAACCAAGCAGAATCTTCAAAATTTTCAAGGCAAGCTGAAATCCGCTATCGAAGAATGCTGCAAATCGCATAATGCTTCGGTCATGGCGCTTGACTCCAAGAAGCGCGAAGCCATGATCCAACAATTAGCTTCGCCTCTTCCAAAGCTGCAACCTAGGAAGAGACGACTGATTGCTGACACCGAAGAAGTTGATGAAGTCAGCTCCCACCCAGCCAAGAAAGCACCAAGAAAGGCATCGCCCCCACGATGCAAAATAATCAATCTTGGCAAACCATCATCGAAGCCATCCGCCCCCGAAGTTGCTCCACCTCCACCTCAACCCGAAGCCAATCCACCCCGTGTTCAAACTCCACCTCCACCTCAACCTGCTCCACAACCGTCCGCTCAAGACAATTTTGCTCCACAACCATCTCCACCCCGTCAAGCCACTCCTGACAAAGATTACTCTTCAGCTCACTCTGCTGAGGAGTCCGAAGAAAAAGAAGAAGAAGCCCAAGTGCAAGCTGGACGTGCCGAAGCTGATGTCGAAGCAGAGGCCGAAGCCAATGAGTTGGCAATCGTCACTCAACCGCCGAGGCGAATCGCAGATGCCCGAAGGCATTGTATTCCTGCTCAAGACACCCAGTTGGACTCACTCTACCCCAGAGAGACTTTTCCCATTTTCATGGGAGAAGGAAATTCTTCAAGGCACGGTCCTGAGTTCGATATTGAAGTTCATCGCAAGAAGCTTAGATTCTTTGCCAATAGTCCATATGATTCACCAAGAACAGCTGATGACCTTCGTTTCTGGACAGCAGAACAACAAATCCTATACACGAAGCTTTACTGCCAGAAAGGAATTCTGTTCAGGCACGAGTACCTGGATTTGCACAGTCTATATGCCGCAACATGCTTCCAGAACATAGTTGAAACCATTGAATCTCAGAATCTCACAGGATTATTTGCAATGGAAACTCCATTCAACTCCGAGCTAGTGAAGCAATTCTATGCTACTCTGTATGTCTCTGGAACCCCAGAAGACACTAGCACTTGGATTCTTGAATGGATGATTCAAGGGAAGGTGTTCAGGATGTACTCCGAAGAATTCATGGAAATTGTGAACATTCCAAGACACACTGGCAAACTTGCAAAGGTTCACATGTTACCGGATCCAACCGAAGCTGAATTCGCATCTTTACTGGATCCCGAAGTCACTGGAGATCTCATGCCAGAAAACATTCGCCCGAAGCATCTGGTCTTTAATTCCAAGACATGGTTCTATATTCTGTCAAACTCTCTGATGCCTCTCAGTACAGCGAATGAAGAATCAAACATACATTATCCAACTCGTCATGCTCTTATGAAGCTCACCCATGGACTTGTGTTTGACTTCGAAGACTGTTTTCTTCGCTACATGGTACAAGCTGCAGAAGTGGTCAATCAACTGAAGCCGTATGCTCCTTGGCTGCAAGCTATTTGCAACCATGGACGCAGTGAAGAATTCATAGCGAAGCATCACCCGAAGCTGTTCTGTCCTCCGGTCCGCGATACTATGAACATCTTCAGGCGGCCAAATGACCCCTTTGCAACATATGTAGGAGTCAGACAGCATATCAATGAGCGCAATATGTCGAAGCGATATCAGAAGGAAGTGTATCACTTCGAGGTTGCCATTCGGAATACTCAGTTGCTAGAAAATTTCATCGAAGGCAATCAACGTCAGATGCAACATCTATCAGATGAGATTAATCGAGTCGGAAACATTGCTATGAACAACAACCAATACCTGAAGGTATTGAAGCGTCATTCTTGGAAAGGACTCAGAAAGTTCAACTCAGTGAAGAAATTGCAAGCTGACCGTATATTCAAGGAATATCCTCACTTACAGCGAAACTTTTCAAGGAATGATTCCGTTGAACGCCCCAACCCCAAGATCCCTCCGCTGGAAAAGATCGAAGAAGTCTTATTCGTCAACCATGCAGAACAGATTCGCCCAGACACATTCTCTGATGAAGACTCCCACACGTCGAAGCATGAAGACGATCCCCTCGACGACAGCGATCTTGAATTGCTTCAAGCGCCGATCGACTTCGACGAAGACGACTCACCGGCTTCGACCGAAGGCGAAACTTCAGGCGATGAATCTTCGTCAGGCGAAGAAGTTCCGCAGGGTCCCAGGGGTACAGCTGACGCGTAAATGCTCTCGATCTGCCTCTCTACCTTTTGTCCTTTTCTTGACAAAAAGGGGGAGAAAGTAGCATCGATTGAGTTTAGATTCGCTGCGGGGTTTAGGGTTTTGATTTGATTCGATAAACTTTTGTGTGTGTGTTAAGATTCGACAAACTTTCCATTCACTTCGTTTGGGTTGTATCTTAACGTTTAACTTCGACTGTGAACTATGCTTATCTTATATGTTAATAACCTCGTGCTTGCGAGTTGCTCTTCTATACTTTATCTTGCAGGTGGTTATTCTCCTTAAGTTTACAGGACTTTGGATGATTGCATATTCTTCAAGACAAATCTTTTCAGTATGCAATTGATTCGCTAGGATATGTGTTAGGCTTCCCACTAATGATATTCTTCGACAAGCATTCACTTCGATTATAAATCTTCGATGCTTGCATTCAGGGGGAGTCAAAAGCTTCATATCTTAGAGTTTGCTCTCAACTCAAATTCGAATTCCATATCTTTCTATCGATGCCTGTTTTGTCAACAATAGTCCAAAAAGGGGGAGATTGTAAGAGCAAAGTTATATCCCTCATGAGTTTTGGATATTGTTGGTCAAAAAAGTAGAGGAACTAACAAGTTTTCTAGTGTGAAACAGATGGTTAGGTTCCTGAAGTTATAGGTAGGTGATAAAGCTTCAACGAAGATTTACTCAGTTACCGAAGCATATCCTCTGGAGCGAAGCACATCACGGATGTCGACCCCTAAAAAGATAAGGAATCCTGAAGCACATCCTATCGAAGAAGTTGATCAAGATGGCGCAAGACTTAGTTGTTTTTGCGTAGTTCTTTTTACTTCTTTGAGTCATAGGAAAAACCGTACTATCAAGAGGGGTTTAGCAAATGTACTCCGAAGGTTTTGATGAAAAGACTCAGATCAAATCGAAACCAATGAGAAACCTGAACCGAAGAAATCTCATGTGAGCTAGGTAATGCTTCACCAGCGAAGACTTTGTTCTTTCGGCTTCTGAAGCAGAACCAAGTCCGTGAGTCAGCTTTACTTGGACCGCAAGTAAAGTTGCGCATTGATTGGAAATATGACCGTTGGGGACAGGTGTCAAGCTGTCACATCGGGTCACTTCAGTCATTTCGCACCTTGGGATTGCTGCCTATAAATACCCCACCCCCCGCCCTCATTGGCCGGGTGGCTGCTCCACGTTTGAATTCCTGCAGAGGAAAGAGAGAGAGCAACCCCACCGAAGCACATCACAAACCCATCCACCGAAGCATAAGTCCTATTGATCTGAGTTGATTCATTATGACTTAGGAAGAAGTTTGCTAGCCTTGTTATCTTGGAGAACTGCAATTCTCCTAGACGGTTAGAGAGTTGTTCTTCAGAGAGCGAAGAGTTATTGTCGCCTCGAAGTCCAGTTTGTCAAAGGTTTCGGTGATTTCCTCAATAATCAACCAAGAGTGAAGAACTGACCAAGCTCAAGGAGTTTGGTGCAGTGGAGATATGGACGGAGAGAGGTTAGCTCCTGTGTTCAATCACAAGTCCCTCCAACCAGACGTAGCACTTTGCAGAGTGTGAACTGGTCGAACAAACATCGCCGAGTCAAGAGTTCGTTTTACCTTCCGCACTTACATTCTGTTTGTCAATTGCTTCAGAGTTATGCTTCGATGCAATTGATTCGATGCTTTTGATTCGCTATGTTCTGCTTCGATCAAGTTCTGCTTCATTGTTTACCCTTCTGTTGAATAGTTTCGATTGCTGTGTTAGGCTTCACTTCAAAGTTTCATGCGAAATTTTGAAGTGATCATTCACCCCCTCCCCCTCTGATCACATACTTGGTCTAACACACCGTCTATACTATGTTTCACATCGGAGCAGGTCATGTCACATGGGTGCACACGGTGTGACGCATAAAAGGCGGGTGTGTTAAGAACACACTGCAATTACACTTGGTTGTCTTGACGGTTTGGATAAAAGTTTGCTACCGGAACACGCCCATCGAAAGATGAACAAGAATCACCTTTGGCGTGATTGGCAAGTTGGCCTACCGGTCCAGTCTAAGTCATCAGTGATGTCACATCAATGGCGGACGATTGGGTTGGATCTTGAATCACTCCAGCATCAATTACGAGAGATATTGATCTGAGTGGGAGCGCACTTAGTAATTAAATTGATTAATCACAAGTGCAACTTAATTATGAACAAAGTCTTAGTATTTGCATTATCGTTGTAGAATAATGGCTCGCGTTACCACCTTCCCAATTGATTTTGATTAACTGTATTATCTGGTAAAAACTTTACGATTGGTACCGTATTGTGAGGACTATCCTCAATAGTGTCGAGAAGGAGCTTGTCCTATCGCAAATTTTTGATGCTCTCCCGCTGATGCTATGGATGATGTGACTTACGTCTATAATCCAAAATGCTAGAATTCCACCACAGCTAAGTGCATTGTCTTCACCACCATGAAACCCGAACTTTGAAACGTTTGGGATAGTTATGTTATATTCATGGAACTGAAAAATTGTTTTCAGTAGTAAGACAATTAATGTTGGATATAAGATATCTAGTACAATGTATGATTGTAAGCATTAGTGAAAATGTTCACTGTGCTCTAAACAAAACTGATAAATGTGGGATCCAGAAGAACACTGATCATATGATGATGAGGATTAAGGGAAAGGAAGTTCCATAGGGTGTTAGTAAGACTTACACGCCGGAAAGTCCATGGCCTGCACCACCATTGATCATGTGTGATCTTCTGTGAGTAGGAGTGACATTGGAAATAGAACTATGATACGTATAAAGGCAAGACGAAAGAAGACTGGAATAACCAGCTCAGAAATGAAAGTCATACAGAGTTATAGATGAATTCATTGCTGGTCAAGAGATGTAATTCTTGGGAATCATGATTAAGCAGTTAATTGTGGATTCTGTATATTGTGATTAAACTGTTGATCACCGGAATATCACATCGATTGCATATTGTTGCAACCCGATGCAAGAAATACTATGGCCTTTATGACTAGCTAATGATGAGTTTTGACACGCTCGGGAACACGGTAAAAGGTTTACTATACCGTGTGTTGACTCTACGATTATCTTCATAATTCATTTTAGAGATGAGTAAATTGTTACTACACTTTAGCCTTGTTGCAAAACATCATTTTGAATCATGTTTGTTGCAAGAGAGTTGTTCAAAGCTATGAATAACGTAAAGGCCATACTTCCATTGTGAATAGGTTGTATGTTATGAATCTTGATAATAATACTAAACATCCATAACACTGACGCTAAACGTCGCAAGACTGACAGAAATACCACATAGATGTGGCACTGTCGTTTATCACAAGTGACATAACATGCATGAAGAATTTCCATAAGTGATGGACTTTCGAGTCATATGATTATGAATCACATGACGCTTGCGGTCTTTGTCTCGAAGTAATGTGACTAAAACACCGTTGATAGGCCATACATGAATGGGCAACTAAACCATTGGTAATCATACATGATGATGTGTGTAGTCCAATAAGTGTAGTTGTGTGCAGTGGATTCCCTATCTTCACTCATGAGTTGAAGTAGATATGTGGATATCTGTTCAATAGAGACATACTTCTGAAATCTTTGAAATGTTTAAGGAATTTTAGAGTGAAATAGAAATTCATTGTAACAAGAAAATAAAGCTTCTTCAAATTAGATTGTAGAAAGTAATATTTGAGTTACAAGTTTAGCGAACGTCTGATGAGTTGTGAAGAAGTGTCATAATTTGCGTCTCCCGGAACACCACTATGAGTAAAGTGTTCGAGAGATGTGATCAAGCCATGTATGACACGGTAAGATCAAATATGACGTTTATCAATTTGCCATTATACTTATTAAAGTTATGCGTTAGTGACTACGGCTTTTACACTGAAAAGAGCACCATCAAATCTGTTGAAATGACACATATTAGATGTGGTATGGACTGTTAAAACCATGTTGTCTTTTCTTAAAATTTGGGTATATGAGCCATATGTTTGACATACTCAAAACCCCAAATCAGATAAGTGCTACTTTGTTATGGTTATGCCAAAAAGTTTTGGTATTCCTCTATCACTACACAAAAGCAAAACTGTTTGTTGTTAAGAACGTTGTGTTTTGAAGAAAAATAGTTTCTTACAAAAGAGTGAGTGGGAGGACAGTGCAACTTGTCAAAGATTTTTGAATCTTCAGAGAAGTGCGCAGCTGAACCACACAGGTTAGACAAAACTCGTACAAACATTCATGATATGTCAAACGAGATATCGTTGTTCGACAATGATAAACCTGTGATATACAAAGAAGCATTGATGGGCCCTGACTCCGGGATTTGGCTAAATGCCAAATAATCCGAGATAGTATCCATGGAAGTAAGTCAAGTTTTGAACTTGGTAGACCCTCCGAAAGACTAAAAGTCCGAAGAATATATATATGGATCTATAATTGATTCGGATGAAATTTTTTTATCCATAAAGCTCAACTCGTTGGAAAATTGTTTTCTAGCAAGTTCAAAGGTTGACTACGGCGAAATAGTGTCGACCGTAGAAATGCTTTAGTCAGTTTGGGTTATACTAGCAATTACTACATATCTCATTTATAGGATATGTTAGAATGAACGTCAAAACAAAGTTCCTACAAGGAAATATAACAAAGGACGTATACTGATACGACCGAAATGTTTTGTCGATTCAAAGGATGCTAAAATAGATGCAAGCCTTGGATACCCAGTGATGGACTGAAGCTGGCATAATGGAGTTGGAATTTTCGTTGTGATGAAATTGCTAAAAGATTTTGTTTTCATCAGGAATAACGAAGATGCTTGAATATTCAAGAAAGTAAGAGGGAGCTAAATAATATTTCTAAAACCTTATGTAGATGACATATTGTTGATTAGAAATGATATAAATTTCTTGACACGAATAAGGACTTTATTGGAAATAGTTTTCAGCTGAAGTACTTGGGCTAATATAGCATTAGTATTGAGCACAATGATCTATGTAGATAGTAAGTGTCTGATCATGCTAAAGCCAACATTACATGTTGACATGATACTAAAGTAGTTTAGTATGAATATGCCAAGAAGGATGTTCTTGCCGAGGTCATGGTGAAAAGTTGTTTGCGGAAATTGGTGTTCATGAACACAGATAAGCAAAACACATGAATTGGTTTTCACTCACCTATGTGTTTGGATTAATCATGTACACCATAATATGTAAAACGACCAGATATGTCCAGTGCTCCAAAAGGTTGTGAGCAAGATACCAAAGTGATCAATATGATGATCATTGGACAAACAGTGAAAAGTTAAACTTATGATAGATAAGATATGTTTCTCAGAAAATGGAGATAATGAAGAAGTCGTTGTAACAAGTTACACCAGCTGAATTTTGATGTAAATAGTTACACCAATTCAGTCTTCATACTTACTCCGATCGACTTTCGATTTTAATTGGGATTATGTGTTTCACACTTAAGGGTGGCACAGTATGGAGGAACTATGTCAAGTTCGATACTGTGGCGAATTCTATAACAGAAGCTAAGTATATTGTTGCTTAAAGAAGTAACAAGGAGGGTATTTTGAATCATAAATTCATTTATGAACATGGTATGGTTTCCTAGATGCTTGAAGCTCATGGAACATTGATGAATGATTTCATGACTTATTCTAAGGAACCAAGGTCCTGCCAAATGATTCAAACAAATACAAAGCTTAGTGAATTTTATGATAGCGTGAAAACGCGAAGATATGCAAGATACAAACGGGCCTGAAACGTCAGATCCGAAGATGAGGTCTATACCACAAATGAAGCATTTCTTACACCGGTATTCCATAGGTGTAAAGTGCTCAAGCACTGACAATATTATTAACTCTAGTGCAAGTGGGAGACTGTTGGAAATATGCCCTAGAGGCAATAATAAAATGTTATTATATATATTTCCACGTTCGTAATTAATGTTTATATTTATGTGCTATAATTGCAATGACCCTGACTGTGATATTCAGAAGAAAACTCATTTGCATGTGTGGAAATGTAAACACCAAGAGTTCCTGGTTTAGCCTCTAAGACCAGCTCATGTGCTAACTGATGATTACATTTTCTTAATCATGGACATTGTTCTTGTAACAAGGATGTCAGTAGCAATGGGAACATATTGTTAGAAGAACAATGATGTTGAACCGACCCCAGTATTGAATGATATACTTAGAGATCACATCGTAACTACGTTATAAGTCATATCATGAAATGTTATAATATACGTAATTCCTTAGACCATGAGAGTAACGAGTTGCTTCACACAGGAAGACATGCTTTGGTTCTTAGATGAATCCTCCCGTAAATGGGAAGTAGTAAAATAAGTTCTGGGTATGTCAGATGGTGTGGCTAGTGACTGTGATAGTTCAAGAATGGGATTTGCTCCTTCACGATGAAGAATATATTTACTTAGGGCCCACTCGGTATGACGGTATCCATTATAGTCTGGCCAGACGCATTGTGATTCAGTCACGGGGATACCGGAATACGATAACGAGAAAAGGGACAAACGAGCAAAGAGGATAACGAGTGGCTTGTGTTCAAAAGTTGTTACAGATGGGTGTCAAACTTCTCTCCTCTAACGTTGTCATATACCGCGAAGCAAAGGGAATGGTACATGAATAAACATAATGGTTCACTCGAAGTTTCTTCATGTATGTGCGGGAGTCAACATGGGTGTCCATGGCTCCGCTGTTGATTATTGGCTATTGACAAAAGGCTGTTGACCTATGTCCGGAAGATGTTCTGAGTCATGTCCGCATTATACCGAACCTATTGGGTCACACACTTAACGAGCAGTAGTCTGTTAGAATGCTGGAATGGTAGAAGGTTTAGTGGAAGCAAAGCAGAATAGTTCATATGGGGTACCGGAAGTAGTTCCGGGGATTTATAGAATAGTTCATAAGGGAACCAGAAGTAATTCTGGGTATTTAAGGATATGTCCGGATCACTCTGGAGTAGTCCCAGGTGGTTCCGGAACATATGAGAATGGTACTGGGGAAGTCCTGGATCAACCGGAATAGTTTCCGGATAATCGCTGGGCGTCCCGACAACCTTCGCGGTCATCGGGTGGCTTAAACTGTAACTCGTATGGTCTTGGAAACTATCCGGATGACTCCGGAACGTCTGAGAACGGTCCCAGAAGGTTCTGTAAGTGCTCCAGAAGGTTCCAGAATGTCCCAAAACGATCCTGGAAGGTCCTGGAAGCTTCTGGAAGGTTCCGGAAGTTTCCGGGCAGTACCACTCACTACCCCACGCCCCTAGCCTTTGGGGGCAAGCCACCTAGGCTGCCCAAGTCGGCCATGGGGTGGGGGGCGCCATAAGGGAGCAATCCTACTCCAAGTAGGATTGCAATCCACTTTGGAGTAGGATTCCCGGATGGGAAGGACTCCCTTTGGGAGTAGGAGTCCCATAGGGACTCCACACCTCCCTTGGCCGGCCAAGGGGACTCTTGGCCACCTATATAATGTGGGGGAGGGGTGGGGGGCGCAACACAACTTGTCCCCAAGGCCTATGCGCCACCCTCCCTCCTCTAAACCCCGTTGCTCCACAATTAGACCCCGGTTTAGACGCTGTTCTAGATCGGAATCCGTTAGGGTTTTATCCCTCTAGTTTTCTCGGTGGCGTTCATCTCTGGACAGCGGAGCGCTGCTGGATTGCTGCTACGGAACGTGTGGATACTAATAGAGGGATCATATCTTTGATCCTTCTCCGAGGAGCTTCATCTTCCTCGGAGATCTTGTTCGAGGGACTTGCTCGAGGGACTTGTGCGTGGGACGGATCGAGGTGCTTCTTCTTCCTCGGTGATCTTGATCGAGGGACTGTTTGTGGGACGATCCGCGAGATCTACTTCAACGAGCTACACAAACTCTACTTCCGCTACATCGGTTGGTGAGCATTGACCTAAAACCTTGTATGCAATCTTCTTGGATGATCTTGGGTTCTTGATTCGTAGGCCTATTTTTTTGTTTTCTACTACGTTTCCGATGCGTGAGAAAGTGGCAGGGGCATTGGTCAAACCAAAGGACATGACGGTGTACTCGTAAAGACCATAACGAGTAGTAAAAGCCGTTTTGGGAATGTCCTCGTTTCGGATTTTGATTTGATGATAACCTAATCTCAAATCCATCTTGGAGAAAACAGAGGATCCAGCAAGTTGATCATAAAGATCATTGATCCTGGGCAGTGGGTACTTGTTCTTTATCGTCGCTAAATTTAGCGGGCGATAGTCTACGCACATCCTTTCTGTTCCATCTTTCTTCGTTACGAACAGAACGGGGCAACCCCATGGAGTTGAGCTAGGGCGGATGAAGCCTTTTTCCAACAAAGCTTCCAGTTGGGTTTTAAGCTCAGCTAACTCACGTGGGGCCATTTTGTATGGGCGTCTGGAAATTGGTGCGGTTCCTGTGGCAAGATCTACAATGAACTCTACACATCTGTCGGGTGGCTAGGTTTAAGGAGTTTGGTTACTGGATGGTTTTCCTGAGGATGACCATGGATTACTAGGGGCTACAACAGATATGTCAGAGTAACAAAGTACCCCAACACGATGGTTACTGTGGTTCTTCTGGCTAGAAGACATCTAAAGTGGGAGAAAGAGCTGCAAATGAAACACTATAGGTTTCTAGAAGAAAACCTACATCAAACTCTATGGAACTGTCGGGCATGCCACCTAGATGTCCTTCAAAAAGGACAACCGAAAAGGAGGGAAGGATTTTACAAATGCATCAGATTATGAAGAAACCTGGAATGACTCGGACATCATGACGGCTGTAATTGTAAGAAATGTCTTTTCTTGCAATGTAGAAACAACACTTACATACGATGTAAGAAATCAGGAAGCGTAACAACTCAAAACAAAACGAACATAACCTTCCTACGACTATAAGGAAGCAAACAACGAGATGTTCTAGTAAGACAAAGATGAGCCTAGTCCTATCTTCCCGTAGAACAAGATGAGGGTGACTCAGAACTCAGAACGATGAGGGTAAGGAGAAAAAAGAAGCCTTACGTTGTTCCTTTATATACCCAGTGTAACTATATAACTATAGCAAGCTAGACTCGACTTCGGCCAAGGCTGATAATCCTACAGTCAGTCCTGCTCTGATACCAAGACTGTCGGGACCTGGGGTTAGCGTATGCAAGTCCCGCTACGACATAGTCATATGGAGAGCCGAGAACCGTACCCACTTGTCTAAGCAGACAAGGCCAAGCACAGAACGTTCTCGGAAAGCATCGTACGTGAGGGGCATCCCATCTAGGCCGGATGATCAACTGAGATGGGCCCTCATCGTCCGCACACAAGTCTAAATGATATGGGTGATGAACTCCCATATTCACAGACAAGTCGCCTCAACCATACTATCGACTATCTCATAACTCTTACATAGACTTACTCCAGCCCGATCACTTAGTCGGGGTCTAGGGCAGGCTCGATCATACATCAAAGTGTGCACGAGACAGAGTCTCGAACAATCGCATCGCGATGCCCCAAGCTGCGCACATCTAAGGGCCACTTGGTGTATAAAAGACCGCCAGCTAGATCACAACTAAGGACTCGAAAAACCCATACAAAGACATGCATGTTATAAACATACACGCAGCACACATGCCTTGTATGAACAGCAGGTATCATTGCAATTCTCTACAAAGTATACAACTTTATTGATAACTCTTACAGAGTGCACACAGAGATCACAAGTCTGTGATCCAACATTACATCAAACATGCGGAAGCAAAGTAGGTCTGATTACAGACAAGTTTAACAAATGGCTTAGAGAAGCCTTATCTATAAACAAGGCCTTCCACGAGGGAACAGTCGTCTGACTGGGACTACACTAGCTTGGTCTTGGTCTGAGTCTTCATTCTTCGAGCTTCAGGTAGAAGCCACCATCGGGGTCGGTGGGTTCATCTAAAACATAGAATAAGCAAACGTGAGTACAAAGTCGTACTCAGCAAGACTTACATAGGAACTATACTACTCATGCACCTGTATCAAGGAAAAAGGAGGTGGGGTTTCACTTGCAGAAGTGCCAGCTTTGACTTGGCTAGTCCTGAACTATGAGTACCAGACTTGAGGTAAGAAGCGTACACGAGTCCACTACATCTCCAACCAATACACCACTATGGTTACTTCCTCGACTTCCCCACGAGAAAGCACGCCATAGCACTCACACTTATCTTGGTGTATTTTAGAAGTATCCAGTTCAAGTTGTCTAATAATCAAGTTAAGCTTTCCAAGCAGTCGTTAACCGCGGACGCGGCTATTCGAATAGTTTTGTTAACCCTGCAGGGGTGTACCGCTACACACACATGATCATCAGTTACCGCCTTTGTACTCAACACCATTCAAGGGATGTCAGCGAGGATGCTCACCACAACTGTTACCTCATAGCCTATTTAGTCCAAGAAAGCCGCCTACCTGGGTTGGCTACCACTATTGTGAACCCGGCCGGTTTACCGAAGTGGACCCAAGTGATGTGTGCGTGGTGCATAAGCCGGTCTCGGTTGAGCCGTTCTCTCACTTAGCATCCAGGCCACAAGCCTACCAGAACTCCGAACTACTGCGACATCTGGACATCGAAAGGGATGAGTTAATAGGTTGAGAGGGGTCAGTGAGCCCAATGTGTGGTTGTACTCTTCATCTTGGATCACCACACAAGAACTCAGACTTAGGGCGGTGTTCAACGAGACAACCCACCGTGTACTCCTACACAGCCTCTCATCGTTCACATTGTATTAGGGTAGATTCACCAACACCTTTCCACCAACATCATCATGATCACTACCATCCCGACTCACATAACAGTAACATGATTGTATCACTCTAAGCATGCAATAAGCAGTAACAACTGCAGGGGCCACATGATATCAATCAACTCCTACATTTGCTAGGATTGTGGTTTGCCTACTACTGTGACAATGATAGGTCATGCAAAGGAATGGGTTCATCTATGCGGTAGAAACGTAGCATGGTAATCATACTATACAATGCATAAGCGAGACATGAGAGGGAAGTGGTATTTTATCGACATGATCAATGGGGGTTTGCTTGCCTTGCTGACGAGGTTTCGATAACGGTGTCTTCAACGAAGGGGGTGGCCTCCGATTCCGGTTGCACGTCTATCAGCAACATGACAAACATAGGATCAACATAATGTAAAATGCACAATCACATGAATAAGATTGTAATGGTGATGTTCATGGTTGCATTGTGTGGACAATTCTATTTAAAAGGAGTATATTGCAATTGAATTGCAAATTCAAACTCCATTTGATTTATCGATGAATTTCAAATCCATTTGAATGCATGGAAGTTCATTTGAAAAGGTTGAGCATGAAGTGATGTGGTATAGTTGAGGTAAAGCCTCTGATGTGTGGATGAATCCATCTAATAGAAGTGTGTTGCAAAATCATTTACAAATTCACTCCAAAATTGAATTCAAATTAAAGCCATATGGATATTTGCCACTGTTCACCCAATTTAAATTGGTCAAACATACAAAGAAAGTCCATATTCAGAATCCTTGTATTTTTCTGATAATTTTAGACATATTATTTTCTATATTTGGAGTTAGGATGAATTAATTATGAATTTCCAAAGATTTGGCTAATTTCTGGAATTTTCTGATTTCTTTTAATTTGGAAAAATGTTTATTGCGTCAGCATGATGTCATTGTGACATCAGGGGGGGCTGACAGGTGGGGTCGGAATGTCAGTGTCTCTGGGTTAAAACCCTGTTTAGATTAAACTAACCAGGGGTTAGTTAGCCTAGGGGGCCCACTGGTCAGTGGGGTTAGGTGGGGATTAGGAGGGGGTTTAGGGCGCTAATGGCGTCGCCGGCACGGGCACGCCGGAGCTTCGCCGGAAAAACGCTAGAGGGCTCGGGGAGGGGGTCTGGGGGCACGGGCGAGTAGTTGGGGCTCGTCCTCATCGGCTAGGGTTAGCTGGGGCTCGCCGGGAGGCCTCTGGCCACGACAACTTCAACATCGGCGGCGGCCGGAGCTCGGTGCTCGTCGGGAATGGGCTTCAGGGCACGGGAATGAGAGCGGGGAGCACTGGGAGGTGCCTCTTCGCCTTGCGCATCGTCTGGCGTAGGAGGGGGCCAAGGGCACGGCCTGTGGCGACGGCAGCGTCAACCGCGGCGGCGGTACGGCCACTGTCCTTGCCGGAACTACGCGAGAGGGCACGGGAGGAGGTGGGGAAGGGGGCAAACTGACGAGCGGCTCACCCTGGATCGAATGGAGAAGACGGCGGGGTCAGGGATCTCTCGACGGCGACGAATTTTGAGCTCCTCTTCTCGGCGGCCGGCGGCGAAAGTTCGAAGCTAGCGTCACTGGCAGGGCGTCCGGGCTCGAATTGAAGCTTCCTCTCGGGGTAGTCGACGCCGCTGAAGAAGATGGACAAGGAGGTGAGGCTTCTCGGCGTCTTTGGCCGCGTCGGGGCGTCGCCGTGCTCCGGCTAGGTTTTCGGGCACGCGCTGATTCCTTCACCGGAGAGAGGGAGGATGGCCAGAACGACAGGAAAAGGTGTGCGGGGGGAAAGGGGCACTCGCGTGGCGCGCTCTGGTGCAGAGAGGAGGCCTAGAAGGCAACCGTCGTCGAGGTGGCGTCGTCGAGCGCTCTGCTGCCTCCAGCGAGCTGCTTGAGGAAGAAGACAAGGAAGGAGGAGGTGGGCTGGGCCAGCTAGCTGGGCCTGGGGCTTAAGTTGGGCTAGAAGCCAGGTGAGTCCTTTCCTTTTCCTTTTCTGTTTCTTTTTCTTTTCTACAATTTTGTTTAGCTTAGCAAATAAAATAGCTAGGCATTTTTATAAATGCTGAAACTTTTTATGTGGCTTCACAATATACTAGGCTAGCCACTTGTAAAGTTTGAACATTTTTAAAATTCAAATTATTTGAACTTTAAATCAAATAGGGATTTTTGATTAATTACAAGGTCCTGTTTGAATATTTGAAAAATCCATGAGCATGGGGTGGGTCCCACATCACTTGATATGTGATCACACTCATTTATAAGACTTTTCAAAAATCAAACATGAATGTTTGGAGCAACTTTTTATCTGGCCATTTGAATTAAATTCATCTGGGGGGTTTTTCTCTCCCATTTCAATTTCTTTTGAAATTTTTAACATGAATGCAAAGGAGCACTTGATCCTACTACATACCTAACTTGGGGTTGTGACAAACGGCCCCCTTTTCCTTCAAGGATAAGGGAGCACTCTTTTGTGACAGGCATAATAAATAAAAGTGAGAGGAGAACAGGCGAACCTGAGGACCAGATCAGAGTCGATCCTCAAGTTGCTATGGTTAAAGATTTAGTTACTAATGATGTTTCAGATTCTATTATAAATTTTTGTGTTGTTTCAGCTAATATTGTCACAGCCAAGAATGAAAGCCCAATTTCAGGTACACCAGTTGTATCTGTTAAAATAGGAGATCACAATTATTACGGGCTATGCGATCTGGGATCAAGTGCTAGCGCGATTCCTTATTCGCTTTATCAAGAGATCATGGGTGAGATTTCACCCTGTGAACTCGAAGAGATTGATGCTACTATTCATCTTGCAAACAAAGCTACTATCTCTCCTATCGGGATTGTGAGAGATGTTGAAGTCCTATGCGGAAAGGTAAAGTATCCTACCGACTTTCTCGTACTTGGTTCAGTGCAGGATAGTTTTTGTCCTATCATTTTTGGTAGACCTTTTCTCAGAACTTTTGGAGCTATTATAGATTGCAAGAAAGGTAAAGTTTCTGTTGAATTCAATGGTGAGCCGTATGAATTTAACTTTTCTAAGATCTCTAAGCAGCCTCGTGGTACTGAATTACCTAATGATGATAAAATTATTGAAAGTATTGCTTCTATTGCTATTCCCCCTAATGATCCTTTGCAGCAATACATGGAGCACCACGAGAATGATACTCATATGCAGGAAAGAAATGAAATTGATGAAATCTTCTTGAGACAACCTACTATCCTGAAGCACAACCATCCGGTTGAACCTTTAGGAATTCTATCTAAACCAAAAGAAGACCCGGTGTTTGATCTCAAACCTCTTCCCGATACGCTCAAGTATGCATATTTAGATGAAAAGAAAGTATATCCTGTTATTATCAACTCTAACCTTTCAGGATATGAAGAAGAGCGATTATTGGAGATACTTCGTAAACACCGTGGTGCAATTGGCTATACCCTTGATGACCTTAAGGGAATTAGTCCATCTATCTGCCAACATACAATCAACCTCGAGCCCGATGCTAAACCTGTTGTTGACCATCAACGACGGTTGAACCCAAAGATGATGGATGTTGTGAGGACCGAAATCCTCAAGCTTCTAGCCGCAGGTATTATCTACCCTATAGCCGATAGTAAGTGGGTAAGTCCAGTTCATTGTGTTCCTAAGAAAGGAGGGACAACGGTAGTCCCTAATGATAAGAATGAACTAATACCTCAGAGAATTATTATTGGATATAGAATGTGTATTGATTACAGGAAGTTGAACAAGGCAACTAGGAAGGACCACTACCCGCTGCCCTTTATCGATCAGATGCTTGAGAGGCTGTCGAAAAACACCCACTTTTGCTATCTTGATGGGTATTCTGGCTTCTCTCAAATTCATGTTAACACTGCCGATCAAGAGAAGACCACTTTCACTTGTCCTTATGGTACTTATGCTTATAGGCGTATGCCTTTTGGTTTATGCAATGCCCCTGCTACTTTTCAGAGATGTATGTCTGCAATATTTCATGGTTTCTGTGAGGAGATTGTGGAAGTCTTCATGGACGATTTCTCCGTCTATGGAACTTACTTTGACCACTGTCTCCACAATCTTAATAAAGTTTTGCAGAGATGCGAGGATACAAATTTAGTTCTAAACTGTGAAAAGTGCCACTTCATGGTTAACGAAGGGATCGTGCTTGGCCACAAGATTTCCGAGAGGGGAATTGAAGTGGACCAAGAGAAAATTGAAGCTATCGAAAGGATGCCCTATCCAAGGGACATTAAAGGTATTCGTAGTTTTCTCGGTCATGCTGGTTTCTATAGAAGATTTATTAAAGACTTTTATAAGACCTCGAGACCCCTCACTAATCTTCTCTAGAAGGATGTTCATTTTGTATTTGATGAAGATTGTAAGGAGGCTTTCGAAGTTCTTAAGAAAGCTTTAATAACCGCTCCTATAGTACAACCACCTGACTGGAGTTTGCCCTTTGAAATTATGTGTGATGCTAGTGATTTTGCTATTGGAGCGTTTTTAGGACAAAGGGTTGATAAAGGTTGAATGTTATCTATTATGCTAGTAAAACCCTTGATAGTGCTCAAAAGAACTATGCCACTACTGAGAAGGAATTCTTAGCAGTAGTGTTTGCTTGTGATAAGTTTAGGCAGTATATTGTTGATTCTAAAGTTATTATTCACACTGACCATGTTGCCATTAAGTATCTTATGACAAAGAAGGATGCCAAGCCAAGACTCATCAGATGGGTACTCCTCCTTCAAGAATTTGATTTGCAGATTGTTGATAGAAAAGGAGCAGACAACCCTGTAGCGGACAATCTTTCAAGGATGGAAGATATACCGCATGATCCCATTCCAGTCAACGACAGTTTCCCAGACAACAACTTGCCGTTGTTAAAGTACAATCTCTTTTCGATCCTTGGTTTGCAGATTATGCGAATTTTATCGTTGCAAAGTATTTGCCTCCAGGTTTAACATTTCAGCAAAGGAAGAAGTTTTTCCATGATTTGAGGCATTACTTTTGGGATGACCCACATCTTTTCAAAGAAGGTCCAGACGGGATCGTGAGAAGATGCATACCGGAACACGAGCAGAAGGACATTCTTAAGCAATGTCACGATAGTCCCTATGGAGGACATCACGCCGGTGAGAGAACCGCACATAAGGTTCTCCAATCAGGTTTTTATTGGCCTACTCTCTTTAAAGATGCTAGAAATTATGTTTTAGCTTGTGATAAATGTCAGAGAGTTGGTAATATTAGTAGAAGGAATGAGATGCCTATGAATTACTCACTAGTGATTGAGCCTTTTGATTGCTGGGGTTTTGATTTTATGGGTCCTTTTCCTTCTTCGCACAAGTACACTCACATATTAGTTGCTGTTGATTATGGCACCAAGTGGGTGGAACCAATCCCCACTGAGAGTGCTGATCACAAAAGATCTTTGAAAATGCTCAAAGATGTAATTTTTCCTAGGTTTGGTGTACCTAGGTATCTCATGACTGATGGAGGATCACACTTCACGCATGGAGCTTTTAGAAAAGCTTTAGCCAAGTACGATGTCAATCATAGAATTGCTTCACCGTACCATCCTCAAACTAGTGGGCAAGTTGAGCTCACCAATAGAGAGATAAAGCTGATCTTGCAAAAGAGAGTTAACAGAAATAGGAAGGACTGGTCAAATAAGTTAGGAGATGCTTTATGGGCGTATAGAACTGCTTACAAAAATCCCATGGGCATGTCTCCCTATAAAATGGTCTATGGCAAGGCTTGCCATTTGCCATTAGAGTTAGAGCACAAAGCTTTCTGGGCTGTTAGAGAGCTTAATGCTGACCCAAAGTTAGCTGGTGAAAAGCGTCTCATGAACTTGACTTCTCTAGATGAGTGGAGAAGTGAAGCTTACGAGAGCGCTAAAATGTTCAAGGAAAAGGTAAAGAAGTTGCATGACAGGAGGATTCTGAAACGTGAATTTAATGTTGGTGATAAAGTTTTATTATTTAGATCCCGTTTCAGGTTTTCTCCAGAAACTACTTTCCAGGTGGGAAGGGCCATTTCATATCAAAGAAGTCTACCGGTCTGGTGCAATCAAGATTAAAAATTTTGAAGGAACCAAACCTCAAGTTGTGAATGGGCAAAGACTCAAGCATTACATGGCGGGAGATCCCGTCAATGTTGATGTAAATATAATACGCACAACAACTCATGAAGAACATGTTGCAGCCCTGTTTCAGGCACCGACAGAAGCAGAATAAGAAAAGGTATGTATTACGGTAAGGAAACATCGCGAACCGCCATAAAAGTTCCATATTATGAGTTTTTGCAAAATTAGGAAAATTCGAGGCCTAAGTGGAGCCGGAGAGGAGCTCCAGGGGGCCCAGGCGTCCCCTGGTGTGGCCTACCTCCTGGCCGCGCCGGGAGGCCGCCTGGGCACCCAGGAGTCCGTCTCCGACCCCACTTTGGCTCGTTACCTTCCTTTTGTTGCAGAAAGTTTTGCTATATAATTGCCCGGATCGTTCCGGCAATGTATCTCGCGATTTCGTGTGTTTTCTTTTCAATCTGTTTCTGCCAGGGGTATAAAGTTATTGTTAGAGATGTCTTCTTGTGGTTCAAGTGGATAAGACTTCATGGGACAACGTCTACGTGAAGTTCAGAAAGATCTCAACCAAGGGAAATACATAGATTGGGCCACGGAAGAAGATATCGCTGCAAGGCGAGCGGAGATGGAGCGTTCCGTGAGAGAAGAAGTCAAGATTATCACCGCCCAGCAATCAGGGGGTCCATCAACACAAGGAGGAAGATCAAGCAACCCCATCATGGTGGGGAGTGTCCAACCTTATTATGATCTTTCTCTTAACCTTTCAGGAACAACCCCTGCACTTGAAAATCAATGCACGATTTCCACCATCTCTGAAGCTTACCGCATCACCAATCAACTGTGTGAATATTTCCGTGTACTAAAGGTGCAAGTGGAGATTTTGGAGGAGGAAAACCAAACTCTTCGCTGTGTCATCAAAGATTTGAAGAATCAACAACAACAAGAATGAGGAGTAAATCTCCTCGGGTAATGGCATCCCCTTGGCTTGTTCCAAGCTTGTGGGAGTGCCCGGTATCTTTATATTTATCTTTGTCTTTAGGAGTCAAGTAGAGTCGTATCATGTTTAGGGAAGTTATTATATGAAATAGGTGCTTGCATCGAGGTCTATCACTCCGTCTGTGGAGAGATTGTATCCGTGAGTGTGGAGTCGTCTACAATGGAATACTAATGAGAAGTCTATTAGTTTCTTCGCTGCACTCGGTATTCTCTTCGCGCAATCGGCCTCATATGGCGATTCTTATGGGGAGTATTGACCTTATATCAGGTATGGCTTTGAAAACTTTATTTAATTTTGGCAAACATAGCTTTGGTCATGACAACATGCATGTTTTCTCAAGTAGCGACTTAGCCAAAACCTTTATGTTATTATGCTTGAAGTGTTATGTTGACAAGGAAGACAACTTGATGTGTTATGCTTACCTTAATGTTTATGCCTTATATGTTTTGCATCTAAATTAGCATCTATTGTCTGTTCTCTCAAAGCCCTTGCTAGCCAAACTCTTTGCCAAGTAGATTTCTGCTTGTGCATCCATACCCTGAAACCAGTACCTTCCATGTGAGTCCACCATACCTTCCTATTCGTGGTATTCCCCTACCACTCCTATAAGTATAGAATTTATGTGCTATCCTTAAATGTTCAAAATCTTCTGTTTTGTGCCTCTTGTTTAGCTCATGAGGAAGTAGTAGGTAATTCATGATCTTCTTAAGTTGGACAAGTTTTACCCTGGGATTGCATGTCTAATCTGCAAACCCATAATACGAGGAGGAACTGGCATGGGTGCGCCCAGCTCGAAAGATAATATAACAAACAAACCCTCCTTCACGCTTGGTCTATGAGAAATCAGAAACTTTGGCTGTGATAAACATAGGAGATTAAGGGGATGTGATCGTCCCCACTTGGGAGCCGTTCCTCGAAACTTGTCCATCTTGAGAAGTAATTGAGTTATCTATTAGCATTCATTGACAAACTATGCACCGCCCCAAAAATCTATTTTTTATTCTGTTTGATTTAAGGATAGCACATGAGTTTTCCCTGCTTGTCCTTAACAAGGCCTTTCATCCACCTTCATGTTGAGTCAGTTGTCCCACTTCCTTCTTTTCCCTAAGAGAACAGAAATATTATGTTGATGAGGATTCATCCTTATAAAGATGCATTAAGTTTTTGCCTTGCCATATCCTTGTTGACATTATCTTTTGATAAGTAAGTTGTCTGCGAAAGCTTTTGCCAAGCAAGCATCTTCCTTTGTGTTAGCATTTACACTTCATGACTAATAACATGTTCTTTCAAAAGCTTCAAATTGTTTCATTACAAAGAAAGAGCAAGAGTAAAAGTTATTAGTTGTCCTTTGACCAAGGATATGTTTGCCATAATTTGATAAGTTTCCTCAGCGCTACTTTTGATTATAATTGTTATTACTTTCTCATAAGGGACTTATGAGTGGAGGTTGCTGTTGAGGATGATTGAGTTTTATGAAGGAACCTTGATGCTTCTTGTCCGTATTATATTTATCGACAATTCACTCTCTAAACTTGTGGACAGGTTTACCGAGCTCAGTAATCGCTTGGGGACAAGCGTGGTCTAAGCTTGGGGGAGTTGATACGTCCAAAATGCATCACTATTTTATATAGTAATTCTTTCTTATTCATTGATATATTTCATGATATGATGCTATTCTTATGTTGTTTTGGCCTATTTTACACAGTTTGCAACTTTCAGCGGTAAAAAGTGGACGCTGAGTTGCTGAAGAAGAATACCTCCAAATTACCTGAAAACCGACGGAGGCCATTTTCCAGAAGGATCACGAAGACACGCAAAAGAGCGACAGAGGGGGGGCACAGGGTGCCCAGGCGGTCACCTGACGCGGCCCCCACCCTGGTCGCGCCGGGAGGGCCCCTGGACCCCCGGGGGCACTCCCGGCTCCCCCCTCTGGCCTATATACTCTTCGTCATCCAAAAACCCTAAAAGGGGGAGAGTTTACGGAGTTCCGCCGCCGCTCCATGGAGGAAACCTACAGAGAAGAAAATCCATCTCTGGCGGGCAGATTCCGCCGGGGAGATCACCTCCCGGAAGGGGAGATCGTCACCATCGTCATCATCATCTTCACGTGCATCATCAAGATCATCATCAACATCATCCCCATCATCAGCACCATCTCCACCTCCATCCAATCTCATCTCGCAATTGCAACTCGTGTTGTAATCCGTACTATCTATCCTCTCTACTCTATCGGTGTTGATTACTACTTTGTGGTGAATGCTATTGAGTTTTGTTGGAGAAATATTATTGTGTCCAGATTTTTTATCATCTATTTATCCCCACTAATCATGATCTCTTTTATGTCTTGTGAATATTTACTTTAGTTCTTGAGGACATGGGAGAAGTCTAGTTGTTAGTAGTCATATGATGTTGAAGTAATATGTGTTGGTTGGTATTTAAGTTGTGTTGTTATTTTCCTAGTGGTGTTGTGTGAGTCGAACACTCAACACTTCGCCTTATCAAGGACCTAGGGGAATACATTGTGTACAAAGAATGCTTACGGTGGGTTGCTGGAGTGACAGAAACCTAAACCCCAGTTTGCACGCTTTTGCACAAGGGAACAATGGATCACCGATCGTATTGCTATGGTTAGGTTTTTTCCTTAATTACTATCTTGTATTTGCGGATGCTTGCAAGGTGTTTAACCATAAGAGTGCACTTATCTTAGTCTAGAGGGTGTACTAGCATAGATCCACCCACTCAACACTTACCAACACAGCACATAGTACCGATACGGAATATGGCGAAAGCACATGACTACCTCTCCCGTGTGTCCTCGAGAACACTTTAGCCTTTATAAGTTCAGTTTCTAGGCCTCTCTTTTGCTCAGAAAGGATTGGGCCACTCGTTACTCTCCAGTGTCTTTTACTTTGCTCATTTTAATTTCCTATTGCTTATACCAAGAAAACCCCTAAAAAGTTATCTTTCAGTGCTTGCAGTTATCTTCTTGCCAAAGTCACTTGCTATTACCTTCTGCTCCTCGTTGGGTTCGACACTCTTACTTATCGAAAACGCTGCAATAGATCCCTTACGGTTGTGGGTCATCAACGGTTACATGAGTTGCCCGTCGAGCATAACTGGTGGAGACTATGGGTAGAACAGGCGTAGGTTCGCTACGTTCCATGGGTTTCCCACGTCCTTGTCTGTCTTTGGGTTCTTCAGCCTGTAGGCACCTCCTCCTATGACTTCTGAGACTATGAATGGTCCTTCCCATTGGGGGGCAAGCTTGTGGACTTTCTCTTGTATCAATCGCAGGACGAGGTCTCCTTTGTTGAAGGTTCTGGTGCGCAGGCGGCTGCTTTGGTAAGTGCGCAGCTTGTCCTGGTACCCCTCTGACCTTGCTAGGGCTGTGTCTCTTGCTTCGTCTGTTGTGTCCTTGTGATCTTGCAGTGCTTCGTCTGCTTCCTCTTCTTCATACCCCGAGATCCGGGGTGCCCCGAATTTGAGGTCATGTGGTAGTACTGCCTCCGCCCCGTACACCATGAAGAAAGGCGTGTACTGGGTTGCGGTATTTGGGGTAGTGCGCAGGCTCCATAGTACTGCAGGGAGTTCTACTATCCATTTGCCTGCGGCCTGCTCTAGTGGTGAAAGGAGCCGTTTTTTGATTCCTCCACATACTAGGCCATTTGCTTTTTCCACCTGGCCGTTGGACTGCGGGTGCGCGACTGATGCGTAGTTGATTTTGATACCCAGTTCTTCGCAGAAGTTTTGGAATTCTGCTGCTGTGAAGTTCGTACCATTGTTCGTGATGATGTTGTGTGGTACCCCAAACCTGAAGATGATTTATTTGATAAAATTTACTGTCGTGAGGGCTGTGGAGCTGGTGATGGGCACTGCTTCTATCCATTTGGTGAACTTGTCGACTACTACTAGCAGGTGTGTTCTTCCTCCCTTTGATGATTTCTTGAGCGGGCCCACCATGTCGAGTCCCCAGGTGGCGAACGACCATGATAATGGTATGGTCTTGAGTTCTGAGGCTAGAGCGTGCGGTCTGCTGGCGAATTTTTGACAGGCAATGCAACGCCGCACTATGTCTTCTGCGTTTTTCATGGAAGTGGGCCAATAAAACCCTGCTCGGAATGCTTTAGACACGAGCACTCGACTGCTCGCGTGGTGCCCGTAGGTACCCTCGTGGATTTCGAGCAGTAGGGCTTTGCCGTCTTCTCCGTCGATGCACTTTTGGAGTATCTGGGTGATACTGCGCTTGTATAACTGTCTGTTGATTACTGTGAATGCCTTGGATCGACGACTGATGCGCCGAGCTTCTGTGACGTCTTGCGGTAGCGTGCCTTGGATTAGGAATCGGAGGAATGGTTTCGTCCACGCCGGTCCTTCGAGTGCTGTTGGAACTGTAGATTCGACCGTTTGGCTGCTTTTGCCTTCGGATGGACTCACTGATGCCACCTGTGCTGGCTCAGTGGTGTCGTCATCTACAGCTGCCTCAGGTGCTGCTATCTTTACTTTGATGGATCTCTGGCTGATGATTTCGAGGAAGACGCCGGGTGGTACTGGTCCTCGAGTCGAGCCGATGTTTGCTAGTTCGTCTGCTTCTGTGTTGTTTGTTCTGGGAATATAATTGAGCTCGCAACCGTCGAAACTTCCTTCGAGCGTGTTGTAGAGCTTCTGATAGGCTGCCAAGTTGTCGGCTACTGCATTGCAGTCTTTCATCGCTTGCTGGACGATGAGGTTGGAGTCTTCGTAGATTACGAGGCGAGTGGCACCGCATGTTTTGGCCATGCGCATGCCATGGAGTAGTGCCTCGTATTCGGCTTCGTTGTTGGAGGCGTGGCTGAAGTTGATCTGGAGGACGTATTTGAGCTTCGTTCCTTTGAGGGAGACCAGAATGACTCCTGCTCCGGCTCCTTGCTGTCTTTTAGAGCCGACGAAGAACATTGTCCATGAGTTGGACAAGTCTGGTGGCCCTGGTGTTTGAACCTCCGTCCACTCGACCAGGAAATCAGGGAGTACTTGGGCCTTGATTGCTGTTGGGTGCTTGAACTGCAGGTCTCGCGGGCTGAGCTCGATGTTCCACTCGGCGACTCTCCCAGTCGCTCCAGGGTTGTTGAGGATGTACGCGAGTGGTGCGCTGCTCACGATTGTGATAGGATGTTCGTCAAAGTATTGCGACACCTTTCTTGAGGTCATGATGATGGCCAGTAGTAGCTTCTGGTAGTGCGGGTACGGCTGCTGGGATTTTGTCAAGAGCATGTTGAGGTAGTAGATCGGCCTTTGTATGCTCTGGACCTTGCCTTCTTCTGTGCGCTCGACGATGAGTGCTGTGCTTACCACGCTGTTTCGTGCTGCCACATAGAGGTACAAATTTTCTCTTTCTTTGGGTACCGCCAAGATTGGTGGGGTCGAGAGTGTCTGCTTCAGGTCCGCGAATGCTTTGCGGGCTTCTTTGGTCCACTCGAATTTCTCCCCTTTTCTGAGCAGCTGGTAGAATGGCAGTGTGCGCTCTACCAATCTGCTGATGAAACGACTCAAGGCTGCGAGTCTTCCGGTGAGCTGGTGCACGCCTTTGATGTCGGTTGGCTCCTGCATCCTGGCGATTGCTTGAACTTTCTCCGGGTTCGCTTCGATTTCTCGAGCGGAGACCATGTACTCGAGCTGCTTCCCGGCTGGGACGCCAAATGCGCACTTCTTCGGGTTGAGCTTGATTCTGTACTTGTTGAGTGCTGCGAAGGTCTCGCGCAGGTCGTCGAGTAGCGTGTTTGCGCTGTAAGTTTTGATGACGATGTCGTCCACGTAGACTTGCACGTTTCTTCCGATTTGCTCTTTCAAGCAGGCTTGCATCATCCGCTGGTATGTGGCACCGGCGTTTTTGAGTCCAAAGGGCATTGTCCTGTAGCAAAATACGCTGTAGGGAGTGATGAATGATGTGTGTTCTTCATCTTCTTCCTTCATCCTGATCTGATTGTATCCTGAGTAGGCGTCGAGGAACGATAACAGGTCGCATCCTGCTGTCGAGTCGATTATCTGATCGATTCTTGGCAGGGGAAAATGATCTTTTGGGCAGTGTTTGTTGATTGGCCCGTAGTCGACGCACATCCGCAACACGTCTGTGTCTTTCTTGGGGACCAGTACTGGGTTGGTGATCCAGGTGGATTTCTTCGTCTCCCGGATGAATTGGGCGTCGAGTAGTCGGTTGACCTCGTCCCCGATTGCTTTGCGCTTGGGTTCTGAGAATCTTCGTAGTGCCTTCTTCACTGGCTTGTTGTTTGGTTTGATGTGCAGTGCGTGTTCTGCGAACTCGTGCGGTATTCCTGGCATGTCGGCTGGGCACCAGGCGAAGATTTCCCATTCTTCACGGAGGAAAGCGATGAGGGCAGTCGCTTGCTCTTCCGGGAGGTGGGCGTACACGCGGACTGCTTTTTCTGGGTCCGTCGGGTGCACTTGGTGGGTGACCGTGTCGCTGTCGGTGCTGAAGTCCCGCCCATACTCTTTTGACTCGCTTCGACTTGCTAGCGGGAAGATACTTTTGTCTGTCGCCATGGCAATTTCTATGAGTTCTTGCTCGGCTCCAAAGGTGTCGAAAACTTTGTGAAAATCGCGATCGCATTTGTCTGATTTGGTGAAGCTCCCGTTGACTGTAATGACGCCCGCGGATCCTGGCATCTTGAGCTTGAGGTAGGCGTAGTGCGGAACCGCCATGAATTGCGCGAATGCTGGACGTCCCAGTATGGCGTGGTACTGCGACTTCCAGTCGAGTACGTCGAACTCGAGGGTGTGTCTTGCGAAATTGCGTCTGCTGCCAAAGACCACTTTGAGCTCGATTATTCCAAGGGAAGTAGCCTCTTCTTCTGGGACTACTCCGTATAACACGGTGCTTGATTTTTTCCATACTGATCGTGGGATCAACATCTTGTGTAGGGTGCTGACGAAGATTATGTTCATGCTGTTGCCTCCGTCCATGTCATACCCTCCAATTTGAGCATCGAGTACTAGGGGCGCGTGCCCCGGCCTTGGGACTGCATGTGAGTGATCGCTCTGGGACAACATGATACTAGTTTCTGCGTCGTGTAGCTGGTAGACTTCGACTGTGTTTAGGTTCTCGGCTGCTTTGGCTTGCAGGGTGTAGGCGTCCTGTTGAGATTGCGATACCCTTCCTTCTTGGATCGTGTACACATGTCCTTGAGGCGGGTGGTAGCGTCTTTCGGGACTTGGAGTCGGCGACTGCTCGGTTCGTCGGGTGCGCTTGGTTTCTCGCTGTTTTTCCTCCTTGAGTTTGTCGGCGAGTTCGTTGAACAGGCGACAATCTCCCAAAGTGTGACCCGATCTGATGTATCCCCGGTCGTCTTCGAAGCAGTGGATCGTGCAGGGTCCTTCTAGCTGCTCCCTGACCGTGAGTTTGCTGGATCCTGCGTGCCTTCTCCTCCTTGAGATTCGGAAGATTTGCACATGATCCGCCGGGTGCTCGGGGACTCGCGGGTCGACTTCGATTCCCTCGCTCAGATTCTGGTTCCTTATAAGGTTGGCGAATTCGTCTGGTCTTCGATCTGGATCGTAGTATTCGCCGGTTTGAGTCTCAGAGTCGCTGTCCTGGCGGGCGACAGCTGTTCGCGCGGCGACGGGTCGTCGAGTGGTCGGCGAGCGCGTAGCTGTATAGTGCGACTCGTCGAGTGGGGTCTCTTCGTAGAATCCTCACGCCTGTCTTCTAGGTCGTCGATTTATTCTTCGATGGCGGTGATCTTGACGATCGCTGATCTCAAGCTCGGAGTCGGTGTCTTGTTGTGTGGCGGGTGCCTGGGTGGCGGTGGGTCGTCGAGTGGTCGGCAGGTCCTTTGCTTCGAGCTGTAGCTCTTCGATCGGGATCTCTGCGTAGAACCCTCGCGCCTCTTTTTTGGGTCGTCGATTTCTCCTTCGCTGGCGGTGGATTCGGTTGCGGCCATTGTACGGCTGCAGGCCGGGCGATCTCGATGGAGCGGTAGAGATTTTTGCCGCGATCTTGAATTCTTCGGGTGAATTGGATCTAGTTCTTGCTCTTGAGTTGTGGCTTGCTGAAGACGGAACCGCCGAGATCGTAATTCCAACCTGTGTAGTTCCCACAGACGGCGCCAATTGACGGGGATCAACCCCGGCAAATCCCATGGTCAGGGACCCTGGTTTAGTCATGAGAGGCACAGGTTGGACGATAGCTCGTTGACTAACAGGAGGAGACGTTCCCGCTCGATATTATTGCTTGGAGATGCGATTACAGGGAAGGCCAAGGCTAGTGCGCCCAAGGCAAGGGTTATAGATCGTGTATTGGTTGATCTTGACGTCTCCCCTCCTAGCCCTTATATACTAGGCTAGGTCTTGGGGAGTCCGTCTTGGATTACAGGTGAGGTTTCCTAACCCTAATCTTGTACCGCACGGCAGGTTTGCACCTTCCTTACGAGTCGTGGACTCCTACGTCGGTGCCACTAGTGGGCCAAGGCTGGGCCCAGGCGACATCTTTGTGGGCCTTCTGTCTTCGGGTACGCCGGGTAGGCCCATCCATAGGAGTTGTGGGGTCACCCCCTCGTCAACAAGCACGACACCGAGATTTGTTAACGAGGTTCACCAACACGGATCCATCCCTGACGCATGACTACGGGCGCTCCTCCCCATGTACCAAATCCATATGATACAGTCGAAGACAAGTCCGCCACGTCCATCCGACAACGCTCCGACCACCTCACCATGGCCGGTCCGGCCGCCCCCACCACGAGCGCCGGACCGTCCCTCTCGTGATCTCTGTCTAGCCTATCAACTTGTGTCTAGTCTATTTTGCTACCCCGCGGTGCCTTTATATAATAGGCCCGGGTTACACATGTCCGACTCAAACACCTAACCCATCACTAATTACAAGTCCAACTGTAGCACAACTCGTACACATATATTTGAACATCTGATGCCGTCAGGGAGAGCGTGACGAGGTCTAATCCCCAGATCCGGATCAGGGCATCGTCCCTACTAGAGAGGGAGTGTCCGAGCTACCCGCCGCTCCGCCACCCATTGCCCACGCAACCGGTAGGAACCACCAAAACCATGGTCCCTGCCGGAAAGCAACCATGTGGTCCACCATCCAGGGCCGCTGCCCCGGCATCCCTGCCCCCAGACAACTCCACCCTCCACCTCACGAACCCTCGACCTCGGTAGGATGGGTAGACCTTAGTTGTCCACTTAGTGCCCATCATCAGTCGCCGGATATGGGTTGACCCTCCACTGTAGGAGGGGTCGACGCCTGCATCCCCATCAAGTCTCCATTGGACCCGGGGACACGATCCTAGGACTGCCGCCGGCCGCCCTCGAGCCTCCCCGGAGCTCAGACGACACCAAATTCGTGGTTGAGGCCTCGATCAATAGGAGCAGAAGTAGTGCAAGAGCCACCGCCATCACACACCGCCCCCGTGACGAAGCCGTCCACGGAGGCACCTCAGGCCAAGACCAGCCTCGTCTTCCTGGGGAGCGACCCCGATCTGCCGCGAGCCCAGATCCGGCCTGCCCAGGCGCAAACCCTAGGACCGGGCGCCACCGGCCCAGTCCCGGGAGAAGAGAAGCTTCCACACCACCGCTCTTTGCTGCCAGTCGAACCGCAGCCGCCACAACCGCCACCAGCCCCCACCACCGAACCAGCCTTCGACTCGAGCTGTCGAAGCCCGCGTCCCCTGTCGGTCAGGTCTGACCGCCGCAGCGCAGGTACGCTCCACCAACACCTCTATCCTCGTCCCACGTCGTCCCATAGGCCAGACCGGCAAGGCCGTTGCCATCAGACGACGCCAGCCGCCCAGATCCCCCGCCGACCTTCTAGGCACGCAACACCATCCGCCGAAAGGGACCCGGTTCGAGCCGCCCGGGCAACACCACCGCCGCCCCGGGAGCCCACCATCGACGTCGCCGGCCGACCACCCGCACTAGACCCCGCCAGATCTGGCCGGAGTCACGACCGCGCGTCACCTTCCTAGATGGGAACGTCGTCGTCGCCGCACCACAGTAGGACGTCGGGCGCCGCAACCAGCAGCTCGGCAACGCCGCCGCACTTGGCTGCTAGCGCCGCACCAGGCCGCCCGCAGCCACCGACGCCAGAGAGCGTCCAAGCCAGCCACGGGAGCACCCCGCGGCACTCCACGCACGCGCCGCCACGCCGCGGAGGCCCGCGGCCGTACCGCGCTCCACGCCAACAGGGCGGCCCGCGTCCCCTACCCCGCCGGAGGGAGATAAATCCCCGCTGGCGCCGGCGCCAGTCGAACTTCGCCCTGTCGCGCCCCCTGGTGGTAGCGAGGAAGGAGGAGGAGGGGGAGGAGGCGAGCGGCGACCAAGGAGAGGCCCTCCTCGGCCGCCTCGCGGGTGGCGGCGCGAGGGAGCGAGTGAGGGGATAGGGTTCCCGACCCTAGCCCGTTTGCATGAAATTGGTTGGATTTTGTTTTGACAAAAACAAAAAAACTTTTGGAAATGGTGAATTGAGCTGACTGGTTCCACATCAATATGACTATAGCGTACTTTATTATGCTTCCGATCCAAAAATAGTACCAAGTGTTGTGCCAATTTCTCTTTCTTTGTGAATTGAGCTGTCTTGTATGATTGGATTTCTTGTGCTAAAAATATCCCATCAAGATTCACGTCCTGTACTTGATAATCGTGCATGCATAGTTTTTAGATTTATTTCGGATCTTTTTATTATGTTTGGTCAGTAATATGAGATGTTTTCGTTAACTATATCGGTACTGCAAATCTGTGCTGCAAAACATGATTTTGAAAATATTAACCGAAATAAAAATAGTAAATTTAAAGTTTAACAACATACATTAAAATAATTCTCTCAAATACATTGAATGTTCAAATTGAACTATCTCTTTCGAAGTATAAAGATTTCGGAAAAAACTCAAGTGCTATAAAGACATTTTATTCTTTGGAACTTATTTCGACTCCAATTTTGTGTGTGTTCATTATGATATATTCAAAGTGGCATCCTCAAATTTTAACCTTCATTTGCTAGTCTTCTTGCATTTATTGATTTTTTGAACTAAATGACCCTGAAATTGAAAAACAGTACAAATAAACTCAAAAAAGTTTGAAATTTGGCATGGTATACCATCATTGCTTTCACATAGCATGTGCTAAAAATTTAAGAGAGTTACGAAAAAAATTGGATGCACTTCGTGTCCAAACTGAATTATCCTTTCGAAGTATAAGGATTTGGAAAACAAATCCAAGTGTTACCAAGACATTTCGTTCTTTTGAACTTATTTCAACTCCAATCTATTTGTGTGTTCATTATGAGATATTCAAAGTGGCATCCTCAAATTTCAACATGTTCTAACTTCATTTGCTAGTTTTCATGCATTTATTGTTTTTTTGAGCTAAATGATCCTGAAATTGGAAAATAGTACAGATGAACTCAAAAAAGTTTGAAACTTGGCATGATACCATCATTTCATCACATAGCATGTGCTAAAAAGTTCAGAGTTACAATAAATACTGGATGCATGTGTGTACAAACTGGACTATCTCTTTCGAAGTATAAATGTTTCAGATGAAAGTCAAGAGTTATAAAGACATTTTAATATTTTGAACTTATTTCAACACTTATATTTTTATATGTTCAGTATGAGCTATCATCCTCAAATTTTAACTTGTTATGACTTTAATTGCTAGTTTTCATGCATTTTTTAGTTAAATGACCTTGAAATTGAAAAACACTACAGATGAACTCAGAAAAGGTTAAAACCTGACATGATACCACATTGGATGGCAACTTCCTAAGTTTCATGGATTTTAGACTTTTATTTCTATATTTCATAAATTTAATAAATTTCTAGTGATTTATCAAAACTTGCTCAAATTTGAACTACAAGTGTGATGTAGTTCGGTCTTGAATTTGACGAAAAAAATTTGAAGCTTTAATATAGGTGGATTATGCATTGGGGACAACCAAATTACAATTTCCAAACATTTGGTATGGATGGTCAATTTTTCAAGTTTGACCCCATTTTGAAAAAAAATCAAATAAAATAAAAAGTCTCAAAATTAGAATTCGTTTTTGCATTGAGCACTGTTATGTGACCTACTTGGTGGGAATAACCTTAAATTTGCAATATCATAATTTTGAGTTTTTATTAGTTGTGCAAGTTGGGCCGCGTTTTGGTAATCTTTGAAAATGCATGCTACTCTTCTTCTATGTTGGACTTTTTTTGGCAATTTTTCGATGTTGCACCCCCTATTTTTAGTAAGTTTTGCATGTTGCTATTTTAGGTAAGTTTAGCATTAGAAATTGTTTTTGCACATGCAAAACCCACTGTTTTTTTCGCATTAGACACTAATTTTGGACATGCAAAACACCAAATAAGTAAACATATTGAAATAATGTTTTCAGTTAACACCAGGCATCCACATGTCGGATCCTCTCAGCACTAAAAGAAAAAACTCAGGCAATCTATATGAGGATACAGTTAAGATGGTGAGCCAAGACGCGGTCAGAGCGTTCAACATTCTACTCAAACTGAGCAGGGGGCTCATACTCCTCCGCCTCATAACCGACGCAGGATGAGCGATGATCTCCAACCCCCCCACCTTAATAGCCATCATCTTCTGCATCCTCCTGTGCGATCATCTCCAACCCCCCATCCTCCTCCTGTGCAATCATCTTCAACCCCTCCTCCACCTGTGCGATCATCTCCAACCCCCCTCCTCCTCCTTCTCCCGTGTGACGATCTCCAATCACCCTGGTATTCATCCTCGTCCTCTTCTTGATTGCCTATATCCTCCTCGTCATCCTCCTCGTCTAAATATGTATCCTCTTCCGCTATCTCCTCGTCTGAATCTTTATCTTCTTCCTCTATATCCTCGTCGACTTCCTGTATAATACACAAATTCACTAGCCCTTTCCGCCTCTAGATTCAGCAAAGAAAGGTCGGATCAATACTTGTACCAGCGAGCGAACTGTTGAGGATTCGGAGACTCCATCGCCTCTGCCATGTCCCAAAGAAGAATTTCTATTGGGACCACCCCCTTCACAGGAATCATCTGATTCATCTCTTCCCTCTCACTTCCAAGGACAGTCTCAACCAGTGCAACACCATAGCTTTCACGCTTCTAAACCAAGAGCATATCTCCTTGCATTTTGCTTTCAAGGCCTCGTCTCTAGAGCAAAACTCTTGCATCACCCTCTTCCATCTGAGAGCTGCTAGACATCAATCAAAATTATCACGAAATCAAAAATGGAGGTTTTCTATTTGGAAAGTAGCTGCCACGAGTACCACCGGCACGAATCCAATCCTAAATAGACGTCGATCCTATTTGCAAACTCAAGGAACTAAGCAAACAATAATTCAAACGTTAAATCAAACATTCATTTGATTTATAACCGAGTCCTAATTTATAGGATTTCGGTTAGAAACGTACCGTCCGGTGATGACGAGTAATAACCTATCGCCCCTCGTTGGTTACCCAAAGTGTAAGGTTGAGATGTAGTCAGCAACAAGTTTCCCCTATCGTAGAGGATAGGGTTTATGTCTCCAGTAGGACTCCAAGTTCTTCAAGTAGGTCGCAAGAAAGCAATGGTGCCATTTACAATCAAGGTTGCTTACTTGACGTGGACCTGCTGATACGTCCCAAACGTATCTATAATTTCTGCTTGTTCCATGCTCTTTTAGGTGACATTGCTATGTGTTTTGCTACACATTCATACCTTTTTACACATATTTGGACTAACCTACTAACTCAGTGCACCCATTGCCAGTTTCTGTCTGCTAATATCTGTAAGTTGCAGGTTTTTACACATATTTACAGAGCTCCAAAAATTCCAAAAAAATCATGAACTGGAAGGAAGCCGGAGTGGGGCCAGGGCCCACCCAGGCGGCCACCTGGCGCGACCCCCCTCCTGGCCGCGCCACCAGGGCGCCTGGGGGGTGGGTCCACCCCTGGTGCCCCCTTTGGCCTATATTTACTCCTCGCTCCGAAAACCCTCGAGAGGAGCCACACATCGCGATTTTCACCTCTGTTCCGCCGCCGCCGCGCTTCCAAGATCGGGAGCACCAAAAGAGCTCTTCCTGGCACCCTGCCGGAGGGAGGATTGACCTCCGAGAGCTTCTCCACCACCATGAGCGCTTCTCGTATGTGCCGTGATTAGCCCCCCTTGGACCATGGGTACATGACCAGTAGCTATGTGATGTCCTCTCTCCAATCTTGTGCTTCAATTCTTAGCCCTTCTGAGTTTCCCTACATGATCAAGGCATCTATGTAATTTTCCTGTTGTTGCTATGCTGAGTTTGCTGGGATCCGATGGATTATGAGATTATGTTCAGATTGTGATGAGTTATATATTTTCTTCTCCTTTTATATTTTGTTCTTGAGTAATTCTTGCATGTTCTCCGTTGCTTTTTATTGCTTTGGCCAAGTAGTAGATAGTAACTGCAAGAGGGAGCGTTTATGCTTGATTGTGGGTTCATGCCCCCCGATGTCTAGCTTGAGTGACAGAAACATGAGACTAGGGGATGTGTTGTTGCCACCAGGGATAAAGCAACGGTGCTTGTAATCGCGGTTGCAAGGATTTTTTACCTTACGCAAAGTTTTTTAATGCAGTTGTCTATTGCTTTGAGTTTACACATTGGGTGGGGCTCGCAACTTAATACCAGTGAGATATCTCAAGGTGGATGATTAGTGAGTAGATGCAGTTGGATATCGGTGTACTTATCTTGGCGTACTTGCCATACTTTTGAGCCTCTAACATTCTTTGTAGTATAATTAGCATTGTGATGCGTTTATAATTCTGTCAATTGCCCAGCTGTAATTTGTTTACCCAACTTAGCTATTTTATCGTCTTTTGGGAGAGAGACATCACTAGTGAACATCATGGGACCACGGTCCATATTTCCACCACTGTTTACACCTCCACTATTTACCGCTTTATTTCCTTTCAGTTGCAATCACCACTATCATTATTCCCCTTGTGTTTTGATCCTTTGTAAACGACAAGGTGATGCTAGCAAGGGAGTTTCTTCTCGCCCCTCGTTGGTTACCCCAAGTGGAAGGTTGAGATGTAGCGTAGCGGTAATTTCCCTCAGTGAAGATACCGAGGTTTGTCTCCCGTAGGACTCCGATAACGACAAGTAGGTGACAACGGCGCTAGAAATTACTAGCCCGAGAGTTGACGTGGACCTGCACACAGATACAAATAACTTTGCTCCCAACGAGTACAAAGAGGTTGTCAATCTCTCTGGCCTTGTTGTTTACAAAGGGTCAAATGCGAGATAAAATATAGTGATAACTGCAACTAGAAAGTAAAACAAAAATTAAATTGAGGGTGTAAACAGTGGTGGAAATATGGACCGGGGTCCCATGAAGTTCACTACTGACGTCTCTCTCCCAAAATACGATAAACAACGATGCGAGGTAAACGAATTACAGCTAGGAAATTGACATGATTACGGGCGCAAACCAATGCTAACTATTATACAAAAGAAAGGAAGAGTCTCAAAAGCATGGGCAGTACGCCAAAACAAGTTGACCGAAATCCGTCTGCATCTACTCACTAATCAGCCACCTTGAGATATATATCCAGAAAATCTCGCTGGTATTAAGTTGCGAGCCCCACCCAAAGTGTAAACCCAAAGCAACAGACAACTGCATTAAAAGAACTTTGCGTAAAGTAAACAATCCTTGCAACCGCGGTTACAAGCACCGCTGTGTTCCCCCTTGTGGCAACATCACATCCCCTATACTCATGTTTCTGTCACTGAAGCTAGTCATTAGGGGGCATGAACCCATAATCATGCATAACGCTCCCTCTTGGAGTCACTACCTACTACTTGGCCAAAGCAATAAACAGCAACGGAGAACATGCAAGAATTACTCAAGAGCACAAATATAAAAGGAGAAGAACCAAATACATTACTCATCAAAATATGAACATAATCTCATAATCCATCAGATCCCAGCAAACTCAACATAGCAACAGCAGAAAGAATTACATATGTGCCTTGATCATGTAGGGAAGCTCACAAGGTCTAATCCATGAAGAACAAAGACGGGGAGAGGACATCACATAGCTACTGATCATGGACCCATGGTCCAAGCTAGACTGCTCACGGATCATCCGGGAAGCGTACATGGTGGTGGAGAAGCTCCCGGAGGTCAATCCTCCCTTCGACAGGATGCCAGGAAGAGGTCTTCTGGTGCTCCCGATCTTGGAAGCGCGGCGGCGGCGGAACAGAGGCGAGATCGCGAAAAAGGGTTTTTTCCTCGAGGGTTTCAGGACGAGAGGTAAATATAGGCGAAGGGGGGCAGCCAGAGGGGCCATCAGGAGTCCAAGCGGCCTCCCGGCGCGGCTCTACCCTAGGACGCGCCCCCTGGCCGCCTAGGCACCAGGTGTGGCCCCTCAACCCCCCTTCGGGCATCTGGAAGCTTCTGGTACGCTGATTTTTTTATATTTTTTCTCAAATTTTTCTGGCACTTTAAGTAATGGGAAAACCTGAAATAAAAAGACAGCAGAAAACAGAAACTGGCACTGGGGTGCACTGAGTTAATAGGTTAGTCCAAATATGATCAAAAGTGTATGAAAGTGTATCAAAAGCATAGAAATATCACCCAAAACATGCATGGAGCAAGCAGAAATTATAGATACTTTTGGGACGTATCACAAGGCCGGAGAGATTGACGACCTCTCTGTACTCGTTGCGAGCAAAGTTACATGTTGTGTATGCAGGTCCAGGTTAAGCAAGTGATATCGATAAACGGCGCATTTCTCGCTTCACCACCTACTTGTAGTCCGTGGAGTCCTACTGGCCAAACTAAACCTTGGTATCTTCACCAAGGGAAATTTGCCGCTATCTACATCTCAACCTTCCACTTGGGGTAACCAATAAAGGGCGAGAAGCCGTTATCATCTCTCGTACCATCAAGCAAATTTTTGGTGTCGTTGCCGAGGACTCCAATCTTCAAGATAGGGGAGTTGCACACTATCTTTTACCTTTGCTTTTTAGTCTTATTAGTTCACTTTCTAGTTTTTGCTTTAGAGTCTTGTATCAAAAATCACAAAAAATAGTTAATTTGTTTCTAGTTGTTCCTTTTGTTTAGTCAAGCATGTTAGGATTTGGTGCTTTGAGGTAATCTGAAGTTTTAGATTTCCATCAAAAGAATGGAGAAAATATGAAGAAGTTTTGGGATAGAATTTCTGAAGCACACAAAAGAATAAAAATTGTACTTAGAAATTTTTACCATGGACTTTTTAGATGGTGCAAACACTCTCTTGGTATTATAACTGAAGGAGATTTCTTAGAGTGTGATGAAGCTAGAGCTCTTGATATTATACATGGTCTTTCTACTTACTTTGTTTATGATCATGGTTTTGATACTATTATAGATAGACTTCCTACTATTGAAAAAAGAATGGATGCTCTAGACTTGAGAGAAGTAGAGAAACCCAAGCCCGATAAGAAAGATATTTTGGAGATAGATAATGATTGGGAGCCCTTTGTTAGAATTGGCATCTCTAACCAAGACTTCCTTGCTTATTGTGATATTGGATCCATGGTTTCTACTATGCCAAATGTTGTTTATGATTCTCTAAACCTTTCAAATATGATCAATCTTTCATCTTATAATGAACATGCTAATGGAGATGTTTCTAAGATCCAGGGAAAGGTGGAAAATGTCTAGGTTAGGTTTTTCAAAAGTAGTGCAATGGTTGACTTTTTCATCATGAAGCCAAACCAAGGAAACATAGTGCTTGGAAGGGACTTCCTCCGAGCGATGAAAGGCGTCACTGATATAGGTAAAGGACATATACACCTACATAGGAAGGCAAAAGGTACGTACCCCTTCCCTAAGAGAAATAAGGATGACCTTATTGAGGAACCATTTGAAGGTTTTTATGATTCTGATAACTATGATGATTTTTTATTCCTCTTTTTGCATCATGCCTAGCTAAAAGGCATAAAAGAAAGCATTTATTGGGAGGCAACCCAAGATGTTTTTACTTTCAGTTTTAGTGGTCTTGATGCTTGTTACTACTGTAGCAACATCATTGTATCTTTATTTTCAAGCTTTGTGCCAAGTTTTAGCCTCCGATTGCAAGAAAGTTCAAAAGTTGTGACATGCTGTCCAGAAACAGATTATGTCTGAGAGACGGAAAAATTCATGATAAATCACCAGATCTTTTTGATCTGTGACATGCCCTATACAATTAGATTTCTTGCGTCTGTTATCAGTTTTTTTGGTTTGAGTTGCAGAAGTACCCCAAATAAATTATTTACTATTTGATGTTTTGTTTTTCACAAACTCTGCCACGTTTTGCGTTTTCATCGTTTTGCAAATCTTAAGCTTGATTTTTCTTTGCAAAAACTTTTTGGCAATCACGAGAAACAGTAGCTCTTCATGAAAATCTTTATTTCCAGTGGAGAAAAAAATTATTTTATTGTGGGTACTGACCACTCTAATTAGCTTATGATGAGTTTCGTATGAAGGGAGTTTTCAAGTATGCAACAAAAGATTATGAAAGAAGATTTGGGAGTGTCAAGTGCTCAAGATTGGGGATGCCCCCATGCACCCCAAAGAAATATCCAAGGAGACTCTAGCGTCTAAACTTGGGGATGCCCCCGTGCATGCCCTTCTCCATCAACAATCATCACTTCGTCCTTCTCCATGCTATATTTTTATCTCTTCATGTGTTATGTGCTGAACTTGGAGCGCCTCGCTCTTTACTTTTTAGGTTGTTTTAGTTTTTCTTGCTGTTCATAACAAGTTGGACCCTAGCCTTCATTGTTTGGTATAGAAACCTGTTAGATTCGGCCGCGGGAGGAACCTTTATGTCAACACCACTTGGTGCTTCCACAAAACTACTAGATGAGATGATGACCAACTATTCCCAATGGCACACCGAAAGAGCTCCAACAGGTAGGAAGGTAAACTCTGTCGAGGAGATCTCCTCCCTAAATGAAAAAGTTGACTTGATCATGTCTTTACTTACCAAGCAAGCTCCTATTGATCCTCATGATGTTCCTTTAAATTCCTTGGTTTCTCAAGAACAAGTAAATGTGAACTTTATCTCTAGAAACAACTTCAACAACAATGCTTATAGGAGTAACTTTGGTAGCAATCCTAGACCGTTCCCATCCAACAACTATGGGAACGAAAACACTTACCCTAGCACCAGGAACTCCACTTCTGAATTAGAGAGCATGCTTAAGGAATTTATCACTACTCAAAAAGCCTTCAACAAGAGTATAGAAGAAAAATAAGACAAATTAGATAATATCTCTTTGAAGGTAGAAAACTTAGCCCTAGATGTTGAGATGCTTAAAATTAGAACTTCTCCTCTCGAGGAGAGGAATCCCACTCCTATGAATGCTATTCAAGTGAAAATTAATGAAAACATTTGGATGATGGCTAAAATTAAAGAGAGATGGGCTAGAGAAAAGGAGGAAGAAGATATAATTAAGAGCCTTCCTACACACCACACCATTGCTACTATCCAAGTAGTTGAGGATATCCAAACTCTTAGCACCCAACACACCCCTAGTCCCATGGGACCTATTAATGGTGATGCTATTACCTCAACCGTAGAAGAAGAAACTCCTATGAACATATAGGCTTTCAAACAAGTAAGCCTAAATGACATCACTACCACTTTACTTGATAGTAATGACCTTGATTTTGATAGTTGTACCCTTTCTTAAGTTATTAGTTTATTGCACAAAATGTCTAGAGACCCCCACACTAGCACAATAAATCTTGCCTTCACGGAGCATATCACCAATGCTCTCATTAAAGCTAGGGAGGAGAAGCTTATGTTGGAAGCTAATACGTCCCAAACGTATCCATAATTTCTGCTTGCTTCATGCATGTTTTGTGTGATATTGTTATGATCTAGATACACTTTCATACAATTTTGATCATATTTGGACTAACTTATTAACTTAGTGCACCACAGTGCCAGTTCCTGTTTTCTGCTGTTTTTCTATTTCAGGTTTCCCCCATATTAAAAGTGCTCCAAAAATTTGGGAAAATCAGATAAAAAATCAGCACAGAAGAACCTTCCGGAATCACCTGGGTGGCGCCAGAGGGCCACCACCAGGGGTCCAGGCGCCCTGGTGGCCCGGCCTAGGGCTTGGCCGCGCCAGGGGGGAACCTGGACACCTGGTGGCCCCCTGGCTACCCCCCTTCGCCTATTTAATCTCCGTGACGGGATTCTTCCGAAGACATAACCCTTTTTCGCGATATCACCTCTGTTCCGCCGCCGCCGCACTTCCAAGATCGGGAGCGCCAGCAGAACTCTTCCCGGTACCCTGCCGGAGGGACGATTGACCTCAGGGAGCCTCCCCTCTTCCATGGACGCTTCCCGGATGATCCTTCAGTAGTCTACCTTGGACCATGGGTCCGTGATCAGTAGCCATGTGATGTTCTCCTCTCATCTTTGTTATTCATGGATTAGACCACGTGAGCTGCCCTACATGATCGAGGCACATATGTAATTTTCTGCTGTTGCTATGCTGAGTTTGCTGGGATCTGATGGATTATGAGACTATGTTCAATTTGTGGTTGAGTAATATATTTGGTTCTTATCTTTTATATTTATGTTCTTTAGTATTTCTTGCATGTTATCCTTTGCTGTTTATTGCTATAGCCAAGTAGTAGGTAGTGACTCAAAGAGGGAACGTTATGATCGATTGTGGGTTCATGCCCCCTGATGACTAACTTGAGTGACAGAAACATGAGTCTAGGGGATGTGTTGTTGCCACAAGGGGTAAAACAATGGTTCTTGTAACCGCGGTTGCAAGGATTGTTTACTTTACACAAAGTTCTTTTTAATGCAGTTGTGTGTTGCTTTGGGTTTACACTTTGGGTGGGGCTCGCAACTTAATACCAGCGAGATGTTCTGGATAGATATCTCAAGGTGGATGATTAGTAGTAGATGCAATTGGATTTCGGTCTACTTATTTGGGGTACCGCCCATGCTTTTGAGCCTCGTACTTTCTTTGTAGCATAGTTAGAATTGCGGTGCGTTTTTAATCCCGTCAATAGCCTAGCTGTGATTTGTTTACCTCGCATAGCAGTTTTATCGTCTTTTGGGAGAGAGACATCACTAGTGAACATCACGGGACCCCAGTCCATATTCTCATCATTGTTTACACGCTAAATTTATTTACTGTTTTTACTTTCTAGTTTCTATCACCTTTATCATTATCCCTTGTGTTTGATCCTTCGTAAACAACAAGGCCGGAGAGATTGACAAGCTCTCTAAACTTCGTTGGAAGAAAATTATTAGTTGTGTGTGCAGGTCCACGTCAACCGCTAAATTTCTAGCGCCGTTATCACCTACTTATCATTTCAGGAGTCCTACGGGAGACAAACCCTATCCTCTACATAGGGGAAATTTGCTACTATCCTACATATCACCTTCCACTTGGGGTAACCAATGAAGGGCGAGAAGCCATTATCACTGTTGCACATCAAGCAAATTTCTGGCGCCGTTGCCGGGGATTCCGAGTGCTAAGATAGGGGAGTTGCACACTATATTTTACCTTTGTTTTTAATCTTGTTAGTTTACCTTTCTGTTTTTGTCTTAGTGTCTTATATCAAAAATCACAAAAAAATTATTTACCTTGCTAGTAGTTGTCGTCATGTCTGGTCCTTTTGCCTTTGTTGAGACAGAAGTTCTCACCTTTAAACAAAAAGGTGGTGAAAATTTAAAAGATGTCGTGTATAGAATTAATAATTCTCGGAAAAGAGCCACCAAGAAGCAATCCACTACTATCCTGCTTAGAATTTTTTATGTTGGGATTACTCCTTGGAATAAGTTCGTTCTAGATACTGCTATCAATGCGAATTTCCTAGAAGCCCCAGTTTGGGAGTCTCTTAATGTTATTGAAAATCCTGTTGGAAATCTCCCTGTTGCTAGCATACAAGAAGATATTACTCTAGCTCACATTCTGATTTTTTTTTGAAAAGATAGAGTTAGAAATACCAAGTATAAGTAGGATAAATGAGTTGGATCGCAAGATTCAATGGAATTTGAATAGACTTGATAGCTCCATGCATAAAATTATTAAAACTTTGGAGACCATCAAATCCCATGATATGGATCCTTCTAGGATTGATAAGATTGAGGAAATCATTAACACTTTAGGAACCACTTTCTCCTCAATCAAGCCAAAAAGGGTAGAAAATCCGGCAAGAAGGGAACCTAAGTTCAATGTCCCTAAGGTTCCCCCACCTAAAACTAATCCACCCATTGCCAAGGGAGTTGAAACTGTGAAAACTTTGGAAGAAATACCCCTCTTAGATAAATTTATAAATGAAACTCCCATTGATTTTCCGCCTTTTGGTTTTATCCCTAGAAGCATATTTATTAGGCTTTTATTTGAAAGACCTCTTAAAACTAGTTGTAAAATTTAGGAGCTTTTTGATGATCTTGATGATGGTTTGATTGATACAACTTGATTCTTCTTCTCGCATTATGCCTAGCTTAAAGGCGTAAAAGAAAGCGCTTGTTGGGAGGCAACCCAAGATGTTTTCATTCTGTTTTTAGTGGTCTTGATGATTGTTAATACTGTAGCAACATCATTGTATCTTTATTTTCAAGCTTTGTGCCAAGTTCTGGCCTCTTATGATAAGGGAAGCAAAAGTTGTGACATTATGTCCAGAAAAAAAATTCTGTCTGCTTGACGGAAAAAATAAAAAAAAATCACCAGTTCATCTTTTTGATCTGTATTTTTTACACAACATGATCTATACAATTGTGAAGCTTTCATATGTTCTGAGTTTTTTTATTTGAGTTGCAGAAGTACCCCGAAAAAATTATTTACTACCTGTTGTTCTATTTTTCACAGATTCTGCCACGTTTTGCCTTTCCTTACTTTTGCAAACCTTAAGCTTGCTTTTTATTTGCAATTTTTTTTTGGAAATCTTGAGAAACAGTAGATATTCAAGAATATCCTTATTTCTAGTGGATAAAAATATTTTATTAAGGGTACTAACCTCTCTAATCAGCTTATGATGACTTATGTATGAAGGGAGTTTTCAAGTGTGCGTGGGAAGATGATGAAAGAAGATCTGGGAGTGTCAAACGCTCAAGCTTGGGGATTCCCCCATGCATCCCCAATAAATATTGAAGGAGACTCAAGAGTCTAAGCTTGGGGATGCCCCCGTGCGTCCCCTTGTCCATCAACAATCATCAGTTCGTCCTTTGTCTCACTATATTTTTATCACTTCATGCGTTATGTGCTATGCTTGGAGCGTCTCGCTCTTAGGTTTACTTTTTTACTTTTCTTTAGCTTTTTTTGCTGTTCATAATAATTTAGACCCCAGCTTACTCTGTGTGGGAGAGAAACACGCTCCACTTTGAACTAGAACACATCATAGGATTTTTCATGCTTATCTTTCTGCTGTTGTGTGTTCTTTATCTTTCGTAGCTACTGCCATGTTTAGTTTTTAGTTTGTATTTTGCAAGAGCTTTAGCTTTTGTTTAGTTTGTTGCCGGAACTCTCTTTAGTCTTCATGTTTATCTTGTCAAGAGATATGGTTGTTGCACTGAGTCGTGCCTTGTCTTGAAAGTAGGTAAATGAGGTTGCTATTCAATTGTAGTAGTAACTTGCAATAGTTTTGAGGTATTGTTGTGAGTAATGTTTGAACTTTTGGTGTCAAGAGCTCTAGCCTATTAGTGATAGGTGTCATATTTTGGGAAATCCGTGTTTATTTTCAAAAACTACAAAACTAGTTGAGAACTCTAGCTACTAGATGGATCACTAATCTTTGGAGGGATCGGATATTAGAGTACACTCACGTACCATGAGTCGAGGATGTGAAAGGATAACCGAACCCCCATACACTCCTCCTCGGGGTACTTTTCTCTTTGTGAACCTCCTTATTAGATTGAGAGTTACCGATAATAAGTGCATGAGTTCTTCGGACTAATGTAAGTATTGAAAGTTGACACTTCCACCTCCTCCTATTTGCTAGCCTCTTCGGTACCGTGCATTGCCCTCTTCTCACTCCGAGAGTTGGCGTCTGATACGTCCACAACCTATCTAGACTTTCTTCTTGCTCCATGCATGTTTTGTGTGATATTGCTACGATCTAGATACACTTTCATACACTTTTGATCATATTTGGACTAACTTACTAACTAAGTGCACCACAGTGCCAGTTCCTGTTTTCTGCTGTTTTTCTATTTCAGGTTTCCCCCATTTTAAAAGTGCTCCAAAAATTTGGGAAAAAACAGATAAAAAATCAGCACAGAAGAACCTTCCGGAATCACCTGGGTGGGGCCAGAGGGCCACCACTAGGGGTCCAGGCGCCCTGGTGGCGCGCCTAGGGCTTGGCCGTGCCAGGGGGCGCCTGGACACCTGGTGGCCCCCCTGGCTTCCCCCCTTCGCCTATATAATCTCCGTGACAGGATTCTTCCGAAGATAGAACCCTTTTTCACGATCTCGCCTCTGTTCCACCGCCGCCGCGCTTCCAAGACCGGGAGAGCTAGCAGACCTCTTCCCGGCACCCTGCCGGAGGGAGAATTGACCTTCGGGAGCCTCCCCTCCACCATGGACGCTTCCCGGATGATCTGTGAGTAGTCTACCTTGGACCATGGGTCCGTGATCAGTAGCTATGTGATGTCCTCCTCCCCTCTTTGTTCTTCATGGATTAGACCTCGTGAGATGCCCTACATGATCGAGGCACATATGTAATTTTCTGTTGTTGCTATTCTGAGTTTGCTGGGATCTGATGGATTATGAGATTATGTTCAGATTGTGACTGAGTAATATATTTGGTTCTTATCTTTTATATGTTTTTCCTAAGTAATTCTTGCATGTTCTCCGTTGTTGTTTATTGCTTTGGCCAAGTAGTAGGTAGTGACTCCAAGAGGGAACTTCATGCTCGATTGTGGGTTCATGCCCCCCAATGACACGCTTGAGTGACAGAAACATGAGTCTAGGGGATGTGCTATTGCCACAAGGGGGTAAACAACAGTGCTTGTAACCGCGGTTGCGAGAATTGTTTACTTTATGCAAAGTGCTTTTTAATGAAGTTTTCTGTTGCTTTCGGTTTACACTTTGGGAAGGGCTCGCAACTTAATACCAGCGAGATGTTCTGGATAGATATCTCAAGGTGGATAATTAGTAGTAGATGCAGTTGGATTTCGGTCTACTAATTTTGGCGTTACGCCCATGCTTTTGAGCCTCGTCCTTTCTTTGTAGCATAGTTTGCATTGTGGTGCGTTTTTAATCCTGTCAATTGCCCAGCTGTAATTTGTTTACCTCGCATAGTAGTTTTATCGTATTTTGGGAGAGAGACATCACTAGTGAACATCACGGGACCCCGGTCCATATTCTTATCAGTGTTTACACGCTCATTTATTTTCTGCTTTTACTTTCTAGCTGCTCTCATTATCATTATCCCTTGCGTTTGATCCTTTGTAAACAACAAGACCGGAGAGATTGACAACCTCTCTGAACTTCGTTGGGAGCAAAGTTATTTGTATTGTGTGCAGGTCCAAGTCAAGGAGGCAACTTTTGTCTTATTCGGTGCCATTTCTTCCTTGCCACCTACTTATCATCTCCTGAGTCCTACTGGAGACAAATCCTATCCTCTACATAGGGAAAATTTGCTGCTATCCTACATCTCACCTTCCACTTGGGGTAACCAACGAAGGGTGGGAAACCATTATCATCATCTCGCACATCAAGCAAATTTCTTGCGCCGTCGTCGGTGACTCCGAGTGCTAAGATAGGGGAGTTGCCCACTACCCTCTACCTTTGTTTTTTAGTCTTGTTAGTTTAGCTTTCAGTTTCTACCTTTGTGTCTTATATCAAAAATTACAAAAAAATAATCTTCCACACTTGCTGCTACTATGGGTTCCACTCAAAACACCAAGTTGTGTGACTTCACTAGTCACAACAACAAAGACTTTATCTGCACTCCTATTTCCACACCTGCCACTTCAGCTACCTCTTATGAAATTAGACCTTCTTTGCTAAACCTTATTATGAGAGATCAATTCTCTGGTGCTGGAGATGATGCTTCTTTACACTTAAATAATTTTGTTGAGTTATGTGATATGCAAAAGTATAAAGAAGTAAAAGGTGATCTTGTTAAGCTCAAGCTTTTTCCTTTTTACATGAGGGAAGGAGCTAAAATTTGGTTTCAATCTTTGCCTAGGAATAGCATAGATTCTTGGGATAAGTGCAAATATGCTTTTATTGGGAAGTATTACCCACCTGCTAAAATTATTCAATTTAGAAGTAACATCATGAATTTTAAGCAATTGGATAATGAACACGTTGCCCAAGCTTGGGAACGTATGAAATCTCTTGCTAAGAAATGCCCTACACATGGTTTGACTACTTGGATGGTTATCCAGACTTTTTATACATGCTTGAACTTTACCTCGCGGAACCTGTTAGATTCGGCTGCGGGAGGAACCTTTATGTCAACTACACTTGGTGCTTCCACAAAACTTCTCAATGAGATGATGACCAACTATTCCCAATGGCACACCGAACACGCTCCAACAGGTAGGAAGGTAAACTCTGTCGAGGAGATTACCTCCCTAAATGAAAAAGTTGACTTGATTATGTCTCTACTTACCAAGCAACCCTCTGTTGATCCGCATGATGTTCCTTTAAATTCTTTGGTTGCTCAGGAACAAGTAGATGTGAACTTTATTGCTAGAAACAACTTCAATAACAATACTTATAGGGGCAAGTTTGCTAGTAATCCTAGACCGTTTCCATCCAACTATGGGAACAACAACACCTATCCTAGCAACAAGAACCCCACTTCTGAACTAGAAAACATGCTTAGAGACTTTATCACTACCCAAAAAGCCTTCAACAAAAATGTAGAAGATAAATTAACTAAGTTAGATAATATCTCTTTGAAGGTAGATAGCTTAGCCCTTGATGTTGAGGTGCTAAAAATTAGAACCTCTCCCCTTGAAGAGAGGAAGGCCACTCCTATTGATACATCCCAAACGTATATATAATTTCTGCTTGCTCCATGCATGTTTTGTGTGATATTGCTATGCTTTTGATGCACTTTCATATACTTTTGATCATATTTGGACTAACCTATTAACTCAGTGCACCCCAGTGCCAGTTCCTATTTTCTGCTGTTTTTTATTTTAGGTTTTCCCATTATTAAAAGTGCACAGAAAATTCCGGGAAAAATATATAAAAAGCAGCGTTCTATAAGAGTCCTCCAGCCGGAGGATGGGGCCCTGGGGTGGCCTATAGGCCCCAGGCGCCCTCCTGGCGCGGCCAGGGGTCCACCCGCGCCGGGTGGCCTCCTGGGCGTCCGGGACCTCCCCCGGTGCCCCATTTGGCTCTTATTTATACTCCTGTCGCGAAAACCCTGATTACATACCCCTTTTATCCAGAAGCAGTTCCGATCTCCACCGCCATCGCCAACAAGCTTCGGGGTACCAGAATTCCTATGCCGGCACCCTGCGGGGACGAGAAGTGCCCCCGGATTCATCTCCATCGACGTTGCTTCCTCCCTCCATGATGCGGGAGTAGTCCCTCCTCAGGGCTGAGGTTTCTACCAGTAGCTATGTGTTCTTCTCTCTCTCCCATGATGTGGTCTTCATTGTGATCATAGGCTATGTTAATCTAGGGTGATCCCATGATATTTCCCCTTCCTCTATGTATTGGATTGATGTACTCACTTGATCTTATCTAGTATAATCCCCGAGACCATGGTGGCAGGGGTCTATTGGACATGGGTTAGAAGAATATTATCATGAGTGATTTCCTCTTTTGTGAATTGATTGAAGATTGAGAGTCTCTTGGTGCTTGTCTTTGACTATCCTTGAGGTATGTTGTGGTGATTGTGGTACTCTCTTTGGATGGCCGCGATGACATTGGGAAATCCATAGATGAGAACTACGAACTCTGAGGTGTGCTTTTGTAGCCCTACATAATTCTCGTCCTCTCTTGACCACAAAGGAATGAACTCCGAGTACGTCTCCAATGCATGTTTTAGTGGAAATATCATGTGATTGGACTATGTTAATGTTGTTGAGAGTTGCCACTAGTGAAAGTATGAAGCCTAGGCCTTTTTTCCACCATTGTTACACCGTTTGTGCTCACTTTTGTCACATGTTTGCTTGCTGCACTTTTTATTACAGATTTATATTACCTTTATTTGCCACACCTATCACCCATATTTTACCATCTCTTCGCCGAACTAGTGCACCTATACAACTCCTAGTAGTATTAGGTGTGTTGGGGACACAAGAGACTTCTTGTATCTTAATTGTAGGGTTGCTTGAGAGAGACCATCTTCAACCTCTACTTCTCTGAGTTCGATAAACCTTAGGTCATCCACTTGAGGGAAATTGCTGCTGTCCTACAAACCTCTGCGCTTGGAGGCCAAACATAGTCTATACGAATAGAAGCGTGTGTAGACATCAAGCTATTTCTTGCACCGTTGCCGGGGAGGTAAGGCTTTAAGGTATATCTTTAGATCTTGCAATTAAATATTTCTGTTTCTTGTTTTTATTTTCACTAGTGAGGCTTATGGAATACAACAAAAATATTATGCCATTGCTTCCTTGCCACCTACTTATCATCTCCGGAGTCCTACTGGAGACAAACCCTATCCTCTACATAGGGGAAATTTGCTGCTATCCTACATCTCACCTTCCACTTGGGGTAACCAACGAAGGGCGAGAAACCACTATCATCATCTCGCACATCAGCGTCCACCTCGCCGGTGCATCCAAACCCTTGGCATGATACGCTCTGTCATCATAAACCTCCTTATATCTTTCCTCATAACATCCACCAAACCTACCTATCAAGGCATTTCCATTGCCTTTCCGAGATATATTGCCATGCAAATTCCACCTCTTCATGACTTGATCTTCAGGTCATACATGTTCCTGCTACACTGGCAGAGGCATACATTTTCATACATCATGATAGTTACATCTTATTTATGTTGAGTACCTTGCAAAGTGTGAAGATCTTCTATACCTTCTTGTAAAATAGAGTGTTTCCCTTAAGTGTGGAAAAAGATCCCAAAGAGGACAAAATTTAAAAGATCCCAAAGAGGACAAATGAGAGTTAAATAGAAAGATCCATTGAGGCCACCAAAAAATACAAAAAAATAGACAAAAGAGAAAAAGAAAATAAAAAGAGAGAAAGGGGCAACACTACTATTCCTTTTGAAAGATCCACACTCGTACTCCCTCCTATATCTTGTACTCTATAGAGATGACCATTTATGCATATAGCTATGTGGGGACCTTCACACTTTAAAACTTGTCTTGCATATTCCAAGGACGAGCCTCCTCAAATGAGCTCTAGGTCTTCATGAGCGAGCAAGTTGGATGCACCCCCACTAGTTCCATTGGAGAGCTTTTCTTAGCTCATATGTGCATCCGTTGCATGGCAATCCCTAGTCCTCACATCATATCTATCATTTGGCCTTCTCTCGCCTATGATTGTCCTCATTGATGCGAGTCTTTCTCACCCTTTTTTTCTTCCTCCTCCACCATATTTCTCTCTTTGCCATCCTAAGTGTCAACTCTCATGCTTACGCTCATCCATTGCATGTGTGCTCAAAATATCGAAAGGGAGTGGATCAAATTGACTTGTACCTGGCTAGTGGTCTGGGGACGAGTCAAGGTAAGATTCCAAAGAAGACTAAGTGTGAAACTTTAGTAGATTGAGTTCTCAACAAATATACTTTTTTCTCGTATTCCCATCTGATGGTGGATATATCTCCTCTCGTTGGTTACCCCAAGTGGAAGGTGATATGTAGGATAGCGGCAAATTTCCCTCGGTGAAGATACCAAGGTTTGTCTCCAGTAGGACTCCGGAGATGATAAGTAGGTGTCAGCGCCACAACTAACATGGACCTGCACACAACACAAGTAACTTTGCTTCCCAACGAGTACAGAGAGGTTGTCAATCTCTCCGGCCTTGTTGTTCACACAAGATCAATGCACCAGATGATAATGATAATGGTAGCAGCTAGAAACTAAAAGCAGGAAAGTAAATAAGCGTGTAAACTGTATTGAGAATATGGACCGGGGTCCCGTGATGTTTACTAGTGATGTCTCTCTCCCAAAAGACGATAAAATTGATATGCGAGGTAAACAAATTACAACTGGGCAATTGACAGGATTAAAAATGCGCCGCAATGCTAACTATGCTACAAAGAAAGGACGAGGCTCAAAAGCATGGGCAGTACGCCAAAATAAGTAGACCGAAATCCAACTGCATCTACTACTAATCATGCACCTTGAGATATCTATCCAGAACATCTCGCTGGTATTAAGTTGCGAGCCCCACCCAAAGTCTAAACCCAAAGCAACAAACAACTGCATTAAAAAGCACTTTGCGTAAAGTAAACAATCCTTGCAACCGCAGTTACAAGCACCGTTGTTTTCCCCCTTGTGGCAACAACACATCCCCTAGACTCATGTTTCTGTCACTCAAGCGTGCCATCGGGGGGCATGAACCCACAATCGAGCATAACATTCCCTCTTGGAGTCACTACCTATTACTTGGCCAAAGCAATAAACATCAATGGAGAACATGCAAGAATTACTTAAGAACAACCAAATATATAACTCCGTCACAATCTAAACATAATCTCATAATCCATCAGATCCCAGCAAACTCAGCATAGAAACAGCAGAAAATTACATATGTGCCTCGATCAAGTAGGGCAGCTCACGAGGACTAAACCATGATGAACAAAGAGGGGAGGAGAATATCACATAGCTACTGATCACGGATCCATGGTCCAAGGGAAACTACTCACGACACATCCGGGAAGCGTCCATGGTGGAGGGGAAGCTCCCGGAGGTCAATCCTCCCTCTGGTAGGGTGCCGGGAAGAGGTCTGCTGGCGCTCCCGATCTTGGAAGGGCGCCGGCGGCGGAACGGAGGCGAGATCGCGAAAAAGGGTTCTGTCTTCGGAAGAACCCCATGACAGAGAATATATATAGGCGAAGGGGGCATCCAGGGGAGCCACCAGGGGTCCATGCGCCCCCCGGTGCGGCCAGACTCTAGGCCGCGCCAGGTGGCCGCCTGGGTCCCTGGTGGTGGCCCTCTGGTCCCACCCAGGTGATTCCGGAAGGTTCCGTGGCGCCGATTTTTTATCTGATTTTTCCCGAATTTTTGGAGCACTTCTAATATGGGGGAAACCTGAAATTGAAAAACAGCAGAAAATAGAAACTGGCACTGGGGTGCACTGAGTCAATAAGTTAGTCCAAATATGATCAAAAGTGAATGAAAGTGTATCTAGATCATAGCAATATCACACAAAAAGCAGAAATTATAGATACGTTTGGGACGTATCACCATCTCCCACTTCTTGCACGCAAACACCATTTGGAGACATTCGAGTCACGGACATCGAGAGCTCTTGCACCTAATGTTCTTATGTTTCCTGTTTCAATGCTACTATAGTCTCTTGCCTGTTATGACTTGAATTGAATTACATACCTTGATTGTTTTACTTTCAAAAGTTCTAATATGGTTGTTAGCATGTCACCACAGAAATTATGCTTGTTATCATTTACCTACTCGAGGACGAGCAGGAATTAAGTTTGGGGATGTTGATACGTCCCAAACGTATCTATAATTTCTTCTTGCTCCATACATGTTTTGTGTGATATTGTTATGATCTAGATACACTTTCATACACTTTTGATCATATTTGGACTAACTTATTAACTTAGTGCACCACAGTGCAAGTTCCTGTTTTCTGCTGTTTTTCTATTTCAGGTTTCCCCCATATTAATAGTACTCCAAAAATTTGGGAAAATCAGATAAAAAATCAGCACAGAAGAACCTTTCGGAATCACCTAGGTGGGGACAAAGGGCCACCACCAGGGGTCCAGGCGCCCTGGTGGAGCGGCCTAGGCCTTGGCCGCGCCAGGGGGCGCCTGGACACCCGGTGCCCCCCCTGGCTTCCCCCTTCGCCTCTTTAATCTCCGTGATGGGATTCTTCCGAAGACAGAATCCTTTTTCGCGATCTCGCCTCTGTTCCGGCGCTGCCGCGCTTCCAAGATCAGGAGCGCCAGCAGACCTATTCCCGACACACTGCCGGGGGGAGGATTGACCTCCGGGAGCCTCCCCTCCACCATGGACGCTTCCCGGATGATCCATGAGTAGTCTACCTTGGACCATGGGTCCGTGATCAGTAGCTATGTGATGTTCTCCTCCCCTCTTTGTTCTTCATGGATTAGACCTCGTGAGCTGCCCTAGATGATCGAGGCACATATGTAATTTTCTGTTGTTGCTATGCTGAGTTTGCTGGGATCTGAGGGATTATGAGACTATGTTCTGTTTGTGATTGAGTAATATATTTGGTTCTTACCTTTTATACTCCCTCCGATCCATAATAAGTGTCGCACATTTTGTACTAAGCTAGTACAAACTTTGTACTAGATGAGCGACACTTATTATGGATCGGAGGGAGTATTTATGTTCTTGTGTAATTCTTGCATGTTCTCCGTTGCTGTTTATTGCTTTTGCCAAGTAGTAGGTAGTTACTCCAAGAGGGAACATTATGATCGATAGTGGGTTCATGCCCCCTAATGACTAGCTTGGGTGACAGAAACATGAGTCTAGGGGATGTGTTGTTGCCACAAGGAAGAAAACAACGGTGCTTGTAACCGTGGTTGCAAGGATTGTTTACTTTACGCAAAGTTCTTTTAATGCAGTTGCCTCTTACTTTGGGTTTACACTTTGGGTGGGGCTCGCAACTTAATACCAGCGAGATATTCTGGATAGATATCTCAAGGTGGATAATTAGTAGTAGATGCAGTTGGATTTTGGTCTACTTATTTTGGCGTACCACCCATGCTTTTGAGCCTCGTCCTTTCTTTGTAGCATAGTTAGCATTGCAGTGCGTTTTTAATCCTGTCAATTACCCAGGTGTGATTTGTTTACCTTTCATAGCAGTTTTATCGTCTTTTGGGAGAGAGACATCACTAGTGAACATCACGGGACCCCGGTCCATATTCTCAACATTTTTTACATGCTCAATTTATTTCCTGCTTTTACTTTCTAGTTGCTATTACCTTTATCATTATCCCTTGCGTTTGATCCTTGGTAAACAATAAGACCGGAGAGATTGACAACCTCTCCGAACTTCTTTGGTAGAAAAGTTATTTTGTGTGTGTGCAGGTCCACGTCAACCACTAAATTTCTAGCACCGTTGTCACCTACTTATCCTTTCAGGAGTCCTACGGGAGACAAACCCTATCCTCTACATAGGAGAAATTTGCTGCTATCCTACATCTCACCTTCCACTTGGGGTAACCAACGAAGGGCGAGAAGCCATTATCACTTCCGCACATCAGAAGCCTCCATACCTAGGAAGCTAGAAGATGGTTGGGATCCTATGATCAAAAGTAAATTGAATAACTTCTCTTGCTATGCTTTATGTGATGTTGGAGCTAGTACCTCCATTATGCCCAAAATAATGTATGATATGTTTGAATTGAAACCTTTTGATCCTTGTTCTTTGGGTGTTCGTCTCGTTGATTCTTCCGTAAAGAAACCTTTGGGGAAGATTGATGATGTTCTTATCATTGTCAATGTCAATTATGTTCCCGCTGATTTTACTATTATGGACATTGAGTGTGAACCTTTATGTCCAATTATTTTGGGACGTCCTTTTCTTCGCTCCGTTGGTGCCGTCATTGATATGAAAGAGGGGAATATCAAATTTCAATTCCCTTTCAAAAAGGGGATGGAACACTTCCCTAGGAAGAAGATTAAGTTACCTTTTGAGTCCGTTACACGGGCTAGCTATTCTCTTACTCTTGATAAAACTTGATCTTTTTTAATTTTTCCTAGCTCAAAGGCGTAAAAGAAAGCGCTTGTTGGGAGGCAACCCAAGATGTTTTTCCTTCTGTTTTTAGTGCTATTGATTATTTTTACTACTGTAGCAATGTCATTGTATCTTTATTTTCAAGCTTTGTGCCAAGTTTAGCCTCCGATTGCAAGAAAGTTCAAAAGTTGTGACATGCTGTCCAGAAAACAGATTCTGTCCTTGAACGAAAAAATTCGGCTAAAATCACCAGATCATCATTTTGATCTGATTTTTTTTAAAGTGTGATATATACAATTATCTTTCGGGCGTCAGTTCTGAGTTTTTTTATTTGAATTGCAGAAGTACCCCAAAAAATTTATTTACTACCTACTGGTCTGTTTTTCACAGATTCTGCCACGTTTTGCTTTTCCTCAGTTTTGCAAGTCTTTCGCTAGCTTTTTATTTGCAATAACTCTTGGAGAATCTTGAGAAACAGTATCCCTTCAATAATATCTTTATTTCCAGTAGAGGCAAATTGTTTTATTATAGTTACTAACCTCTCTAATCAGCTTATGATGAGTTATGTATGAAGGGAGTTTTCAAGTGTGCGAGGGAAGATGATGAAAGAAGATCCAGGAGTGTCAAACACTCAAGCTTGGGGATACCCCCATGCACCCCCAAGATATATCCAAGGAGACTCAAGCGTCTAAGCTTGGGGATCCCCCCGTGCATCCCCTTCTCCATCAACAATTATCAGTTCGTCCTTCGTTCCACTATATTTTTATCACTTCATGCGTTATGTGCTATGATTGGAGTGTCTTGCTCTTTACTTTTTAGTTTTCTTTATCTTTGTTTGCTGTTCATAACAAGTTAGAACCCAGATTTTTTTGTGTGGGATAGAAACACGCTCCACTTTAAACTAGGACAACACATCATAGGATTTGCATGCTTATCTTTCTTTTTGTGTGTGTTCTTTATCTTTTCGTAGTTGCTGTCAGGCTTAGCTCTTAGTTTTCGTGCTTTTATTTTCAAGAGATTTTGTTTAGGTTGTTGCTAGAACTCTCTTGAGTTTTCATGTTTATCTTTTTTAGAGAGTTGTCATGTTGCACTGAGTTGTGTGTCTTGACTTGAAGTAGGTAATCGAGGTTGCTATTCAATTGTAGTAGTAACTTGCAATAGTTTTGAGGTATTGTTTTGAGTAATGTTTGAACTTTTGGTGTCTAGAGCTTTAGCCTATTAGTGATAGATGTCTTATTTTGGGAAATCCGTGTTTATTTTCAAAAAACTACAAAAAAACTAGTTGAGAACTCTAGTTACTAGATGGATCACTAATCTTTGGAGGGATCAGATATTAGAGTACACTCACGTACCATGAGTCGAGGATGCGCAAGGATAACCAAACCCCCATACACTCCTCCTCGGGGTACTTGTCTCTTTGTGAAACCTCCTTATTAGATTGAGAGTTACCGATAATAAGTGCATGAGTTCTTCGGACTAATGTGAGTATTCGAAAGTTGACACTTCCACCTTCCCATATTTTTCTAGCCTCTCCTGTGCCGTGCATTGCTTTCTTATCACTCAGAGAGTTGGCATCCACCTTCGCCGGTACATCCAAACCCTTGGAATGATACGCTCTGTCATCATAAACATCCTTATATCCTTCCTCAAAACAACCACAATACCTACCTACCAAGACATTTCCATAGCCTTTCCGAGATATATTGCCATGCAACATCCATCTTCTCATGACTTGATCTTCATGTCATATATGCTACTTGCTTGATCGATGAGCCGCATGCTAGTTGGGACTTGCCCTAATCATTGCTACATGGCGCGCTAGTATCATTGCATATCCTGCTACACTGGCAGAGGCATACATTTGCATACATCATGATAGTTACATCTTCTTTATGATTTGAGTACTTTTGTAAAGTGTGAACGATATTCTATACTTTTTGTAATATATAGAGTGTTGTCCCTAAAGTGAGGAAAAGATCCCAAAGAGGACAAATTAAAAGATCCCAAAGAGGACAAATGAGAGTTAAGTAGAAAGAGCCACTAAGGCCACAAAAAAATAGAAAAAATAGAAAAAGAAAATAAAAAGAGAGAAGGGGGTCACACTACTATTCCTTTTGAAAGACCCACACTCGTACTCCCTCTTATATATTGTACTCCATAGAGATCATCATACATGCATATAGCTATGTGGGGACCATTACACTATAGAACTTGGCTTGTATATTCCAATGATGAGCCTCCTCAAATGAGCTCTAGGTCTTCGTGAGAAAGCAAGTTGGATGCACCCCCACTAGTTCCATTGGAGAGCTTACCTTAGCTCACATGTGCATCCATTGCATGGAAATCCCTACTCCTCACATCATATCTATCATTTGGATTTCTCTCGCCTATGATTGTCCTCATTGATGTGAGCCTTTCACACCCTTTTGTCTCCCTCCTCCACCATCTCTATCTTTTCCATCATAAGTGTTAACTTTGTTTCTTATGCTCATCCATTGACTGAGTGCTCAAAATATCGAAAGGGAGTGGATCAGTTTGACTTGTACCTCGCTAGTGGTCTGGGGACGAGTCAAGATAAGATTCCAAAGAAGACTAAGTGTGAAACTTTAGTAGATTGAGTTCTCAACCAAAAAATATATTTTGTTTTACTCTCTTGTATTCCCATCTCCCACTTCTTGCACACAAACACCATTTGGAGACATTCGAGTCACAGACAGCGAGAGCTCTTGCACCTTTATGTTCTTATGTTGCTTGTTTCAATGCTAATATAGACTCTTGCTTGTTATGACTTGAATTGAATTACATGCCTTGATTGTCTTACTTAAAAGTTCTTATATGGTTGGTAGCATGTCACCACAGAAATTATGCTTGTTATCATTTACCTACTCAAGGACGAGCAGGAGTTACTCTTGGGATGTTGATACGTACCAAACGTATCTATAATTTCTGCTGGCTCCATGCATGTTTTGGGTGATATTGCTATGCTTTTGATACACTTTCATACACTTTTGATCATATTTGGACTAACATATTAACTCAGTGCACCGCAATGCCAGTTTCTGTTTTCTGCTCTCTTTTTATTTCAGATTTTCCCATTACTTCAAGTGCCAGAAAAATTCCGGGAAAAATATATCAAGAAATCAGCGTACCAGAAGCTTCCACAGTCCCGAAGGGGGACCATAGGGGACCCACCTAGTGCCCAGGCGACCAGGGGGCGCGTCCTAGGGTGGGCCGCGCCGGGAGGCCGCCTGGACTCCTGGTGGCCCCCCTGGCTGGCCCCTTCGCCTATATTTACCTCTCGTCCCGAAACCCTCGAGGCAAAAACCCTTGTTCGCGATCTCGCCTCTGTTTCGCCGCCGCCGCGCTTCCAAGATCGGGAGCACCAGAAGACCTCTTCCTGGCATCCTGCCGGAGGAAGGATTGACCTCCGGGAGCTTCTCCACCACCCGGATGAACCTTGAGTAGTTCACCTTGGACCATGGGTCCATGATCAATAGCTATGTGATATCCTCTCCCCCTGTTTGTTCTTCATGGATTAGACCTTGTGAGCTGCCCTACATGATCAAGGCACATATGTAATTTTTTCTGCTGTTGCTATGTTGAGTTTGCTGGGATCTGATGGATTATGAGACTATGTTCAGATTGTGATGATTAATATATTTGGTTCTTCTCCTTTTATATTTATGTTCTTGAGTAATTCTTGCATGTTCTCCGTTGCTTTTTATTACTTTGGCCAAGTGTTAGATTGCAACTCCAAGAGGGAGCATTATGCATGATTGTGGGTTCATGCCCCCTGATGACTAGCTTGAGTGACAGGAACATGAGTCTAGGGGATGTGTTGTTGCCACAAGGGGGAAAACAACGGTGCTTGTAACCGCGGTTGCAAGGATTTTTGAATTTACGTAAAGTTCTTTTAATGCAGTTGTATGTTGCTTTGGGATTACACTTTGGGTGGGGCTCGCAACTTAATACCAGCGAGATGTTCTAGATAGATATCTGAAGGTGGATGATTAGTGAGTAGATGCAGATGGATTTCAGTCTACTTGTTTTGGCGTACTGCCCATGCTTTTGAGCCTCTTCCTTTCTTTTGTAGCATAGTTAGCATTGCGGTGCGTTTTTAATCCTGTCAATTGCCAAACTGTATTTGTTCACCTCGCATAGCTGTTTATCGTATTTTGGGAGAGAGACATGACTAGTGAACATCATGGGATCCCAGTCCATATTTCCACCACTGTTTACATCCTCAATTTACTTCTTGTTTTACTTTCTAGTTGCAGTTATCATTACGTTTTATCTCTTGCGTTTGACCCTTTGTAAACAGCAAGGCCGGAGAGATTGACAACCTCTCTGTACTCGTTGAGAGAAAAGTTATTTGTATCTGTGTGCAGGTCCATGTCAACTCTCGTACTAGTAATTTCTAGCACCGCTGTCACCTACTTGTCATCGTCGGAGTCCTACTGGAGACAAACCTTGGTATCTTCATCGAGAGAAATTTTCTACTAGCTACATCTCAACCTTCCACTTGGGGTAGCCAATGAGGAGCACTACTTCAGTTCCATCAGGGACGAGTCAAAATAAGATTCCGAAGGAGACCAAGTGTGAAGTTTTAGTAGATTGAGTTCTCAATTAAACTATATAGTATTTTTATGCTCTAAACCCATCTCCCACTTCTTGCACGCAAACACCATTTGGAGACATTTGAGTCACGGACAACGATAGCTCTTGCACCTTTATGTTTATACTTTGCTAGTTTCAATACTAGATATAGACTCTTGTTTGTTTTTATCTTTACTTGAATTGCATATCTTACTTGCTTTACTTTGAAGTTCTAATATGTGTGCTAGCATGTCACCACAGAAAATTATATGTGTTATCATTTACCTACTCGAGGACGAGCAGAAATTAAGCTTGGGGATGTTGATACGTCCCAAACGTATCTATAATTTATGCTTGTTCCATGCTTATTTGGGTGACATTGTTATGAAAGGTTAGTAGGTTAGTCGAAATATGTGTAAAAAGGTATGAAAGTGTAGCAAAACACATAGCAATGTCACCCAAATAAGCATGGAACAAGCAGAAATTATAGATACGTTTGGGACATATCATCCGGCCAACGATCTTGGTTGATTCCTCTAGAACGGTCCAATGGTGATGCCGTAGCAGCAGGTCGATGAGTCGAACAATCAAAATGGATGGTGGGGCTGCTAGGGGTACACCAGCGGTGATGGTGCGTGGGGCTAGAGGGGGCTGCGCGGGTGATGCGGCTTCTTGGGGTTGGGCTATTTTAGGTAACTGAAATTGATAGTTGATGACCCACAAGTGTAGGGGATCTATCGTAGACTTTTTTGTAAGTAGGAATGATGAACCCAACGAGGAGCAGAAGGTACTGCCAAGTGATCTTGAGAAAGGAATAACTACAAGCACTAAAAGGTAACTTTTTATGGATTTTTTGGTATAAGAAACAAGGAAATAAAAGCATTGTGATGAGGTGCATCAAGTGTCCCAACCCCTTTGAACAAAGGATAAGCCGAAGGATTAAACTTATAAAGACTAAAGCATTCCTAAGGACACATGGGAGAGGTAGTCAAGTGCTTTCGCCATATTCCGTCAAGTACTATGCTTTGTGTTGATAAGTGTTGTGTGGGTGGACCTACGCTAGTGCACAATCTAGGCGAAGACAAGTACACTCTTATGATTAAACCCCTTGCAAGCATCCACAAATACAAGAGCGAAATTAAGGCAATGCCTAACCATAGCAATAAACTTTAGGATCCAACACTCGCTCGTGCAAAAGTATGCGAACTGGTGTTCAGGTTTCTGTCACTCCGGCAACCCACCATAAGCATCCTTTATACACAATGTATTCCCCTAGGTCCTTAAAAAGGCGAAGTGTTATGTAGTCGATGTTCACATAAAACCACTAGAAGAATAACAACACAACTTAAATATCAATCAACACATATTACTTCAACATCATATGACTACTAACAACAAGACTTCTCCCATGTCCTCAAGAACTAAAGGAACTACTCACAAGACATAAAAGAGATCATGATCAGAGGTGATGAAAATATGATGAACAATCTGGTCATAACAATAATTCTCCAACAAAAATCAATAGCATTCACCACAAAAGAGTAATCAACACTGGTAGAGTAGAGGGGATGAATAGTGCACGGTACAACACGAATTTTATTGGTGAAGTGAGATGGAATGATGATGGAGATGGTGCTGATGATAAAGATGATGGTGATGATGATCTCGATGATGCCTGTGACGATGGTGATGATGATGCCGATGATCTCCTCCTCTGGGAGGAGTTCTCCCCGGCGGAATCTGCCCGCCGGAAAGGTCTTTTATTCTCTGTAGATTTCTGCCATGGAGCGATGGCGGAACTACAGATCCAACTTCTGTTATAGGGTTTTTAGGTCAAGAGGGATATATGTGCCAAAGGAGAGCCCCGGGGGTGATCGTGCCACCAGGCCGCCTGGGAATTTGGTGCCCCCCCTCCGGCTCCACTTTTGCGTGCCTTCGTTATTTCTTCAGAAAATCCTTCCCCGAAAGTTTCAGGTCGTTTGGAGATGTGATGAGATGCCCACTCTATGTGCATTTTTCCCTGCTGATTCCTGCGTCTGTTGTTTTGGCACCGAAAAGTTGTAAAATGTGTAAAACAAGCCAAAACACTATAAGAACATCATCTTAATATGAAATACATCAATGAATAGAGGTAAATTATGATACTAAATAGTGATGCATTTTGGACGTATCAACTCCCCCAATCTTAGACCTCTCTTGTCCCCAAGCGAATACTGAGCTCGATAAACCTGTCCAAAAGTTTAGAGAGTGAAGTGTCGATAAATAAGAATACATACAAGAAGCATCATAACTTCTCTACTAAACTCAAGCATCCTCGACAGAAATCTCAACTCATATGTCCTTATGAAAGAGTAATATCAATTATAATCAAAAGTAAGGCTAAGGAAACTCATTAAACCATGGCAAACATGTTCTTGGTCAAAGAATAACTAATAACTTTTAACTTTTGCTCTTCCCCTTATATTTTGATGAGATCATTTGAAACTTTTGAAAGAACATGTTATTAGTCAAGAAGTGAAAATCCTAACACAAAGGAAGATGTTTGATGTAGAAAAGCTCAGCAAACAACTTGTTTATCTTGATGATAATGTCAAAAAAGATGTAATATGACAATTCTCAACGAGACAATATAAATGAATGCATCTTTGTCAACACAAGGTGTCTGCTCTTTTATAGGATAGAAGGAAGTAGGTTTACTAACTCAACATAAAAGTAAAGGCTTGACCCTTCGCAGAGGGAAGTAGGGAAAACTCATGTGCTAGAGCTTTTAGTGATTTTGAAAGAAATAAGATTATAAAATAAGCTTTTGGGAGGTGCACAATTCTTCAACGAATGCTAGCAGGTAGCCAAATACTTCTCAAACTGGACAAGTTTCGAGGAACGGCTCCCAAGGTAGGACGATCACATCCTATTAGTCTCCTTTGTTTATCAATGCCAAATTTTTCTGATTTCTCATGAACAAAGCATGAAGGAGGTTTTGTTTGTTGCTATTATCTTTTGTGAGCTGGGCACACTCATGTTAGTCCCTCCTCGTGTTAGGGGTACGCAGATTAGACATGCAAACCCAAGATAAAGCTTGTCCAGTATAAGAAGATCATGAATTATCTACTACTTCCTCATGAGCTAAAACAGAGGAACAAAACAAATAGTAATACTATTTTGAAGGTTTAAAGATAACACATGAATAATATACTTTAGGAGTGGCGGTGAAATACCACAAATAGGAAAGGTATGGTGGACTCTTTGGAAGGTTGAGGTTTCAAGGTATGGGTGCACAAGCAGTATTCCTGCTTAGTACAAGGTTTGGCTAGCAAAGGCTTTTGAAAGCAGACAAATGATGTACACTTAAATGCAAAACAATATAAATTCTAACATTAAGAATTAGCATGAAACATCAAGTTGTCTTCCTTGTCAACATAACACTTCAAGCATAAGAACATAAAAGGTTTTGGCTATGTCGCTACTAGAAAAACTCATGCTTGTTGTTATGACCAAAGCTATGTTTGCCAAGATTGAATAAAGTTTACAAAGCCATACCTGATACATAAGATGAAATACTCCCATAAGAATCAACATATAAGGTCGATTGCGTGAAGAGAATACCACGTGCAGTGAAGAAACCAATAGAATTTTCATTAATATTCCTTCATAGACAACTGCACACTCACGGATACATGATTCTCCATAAAGGAGTGATAGACCTCAATGCAAACACCTATTTCATAAGATAACTTCCCTAAACACGATATGAAACTAAACTTTGACCACGAAAGATAAAAGATAAAGATAAAGATACCGGGCACTCCCCCAAGCTTGGAACAAGCTAAGGGGTGATGTTACGAGAGTTTACTTCTCGCCCCTCGTTGGTTTACCCAAAGTGGAAGGTGAGATGTAGCGTAGCGGCAATTTCCCTTACAGCTCGTTTGGCACGCATGGTTTCATTTCATTTGATGGAAATGAAATGAAATCACATTCCTGTGAGGTTTTCATTTGGTGGGATTTAAATTCCAAGTCCAAATTTTATGTTTGGCTGCCATATAGATTTGACCTCTCAAGGTATCCAGCTCCGGTGTGCTTGAATTCGATCCTGTGTACTGAGCTCCTGCCATGCGTTGGTCAGGAGTCTGCTGCCGTTGGCCCTGACTGCCATGAGGCTGAGAGGTCGTTCGCCAGGAGTCTACCGCCGTCGGTCCTGATGACTGCTATGAGCGCCGCCGAGAGGTCGCTGGCCAGGAGTCTGCCGTCGTCGGCCCTGCTGACTGCCATGCACTGGCCAGGAGTCTGTCATCGTCGGCCCTGTTGGCCGGGCAGGCCGTCGCGTGCCGACGTCACGGTAGGGTGTGCTGAACGCGCATAGGCTCCGAACCACCACCACCATGGATCCAAGACGAGCTGGGCGCCTCCCGAATCTTGCGCCGCCGCCGACGGGGTCTGGGCCGGAACCGTCCACCGCGACCTCGCCTCCACCGTGCCGCCCTCTTCGTCCATGCTCGCCGGCGTGCGCCACCGGGGGTGGAGGTGGCCGTTCGATTTACTTCGCCATGCTGCCGCGACCGGCGGCGAGAGGATGGAGGACGCGCGTCATGACCGGCCGGATGCGAGGGGATGGAGGACGCGCGAGAGGATGTGGATGCGCCGGCCAGTGGAGGGAGAGGGGGAGGGTCACTGGCTTGTGCGCCACCGCCGCCTCCTAGGAGGGCATCGGGATGGAGACGAGGCGTCGAGTTGAGGGGGGGAGACGAGGCAATTCCAGGGCAAATGATATGGTGTGAGCTCAGATTTGTCCTGACCGGTTTTTAGGTGGAAAACATTTCCGATGGATTTGGGAAATGAATTTCATAAATCGAATTCTAAGCAGCCAAACATGTTTGTGCTGGAATTTGGAAATGAATTCCATGAATTCCATCCCAAATGAAGGGAGCCAAACAAGCTGTTAGCGAAGATGCTAAGGTTTAGGATCGACCAGTATGACTCCAATAGACACAAGAAGGTGGTGAAGTGAACAATGGCGCCGTTCACAACTCAGGGTTGCTTACTTCCCCTGGACCTGCACACACAACAAATAACTTTGCTTCCCAACGAGTACAGAGGAGTTGTCAATTCCTCCGGCCTTGTTGTTTACAAAGCATAAAACGCACGGGATAATAATGATAATGATAGCAACGGAAAAGTAAATAAAGCAGTAAATTGATAGCGGGTGTAAACAATATTGGAAATATGGACCGGGGTCCTATGATGTTCACTAGTGATGTCTCTCTCCCAAAAGACGATAAAATAGACATGCGAGGTAAACAAATTACAGCTGGGCAATTGACAGGATTATGTGCGCAAACCAATGCTAACTATGCTACAAAGAAAGGAAGAGGCTCAAACGCTTGGGCGGTACGCCAAATCAAGTAGACCGAAATCCATCTGCATCTACCTACTAATCATCCACCTTGAGATATCTATCCAGAACAACTCGCTGGTATTAAGTTGCGAATCCCACACAAAGTGTAAACTCAAAGCAACGGACAAATGCATTAAAGAACTTTGCATAAAGTAAACAATCCTTGCACCCGCAAGTACAAGCACCGTTGTTTTCTCCCTTGTGGCAACAACACATCCCCTAGACTCATGTTTCTGTCACTCAAGCTAGTCATTGGGGGGCGTGAACCCACAATCATGCATAACGCTCCCTCTTGGAGACACTACCTACTACTTGGCCAAAGCAATAAACAGCAACAGAGAACATGCAAGAATTACTCTAGAACATAAATATAAAAGAGGAGAATCAAACATATTACTCAAACACAATCTGAACATAATCTCATAATCCATCGGATCCAAGCAAACTCAGCATAGCAACAACAGAAATATTACATATGTGCCTCGATCATGTAGGGCAGATCACGAGGTCTAATCCATGAAGAACAAAGAGGGGAGGAGAACATCACATAGCTACTGATCATAGACCCATGGTCTAAGGTGGACTACTCACGGTTCATCCGGGAAGCATCCATGGTGGTGGAGAAGCTCCCGGAGGTGGTTCCTCCCTCCGGCAGGGTGCCGGGAATAGGTCTTCTGGTGCTCCCGATCTTGGAAGCGCGACGGCGGCGGAACAGAGGAGAGATCACGAAAAAGGGTTCCCGTTCCGGGGGTTTCACGTCACGAGGAATATATGGGCGAAGGGGGGCACACAGGGGGCCACCAATGATCCAGGCGCCCCCCTGGCACGACCCCACCATAGGGCGCGGCGGGAAGGCGCCTGGGCTCTGCTGGGTCCCCTCTGCCCTGGCAAACACCATTTGGAGACATTCGAGTCACGGACAGCGAGAGCTCTTGCACCTTTGTGTTGTTATGTTGTTGTTTAAATGCTAAATATAGACTCTTGCATGTTATTATTTGAATTGAATTACATGCCTTGATTGCTTTACTTAAAAGTTCTTATATGGTTGTTAGCATGTCACCACAGAAATTATGCTTTTATCATTTACCTACTCGAGGACGAGCAGGAATTAAGCTTGGGGATGTTGATACGTCCAAAATGTATCTATAATTTCTACTTGCTCCATGCCACTTTTGTGTGATATTGCTATGATATTGATGAACTTCCATACACTTTTGATCATATTTGGACTAACCTATTAACTCAGTGCACCTGTAACAGCCCAGTTTTTGCAAAAATTAAAATTTTTGTTTTCGGTGTGAATTTTCTGATTTGTTTGCGGTGTTTGCATCCCCGATTTATCAATCGGCGATTATTTTTTCCCCTCTTATCTCGTACCGGACGGAGACCGACCCTTGCCACCCTGACACTCAACTTTTGCGACACCCGGTTTCACCCGATCACCGTCGCGAAAACCGCACGAGACCAGCCGCAGCCAACGGAACGAAAAACCCCGTTTAATAATTAAACGGGATATTTTTATAGCGCGCCGGAAAGTGTTATCGGAACGGTTCCAGCGCGAGGTTTACGCGGCCGGCTCGACGCGCTGATCGCGCAGTTCGAAGTTTTACCCGAATTGGAGGTACTGCGGACCCCCGGCAGTCAGAAACGTGAGCACCGCGCGCGCGAGAGAAAAACCGCGGATGTTTTTGCAAACTGCCAGCCACCAGGGCTATATAAAGACCACCACACTCCCACCCCTTTTCGAGGGTTTCCCTCGTCCAAAATGTGCAGCCACCCCCCTCAGATCTGCCTCAATTTTCGCAGTTTTACCCCAATTCCAGCAAACCCTAGCTCCCCAATGATCTGGACCGTCAGATCGGCCGATCTGACGGCCAGAACGCGCCCACAACCCCACCTTCTCTCTCCTCTCCACGCACCCTCTCCCATGGACGCGCCCGGGGAACCTCCGCGCGCACGCGCCTCCTCTCCCTCCTTCCCTCTCCTCTTCTTCTCCCTGTCCTCTCACCCCACCGCCTCTGCCGTGCAGGTCGCCGCCGTCAGCAGCCGGGACGCCATGGCCTCGAGCTCACCGAGCGTCCGCCTTGCCTCGCGCCCCCACGGAAGCTCGCCGCGCCGCCCAGATCCAGCAAGGGTCGGGCCAGATCCGGCGGCCTCCTCCTCGACCTCGCCTGCCCCGCCGCTCTCGCTGGCCGGCTGGCCGGCAACCACCAGCCGCCGCCGCCGCCCGCTCGCTCGGGAGCACGAGCCGGCTGGCCAGCCAACCGCCAGGCCAGGCGGGCCCGATATGCTAGCCAGGCCGAGACGGCCCAGCCCAGCAAGACGACCCGAGCCGCCAGCCCATCCGGCCTCCACAGCCCAGCCAGGCCGGCCTCTCCAGGCCAAGTTGGGCCGAGGCCCGAGTGGTGAGGCCCGAGATCCGTTTTTTTTTCCTGGGGCCTAACTTTTTTTCACTAAGTGCTGATAAATTTTGCTGCTGATTCGATTTTGCACCGTTAATAACGCTTAAACCGTAGCTCCGATGAACGTTCGCCCAAAATGCAAGTTGCTCAGAATTGCGTGTACTTTAATCCATCTTTTGTGAGCTTTTGCATTTGAGGTCATCTTGATTGTGTAATTTTGTGCTAAAGTGGGCATCAGGCCGTTAAACTGCTACAAATTCCTGTTAAGTGCTGCTGTTTATATTTTGTTGCAACTTTGCATGATGATTGTGACAAATCCATGAGGCCTATTGCATTGATTCCTTTTCCATATTGTTAAGCATCATGTGTACTTCATTTACATGCTTTAACTTGTCATGTTTGGGTGCTCTAGCTATATTAAATCTTGCTCCAAAGTTGTGATCCTGATGTTAATGTGTTGCTGTTGCTGAAACTATTATTTTATTGCAACTTCGGGTGACGATTGCTTCGCAACCGTTTATCGGAATTGAGTGATTCAAATTGCATATTGTTAAGCATCATGTCTACTTTCATCCCATGTATTGCATTGTCATAATATGCTTTCTGGTCATATAGTTATTGAGCTCCAAAGTTGCTATGCTGCTGTTTTTGACAGCCACCTCTGATTTTCACCAAGTCTGTTACTTTGCGATGCCATGTTGTTTGCTTAATATCTTTTGATCTATGATGCCTATTTGCATGATTCTTTTAGCCATGCCCTCCTTGTCATGTCTAGTTTAATTTCATATCATTTGTGAGCATGTTTGCACTCATTGTCCTGTTTATGCATTGCTCTAAAGTGTGCTTCGTGATGTTGGCAGTTTGTGCCCGTAACTTGTTTTGCTTATATCTTTTTAACCGTAACTCCGTTTGGAGTGTTCTTTATATGTAACTTGATTAGTTTTTCGTGTACTTTGTGTTTATACTATTGTTTGCTGTTGTTAACCAACCTAAAATATGGTTTAGGACAGAAGAGTACCAAATGCTTTAATCATCGTGCGGCACTTAGTGTTATGCCATGTTTAGGATTGTGCCTCACTTAAATTGACTAGTATAGATAGTTTACTTTGTGCTTCACCTCTTGAAATGTTTGAGTGTTATTCCATGCTTGCTTGAGTTGCCATGTTAATAACCGTTGGTTGATCACCTGTAGCTAAGCAACTTGAACCACCATAAACGTGCGGTATTCGTCGTGTGTGACTGATACCCCACTTAAATTGTTAGTAACCGTTCTCGACGATAGCTCCGTATTGCGTTGCCGTGCCTTGTGTTGCCTCTTTGATCTTGTTTTGCTCCGTAGTAATAGTGGTGCACCGTTGATTGCTTTCCAGTGTTTCCTTCTTGTGTGCTTCCGCGGGTACCTCTCGGAGACGATGCGAGCTTGCGATCAACTACACCTTCGGAACCCGACTTATCAACAGGCAAGGACTATACATTAATTATGATCCATTCTATTTCAACCAGCGGTTTGCATGCTAGTCTAGGATAGGCTCGATGTTTGATCCTACCACATGTTTACAGCCTCTTTTAAACCGATACAGCCATGTCCCCTCCCAGCAAACCATGTACTGCTATGTTACTATTGCTCGTTGCTCAGCCCCTGCTTAGTATGCATGCTTAGGATGCTACGATGTTACCCTGTTACTCCTTGGTTTGGGATATCACATTATTATATTGTTGTTGATGATATTATTATTATAATGTTGACTATATTTGACGAAGGATGGACGGTCTAGGCTATCCCGCCCCGACGCTTTGTTCCATTCGAGTCACCTAGGATCCGAGTTCCGGGTATTGGTTTTAAGACTGAGCGTGCCTAATCGCGTGTGGGATTTTATGGGGTCCCCTCTTCTTACCTACCTAGCTTCAAACATTTCTAGAGGTGGCCCAAGCTGATTTACCATTTGAAACCCGTGTGTGTGCTGGTCAGCTGCCAGTAGTTTTCAAACAACTCGGGCCAGCGGAGACAGAGTTCCTCTATTGGTCCACACTTGGTGAGCTAGGGAAGTCCCCTATTATATAGGCGAGACTAAACCCGACCTTGGCCATACGGAAGAGTCCGATCCGAGAGTGTGGCTAGCTTTTGGATTGGGTGTCGACTTCCCCGGGGCCACCCGGATTTGTTCGTTGTTAGTTAGAGGGACCTGTCGTTTCGGATCTCTTGGAACTAAATCATAAAATGGTTGCCTATAATGGGTAGAAACTGAGAGAGATGGGCGAGCATGCGACACCTCGTAATGGGCAGTTGGTACACCCCTGCAGGTTTAAATCTTTTCGAGAAGCCGTGTCCGCGGTTATGGACGACATGAGACCTACTCCTTGTTCATAGACAACAACAACTGAGATAATCTTAATATAACTTGATCAATGTGTGTGTGTGCCTTGACTGCTTCTTCTTCGTCGGGATGTGAAGAGGAGGACAAGGAAAGGATAGGTGTTATGTTTGCGTATGTAGGTGGATAGCAGACTTGTTGGAGGCGATTCCTCATCGAATGCTTGGCTTATTATCTTACTCTCTAGATCGTTAGCCACTTCATAATTGCTAGTGCGGCAGCAAACTCACCACTTACCCCTTCCTTACCGTAAACTACTAGTTGTCCTAGAATGACGAGTGATGAAGTCCTTGCTGGGTCAGATGACCACTACAGTTGGATGCTGAGTACTTCTGTACTCATGATACTACCCCCCAAACTCTTTTCAGGGTTCTTGATCGACAGCAGGTATGGTGATCGACGTTTCACGTGGAGACTCGACGACGACTAGTTAGGCAGATCCCGGCGGAGGGCCTGGACCCGTGTGGTTATGGGATCGATGTGTTTTTCTCTTTGCCACTAGGCATTTGCTTGTAGTCTGTACTCACACATGTACCTTCCGCTGTTGTATTGTATTTGAGGCAGTTGTATGCCGATTGTATGAGATGTTGTATCCTTGTACCTGTAATGTTGTGATATCATGTTGGAAATCCGGGGCATATGACTTTGTCATGTCTCGCGGTGGGACCGATATGTGCTTCATCCCCGGATCTGGATGGAAACATCTAGATTTGGAACAGTACCGCATATCGGGCCTTACAACTTGGTATCAGAGCCTTACCGACCGTAGGATCCCTTCTCTGGCCGAAGTCGAGTCTAGACAAAAACTATTTTGTAGTTACTAAGTTAGTTATAGGAGAGTAGGAATCTTTTTACTCCTTACCCTTGCTCTGGTCAGGACAAGTGTCATAAGTGTTTTATTCTTGACTTATCCCCTTTCAAACTTTAGGATCTCGAGTAAGTGGAGTTTCGGAATAGTTGCGATGCCTTGCTTGCAGCGTATTGTCTCGATTCCGACCTCAGGTGGGAATTCCTGTAGTACCTTTAGCTTCTCCGGTTTCGTATATCATCTGGGTCGTCCTTTGCCCTCCATCCTTTTTGCCCGGTGTTTTTATGACTTGCGTCGAAAATCACTATCCCTTGATCTGGTTTTCGCGATCGTTCTTCCTCTTGTCACTGACGTTTTCGTTTTTCCGACGATGTCGTCTCTCTACGGAAAAATATCTCGACAGAAGTTCGATGTCAACATGGAGAAGAGTCCCTTGTTGGTGGTGTTGAAGATCGACGACCCTCTTTTCTCTCCCCCCTCTCCCCCGGATCGTCCTGGATCTCGGGACGAGATCCCTTGTTGGTGGTGTTGTATTGTAACAGCCCATTTTTTGCAAAAATTAAAAATTTTGTTTTCGGTGTGAATTGTCTGATTGTCTGATTTGTTTGCGGTTTTTGCATCCCCGATTTATCAATCGGCGATTATTTTTCCCCCTCTTATCTCGTACCGGACGGAGACCGACCCTTGCCACCATGACACTCGACCTTTGCGACACCGGGTTTCACCCGATCACCGTCGCGAAAACCGCACGAGACCAGCCGCAGCCAACGGAACGAAAAACCCCGTTTAATAATTAAACGGGATATTTTTATAGCGCACCGGAAAGTGTTCTCGGAACGGTTCGAGCGTGAGGTTAACGCCGCCGGCTCGACGCGCTGATCGCGCAGTTCGAAGTTTTACCCGAATCGAAGGTACTGCGGACCCCCAGCGGTCAGAAACGTGAGCACCGCGCGCACGAGAGAAACACCGGGGATGTTTTTGCAAACTGCCAGCCACCGGGGCTATATAAAGACCACCACACTCCCACCCCTTTTCTAGGGTTTCCCTAGTCCAAAATGTGCAGCCACCCCCCTCAGATCTGCCCCAATTTTCGCAGTTTTACCCCAATTCCAGCAAACCCTAGCTCCCCAATGATCTGGACCGTCAGATCGGCCGATCTGACGGCCAGGACGCGCCCACAACCCCACCTTCTCTCTCCTCTCCACGCACCCTCTCCCGTGGACGCGCCCGTGGAACCGCCGCGCGCACGCGCCTCCTCTCCCTCCTTCCCTCTCCTCTTCTTCTCCCTGTCCTCTCACCCCACCGCCTCTGCCGTGCAGGTCGCCGCCGTCAGCAGCCGGGACGCCATGGCCTCGAGCTCACCGAGCGGCCGCCTTGCCTTGCGCCCCCACGGAAGCTCGCCGCGCCGCCTAGATCCGGCAAGGGTCGGGCCGGATCCGGCGGCCTCCTCCTCGACCTCGCCTGCCCCGCCGCTCTGGCTGGCCGGCCGGCCGGCAACCACCAGCTGCCGCCGCCCGCTCGCTCGGGAGCACGAGCCGGCTGGCCAGCCAACCGCCAGGCTAGGCGGGCCCGATATGCTAGCCAGGCCGAGACGGCCCAGCCCAGCAAGATGGCCCGAGCCGCCAGCCCATCCGGCCTCCACATCCCAGCCAGGCCGGCCTCTCGAGGCCAAGTTGGGCCGAGGCCCGAGTGGTGAGGCCCGAGATCCGTTTTTTTTCCTGGGGCCTAATTTTTTTGCACTAAGTGCTGATAAATTTTGCTGCTGATTCGATTTTGCACCGTTAATAACGCTTAAACCGTAGCTCCGATGAACGTGCGCCCAAAATGAAAGTTGCTCAGAATTGCGTGTACTTTAATCCATCTTTTGTGAGCTTTTGCATTTGAGGTCATATTGATTGTGTAATTGTGTGCTAAAGTGGGCATCAGGCCGTTAAACTGCTACAAATTCCTGTTAAGTGCTGCTGTTTATATTTTGTTGCAACTTTGCATCATGATTGTGACAAATCCATGAGGCCTATTGCATTGATTCCTTTTCCATATTGTTAAGCATCATGTGTACTTTATTTACATGCTTTAACTTGTCATGTTTGGGTGCTCTAGCTATATTAAATCTTGCTCCAAAGTGGTGATCCTGATGTTAATGTGCTGCTGTTGCTGAAACTGTTATTTTATTGCAACTTCGGGTGACGATTGCTACGCAACCGTTTATCGGAATTGAGTGATTCAAATTTCATATTGTTAAGCATCATGTCTACTTTCATCCCATGTATTGCATTGTCATGATATGCTTTCTGGTCATATAGTTATTGAGCTCCAAAGTTGCTATGCTGCTGTTTTTGACAGCCACCTCTGATTTTCACCAAGTCTGTTACTTTGTGATGCCATGTTGTTTGCTTAATATCTTTTGATCTATGATGCCTATTTGAATGATTCTTTTAGCCATGCCCTCCTTGTCATGTCTAGTTTAATTTCATATCATTTGTGAGCATGTTTTCACTCATTGTCCTGTTTATGCATTGCTCTAAAGTGTGCTTCGTGATGTTGGCAGTTTGTGCCCGTAACTTGTTTTGCTTATATCTTTTTAACCGTCACTCCGTTTGGAGTGTTCTTTATATGTAACTTGATTAGTTTTTCGTGTACTTTGTGTTTATGCTATTATTTTCTGTTGTTAACCAACCTAAAATATGGTTTAGGACAGAACAGTACCAAATGCTTTAATCATCGTGCGGCACTTAGTGTTATGCCATGTTTAGGATTGTGCCTCACTTAAATTGACTAGTATAGATAGTTTACTTTGTGCTTCACCTCTTGAAATGTTTGTGTGTTATGCCATGCTTGCTTGAGTTGCCATGTTAATAACCGTTGGTTGATCACCTGTAGCTAAGCAACTTGAACCACCATAAACGTGCGGTATTCGTCGTGTGTGACCGATACCCCACTTAAATTGTTAGTAACCGTTCTCGACGATAGCTCCGTATCGCGTTGCCGTGCCTTGTGTTGCCTCTTTGATCTTGTTTTGCTCCGTAGTAATAGTGGTGCACCGTTGATTGCTTTCCAGTGTTTCCTTCTTGTGTGCTTCCGCGGGTACCTCTCGGAGACGATGCGAGCTTGCGATCAACTACACCTTCGGAACCCGACTTATCAACAGGCAAGGACTATACATTAATTATGATCCATTCTATTTCAACCAGCGGTTTGCATGCTAGTCTAGGATAGGCTCGATGTTTGATCCTACCACATGTTTACAGCCTCTTTTAAACCGATACAGCCATGTCCCCTCCCAGCAAACCATGTACTGCTATGTTACTATTGCTCGTTGCTCAGCCCCTGCTTAGTATGCATGCTTAGGATGCTACGATGTTACCCTGTTACTCCTTGGTTTGGGATATCACATTATTATATTGTTGTTGATGATATTATTATTATAATGTTGACTATATTTGACGAAGGATGGAAGGTCTAGGCTATCCCGCCCCGACGCTTTGTTCCATTCGAGTCACCTAGGATCCGAGTTCCGGGTATTGGTTTTAAGACTGAGCGTGCCTAATCGCGTGTGGGATTTTATGGGGTCCCCTCTTCTTACCTACCTAGCTTCAAACATTTCTAGAGGTGGCCCAAGCTGATTTACCATTTGAAACCCGTGTGTGTGCTGGTCAGCTGCCAGTAGTTTTCAAACAACTCGGGCCAGCGGAGACAGAGTTCCTCTGTTGGTCCACACTTGGTGAGCTAGGGAAGTCCCCTGTTATATAGGCGAGACTAAACCCGACCTTGGCCATACGGAAGAGTCCGATCCGAGAGCGTGGCCAGCTTTTGGATTGGGTGTTGACTCCCCCGGGGCCACCCGGATTTGTTCGTTGTTAGTTAGAGGGACCTGTCGTTTCGGATCTCTTGGAACTAAATCATAAAATGGTTGCCTATAATGGGTAGAAACTGAGAGAGATGGGCGAGCATGCGACGCCTCGTAATGGGCAGTTGGTACACCCCTGCAGGTTTAAATCTTTTTGAGAAGCCGTGTCCGCGGTTATGGATGACTTGAGACCTACTCCTTGTTCATAGACAACAACAGCTGAGATAATCTTAATATAACTTGATCAACGTGTGTGTGTGCCTTGACTGCTTCTTCTTCGTCGGGATGTGAAGAGGAGGACAAGGATAGGATAGGTGTTATGTTTGCGTATGTAGGTGGATAGCAGACTTGTTGGAGGCGATTCCTCATCGAATGCTTGGCTTCTTATCTTACTCTCTAGATCGTTAGCCACTTCATAATTGCTAGTGCGGCAGCAACCTCACCACTTACCCCTTCCTTACCGTAAACTACTAGTTGTCCTAGAATGACGAGTGATGAAGTCCTTGCTGGGTCAGATGACCACTACAGTTGGATGCTGAGTACTTCTGTACTCATGATACTACCCCCCAAACTCTTTTCAGGGTTCTTGATCGATAGCAGGTATGGTGATCGACGTTTCATGTGGAGACTCGACGACGACTAGTTAGGAGGATCCCGGCGGAGGGCCTGGACCCGTGTGGTTATGGGATCGATGTGTTTTTCTCTTTGCCACTAGGCATTTGCTTGTAGTCTGTACTCAGACATGTACCTTCTGCTGTTGTATTGTATTTGAGGCAGTTGTATGCCGATTGTATGAGATGTTGTATCCTTGTATCTGTAATGTTGTGATATCATGTTGGAAATCCGGGGCATATGACTTTGTCATGTCTCGCGGTGGGACCGATATGTGCTTCATCCCCGGATCTGGATGGAAACATCTAGATTTGGAACAGTACCGCATATCCAGCCTTACAACTTGGTATCAGAGCCTTACCGACCGTAGGATCCCTTCTCTGGCCGAAGTCGAGTCTAGACAAAAACTATTTTGTAGTTACTAAGTTAGTTATAGGAGAGTAGGAAACTTTTTACTCCTTACCCTTGCTCTGGTCAGGACAAGTGTCGTAAGTGTTTTATTCTTGACTTATCCCCTTTCAAACTTTAGGATCTCGAGTAAGTGGAGTTTCGGAATAGTTGCGATGCCTTGCTTGCAGCGTATTGTCTCGATTCCGACCTCAGGTGGGAATTCCTGTAGTACCTTTAGCTTCTCTGGTTTCGTATATCATCTGGGTCGTCCTTTGCCCTCCATCCTTTTTGCCCGGTGTTTTTATGACTTGCGTCGAAAATCACTATCCCTTGATCTGGTTTTCGTGATCGTTCTTCCTCTTGTCACTGACATTTTCGTTTTTCCGACGATGTCGTCTCTCTGCGGAAAAATATCTCGACAGAAGCTCGATGTCAACATGGAGAAGAGTCCCTTGTTGGTGGTGTTGAAGATCGACGACCCTCTTTTCTCTCCCCCCCTCTCCCCCGGATCGTCCTGGATCTCGGGACGAGATCCCTTGTTGGTGGTGTTGTATTGTAACAGCCCAGTTTTTGCAAAAATTAAAAATTTTGTTTTCGGTGTGAATTGTCTGATTGTCTGATTTGTTTGCGGTGTTTGCATCCCCGATTTATCAATCGGCGATTATTTTCCCCCCTCTTATCTCGTACCGGACGGAGACCGACCCTTGCCACCCTGACACTCGACCTTTGCGACACCGGGTTTCACCCGATCACCGTCGCGAAAACCGCACGAGACCAGCCGCAGCCAACGGAACGAAAAACCCCGTTTAATAATTAAACGGGATATTTTTAAAGCGCACCGGAAAGTGTTCTCGGAACGGTTCCAGCGTGAGGTTAACCTCCGCCGGCTCGACGCGCTGATCGCGCAGTTCGAAGTTTTACCCGAATCGGAGGTACTGCGGACCCCCAGCGGTCAGAAACGTGAGCACCGCGCGCGAGAGAGAAACACCGGGGATGTTTTTGCGAACTGCCAGCCACCGGGGCTATATAAAGACCACCACACTCCCACCCATTTTCTAGGGTTTCCCTAGTCCAAAATGTGCAGCCACCCCCCTCAGACCTGCCCCAATTTTCGCAGTTTTACCCCAATTCCACCAAACCCTAGCTCCCCAACGATCTGGACCGTCAGATCGGCCGATCTGACGGCCAGAACGCGCCCACAACCCCACCTTCTCTCTCCTCTCCACGCACCCTCTCTCGTGGACGTGCCCGTGGAACCGCCGCGCGCACGCGCCTCTTCTCCCTCCTTCCCTCTCCTCTTCTTCTCCCTGTCCTCTCACCCCACCGCCTCTGCCGTGCAGGTCGCCGCCGTCAACAGCCGGGACGCCATGGCCTCGAGCTCACCGAGCGGCCGCCTTGCCTTGCGCCCCCACGGAAGCTCGCCGCGCCGCCTAGATCCGGCAAGGGTCGGGCCGGATCCGGCGGCCTCCTCCTCGACCTCGCCTGCCCCGCCGCTCTGGCTGGCCGGCCGGCCGGCAACCACCAGCCGCCGCCGCCCGCTCGCTCGGGAGCACGAGCCGGCTGGCCAGCCAACCGCCAGGCTAGGCGGGCCCGATATGCTAGCCAGGCCGAGACGGCCCAGCCCAGCAAGATGGCCCGAGCCGCCAGCCCATCCGGCCTCCACATCCCAGCCAGGCCGGCCTCTCGAGGCCAAGTTGGGCCGAGGCCCGAGTGGTGAGGCCCGAGATCCGTTTTTTTTTCCTGGGGCCTAATTTTTTTGCACTAAGTGCTGATAAATTTTGCTGCTGATTCGATTTTGCACCGTTAATAACGCTTAAACCGTAGCTCCGATGAACGTTCGCCCAAAATGAAAGTTGCTCAGAATTGCGTGTACTTTAATCCATCTTTTGTGAGCTTTTGCATTTGAGGTCATATTGATTGTGTAATTGTGTGCTAAAGTGGGCATCAGGCCGTTAAACTGCTACAAATTCCTGTTAAGTGCTGCTGTTTATATTTTGTTGCAACTTTGCATGATGATTGTGACAAATCCATGAGGCCTATTGCATTGATTCCTTTTCCATATTGTGAAGCATCATGTGTACTTCATTTACATGCTTTAACTTGTCATGTTTGGGTGCTCTAGCTATATTAAATTTTGCTCCAAAGTGGTGATCCTGATGTTAATGTGCTCCTGTTGCTGAAACTGTTATTTTATTGCAACTTTGGGTGACGATTGCTACGCAACCGTTTATCGGAATTGAGTGATTCAAATTTCATATTGTTAAGCATCATGTCTACTTTCATCCCATGTATTGCATTGTCATGATATGCTTTCTGGTCATATAGTTATTGAGCTCCAAAGTTGCTATGCTGCTGTTTTTGACAGCCACCTCTGATTTTCACCAAGTCTGTTACTTTGTGATGCCATGTTGTTTGCTTAATATCTTTTGATCTATGATGCCTATTTGAATGATTCTTTTAGCCATGCCCTCCTTGTCATGTCTAGTTTAATTTCATATCATTTGTGAGCATGTTTTCACTCATTGTCCTGTTTATGCATTGCTCTAAAGTGTGCTTCGTGATGTTGGCAGTTTGTGCCCGTAACTTGTTTTGCTTATATCTTTTTAACCGTCACTCCGTTTGGAGTGTTCTTTATATGTAACTTGATTAGTTTTTCGTGTACTTTGTGTTTATGCTATTATTTTCTGTTGTTAACCAACCTAAAATATGGTTTAGGACAGAACAGTACCAAATGCTTTAATCATCGTGCGGCACTTAGTGTTATGCCATGTTTAGGATTGTGCCTCACTTAAATTGACTAGTATAGATAGTTTACTTTGTGCTTCACCTCTTGAAATGTTTGTGTGTTATGCCATGCTTGCTTGAGTTGCCATGTTAATAACCGTTGGTTGATCACCTGTAGCTAAGCAACTTGAACCACCATAAACGTGCGGTATTCGTCGTGTGTGACCGATACCCCACTTAAATTGTTAGTAACCGTTCTCGACGATAGCTCCGTATCGCGTTGCCGTGCCTTGTGTTGCCTCTTTGATCTTGTTTTGCTCCGTAGTAATAGTGGTGCACCGTTGATTGCTTTCCAGTGTTTCCTTCTTGTGTGCTTCCGCGGGTACCTCTCGGAGACGATGCGAGCTTGCGATCAACTACACCTTCGGAACCCGACTTATCAACAGGCAAGGACTATACAGTACTTATGATCCATTCTATTTCAACCAGCGGTTTGCATGCTAGTCTAGGATAGGCTCGATGTTTGATCCTATCACATGTTTACAGCCTCTTTTAAACCGATACAGCCATGTCCTCTCCCAGCAAACCATGTACTGCTATGTTACTATTGCTCGTTGATCAGCCCCTGCTTAGTATGCATGCTTAGGATGCTACGATGTTACCCTGTTACTCCTTGGTTTGGGATATCACATTATTATATTGTTGTTGATGATATTATTATTATAATGTTGACTATATTCGACGAAGGATGGAAGGTCTAGGCTATCCCGCCCTGACGCTTTGTTCCATTCGAGTCACCTAGGATCCGAGTTCCGGGTATTGGTTTTAAGACTGAGCGTGCCTAATCGCGTGTGGGATTTTATGGGGTCCCCTCTTCTTACCTACCTAGCTTCAAACATTTCTAGAGGTGGCCCAAGCTGATTTACCATTTGAAACCTGTGTGTGTGCTGGTCAGCTGCCAGTAGTTTTCAAACAACTCGGGCCAGCGGAGACAGAGTTCCTCTGTTGGTCCACACTTGGTGAGCTAGGGAAGTCCCCTGTTATATAGGCGAGACTAAACCCGACCTTGGCCATACGAAAGAGTCCAATCCGAGAGCGTGGCCAGCTTTTGGATTGGGTGTCGACTGCCCGGGGGCCACCCGGATTTGTTCGTTGTTAGTTAGAGGGACCTGTTGTGTCGGAGCTCTTGGAACTAAATCATAAAATGGTTGCCTATAATGGGTAGCAACTGAGAGAGATGGGCGAGCATGCGACGCCTCGTAATGGGCAGTTGGTACACCCCTGCAGGTTTAAATCTTTTCGAGAAGCCGTGTCCGCGGTTATGGACGACTTGAGACCTACTCCTTGTTCATAGACAACAACAGCTGAGATAATCTTAATATAACTTGATCAACGTGTGTGTGCGCCTTGACTGCTTCTTCTTCGTCGGGATGCGAAGAAGAGGACAAGGATAGGATAGGTGTTATGTTTGCGTATGTAGGTGGATAGCAGACTTGTTGGAGGCGATTCCTCATCGAATGCTTGGCTTCTTATCTTACTCTCTAGATCGTTAGCCACTTCATAATTGCTAGTGCGGCAGCAACCTCACCACTTACCCCTTCCTTACCGTAAACTACTAGTTGTCCTAGAATGACGAGTGATGAAGTCCTTGCTGGGTCAGATGACCACTACAGTTGGATGCTGATTACTTCTGTACTCATGATACTACCCCCAAACTCTTTTCAGGGTTCTTGATCGACAGCAGGTATGGTGATCGACCTTTCACGTGGAGACTCGACGACGACTAGTTAGGCGGATCCCGGCGGAAGGCCTGGACCCGTGTGGTTATGAGATCGATGTGTTTTTCTCTTTGCCACTTGGCATTTTCTTGTAGTCTGTACTCAGACATGTACCTTCCGCTGTTGTATTGTATTTGAGGCAGTTGTATGCCGATTGTATGAGATGTTGTATCCTTGTATCTGTAATGTTGTGATATCATGTTGGAAATCCGGGGCATATGACTTCGTCATGTGTCGCGGTGGGACCGATATGTGCTTCGTCCCCGGATCTGGATGGAAACATCTAGATCTGGAACAGTACCGCATATCGGGCCTTACAGCACCCCAGTGTCAGTTCCTGTTTTCTGTTGTTTTTCTATTTCAGGTTTCCCCCTTATTAAAAGTGCTCCAAAAATTCGGGAAAAATCCAATAAAAAATCAGCGACATGGACCATTGGTGGCCCCCTGGCTGCCCCCCTTCGCCCATATATTCCTCGTGACATGAAACCCCCCGAACGGGAACCCTTTTTCGTGATCTCTCCTCTGTTCCGCCGCCGCCGCGCTTCCAAGATCGGGAGCACCAGAAGACCTATTCCCGGCACCCTGCCGGAGGGAGGAACCATCTCCGGGAGCTTCTCCACCACCATGGATGCGTCCCGGATGAACCGTGAGTAGTCCACCTTAGACCATGGGTCTATGATCAGTAGCTATGTGATGTTCTCCTCCCCTCTTTGTTCTTCATGGATTAGACCTCGTGAGCTGCCCTACATGATCGAGGCACATATGTAATATTTCTGCTGTTGCTATGCTGAGTTTGCTGGGATCCGATGGATTATGAGATTATGTTTAGATTGTGTTTGAGTAATATATTTGATTCTCCTCTTTTATATTTATGTTCTAGAGTAATTCTTGCATGTTCTCCGTTGCTGTTTATTGCTTTGGCCAAGTAGTAGGTAGTGACTCCAATAGGGAGCGTTATGCATGATTGTGGGTTCATGCCCCCCGATGACTAGCTTGAGTGACAGAAACATGAGTCTAGGGGATGTGCTGTTTCCACAAGGGGGAAAACAACGGTGCTTGTACTTGTGGGTGCAAGGATTGTTTACTTTACGCAGAGTTCTTTAATGCAGTTGTCTGTTGCTTTGAGTTTACACTTTGGGTGGGATTCACAACTTAATACCAGCGAGATGTTCTGGATAGATATCTCAAGGTGGATGATTAGTAGGTAGATGCAGTTGTATTTTGGTCTACTTGTCTTGGCGTACTGCCCATGCTTTTGAGCCTCTTCCTTTCTGCATAGCATAATTAGCATTGGTTTGCGCACATAATCCTGTCAATTGCCCAGCTGTAATTTGTTTACCTCGCATGGCTATTTTATCGTCTTTTGGGAGAGAGACATCACTTGTGAACATCATAGGACCCCGGTCCATATTACCAACACTGTTTACACCTTCAATTTACTTTCAGTATTTACTTTTCCGTAGCTATCACTATCATTATTATCCCATGTGTTTTATCCTTTGTAAACAACAAGGCCGGAGGAATTGACAACTCCTCTGTACTCGTTGGGAGAAAAGCTATCTGTTGTTTGTGCAGGTCCAGGCAAAGCAAATGATTATCATAAAACGACGCCTCACTTGCCGAACCACCTACTTGTCGACCTTGAAGTCCTACTGGAGACAATCTAAACCTTAGCATCTTCGCTAAGGGAAATTTTCCGCTATCTACATCTCACCTTCCACTTGGGGTAACCAACGAGGGGCGAGACGTTATCTTGTGTATCAAGCAAATTTCTGGCGCCGTTTCCGGGGACTCCACTCTTCAAGATAGGGGAGTTGCACACTATCTTTTATCTTTGTTTTTTAGTCTTGTTAGTTTACCTTTCAGTTTTTGCTTTAGTGTCTTTTATCAAAAATCAAAAAAATAGTTACCTTGCTATTAGTTATCATTATGTCTGGTCCTTTTGCCTTTGGTGAAGCAGAAGTGCTCACTTTTAAACAAAGAGGTGGTGAAAGTCTGAAAGATGCCTGGTATAGAATTAATGATTCTCAAAAAAAGAGCCACCAAGAAGCAAACCACTACTATCCTACTTCGAAACTTTTATGTTGGAATTACTTCTTGGAATAGGTTTATTCTAGATACTGCTATCAATGGGAATTTCATAGAAGCCCCAGTTTGGGAAGCTCTTAGTGTTATGGAAAATATTGTTGGAAATCTCCTTGTTGCTAGCATTCAAGAGGACATTACCCTAACTCATATTATGAAAAAACTTGAAAAGATAGAGCTAGAGATGCCAAGAATTAATAAAATAAGTGAGTTGGATCGTAAGGTTCAAGGGAATTTGAATATATTAGATAGCTCCATGCATAAAATTTTCAAAACCTTGGAGACTATGAAATCCCATGACCTGGACCCTTCTAGGATTGATAAGATTGAGGAAATCATTGACACTCTAGGAACTACTTTCTCCTCAATCAAAACCAAAAAGGTGGAAACTCCGGCAAAGAAGGAATCTAGGTTCGTTTACGTTCCAAAGGCTCCTCGTTCCAAAAATAATCTATCCATTGCCTGTGAAGACTTTGGAAGAGATACCTCTCTTTAAGATAAATGAGACTACAATTGATTTTCCGCCTTTTGCTTTTATTCCTAGAAGTATCTTTATTAGGCCTTTATTTGAAATAACTCTTAAGAGTGTTTGTATTATTGAAGAGCTTTTTGATGATCTTGATGATGGTTCAATTGATACAACTTGATCTATTTGCATTAAGCCTGACTAATGGCTTTAAAGAAGCGCTTTCGGGAGGCAGCCCACAACGAATTTAGGTTTTCCTTTTTGTTTTTCTTCTGTTTTTAGTGGTCTTGCTGATTGTTACTACTGTAGCAACATCATTGTATCTTTACTTTTCAAGCTTTGTTCCTTTTATAGCCTCATACGACAAGGGAAGTGAAAGTTGTGACATGCTGTCCAGAAAACAGTTTCTGTCCTCGTGACTAGAAAAATCACAGAAAATTTCCAGTTCATCTTTCTGAGCTGAAGTTTTTACACATCGTGCTCTATACAATTACGAAACTTTCGTATGTTCTGAGTTTTTTTATTTGAGTTGCAGAAATATCCCTAAAAAATTCTTTACTACCTGCTGGTCTGTTTTTCACAGATTCTGTCCTGTTTTGCCTTTTCTTCGGTTTGCAAACCTTAAGTTTTCTTTTTCTTTGCAAAAACTTTTTGGAAATCTTGAGAAACAGTAGCCCTTCAAGATTATCCTTATTTACAGTAGAGAAAAAATATTTTATTATGGGTACTAACCTCGCTAATCAGATTATGATGAGTTATGTATGAAGGGAGTTTTCAAGTGTGCGGGGGAAGATGATGAAAGAAGATCAAGAAGTGTCAAACGTTCAAGCTTGGGGATGCCCCCATGCATCCCCAAGAAATATTCAAGGAGACTCAAGCGTCTAAGCTTGGGGATGCCCCCGTGCATCCCCTTCCCCATTGACAATTATCAGTTCGTCTCTCGTTTCACTATATTTTTATCACTTCATGCGTTATGTGCTATGCTTGGAGCGTCTCGCTCTTAGGTATTGTTTTTAGTTTTATTTAGCTTTGATTGTTGTTCATAACAAGTTAGAACCCAGATTTCTTTGTGTGGGAGAGAAACACGCTCCACTTCCAAAACTTAGAACACAACATAGGATTTTTTTTCATGCTTATCTTTGCTGTGTGTGTGTTCTTTATCCTTCCGTAGCTACTGTCATGTTTTTCTCTTAGCTTTCATGCTTATCTTTTTAAGAGCTTTTGTTTAGTTTGTTGCTGGAACTCTCTTGAGTTTTCATGTTTATCTTGTTTAGAGTGTTTGCCTATTGCACTGAGTTTTGTGTCTTGACTTGAAGTAGGTAATTGAGGTTGCTATTCTTTTTGTAGTAGTAACTTGCAATAGTTTTGAGGTGTTGTTTTGAGTAATGTTTGGACTTTTGGTGTCAAGCGCTTTAGCCTATTAGTGATAGATGTCGTATTTTGGGAAATCCGTGTTTATTTTCAAAAACCTACAAATTAGTTGAGAACTCTAGCTACTAGATGGATCACTACTCTTCTGAGGGGTCAAATATTAGAGTACACTCACGTACCATGAGTCGAGGATGCGCAAGGACAACCAAACCCCCATACACTCCTCCTCGGGGTACTTGTCTCTTTGTGAACCTCCTTATTAGATTGAGAGTTACCGATAATAAGTGCATGAGTTCTTCGGACTAGTGTGAGTATTCGAAAGTTGACACTTCCACCTTCCCATAATTTTCTATCCTCTCCTGTGCCGTGCATTGATTTCTTCTCATTCCGAGAGTTATCGTCCACCTTCGCCGGTACATCCAAACCCTTGGCATGATATGCTCTGTCATCATAAACCTCCTTATATCCTTCCTCAAAACAGCCACCATACCTACCTATCAAGGCATTTCCATAGCCTTTCCGAGATATATTGCCATGCAACATCCATCTTCTGATGACTTGATCTTCTTGTCATACATGCTACTTGCTTGATCGATGAGCCGCATGCTAGTTGGGCATTGCCCTAATCATTGCTACATGACGCGCTAGTATCATTGCATACCCTGCTACACTGGCAGAGGCATACATTTGCATACATCATGATAGTTACATCTTCTTTATGATTTGAGTACTTTGTAAAGTGTGAAAGATCTTCTATACTTTTTGTAATATATAGATTGTTTCCCCTAAAGTGAGGAAAAGATCCCAAAGTGGACAAATCAAAAGATCCCAAAGAGGACAAAATTAAAAGATCCCAAAGAGGAAAAATGAGAGGAATAGAAAGAGCCATTGAGGCCACCAAAAAATACAAAAATAGAAAAGAGAGAAAAAGAAATAAAAAGAGAGAAGGGGGCACACTACAATTCCTTTTGAGAGATCCACACTCGTACTCCCTCTTATATCCTGTACTCCATAGAGATTATCATTCATGCATATAGCTATGTGGGGACCTTCACACTTTAGAACTTGGCTTGTATATTCCAATGATGATCCTCCTCAAATGAGCTATAGGTCTTCTTGAGCAAGCAAGTTGGATGAACCCCCACTAGTTCCATTGGAGAGCTTACCTTAGCTCATATGTGCATCCGTTGCATGGCAATCCCTACTCCTCACATCATATCTATCATTTGGCTTTCTCTCGCCTATGATTGTCCTCATTGATGTGAGCCTTTCACACCTTTTTGTCTTCCTCCTCCACCTTATTCTGTGTTTGCCATCCTAAGTGTCAACTTTCTTGCTTACGCTCACCCATTGCATGAGTGCTCAAAATGTCGAAAAGGAGTGGATCATTTTGACTTGTACCTGGCTAGTGGTCTGGGGATGAGTCAAGATAAGATTCCAAAGAAGACCAAGTGTGAAACTTTAGTAGATTAAGTTCTCAACATAAAAATACTTTTTCTCGTATATCCCTATCCCCTTTCTTGCACGCAAACACCATTTGGAGACATTCGAGTCACGGACAGCGAGAGCTCTTGCATCTTTATGTTCATATGTTGCTTGTTTCAATGCCAAATATAGACTCTTGCCTGTTATGACTTGAATTGAATTACATGCCTTGATTGCTTTACTTAAAAGTTCTTATATGGTTGTTAGCATGTCACCACAGAAACTATCCTTTTATCATTTACCTACTCGAGGACGAGCAGGAATTAAGCTTGGGGATGTTAATACGTCCAAAACGTATCTATAATTTCTGCTTGCTCCATGCCTCTTTTGTGTGATATTGCTATGATATTGATGAACTTCCATACACTTTTGATCATATTTGGACTAACCTATTAACTCAGTGCACCCCAGTGCCAGTTCATGTTTTCTGTTGTTTTTTTATTTCAGGTTTCCCCCTTATTAAAAGTACCAGAAAATTCTGGGAAAATATAGGAAAAATCAGCGTACCGGAAGCTTCGCGAAGAGCCCGAGAGGGGCCAGAGGGGAGCCAGGGGCGCCTGGCCCACCTCTGGCTTCCCCCTTTCGCCTATTTATTCCCCGTGACGAGAAACCCTCGGGGACGGAACCCTTTTTCGCGATCTCTCCTCTGTTTCGCTGCCGCCACGCTTCCAAGATCGGGAGCACCAGAAGACCTCTTCCCGACACCCTGTCGGATGGAGGAATCACCTCCGGGAGCTTCTCCGCCACCATGGATGCTTCCCGGATAAACCGTGAGTAGTCCACCTTGGACCATGGGTCTATGATCAGTAGCTATGTGATGTTCTCCTCCCCTCTTTGTTCTTCATGGATTAGACCTCGTGAGCTGCCCTACATGATCGAGGCACATATGTAATATTTCTGTTGTTGCTATGCCGAGTTTGCTGGGATCCGATGGATTATGAGATTATGTTCAGATTGTGTTTGAGTAATATATTTGATTCTCCTCTTTTATATTTATGTTCTAGAGTAATTCTTGCATGTTCTCCGTTGCTGTTTATTGCTTTGTCCAAGTAGTAGGTAGTGACTCCAAGAGGGAGTGTTATGCATTATTGTGGGTTCATGCCCCCCGATGACTAGCTTGAGTGATAGAAACATGAGTGTATGGGATGTGCTGTTGCCACAAGGGAGAAAACAACGGTGCTTGTACTTGCGGGTGCAAGGATTGTTTACTTTACGCAAAGTTCTTTAATGCAGTTGTCCGTTGCTTTGAGTTTATACTTTGGGTGGGATTCTCAACTTAATACCAGCGAGATGTTCTAGATAGATATCTCAAGGTGGATGATTAGTATGTAGATGCAGATGGATTTCGGTCTACTTGTCTTGGCGTACTGCCCATGCTTTTGAGCCTCTTCCTTTCTGCATAGCATAATTAGCATTGGTTTGCACACATAATCCTGTCAATTGACCAGATGTAATTTGTTTACCTCGCATGGCTATTTTATCGTCTTTTGGGAGAGAGACATCACTAGTGAACATCATAGGACCCCGGTCCATATTACCAACATTGTTTACACCTTCAATTTACTTTCAGTATTTACTTTTCCGTAGCTATCACTATCATTATTATCCCGTGCGTTTTATCCTTTGTAAACAACAAGGCCGGAGGAATTGACAACTCCTCTGTACTCGTTGGGAGCAAAGCTATATGTTTTGTGTGCAGGTCCAGGCAAAGCAAGTGATTATCATAAAACGGCGCCTCACTTGCCGAACCACCTACTTGTCGAACTTGGAATCCTACTGGAGATAATCTAAACCTTAGCATCTTTGATAAGGGAAATTTGCCGCTATCTACATCTCACCTTCCACTTGGGTTAACCAACGAGGGGTGAGACGTTATCTCGTGTATCATGCTACAAAGAAAGGAAGAGGCTCAAAAGCTTGGGCGGTACGCTAAATCAAGTAGACCGAAATCCATCTGCATATACCTACTAATCATCCACCTTGAGATATCTATCCAGAACATCTCACTGGTATTAAGTTGCGAATCCCACCCAAAGTGTAAACTCAAAGCAACGGACAACTGCATTAAAGAACTTTGCATAAAGTAAACAATCCTTGCACCCGCAAGTACAAGCACCGTTGTTTTCTCCCCTGTGGCAACATCACATCCCATAGACTCATGTTTCTGTCACTCAAGCTAGTCATCGGGGGGCATGAACCCACAATCATGCATAACACTCCCTCTTGGAGTCACTACCTACTACTTGGCCAAAGAAATAAACAGCAATGGAGAACATGCAAGAATTACTCTAGAACATAAATATAAAAGAGGAGAATCAAATATATTACTCAAACACAATCTGAACATAATCTCATAATCCATCGGATACCAGAAACCTCAGCATAGCAACAGCAGAAATATTACATATGTGCCTCGATCATGTAGGGCAGCTCACGAGGTTTAATCCATGAAGAACAAAGAGGGGAGGAGAACATCACATAGCTACTGATCATAGACCCATGGTCCAAGGTGGACTACTCACGGTTCATCCCGGAAGCATCCATGGTGGTGGAGATGCTCCTGGAGGTGGTTCCTCCCTCCGGGAGGGTGCCGGGAAGAGGTCTTCTGGTGCTTCCGATCTTGGAAGCGCGGAGGCGGTGGAACAGAGGCGAGATCGCGAAAAAGGTTTCCCGTTCCGGGGGTTTCACGTCACGAGGAATATATGGGCGAAGGGGGGCAGCCAGGGGGGCCACCAGGGGTCCAGGCGTCCCCCTGGCACGGCCCCACCCTAGGGCGCGCCGGGAGAGCGCCTGGGGCCCTGGTGGGTCCCCTCTGCCCCCCCCCCCCCCTCGGTGTTTCTCGAAGCTTCCGTATCGCTGATTTTTTATTGGATTTTTCCCGAATTTTTGGAGCACTTTTAATATGGGGGAAACCTGAAAAAAAACAACAGAAAACAGGAACTAGCACTGGGGTGCACTGAGTTAATAGGTTAGTCCAAATATGATCAAAAGTGTATGGAAGTTCATCAATATCATAGCAATATCACACAAAAGAGGCATGGAGAAAGCAGAAATTATAGATATGTTTTGGACGTATCAAGGGGATGCCATTACCCATGAAGACTTCAACCTCAATTCTTCTTGTTTTTCTTGATGGTTGATAAAGAGTTTCCGTGGCATAGGTCCTCCATTCACACATGATTCCTCCATTTCCATCATCCTGTAGCTAGCAGCTTGGCTCATACGCAGAAATCTTAGTTCATACTCACAGTTCTGATTGTGCAGATCATAGATCTGTCCTTGAAGCTCGAACGCCTTGGTCTCTAGTGCGGCCATGCTTGACCACACCTCCTTCATCTCCCTCTCATGTTGTGCCTTCATCTTGGCGATGAAGTCGATGTTAGCTTCAACACCACGCTCGATCATCTTCTTGTACTTGAAGATTTCTTGCTCCAGTTCTTCCAGTCTTGCTTTGGTGCTCCCCTCCTTGACAGGTCCCTTCAGATCTTCTTTGTGGAGGACACTGTCCACCACCCAAAGAGCTTGAGGATGCCTCCCCACCTCCGCGAGGTGAGGGTTGATGCTGTTGACGAGGATGGGGAACTTGGGGAAGCCATGGAACCTAGGTTTTTCTGAAAGTTTTCCTGACAGCAACATATCGAAAAGAGAACGCATGTAATCGCAAGATACAGAGCCGGGACGATCCGGGAAAATATATAGCAAAAATTACTGCATCGAAAGGAAACTAGGGAGCCAAAATGGGGCCGGAGGAGGACTCTGAGTGGTCCAGGCGGCCACTTGGCGCGGCTAGGGGGTGGCCCGCGCCACCAGGCCGCCTGGGCCACCGAGAGCTCCTCTCCGGCTCCACTTCATCTTGGAATTTTCCTAATTTTTCAAAAAATGATAATACGAGACTTTATTGATGTTTACGAAGTTTTCTTACCGTATTACATACCTATTTGGTTTCTGCTGCTGCTTGTGTCTGATATAGTGTTGCAATGTGTTCTTCATGAGTACCTATCTGTATCACATCCACCTCAACATTTATGGGGTCTCCTGCCATGTAATGCTTGAGCCTTTTCCCATTCACAACTTGTCGTTTGGTGTCTTCGAAATTGTTAATCTTGATTGCACCGGAGCGGTAGACGTCTTCAATGTGGTACGGTCCTTCCCACTTGGAAAGTAATTCACCCTGAGAAAACCTGAAATGAGATCTATACGACAAAACTTTATCACCAACATTAAATTCATGTTTCAAAATTCTCTTTTCATGTCACTTCTTTACCTTTTCTTTGAATATTTTTGCGTTCTCATAAGCTTCACTTCTCCACTCATCTAGAGAAGTCAAGTTCATGAGACGCTTTTCACCAGCAAGTTTAGGGTCAAAATTAAGCTCTCTAACAGCCCAGAAAGCTTTGTGCTCTAATTCAAAAGGTAAATGGCAAGCTTTTCCATAGACCATCTTATAAGGAGAGTTGCCCATGGGGTTTTTGTAAGCAGTTCTATACGCCCACAAGGCATCTCCTAGCTTTTTGGACTAGTCCTTTGTAGAACTGTTCACTGTCTTTTGTAAGATCAACTTGATCTCCCTATTTTTGATCTCAAGTTGCCCACTTGTTTGAGGGTGGTAAGATGAAGCAATCCTATGATTGACATCATTCTTGGCTAGATCTTTTCTAAAAGCACCATGTGTAAAATGTGATCCTCCGTCAGTCATGAGGTACCTGGGTAAACCAAACCTAGGAAAGATTACATCTTTAAGAATTTTCAAAGATGTCTTCTGATCATCACTCTTAGTGGGGATTGCTTCAACCCACTTGGTTACATAATCAACAGCTACTAAAATGTGAGTGTACTTGTGTGAAGGAGGAAAAGGACCCATAAAATCAAAACCCCAACAATCAAAAGGCTCAATGACTAGAGAATAATTTATAGGCATCTCATTTCTCCTACTAATATCACAACCTCTTTGACACTTATCACAAGATAAGAAATAATTTCTAGCATCTTTAAAGAGAGTAGTCCAATAAAAACCTGATTGGAGAACCTTGTGCGCGGTCCTCTCACCAGCATGATGTCCTCCATAAGGACTGTCATGACATTGTCTCAAGATATCCTTCTGCTCATGCTCCGGTATGCATCTCCTTACGATTCCATCTGCACCTTCTCTAAAAATATGTGGGTCATTCCAAAAGTAATGCCTCAAGTCGTGGACAAATTTCTTCCTTTGCTGAAATTTTAAACTTGGAGGCAAAAACTTTGCAACAATAAAATTAGCATAATCTGCAAACCATGGATCAGAAGTAGATTGTACCCTCAAAACAGCCAACTGTTCATAAGGAAAGCTATCGTTGACCGGAATAGGATCATGTGGTATGGTTTCCATTCCATAGAGGTTGTCCGCCACAGGATTGCCTGCCTCCTTCCTATCAACAATCTGCAAATAAAATTCTTGAAGAAGAAGAACCCATTTGGTAAGCCTTTGTTTGGCATCCTTCTTATCCATAAGATACTTAATGGCAGCATGGTTAGTATGAATAATGACTTTTGAATCCACAATATAAGGTCTAAACTTATCACAAGCAAACACTACTGCTAAAAACTCTTTCTCGGTTGTAACATAATCCCTTTGAGAACTATCAAGGGTTTTGCTAGCATAATGTATAACATTCAATTTCTTATCAACCCTTTGTCCGAGCACAGCTCCAACAGCAAAATCACTAGCATCACAGATAATTTTAAAGGGTAAACTCCAATCAGGTGGTTGGACTATAGGAGAGGTTATCAAAGCTTTCTTAAGAACTTCGAAGGCTTCCTTACAATATTCATCAAACACAGAAGGAATATCCTTCTGGAGAAGATTAGTGAGGGGTCTTGAGGTCTTAGAAACGTCTTTAATAAATCTTCTATAGAAACCAGCATGACCAAGGAATCTACGAATACCTTTGATGTCTTTTGGATAGGGCATCCTCTCAATTGCTTCAATCTTCGCCTTGTACACTTAGATTCCCCTCTCCGAAATCTTGTAGCCAAGAACAATTCCCTTGTTAACCATGAAGTGGAACTTCTCCCAGTTGAGCACCAAGTTCGTCTCCTCACATCTCTACAAAACTTTATTAAGGTTGTTGAAACAATGGTCAATGGAGGTTCCATAGAAGGAGAAATCGTCCATGAAAAACTCCACAATTTACTCACAAAAACCATGAAAGATAGCAGACATACATATTTGAAAAGTAGCAGGAGCATTGCATAAACCAAAAGGCATACGTCTATAAGCATAAGTACCATAAGGACAAGTAAAAATGGTCTTCTCTTGATCAACAGTGTTAACATGAATTTGAGAGAAGCCAGAATACCCATCAAGATAACAAAAGTGAGTGTTTTTGGATAACCTTGCAAGCATTTGGTCGATGAACGACAACGGGTAGTTGTCCTTCCTGACTGCCTTGTTCAACTTCCTGTAATAAATACACATTCTATATCCAATAACAATTCTTTGAGGTATTAGTTCATTCTTATTGTTAGGAACCACTACCATTCCTCCTTTATTTGGAACACAATGTATGGGACTTACCCATTTACTATCAGCTATAGGATAGATGATACATGCGGATTGAAGCTTGAGAACTTCGGTCCTAACCACATCTTTCATCTTTGGGTTCAACCGTCGTTGATGATCAAAAACAGGTTTAGCATCAGGCTCAAGATTGATAGTATGCTAACAAATAGATGGACTAAGATCATCAAGGGTATAGCCAATAGCACCTCGGTGTTTACGAAGGGTTTCCAATAATCGCTCTTCTTCATATCCTGAAAGGTTAACATTGATAATAACAGGATATACTTTCTTTTCATCTAAATAAGTATACTTGAGCGTATCGGGAAGAGGTTTTAGATCAAACACCGGGTCTTCTTTTGGTTGTGATAGAATTACTAAAGGTTCAATCGGAAGGTTGTGCTTCAGAATAGCAGGTTGTCTCAAGAAGATGTCATCTAGTTCGTTCCTTTCCTGCATATGAATGGCATTCTCGTCGTCCTCCATGTATTGCTGCAAAGGATCATTAGGAGGAATATAAATAGAGGCAATCTCTTCAATAATTTTATCATTACTAGGCATATCAGTACCACAAGTTTGCTTGGAAATTTTAGAAAAGTTAAATTCATATGGATCACCATTGAATTCAACAGATACTTTACTTTTCCTGCAATCTATAACAGCTCCACAAGTCTTGAGAAAAGGTCTACCAAAGATAATAGGAAAAAAACTATCTTACAATGAACCAAGTACTAGAAAGTCGGTAGGCTATTTTACGTTTCCACATAAGACTTCAACATCTCTCACAATTCCAACAAGGGAGATAGTTTCTTTGTTTGCAAGATGAATGGTAACATCAATATCCTCTATTTCGCATGGTAAAATCTCATTCATGATCTCTTGATAAAGTGAAAAAGGAATAGCACTGGATCCCAACTCACATAGCCCATAATAATTGTGATCTCCTATTTTAAGCGATACCACTGGAGTACCTGAAATTGAGCCTTTATTCTTGGTTGTGACAAGGTTAGTGGAAAGAACACAAAATTTTATAATGGAATCTTCAACATCACTAGTAACAAGGTCCTTAACCAATGCAACTTTAGGATTGGACTTGATCAGGTCCTCATGCTCATCAGTTGTTCTTTCACTTTTATTCAGTATACCTGTGACAAAAGAATGCTCCCTCATCCTTGCGGGAAAATGGGGCTTTTCATATAAAACTGCAGGTAAGATAGGGTCGGCAACATTAATATCAACAAGTAATTCCTTAAAGGGCTTATGATGCTGATCCTTCTGCTTCTTGGAAGAATCAATATGAGAGGCAAAGTCTTTGCAAAAATCAATTAGAAGCTGGGAATCAAGATCAATCTTAGCACAAAAGGTATTGAAGTAATTAGTTTTTACATAGCCTTTAATGTAATCATGCTCATAATTTATAACGGGTTAGATACCTTTATCAATCTCCCAGTCTTCAGTGTTATTCTGGATCCTTTCAATAAGATCCCATCTATCTTCAACAATTTTGTTTGGATATACCCCACTAGAGGAGGCATCAAGCATATCTCTATCTTGACGAGAAAGTCTTGCATAAAAATATGTAAGTGTAAGAGCAAGTTTTGCCCCCGAAGGTTTTGGACATTGTTGGACAAAGCAATAGTGGAACTAATATTGTTTTCGAGTATAAACAGATACTTAGGTTCCGAAAGAATGGAGTTTGCAAGTAGAAGGTCGAAGGACAACTCACTGCAGCGAAGCTGCAGTCAACTACCGAAACCTTTGAAGGAAGACGACCCCCAAAAATGTCGTTGAAGAATAATACACTCTCGAGTAAAATCGCAACGAGGAGAAAGCTGAAGTTGGTCGAAGACTTAGTCTTTTTACTAGTTTCTCTTTGTTTTCTTGAGTCGTAGGAAAAACCGTACTATCAAGAGGGGTTTGCTAGTTGAGATCTTTGTCGAAGTGAATTTGCTCTACTCAACCTAAACCCACAAAAGCCTACTGAGAGAAATCTTACCGAGTCGAGTGAATAGCTCAAAGGCAAAGTCATCGCACTTCGTGCCTTCGAGAGAGAATTCGTTCGATAAGTCAGCTTACTTGTTCCTCAAGTAAAGTTGCGCAGTGATTGAAATCGGACTGTTGTGGACACGCGTCAAGCGGTCGCATCGGGTCACTTCAGTCATTTAACCCATCGGGATCGCGACCTATAAATACCCCGCACCTACCCGCCATTTCGGGTTGGATGATCCACTGAAGATTCTAAGACAGAAGAACTGTGAGCATCCCAAGAGAGATTCACCGAGAGAAAACCAAAACCAAAGTCTAAACTGAGTTGAGAAATTCACAGAGACTTAGGTCGAGATTAGCTGGTCTTTTTATCTTGGAGAACTGCAAGTCTCCTAGACAGTTAGGCGTCACCTGTCAAGCAGTCGAAGAGAAATTGTCGCTGCTGAAGGAAGTTTGTAAAGGTCTCAGAGATTTCTTGAATTATCTACCACGAGTGAAAATTGGACAAGCTCGAGGAGTTTGTTGCAGTGGAGAATAGGACGGAGAGAGTTTTCCTCCAGGTGTTCAATCACCAGTTCGTCCAACCAGACGTAGCACTTTGCAGAGTGTGAACTGGTTTACCAAACATCGTCGTGTCAGGCTCTTTTTTCCTTCTCGCATTTACATTAAGCATTTACTCGTTGCATGTTTGCCTTCAATGTTTTCCTTCACTCCCAATCCTTTTAAGCCATGCATGTCTTTCGATACTGTATTTCCCTCGAGATGCCTGTAGTCCTTCTTGGTTTGTCCGAATTCCTTCTAAGTTCCTTAGAATTTTTAGAAGTGATCATTCACCCCCTCCCCCTCTGATCATTCTTGAGATTTCAATTGGTATTAGAGCTAGGAACTCCGTACGCTCTGCGTATTTTGGTCTAACCACCTGGAGTGTTGGCAAGAATGTCGTTTGCAGCTGTTCGCTCGGGGGAACCAATTCCTATTTACAATGGTAAGGACTATCCTTATTGGAAGGACAAAATGAATAGGAACATCATGGCCATCAACTCTGCCGCTTGGGAAGTTGTCAAGAATGGTGTAAATGTCAAAGAAAAAAGTGCTATCACTCCTGAAGAGGCAAAGAAGATGGCCCTTGATTCTGAAGTCTGGGTATTCATCACAAACCATCTGATTCCAGAAAAATATCATGAAGTCAAGAATATTTCTACGGCCAAAAGTGTCTGGGACTATCTCGAGAAGATTGGTGAAGGTGTCTCTACCCAGAAAGATGCTCGTATTGACACCCTTCGAAGAAAATTCTATCGATTCAAAAGGCACGAGGGAGAGAAACTTAACTCCATATACAACAGACTCACTGCTCTGTCAAATGAACTGATTTCCCTCGGTGCCAAAGACATTATCAATCGGATTGTTGTCCGAACTTTGCTCCGTTCCCTTGATGATTCCTTCGATCACATTGTGCTGATGATCAAGGAAAGAACTTATTTCAAGGATCTTGTTTCCGCTGATATTCTCGATAGCCTCAACACTTTTGAGATGAAGAAGAAGAAAAACGAGATGTAAACGGAACTCGAAGAAAAACTCATGCACTTAAGGCCAAAGCTTCACATCACTCCTCTCCTGAAGCTAGTTTTGAATTTGGAGGTGCCACAGATGACCCAGAGAACATTGGAAAAGATCTGGCACTGATAATGAAAAGATTCAACCGCTTCCAGAGAAGGAATTCCTCTTCACCGAAGAAAAACTACTCCTCCAGACATTCGAGCAATTCATCACAGCATCGATCATCATCTAGAAACTCTTCAGCGAAAGATAACTGCTGCTACAAGTGCAAGAAGCCAGGTCACTTTATTGCTGATTGTCCTCCCTGGGAAATTGAACATAGATCAAAGCATTCTCACAGCAACTCTTCGAGCAAGTCACACAGATTGAGAAAAAATTATGAGTCAAAGAGATATGATTCAAAGTCCAGAAAAGACAAGAAAGATGGTTCTGATGATGACAAGAAGAAGAAGCATCACAAACATCGAGACAGTTCTTCCTCGAAATCACATTCCTCTCGACGCAAGAATTCTCACCGTGCCAAAGCCTATCTGGGTAAAGAAATGAACTCTCAAGATGAAGCCTCAGGTTCCGAAGCTGAATCAAACTCAAGATTTGGTTCTGGTTCTGGTTCTGAATCTGATGGAGTTGCTGGTCTAGCATTTTCTTCGAACAAGACTTCAAGTTCATTCTTCACCAACCAAAGCAGTGAAGATGAATCTCCAGCTTACTGCTTCATGGCCAAGGCTAAGGTATCTTCTAAGAATTCCTACGATACTTCTGATGGATCTACTTATGAAAGTAACTCTAGGATAAGCTATGCCAAACTTGCCAAAATTTCTTCGATCCAACAAGATATACTAGATTCTCTAAGTGAAATTATTCAAAAATCTGAGACTTTGTTGATCGATGAGATTGAGAAAGGTCAAACTTTGACAAATGAGCATGTTGCTCTGAAGGAAAAGTATGATGAACTTTCCTCTCGGCATGATTGATGGCTTATCGCCCCTCGTTGGTTATCCAAAGTGGAAGGTTGATATGTAGACAGCAACAAATTTCCCTCGGTGAAGATACCAAGGTTTGTCTCGAGTAGGACTCCGACAACGACAGGAAGGTGACAACGGTGCCAGAAATTAGGCGGTTGACGTGGACCTGCACACACAACAGATAACTTTGCTCCCAACGAGTAGAGAGAGGTTGTTAATCCCTCCGGCCTTGTTGTTTACAAAGGATCAAACGCACGGGATAATAATGATAGCGATAGCAAAAGAAAAGGAAATAAAGCAGAAAATAAATAGCGGGTGTAAACAGTGGTGGAAATAAGGACCGAGGTCCCATGATGTTCACTAGTGATGTCTCTCTCCCAAAAGATGATAAAATAGCCATGCGAGGTAAACAAATTATAGCTGGGCAATTGACAGGATTATGTGCGCAAACCAATGCTAACTATGCTACAAAGAAAGGAAGAGACTCAAAATCTTGGGCGGTACGCCAAGACAAGTAGACCGAAATCCATCTGCATCTACCTACTAATCATCCACCTTGAGATATCTATCCAGAACATCTCATTGGTATTAAGTTGCGAATCCCACCCAAAGTGTAAACTCAAAGCAACAGAGAACTGCATTAAAGAACTTTGCGTAAAGTAAACAATCCTTGCACCCGCAAGTACAAGCACCATTGTTTTCTCCCTTGTGGCAACAACACATCCCCTAGACTCATGTTTCTGTCACTCAAGCTAGTTATCAGGGGGCATGAACCCACAATCATGCATAACGCTCCCTCTTGGAGTTACTACCTACTACTTGGCCAAAGCAATAAATAGCAACGGAGAACATGCAAGAATTACTCAAGAACATAAATATAAAAGAGGAGAATCAAATATACTACTCAAACACAATCTGAACATAGTCTCATAATCCATCAGATCCCAGCAAACTCAGCATAGCAACAGCAGAAAGATTACATATGTGCGTCGATCATGTAGGGCTGCTCACGAGGTCTAAACCATGAAGAACAAAGAGGGGAGGAGAACATCACATAGCTGCTGATCATGGACCCATGGTCCAAGGTGTACTACTCACGGTTCATCCGGGAAGCATCCATGGTGGTGGAGAAGCTCCCGGAGGTGGTTCCTCCCTCCGACAGGGTGCCAGGAAGAGGGCTCCTGGTGCTCCCGATCTTGGAAGCGCTGGGGCGGCGGAACAGAGGAGAGATCGCGAAACAGGGTTCTATCCTCGAAGGATTCGGGACAAGAGAGATATATAGGCGAAGGGGGGCAGCCAGAGGTGGACCAGGGGCCCCAGGCTCCCCCCTGGCGCGGCCTAGGGGGTGGCCGCGCCAGGTGGCCGCCTGGGCCACCCCTGGCTCCCCTCTGGCCCCACTTTGGCTCTTCCCGAAGCTTCCTGTACGCTGATTTTTCCTATATTTTTCCCGGAATTTTTCTGGCACTTTAAGTAATGGGAAAACCTGAAATACAAAAACTGCAGAAAACAGGAACTGGCACTGGGGTGCACTAAGTTAATAGGTTAGTCCAAATATAATCAAAAGTGTATGGAAGTGCATCAATATCATAGCAATATCACACAAAAAGATGCATGGAGCAAGCAGAAATTATAGATACGTTTTGGACGTATCAACATCCCCAAGATTAATTCCTGCTCGTCCTCGAGTAGGTAAAGGATAACACGCATAATTTCTGTGGTGACATGCTACCAACCATATAAGAACTTTTAAGTAAAACAATCAAGGCATGTAATTCAATTCAATTCATAACAGGCAAGAGTCTATATTAGCATTTGTAACGCCCCGGGTGTCACACAACAGTAATCACTTTAGATTAATGTCATGTCACAGTGTTTTGCAAGTGTTAATCACCTTGATCATGCCCAAGTCATTTTCAAACAAAAATGAGTTGCTAAAAACAAAGTGGAAATAAAAGTTTCCCAAAAATAATGAAAATATATATTATAAAACTTGCTAGTAATCATTAGACCATGGTATGCTAGTAACCAATATTTATTGAAGTGTCTAAATAGCCCAAGTAAATAATAACAGTAGCAAAACAACTTCAAATAGTCCTTTAGATAAATCGTAATATTCAAATGAATTTATTTAGATCTCAAATTTTTTGGAACATTCCATTGAAGTGCAACACTAATATTGGAACTAGTATCCCATGTAATAAAAAATCAAATGATAGCTGAACTAAATGAAACAGAAATAAAAAGGAAAAATAAAAAAAAAAGAAAAATTAAAAAAACCTATTTGACGCCTAGGGCGCAACCCCCCCACCGGGCCCATCTCTCTCTCTCCCCCAGCCCAGCCCACACCAGCCCTTTTTCCCAGTCCTCCCTCCACTGCTGCTCACGCTCACCGTGCGTGGCGCGCATCCAGCCGCCATGGCTGGTACAATCGCCTCGTTGTAGAGCATCCGGCGGCCCCCTTGCGAGGATAAGGAGCCCGGCCCCGACCCCTTACCTTGGAAACCCTAGACGCCGCAATTGGTTCCCCTCCCTCTCCCCTGCATCTTCCCGCGCCGTCGTGGGCGCTGCCGTCGGTGTGCCAGCTGCATGGCCGTGGCCACTTGCCACCTCGTCGGACGGGAGCTTGTCCTGGAGCTCCGTCGTACTCCTCCACGCCACCTCCAACCTCAAGCTCGAGCGGGGAGCCATCGTGCGCTCGACATCGTCTTCGTCTTCGCCCACGTCCGCCACCAACTCGCCGTCGACGTCGCTGCTCCGGTCGTCCCCACGCCTCTTGGCCATGTCCACAAGCTCCAGGGTGAGCTTATCCTTCAATTCCCCTACTTTACCACCTCGATTCATCGCCGTAGAGCCGTGACTGCCCGAGGCCGCCATGGGCGGGAGAGCTCCCGTGCATGCTCACACTATTGTTGTTGCTCGTGTGTGCCTACTGCCGCCCGTGCACGCGGGCAGCGCCCTCGCCACCGCTCCCCGTCGCTGCTCCTAGCCGTGGCCGAGCACTCTGTGCCCGTGCGTGCCAGCTGCTGGGTGGCACGGCTGTGCCACTGGCCAAGCAGGCCACACCCTCGCGTACTGCTACTGCTGCTCCAGTTGCTAGCAGTAGCTAGCTCTAGTTCTGGTAGTTTAATCGAATTTTTGAAACTGCATGAACTGACCGGGAGAGTGACTATACGCGGGTTGAATACGTACTCAGTATGTGTTAATTATTCCTTCATGTACGTGTGCAATCGATCACCCAGGTGTTTTTCTATATTCGTATTCAAACTGCACGCACGCATGTTGATTGACCAGGGAATGACGTAGCTTTCTATTGCTACTAGCTGCTGCGGCTGCTTCCTGCTGCTGTATGCAGTCGTTGATGCTAATTGCTGCGGCTGCATCTGCGACATTTGACAGCCCCTAAAACCACATCAGAACCAGTCCAAAAATGGCTAAAGTGATATGGGCTTAAATATGAGGTATCAAGCTTCAATTTGTTCCATTGGAGTAACTTCAGAAAAGGCACGAATTAAATCCTGTAAAAATGACAAAATGTGAATTTCTGTTAATCGACAGATAGATATATCACCATTGCTATTTTGGAGTGATAGATGAACACCCTACAGGGATATTTCATGTCATTTAAGGGCATGGCATGAAAGTACACATGTTGTAGTAAAAATCATCTATAGCGACTATCTCCATTGGAGCTATAGATCCGTGGCAATCGTCAAGCAAACTTGACATCTTTTAATGATTTCTGAAATTAGCCTCGAGTAGCACTTTTCGGACCGAGATTTAATTAAGTAAATGTGCTCTACTAAAAATGCCATCCGTACCGGATTCGAGATCACTAACAATTGATAAAGATTGGTATAGAACACAAATTCATCGGGGGAGTGGAACCCTAAACCGTAGCCTTCCGAATGTGCTAATGGATGCTTAACACCGCAAAAATCCCAGACTTAGTAAAATTTCGGTGGAACCCAAATGAGACAATGACAAGTTGGCCCCACTTGCTATTAAATAAATATTAGGATTTATTTAAATGCTAGAGTATGACATGTGGGTCCCCTCAGTTAGGTTGACTTGGTCAACATTACTATTGTGGATAATGTTGATTTATTTAATAAAATAAAATATAGTAAATATTTATAAAATGATTAAATCTTTGAAAATCAATATCTTTTAAACCGTAACTCCGATGAAAATAATTTATACATGAATATTGCTCAGAAAAATATAATGGATACGAATACACTACCCGAATACCCACCGCACCCCTCTAACCTACCGAACGTGGAACATTTCTCCTTCAGTTCATCTGTCTGTCAGACGACCGGTACCGGTAAAACTTTCCGGATGAAAATGTTCTGTATACGAAAGTTGTTCCGAATGAATCAACGATCACAGATACGCTAACCACATGTCTGTCAGATGTCTCTAACACTTCAGACATGGAACCTTCCCCCTCCGGATCATCTGTCCGGTAATCCACTGGTACTGATGAGTCATCCCCGGATAAATTCCTGCTCCGAGCAAATCACCGAACACTGCGTTAGAGGCCCATTGCTTTGTATCTGCTATGTCTTGAATTTGTATTGCATGTGTATTTATTGTTTCTTCCCCCCTTATTATCTGGTAGACCTTGACACTGCCGCCGACGACACCGTTGCCGAGTACGACTACTTCGTCGACGATCATACCTCTACCGTCGAGCTTCCAGGCAAGCAGAGCCATTTTCCTTCCCTAGATATCGCCTATCTTTCCGTACATTTCTTGCACTAGGCATATGCTGCTGCTACTACGTTACAATCCTATTCAATTGCATAGCCTATTTTTGTCGCCCCTTGATGTACCCTCTTTTTTCCTATGCTGCCTTATAAATATATATATAATATTCAGCAGTGAACCCTGCGCATTGTTAGCTAGGTTTAGAATAGCGGGTCGTGATCACTCTGGTGAGTGAAAGCGGATTATAAATATTATAACTGCAACATGTACGGATCAATGCAGACGCCCTAGGGAACCTACAACGGCGAGACTCTGCCGAGTCGCTTCGAGTTTGACTTACGCGTGGAAGGACTCGTATTTCACTCTCGTCGGCTCAGTAGCATAGCATCACTGGGATGATACGAGGGTATTCCTCTTTAGTTCATTCCGCTGCTGTCTCGGCACCACCGGGGTGATACGAGAATATTCCTCTGTAGTTCATTCCGCTGATGTCTCTGTCGAACCTCTACAAGTGTACCATCGAGGGTGATTCCTCCTGGTTTCACTTGATGGTAGGCACTCGAATCAACTGGTGTCCTTACAGGTAAGGAGTCGGGTGACCCAACGGTGCCCGCGCAGGGTATCTTAGCGGAACGACAGGTCAGGTGTATTCCACCGGTGTGCGGCAGGCCTGGTACTGTTTGTGGCCGAAAGATTTCCTGTTGTATGAAAGTCGAGCTCTTCAAAGAGCAAACGCGAGACAAGGTAAGGAGACGGTTCACCTTGTTGGTAACCGCACGAGTTGGTGGGACTTCAGGGCAGGCACCGACGTTACTGGTGGTCCTAACTGCTGTCGTTGTCCGAGACTCACCGAGAAAGGGGCAACGATAACGGTTGTACCGACAGATAATAATAAAATGCTTAACGGTTCAGGTGGATGACTTGAGAGGCCGCAAAGGCTTGTACGCACTACCTTCACGTGGGATTACGGTGTGGGCACTCCGCGTTGTGGTCTCGTTCGAAAGCTCTAAAAGACGTCCAGTTCAGCATTGTGGCAGGGACGGATCACGTTGCGGCGCTGGAATTCACCCTCCTCACAACGACCCGGAGAGCGAGGGGTGATAGGCCCATGACCCCCTTGCCCTTAAGGCTGTAGACCGGCGGGGACCTCTCTGATGAGCCGTAGGATGGGCCTCGGCGTGTCGGATAGCCTCGGTGGGGCATTCCCTAACAAGGTGTACGACACCCTGGAGATCCGAGCGTGCAGGCTGAACAGTAGTGCACCCCTGCAGGGAGTTTGATATATTTGAATAGCCGTGTCCACGGTAATAGGACGCTTTATGCTGAAGCCAGAGCGTACTACTACAAACAACTACTATTAAACTGTTGGTTCCGGTTTTTCTTCCTCGCAGGGAAGTCGGGGAGGGGATCTCGGAGGCATATATTATTATTAATTATTATAACTTACTATTATACAATGCTGCAGCAACTTCTGCTGCATTGTTACTACATTCATGCTATTGAACTGTTAGCTATTCTCTTCTCATGCTGCAAGAACCGCGTGAAGATGCTAGTCTTCGATAGGCCTAGCTTCTCATCTTATTCTGATTTCTACCTTGCAGTCCACTATATACAGCCTCCCCTTTCCATTTGATACAAATGCATAATTGCTTAGTAGCGGACGTAAGACTCGCGTGTATGCTAGATACTCACCTTTTCTTTATTTCCCCCTTTTTGTTTTGCCTGATCGGCCGCTGCAGTCAACGTTGGAGCCCAGGATCAGGTGATCCCCGATGCCGACCACCGCAACGTGAAGATCCCCGATGCCTTCTACGACGTCGAGTTCCCCTTTGACCAGGATTAGTTTGGAGGTTCCCAGGCAGGAGGCCTCGCCTTTTCGATCGTGTTGATTTTTGTGCTAGCCTTCTTAAGGCAACCTTGTACCTTGTGTCCGTACTCAGATACTATTGCTTTCGCTAACTTTGTGCTCTCGAGCTATTGTATTTGAGCCCTCGTGGACCATGTCTTGTATTAAACAGCTTGTATTATTTTATTTGTAGAGTTGTGTTGTGATATCTCACCGTGAGTCCCTGATCTCGATCGTGTACCTTGCGTGTATGATTACTGTACACGGTCTGATTTTGGGGGCGTCACAGCATTGAAACAAGCAACATAAGAACATAAAGGTGCAAGAGCTCTCGCTGTCCGTGACTCGAATGTCTCCAAATGGTGTTTGCGTGCAAGAAAGGGGATAGGGATATACGAGAGAGTAAAACATAGTTTTTATTGTTGAGAACTTAATCTACTAAAGTTTCACACTTGGTCTTCTTTGGAATCTTATCTTGACTCATCCCCAGGCCACTAGCCAGGTACAAGTCAAAATGATCCACTCCCTTTTGATATTTTGAGCACTCATGCAATGGATGAGCGTAAGCAAGAAAGTTGACACTTAGGTTGGCAAAGAGAGGAAAATGATGGAGGAGGAAGACAAAAAAAGGTGTGAAAGGCTCACATAAATGAGGACAATCATAGGTGAGAGAAAGCCAAATGATAGATATGATGTGAGGAGTAGGAATTGCCATGCAACGGATGCACATATGAGCTAAGGTAAGCTCTCCAATGGAACTAGTGGGGGTGCATCCAACTTGCGTGCTCAAGAAGACCTAGAGCTCATTTGAGGAGGCTCGTCATTGGAATATACAAGCCAAGTTCTATAGTGTGAAGGTCCCCACATAGCTATATGCATGAATGATAATCTCTATGGAGTACAAGATATAAGATGGAGTACAAGTGTGGATCTCTCAAAAGGAATAGTAGTGTGCCCCCTTCTCTCTTTTTATTTCTTTTTCTCGTTTTTCTATTTTTTTGTATTTTTTGGTGGCCTCAATGGCTCTTTCTATTTAACTCTCATTTGTCCTCTTTGGGATCTTTTGATTTTGTCCTCTTTTGGATCTTTTCCTCACTTTAGGGGCAACACTCTATATATTAAAAGAAGTATAGAAGATCTTTCACACTTTACAAAAGTACTCAACATAAAGAAAATGAAACTATCATGAAGTATGCAAATGTATGCCTCTGCCAGTGTAGCAGGATACGCAATGATACTAGCGCGTCATTTAGCAATAATTAGGGAAAGTCCCAACTAGCATGCGGCTCATCGATCAAGCAAAAGCATATATGACATGAAGATCAAGTCATGAGAAGGTGGATGTTGCATGACAATATATCTCGGAAAGGCTATGGAAATGCTTTGATAGGTAGGTATGGTGGCTGTTTTGAGGAATGATATAATGAGGCTTATGATGACAGAGTGTATCGTGCCAAGGATTTGGATGCACCGGCGAAGTATGCGCCAACTCTCGAGGTGAGAAAGGGCAATGCACAGTACCGAAGAAGCTAGAAAAATATGGCTAGGTGGAAATGTCAACTTTCGAATACTCACATTAGTCCGAAGAACTCATGCACTTATTATCGGTAACTCTAAATCTAATTAGGAGGTTCACAAAGAGACAAGTACCCCGAGGAGGAGTGTATGGGGGTTTGGTTATCCTAGCGCATCCTCGACTCATGGTACGTGAGTGTACTCTAATATTCGATCCCTCCAAAGATTAGTGATCCATCTAGTAGCTAAAGTTCTCAACTAATTTTGTAGGTTTTTCGAAATAAACATGGATTGACCAAAATACGACATCTATCACTAATAGGCTAAATCTCTTGACACCAAAAGTTCAAACATTACTCATAGCAATACCTCAAAACTATTGCAAGTTACTACTACAATTGAATAACAACCTCAATTACCTACTTCAGGTCAAGACACAAAACTCAGTGCAACAGGCAAACTCTCTAAACAAGATAAACATGAAAACTCAAGAGAGTTCCAGCAACAAACTAAACAAAAGCTCTTAAAAAGATAAGAATAAAAAGTAAGAGCTAAACATGACAGCAGCTACGTAAAAGATAAATAACACACACAACAAAGATAAGCATGAAAATTCTATGTTGTGTTCGAGGGTGAAGTGGAGCGTGTTTCTCTCCCACACAAAGAAAGCTGAGTTCTAACTTGTTATGAACAGCAAGCAAAGCTAAAGAAAACTAAAAAGGAAATAAAGAGCAAGACGCTCCAAGCATAGCACATAACGCATGAAGTGATAAAAATATAGTGGAACGAAAGACGAACTGATAATTGTTGATGGAGAAGGGAATGCATGGGGGCATCCCCAAGCTTAGATGCTTGAGTCTTCTTGAATATTTCTTGGGGGTGCACGGGGGCATCCCCAAGCTTGAGCGTTTGACCCTCCCGAATCTTCTTTTATCATCTTCCCTCGCACACTTGAAAACTCCCTTCATACATAACTCATCATAATCTGATTAGCGAGGTTAGTACCCACAATAAAATAATTTTTCTCTATTGGAAATAAGGATATTCTTGAAGATCTACTGTTTCTAAATATTTCCAAAAAGTTTTTGCAAAGAACAAGCAAGCTTAAGGTTTGCAAAACGAAGAAAAGGCAAAACAGGACAGAATCTGTGAAAAACAGACCAGCAGGTAGTAAATAATTCTTTTGGGGCACTTATGCAACTAAAATAAAAAAACTCAGAACAGACGCTCGAAAGCCAATTATATAGAGCACTCTGTCAAAAAAATTCAGATCAAAAATATGATCTGGTGATTTTATTCGAATTTTTCTGTCCAAGGACAGAATCTGTTTTCTGGACAGCACGTCACAACTTTTGAACTTTCTTGCAATCGGAGGATAAACTTGGCACAAAGCTGAAAAGTAAAGATACAATGATGTTGCTACTGTAGTAACAAACATCAAGACAGAACAAAAGCAAAATAAACCTAATTCGTTGTGGGCTGCCTCCCAAAAGCGCTTTCCTTTATGCCTTTAAGCTAGGCATGATGCAAAAAGAGAAGATCAAGTTTTATCAAGAGTAAGAGAATAGCTAGCCCGTGTAACGGGCTCAAAAGGTAACTTAATCTTCGTCCTAGGGAAGTGTTCCATCCCCTTTTTGAAAGGGAATTGAAATTTGATATTCCCCTCTTTCATATCAATGACGGCACCAACGGAGCGAAGAAAAGGACGTCCCAAAATAATTGGACATAAAGGTTCACACTCAATGTCCATAATAGTAAAATCAACGGGAACATAATTGACATTGACAATGATAAGAACATCATCAATCTTCCCCAAAGGTTTCTTTACGGAAGAATCAACGAGACGAACACCCAAAGAACAAGGATCAAAAGGTTTCAATTCAAACATATCATACATTATTTTGGGCATAACGGAGGTACTAGCTCCAACATCACATAAAGCATAGCAAGAGAAGTTATTCAACTTAATTTTAATCATAGGATCCAAACTATCTTCTAGCTTTCTAGGTATGGAGGCTTCTACCCTAAGCTTCTCCTCCCTAGCTTCAATGAGAGCATTAGTGATATGCTCCGTGAAGGCAAGATTAAGTGTGCTAGTGTGGGGATCTCTAGACATCTTGTGAAGGAAACCAATAACTTCAGAAAGGGTGCAATTATCAAAATCAAGGTCACTACTATCAAGTAAAGTGGTAGTGGTGTCCATTAGGCTCACTTGTTTGGTAGCTTCTATAGTCATAGGAGTTTCTTCTTCTACGGTTGAGGTCATAGCATCACCATTAATAGGTCCTATGGGACTAGGGGTGCATTGGGTGCTAAGAGTTTGGATATCCTCAACAACTTGGATAGTACCAACGGTATGGTGTGTAGGAAGGCTCTTAATTCTATCTTCTTCCTCCTTTTCGCTAGACCATCTCTCTTTAAGTTTAGCCATCATCCTAATGTTTTCATTAATTTGCACTTGAATAGCATTCATAGGAGTGACCTTCCTCTCCTCATGAGGAGAAGTTCTAATTTTAAACAATTCTACTTCATGGGCTAAATTGTCTACCTTCTACGAGAGATTATCTAATTTGTCTAGTTTTTCCTCTACACTCTTGTTGAAGGCTTTTTTGGGTAGTGATGAAGTCTTTAAGCATACTCTCTAGTTCAGAAGTGGAGTTCTTGGTGCTAGGATAAGTGTTGTTGTTCCCGTAGTTGTTGGAGGGGAACGGTCTAGGATTGCTAAATTACTCCTATAAGCATTGTTATTGGAGTTGTTTCTAGAGATAAAGTTCACATCTACTTCATCTTGAGCAATCAAAGAATTTAAAGGAACATCATGAGGATCAATAGGAGATTGCTTGGTAAGTAGAGACATAATCAAGTCAACTTTTTCATTTAGGGAGGAGATCTCCTCGACAGAGTTTACCTTCCTACCTGTTGGAGCTCTTTCGGTGTGCCATTGGGAATAGTTGGTCATCATCTCATCGAGTAGTTTTGTGGAAGAACCAAGCGTTGTTGACATAAAGGTTCCTCCCGCGGCCGAATCTAGCAAGTTCCGCGAGGTAAAGTTCAAGCATGCATAAAAAGTTTGGATAACCATCCAAGTAGTCAAACCATGCGTATGACAATTCTTAACAAGAGAATTCATGCGTTCCCAAGCTTGGGCAACGTGCTCATTATCCAATTGCCTAAAATTCATAATATTACTCCTCAATTGGATAATCTTAGCTAGGGGGTAGTACTTCCCAATAAAAGCATCCTTGCACTTATCCCAAGAATCTATGCTATTCCTAGGCAAGGTTTGAAACCAAATTTTGGCTCCTCCTCTCAAGGAGAAAGGAAAAAGCTTAAGCTTAACGATATCACCATCTACTCCTTTGTACTTTTGCATATCACAGAGCTCAACAAAATTATTTAAGTGCAAAGCAGCAGCATCTCCAGCACCGGACAATTGATCTTTCATAATAAGGTTCAGCAAAGCAGGTTTAATCTCATAAGAAGGTGTTGAAGTGGAAGGTGGAGCAATAGGAGTGCAGATAAAGTCACTGTTGTTATGACTAGTGAAGTCACACAACTTGGTGTTCTCGGTGGAACCCATAGCAACAGCAAGCAAGGTAACTATTTTTTGATTTTTAATAAGGGACACTAAAGAAAAAACTGAAAGGTAAACTAACAAGACTAAAAAGCAAAGATAAAAGATAGTGTGCAACTCCCCTATCTTGAAGAGTGGAGTCCCCGGCAACGGCGCCAGAAATTACCTTTGATGGCTTCTCGCCCCTCATTGGTTACCCAAAGTGGAAGGTTGAGATGTGGACAACAACAAATTTCCCTTGGTGAAGATACCAAGGTTTTTCTCTAGTAGGACTCCGAACACGACAGGAAGGTGACCACGGCACCAACAATAAGGCGGTTGACATGGACCTGCACACACAACAAATAACTTTTCTCCCAACGAGTACAGAGAGGTTGTCAATCCCTCCGGCCTTGTTGTTTACAAAGGATCAAACGCACGAGATAATAATGATAGCGATAGCAACAGAAAAGGAAATAAAGCAGAAAATAAATAGCGGGTGTAAACAGTGGTGGAAATATGGACCGGGGTCCCATGATGTTCACTAGTGATGTCTCTCTCTCAAAAGACGATAAAATAGCCATGCGAGGTAAACAAATTACAGCTGGGCAATTGACAGGATTATGTGCGCAAACCAATGCTAACTATGCTACTAAGAAAGGAAGAGGCTCAAAAGCTTGGGAGGTACGCCAAGACAAGTAGACCGAAATCCATCTGCATCTACCTACTAATCATCCACCTTGAGATATCTATCAAGAACATCTCGCTGGTATTAAGTTGTGAATCCCACCCAAAGTGTAAACTCAAAGCAACAAACAACTTCATTAAAGAACTTTGCGTAAAGTAAACAATCCTTGCACCCGCAAGTACAAGCACCGTTATTTTCTCCCTTGTGGCAACAACACATCCCCTAGACTCATGTTTCTGTCACTCAAGCTAGTTATCAGGGGGCATGAACCCACAATCATGCATAACCCTCCCTCTTGGAGTTACTACCTACTACTTGGCCAAAGCAATAAACAGTAATGGAGAACATGCAAGAATTACTCAAGAACATAAATATAAAAGAGGGGAATCAAATATATTACTCAAACACAATCTGAACATAGTCTCATAATCCATCAGATCCCATCAAACTCAGCATAGCAACAACAAAAAGATTACATATGTGACTCGATCATGTACGGCAGCTCACGAGGTCTAAACCATGAAGAACAAAGAGGGGAGGAGAACATCACATATATACTGATCATGGACCCATGGTCCAAGGTGGACTAACCACGGTTCATTCAGGAAGCATCCATGGTGGTGGAGAAGCTCCCGAAGGTGGTTCCTCCCTCCGGCAGGGTGCCGGGAAGAGGGCTCCTGGTGCTCCCGATCTTGGAAGCGCTGCGGCGGCGGAACAGAGGAGAGATCGCGAAAAAGGGTTCTGTCCTCGAGGGTTTCGGGACGAGAGAGATATATAGGCAAAGGGGGGCAACCAGAGGTGGACCAGGGGCCCAGGCGCCCCCTGGCGCGGCCTAGGGGGTGGCCGCGCCAGGTGGCCACCTGGGCCACCCCTGGCTCCCCTCTGGCCCCACTTTGGCTCTTCCCGAAGGTTCCTGTACGCTGATTTTTCCTATATTTTTCCCGGAATTTTTCTGGCACTTTAAGTAATGGGAAAACCTGAAATAGAAAAACTGCAGAAAACAGGAACTGGCACTGGGGTGCACTGAGTTAATAGGTCAGTCCAAATATGATCAAAAGTGTATGGAAGTGCATCAATATCATAGCAATATCACGCAAAAAGATGCATGGAGCAAGAAGAAATTATAGATACGTTTTGCACGTATCAATGATCTTCTCTCAGTGGACTACGAGAAGCTAACCTATGAATTCCTTCAAAGGAAAATGGCTTTCGATAAACTGAGAGAGGCTCATGAAGAGTTGGAGAGTGTTAATCTCACGCTCATTGCTCAACAGGGCTCAGAAGCTAAAAATGAATCTACTTCACCTTGCTTGACTTGTTTGGAACAAAGTAAAATCGAGTCTATTTCTGAGAAATCGAAAGGAAAGCAACCTATTGTCATTGAGGATGCTAACCCCTCGAACGATGAAACTATTACCGAGGAACTCCTCAGGTTGAAAGATTTATTTGAAACAGGCATGTTCAAAAGTGTTCAGGGACACCAGTATCTATGTGATATCCTAAAGAAGGCACTTCTTCATAGGAATCCTCGACAGGAGGTGTTGGTTTCGAAAGGAAACTCAACCCTGATGGCACCTACTGGGAACCCGAGAAGTATCCTAAAACTGTCTGGGTTCTGGCGAAAGAAAATCCCATAGATATTGCTAACCTTTCAGGTTTCAACTGCAAAATTGATAAGGCTATTGTTGATGAATCACTTGATTCTGACTACAAGCTTGTCAAAAATCAGGAAGGAAAGGTGTCTGTGGAATTCGTTGGTACTCCTACGAAGAATGGTTTCTATAAGCGACAGATTTGGGTTCGCAAATCTCTTGTAGAAAAACTACCCCCTAACCATTCTATGCAGGGAAAATCTTCGGTACCACCGAAACATTACTATTCTCTCGAGGATAGAAATGAACCCTTGGTGCCTGTTTCAAATGTTCCGCAGAAGGAATACTATCAACTTGAAAGAAATGTTTATCGTCATCGTGACAATAATGACAAAATTGCTTTTACCTACCAGTACTCTAACCCCTCATCGAGGAATTATGTTTATGGTGTGCTTGATGGTCCCCCTCGCCAATATGATCCTGTTCGCTATAATACCACTGCTACATCTAGCACTTCCATGCCTTCTCAATCACCTGCTCATTTGTGGGTGGTTAAGAAGAACTAATTCTTCTGCAAGGCTATGTCTCCGGTGGATCTGAATGGGTCATGGATAGTGGTTGTACAAATCATATGACCGGAGACAAAGGTTTGTTCACCAAAGACAAACTTACTGAATCTTCTCAGAGATATATTACCTTCGGTTACAACAACAAAGGAAAAGTACTTGGTTTGGGTAAGGTTGCTATATCGAAAGATAAGCATATTGACAAGGTTATGCTTGTTCAATCACTAGGATATAATCTTATGTCTATCTCAAAACTTTGTGATATGGGTATGCTTGTACTGTTTTCTGCTTCTCGTTGTGTTGTCTTTTCACAGGATGATTATTCCTTCGTGTTCGAAGGATATCACAAAGGTGATTTTTATATTGTTGATTTCTCTTCGGGACCTACAATGTCCACATGCTTAATGGCTAAAGCCACATCTGGTTGGTTATGGCATCGAAGGCTTGGTCATGTAGAAATGAAAAATCTGCAAACTCTTATCTCGAAGAAGAATATCGTTGGAATTGATAATGTGAAATTCGATAAAGAGCGTCTATGCAGTGCCAGTGAAGCAGGAAAGATTGCCAAGAAACATCACTCATCAAAAACTATCATGACTACTACTCGTCCTCTTGAATTGCTTCATATGGATTTATTCGGTCCTCAAAATTATGCTAGCTTGGAGGAAACAAGTATGGTCTGGTTATTGTTGATGATTTCTCTCGATATACTTGGGTTTTCTTTCTAGATGACAAGAGCAAGGTTGTTGAAATTTTTAAAACTTTCGCAAAGAGAGCTCAGACTGAATATGAATAATCTCTCAAGCATATCAAAAGTGATAATGGTACAGAGTTAAAAAACACTCATATCGAAGAATTTCTTGATGAATATGGCTTTACTCATGAATTCTCAGTTGCTTATACACCGCAACAGAATGGTGTGGTCGAGAGAAAGAATCAAACTCTTATTGAAATGGCCAGAACAATTCTTTCTGAATACAAGACTCCTATCAGATTCTGGGACGAAGCTATTAACACTGCATGTCATATCATCAACAAGGTTTATTTGCATAAATTTCTGAAGAAAACTTCACATGAGCTTATCACTGGTAAAAAGCCGAATGTTTCATATCTCAGGGTTTTTGGTGCTCCATGTTATATCAGAGATATGAATCACAACTCCAAGTTTGACCCAAAGGCACACGAAGGTTTTCTCCTGGGTTATGGTTCGAATTCTCACACTTACAGATTTTACAACTCTCATCTAGGCAAAGTTGTAGAAACTGTAAATGTTCGATTTGATGAAACTAACGGCTCTCAAAAGGAGCAATTACCTCTTAACCTGGATGAACCACCTTTGGATGAAGTTATCAGGTACATGGTTATTGGAGATATTCGGCCTGTCGAAGGAAATGCACATCAAGCCAACAAGGATGATGATGGTCCAATGTTCCCACACATAGCCCGTGCCGCTGGAGATCAACATCATAAAGCTAATGATGTACAGGTCGAAGGATAACAAATAAACGAAGAAAATGCTCAACCCGAAGGTCAAGCTGAACCCGAAGGAAATGATCCCGAAGGAAAAGCTGAACCTGAAGGCCAAGCTGATCCCAAAGAACAACCGGATCCTCAATTGTCGAAGGAGCTTTATCTCTTGTTCGAAGACGAGTGGACGTCGACTCAATACTCGAAGAGATTCGTCTACCAGGTCATCCTACCACTCGTTCTCGCACTCATTTAGCTAACTTCTGTGGAAATTTTTCGTTTGTATCCATGCTAGAACCGTTGAAATTCGATGAAGCCATGAAGGACTCAGACTGGATGAGTGCAATGCTCGAAGAACTTAACCAGTTCGAGAGAAATAAAGTCTGGTCCCTTGTCGATAGACCTGATCCCAAGAAGCAATATATCATTGGTATGAAGTGGATTTTTTGCAAAAAGCTCGACTAGTTGCACAAGGATACACCCAAATCGATGGTATTGATTTCGGTCAAACTTATGCTCCACTTGCTCGACTTGAATTCATTAGTGTCATGCTTGCTTTTGCCAATTACAATGGTATATTGCTATATCAAATGGATGTCAAAAGTGCATTTCTTAACGGTGAAATCGAAGAAGAGTATATGTTATGCAGCCACCAGGTTTTGAAGATCCAAAGAATTCTGATAAGGTGTACAGGTTGCACAAGGCCCTATATGGGTTAAAGCAAGCACCTCGTGCTTGGTATGAAATGCTGAACGATTTCCTTCTGAAGGGCTTCAAACCAGGAACAACTGACCCGACTCTTTTTACTCGTTCATACAAAGATCATCATGTGTAAAATTTATGATGATGCTATTATTTTTGGTTGTACTAACCCTGATATCAGCGAAGAATTTGCTCGTATGATGTCGAAGAAGTATGAAATGTCTATGATGGGTGAATTGAAGTTCTTTCTCGGACTTCAAATCCGTCAACAGAAGAATGGGACATTTATCTGTCAAGAGAAGTATCTCAGAGATTGCCTGAAGAAGTTTGATCTTGTAAATTGCAAAACTATCAAGACTCCAATGCCTACGAATGCTCATCTAGATGCAGATGAGAAGGGCAAACCTTTCGATCAGAAGAAATATCGCTCGATGATCGGTTCGCTTCTTTACCTTTGTGCATCTAGACCTGACATTATGCTCTCAATTTGTATGTGTGCTCGTTTTCAGGCAAACCCGAAAGAATCACATCATATTGTTGTCAAGCGAATTCTTCGATATCTGGCTCATACACCTACTTTGGGACTATGGTATCCCAAAGGTGCCCAGTTTGATCTCGTTGGATATTCTGATTCTGACTGGGCTGGTGATCGAGTCGACAGGAAATCTACCTCAGGCACATGTCATTTTCTCGGTAGATCTCTTGTCTGTTGGGCTTCGAAGAAACAGAATTTTGTGTCTATTTCTATGCCTGAAGCCGAGTATATTGCTGTTGGTTCATGCTGCACCCAAATTCTGTGGCTCAAGAAAACGCTGAAAGATTATGGTATTCTTGTGAAGAAAATTCCATTGCTATGTGATAACGAAAGTGCTATCAAAATTGCCCATAATCCAGTGCAACACTCTCGAACGAAGCATATTGATATTCGTCATCATTTTCTTCGAGGTAACGTTCAACGAGAAGATATTGTTATCAGCCATGTTCGCACCGAAGATCAATTGGCTGATATCTTTACGAAGCCCTTGGATGAGAAAAGTTTTTGTGCACTAAGGTGTGAGTTAAACATATTGGACTCACGCAATGTGCAGTAAGACTATAACTATCGGTACTATGTATTATTATTTTTTTAATTTACTTTCGTTGGTTTTCTATCGTGTTTCTTTTTCGTTTGTTTTTGTTCGTTTTGTGTTGTCCTATACACTTATCACTCCGAGTTTTCTTATTATTGTTTTTCTCTCGGATTGATTAAGTATCGGACCCTGTTTTCCCTCTATGCTATCCCTACCCCATCTCTTCTTTTGTCTCGTGAACATGTATATTTGTACTCGATTAAGATTCCCTTCGAATGTCATTGATTCCGAAGGATAATCTATTGAACTTTTATCAACTTTTATACTCGATGTTCGATGAGTTTGGTCTCGGACGTGGAGCAACTTTCTTTCGGTTCGTTGGGATTTTCCAGCGATTACCGCCACAAAATCCGTCCGTTGAATTCGGAGAGACGCGGAATCTGCGCCGTTGGATCGAATTTAACGGTTATGTCAGACCCCACCTCTATAAATACCGATCCACCCCCACCGGCACAGACCACGCATTCCCTCGATTTCATCTCTCCACTCCCGAGCTCTCACGCGCCGCCGTGCAGTTCGTCGCCGACGATTCCCTCGCCGCTTTGCTGCCGGAAGGAAGTCGCCGGAGACCTTCCCGTCGACGAGGATCTTCATCCACGCCGCCTTAGCCGCCGTACATCACCAAGTTAGGGTATGCACGGCTCTGGACTCGATTCCGATCTCTTCTGTTCATCGAGCCCCAGATTTGTTCTTGGTTTTCTTTTGTTTTTCTTAGGTCTGTTTGATCCGTTTGGATTGTTGATCTTTGGGAAATCAGTTTCTAGAGTTCTCTGTCGATTCCCATCTGATCTAGGTAAGAAATCCCTCGGATTTTTTCACTTAGGCAAATCCCACATATGCATATCGATAAATTTACACATGTGCAATTCTTTCATACAAGTTCTTCGTTAGATTTGCACCCGTTGAAAATCTAGCCTAGCACTTCCATGAAAAACTTGCTTCAAGAAAAATTCCTCGATATGCTTACTGCATTCAAAATCGTTTTTCCTCGAAAATAGCTGGTACATGTTCACAACTTTCCTATATTCCCTCGTACCTATCTATTTCGCAGGAAAATGTCAGAGAACGAAGGAAATTTCAGAGAGCCCAAGCGTGTTGGAGGTCGAACAAGAATCACCAATAATTCTGAAGGTCTGTCAGAGGATCTGATTATTGAGAAAAAGTTGAGAACCCCAAAAGGCTCAGAAGACGAGAGAAAACAGACTGCAAGAGATTCGAAGGCTTCAAGCGCTTCGTTGGTATGAATACAAGTCACTTATTACTCGCTGGGAGAGACTGTTTGCTCTGAATAATCCCTGGTCTGATGTCAAGGCATTAAGGCCCAAGTGGACGAAGGCAAATAGACCACTTCCTCCGGCCGATGCTCACCCATCCGCTCTAAAAACACCTGAGGATTTCAAAGAGCTGGTTGCTGCTCGAGCTGAACGAGCGAAAAAGCGTAAGGAAGCTAAAGCCAGAAAGGAGGCTGCTGCTGCTGAGGGCACCGAGGATGTTGGTCCTAGCACCAAACCGAATGCTGGCAAGAAATCTGCCAAGCGAAAGAGAAAGGAAGTTGTTGTTTCTCCACCAGAGGCAACGTCTGACGAAGAGGAAGCCCATTCTGATGGTCAAGACCCTGGCACAGAGGCAGATGTCGAGGACATTGCTCTGAAAAATAAACCGAGCAATAAAGGCATCAGGATCCAGGAGCCAGCTTCTAAGTCTCCTCGAGCAACTATTGACATGACCAATTTGGTCACTGATCCACCAATTTCCTCTGCTCCCCCCGTGCAAACTCGTAGGCAAAAACCCTCGGTTAGGTCGAAGGGAAAGCAAGCCCAGGTGGCTGAAGATGATGAGACCCTGATCCAACGAAAGGAAAGGCTGGCCAAGCAACAAGAACTTGAAGCAAAAGACTTGGAAAAATCCAAACTTCTCAACTTCCATAGTCAACCCGAGCATAAAAAAGCCCAGGTTGCTCAACAATTGGGCATCCTGCATCTGGTAAACGAGAGATACAGACGCCAGATCGAAGGAGTTACTGTCCCCAGTGCTCCGAAGGAAAAGGTTGTGGCCCCAAGTGCCACCGAGAAAGTAGTGGCTCCCACAGTCACGAAGGATAAGGATGCAGTCGCTAGTGTTGCGAAGAAAAATGCTGAGGCTGCAAGTGCCTCGAAGGATAAAGCTGCGGCCCCCAGTGCCGTAACTAAATCAGTTCCTGCTGCCAAGGCCACCAAGGAGACCGAAAGGAAAGCCAAAGAGGCTGGCAGAAGGCTCAGGCTGCTCCAGTCCCTCGAGCTGCCCCTGCTCCTGCCCCTGCTGCACTAGTTGTGTCCGGCCCTCGAGCCGATGAAGAAAGCTCCAACGGAGGAGATTCTGCTGCCAATGCTGCATGGGATGTAGTGCAGATTTCCAACGTTCTTTGGCGTATGGCCACCACATCGAGCAAAGTGACTGCCGAGGATGATGTTCCTCCTGAGATACAAGAACGAGTAGCTCGCTACATGATTCGTTGGGAGGGATATCTTACCCAGGATCGCAAGGACAAAGAGCAAGAAAAGTTTTATTCCAAGCAACTTCGAGCAGAAACTGAAGACCTTTAGTCTCGACAGTTTTTCAAGACCAAGCTTGCAACACTTGCTGAATCCAGAATGGCACAGAAAGAAAGCATCACTGCTTTCAACGAAAAGGTTCGAAAGATAGTGAGAGATATGTGCAAGGAGAAAAATGAAGCCCTCACCAAGAGAAAATCTCGAAAGAGAAAGTCTGCTGCCCCATCCTCTGCGCGTGGGACGCCAGAGATCGAAAAAATGCTAAGAAGCAAAAGTCTGTTGAGGTCGTTGCTGCAACAGCACGATAGGAAACTGCACCAACCCCCGCCAATCAACCCACTCCACCCCGTACAAAAACACCACCACCTCACCAAGCCACCCCTCCACCTCGCCAACAAACTCCACCTCCTCGTCAACCTTCACCACCAAAAGCTTCGTCGCCACCTCCCAATCCACCATCACCACCACAAGTCATTCCATCGTCCACCCCAGCCGTCGAGCCTCAGGCTCAAATTGTGACCGATCAACCTGCTCAGGTCGAGCAAGAACAACATGCCCCAATTCCATCCGCGCAGAAGGATTATTCCTCTTCCCAGACTTTCAATGAAGGAGAAGACGCCGAAGTCGATATAACCACTATTTCTTCTCGTCAAGATGCTACCGAAGGAGATAGTTCTGGAGATGCCAGTTCGAGTGAAAGTTCCTCCTCCTCCTCTTCCAACTCTTTGAACGAAGAATTGTTTGATGCTTTTGCACAACTGAATGAGGATATGGAGGCTATGGAGACTGCGGAGGCCGAGAAGCATACCAATGCTGACGAAGGATATGTCGTCGAAGAGCAGGCTGAGGAAAATGCTCCTGCAGCCATCCCAGCTCAGGACATCATAAATGTTCCATCTTCATTTCCTCGTCCTCCTGAGCCATTTTTGCAAATGCCAGATAATGATGCTGAAGTTTTTCCCGTCGATGAGCTGCTGCACTCTGCTCATCCGAGAGAAATGCTACCTTTGTTCCGCCCCGATGTTCCTCGAGGAGGCCCTATCTTCAAGAGGCGGGAACACAAGCCATTTTTCTTCGGGACCAATCCCTACGAGAAGCCCAGAAATGCATATTCTCTTCGGTTTTGGACCCAGGAGCAAGCTATCTACTATACTCGAGTGTTGTACAACAAGGCTAGAATTTTCCAGCATCAGTATCTTGATATGCCTTCGGTGTACTCCACATCATGTTTCGAGAATGTTGCCAAAACTATTGATGGCCTGCATGCTCACAAGATGTTTGCTCTCGATTGTGGTTACAATCCCGAGCTCATCAAGCAATTTTATGCCACTTTGTATGTCACTGGTGATCCTGAGAACTCGAAGACTTGGAAATTTTATTATATGATTCAAGGCCAAGTATTCCATATGACCGTCGATCAATTTTTGTCCATCATCAATTTACCTCGTTTCGAAGGTTTACCACGCAAGCTTCATGATCTTCTTGCCCCAACTCCAGCTGAATTCTCTACGTTGATGAATCCAGATGTCGTAGGAGATCACTTTCCAGATGAGCCGAAGCCAAGGCATCTACTTTTTGAAGCAAAGTCATGGTTTTATATTCTTTCGAAGACTTTGATGCCAATGCTCGATGTGCACGATGATTTTCCCATTCCCCTATATGTGCAACTTGCTCTGTTGAAGATAGTCCATGGTCATCCCTTCGATTTTGAAGACTACTTCATTCGCACGCTGGTTTTCTGTGCTGATGATCACAATTCTCACAAGCCATATGCACCCTGGCTGATGGCAATCTTCAATTACTCTCGGGACGTGCCATTCCCCGCATCAATCTATCCCAAGATTTTTACTCCACCAATAAGGGAAGTATTGCAGATTATTTCTCGACCCAACGATCAGTTTGCAGAGCACACTGGCATCTGCACCCATATGACTGAGCGCAATATTCGCTCGAAATTTATCAAGCCATTGCATCACATGGAGGTATCTCTTCGGTCTTAGCAAATGCTTCAACATCATATTGACCAAGATTTCCTTGAGAAGCAGAAGATGATGGATGAAATCAACCATCTGCGCAACATTGCCATGAACAATAATCAGATGCTGCGTGAATTCCTTCGCCGCGCTTGGAAAGGGTAGCACAAGTTCAATTCCCTCGGTCAACTTCAGCGCTGCGACTTCGAAGAATATCCTCCGCATATGAACAGGAACTGGACTAATGATGATCGTCTTGAGACGACCAGATTTCAATATTCCATTGCTGCTGAAGAACAGGGACGTGATTTCTATTGATGATTTCTATCACATCACAGTGAACAGAAATTCCTCCGACTCCGACAATGATGAACCTCCTCGACGCCAAGCGAGAGTTTACTCTCCCCGGCTGCGAAGCCCTCGGACTACTCCTAAATCTCAACGGCAATCCTCTGGAAACCAACATTCTTTCAGGACGAAGCTTACTCCTCCAGGCGGTCGCCCCATTCGACGTCCTTCAATGCTCGCGGAATCTTCTCGACGTCGCCAGCGCCGCTCCAGCGAGTAGGGATTTCTTTCGACCCTATTCTCTCCACTTTTTGTACATTGTGACAAAAAGGGGGGGATGTAGTGGCATCGAAGAAATTAGTTTGCCATCGGGGTTAAGGGCTTTGCTTTTCGTTCGCTGAACTTTTGAACTTTGAAGTTTCTGAGTAGTTTCAACAAACATTCGATTCTCATTCGATCTGGTTGTAACTAACTCTAAGTATGTATGTGAACTGCACTTTTATCGTAAGATATCCATCTGCTATGCTTGTGTTACTTAACCTTTTGCAGGAAGTTAGCTTTCATATAAGTTCACAGGTTATTCGAGGAGATTGCTTATTTCTCATTGAATATTAATTGGACTGCAATCTTTCTCGCTAAGATTATTGATGTTTTTCCCTCGACTCAATTATTGTCAAATATGCACTTCACTGGAAATTCACATGTTCCGTGCATACATCAAGGGGGAGTATTTCATCAATCTTAGCACTAGTTTATCATTGAAAACTCAAAACTTTCAAATTATTTATCGATGTCTGTTTTGTCAACAATCGTCCAAAAAGGGGGAGATTGTAAGAGAAAGTTTTTCCCCCGAAGGTTTTTGACATTGTTGGACAAAGCAGTAGTGGAACTAAAATTGTTTTCGAGTATAAACAGATACTTAGGTTCCGAAAGAATGGAGTTTGCAAGTAGAAGGTCGAAGGACAACTCACTGCAGCGAAGCTGCAGTCAACTACCGAAACCTTTGAAGGAAGACGACCCCCAAAAATGTCGTTGAAGAATAAGACACTCTCGAGTAAAATCGCAAAGAGGAGAAAGCTGAAGCTGGTCGAAGACTTAATATTTTTACTAGTTTCTCTTTGTTTTCTTGAGTCGTAGGAAAAATCGTACTATCAAGAGGGGTTTGCTAGTTGAGATCTTTGTCGAAGTGAATTTGCTCTGCTCAACCTAAACCCACAAAAGCCTACCGAGAGAAATATTACTGAGTCGAGTGAATAGCTCGAAGGAAAAGTCATCGCACTTCGTGCCGTCGATAGAGAATTCGTTCGGTAAGTCAGCTTACTTGTTCCTCAAGTAAAGTTGCGCAGTGATTGAAATCGGACTGTTGTGGACACGCGTCAAGCGGTCGCATCGGGTCACTTCAGTCATTTTACCCATCGGGATCGCCACCTATAAATACCCCGCACCTACCCGCCATTTCGCGTTGGCTGCTCCACTGAAGATTCTAAGACAGAAGCATTGTGAGCATCCCAAGAGAGATTCACCCAGAGAAAACCAAAACCAAAGTGTAAACTGAGTTGAGCAATTCACAGAGACTTAGGTCGAGATTAGCCGATCTTTTTATCTTGGAGAACTGCAAGTCTCCTAGACGGTTAGGCGTCGCCTGTCAAGCAGTCGAAGAGAAATTGTCGCTGCTGAAGGAAGTTTGTAAAGGTCTCGGAGATGTCCTGAATCATCTACCACGAGTGAAAACTGGACAAGCTCGAGGAGTTTGTTGCAGTGGAGAATAGAACGGAGAGAGTTTTTCTCCAGGTGTTCAATCACCAGTCCCTCCAACCAGACGTAGCACTTTGCAGAGTGTGAACTGGTTTACCAAACATCATCGTGTCAGGCTCGTTTTTCCTTCTCGCATTTACATTAAGCATTTACTCGTTGCCTGTTTGCCTTCGATTTTTTTCTTCGCTCCCAATCCTTTCGAGCCATGCATGTCTTTCGATACTGTATTTCCCTCGAGATGCATGTAGTCCTTCGTGGTTTGTCTGAATTCCTTCTAAGTTCCTTAGAATTTTTAGAAGTCATCATTCACCCCCTCCCCCTCTGATCATTCTTGAGCTTTCAGTAAGAATAATTTCCTTGGGGATCTCATGATTGGGACATTTGAGCATTAGGGACTTCAACATCCCCCAAGCTTGGGCGATGCTTTCTCCGTCACGAGACCAAAAGTTATAAATATAGTTCATGTCTCGATGTATTTCATGAAGAAGATAAAACTTTGCATAAAAGAGAGGCATAAACTCTTGCCAATTTAGTAAATGAGAGTTATCGAGGAGCCTATGCCAATCCAAAGCCTTATCTTTCAATGATAGAGAGAATAGTTTTCTCATAACAAAATCCATCGATTCACCTGCAAGCTTAAATAAAAAACATAATTGTGAAAGATAGAGCAATTGATCGCCTGGATGTTTGTCTCCTGCATATCGATTATCCAAGACATAATCAACAATACCAGTTGGTATTTTAAAAGGCACAATTTCAATAGATGGGGAGCCTTCTCCACCACAACAGTGGCGGGATGGTGCCCCACAAGCAAAGAACCAAGAGCAGAGTTATCCATAAGGACAAAAAATAGAAACAACAAAATAAAAGTAGCACGTGCAGTGTAAATGTTTCCTTACCAATTTCACTTTTCAATAGTGCTACACTCCCCGGCAACGGCGCCAAAAAATGATCTTGATGACCCAAAAGTGTAGGGGATCTATCATAGCCTTTTAGATAAGTAAGAGTGTCGAACCCAACGAGGAGTAGAAGGTACTGACAAGTGATCTTGAGAAAGGACTAACCGCAAGAACTAAAAGGTAACTTTTTTTGGTTTTTTTTGTATAAGCAACAAGGAAATAAAAGCAAAGAAAGTAAATTGTGCTGAGGTGCAGCAAGTGGCCCAATCCCTTTGAACAAAGGAGAAGCCGAAGGATTAAACTTATAAATACTAAAGCGTTCCCGAGGACACGCGGGAGAGGTAGTCAAGTGCTTTCGCCATATTCCGTCTAGTACTATGTTTTGTGTTGATAAGTGTTGTGTGGATGGACCTATGCTAGTGCACCGTCTAGGCTAAGACAAGTACACTCTTATGATTAAACCCCTTGCAAGCATACGCAAATACAAGAGAGAAATTAAGGCAATGCCTAACCATAGCAATAAACTTTAGGATCCAACACTCTTTCGTGCAAAAGTGTGCGAACTGGGGTTCAGGTTTCTGTCACTCCGGCAACCCACCATAAGCATCCTTTATACACAATATATTCCCCTAGGTCCTTAGAAGTCGAAGTGTTATGTAGTCGGCGTACACATAACACCACTAGAAAAATAACACCACAAACATTAAATATCAATCAACACATATTACTTCAACATAATATGACTACTAACAACAAGACTTCTCCCATGTCCTCAAGAACTAAAGGAACTACTCACATGACATAAAAGAGATCATGATCAGAGGTGATGAAAATATGATGTACAATCTGATCATAACAATAATTCTCCAACAAAACTCAATAGCATTCACCACAAAAGAATAATCAACACTGGTAGAATAGATGGGATGAATAATGTAAGGTACAACACGGATTGCAATGGTGAAGTGAGATGGGATGATGATGGAGATGGTGTTGATGATGAAGATGATGGTGATGATGATCTCGATGATGCTCGTGAAGATGGTGATAACGATGAGGACGATCTCCTCCTCCGGGAGGAGTTCTCCCCGGCGGAATCTGCCTCCTCCGGGAGGGTATTTATACTAAAACGAGATGAGAAGTTTTATAAGATGAATAATAGATGAGAGATACTAGTGGAGAGAATAAGTAATCAAAGAGTGATAAAATATTTTTGTTCCTATGGCTTTTCTATCCATTTTCTAGGGTCACGAACCTACAGTCAACACACTGCTCTGATACCATCTGTAACGACCCAATTCACACCGAATTGAGGTCTCTGTGTTCAAGTGCCAGTCCCTGGATCGAACTCGCTGACACACACAGTATTATAGATGTATATCAAAGTACAAGTGCATCATTATTAAAACGTATGATCCAGAGTAAATAAATAACAAGTTGCATAGCTCAAGGCTAGCTTATTCAATATAAATATAGCGGAAGCAAAAGCAAATAACGTAGAGTCCCATCAATAGCCACATGCGAACATGCTGAGTGTAGACTCGCAACCCCTAAACGCACCTTACTGATCGTCTGAAAAACCTGCAACACCGAAGGTTACAGCCCGACAACGGGTCAGTACATCTGATTTGTACGGCAAGTGACACGAAAAAGTTTATATAAAGGACCTACAACTACATGCAAGGTAAGTCAAAGGAAAGGCTTATGGTTTAGTTTTGCAGAAAGCCAATTTTCTCCTAAACTAAACTAGTCAAAATTTTAAGTTGAGTTCTACCTGAAACACACAGCAACCCATGCTACTCTTGTCCCAACCAATTATTATTAAGTGTTCATCTGTCAAGATCCTCCAGTAACAGTAATGTCTAGCAGCTCAAAGATGTCCATAACCGGGGACACGGCTAATCATGATTAGTTTATACTCTGCAGAGGTTAGTACACTTTCCCCGCTGGACTCAACCCGAAGATTGAGACGAAGTCTTTCAGAAGAGGTTACCTACACCCAACGGCAAGCCGGTACCACCTATCACATCTACATCTGCTAGCATTGCACGGGAGAGGCTTCCTACATCGTACTCAACTAAGCCAGAGCCCATATGGCCAGCGGCTGTACAGGTAAGCTTCTAGTCACCAAGTAAGTCTGATCTTTTTGAGCCTGGACGGCGCCCACTTACGTTCAGAGGGTAGAACCATGACGTATTCTCAACCACCAAACAAACCATTGGGTGCATTTAACCCCGGCATTGTCCTCAACCGAGCCACAACTACCGGGATGCAACCCGCCCGTCCAGAAGTGATTTCTATTTATTATAAAGTTGCTACACAGTTTATTAAATAGCTCACAAGCACTCCATGAATTCTCACAACCCAAACCACGTCTACAAAGCATAGCAATAAAGTAACAACACGGCTAGGTTGATCTACAGTAGACAAGTCAAAACATATGGCTATCCTAACTGGTTTGCAGCAACAGTATAATAAACTACCTATCATGCAATAGAGTGATATTTCCTGACATAATGCATATAGAAAATATAGGTATGAGTATGGTCAAAGTATCACTTGCCTTATACATTCGATGAAAATCTTCGCTCTCACGTTCCAGTCAACTCTACTCGTCACACTCCGAGCAATCTATCGTCAACAAAAGAACTCAATAAGCAATCACACCACAATGACAAAACATAAGATTAACAAAACAAATCACAAAGGTTTTAGCAACAAAACAAAAAGGTTTTGAAATGCAAAGGTGTGGATGTGCCGAAGGTGATCGGTGGAACGTGAACTCGAGAGAGTCAACGGATAAGGAGTTGTCAATACAAGAGTATGATCGAGGCATTATGAAATCAAGGTAAAGGTCATAGCAATATGAATGGTGTGTGGATATTGCCGATAAGATGTCTCATATGATCCAATATGCAAAAAGAATCACGTGAAACGAAATACTACAACGCAGGTCATAGCAGTTGCAATAGAGAATTGAATTTGAATTAAAACAGATCAATAAACATGTGAATTTTTGTGCACACATGATGCAAACAGAAGGTACATGGAACGAGTGATCCAACGCAAAAAGAATCACTCGATTTGGATCAACGGTGTAAAAGATACGGCCACCGGAATTTGAATTTGAATTTGAAATAAATTCAAATTCAAAAGTGTGCAAAGTGTGCAAAACTTGATACCATGCTGAAGTACAGAACAACACGAACGCGTTGCAAAAAGTTTCACCTCGTTCCGACTTACGGTGTAGAAGATATCGCCGGTGCGGTACCGAGGTGTTTTCTGCCAAAAGGACCCGTCTGCAAATAAAATAACTTCGCAAAAAGCAATCGGGTCCTCGGGGCAGATCTGGCCGGAGCAACTCCGGCGAACTCCGTTTCCGGCGAGCCTCGCGGTGGTCCGGCGAGTGGGGCGCGGTGGAGGGCGAGAGGAGGCAGTGGGGAAGGCCGGCCGTGGTGGCGCGCTCCGGCGAAGTCCGAGCGGCTCGGGCGCGGCTCCGGGAGGCGGCGGCCGGAGCGGGCTGAGGTGGCGCGCGGCGGCCGGGAGAGGGCGGAGCGGCGGCGGCTCCCGCGGCTGCCCGTCGTGGCGGCGCTGGCCCGGGCAGCGCACGGCGCGGCGGTCCGGTGATGGCCGGCGCAAGGCGGCGCGGCGCGACGGCGGAAGGCGCGGCCGGCGGCGGTCCCGGCGGCGGCGAGAAGCCCGGCGGCGGCGGGTCCGCTTAGGTTTTTTTTTTTTTTTATCTAAAAGAAAATAAAAGGAAAAAAAGAAAAGAAAAGATTTCTATACATAGGCAGGGGAAAAAAACGAAAACGTGTCCGAAAAGGGCTCTAATTGTGCTCGGGGCGAATAAAAGGCTAATGGGCCGACAGCCCGAATTTTTCTTTTTAATTAAAAGCCGTGACTTCAAACAATAAAATAAAAATAACCGTAGCTCCGAAAAATATGAAATAAAATTCTAAATTCATCAAATAATACAAAGAAAAATATAAAAAGAAAATATTTTCCAAAAAGGAAAATAAAAATAAAAACCTTTTCTAAATACTTTATTTAAATATAAAACATTTTTCATAATTCAAATAAAATCCAATAAACCTTTTAAAATACTTTTATTTGGTCAAAACATTGACAAATCATTTCTAAATAATAAAATACAAATTTTAAAATTGTTAACCCAATAAATAATTTGGTAAAATAAAATATCCCTTTGAAATACTTTTTCAATCCTTTTAAAATATTTTTATAAATCATTTCCATGAAATAAAAACTCTCTTGGCATTATAAAATCTCTAAATTAATTTTAGAGTTATTTATAATACTCAAAATAAAATTTAAAAACTTTAAAATAGTATTCTAAATATTTCCAACTTTATTTAAAAAGGGGATAAGTCATTTTATATCCTCTCAAATGAATTTTCCTTTAGTTGAAAAATATTTTGAATAATCAAAAGAATTCCAATAATGATTTGAAACCTTTTTCCAAACTTTTAATATGTTGAAGGAGTCATATTACCTTCGCTCATTTTATTTTGTTGGTTTTATTTTAAAATAATAAATTCCAAAACACCAACTATGAATATTTGGGAAAGTCCTTTTATTCCCTCTCTTTTTAATATTCGATAAACTCCAAAAGTTTTAAAATCCCAGAGAAAATCAAACACATCAAGCAAACAATCATTATCTATTTAATTTATTAACATTCCAAAATTTGGAAAATTTTGGGATGTTACACACTACCACCCTTAAAAGGAATCTCGTCCTCGAGATTCGAGAAGGCTAGAAAGAAAGGTTAGGGTTCGGGTCTTCATGACAGTCAATCGATCCTCCGACGGTCCAGGGTGCTACCACCCTTAAAAGGAATGCGTCCTGGTCTTCAAAAGCTGTCTTCAAAAGCTTGCTCCCTCAGCGAGCTCCTCACACATAATCTTCATACCCCGTTGGGGCATTGAATTCTTCATCTCGAGTGTGGGCTTCCAGTATCTTAATCCATCGATGGCAGTCTTCGTAAAGATTTCACCTTCGGTCTTCGAGGTTTCACAAATTTCTCCTTTGAGGTTTTTCGTTCCTTAGCAAGAGAGTGGTCTTCCAAGTACTGAGACTTCATGGCTGACAGCTCAGACGTCACTACTAACAACTATCGATTTTCTCATGGTGGTCATCAAGAATATTATGGCGGGATACCTGCAGCAAATGGTCTTGGTCCATACTCACCGTATAACACAAGCGGTAATCTCCTACAGGGGTCACACACCGTACCATTCTATGGTTCAAGCTTTAACATCGTCGTCTCTCTGCTATAGGTAAGTCACTCAAGATTTACTATCCCGCATAGCAAGAGCAAATAATAAGAGTAGTCGTCATGGGGGCCAATCCATTTCGCACCCAAATCATTACCTTGTATATGGTTTAGCGAATCTCGCAATCTAGCACTCGGTCATCCTCACAAGCATTGCAGAAGTCCTCCTTATCTTGAACTGGGTCCAGATAAATCCATGGATCTGCAAGCCAAGCAAAAGATCTATCGTTTCCTCACAACTCTCAGGTTTGCGCAAACTGCTATAAACGTGCACTGGTGGACTACAACTTCCTCCAGAGCCCTTCCTTCAGCAAGATTGGGCTTGCTTGTCGTAAGATCCTGGGACCTGTGGGTTATCCTTGAACTCAGCCTCGGTTGCATCCATCTTTATCCTCGTCTTGGCATTAACATCCATTGTAGTAGCTTCTTAAGTGTAGGGTTTGAGGTGAGAGGGAACAGAATGTAGATAGCGAGGTAGAGAGAGATAGCGAGAGAGATAGGGGGGATACCCATACAAACATCACACTAGTTTTGGAAAATATAAGTTTTGGTGTGTAGCTGTCGGTAAAACAAGAAATGACAGCCCACAGAACGATCTAACGGTAGAAACTTGAATCTTCCAGGTCTCCAAGTCTTCAGGTCTTCAATGACGGCAGCTTCAGTTTGCAATGTCGAAACAATCTTCACATCGTCGAGTCATTCGTCAAGTTATTCTTCTTGTTGTTGTGTCTTCTTTAGTCTTGAAGCATACCAAATAGATGAGGGTTTAATGAAACGTAAACTTATTCTATTCGCATAGAAGAAACACAAAGGGTCACACACAACATCAATCAAAACAAGACACAACAGGATCACAGGGTACAAGACAAAACTTAACAAAACAATCATAACATAAAACATCTAGTCAATCCATAGCAAACACGCATCGATACACACCTCCAACTATCATGAAAAGGTAACAACGTACACTTAGTGCACACCACGAATATTCTATTCTCCAATTGCAAAACATAAGCTTCTTCGAGTCAGCATCCTTGCTTCCACGTTCACAACTTCTCCTTCCTCTTCAACTCTGGGCACATATCGCGGTAGTGTTCCATGTTCCTGCACCGATAGCACTCAATTTGGCTAAGGACCTTTATCTTCTTTGTCATGAGTGCTTCCTTTAATTCTGGACACATGTTGGCGTAATGTCCCATATTCTTGCACCGAAAACACTGAATGTGGCTAATGTCCTTCTCCTTCTTCTTCACGGGTGCTTCCTTCAATTCTTGGATAGCTTTCTTCAATTCTTCCCTTTGATGTTGAACCACTTGTTGTGTCACGATGAAAAATTGACACTAAGCGGGGTAATGATCAGTTCCTTCACACGTAAAACATGTGACTTGTGCAGTGGGACATTCTTCACCCGAGTGAACTTCCTCACAATTGGGACATCCATCTTGGTGTCCTTCATGGGAGTGCCCTGTTTCTCCGCAAATTGTACATGCACGGATCCTCTTAAGGGTTACCGTCCTTTGCATCGGGGTGACAAGGCGGGATCCCAACAAAATCTTAGTGAACTCCTTCCAATTAATTTTCCTTCGTGATTCGTCAATCGCTTGGTGCATCCTCCACCAAGTAGCAGCCTCTTCTACAAATGACTTGACAGCATAGGGAACCATGTCCTCACTTCCAACCTTGTTTATCTTCATGTGCTCCTCCATACTGCGAATATATTGCTCCACCTTCAGTCTCGACATCGCCCCAGAAAAGGCGAGTCCTACTTCATACTCCATCTATTAAACCCATACGACAAGGGTTAGGGCAAAACTATAACACCGACAAGACAACAACTAAGGTAACACCAAGCATATGCTCTCAAACAAGAAAGCGGCAAAACACCTACGTTCGACAGTAACACTTAACCACAAACAATACAGTCAGAACAGTCAAAACACACAAACAACTCCTAGAGTAAGGTCATATGTACAAGACATACGATCTCATCATACTACGCGAAAATTCGTTCATCTAACTTCACATAAAAGGTGGTGGTCTGATTCTAAGCTTCATCCTTCTCAGCTAAGTTGATATTAAAGATTCCTCTCACAGTGTCAAACTTATTGATCACCGTAGGTTATTCCTTATAGTTCCGATAATCATAACTCCAATTGATCCCTGAGGTTGATGATGTTCTTCTCAAATGTCTTGTCTTCAGGGGTAAGCAACTCAGAGGGGAATTTATACTAAAACGAGATGAGAAGTTTTATAAGATGAATAATAGATGAGAGATACTAGTGGAGAGAATAAGTAATCAAAGAGTGATAAAATATTTTTGTTCCTATGGCTTTTCTATCCATTTTCTAGGGTCACGAACCTACAGTCAACACACTGCTCTGATACCATCTGTAACGACCCAATTCACACCGAATTGAGGTCTCTGTGTTCAAGTGTCAGTCCCTGGATCGAACTCGCTGACACACACAGTATTATAGATGTATATCAAAGTACAAGTGCATCATTATTAAAACGTATGATCCAGAGTAAATAAATAACAAGTTGCATAGCTCAAGGCTAGCTTATTCAATATAAATATAGCGGAAGCAAAAGCAAATAACGTAGAGTCCCATCAACAGCCACATGCGAACATGCTGAGTGTAGACTCGCAACCCCTAAACGCACCTTACTGATCGTCTGAAAAACCTGCAACACCGAAGGTTACAGCCCGACAACGGGTCAGTACATCTGATTTGTACGGCAAGTGACACGAAAAAGTTTATATAAAGGACCTACAACTACATGCAAGGTAAGTCAAAGGAAAGGCTTATGGTTTAGTTTTGCAGAAAGCCAATTTTCTCCTAAACTAAACTAGTCAAAATTTTAAGTTGAGTTCTACCTGAAACACACAGCAACCCATGCTACTCTTGTCCCAACCAATTATTATTAAGTGTTCATCTGTCAAGATCCTCCAGTAACAGTAATGTCTAGCAGCTCAAAGATGTCCATAACCGGGGACACGGCTAATCATGATTAGTTTATACTCTGCAGAGGTTAGTACACTTTCCCCGCTGGACTCAACCCGAAGATTGAGACGAAGTCTTTCAGAAGAGGTTACCTACACCCAACGGCAAGCCGGTACCACCTATCACATCTACATCTGCTAGCATTGCACGGGAGAGGCTTCCTACATCGTACTCAACTAAGCCAGAGCCCATATGGCCAGCGGCTGTACAGGTAAGCTTCTAGTCACCAAGTAAGTCTGATCTTTTTGAGCCTGGACGGCGCCCACTTACGTTCAGAGGGTAGAACCATGACGTATTCTCAACCACCAAACAAACCATTGGGTGCATTTAACCCCGGCATTGTCCTCAATCGAGCCACAACTACCGGGATGCAACCCGCCCGTCCAGAAGTGATTTCTATTTATTATAAAGTTGCTACACAGTTTATTAAATAGCTCACAAGCACTCCATGAATTCTCACAACCCAAACCACGTCTACAAAGCATAGCAATAAAGTAACAACACGGCTAGGTTGATCTACAGTAGACAAGTCAAAACATATGGCTATCCTAACTGGTTTGCAGCAACAGTATAATAAACTACCTATCATGCAATAGAGTGATATTTCCTGACATAATGCATATAGAAAATATAGGTATGAGTATGGTCAAAGTATCACTTGCCTTATACATTCGATGAAAATCTTCGCTCTCACGTTCCAGTCAACTCTACTCGTCACACTCCGAGCAATCTATCGTCAACAAAAGAACTCAATAAGCAATCACACCACAATGACAAAACATAAGATTAACAAAACAAATCACAAAGGTTTTAGCAACAAAACAAAAAGGTTTTGAAATGCAAAGGTGTGGATGTGCCGAAGGTGATCGGTGGAACGTGAACTCGAGAGAGTCAACGGATAAGGAGTTGTCAATACAAGAGTATGATCGAGGCATTATGAAATCAAGGTAAAGGTCATAGCAATATGAATGGTGTGTGGATATTGCCGATAAGATGTCTCATATGATCCAATATGCAAAAAGAATCACGTGAAACGAAATACTACAACGCAGGTCATAGCAGTTGCAATAGAGAATTGAATTTGAATTAAAACAGATCAATAAACATGTGAATTTTTGTGCACACATGATGCAAACAGAAGGTACATGGAACGAGTGATCCAACGCAAAAAGAATCACTCGATTTGGATCAACGGTGTAAAAGATACGGCCACCGGAATTTGAATTTGAATTTGAAATAAATTCAAATTCAAAAGTGTGCAAAGTGTGCAAAACTTGATACCATGCTGAAGTACAGAACAACACGAACGCGTTGCAAAAAGTTTCACCTCGTTCCGACTTACGGTGTAGAAGATATCGCCGGTGCGGTACCGAGGTGTTTTCTGCCAAAAGGACCCGTCTGCAAATAAAATAACTTCGCAAAAAGCAATCGGGTCCTCGGGGCAGATCTGGCCGGAGCAACTCCGGCGAACTCCGTTTCCGGCGAGCCTCGCGGTGGTCCGGCGAGTGGGGCGCGGTGGAGGGCGAGAGGAGGCAGTGGGGAAGGCCGGCCGTGGTGGCGCGCTCCGGCGAAGTCCGAGCGGCTCGGGCGCGGCTCCGGGAGGCGGCGGCCGGAGCGGGCTGAGGTGGCGCGCGGCGGCCGGGAGAGGGCGGAGCGGCGGCGGCTCCCGCGGCTGCCCGTCGTGGCGGCGCTGGCCCGGGCAGCGCACGGCGCGGCGGTCCGGTGATGGCCGGCGCAAGGCGGCGCGGCGCGACGGCGGAAGGCGCGGCCGGCGGCGGTCCCGGCGGCGGCGAGAAGCCCGGCGGCGGCGGGTCCGCTTAGGTTTTTTTTTTTTTTTTATCTAAAAGAAAATAAAAGGAAAAAAAGAAAAGAAAAGATTTCTATACATAGGCAGGGGAAAAAAACGAAAACGTGTCCGAAAAGGGCTCTAATTGTGCTCGGGGCGAATAAAAGGCTAATGGGCCGACAGCCCGAATTTTTCTTTTTAATTAAAAGCCGTGACTTCAAACAATAAAATAAAAATAACCGTAGCTCCGAAAAATATGAAATAAAATTCTAAATTCATCAAATAATACAAAGAAAAATATAAAAAGAAAATATTTTCCAAAAAGGAAAATAAAAATAAAAACCTTTTCTAAATACTTTATTTAAATATAAAACATTTTTCATAATTCAAATAAAATCCAATAAACCTTTTAAAATACTTTTATTTGGTCAAAACATTGACAAATCATTTCTAAATAATAAAATACAAATTTTAAAATTGTTAACCCAATAAATAATTTGGTAAAATAAAATATCCCTTTGAAATACTTTTTCAATCCTTTTAAAATATTTTTATAAATCATTTCCATGAAATAAAAACTCTCTTGGCATTATAAAATCTCTAAATTAATTTTAGAGTTATTTATAATACTCAAAATAAAATTTAAAAACTTTAAAATAGTATTCTAAATATTTCCAACTTTATTTAAAAAGGGGATAAGTCATTTTATATCCTCTCAAATGAATTTTCCTTTAGTTGAAAAATATTTTGAATAATCAAAAGAATTCCAATAATGATTTGAAACCTTTTTCCAAACTTTTAATATGTTGAAGGAGTCATATTACCTTCGCTCATTTTATTTTGTTGGTTTTATTTTAAAATAATAAATTCCAAAACACCAACTATGAATATTTGGGAAAGTCCTTTTATTCCCTCTCTTTTTAATATTCGATAAACTCCAAAAGTTTTAAAGTCCCAGAGAAAATCAAACACATCAAGCAAACAATCATTATCTATTTAATTTATTAACATTCCAAAATTTGGAAAATTTTGGGATGTTACACACACGGCAGCAGCGGCATCGACGGCAACAGCTCATGCTACAGCATGCGCCGCCGGCTCACATGTGCTGCAATGGAGATGCTGCAATGAAGCATCGCTGAGCATCATCGGCGCTGCAATGGAGCATCGTGGAGCATCATCAGGCCGCCGGAGCATCGCCGGTGCTGCGATGCAGCTTTGTGTCGTCGGGGTATCACCGATGCTACATGTGGGTGCTCGCAGTCGCAGCAGCATCGACGCTGCAGCCTGAGCTCGCCGGCGTTGTCCTTGAGCTGACCAGCAATGTGGCTATTGCATCCCCTAGTGGCTAGTGCAAGGCTACAAGCTGGCGCACGCGCAAGCACTGGAAGTAATCGATGGTGTAACCCTAGTGGCTAGTGCAAGGCTACAAGCTGGCGCACGCGCAAGCACTGGAAGTAATCGATGGTGTAACCCTAGTGGCTAGTGCAAGGCTACAAGCTGGCGCACGCGCAAGCACTGGAAGTAATCGATGGTGTAATCCTCCGTACGCGGCCCAGACTCCAGTGAAACAAGCAATCAAGCGGCTTTACTAATCAGTCTCTTTGATGCAAATCAACGGCTAACTAGGCGGCTGATTTTTTTTCTAAAATCAGCTGGGTGACGCCGCCTATCTCCAAGGCCTACTAAGCAGGTAAAGATCAACTGCTTTTACCCGCAAGGCTCCGTTTGAGCTCCTGTGAAAAATGAGACGACCGGTGGAGGGAAAATGTGAGCAAATTTAGATGGTTTGAACAAAATTAAGCACAACTAAGGAAAGAGAAAGAAAAATCTATTTTTCTAAAAAATAAAACCGAATAATCTCCACAGGACACTTTTAAGTGGTGATCTCGCGAACTCGCGTTCCCGCTCCTCGCAGCAGCGGTAGTACTGGGCCTCCTTCCTAGCACACAAACCGCCTTGACCATCCAAGCTCGAGCTCGCCTGTCATTCTCGCCATGCTCGAGCTCGCCTGTCATTCTCGCCATCCAAGCTCGAGCTCGCCTATGCCATGCGTTACCTCTACTTCCGCCCCAACACGACAAGCCAGGCGCGCGCGTACCGCGACCAACTCCTCGCTCACCTGGACCAATGCGCCTCGCGAGCCCACCTGGCCGAGCTCCACGGCCGGCTCACCCGCGCCCACCTCGGCCCCGACCCCTGCCTAGCCGGCCGGCTCGTCGCCCTCCTCGCGTCCCCTGTGGCGAGCCATGACATGGCCTACGCGCGTAGGGTGTTCGACGGAATGGCCCAACCAACCGCCTTCGTCTGGAACTCTATGATTCGAGGGTACAACACATGCGACGCCCCCGCCGACGCATTGGCGTTGTTCAGGGCGATGCTTCGGAGGGGATTCTCTCCCGACAATTACACGATGGCTGCCGTCGTGTCCTCAAGCGCTGTTTTTGCCCGCTGGCATTGGAGGTCAACTGGGGACGCTGTGCATTCCTTGGTTCACAAGACCGGGTTCGCATCAGATGTGTTCGTCATGTCAGGCCTTATTAATTTCTACAGCTCCTTCAGAAGCGTCGATGATGCAAGAAAGGTTTTCAATGAAATGAGCCATTGGGATGTGGTATCGTGGACACTAATGATCTCGGCTTTTGCACAGTGCCATCGGTGGGATGATGCGTTAAGGTTGCTTGCTGAGATGCACTCACAAGGCACTCAGCCTAACAAGGTCACTGTTATAAGTCTCCTTTCAGCATGCGGCCAAGCGCAGGATGTTGACAGAGGCCGGTGGGTGTATGCACACATCGATGGCTACGGCGTTGAGGCTGATCTGGATGTCAGCAATGCACTTTTAAGCATGTACGTGAAATGTGGATGCATGTCGGATGCGTTGAAAACATTCCAGGTCATGCCAATAAGAAATACTAAATCATGGAACACGTTGATTGATGGGTTTGTGCAAAATGGGAAGCATGAAGAAGCGCTAAGAATGTTTGAAGAGATGTTATCTGATGGTATAGTTCCTGATGTGATTACTCTCGTAAGTCTCTTATCGTCATGCGCTCAGCTTGGTCATCTTCAGAAAGGGAGGTATTTTCACAATTATATCAAAGATCATGGGATCCGCTGTGACATCATCCTTCATAATTCTTTGATTAACATGTATGCAAAATGCCACGATATGGCTGCAGCAGAAATGGTTTTTGAAAATATGGCACAAAAGGATACCGTGTCATGGACAGCTATGCTTTGTGGTTATGTGAAAGCACTTCAGTTTATGGCGGCCTTCAGAATATTCGAAGAGATGAAGGTTCTAGATGTTGTGTTGAGTGAAATGGCACTGGTTAGTCTACTTTCTGCTTGTTCCCAGCTAGGAGCACTTGATAAAGGGAGAGAGATACACACTTACATAGAGGAGAAGAGTGTAAGAACAGATGTATGGCTTGAAAGTGCGCTGGTGGATATGTATGCAAAATGTGGTTGCAATGAGACAGCTGCTGAAATATTCAGCACAATGCAGCACAAGCCAACCCTCACATGGAATGCTATGATTGGAGGTCTTGCCAGCAATGGACAGGGAAAAGAAGCAGTGGAGCACTTTGAACAAATGCTGAAGCTAGGAGATCCAAAGCCTGATGCCATCACTCTAAAGGTAGTTCTTGGTGCCTGCGCGCATGTAGGAATGGTCGGTGAGGGCCTCCATTACTTCTCGTCGATGTCGAGCCTTGGTATCATTCCTGATATTGAGCATTATGGTTGCATAGTAGACCTCCTGAGCAGAGCTGGGCTGCTAGACGAAGCATACAGTTTTATCAAGAAGATGCCAATACAGCCCAATCCAGTAATTTGGGGATCTCTTCTTGCAGCTTGTAGAGTTCATCACAGAATGGAACTGGCAAAGAGAATCGGACAGCACATCATCGAATTAGCTCCTAATGACGTGGGAGCTCATGTCCTAATTTCGAACTTACATGCTGAAGAAGGTCGGTGGGATGATGTGGAGCAAGTAAGAGGGCTGATGGGAAGCCGAGGTGTAGAGAAATCTCCTGGCCGTAGCTCCATCCAAGTCTAGACATGGGTTATAAATCATACTACTAGCTCATACTGCACTTCATATTGTTAGTTACAAGCGAATACATTATGTGACAGTTATACACAAGGTCGAGAGGAGTATGGCACTTTGTCAATGCAGTATTTGTTTGATTCCAGAGACATATATACTACTGTACTGTACAATTCTCAGTACATATGTGATATATTGCTCATATTTTACTTTATCGGGTGAGAACTGAATGCATGGATCAGTATGCAGGGCAAGAATAAAAATTATAGGCCACATAGTGTGTGAACTACTCCCGCCGTTCCAAATTAGGTCATCTATGGAACGGAGGGAGTATTTGTTTAGCATGAACTGCAAAAAAATTATGTGCACCACGAACGCTATGATTTGCAGATCTCAAACTTTCATCTAATACAAGATCTAGAGAAATATGCTACCCAACGATTGTTTATGTACATAGTTGAAGTGTGGCTTGCAGATTGTTGTAAATTTCATCTAGTACGAAGCCTTCGACCATTTGTCTCCTTCATTGTCTCCAGCCACAGGCGAACACCGAATAGCCGACCCATGAATCATGAATGATAACGATAAAATGTACAGTGACAATGCTGGTTTGCATAGGAGATAATTCCTTGTCGGTCACAAAGCGAGGGACATCGAGAAAAAGGAGGGACAGAGCAGTTCTTCAGTGAGAAAAAACACAAGGAGTTATCTCATTTCAAATGTAGAGTTTGCAACGACGTACAAAACCTGGGTGGAAAAGTTGTCGACAGGGTTTTCAGTACCTAAGGATCTAGAGCGCAGACGCAACGGGAGTCAGACAGAGAGACTGCAGAATCTACAATTGCCAGCTGGAACGTACACGGACCAGCTCATGTGGGGTGGCCGGGTCCGGGGTTCCTTCACAACTGGGGAGGAGGGGGGTAAGCTGGCGGCGCCGAGGCGTTCTGGGGCGGCGGTCGTGGCTTGATGTCCCGGGTGCGCATGTAGTCCAGGAATTGTCCAGGTAGCTCCTCCAGCAGACTTTGGACAACGGTGACCGGCCCACCTGCTGATATATAATTGTTGTCGATCAGTGATGGTTGTTTCAGTGGCGGCATGAACAAACAACTCGGGTTAGTTCACGGTAACAGAGTGCAAAACTAATGATGCTGACCTTGGACTTCCCTCATGGGCACAAACTGCACGATGTCGCGCGTTGCGACCCTGCCTGTTGAGCTCTCCAGCCGCTTGCCGACGTCCGCATCCAGGATCTGACAATGCCAAGGAGAATCGTCAGATAAACAATACTGATACTTTGTTGCAGTGAAAAATAACAAAGATCACAAAGCAGCTTGTTCCGATCCTGGAGGCCTTTGTTTATCAGGCAAACTGCATGTGATAAGTAGAACAAACTTTCTTGTAGGTGCAAGTGAATGCGTGCTGCTTCATTGGACGCATGGCACTACAGATGCAATTAAGAAATAGCCAGATGCCAAGGCACAACATGTAGATAGCACCCCCTCAAAAAGAAAACGAGGTCAACAATGCCCGCATGCAGCTCATTCGAGACTGAGCGGACAAGAGAAATGTCCAGGGAATGAAATGTTTATCACGCATTCAGTAAATGTTTTACCCTCATTTGTGTGAAATCAGCATTTCCGACTCCCACGATGAGAATTGACAACGGTAAATCTGATGCCCTTACAATAGAATCTTTTGTTTCTTGCTCGTCAGTGATAACTCCATCCTGCATACAACGCTCGGGTGAATTTTATGAACTAACAGAGGTCACAGGAGGATATACGAGTACATACCGTGATGATGAGCAGGACAAAATATTTGTTGTTTCCATATTGCACAGAATGGCTGGCAATTTCTGCAGCTTTGTTGATCACAGGCCCAAACAACGTTGGCCCTGCAAGAGAAACACTGTAAAGAGTAGAGGAGTACGCTGATATGATGCCTTCAACTCCAACGACCTGTGATAGGAACAGAAAAATTCGTAAACATCAACGGCGGTCTAATATATATAGGTGCTTTTCAGCTGTAAATGTCAAAGATTCGAGAAACTAATCTAAGCAATATAAATTCCATCAGTTATTTTTGTACTCCCTCTGTCTCAAAATAAGTGGTACTATTCTATGTGTTGCTCTTGTTGTTTTTGGCAACCTTCAACAACATTTCAGGAATAATATCACACAACATTGGTAGCACCATATTTGCCGTGCCAATAGGCAACGGCGGCGTCAGGCCCCAGGCAGGCCTGGCCGTGGCCTGGGGCGTGAGAGCCAGGTCGTTTGTTGACTGTAGCATCTACAGTAGCTATATTGCTACAGTGATCGAAGCTTGCCTGGGGCGGCCTGGGGCCTAGCCCAAAACTGGCGCCGCCACTGCCAATAGGTGACATTTGTGGCTATTAAAAGAGACGTTAAGAGTAAATATATTATATATATATATATAAGAGTAATTAAAAAGGATGAGACATGCAAATATGATAAGACAATCACTATTTTGTAACTATGAGATTCATGAGTCCCAACAGAAATCTAATTTCTTAATCATTAGTATCTCCACTCTAACATTTGCAAGAAACCCCAAAAATAGAGGGTGCAGCTGAACACGATTGGGCTTGCAGCACTACATTCTCGTGTGTGAAGCATTAGTTGTTCAGTTAATACTACTGTAAAACAAGGAAACAAACAAAGCTCGTAGCTCAAAAGTTCAGTCTTAAGGTACAATATTTCCACTGTCAAAAACTAATAAAATAAAATTGGCAGCAGCTCATCAGGCATGAATCTCACCTCACAGTCATTGGTAGTTCCATTCAGGTTGAAACAGTGGGATACAAGTCCTTGTGGTATCCTTGCACCAAAACCCCATGCAGGGAACCGTCGATCATTGTCATAAAACTGCAGAACTTCACTTACCCCTAGCATTGCCTGGTACATCAAATGGTTCGATAAGAAGGCTTTAGGTTTACAGAATATCTCAGCGATGTCAGAAATTTCCTAACCTGCTGGTATGAGTTTGGTCTGCCAGATGGGTCAATGTAGTGCAAAGACTGTGGTGTGCGGGGGTCACCATTTGATGCTGGAAACACAAAGAAATAATAATCACACATAAACCACAAATGATTGACAGAGCTACAGATAAATCATTCAAGATCACAATTAAAACTGACCAGTAAAATCTACAGCCACCATAAAATTGAGCTCAAACCCGCTGGAAATATAGTCCAAGAAAGTATGTTGAACTTTTTCCTGGTACTTATCCAAGAACAGCTGTCCTTTCAACTGAAAACAGATTGGTTACATCGAGAGTTTAGATAAAGTGATTTTTTCGTTAAGTAGATTGCATCATATAGTTAAAATCTAACCTTCTTTTGTCCCTTATGGCTGTAAAAATTTGCTCCAGCCTTTGACTTGTATATATTTTCAAGCTGAGCGATAGTTGTCTGGAGAGCCCTATTTGTCAGAAGAGTAGAATTTTTTAATTAAACTAGGGACCAATGGCAAAAGATGCCAAAATACTTCCTCACCCGACCTACCCAATAAGTTCATGGTTGCCACTGGCATCAAAGTCAAAACACTCAATAAGCAGTGGGTCATCCTGAAATAAAGTCACGTATTAGAAGAAAGAAATATTAGATTAAACTTGAATTACAAATGTGCTAAACAAGTCCGACACAAATATTCATATACTAGAAAAATGTACTTGCCTTGCTACTGTATTGTTGTGATGTCAGTGTTATAGGCCTCCAAACAGGGTTTAAATTGTTATTGATCACTTCTGTTTTACATATAGGAATGGCAACCACACTTTCTGACAGTCTTGATAATCTCAAGAAGGGATCCTGCACGATAAGAACCATTATTTAGAACTGCAATTAATTTTCCACCTTATAACTACCAAGGAAGTTATCCATACACTTTTGGAGAACATGTCCTTGTTATCCAGGTTCAGGCAGTGGAATGTCATCTCAACTGCCATCCTTGATGAAGAAGTTTCTTCAGCATGTACTGTCATTGTGCCCTGAAGGGGATGCCCAGAACCATTTCGGAGGTTCAAAGTCAGGCTATGGTTGAACTTTGTGACTATCTGTGAAAAGAGCAAAGGGGTGCAAAATAAATATCAGGGGGGTGCGATTGTGTTTCTTTCTCTTCTTCATTTGCATTTATTTAGAGAAATTATATACTGCAGCTGGATTATGCATTGTATAATGTAACTGATGTTGCACAACCTCAGATAAATTGCAGAATGCTTCCCCTAGAAAATCTTGCTGAGCCAAGTTCAACGTCTGCATAAGATATATAATTCAGGCTTCAATAATTGTGTATAGAGTAACAGACTAGAAATTCTAAGCAGGCTATAATGTTGCTGTCTTGTGTGAGTTACTGAAGGCGAAAGATAGCCTACAGAAAACTTGCAATTATTTTTCTGTGAATGAAAAAATTAAGACAACTCTACCATCACCTCATCACCCAGATTATTTTGACCAAATAACAATAAGTGTGAAAATTCTACCGCTTGTTTTGAGCACTCATTGACTGTATGTGCAGAATATTTGTGTAATTTTCTTACCTTTCATCTTTTGACCCGATGTTACATTATGCAGGGGTGCAAAAATGAGCAAACAAGCAACAGCTAGACTACTCATATGTGTGTGGAAGAAAAAATGAGGCCCTAAAGGTGCGATCTGGATACTATATGTTTAACACCAGTTACACACAGCCCATTAGTTTGGGCAAATATGCATCACCCTGTAGGATTTTTTTGGTAGAAAACAATGTACTGCATTTCTTCAGCACTTTACTTGGCACGTTGACTATGGTTTAACATATATTGGCTCTTTTCTTCTGTTTGACTGCCTTGTCTTGTACTGACCACAAACCTCTTTTGAATAATTATTTTATATTAGCAGGAAAGGTTTACAGAATTGACCCCACTAAATGTAGCCATACGAAAACAACAAAGAATGGTGAAATAAAACAAGAAAGCATGTATTTGAAGCATAGCTCCACAGATATTAGGCACTCAAACTGAATTTGGGCGATGCAAAACATGAATTAAGGGCACAGAATATACCTTCAGTTGTGTGTTATGGTACTTTGTATCAATGTCATATATCCTGAATCTATTATGAGGTCAAAAAAAAGTAGCAGTAAGTATGAGCTTTCTACAAGTAATGAGTATTTTTTATATATATAAACTTACACGAGCGGTTGCACAATCTCAAATTGGTAATTTATCATAGCTTTTGTGATCCACAAGGGTTCCAGTGAATTCAATATCACTTCAGTGCGGCCAATCTCTTCTAGCCTTCCATCCATTTTTGTGTAAACCACCAACATAGGATCACTCTGCACCAAGCAGATGATAGTTATAGCTGGGGAGGATAGATAAACATAAAAAGGAAAAGCAACCAAGCAGAATTAAGCACCATAATTTTCTGTTACACACTTTGCTGTAAAAGATTGTGTAAACTATAATTAAATCTTGACTGTAGGATGCATGTTTCTAGTGTAGCTGGTGCAAAGGTAAAATACTTCAACACCGTGATTGAATATGAACAGATTGGCAATGTGATGATCTTTGGTGTACAAATACAGATATCAAAATAAAACTGACGAAGAGAGCAACCTATCGTGAAAATGAGGCATGTCACTTTCTGGGATGGTGGTTTCAGTTTCAACTATTCACAATGTAAGCCATCTTTTTGTCAGGTAAAACTGAATATTAGCAGGCATTGTTGTTCTTTACATAAAACTTATAGGGGTAAAATCGATTATTTTTTTGCCTTGTCTTTCTATCGCAACTTTGATCATAAAACTACAAGGAGAAACAATGCCAATTTGAAACTTTCAATATTGCTCATGCACACTTCTTTTGGTTCCAAAAAAGTTGAGAGCGGTACAATAAGAGGGTAAACAAATGACATGTGAATACAGAATCAATCTGCACCAGTTCATACATAATAGCATACAGTTTCCTTTGTTTTAAACTTGTCATTTTATCAGAAAGCGAAAGGATATCCAACATTGAGCAACATCTATTTCAGTTCCAACAGAGTATGATTTCACTTTTTAAGTTACAGTGCAGTAAGACGCACTACGGAAAGGGAATAGAGATATAGAGATCAAAATGCTCGGAAGAACTGGATTTGCAGTTTTTACCTTAGAAAGAGCATCCATATTTCTCAACTTGGAAGCTGAAAAAGATAGCTGTAATGCAGGAAGATGGCAACATGTCAAACAAGGCAGATCATATTGACATCCAATATCGGCTAGTTGAGAACATATTAGCATGTAACACCGACGTACACCGAACTGCTTCTACATTATCACTGGCTGGAACAGATCCGAGCATACGGTATCATTGAACATGCATTGAAACCGCTATAAACATTCTAACAGATGAACTCTACAATATTAGACCACAATTCTTGTACCCATTGTCAATTTGTCACAAATCATCATAAATGATGATACATAGGTGGCACACACATCACTGCAAGCACATCCTTTGATCCTTTAGAATCCGAAGACATGGTATTATATTCATTGAACAGTTTTTTTAAGTGAATAACAACATTTATATTGACTAAATCATTTAAAAAGTAAAAAATAACAATTAAATGTTTGGTAAAATATACGACGTAAAGTCCATCGTCCAGTGTATGCGCGAAAGTGCTCATCACCCTCTGCGCAACACGATTCCATTTATAAAGCAAACGATTGATGTCCACCACCTAAAATACCTTTGACCAATTCCTAATCCACATCCAGAAAATAGTCCAGCGTCCAAAAAATTAATCAAAATTAAAACAATGTTTTCCATGGACCAATGCATCAAAATTAAATATCAATTCCCTACGATCCTATTTCTGCATAAACATGTCACCGAGAAATCGCATGCCATTCTGTAAAGAAAAACTGTAACGGATATTCTTGCACATATGCGGTTGATGCAAAAATAATAATTCCAAAAAGTAGGGACCACACAGTGCTTGAGTTGCGCTAGCGCCGCACAGCCAAGTAGTTAACTCCGACAGAGATGCATTTCCAAGTATTCGATGAGAACTCATACTCGTAAAGGACAAAAAGGCACCAAAACCCAAATATGCAGTGCAGATATCCCCAAAACAACCTAAAACAGAAATTCCGAGACCACCGCCGGCATTTCACAAAACCCGCTTCAAACACAAACACTCGAGTACAAAGCCCCCTCCTAAATGTGCACATAAAAAAAAACTAAACAAAAATCAAAGCGACAATTGCAATGCCGAGGAGGCGAGGAAGTTTGGTGGCAAAAAATTCGAAGCGTCCGTCCGTGGTGACAGCGGAGCACATTTTATTTACCGAAATAAACAAATGAACGGCACCCGAAATCCACCTCAGTTGACAGCGAAAGCCCACCAAATCCTGTCGCCGGAACCGATCGCGATTCGCGACGACCCCCAATTCCCACCCCCAAAACACCTGCCTCATTGATTCAATCGCGACCGTGAATCCGCCAGCAATAGGAAGGGAAAGCGTGGACGACGACTGGGAGTCTGGGACACTAGGGTTTGGGCGTGGAGTGAGCACACTAGGTACCTCGAGAGGGGTGTAGAGGCCGCGCAGCGCGGAGCTCTGGAAGAAGTGGTCCACCGCCTCGTTGGGCCCGCCCTGGCCCCGCCCCGCCGCCGCCGCCGGCCGGCCCATCGCGCCTCCGCTGCCGCCGCCGCCGACGGCCTCCATGCCTCCGCGCACGTCGCCGGAGAAGCACCCCCCCATCCCTGACCCACAGTCGACCCCGGAGTCCGCCTGCCCTCGAGTTTGAATACGGGTTTACTTGAGAGCCACGAGCGCGTCCGCAAATCCAGTCCCCGCTTGCTGTGCGGGGGCCTTCCGGCGGGCAGCGGCGAATATTTGTAGGCCGCGTACAAAGAGTGCGGAGCGTACGACGTGGAAGGGGGCCCCACGCGTCAGAGGGGTTGCTCTGCCCCCATTTTTGGAAACCGAGAGAAGCTGCCGTGCATTTCCTGGGTTTTTTTCAAAAGGAAAAGGGAAAACTTCTTATTCTTCGGCTACTGTTTGTTGCTCACGCGGCTGCGCAGTACACGGGAAAAGGCCGAGAACCAAATCTGAGGGCGCCGCGATATTTCCTGGAAGGAAAACGGGCCAATACGCGGTTTGTAACGGTTGGTTATTTTCGCGAATAAAGAGAGAGACAGACAGACTCCTATTGGTCAACCAGATGAAGCGATGTTCTCTCAAAAAAAAAAAAATGAAGCGATGCAATTAATTGTTGATGGATGATTGATTTTCCGAACAAACTCGAGCCGGGCGCACATAATCCCACGTTACCAAACGTCCAATGGTTCGTTTCAAAAAAATATGTCCAATGGTTCCTCTAAAAAAATATGTCCAATGGTTATACAAAATGGACAATGAACAATGTATATATAGTGTGCCAAAAGAACCAGGGATGTTATGCTTCGCCCGAACGCTTGTGCCTTGTGTGGAGATCTTTTTCTCGGTGGATATATTTCTACATAAACACTTGAATCGATCTAAGCATCGCCATGGATGGGGTGGCGTTGTAGTTGTATTCCTCTTAACCTCCCTCACGACCACATTCAAACTACAATCGGTCGAAGCCAATCCTTCTTTCCTATTCAAGTATGATAGTTGTATACTTAGATATTTATACTAAGTGACAGTCACACTTTAAAAATCAAAATCTATTTGGCATCAAAGTATTTTTGAAGTATTTAGAGAATACTTCAATTTCTTAAAATAATAAAGTATTAGATATTTTAAGGTGTTTGGATTCAAAAAATATTGAGGTTTTAAAACTGAAGTATTCTTCAAAACTGTGTTTTTTAAGTATTTGAGAAAGAGGTCGGACTTTTTTTTCTAAAACTGAGAAAGGAAAAAAAATATGGTATTCTAGCCAAGCGATGGAATACTTTGATTTTAGAATACTTCGATTTTAGAAAGACTTTGTTGCCAAACTAGGCCTTAGGGGTTCAAGCAACTTTATTAAACCACATGGTTTACACGGAGTTGGATAAAAGCAGGTAACATGGATAGCCAAACATGGCGGTCAAAACTAAACATAGATGAAGCTTTAAGCTAGATTGTGTGGTTCTTGATTGTGTTTCCTCCTTTCATGAGAAAAGGAAACCTCCCCAACATGAGCTCGGCGTTGCTTGATTTCTTGTAGTATTACTGCATAACAACATGGAACAGAGCAATTGATATCAGTTATGACATGTTGACAACCAGATGCAATCTTGTACCGAGTGAATATGAAGATCCAGTGCTATAGACATCCCTTCATTACATGGATGCGGCTTGCCTCCAGAATTGATGCGTCCACCGTTCCATTGAAAACCACTACTGAAGAGCCTTGGTATACTCCCATTTTGTCTCTGCAAACCACAACAATCATGTCTCATCTGCCATCCCTCGAGATGCCCCCACATTTAGGACAGTAACATTGCACCGAAAGCAAGCTCTCTCACGCCCTTAACATTTTCGATCGTTGGATTTCGCGTTTTAGTAGTTTCTGGTCGTCAAATGTTCCACTGAGTACATATTTACTGTGATTTGGGCTGCTATGCTGGAGACTTTTTTTGGAGACATGTGGTTCATTGGGCTTCTATGGGCCACTACGATAAAAATACCATTCGCTCCAGGGGATCCGAGGGGCGCGCTCGATACAGAAGATACATCAACGCTAGCGGTCTTCCTCCATCCAGCAGCATAGGCGAGCCTCGAGAGGGATTCAGATGAGGGTGGGGATCAATTCGATGCGAGGCTTGCCAGTGATCTAGCACGGGAGGGGATCACCCTAGACGAGGCATCCATCCTCGATCCAAGGTGAGGCATGGGAGGGGATCAACCCAAGGCGACGCAAGTGTTGAGTACAATTGTTATATTAGGAAATACGAGACAGAGTAGGATTCTATTCTACCTTGCCTTGTACTCCAAGTAGATCATTATACTCCTATATATATATGCCCACAAGGCTTAAGCAATACATCAACGATTCCACCAAACCCTTATTCTATCTTCTACATCAAGGAAGCGGTGTACACCATGATCCCGCCCGTAGCAGATGTGCGACGTCTCCTCTTAGTTGTTGACATGGCTCCTTCCTTTCCCCCGCAGCCCCCCCTGGAACGGTCATACACCCCCTCGACTCTAGCGATTCCTAGCTACTCTGATCAATTGCATCAACCTGCTGCTTCGCGAGGTCTCCAAGTGTGCTTCCATACATCCACTTCAGCCGCCATGCCTAAACCTCCATGAGCGAGCATGTTCAGCACCTCTCTATCGTCTATGTCTTCAATATAATCCGAGTAATATCTTATAACGGATGTATGGTATATTGATCATTATTTTACCTTTAACATACTACTTCTACTTGAGATTTTTCAAAGTTTCGTATATGAGTACTCTATGAAAAATGTGCATTGTTAATACAATCTAAATGGAGGTGTAACATGTGTTCTTATTCTTCTTAGGAAGCCTTCACCTCGGCCAAGGATGATGGTACTTTGTGTGTAGTGTGTGTTTATTTTTAGTTGTGATATTACAACTGCGTGATGTTATGGAAGGTTTCCAGCTCTTATTTGCAAGATTTTTCCTCAATTATCTTTGCTTGAGGTGAGCAGAGGGAAGGCATCCCATTTCATGATACCCATGGCTCTTATTATGCACTTTGTGAGCTCTCCTCTCCCTGATTCTTTATATATTTAAGGTTGTGCATAATCTTTATTTCTCCCTCTCGTCTCCTTGTAGACCTCTTAATAATTTCCATGTTCTTCGTTTAGGGCCAATTTAACCATTTTTTCTAGTTGCCCTGCCTCCTCCATGTAATGTCTTCGATGCTCTCATCATGAAGCTAACTGACTTGTTGCTTGTTTCAGAATTTGTATGATTTATGCGCTTGAACTGCTCAGAGCATATTAGTGACTTCCACTGCAATTTTTACCTCGGGGAAATATTCCTGTTCATCCATTTTTAGGCCTTGAGACATTATGTCCACTGATAAGTTCAAAATGTATCTATATTTTTTGTTTGACCCATGATATTTCTACATGCTTTTATCATACTTTTACATAATTTTAGGCATTTTCTGGAGCTAAACTACTGACAAGATGCCCAGTGTCGGTTCCTATGTTCTACTGTCTTTTTGTTTCAGAAATCCTACACAAAAATTATTCTCGGGAATTGCTAAAAAATCTACACAAGTCATTGTTTATTTGAGACGAAGACAACTAGAGAAAGAAGACCCAAAGGAGGGCAATAAGGGGAGGAGGCGGCCAGGGGGCGCGGCCACCCCCTGGTCGCGCCATCAACCCGCCTGCGAGGATGGAGCCACCTCCCTGGCCCCTATTTTTCCTATTGATGCTAGCGAGTAAGTGTTAGTTCTCGCCCCTCGTTGGTTACCCCAAGTGGAAGGTTGAGATGTAGCGTAGCAGCAAATTTCTCTGGGCGAAGATACCGAGGTTTATGTCTCCGGCGGACTCTGAATTCTGCAAGTAGGTGTCAACGACGCCAGAGATTAAGTTGACGGATAGGTTCGAGGTTGACGTGGACCTGCACACACAACAAGTAACTTTGCTTCCAACGAGTACAGAGGGGTTGTCAATCCCTCCGACCTTGCCGTTTACAAAGGATCAAACGCACGGGATAATAGTAGTGGTGATGGTAGCAACTGAAAGGAAATAAAGCAGTAAATAGTGGAGGTGTAAACAAAGGTGGAAATATGGACTGGGATCCCATGACGTTCACTAGTGATGTCTCTCTTCCAAAAGACGATAAAATAGCTAAGTTGGATAAACAAATTACAGCTGGGAAATTGACATAATTATAAACGCACCGCAATGCTAATTATGCTGCAAAGAAAGTTAGAGGCTCAAAAGTATGGGTTGTACGCCAAGACAAGTAGACCAAAATCCAACTGCATCTACTCACTAATTATCCACCTTGAGATATCTATCCAGAACATCTCGCTGGTATTAAGTTGCGAGCCCCACCCACAGTGTAAACTCAAAGCAACAGACAACTGCATTAACAAACTTTGCATAAGGTAAACAATCCTTGCAACCGCGGTTACAAGCACCGTTGTTTTCTCCCTGGTGGCAACAACACACCCCTAGTCTCATGTTTCTTTCACTCAAATGATGGCACTGAAGTAGTGCTCCTCGTTCGCTACCCCAAGTGGAAGGTTGAGATGTAGCACAACAACAAATTTCCCTTAGCAAAGATACCAAGGTTGAGAGTCATTCTAGTAGAACTCCAAGGTCAACAAGTAGGTGGTTCGGCAAGTGACGCGTCATTTATGATAATCACTTGCTTCGCCCGGACCTGCACACACAACAAATAACTTTGCTCCAAACGAGTACAGAGAGGTTGTCAATCTCTCCGGCCTTGCCGTTTACAAAGGATCAACGTAACAGATAATAGGTAGTGATAACCGCAACTGGAAAGTAAAAGCAGGAAGTAAATTGAGGGTGTAACAATGGTGGAAATATGGACCAGGGTTCCATGATGTTCCCTAGTGATGTCTCTCTCCAAAAAGATGATAAAACTGCTATGCGAGGTAAACAAATCATAGCTGGGCAATTGACAGGATTACGGCGCAAACCAATGCTAACTATTCTACAAATAAAGGAAGAGGCTCAAAAGCATGGGCGGTACGCCAAGATAAGTAGACCGAAATCCATCTGCATCTACTACTAATCATCCACTTTGAGATATCTATCCAGAACATCTCGCTGGTATTAAGTTGCGAGACCCACCCAAAGTGTAAACCCAAAGCAAAAGACAACTGCATTAAAATAACTTTGTGTAAAGTAAACAATCCTTGCAACCGCGGTTACAAGCATCGTTGTTTTCCCCCTTGTGGCAACAACACATCCCCTAGACTCATGTTTCTGTCACTCAAGCTAGTCATTAGGGGGCATGAACCCACAATCAAGCATAACGCTCCCTCTTGGAGTCACTACCTACTACTTGGCCAAAGCAATAAAAAACAACGGAGAACATACAAGAATTACTCAAGAACAAAAATATAAAAGAGAAGAACCAAATATATTACTCAAGCACAATCTGAACATAGTCTCATAATCCATCAGATCCTAGCAAACTCAGCATAGCAACATCAGAAATAATTACATATGTGCCTTGATCATGTAGGGCAGCTCACAAGGTCTAATCCATGAAGAACAAAGAGGGGAGGAGAACATGACATAGCTACTGATCATGGACCCATGGTCCGAGGGGAACTACTCACGGATCATCCGGGAAGCGTCCATGGTGGTGGAGAACCTCCCGGAGGTCAATCCTCCCTCCGGCAGGGTGCCGGGAAGAGGTCTTCTGGAGCTCCCGATCTTGGAAGCGCGGCGGCGGTATAAAAGAGGCGAGATCGCGAAAAAGGGTTTTGTCTTAGGGGGTTTTGGATCAAGAGATAAATATAGGAGAAGGTGGGCCACCTGGGGTCCAGGCGCCCCCCTGGCGCGGCCCCACCCTAGGGCGCGCCGGGAGAGCTCCAGGGGCTATGGTGGGTCCCCTCCAGCCCCCTTCGGGACTCTAGAAGGTTCCGTACGCTGATTTTTTTATTGGATTTTTCCGGAATTTTTGGAGCATTTTTAATACGGGGGAAACCTGAAATAGAAAAACAGCAGAAAACAGAAATTGACACTGAGGTGCACTGAGTTAATAGGTTAGTCCAAATGTGATCAAAAGGGTATGAAAGTGTATTTAAAACATAGCAATATCACACAAAACATGCATGGAGCAAGAAGAAATTATAGATACGTTTGGGACGTATCAACATCCCCAAGCTTAATTCCTGCTCGTCCTCGAGTAGGTAAATGATGACAAGCATAATTTCTGTAGTGACATGCTAACAACGATATAAGAACTTTTAAGTAAAGCAATCAAGACATGTAATTCAATTCAAGTCATAACATGCAAGAGTCTATATTATAATTGAAACAAGCAACATAAGAACATTAAGGTGCAAGAGCTCTTGCTATTCGTGACTCGAATGTCTCCAGATGGTGTTTGCGTGCAAGAAGTGGGAGATGGGAATACGAGAGAGAAAAATATTTATTTGTTGAGAAATCAATCTACTAAAGTTTCACACTTAGTCTTCTTTGGAATCTTATCTTGACTCGTCCCCAGACCACTAGCCAGGTACAAGTCAATTTGATCCATTCCCTTTCTATATTTTGAGCACTCATGCAATGGATGAGCGTAAGCACGAGAGTTGACACTTAAGATGGCAAAGAGAGATATAAGGTGGAGGAGGAAGACAAAAAGGTGTGAAAGGCTCACATCAATGAGTAAAATCATAGGCAAGAGAAAGCCAAATGATAGATATGATGTGAGGAGTAGGGATTTCCATGCAACGGATGCACATACGAGCTAAGAAAAGCTCTCCAATGGAACTAGTGGGGGGGCATCCAACTTGCTCTCTCAAGAATACCTCGAGCTCATTTGAGGAGGCTCATCATTGGAATATACAAGCCAAGTTCTAAAGGGTGAAGGTCTGTCACAACCCCAAGTTAGGCATGTGCTAGGGTTAGCAAGTCACTTGCATCATGTTAAAAATTCCAAAAGAAATCTTTGAAATCAAATTCAAAAGCAAAATGGGAGAAGGAACCCCCCCCCCACATGAATTAATTCAAAAGTCCAGATAAAAATATTCTCCAAAAATTCATGTTAGAATTTTTAAAAGTCTTATAAATGAGTGTGATCACATATCAAGTGATGTGGGACCCACCCCATGCTCATGGATTTTTCAAATATTCAAACTGTGCCTTGGAATTAATCAAAAAACCCTATTTGAGTTAAGATTCAAATTATTTGAATTTTAAAAAGTGCCAAACTTTATAAGTGGCTAGTCTATTATAATATGAGGCCATATAAAAAGTTTTAGCATTTTTAAAATGCCCAGCTATTTATTTTAGCAAGGCCAACATATAACAGAAAAATAAAACAGAAAGAGAAAAAGAAAAGAGAAAGAAGCCCACTCACCTTGGGCCCCAGGCCCAACTTACCTTCCCACGGCCCAGGCCTGCCCCTCCTTTTGTCTTCTTCCCCGGCGCGGTAAGCACCTCGCTGGAGCGCATGCCGACGCCAGCGAGCAGCTCCCTGCCTGCCTGGCCTCTCCCGTGTCTTCTTCTCGCGCCACGGAGAAGCCCAGAGCCCCGCGAGTCTATCCCCTCTCCTCTAGCTCACCCTCCCTCGCTCTGTCATGGGAATCGGGGACGACCCGAGCGCCCCACCGGAGCAAGCCACCGCCCAGCCGTGGCCAAAAGCCCCCTCCTCCCTCGCCGCCATATACAGGAGATCGGCCACCCTCGTCTTCGTCTAGCCGCGCGTCGAATCGAAGCCCAGAAGCTCCTGCTGCGACGCCAGGTTCAAGATTCCACCGCCGGAGGCTGCTACTCCGGCGATAAATTCCCCGTCGCCGAGCCTCCTCCGGCCTTGCTTCGGTCTCCACTGCATTCGGGTGAGCTCCACGCCTCGATTGCCCCCATCCGCTGCACCTCTCGTGGCCGACAGCGCCGTCTTCGTCTAGGGCAGCAGCCGCCCGCCGCGCTCGTCGTCGTCACCATGCTCCCGAGCACCCCGAGTCCCCCACTTGGACCTAGCCGATGCACGCGAGCGAGGAGCGTCTACTGGTGGTCTTCGCGGTCATTTTGGCGCACGGGGGCAGAATCCAGAGCTACTCCGGCGAGATCCCAGTCGCCGTAGGCGAGGTTCTAGCCACTCCCGAGTCCCCCTGGTTGCTCCACGCGATGCGGGTGAGCGTGGGCTGCATCCCCGTGGTCTTCCCGTCGAGAATGGAGGCCGGAAACCCCCTGTCCGTGCACGCCGCCGCGTCTGCGAGTCACCGGCGACTCAACGCCGGCGGGATGACGTGGCCCCGGGCTAATTAACCTAACTTAACCACTAAACCCCCTAATCCCCAATGACAGGTGGGGCCCCCAACCCTTAACCCTCTCTGTTAAATGTAATTAAAACGGGTTTAACCCCACTGTCACTAACAGACATGGCCCACATGTCAGCCCCCTGGTGACTTCAGCACTGCGTCAGCATGATGCAATAAATAATTTTCCAGAGATTAAAAGAAATAAAGAAAAGAGAGAAAAATCCAGAAAATAACCCAAACTTTGGAAATTCATATTAACTCCAAATTGGACAAATAATATATCTAAAATCATCAGAAAAATACAAGGATTATGAATATGCAACTTTTTTCTATGTTTGACCATTTTAAAATGGGTGAACAGTAGCAAACATGCATATGGATCCTTTTCAAATTGAAATTTGGAGTGAATTTGCAAATGACTTTGCAACACACTTATTTTAGATGGATTCATCCACACATCAGAGGCTTTACCTCACCTTTACAACATCACTTCATGATCAACCTTTTCAAATGAACTTTCATGCATTCAAATGCATTTGAAATTCATCGATAAATCAAATGGAGTTTGAATTTGCATTTCAAATGCAATATACTCCTTTTAAATGGAATGCTCAACACATCCGTACCTTGAACATCACCATTACAATCTTATTCATGTGATTGTGCATTGTACATTATGTATCCTATGATTGTTATGTTGCTGATAGAAGTGGAGCCGGAAACCGAGATCACCCCCTTCGTTGAAGACACCATTGTCGAAACCTCGTCAGCAAGGCAAGCAAACCCCCTTTGATCATGTCGATAAAATCCCAATTCCCTCTCATGTCTCGCTTATGCATTGTATAGGATGATTACGATGCTACGTTTCTACCGCATAGATGAACCCATTCCTTTGCATGACCTATCATTTGTCACAGTAGTAGGCAAACCACAATCCTAGCAACCGTAGGAGTTGATTGATTTCATGTGGCCCCTGCAATTGTTACTGCTTATTGCATGCTTAGAGTGTACAATGATGTTACTATTATGTGAGTCGGGATGGTAGTGATCATGATGATGTTGGTGGAAAGGTGTTGGTGAATCTACCCTAATACAAGGTGAACGATGAGAGGCTGTGTAGGAGTACACGGTGGGTTGTCTCGTTGAACACTGCCCTAAGTCCGAGTTCTTGTGTGGTGATCCAAGATGAAGAGTACAACCACACATTGGGCTCACTGACCCCTCTCAACCTATTAACTCATCCCTTTCGATGTCCAGATGTCGCAATAGTTTGGAGTTCTGGTAGGTTGGTGGCCTGGCTGCTAAGTGAGAGAACGGCTCAGCCGAGACCGGCTTATGCACCACGCACACATCATCTGGGTCCACTTCGGTAAACCGACCGGGTTCACGATAGTGGTAGCCCACCCAGGTAGGCGGCTTTCTTGGACTAGATCGGCTATGAGGTAACAGTTGTGGTGGCATCCTCGCTGTCATCTCTTGAACGGTGACACGCAAAAGGCGGTAACTGATGACACGTGTGTGTAGCGGTACACCCCTGCAGGGTTAACAAAACTATTCGAATAGCCGTGTCCGCGGTTATGGACTGCTTGGAAATCTTAGCTTGATTATTAGACAACTTGAACTGGATACTTCTAAAATACACCAAGATAAGTGTGAGTGCTATGGCGTGCTTTCTCGTGGGGAAGTCGAGGAAGGCACCATAGTGGTGTAATTGGTTGAAGAGATGTAGTGGACTCATGTACGCTTCTTACCTCAAGTCTGGTACTCGTAGTTCAGGACTAGCCAAGTCAAAGCTGGCACTTCTGCAAGTGAAAACCCACCTCCCTTTACCTTGATACATGTGCATGAGTAGTATAGTTCCTACGTAAGTCTTGCTGAGTACGACTTTGTACTCACGTTTGCTTATTCTATGTTTTAGATGAAACCACCGACCCCGATGGTGGCTTTACCGGAAGCTCGAAGAATGAAGACTCAGACCAAGACCAAGCTAGTGTAGTCCCAGTCAGACAACTGGTTCCCTCGTGGAGGGCTTGTTTATAGTCAAGGCTTCTCTAAGCCATTTGTTAAACTTGTCTGTACTCAGACCTACTTTGCTTCCGCATGCTTGTTGTAATGTTGGATCACAGACTTGTGGTCTCTGTGTGCACTCTGTAAGAGTTATTTAATAAAGATGTATACATTGTAGATAATTTCAATGATACCTGCTGTTCATACTAGACATGTGTGCTGCGTGTATGTTTATAACATGCATGTCTTAGTATGGGTTTTCGAGACCTTAGTTGTGATCTGGCTGGCGGTCTTTTATACACCAAGTGGCCCTTAGATGTGCGCAGCTTGGGGCATCGCGATGCGATTGTTCGTGACTCCGTCACGTGCACATTTTGATGTATGATCGAGCCCGCCCTAGACCCCGACTAAGTGATCGGGCTGGAGTAAGTCTATGTAAGGGTTATAATACAATCGATAGTATGGTTGAGGCGACTCGTCTATGAGTATGGGAGTTCACCACCCATATCATTTAGACTTGTGTGCGGACGATGAGGACCCATTTACGTTGATCATCCGGCCTGGATGGGATGCCCCTCACGTTCGATACTTTCCGAGAACGTTCTGTGCTTGGCCTTGTCTGCTTAGACAAGTGGGTACGGTTCTCGGCTCTCCATATGATTGTGTTGTAGCGAGGCTTGCATACGCTAACCCCGGGTCCCGACAAGGTCCCCACATAGCTATATGCATATATGATCATCTCTATGGAGTACAAGGTATAAGAGGGAGTACGAGTGTGGATCTCTCAAAAGGAATAGTAGTGTTGCCCCCTTCTCTCTTTTTATGTTCTTTTTCTCTTTTTCATTTTTTTGAATTCTTTTGATGGAATCAATGGCTCTTTCTATTTAACTCTCATTTTTCCTCTTTGGGATCTTTTAAATTTGTCCTCTTTGGGATATTTTCCTCACTTAAGGGCAACACTCTATTTTACAAGAAGTATAGAAGATCTTTCACACTTTACAAGGTACTTAACATAAAGAAGATGTAGCTATCATGATGTATGCAAATGTATGCCTCTGCCAGTGTAACAGGAAGATGTATGACATGAAGATCAAGTCATGAGAAGGTGGATGTTGCATGGCAATATATCTCAGAAAGGCTATGGAAATGCCTTGATAGGTAGGTATGGTGGCTGTTTTGAGGAAAGATATAAGGAGGTTTATGATGACAGAGTGTATCATGCCAAGGGTTTGGATGCACCGGCGAGGTGGACGCCAACCCTGGGAGTGAGAAGAGGGCAATCCGCGGTACCGAAGAGGCTAGCAAATATGAGGAGGTGGAAGTGTCAACTTTCAGTACCTACATTAGTACGAAGAACTCATGCACTTATTATCGGTAAATCTCAATCTAATTAGGAGGTTCACAAAGAGACAAGTACCCCGAGGAGTGTATGGGGGTTTGGTTTTCCTTGCACATCCTCGACTCATGGTACGAGTGTACTCTAATATCCGATCCCTCCAAAGATTAGTGATCCATCTACTAGCTAGAGTTCTCAACTAGTTTTTGTAGTTTTTGAAAATAAACACGGATTGCCCAAAATACGACACATATCACTAATAGTCTAGAGCTCTTGACATCAAAAGTTTAAACATTACTCACAACAATACCTCAAAACTATTGCAAGTTACTACTACAATTGAATAGCAACCTCAGTTACCTACTTAAAGTCAAGACACAACTCAGTGCAAAAACCAACTCTATTAAGAAGATAAACATGGAAACTAAAGAGAGTTCCAGCAACAAACTAAACAAAAGCTCTAGAAAAAGATAAACATGAAAGCACAAGATCTAAACATGACAACATCTACGAAAAGATAAAGAACACACAACAAAAGAAAGATAAGCATGAAAATCCTATGATGTGTTCTAGATTGAAGTGGAGCGTGTTTCTCTCCCACACAAAGAAAGTTGGGTTCTAACTTGTTATGATCTGCAAACAAATCTAAAGAAAACTAAAGAGCGAGACGCTCCAAGCATAGCACATAACACATGAAATGATAAAGATATAATGAGACAAAGGACGAACTAATTATTGTTGATGGAGAAGGGGATGCATGGGGGCATCCCCAATCTTAGACGCTTGAGTATCCTTGGATATTTATTGGGGATGCATGGGGGCATCCCAAGCTTGAGCGTTTGACACTCCCGGATCTTCTTTAATCATCTTTCCTCGCACACTTGAAAACTCCCTTCATACATAACTCATCATAAGCTGATTAGAGAGGTTAGTACCCTTAATAAAATAATTTGCCTCTACTGGAAATAAAGATTTTCAGTGAAGGGCTACTTTTTCTCAATATTTCCAAAAGGTTTTTGCAAAGAAAAAGCTAGCGCAAGACTTGCAAAAGTGAGAAAGGCAAAACATGGCAGAATTTGTGAAAAACAGACCAGCAGGTAGTAAATAATTTTTTCGGGGTACTTCTGCAACTCAAATCAAAAAACTCAGAACATACGCTCGAAAGCCAATTACATAGAGCACGCTGTCAAAGCAATTCAGATCAAAAACATGATCTGGTGATTTTAGGAGAATTTTTCCGTCCAAGGACAGAATCTGTTTTCTGGACAACATGTCACATCTTTTGAACTTTCTTGCATTCGGAGGCTAAACTTGGCACAAAGCTTAAAAATAAAGATACAATGATGTTGGTACAGTAGTAACAATCATCAAGACCACTAAAAACAGAAGTAAAAACATCTTGGGTTGCCTCCCAACAAGCGCTTTCTTTTACGCCTTTAAGCTAGGCAAGAAGCAAAAAGATCAAGTTTTATCAAGAGAAAGAGAATAGCTAGCCCGTGTAACGGACTCAAACGGTAACTTAATCTTCTTCCTAGGGAAGTGTTCCATCCCCTTTTTAAGAGGAATTGAAATTTTATATTCCCCTCTTTCATGTCAATAACAGCACCAACGGTGCGAAGAAAAGGACGTCCCAAATTAATTGGACATAAAGGTTCACACTCTATGTCCATAATAGTAAAATCAACAGGAACATAATTGTCATTGACAATGATAAGAACATCGTCGATCTTCCCCAAAGGTTTCTTTACGAAAGAATCAACGGGAAGAATACCAAAATAACAAGGATCAAAAGGTTTCAATTCAAACATAGCATACATTCTTTTGGGCATAACGGAGGTACTAGCTCCAACAGCACATAAAGCATAAGAAGAGAAGTTATTCAATTTAATTTTGATAATAGGATACCAACCATATTCTAGCTTCCTAGGTATGGAGGCTTCTACTCTAAGCTTCTCCTCCCTAGCTTTAATGAGAGCATTAGTGATATGCTCCGTGAAGGCGAGATTTAGCGTGCTAGTGTGGGGGCCTCTAGACATTTTGTGTAACAAGTTAATAACTTCTGAAAGGTTGCAACTATCAAAATCAATGTCACTACTATCAAATGTGGTAGTGGTGTCATCTAGGCTCACTTATTTGAAAGACTCTATGTTCATAGGAGTTTCTTCTTCTATGGTTGAGGTAATAGCATCACCATTAATAGGACCAATGGGACTAGGAGTGTGTTGGGTGCTAAAAGTTTGGGTATCCTCAACAATTTGGATAGTGGCAACTGTGTGGTGTGTAGGAAGGCTCTTAATTCTATCTTCTTCCATGGGGATAACTTCGGGTTTGGCTGCCATCTGGTTTATCAAAGTAGCTTGCGAGTGAGACATGTTTGAAACATAAGTTTTAGTGGCAGTAAGTCTAATTTGGAGATTAGAAATCTCACTGTTCAGGCTCTCAAGTTGCTTGCTAATGTTTTGCAAAATAGAAGTGTGCTCACCTAATTGTCTGGAGAAGGCTTTGTTTTGTTCAAACTGTGTGTGGATGTAATTTTTAGTGGCCTTCTCTAATTCTACCAGTTTCTCATAGCTAGGTAAATCTCTATCTTTATAACCTTGACCATAGGAGTTGTTGTTGTTCCTATAGTTGTTGGATGGGAACGGCCTAGGATTGCTAGCAAAATTACTCCTATAAGCATTATTGTTGAAGTTGTTTCTAGAGAAAAAGTTCACATCTACTTGTTCTTGAGCAACCAAAGAATTTAAAGGAACATAATGAGGATCAATAGGAGATTGCTTGGTAAGTAGAGACATAATCAAGTCAACTTTTTCATATAGGGAGGAAATCTCCTTGACCGAGTTTACCTTCCTACCTGTTGGAGCTCGTTCGGTGTGCCATTGAGAATAGTTGGTCATCATCTCATCTAGTAGTTTTGTGGCAGCACCAAGTGTTGTTGACATAAAGGTTCCTCTCGCGGCCGAATCTAACAGGTTCCGCGAGGTAAAGTTCAAGCCTGCATAAAAAGTCTGGATAACCATCCAAGTAGTCAATCCATGTGTAGACCATTTCTTAACAAGAGATTTCATTCGTTCCCAAGCTTGGGCAACGTGTTCATTATCCAATTGCTTAAAATTCACAATATTACTCCTCAATTGGATAATTTTAGCAGGTGGGTAGCACTTCCCAATAAAAGCATCCTTGCACTTATCCCAAGAATCTATGCTATTCCTAGGCAAGGATTGAAACCAAATTTTAGCTCCTTCCCTCAAGGAGAAAGGAAAAAGCTTAAGCTTAACAATATCACCTTCCACTTCTTTATACTTTTGCATATCACACAGCTCAACAAAATTATTTAAGTGTAAAGCAGCATCATCTCCAGCACCAGAGAATTGATCTCTCATAACAAGGTTTAACAAAGCAGGTTTAATTTCATAAGAGGTAGATGAAGTGGCACGAGTAGCAATAGGAGTGCAGATAAAATCATTGTTATTGTGACTAGTGAAGTCACACAACTTGGCGTTTTCAGTGGAACCCATAGCAGCAAACATGATAAGCAACTTTTTTTGTGATTTTTGATAAAGGACACTAAGATAAAAACTGAAAGGTGAACTAACAAGACAAAAAAGCAAAGGTAAACGATAGCGTGCAACTCCCCTATCTTGAAGATTGGAGTCCCCGGCAACGGCGCCAGAAATTGGCTTGACTGCACTGAAGTAGTGCTCCTCGTTGGCTACCCCAAGTGGAAGGTTGAGATGTAGCACATAAGAAAATTTCCCTTGGCAAAGATACCAAGGTTGAGAGTCAGTCCAGTAGGACTCCAAGGTCGACAAGTAGGTGGTTCGGCAAGTGACGCACCGTTTATGATAATCACTTGCTTCGCCTGGACCTGCACACACAACAAATAACTTTGCTCCCAATGAGTACAGAGAGGTTTTCAATCTTTCTGGCCTCGCCGTTTACAATGGATCAACGCAACAGATAATAGGTAGTGATAACTGCAACTGGAAAGTAAAAGCAGGAAGTAAATTGAGGGTGTAACAGTGGTGGAAATATGGACCAGGGTTCCATGATGTTCCCTAGTGATGTCTCTCTCCAAAAAGATGATAAAACTTCTATGCGAGGTAAAAAAATCACATCTGGGCAATTGACAGGATTACGACGCAAACCAATGCTAACTATTCTACAAAGAAAGGAAGAGGCTCAAAAGCATTGGCGGTATGCCAAGATAAGTAGACCAAAATCCATCCGCATCTACTACTAATCATCCACTTTGAGATATCTATCCAGAACATCTCGCTAGTATTAAGTTGCGAGACCCACCCAAAGTGTAAACCCAAAGCAACAGACAACTGCATTAAAAGAACTTTGCGTAAAGTAAACAATCCTTGCAACCGCGGTTACAAGCATCGTTGTTTTCCCCCTTGCGGCAACAGCACATCCCCTAGACTCATGTTTCTGTCACTCAAGCTAGTCATTAGGGGGCATGAACGCACAATCAAGCATAACGCTCCCTCTTGGAGTCACTACCTACTACTTGGCCAAATCAATAAACAGCAACGGAGAACATGCAAGAATTACTCAAGAACAAAAATATAAAAGAGAAGAAACAAATATATTACTCAATCACAATCTGAACATAGTCTCATAATCCATCAGATCCCAGTAAACTCAGCATAGCAACAACATAAAGAATTACATATGTGCGTGATCATGTAGGGCAGCTCACAAGGTCTAATCCATGAAGAACAAAGAGGGGAGGAGAACATCACATAGCTATTGATCATGGACCCATGGTCCAAGGTGGACTACTCACGGATAATCCGGGAAGCGTCCATGGTGGTGGAGAAGCTCCCAGAGGTCAACCATCCCACCGGTAGGGTGCCGCAAAGAGGTTTTCTGATGCTCTCGATCTTGGAAGCGCGGCGGCGGCGAACAGAGGCGAGATCGCGAAAAGGGTTCTGTCTTCAGGGGTTTCGGGTCGAGAGATAAATATAGGCAAAGGGGGGCCACCAGGGGTCCAGGCGGCCCCCTAGCGCGGCCCCACCCTAGGGCGCGCCGGGAGGGCGCCTAGGGCCCTCGTGGGTTCCCTCTGGGCCCCCTTCGGGACTCTAGAAGGTTCCGTACGCTGATTTTTTATTGGATTTTTCTGGAATTTTTGGAGCATTTTTAATACGGGGGAAACCTGAAATAGAAAAACAGGAGATAACAGAAACTGACACTGAGGTGCACTGAGTTAATAGGTTAGTCCAAATATGATCAAAAGTGTATGAAAGTGTATTTAAAACATAGCAATATCACACAAAACATGCATGGAGCAAGCAGAAATTATAGATACGTTTGGGACGTATCAACATCCCCAAGCTTAATTCCTGCTCGTCTTCGAGTAGGTAAATGATTACAAGCATAATTTCTGTGGTGACATGCTAACAACCATATAAGAACTTTTAAGTAAAGCAATCAAGATATGTAATTCAATTCAAGTCATAATAGTCAAGAGTCTATATTACAATTGAAACAAGCAACATAAGAACCACTACACCACGGGAAGGATCTAACGGCAGAGGACTACCGGCAAAGATGGACCTATGCCGACAGTTAGGGGGTCGTTAAATGGTAACTACCGGCAAATGTGTAGCACTGGTTGTTATGAGATGGTGGTGGCAATCCAACTGCCGGCATAGATTCGGGCATGACGGCTGTCAATTGCCGGCAAAAATATTTGGCGCTGGAATAAAAAAAGGCGCGCGAAGATGAAAATAGCAGAGGAAAAAAAAGGCGCCCTGGAGGGAATATCCCAGAATCTCGCGTCGCTTCCCCTCTTCTCTCCAAATCCCTAAACTCGCCCCTCTCCCACATCGTGCCCTCCTCCGCCGCCTCCCCTCCCCACCACTACGCCACCGCTACCCACCGCTCCGCCACCGCTCCCCTCCCCACGGCCACCACTCCCCACCGCTCCTCCAGCATCTCCCAACGGCTCTCCCTCTGCCGCATCTTGCTCTATCGTCCCACTGCAGGAGTTAGGAGAGGAAAGGTGGAATTCGAGGAGGAAAGGAGGAGGAGAATCAGGAGGGGCGCACCCAACCACCGCGGTCGCTGTCCTCCTCGACAACAACGCAGCGGCAAAGGAGGAGTCAGGGTTGGAGCTCCTACCTACTGCAGCCGCAGTCATGGACCTGAAACCCTAGCCCACAAGCTCAGGATCCGCAAGAAGGAGGAGGCACAGCTTAGGATCCGGCCCCGAAGGGCTCGACTATGGTAGGTACGAATCCATCCCTCCTCCCCTTATATTCTCCTCTTCTCTCTCTCTCTCTCTGACCCCGTCTCATCTCCCTCTCTAACGACGCCATGGTCCCATGGAAGGGAAACCAACAACAACAACGTGTTCCTCTTCCTGCGACCCTCGCTGACGGGGATCAACCCCGGCAAATCCCATGGTCAGGGACCCTGGGTTAGTCATAGAGATAGGCACAGGTTGGACGATACTCGTCGGCTAACAGGAGAAGAAGTTCCTTCTCGATATTATTGCGTGAGGGGGCGATTACAGTGGAGGCCAAGGCGAGTTCTCGCAAGGCTAGGATGGGTAGATGCGTATTGAGTTGATCCGGACGTCTCCCCTCCCAGCCTTTATATACTAGGCTAGGTCTCGGGGAGTCCGTGCTAGGTTACAGAGATAGTTTCCTAGTTCTAGTCTTGCCTTGTACGCCAAGTTGCACCTTCCATGTTAGTCACGGACTCCTACGTCGGTGCTTGGTTGGGCCAATCGTGGGCTTGTCGTAGATTCCCAATGGGACTTCTGTCTTCATGCGCACCAGGTAGTCTCACATGTAGGAGTCGTGGGGTCACCCCCTCGTCAGTATCCCCCGAGTGCCTGGGGGACTCGAAGAGTCGCGCAGGGACTCAAATTCTTCTGCGCCTTTATTTTTTGTAAGTGCGGCATCGCCACGGGTCGCTGGCAGTTTGAGCCATGACAATATTTGTTTCGAGGGATTGCTAAGCTGAAAGGGCCCAAGGAGTCGACTGGTCGAGCCTTGGTGAATTGTGCTAGTGACAAATACCACAGTAGCCCAATCAAGCTCATGTCCCTCGACATGAACTTGGAACACTGGTGTCAAGCAAAGTCATGCCGTTGCAGGTCTTATAGGATCAATTGCCGCCAGTCTAAGCACATAGCCTGAGCGCGTCCGCTCGGCTCTTTCTATCATGCGAGCGCATGGAAAAGGCCGGGAGTGAAATCTCTCTGCGGCAAGTCCCGGCCTGGCCGTCCTTCGCAGCGGGGTCTTACCTACACGCTAAGCTTGCGTGGCATCTGGGTACAGTGTGTCATAGTGCAGGCATAATTTGTTTTTGTTGAGGCACGGAGCCTGATTTAGCAATGCACCCACTTGGAATAAACAATCAAGTGAGCTGTTTTAGTCGTCACCCGCGGAGTTTGTAATGAACTCAGGCGAGGAAGATAGCACTCACTCGGAAAGTCGTCGAGTGTGCGAGTAGGTCATGTTTATTGAATTGCTGAGTCTTTTCTGCGAGTGGTCACTCGAATGGTTTTCTGCTCTTGGGTGAGGGAGAACCCGAACTCTGAGAGTATGTTGTTTTCTGCTGGCGCGAGTGATCACTCGAGCACATCTTTGCCTTCTGGGTGAGGGAGCACCTGAACTCAAAAGGGTACTGCCAATGGGAGTAAAGGATAATTTGAAATAATATGGAAAAGCATGTGAAGAGCTGAATGCTGACCAAAGATGCATGTTTGAGACGTTTTTACTGGTCTTCCTGTCAGGTTGGGTCGCCATGTCAAGTGAAAATGAAGTGACTTGATGTCTGTGGCCTGAAAATTTTGCGCTGCGTGATGATGCCCTCGTTTTTGCGCGTGGTGGGCGGTATGGTTAGTGCGTCGGTTGAGTTTTCCATGTTTCTCGGCTGTCGTGGGATCGTGCCACGTCTGCTGGGTTCCAGAACTTGCAGTGGCGATTTGCTTGCTCTGGCTGTTGGTTAAATACCGGGGAGTCTTGTTTGTTTAGGTTTTCACCCAGCTGCAGCCTTCTCTTTCTTCTTCTTTCTTCGTTCTCTGCCTCCTGCCTGCCTGTTCCTGCGATTTGCTGGTTTAGATCCATGACCAAGCGTCCTCGCAGTGCTGCACAGGAATCGGCGAGGATGACCGGTAGATGGGAGCACTCTGCTTTTGGAGCTGCAGATCTGGATGAGCTTGTGGCCGACGGCGTGGTGGCGCGTGATGCCGCCCGGATTCCTGGTGATGAGGAAGTTCCTGCGCCCCGTCCAGATGAGCGGGTATGCTTTCAGAGCTTCTTCCCTCGTGGGTTTGCACTTCCCATTCATCCTTTCCTTTGGGGGTTTCTTTGCGCCTACCAGTTGCAACTGCATGATTTGACCCGCAATGGGATTCTGCACATTGCCTGTTTCATTACGCTCTGTGAGGGTTTCTTGGGAATCTATCCCCATTGGGCCCTCTGGAAACGTCTCTTCAATGTGAAGAGCACAAATTCTGAATATGCCATTGGGGGAGTGGGTATTTCCATTAAGGAGAAATCTGCCTATTTTGATCTGGAGAAGCTAGACTCCCTCTTTTCGTGGCGGAGGAGCTGGTTTTATTTGAAGGACCAATGTGTTGAGGCCCAGTGGCTTGGTCTGCCCCCTTTCGATCCTGCTGTGCGGGCGGTTAAGCAATCTTCATGGGCCCATCCTTTGTCTGCTCGCGAGTCATCTCTCGTGGAACCGTTTGTGCAACGGATTACTACTTTGAAGGATGAATTGACTGGTGGCCAGCTTATCTTCGTGTTTGTTAAGAGACGTGTCCAGCCGCTTCAGCATCGGGTGTGCCCCATGTGGCAGTACACTGGGCCTGATAACTCGACCAGGTGTTCGCCCGAGGAGTTTTCCGATGACGACCTTTTGTCCCGAGTTCAGCAAGTCACGAAGTGCACGAGTATTGGGGAGCAGAGTCTTGTTCGTCCTTACTCTGCTGACTTGCCACTTCCCCAGGTACTTGTCTTTGATTTATTTTTGTTCTGGTGAATCGTTTCTGTTGACTGCTGATGTTGGTTTGATCTTTAGGGTCACATCCCGCTGTTGAACAATCCACCGCAGCCTGAAGATGTGGATATACTCGATGAACCTGGTGAGGTTGATCCCGTGCCTGCGAGTGGTGGGGGTGCTTCTGGCGCTTCGGGTGCTGTTGCTGTCGAGTCCGCGGGTGCCCCACCATCAGTTGCTGATGACTCTGAAGGTTCGAGTCCTCTTCGTGTCAAGCGCATTCGCCCCGTGAGTGGTCGTGATGCGGCGGGTGACGGCGACGGCTTGCTAGTGGTCGTGCAGCCTGCTGCGCTGTGTCCTCCTCCTGCTGCGTCGAAAAAGCGCAGGTTCGGGATGTTGCTGCGTCCAGGCGCTGCGCCTGCTGGGTTAGTTTACATTTCTACTTTGTCTTCTCTGGTTTCCGTTGCGCTGAATTGTGTTCTAAAGATGGTCCGTTTTGCAGGACTGCTCCCGCTCCGGCTGCTTCTTCTGCAAGTGCTGGTGCTGCCGCTGCTCCTTCTACTGATTCTGGTGCGGCGTCTGATCGGCTGGCTGGTTCCACCACTCCCGCGGTTTCGAGTGCTCGGACGGCTCCTTTGACCACAGGTGCAGAGGGAACTTCTGCGATTTCTCCGTCTGGGGGGTCTGCCGCGGCTGTTGCGGCTCTTGAAAGGGACTTTCCTCCAGACGTTAAACCTGCGATTTCTGCAGAGCACTTCTTGGAGAGGCGTGATCTCTCTGCTGAAGATAAGGCGAATTTTTTTGATCACATGGCTGAGCAGGTGTGTGCTTTTTTTGTCTTTCTGATCTTTTGCAGCAGTAGTTTATGATGTTGGTCTTCCTTTTGTTTGTCTTGTATATATTGGGAGCACGGCAGTGCCCCCAATGGGAGTAGCCCCCGAGGCTGCAAGCAATCATTTGTGATTGGTTGTAGTCTTTGATTTTCTTCTTTCCTTTGCCTTTGTCTTGATGTACTTGCTTGGGTGCAACCTTTGTTCCGGATGTGCGAACACGTGCTGACTGAAACTGATCGGTGGCGACGCGCTCATGACTCGGTCCAGGAGAGTTTGACTGCTATGAGACGTGAGATCGTGGTTCTTGCTTCTTGCTTCTTTGGCTGGTTGATTTCGTCTGACTGATGTTTTGCTCCGTAGGTCGTAAGAAGGGTGCTGACAAGCGGGCGGAGGCTGCCAAGAAAGAACTTGCTGAGCTTCGGGCTTCTCTGGAGTCCAAAGAGACAGAGCTGCAGGAGCAGCATGGCGAGCTCGAGCGTTTAAGGAGGGTAGAAGAGCAGTTTCTCCAGGCCGAGAAGGCTAAGTGCGAGTGCCTGCAGGATTTGGCTGGCTCCCTGACTGGTTAGCATATTCTTCCTGTCGTCCGTTTGCTGGTGTTTGTTTGTCTCTGAAGTTGCCGGAATTTTAACCCTCCTCTTTTTTCTTTCCAGCTTCTGCGGGTATTGGGGCGGTGGAGGTCGCTGCTGCAGGTTCGGGTGTTCTCCGTGGCTCTGTAGATGTTGCCTCGGGTGCTGCTGTGGCTGTTGGGGATGTCTGTGCTTGGGCTTCCACTCTCCTGAAGCTTCTCCATGAGCAGGGAACATAATTGTCCCAAAGGACGTCCCAAAATAATTGGACATAAAGGTTCACACTCTATGTCCATAATAGTAAAATCAACGGGAACATAATTGTCATTGACAAAGATAAGAACATCGTCGATCTCCCCCAAAGGTTTCTTTACAAAAGAATCAATGGGACGAACACCAAAAGAACAAGGATCAAAAGGTTTCAATTCAAACATATCATACATTCTTTTGGGCATAACGGAGGTACTAGCTCCAACATCACATAAAGACTAAGAACAGAAGTTATTCAATTTAATTTTGATCATAGGATCCCAACCATATTCTAGCTTCCTAGGTATGGAGGCTTCTACTCTAAGCTTCTCGTCCCTAGCTTTAGTGAGAGCATTAGTAATATGCTCTGTGCAGGCAAGATTTATCGTGCTAGTGTGGGGGTCTTGTGACACCCTTGATTTTGGAACTTTCTTTTTCCAAAAACTTTTCTGATTTATTTCTGGATTTTCCATTGGATTTGATTTTGAGCACCTCTTTGGACTTGAAACTTGGGAATATTTTCTCTCCATGCTCAAGTAACTCTTTTTTCCAAGACTCTCCCATATCATTCCATTGATCCATCCCATCCAAGCCACATTTGTATTCAAGCCATGTATTCCTTTTCCAATAAAAGGAATATTCCTATTATTTGAGGATTGTGAAGCAACACCTATTTATATTTCTCCATAAATCTCCAAATAATTCCCACATTCTCTTGACATCATATATTGCCAAATTCTCCAAAAACATTGCATGGCCCAAGTGATTTTTTCCTCTAGAAAAATTCATTTGTCTGTGGGGGCAGAATGGAGCATTGTGAAGGGAGTGCCATTTATCTTGATCCATTGCTGGTGAAGCTTTTTGGGCAACCTCATATGATCGTATCATTAGCCTACACCAAATTTCACCATCATTTGCCTAGCCAAACTCCCACCATAAATTCACAAAGTTTGGATGCAGCAAGGGGGCATTGTGAAGGAAGTGCAAGCTAGGGGATTCCATTGGCCTTGAAACTTTTTGAGAATGATCCTACCACAAAATAACTCCCCCAAACCAGATGTGAGAAAAATCCCATCCACTATTTGAGTGCATCATCATTGTCAAGTTTCTGACAAGTGAGGTACCTTGGGAAGCAAGTGCTAGCTAGGAAACTCCAATGGCCATGAAACTTTGAACACTTGTGAACCACCCCAAATAACCAAGCTACATGAAATTTCATCCCAATCCATCAAGCCAAAGTGAGGATAGCTTCATCAAGGAGTTCCTGGTCCATTTGGCACTTTACAAAGGAGGTACCCTAACCCTTTGGCCATTTGGGCTGCAACTTTCCATAATGCTAGTCCTTTGAACCCTGTAGCCATGTGACAACCCCTCCCCCACCCCCTAATCACCATTTGATCACAATTAGCCCTCCAAGTTTGCAACACTGACCTTGTCAGTGAAGCTGTGATCACCCCCTTGCCTCCCTTGACACTCCAGTTGTACCACTGTGATCAACACCAGAAGAACCACACCCCAAACATGCTCGGCCACGATGCGACCTCCCCTGGATGCCCCAGCACAGGGTGGACACACCCTGTCATGCACACGACGTGCTCTCGCCACGCACGAGGCCACCTCGACTCGTCCACCTCGCGCTCCAGTGCGCCATCGTCGCCTAGCTGATGTCCTGCCGCGTTGCACGGCTTTACCAACACGTGTGCCGCTCTTTCCCCCTCCTGTGCTCTCCGGAATCATGAAGGCAGTTCACCGCCGTGCACAACCCGATGCCGCGCGTGCCCTCTCTTGTCGCCATCGCCCGTGCTACTCCCCTCGATTCCTCTGCTCACGCGTGCGTCTCTCGTGCCCCCAGAACTCTCTCGAACGCGCGCGTGCACCACCACCTCACCACGACCACTGCTCCACCGGGGGCACCTCTGGTTGTCGCTGCCCGAGCCGAGTACCTCGCCTCAACTATAAAAAGGGTGCCCCAGCCTTGCCTTGATGCACCAACAGTCCCACACCATCTTCAATCGAGTCCCCGCACAACCATTTAAGCCCGAGGACCTCTTCTCCCTAAATTCCGGCGAGCATGCCGCCGCGGAGTTGCCAACCGATTCTTCCCGCTGCAGAGCCTCCCCGACCAGGCCTGCAACACCGTTGAGCTCCCCTTGCCCACCTGGCCCTTCCCCAACTCAGCTCTGCTCGATTCGTGGCCGGAATCGCCGACGGCTTCAACCTCGTCGGAGCCACAGTGACCTGCGCCGCCGGGAAGACCCTCTCGTCACCGTCCGGCCATCATTTCAAGAGCTGCGGGTACGGGCGGGTGCGCCAGCGTGCCCCCGTTCGAGTTGTGCCATCTCCAACCCCAACCGAGTCCTCCTCGCCGGAGTCCGTCGTCGGTGAGCTCGTTTCTCCTCTGCTCCCCTCTCTCTCTCTGGTCATATGACAGGTGTGGCCCACCTATCATAGACCCCCTCCAGCCCGAACTGTTTTCTTAAGGAAAACGTATTCTGAAGACCCGCCTTCGACGTCACCCTGTTAAAAATCAGAGAAAAATGATTTAAATCATTTTAAATCAATTATTTTGACCCAAGTTTGACCACCTCTATCTCCTAAACTATAAGTCCAAATGGAGTGATTCTTTTTGCATTGGTTTGCTCTTGAGCTTCTCTTTAATTTGGCATAGGTTTTGTTCCATGATTTGCTGTTGTGATTTAATGGTCAAATAAAAGAGTATTTGACCCTTTTCTTTACCGTTGCTTTATTTGATTTATTTTTAGGGCTTGTCTTGTTGAAGACCAGGAGATTTCCACCCTCCCTTGTTGGTGAAGGAAAGCCACAATTTCTTTTGCACCCTTGTAAAGCTTTGACATTCTTGAAAAGTTGATGTAACCTTCGGCGATGTGACATTCTTTGATCATGACATGCTTGGACCACTTTGGTGATGTTGCTCTATTGTATTTTGCTTGAATAGGTTATCACCATGCCATGCTATGTCCATATGCTTTTATACATGATATGCCATGTTATGCTCATAATAAGTTCTGATCATGTTACCACCGTATCATGCTTAGCTACATTGATGCTATTGCTATGTTGCATGTTAATAACGTGATCATCTTAACATGGATAAGTTAATCAAGTGAATGTGATCTGAATCATGATGTGACTATAACCGTATCTTGGCCTATCCCACTTATGTTGATATGCCATTAATTTAAATGTTCATGTTGCACATGATGCTTGTGTTGGCCGTTGGAAATATGTTTCGTGACAAGTTGATCAGGTGCCACCGAACCGAACTCACTGGTGCAGCCACAATCGCCTGTATGGGAAGGCCTTGGCTTGGTCTATCGGTGTGCTCTCTTATTCGTATCACCATCGAGGGGAGGTTATGCGCGCGTGGTTACCCTGGCCCGGTAAGCGGCGATAGTCTCGAGAGCCAGTTTGGTTATTGCGCACAGTCCCCGTTTGGGACAAAGTTTATGGACCATGCGATGGTCAATTGCCATGCGATGGCTGGTGTGTCTGGAGGACACGGGGCTACCGAGGGCATGACTAGCGAGGTATGCAAGGTGATACGGTAATGGAGGCATGCGGTAGATAGGTCTCGTTGGAGAAGTCTTAGTCCACTCCTATGGTACGAGTTCTGAGGTTCCTGTGGGATAAGTTCCAAGGTACTGGATGGAGGAAGAGCTCCATAGTGTGGGTAAAGTGCACAAAATCTGCAGAGTCACACAAATCTATTTGAATAGCCGAGTCCATGGTATTGGACGCAGTTCATAGTAGGTCACACCATGAGATCAACATGAGTTCAGTGGGATGATTGTGCTAGGTTGGTGGTCATGCGATGACCCGTTGATCATGTGATGATCGGATTTGTTGGGTGGTAACTGAAGGACACCTAACCCGTTGATGGATCATGCGATGATCCATATAAGTTGATGGCCATGTGATGGTCGGTGATCAAGTCGGCAAGGACTCTAAGGTAAGCCACATGATCATGCGGTGATCATGTGGGGTCCATGTGACCTTAAACGATGGTTGTTTTTGCATTAGTCCTAATGCTGATGACATGCTTGATGATTATCTGGTTGCATGACGTTGATGCTCACATGTTTAACTCATTAATATACTTGAACCTACTGATGCCATGTTATTGTTTTTCCTTGGTGCTTTGGTGGTTGTGAGCTTGCAAGTACATTCGATGTACTGACCTGGCGTGTCATGCCAGATTTCCAGGCCATGCTTTGGATGTGTAGTACGACGTTCCCGGTGCTTGCGATCTAGGAGGTGTCCCAGCCAGTGTCCCTGTGGAGTGGAGTTCATCACCGTCGCCCTTGTTCCGCTGCCAAGTTATATTCCGCTGCTAGAAAGTTAGTCTGCTGCTTGATGTAGATCTGTGGTTAGCTTGAGGAGCAAGCTTGTTCTTCGTCTCGCTCCGCCAGCGTTGTAATAAACTCCTTGTACCCGTATCTTTGGTAATAAAAATCTGTTCAGTTCTATATCAAGCAGTGCCGTGTTCCAGAAGACGTGATCTCTTGGCTGGAGCACGGGGCATTCCGGTCCTCTGAGCCGGGGTGCCATAAGCTTGGTATGAGATCAGGACTGGCTGTAGGACACCCTAGTCTGCACAAACGTTAGAAGGACGTTAGAATGACGTTAGAGCTATAAGTTATCGCTTGCTTGTGTGGTGCAATTGATTGCTGCATTTTTTTGTTGCATGGGTTGCATGTTGTGTGACGTCATCTTTTTGGTGTGTGATCTTGACTCACTTTCAGTGATATGTATCTTTGCTTCGATTCGGCGGTGCATTATTTGATCCCTTGATGTTTAATGAGCATGTTTTTGCAGGTAGTGTATGACTCTGATGGAACCTTGCTCGCTTTCTTTTGGATAACGACACCACGCCTGGTTCTGAGCTGATTCGTCTTCGGCCGTCCGGGGTGGATGCATATTTTATATTTCTCTTTTCAACATTCGACCCGTGTTCTGAGCTGCTTTTCGGCCGTCTCGGACAGTTGTTGAAATTCTTTTCGTAGTGGCGACCCTATGTTCTGAGCTGATTTCTCGGCCGTCTGAGGGGACCTCTGCATTCTTTTAATCAATGTTGCCTCATGTTCTGAGCTGATTCCTGGTCGGACGTCTTGAGCAGTGCTTGAGTTATTCCAGTAAACGTCTGATACGTCCAAAATGCGTCACTATTTTATATAGTAATTCTTTCTTATTCATTGATATATTTCATGTTATGATGTTGTTCTTATGTTGTTTTGGCTTATTTTACATAGTTTGCAAATTTCCGATGCCGAAGCAGCAGACGCAGAATTCAGTGGTAAAAAGTGGACGTTGAGTTGCTGAAGAAGAATACCTCCAAATTACCTAAAAATCGACGGAGGGAATTTTCAGAAGATTAACGAAGACACGTCGAAAAGGGCCCAGAGGGGGGCCACAGGGTGCCCAGGCGGCAATCTAGCGCGGCCCCCACCCTGGCCACGCCAGGAGGTCGCCTGGACCCCTTCGGCCACTATCGGCTCCCCCTTTGGCCTATATATCGCTCATATACCAATAACCCTAGAAAAGAGAGAGTTTTCGGAGTTCCGCCGCCGCTCCGTGGCGTAAACCTACAGAGGAGAAAAGACATCTCCGGAGGGCAGATTCCGGCGAGGAGACCACTTCCTGGAAGGGGAGATCATCGCCATCGTCATCACCATCGTCACAGGCATCATCGAGATCATCATCAACATCATCCCCAACATCAGCACCATCTTCATCTTCATCCAATCTCACCTCACAAGTCCAACTTGTGTTGTAATCCGTACTATCTATCCTCTCCACTCTACCAGTGTTGATTACTTCCGTGTGATGAATGCTATTGAGTTTTGTTGGAGAATTATCATTGTGTCCAGATTGTTTATCATCTATTTATCCCCACTGCTCATGATCTCTTTTATTTCTTGTGATTAGTTACTTTAGTTCTTGAGGACATGGGAGAAGTCTAGTTGTTAGTAGTCATATGATGTTGAAGTAATATGTGTTGTTTGATATTTAAGTTGTGTTGTTATTTTCCTAGTGGTGTTGTGTGAGTCGAACACTCAACACTTCGCCTTAATAAGGACCTAGGGGAATACATTGTGTACAAAGGATGCTTACGGTGGGTTGCCGGAGTGACAGAAACCTGAAACCCAGTTCACACTCTTTTGCACAAGGGAACAATGGATCATCGATCGTATTGCTATGGTTAGGCTTTTTCCTTAATTACTATCTTGTATTTGCGGATGCTTTCACGGTGTTTAATCATAAGAGTTCACTTATCTTAGTCTAGAGGTTGCACTAGCATAGATCCACTTATCAACACGACACATAGTACCAATACGGATTATGGCGAAAGCACATGACTATTTCTCCCGTGTGTCCTCAAGAACACTTTAGCCTTTATAAGTTCAGTTTCTAGGCCTATCCGTTGCTCAAAAGGATTGGGCCACTTGTTACTCCTCAGTGCTATTTACTTTGCTTGATTTTACCTTTTTGTTGCTTATATCAAAAATCCCTAAAAAGTTATCTTTCAGTTCCTGCAGATATTTCTTTACCAATGTCACTTACCAATACATTTTGCTCCTCGTTGGGTTCGACACTCTTATTTATCGAAAACGCTACAAACGATCCCCTACAGTTGAGGGTCATCAACGTCCCAGATCAGAGTTGTAAAAACCGTTCTGGTGGCTACTGGGTTATTTGCTGGTTGAGAGGGGTTCAGATGGGCATCGACTACCACAAAAACTGGTGAAGTAGCGAGCTTTCTCTTGTTTTATTTGTTGGCTCTTCATTTGGTTCTTTGGTGTCACCTTAACCACCCTGTTGGAAAGTTGCTCATAACCCCTGCATACCTCGAAGAGTCAATGCAAGATCGCGGAACATCAGGAAGCCAACAAGTCAAGATGGGTCTACACCAGAGTGCATTAAGAAGATTTGGCCCCAGTATGAGTTCTGCCTGAATAAATCATTCGGATCAAGTCTGCGTCATTCCGGTAACCGTTATGGCCATGAAGATTCCATCAGTTAAAGGCCGCAATAAATTTGGAAGTCAGCAAGTAAAAAAGGACTCATACCTGATTGCATTGGAAGTATGTGGCGCACGTATGGATGCAACCGAAGCCATCATTTGCATCAAGTCTTCACCAACTGCGACAATCGGGAAAATTCAAGCAAAGGAAAATATAAATTTTGACCCACGAACATATGTGTCCAAGGAAGGACATACACCAGCTACAATCTTATCCAATGCAAGTTATTTCAGTATATTCTGGAAGATGGCCAAAACATATCATGAAGCCCATATCCAGCAAAGAAATGATCGGAAGAATGTTTTCCTCTAACAAGCCAGCGGTCAGTAAAATTTTCAATTTGGTACACATGCTACCATGGGAAAGTTTCGGCCATAAGGAATCTCAGCCTCCAGCGAAAAGATACCCAGCACAGCCGACATGTACAGTATATCAGTCCTCTTCAGTGTGCTATCAGGATATTTTCTTGGCCAAGACATTCAACCTTCCACCACAAGCCACCGAGTTAAGCTTACGGTGAAAGACACCCAATCGTGCTCAGTACGCCCCATGGATGGATTCAAGCACAAGCTACCCAGCTGTCTACAGTGATCGGCCGCAGAAACTTCCAGTGCAAGGAACCGGTATCACCACAATGCAAAGAGGCGAACTTTCGAGACAAGACAACCTATCCTCTTCAGTAAGCTATCGCAAAAGCTTCCGGGGTAAGACAACCCAGTCTTCTTCAACAAGCTATCAAGGCAACTTCTCGTGTACGACACCCCGCCTTCCTCGATATGCCACCGGAGAAAGCTTCTGAGGTACGGACCCAGTCTTCTCCAGCAAGATACCCCGTCCAAGCTTCGCAGACAAGCTACCCAGTCTCCCTCGACACATCATCATGCCTGCAACGGTATTGTCAGAATTCCAGTTATTCAAAGGCAGTAAAGGCTTAAGCATCGTCAAGACCCGCACATTTTATGGGAATTCTTCTCAAGTATGCGAGCAACCCCGGTGTGGATACAACCATGCTTGTAATCAAGAAAGAGTTATACACATGAACAGCGGTGAGGAACCACAACTCTCGGGAGACAAGTCAGCGGAAGGATCAGATACACACCTCAGCCTGGAGGAAAGACTGACAAAGTCATGAAGAAACACCATGAGGAAAGGAAGCAATGAAGCATTGGATCTTGCCCCAATCATGAGGGACAACTCCTCACGTCCGACAAGGCCCCGAAGAAGTATAATCTTGAGACCCCATTTATTGCAACCAAGACTATCATGGTGAGCCAGGAGACAAAAGGTGAAGGCAACCCGTCTGTCTCAGAGGAAGATGCCGAAAGAATAATAAGCCGTTATGCAAGAAGTACAAAGGAAAGAATTTTGACGAAAGTGAAGCCAGTACAAGAAGATGGTTGTCACAGTAACAAGACCCAGGACAGACAGACATGACCCATGTCGAATCTCGCTGCAATATATGCTACCAAAGTAAGCGTGCACCATGCAGGCTGCTAAAAGTATGTAACTCTTGCGAGCCCGACGGGTAAAACAAAAGAAGGAATTATATGGGCCTCAAGGTCAATCTGCCTCGATCAGTTGAAGCCATACGGACCACCATAGACACCTACAACGAAGAAATCTCACTTTATGGGAAAAGGACCACGTACCCAGCTTGTCAGCCCGAGCAGTTACCCAGGATCGGAATTGTCCGTCTTGCCGGGGTACTCCAGTCTACTTCGCTGAAGATCACCTACCCAACTCAGCATTTTGACTATAAGGACCATGTCAGAGCGCAACACGGTCTATCGCCACCCACAGATATGGCAGCGTGACAAAGAAATCTCAGCATGAGGAAACGTTCAGATTTTGTGCCCCGGCCACGACAATAAGCCTTCTGAGATATCAGCTACCCACGAAGGCCAAGCCTTATCTCTCAGAGGAGAATGCAAATGATTCAAGATTGTGCCGCAGATCAGGCCCGAGATACCCCGAGAATAGTATGGGTATCGTCAGCATTCGGCCAATGACAAGACATCTCGTTATCATACCAGTCAGCAGACAAGAGGATGAATGTCAGCAGGAAGGGATCCGATATGGCCAGCAAGAATATTTAGTCAGAGATGGATTGGGTGAAGCAAGCCCCTTGCTCCAAAAGTTATGGGATGCTACCAAGGGAACAATATGCAGTAAAAAGGAAATCCGAGACGCAATAAGTTTCCTAAGGACAATAAGTTTGCAATGGTTCCCTGAGCAACCAATTCTCGAGGGCGAGATTTTTCTAAGGGGGAAGGTTTGTGACACCCTGGATTTTGGAACTTTCTTTTTCCAAAAAACTTTTCTGATTTATTTTTGGATTTTCCATTGGATTTGATTTTGAGCACCTCTCTGGACTTGAAACTTGGGCATATTTTCTCTCCATGCTCAAGTAACCCTTGTTTCCAAGCCTCTCCCATATCATTCCATTGATCCATCCCATCCAAGACACATTTTTATTCAAGCCATGTATTCCTTTTCCAATAAAAGGAATATTCCTATTATTTGAGGATTGTGAAGCAACCCCTATTTATATTGCTCCATAAATCCCCAAATAATTCCCACATTCTATTGACAACATATCTTGACAAATTCTCCAAAAACATTGCATGGCCCAAGTGAATGTTTCCTCTAGAAAAATTCATTTGTCTGTGGGGGTAGAATGGAGAATTGTGAAGGGAGTGCCATTTATCTTAATCAATTGCTGGTGAAACTTTTTGGGCAACCTCATATGATCATATCATGAATGACGAGGGGGTGACCCCGCGACTCCTGCGTGTGAGGATACATGGTGCATACGAAGACAGAAGGCCCGATATAAGCCTCGATGGGCCCACAACTGGCCCACTCAAAGCACCGACGTAGGAGTCCGCGACCAGGATGGAGGTCAAGACTTGGCGTCCAAGCCGAAGCTTGTTTAGGAAATTGTCCCTGTAACCTAAGTTGGACTCCCCGAGACCCATCCTAGTATATAAAGGCTGGGAGGGGTGACGGCTTAGGACATCGAATCTACAATCAACACCTCCGGTCTTGAGCGAAGTCGCCTAGACCTCTACTGTAATCGCCCCCTCGCATAATACAATCGAGAAGGAAGCGCTTCTCCTTTTAGCCGATGAGTATCGCCAACCAGTTCCTTCTCTACGATCTAACCCAGGGTCCCTGACCATGGGATTTGCCGAGGCTAATCCTCGTCAATTGGCGCCGTCTGTGGGAACTACACAGGTTGGAATCACGATCTCAACGGTCCCGTCTCCAGCAAGTCACAACTCAAGGGCTCGAGCAAGACCCAACCCACTCAAAGAACTCAAGTTCATCGGAAACCTCTCCATCGCACCACCAAGATCGCTCGGCCCGCAGCTAGGCCAAGTTCAATCTTTTGGCGACCACCAAAGTCGTCACCGACGGAAAAGAACTTGACGATCCAGAAGGCAAGCGCAAGCCACGACCATGAAGCCAGCCAAGACGCTGGAACAACTACAAGAAGTGTGCATAGAAATCCCACTCGAGGAACCACAATGTGTCACAACAGCTTTGGGCTCCACTCGAGCACCCTCCACCACCCGGACACTCGCCACGGGACACGACTACGACTCCGAAACTCAGTCCGGCGAATACTACGACCCAAACCAAAGACCAGATGAGTTCGCCAAGTTCATTCGGAACCACTCGATCAACGACGGAATAGATCTCGACCCAAGGTTCCACTCCCGTTCAGAAGACCACTCGCAGTCGTTTTGAGTCACAAGAAGAAGAAGGCATGCTGGCTCCAGCAGGCTCACAACCAAAGAACAGTTGGATGGACCCTGCACAATCCACTGTTTCGAAGACGACTGGGGGCGCCTTAGAGAAGGACACACCCTGAGAGATCGTCGTCTGTTCACCGAACTCTCCAACATCCTCAAGGAAGAGAAGCAACGTGAAGCCAAACGGGCTCGAGGAACCGCGCAACCGCCAGCACCCAATTCAGAAGAGCAATACCCTATGTCTCATGGACGGGTTTGCATGATCCAAGAAGGACGACCCTCAAAAGCAAAACAGGACGCCCACACCATGCAGACCGAGAAGCCGAGGGCCTAAAAACAGAAGAAACCTACCATCTGTATGGCGCAGAGACCAACATTACTTTCTCACAAAGCGACCACCCACCCGCAATTCCAAGGCCAGGGCACGCATCGCTGGTCCTCGACGCCCAGATCGGAGGTTACGACATGGACAAAGTCTTCATGGACGGGGGCAGCAGTTTAAACATAATCTTCACCAGCACCTTACGCAAGATGCTGATTCCGCGGTTAGTCTGGAAGAAGTCCGGCATCACACTCTACGGCTTAGTTCCAGGCGAAGCAGCCGCCTTCCTCGAAACAATTGAGCTCGATGTCTTCTTCGGCAGCAGGGGCAACTTCGCAAGAAAAGTCCTCGAGTTCGAAGTACTCGACTGGCAGTCCCAATACCACGCCATACTCGGACGGCCCGCATTCGATCAATTTATGGCGGTCCCGCACTATGCGTATCGCAAGCTCAAGATGACAGGACCCTCATGGGTCATAACGGTCAATGGGGGTTTTATCAAATCAGACCAATGTGACCTCGATTTTGACGAAGTTTCTGACACGTTGGAGCTTAGTAGAAACTCGAAGAAATAGCCATGGTGACAGACAAGAGCATTTTTCCACTGGAAACCAGAAGCGAATCAAAAGAATTTACTCATGACTTCAGCGTTGACAGTGACACAGTCGCCCATCAGGTGCACCCAACGTACCCGGACAAGACGGTTTGAATCTACGCCCATCTCCCAGAAAAACAAGCAACTGCCCTCATGGTCTTCCTCCGCAAAGAATGGAAATTTTTTGCCTGGTGCCCGGCCGATATGCCCGGAATACCACGAGAGTTTGCAGAGCACGCGTGATACGTCTCAAACGTATCGATAATTTATGCTCGCTCCATGCATGTTTTGTGTGATATTGCTATGATCTAGATACACTTTCATACAGTTTTGATCATATTTGGACTAACCTACTAACTCAGTGCACCCCAGTGCCAGTTCCTGTTTTCTGCTGTTTTTCTATTTCAGTTTTCCCCATATAAAAAATGCTCCAAAAATCTGGGAAAAATCAGATAAAAAAATCAGCGTGCCGGAAGATTCCAGAAGCCCGAAGGAGGGCCAAGGGGCCACCACCAGGCACCCAAGCGGCCACCTGGCGCGGCCAAGGGCCTGGCCACGCCAGGGGGCGCTTGGGCCCCTGGTGGCCCCCTGGTGCCCCCTTCGCCTATTTATTCTCCGTCACGGGGAAACTCCAAAGACAGAACGTATTTCGCAAATTCTCCTCTGTTCTGCTGCTGCCGCGCTTCCAAGATCGGGAGCACCGTCAGGACCCTTCCCAACACCCTGTCGGAGGGAGGATCGACCTCCGGGAGCCTCTCCTCCACCATGGACGCTTCCCGGATGTGCCGATAGTAGTCTACCTTGGTCCATGGGTCCGTGATCAGTAGCTATGTGATGTTCTCCTCCCCTCTTTGTTCTTCATGGTTTAGACCTCGTGAGCTTCCCTACATGATCGAGGCACATATGTAATTCTTTCTACTTTTGCTATGCTGAGTTTGATGGGATCTGATGGATTATGAGATTATGTTCAGATTGTGATAGAGTAATATAATTGGTTCTTATCTTTTGTATTTTTGTTCCGAAGTAATTCTTGCATGTTCTCCGTTGCTATTTATTGCTTTGGCCAAGTGGTAGGTAGTGACTCCAAGAGGGAACGTTATGCTCGATTGCGAGTACATGCCCCCTGCTGACACGCTTGAGTGACAGAAACATGAGCCTAGGGGATGTGCTGTGGCCGCAAGGGGGAAAACAACAGTGCTTTTAACGGCTGTTACAAGGATTTTTTACTTTACGCAAAATTCTTTTTAATGCAGTTGTCTGTTGCTTTGGGTTTACACTTTGGGTGGGGCTCGCAAATTAATACCAGCGAGATGTTCCGGATAGATATCTCAAGGTGGATGATTAGTAGTATATACGGATGGATTTCGGTCTACTTATTTTGGCGTACTGCCCATGCTTTTGAACCTCTTCCTTTCTTTTGTAGCATAGTTAGTATTGCGGTGCGTTTATAATCCTGTCAATTTCCCTTCCGTAATTTGTTTACCTCGCATAGCAGTCTTATCGTCTTTTGGGAGAGAGACATCACTAGTGAACATCACGGGTCCCCGGTCCATATTCTCATCACTGTTTACACGCTCATTTACTTTCTTGCTTTTTTACTTTCCGTTGCTATCATTATCATTATCCTCTGTTTTTGATCCTTTGTAAACAACAAGACCGGAGAGATTGACAACCTCTCTGAACTTCGTTGGGAGCAAAGTTAATTGTGTTGTGTGCAGGTCCACGTCAGGTGCGCCGCTGACACCTACTTATCATCGTCGGAGTCCTACAGGTCGATACTCAACCTCGGTATCTTCGACGAGGGAAACTTGCTGCTATGCTGCATCTTACCTTCCACTTGGGATAACTGATACGTCCAAAACGTATCTATAATTTCTTCTTGCTCCATGCATCTTTTGTGGGATATTGCTATGATATTGATGCACTTCCATACGCTTTTGATCATATTTGGACTAACCTATTAACTCAGTGCACCCCAGTGCCAGTTCCTGTTTTCTGCTGTTTTTGTATTTCAGTTTTTCCCATTACTTGAAGTGCCAGAAAAATTTCGGGAAAAATATAGGAAAATTCAGTGACGATGGGGTGACCCCACGACTCCTACGGATGAGCCTACCTGGTGTCCATGAAGACAGAAGGACCATGAAGATACAGCCTCGGCCCACTAGTTGGCACCGACGTAGGAGTCTGTGACTCACAAGAAAGGTGCGAAGACCTGCCGTACGGAGCAAGCTAGGGTCAGGAAAGCTTACCTGTAAATGTAGATGAACTCCCCGAGACCTAGCCCGGTATATAAGGGCTAGGAGGGGCGACGCCAAAGACATCTAATATCACCTGTAACCCTAGCCTTGAGCGCTCCAGCCTTGGCCTCCACTGTAATCGCATCTCCCCCATTAATAATATCGAGAAGGAGCGAGCCTTCCTGTTTGCCGACGAGCTATCGTCCAACCTGTGCATCTCATGACTAACCCAGGGTCCCTGACCATGGGATTTGCCGGGGTTGATCCCCGTCAATTGGCGCCGCCTGTGGGAACTACACAGGTTGGGATCACGATCTCGGCGGTCCCGTCTTCAGCAAGCTACAACTCAAGGGCAAAAACCAGATCTAGCCTACTCGAAGGATTCAAGATCACGGCGGACATCTCCGCCACCCCATCAAGACCACTCGAGCTACAGTTGTGCCAGGACCGGTACTACGGCAACGGCCAAGTGCAGCGCCAGCACCGAAGGAGTCGACGACCCAGAAGAACGGCGAGGGGCCTCTACGAAGGAATTCCACTCGACGAACTGCGCCGCGCAGCGGAGGACTCGCAAATCTTTCGACAACCCACCACCGCCCGGGCACCCGCCGCACATCAAGACGATGACTACGAGATCGAATCCAGCGATCAGCAGAACAACCGCCAAGGAAGAAGGAATCGACGACCCAAAAGGCGCGCATGGGAGATCTACGGTGAGGCCCCAATGAACGAGCCACATCACGCAGCCGCACAACCGTCGACCACCCGACGACACACCGTCGCGCGAGCACCTGCCGCCAACCAAGACATCGACTCCGAGACACCTGTAGGCGAGTAATACGACCCAGATCGAAGACCGTATGAATTCGCCAACCTCATCAAGAACCAAGACATGAGTCGAGTATTCGAAACCGACCCTCGTTTCCACGAACGCCCGGAGGATCACGAGCAGATCTTCAGAATCTCAAGAAGGAAGAGGCACGCCGGATCTAGCAAACTCATGGCTAGAGAACAGCTAGCAGGACCCTGCACGATCCACAGCTTCGAGGATGACTGGGGACGCGTCAGGTCAGGTCACACCTTGAGAGACTGCCGCCTGTCCAACGAGCTAGCCGACGGCCTCAAGAAAGAGAAGCAGAAAGAAGACAAACGCAATCGGCGACCCGAGCAATCGTCGACCTCAAGCCCGGAAGGACATCACAGCCCGCCGCAAGAACAAGTGCTCATGATCCAGGAAGGAAGGGTACCGCAAGCACAACGCGACGCCCACACCCTGCAGGCTAGAGCAGTTGAGAGCATAAACATAGTCGAAGTTTACCAGCTACATGAAACGGAGACCAGCATCACGTTCTCACAAGACGACCATCCATCAGCAGTCCCAAGACCGGGGCATGCGCCCCTAGTACTCGATGCACAAATCAGAGGGTACGACATGGATAGGGTCTTCATGGACGGAGGCAGCAACATGAACATCATCTTCGCCAGCACCCTGCAAAAGATGCTGATCCCACGATCAGTATGGAGAAAATCAAGCACCGAGTTACACGGGGTAGTCCCAGGAGAAGCAGCCACATCCCTCGGAGTCATCGAACTCGAAGTTGTCTTCGTCAACCGACGCAACTTCGCCAAGCACGTCCTTGAGTTCGAGGTACTCGACTGGCAATCGCAGTATCACGCCATATTGGGGCGGTTAGCATTCGCGCAATTCATGGCGGTCCCACACTACGCCTACCTCAAGCTCAAGATGCCAGGATCATCAGGAGTCCTCACGATCAACGGAAGCTTCATCAAATCAGATCAATGTGATCGTGACTTCCACAGAATCTCCGACACATTCGGAGATGAACAAGAACTCAGAGAAATAGCCATGGTGGCGGACAAGAGTATCTTCCCACTAGTGAACCGAAGCGAATCCAGTGAGTACGGACGCGACTTCAGCATCGACAGCGACACAGTCACTCACCAAGTGCACCCGACGGACCCGGAGAAAACAGTCCGCGTGTACGCCCACCTACCAGAGGAGCAGGCGACGACTCTCATCGCTTTCCTTCGAGACGAGTGGGAAATATTCGCCTGGTGCCCAGCCGACATGCCTGGGATACCACGCGAATTCGCGGAACACGCCCTACGCATCAAGCAAAACACGAAGCCGGTGAAGCAAGCGCTGAGACGATTCTCGGAGCCCAAGAGCAGAGCAATCGGAGAGGAAGTCAACTGGTTACTCGACGCTCAGTTCATCCGAGAAACGAAGAAAGCCACCTGGATAGCCAACCCAGTGCTGGAGCCCAAGAAATACACGACCGTGCTGCGCACGTGTGTCGACTACGGACCAGTCAACAAGCATTGCCCAAAGGATCACTTCCCCCTTCCTAGAATCGATCAGATAATCGACTCAACAGCAGGGCCTGCCTGAAGGAGAAAATAGGAAGAAACGTGCAAGTCTACGTGGACGACATCGTCATCAAGACCTACAAAGCAGCCACGCTACTCGACGACCTACGCGAAACCTTCGTGGCACTCAACAAATACCGAATCAAACTCAACCCAAAGAAGTGTGCATTCGGCGTACCGGCGGGAAATCTGCTTGGCTATATGGTCTCTGCCCGAGGAATCCAGGCAAACCCTGAGAAAGCCCAAGCCATCACCCGCATGCAAGAACCAACAAACATCAAAGGAGTACAGCAGCTCACCGGAAAACTCGTAGCCCTAAGCCGCTTCATCAGCAGGCTGGGAGAACGCACGCTGCCTTTCTATCAGTTGCTCAGGAAAGGAGAGAAATTCAAGTGGATGAAGGAAGCCCGCCAAGCATTCGCGGACCTGAAAAAGACACTCTCGACCCCACCAATCCTGGCGGTACCCAAGGAACGAGAGAAGCTACACCTCTACGCGGCAGCACGTAGCAGTGTAGTAAGTACAACGCTCGTCGTCGAACACGCAGAAGAAGGCAAGGTCCAGAGCATCCAGAGACCAATCTACTACCTCAGCATGCTCCTGACCAAATCCCAGCAGCGGTACCCGCACTATCAGAAGCTACTACTGGCCATCGTCATGACCTCAAGAAAGGTGTCCCACTACTTCGACGAGCACCCCATCACAATCGTGTGCAGCGCACCATTCGCCGACATACTCAACAACCCTGGAGCAACCGGGTGAGTCGCCGAGTGGAACATTGAGCTCAGCCCATGGGACCTGCAGTTCAAGCACCCAACAGCCATCAAAGCCCAAGTACTCCCAGATTTCCTGGTAGAGTGGACGGAGGTTCAGACGCCAGGCCCTCCAGACCTATCAAGCTCATGGTCAATGTTCTTCGATGGGTCCAAGAGAAAACAAGGAGCTGGGGAAGGAGTCGTGCTCATCTCCCCTAAAGGAACAAAGCTGAAATATGTCCTCCAGATCAACTTCAGTCACGCCTCCAACAACGAAGCAGAATACGAGGCACTCCTCCATGGCATGCGCATGGCCAAAACATGCGGAGCCACTCGCCTCATAATTTACAGGGACTCCAATCTCGTCGTCCAGCAGACGATGAGAAACTTCAATGCAATAGCCGACAACATGGCGGCCTACCAAAAGCTCTACAACGAACTCGAAGGAAGTTTCGACTGTTGCGAGCTCAACTACATCACCAGGGACAACAACACAGAAGCTGACGAGCTCGCTAACATCGGTTCGACCCGAGGGCCTGTACCACCCGGCGTTTTTCTCGAAAGCATAAGTCGAAGATCCATCAAGGTACATGCAGCAATACCTAAAGCAGTCGTGGACGGCGAAGACGCAACAGAAATGGCGCAGGTGGCAGCAACAACCCCATCAGAAGGCACAAGCACCAGCACATCCGACGGCACAGCTCCGACGGAGCTCGAAGGACCCGTCTGGACAAAACCGTTCCTCCGATTCCTAATCGAAGGCACGCTACCACAAGACGTGGACGAAGCACGACGTATCAGCCGACGATCCAAGGCATTCACGGTGATCAATAGACAACTATACAAGCGCAGCATCACCCAGATACTCCAAAGGTGCATCGACGAAGAGGACGGCAAAGCCCTACTGCTCGAAATCCACGAAGGCACCTGCGGGTACCACGCGAGCAGTCGAGTGCTTGTGTCCAAAGCATTCCGAGCTGGGTTCTACTGGCCCACAGCCATGAAAAACGCAGAGGAAATCGTGAGACGTTGTGTCTCTTGCCAGAAATTCGCCAACAGGCCACACGCTCCCGCATCAGAGCTCAAGACCATACCACTATCCTGGCCGTTCGCCACCTGGGGACTTGACATGGTGGGCCCACTCAAGAAATCATCAAAGGGCGGAAGGACACACCTGCTCGTCGCAGTCGACAAGTTCACTAAATGGATCGAAGCAGTGCCCATCACCAGCTCCACAGCCCTCACGGCTGTCAACTTCATCAAGTCGATCATCTTAAGATTTGGAGTACCACACAACATCATCACGGACAACGGCACGAACTTCACAACCGCAGACTTCCAGAACTTCTGCGAAGAACTGGGCATCAAAATTAATTATGCATCAGTCGCGCACCCGCAGTCCAACGGCCAGGTGGAAAAAGCAAATGGCCTTGTATGCAGGGGAATCAAGAAACGGCTCCTCGCACCACTCGACCAAGCCGCCGGCAACTGGGTAGAAGAACTCCCCGCGGTCCTATGGACCCTACGTACTACACCAAACACCGCGACCCAGTACACACCCTTCTTCATGGTGTACGGGGCAGAGGCAGCCCTACCACATGATCTCAAGTTCGGAGCACCTCGGGTCACCGGATACGAAGAAGAAGAAGCAGAAGAAGCACTACAAGATGAAAAAGATATGGCCGACGAAGCAAGAGACGCAGCCCTGGAAAAATCAGAGGGGTACCAGGACAAACTACGTACCTACCAAAGCACTCGATTGCGCACTAGAACCTTCAACAAAGGTGAACTAGTCCTACGACTAATACAAGAGAAGGTCCATAAACTTTCCCACCAATGGGAAGGGCCATTCATAATTTCAGAAGTCATCGGAGGTGGCGCCTACAGGCTGAGGAACCCAAAGACAAACGAGGACGTGGGCAACCCATGGAACGTAGCAAACCTGCGACTGTTCTATCCATAGCCCCTATCGGTCGGACATGACTGGCAACTCATGTAACCGCTTGACCGCAATAAAATAAATGTTGCCAAAATACTGCCATCTCAAAGCACTCGGGGGCTTAAGAGTAAAATCCCCCCGAGTAACGCTATCGCCTACGCGATCTTAATCAAAGCACTCGGGGGCTTAAGAATAAAATCCCCCCGAGAGACGCTATCGCCTACGCGATCTTAACCAAAGCACTCGGGGGCTTAAGAATAAAATCCCCCCGAGAGATGCTATCGCCTACGCGATCTTAATGAAAGCACTCGGGGGCTTAAGAATAAAATCCCCCCGAGAGACGCTATCGCCTACGCGATCTTAAGCACTCGGGGGCTTAAGAATAAAATCCCCCCGAGAGACGCTATCGCCTACGCGATCTTAACCAAAGCACTCGGGGGCTTAAGAATAAAATCCCCCCGAGCAACGCTATCGCCTACGCGATCTTAATCAAAGCACTCGGGGGCTTAAGAGCAAAATCCCCCCCGAGCAACGCTATCGCCTATGCGATCTTAACCAAAGCACTCGGGGGCTTAAGAGAAAAATCCCCCCGAGCAACGCGATCTTCATCAAAAGCACTCGGGGTCTCGAGCATAACTCCCACCCGAAGGATGCTATCGTCACCCACGCGACCACTGCATTCAAGCACTCGGGAGCTCGAGGACCATCGCCTCCCGAAGACCGTTCGCGCAGTCTGAAGCTTAAAAAACGCTCAAGCAAACAATACCTGGCTAGCCCCACCTGCTGAAAACAAGGCTCGAAAAACATGGCCACAATAAGATGGAGCAGCCAAGTACTCTGAATAAACTTTGGAGGAAGCACAGAACACAGGCTCATTTAGTCCTCACCCGATCGCCAACGATCGCCTAAAGACTCGAGGGCTACTCCCATCGGGAGCCCTGCCGCGCACCCGATAAAAGACAGAAACTAACGACAGAGGAAACAAATTTCAGCCTACGCTCGACCCTTCGACTCAAGCGTAGCCTCGGGGCCTACTCCCATCGGGAGCGCTGTCGCGCACCCGATAGAACCCACAGTGCGAAGACGGACTCGAAGACAGCTCTCGGCCGCAAAGGACTCGAACACAAATCTCAGTGCCAAAGAAAATATAAAGTTCCATTGCAAAGGATCAAGCACAGTTTACATCATAAGGATCGTCTTCAGTACAAAAAGGACTCAACTACATTTGGATAGAAGGCAGCTCCTGTTACAAGAGGGAATCACCCAAGGAATTATGACTTCTACATGTGTGCCCAGGAGGGGTAATCGACTCAAGTACAAGAGCATCATCACAGACAAAGGAGGAGTCGAAGCAGCAGGCTCATGATGTCAATGACATAACAAAAGGTGAAGCTCGACTTATTTGCGGAGACATTGGAGACGGTGCTGCACCAGATTCTTCTCCTGCTCCTCTAGCTTCTTCTCCAGCTCCGCCCAAGATGCCGGCGAAGATGACGCCGCTGCCCCCAGTTCTACAAGGTCGCCTGCCACACTCGTTTAACCGGTGGCTAGACATCGAGGTCTTCGTCAGAGCAAGAGGGGGAAGCAGTTGAAGACGGCTCACCACGAGCACCAGACGAGTCCCTGGAGGAAGAAGCAGTCGAAGACGCCGGCGAAGGACTCCTCGACTTTGTGGAGCTGTCGCTGCTTGACTCCTGCCCATGCGGATCCATGCTATTGCCACTCGGATCGAATGCGCGGACAGTGATAGTGCTTTCACCGTCAAAGCGACAGCTGAGCATATCGCCATCTCGCAAATTCAACCGCCGAGCAAACAAACTCCAACCAAAGCCAAGAAAAATCAAGCGAGAGCTATCAACCTCCAAGTCAACATAAGAAGGAGATCGACAGCTCCCTTGAAGATGCAGAAGCAAGCCATCCAGGCCACGCTCAGAGACAATGGCGGAAAAAGCAGAGGGAAGAAGGATGCGATTGGCACTTTCGCCACGAACACGTAAAAGAAAATCATAGCGCCAGAACCCCTCCTCCAAGAGAGAGGAGGAAGGCTCTGGCACCGTACCATGGCGACCACCACGGCATGAGCGCGGTGTGCGGTCACCACGGCCACGATGAACACGGCCACAGCCAACACCTCGCCTGGGAACCATGAGCGGAAGAAGAGATGAAGGAAGAGGCAAAGCAGCGAGTTGGATAGAGGCGTGGAAGAGAAAGGCTTATTTATAGAACAATAATCCTCAAAGCACAGAGAATCCAAGACGACAGCAGCAATTAATTCAAAGACCAAACGTCCCAGCCGTCTCGGACTCCAAGACGAAGATTCTTTCCCACGGGACGCACTGTACGCAAGACGCGTCAATTCGTGCGCGTTTCCAACGCGCGTATGGGAAACTCAACCGGCGCCTGCCGCACACCACAGCGGCCATTATTATGACCGGTCCTGAAGACGTGACGGTTCACTGGGAAAGCATCCCTGACAGCCATCAAACAGAGGCATCGCTATCCCTGACAAGCGGCGAAGAAAACCAAACAGACATCATGGCCCTGAGATTCCATCTCTCAGATCTTTTCCATAAGGAAAGAAAAACATCTTACTCCCATCGGGAGAGTACATTATAAGAGTCCCGGGTGCTCCCTCACCCTAAAGGTCAGCCATGTGCTCGAGTGACCACTCGCACTTATAAGAGTCTCGGGTGCTCCCTCAACCCGACGTAAGACAAACATGCATTCGCTAAGACCATACGACGCTAAGAGTCTCAGGTGCTCCCTCACCTCAAGAGCCGAAACGGCATTCGAGTGATTACTCGCGAAAAACCCCCCGAGCGAGCACTCGAAAACAAAGCTCCTCGGGTGAATGAGTGAATAGCTCGCTTGATGTTTTGTTCCAAGCGGGTGCAATGCTGTAAGGCTCCGCGCCTCAAAAACACACATTCCTGGAACACGATACACTGTGCCCAGATGCCACGCAAGATTAGCGTGTAGGTAAGACCCCGCTGCGAAGTACGGCCGGGCTGGGACTTGCCGAAGAGCGATTTCACTCCCAACCTTTCCCATGTGCTGCGCATGATAGAAAAGCCGGGCGGACGCGCCTTAGGCTGTGCACATTACTGGCGGCAAATGAACACCGTAAGACCTGAAGCGGCCGGACTTTTGCTCGACACCAGTGTTCCAAGCTCACGTCGAGGGACATGGGTTTGATTGGGCTACTGTGGTATTTGCCCTAGTGCAATTCACCAAGGCTCGACCCGTCGACTCCTTGGGCCCTTTTAGCTTAGCATCCCTCGAAACAGGTTTTGTCATGGGCACCAGACTGCCAGCGACCCGCGGATGAACCGCGCATACCAATAACCGACGAATGAATGTACTCGAGTCCCTGCGCGAGTCTCCGAGTCCCCCAGGCACTCGGGGGCTACTGACGAGGGGGTGACCCCACGACTCCTACGGATGAGCCTACCTGGTGTCCATGAAGGTAGAAGGCCCATGAAGATATAGCCTCGGCCCACTAGTTGGCACCGACGTAGGAGTCTGCGACTCACAAGGAAGGTGCGAAGACCTGCCGTACGGAGCAAGCTAGGGTTAGGAAAGCTTACCTGTAAACGTAGATGAACTCCCCGAGACCTAGCTCGGTATATAAGGGCTAGGAGGGGCGACGCCAAAGACATCTAATATCACCGGTAACCCTAGCCTTGAGCGCTCCAGCCTTGGCCTCCACTGTAATCGCATCTCCCCCATTAATAATATCGAGTAGGAGCGAGCCTTCCTGTTTGCCGACGAGCTATCGTCCAACCTGTGCATCTCATGTCTAACCCAGGGTCCCTGACCATGGGATTTTCCGGGGTTGATCCCCGTCATTCACCGTACAGGAAGCTTCGGGAAGAGCCCAATTGGGTCCAGAGGGGAGCCAGGGGTGGCCCAGGAGGCCACCTGGCGCGGCAACCCCCTAGGCCGCGCCAGGGGGGCGCCTGGGGCCCCTGGTCCATCTCTGGCTGCCCCCTTCGCCTATATATTTCTCTCGTCCCGAAACCCTCGAGGACAGAACCCTTTTTCGCGATCTCTCCTTTGTTCCGCCGCCGTAGCGCTTCCAAGATAGGGAGCACCAGGAGCCCTCTTCCCGGCACCCTGCCGGAGGGAGGAACCACCTCTGGGAGCTTCTCCACCACCATGGATGCTTCCCAGATGAACCGTGAGTAGTCCACCTTGGACCATGGGTCCATGATAAGTAGCTATGTGATGTTCTCCTCCCCTCTCCGTTCTTCATGGTTTAGACCTCGTGAGCTTCCCTACATGATCGAGGCACATATGTAATCTTTCTGCTGTTGCTATGCTGAGTTTGCTGGGATCTGATGGATTATGAGACTATGTTTAGATTGTGTTTGAGTAATATATTTGATTCCCCTCTTTTATATTTATGTTCTTGAGTAATTCTTGCATGTTCTCCGTTGCTGTTTATTGCTTTGGCCAAGTAGTAGGTAGTAACTCCAAGAGGGAGCGTTATGCATGATTGTGGGTTCATGCCCCCTGATGACTAGCTTAAGTGACAGAAACATGAGTCTAGGGGATGTGTTGTTGCCACAAGGGAGAAAACAACGGTACTTGTACTTGTGGGCGCAAGGATTGTTTACTTTACGCAATGTTTTTTAATGCAGTTGTCTGTTGCTTTGAGTTTACACTTTGGGTGGGATTCGCAACTTAATACCAGCGAGATGTTCTGGATAGATATCTCAAGGTGGATGATTAGTAGGTAGATGCAGATGGATTTCGGAGGGATTGATCCTTTGTAAAGAACAAGGCCGGAGGGATTGACAACCTCTCTGTACTTGTTGGGAGCAAAGTTATCTGTTGTGTGTGCAGGTCCACCTCAACCGCCTAATTGCTGGCGCCGTTGTCACCTTCCTGTCGTTGTCGGAGTCCTAATGGAGACAAACCTTGGTATCTTTACCGAGGGAAATTTGCTGCTGTCTACATCTCAACTTTCCACTTTGGGTAACAAACGAGGGGCGATAAGCCATCAAAGCTAATTTCTGGCGTCGTTGCTGGGGACTCCACTCTTCAAGATAGGGGAGTTGCACACTATCTTTTATCTTTGCTTTTTAGTCTTGTTAGTTTACCTTTCAGTTTTTGCTTTAGTCTCCCTTATCAAAAAAAAGTTACCTTGCTTGCTGCTGCTATGGGTTCCACCGAGAACACCAAGTTGTGTGACTTCACTAGTCATAACAACAGTGACTTTATCTGCACACCTATTCCGCCACCTGCCACTTCAGCACCTTCTTATGAGATTAAACCTGCTTTGATGAACCTTGTTATGAAAGATCAATTCTCCGGTGCTGGAGATGGTGCTGCTTTGCACTTAAATAATTTTGTTGAGCTCTGTGATATGCAAAAGTACAAAGAAGTATATGGTGATATCGTTAAGCTTAAGCTTTTTCCTTTCTCCTTGAGAGGAGGAGCTAAAATCTGGTTTCAATCCTTGCCTAGTAATAGCATAGATTCTTGGGATAAGTGCAAGGATGCTTTTATTGGGAAGTACTACCCCAAGCTAAGATTATCCTATTGAGGAGTAATATTATGAATTTAAGCAATTGGATAATGAGCATGTTTCCCAAGCTTGGGAACGCATGAAATCTCTTGTTAAGAATTTCCCTACGCATGGTATGACTACTTGGATGGTTATCCAAACTTTTTATGCAGGCTTGAACTTTACCTCGCGAAACTTTCTAGATTCGGCCGCGGGAGGAACCTTTATGTCAACAACGCTTGGTGCTGCCACAAAACTACTCGATGAGATGATGACCAACTATTCCCAATGGCACACTGAAAGAGCTCCAACAGTTAGGAAGGTAAACTCTGTCGAGGAGATCTCCTCCCTAAATGAAAAGGTTGACTTGATTATGTCTCTACTTACCAAGCAATCTCCTATTGATCCTCATGATGTTCCTTTAAATTCTTGGATTGCTCAAGATCAAGTAGATGTGAACTTTATCTCTAGAAAAAACTTCAATAACAATTCTTATAGGAGTAATTTTGGTAGCAATCCTAGACCGTTCCCCTCCAACAACTATGGGAACAACAACACTTATCCTAGCACCAAGAACTCCACTTCTGAACTAGAGAGTATGCTTAAAGACTTCATCACTACCCAAAAAGCCTTCAACAAAGAGCATAGAGGAAAAACTAGACAAATTAGATAATCTCTCGTCGAAGGTAGACAATTTAGCCCATGAAGTAGAATTGCTTAAAATTAGAACTTCTCCTCTTGAGGAGAGGAAGGTCACTCCTATGAACGCTATTCAAGTGCAAATTAATGAAAACATTAGGATGATGGCTAAACTTAAAGAGAGATGCACTAGAGATAAGGAGGAAGAAGATATAATTAAGAGCGTTCCTACACACCATACCGTTGCTACTATCCAAGTTGTTGAGGATATCCAAGCTCTTAGCACCCAATGCACCCCTAGTCCCGTAGGACCTATTAATGGTGATGCTATGACCTCAACCGTAGAAGAAGAAACTCCTATGACTATAGAAGCTACCAAACAAGTGAGACTAAAGGACACCACTACCACTTTACTTGATAGTAGTGACCTTGATTTTGATAATTGCACCCTTCCTGAAGTTATTGGTTTCCTTCACAAGATGTCTAGAGATCCCCACACTAGCACACTTAATCTTGCCTTCACGGAGCATATCACTAATGCTCTCATTAAAGCTAGGGAGGAGAAGCTTAGGGTAGAAGCCTCCATACCTAGAAAGGTAGAAGATAGTTGGGATCCTATGATTAAAATTAAGTTGAATAACTTCTCTTGCTATGCTTTATGTGATGTTGGAGCTCGTACCTCCTTTATGCCCAAAAGAATGTATGATATGTTTGAATTAAAACCTTTTGATCCTTGTTCTTTTGGTGTTTGTCTTTTTGACTCTTCCGTAAAGAAACCTTTGGGAAAGATTGATGATGTTCTTATCATTGTCAATGACAACTATGTTCCCGTTGATTTTACTATTATGGACATTGAATGTGAACCATCATGTCCAATTATTTTGGGACGCCCTTTTCTTCACACCGTTGATGCTGTCATTGATATGAAAGAAGGGAATATAAAATTACAATTCCCTCTCAATAAAGGGGTGGACCACTTCCCTAGAAAGAAGATTAAGTTACCTTTTGAGTCCGTTACACGGGCTAGCTATTCCCTTACTCTTGATAAAACTTGATTTTCTCTTTTTGCATCTTGCCTAGCTTAAAGGCATAAAAGAAAGCGCTTTTGGGAGGCAGCCCACAACGAATTTGGTTTATTTTGCTTTTACTGTGTCTTGATGTTTGTTACTATAGTAGCAACATCATTGTATCTTTACTTTTCAGCTTTGTGCCAAGTTTAGCCTCCGATTGCAAGAAAGTTCAAAAGTTGTGACGTGCTGTCCAGAAAACAGATTCTGTCCTTGGACAGAAAAATTCGAATAAAATAACCAGATCATATTTTTGATCTGAATTTTTTTGACAGCGTGCTCTATATAATTGGCTTTCGAGCGTCTGTTCTGAGTTTTTTTATTTTAGTTGCATAAGTGCCCCAAAAGAATTATTTACTACCTGCTGGTCTGTTTTTCACAGATTCTGTCCTGTTTTGCTTTTTCTTCGTTTTGCAAACCTTAAGCTTACTTTTTCTTACAAAAAACTTTTTGGCGTTCTTGAAAAACAGTAGATATTCAAGAATATCCTTATTTCCAGTAGAGAAAAATTATTTTATTATGGGTACGAACCTCGCTAATCAGATTATGATGAGTTATGTATGAAGAGTGTTTTCAAGTGTGCGAGGGAAGATGATAAAAGAAGATTCAGGAGGGTCAAACGCTCAAGCTTGGGGATGCCCCCGTGCACCCCCAAGAAATATTCAAGAAGACTCAAGCATCTAAGCTTGGGGATGCCCCCATGCATCCCCTTCTCCATCAACAAATTATCAGTTCGTCTTTCGTTCCACTATATTTTTATCACTTCATGCGTTATGTGCTATGCTTGGAGCGTCTTGCTCTTTATTTACTTTTTAGTTTTCTTTAGCTTTTCTTGCTATTCATAACAAGTTAGAACCCAGCTTTCTTTGTGTGGGAGATAAACACGCTCCACTTCACCCTAGAACACAACATAGGATTTTCATGCTTATCTTTGCTGTGTGTGTTCTTTATCTTTTTCGTAGCTGCTGTCATGCTTAACTCTTAGTTTTCATGCTTATATTTTTAAGAGCTTTTGTTTAGTTTGTTGCTGGAACTCTCTTGATTTTTCATGTTTATCTTGTTTAGAGAGTTTGCCTGTTGCACTGAGTTTTCTGTCTTGACCTGAAGTAGGTAATTGAGGTTGCTATTCAATTGTAGTAGTAACTTGCAATAGTTTTGAGGTATTGCCATGAGTAATGATTGAACTTTTGGTGTCAAGAGCTTTAGCCTATTAGGGATAGATGTCGTATATTGGGCAATCCGTGTTTATTTTCAAAAAACCTAAAAAATTAGTTAAGAACTTTACCTACTAGATGGATCACTAATCTTTGGAGGGATCGAATATTAGAGTACACTCACGTACCATGAGTCGAGGATGCGCAAGGATAACCAAACCCCCATACACTCCTCCTCGGGGTACTTGTCTCTTTGTGAACCTCCTAATTAGATTGAGAGTTACCGATAATAAGTGCATGAGGTCTTCGGACTAATGTGAGTATTCGAAAGTTGACACTTCCACCTAGCCATATTTTTCTAGCCTCTTCGGTACCGTGCATTGCCCTTTCTCACCTCGAGAGTTGGCGCATACTTCGCCGGTGCATCCAAATCCCTGGCACGATACGATCCGTCATCATAAGCCTCATTATATCCTTCCTCAAAACTACCACCATACCTACCTATCAAGGCATTTCCATAACCTTTCCGAGATACATTGCCATGCAACATCCACCTTCTCATGACTTGATCTTCATGTCATACATGCTTTTGCTTGATCGATGAGCCTCATGCTAGTTGGGCCTTGCCCTAATCATTGCTACATGACGCGCTAGTATCATTGCATATCCTGCTACACTGGCAGAGGCATACATTTGCATACTTCATGATAGTTTCATTTTCTTTATGTCGCGTACTTTTGTAAAGTGTGAAAGATCTTCTATACTTCTTGTAATGTATAAAGTGTTGCCCCTAAAGTGAGGAAAAGATCCCAAAGAGGACAAAATCAAAAGATCCCAAAGAGGAAAAATGAGAGTTAAATAGAAAGAGTCATTGAGGCCACCAAAAAAATACAAAAAAAAATAGAAAAAAGAGAAAAAGAAATAAAAAGAGATAAGGGGGCACACTACTATTCCTTTTGAGAGATCCACACTCGTACTCCATCTTATATCTTGTACTCCATAGAGATTATCATTCATGCATATAAATATGTGGGGATCTTCACACTATAGAACTTGGCTTGTATATTCCAATGATGAGCCTCCTCAAATGAGCTCTAGGTCTTCTTGAGCAAGCAAGTTGGATGCACCCCCACTATTTCCATTGGAGAGCATACCTTAGCTCATATGTGCATCCGTTGCATGGCAATCCCTACTCCTCACATCATATCTATCATTTGGCTTTCTCTCGCCTATGATTGTCCGCATTGATGTGAGCCTTTCACACCTTTTTTTCTTCCTCCTCCATCATTTTTCTCTCTTTGCCATCCTAAGTGTCAACTTTCTTTCTTACGCTCATCCATTGCATGAGTGCTCAAAATATCGAAAGGGAGTGGATCATTTTGACTTGGACCTGGCTAGTGGTCTGGGAATGAGTCAAGATAAGATTCCAAAGAAGACCAAGTATGAAACTTTAGTAGATTAAGTTCTCAGCAATAAAAACTATGTTTTACTCTCTCATATATCCCTATCCCCTTTCTTGCACGCAAACACCATTTCGAGACATTCGAGTCACGGACAGCGAGAGCTCTTGCACCTTTATGTTCTTATGTTGCTTGTTTCAATGCTAATATAGAATCTTGCCTGTTATGACTTGAATTGAATTACATGCCTTGATTGCTTTACTTTAAAGTTCTTATATGGTTGGTAGCATGTCACCACAGAAATTATGCTTGTTATCATTTACCTACTCGAGGACGAGCAGGAATTAAGCTTGGGGATGTTGATACGTCCAAAACGTATCTATAATTTCTGCTTGCTCCATGCATCTTTTGTGTGATATTGCTATGATATTGATGCCCTTCCATACGCTTTTGATCATATTTGGACTAACCTATTAACTCAGTTCACCCCAGTGCCAGTTCCTGTTTTTTGCTATTTTTGTATTTCAGGTTTTCCCATTACTTGAAGTGCTAGAAAAATTCCGGGAAAAATATAGGAAAAATCAGCGTACCGGAAGATTCGGGAAGAGCCCAAGTGGGGCCAAAGGGGAGCCAAGGGTGGCCCAGGCGGCCACCTGGCGCGACCACCCCCTAGGCCGCTCCAGGGGGGCGCCTGGGGCCCCTCGTCCACCTCTGGCTGCCCCCCTTCGCCTATATATCTCTCTTGTCCCGAAACCCTCGAGGACAGAACCCTTTTTCACGATCTCTCCTCTCTTCCGCCGCCGCACCGCTTCCAAGATTGGGAGCACCAGGAGCCCTCTTCCCAACACACTGCCGGAGGGAGGAACCACCTCCGGGAGCTTCTCCACCACCATGGATGCTTCCCGGATGAACCGTGAGTAGTCCACCTTGGACCATGGGTCCATGATCAGTAGCTATGTGATGTTCTCCTCCCCTCTCTGTTCTTCATGGTTTAGACCTCGTGAGCTGCCCTACATGATCGAGGCACATATGTAATCTTTCTGCTGTTGCTATGCTGAGTTTGTTGGGATCTGATGGATCATGAGACTATGTTCAGATTATGTTTGAGTAATATATTTGATTCTCCTCTTTTATATTTATGTTCTTGAGTAATTCTTGCATGTTCTCCATTGCTGTTTACTGCTTTGGCCAAGTAGTAGGTAGTAACTCCATGAGGGAGTGTTATGCATGATTGTGGGTTCATGCCCCCTGATGACTAGCTTGAGTGACAGAAACATGAGTCTAGGGGATGTGCTGCTGCCACAAGGGAGAAAACAACGGTGCCTGTACTTGCGGGTGCAAGGATTTTTTACTTTACGCAAAGTTCTTTAATGCAGTTGTCTGTTGCTTTGAGTTTACACTTTGGGTGGTATTCACAACTTAATACCAGCGAGATGTTCTGGATAGATATCTCAAGGTGGATGATTAGTAGGTAGATGCAGATGGATTTCGGTCTACTTGTCTTGGCGTACCGCCCAAGCTCTGGAGCCTCTCCTTTCTTTGTAGCATAGTTAGCATTGGTTTGCGCACATAATCCTGTCAATTGCCCAGCTGTAATTTGTTTACCTTGCATGGCTATTTTATCGTCTTTTGGGAGCGAGACATCACTAGTGAACATCATGGGACCCCGGTCCATATTTCCACCACTGTTTACAACCGCTATTTATTTTCTGCTTTATTTCCTTTTCTGTTGCTATGGCTGTCGGGGGATTGGTACCCGGGTAGGATCACCCAAGCGAAAGAAACCTTTCAAGACAAGGATGGACCGATTGGGCTACAGCTGGGCCGAGCTGGGCAGGCGTACGGCCGATTGCTCCAAGGCAATCAGCCGTACCGAGTGCCAGCAGTCGGCCCAGGCGCAACCAGTCGACCCTTTCGACCCCAAGATGATTATCCAATTGGCCCACAGCTGGGCCGAGGTGGGCATCAGCACGGCCGATTGCCCAGAGCAATCGACCCTGTCGAGAACCACCAGTCGGCCCAGGCGCAATCGGTGCAACCTACTACCCCTGGAGAAGTTGACCCCGAGATCAGTCGTGGGTACAAGTACGAGGTCATAAATGCGCAATCCCGAGAGATCGGGGTGGCAGAGAAGCCAAGTCACATAGTAGATTTGGCAGAGATGCGGTGTCGACCTCTCCGCCGATTCCGCGGACAGGACGACAAGACTGCACCTCCTAGCTCCACTGTTCACCATCATGCCCTACGAGTCTACAACATGGGCCGCCGCTCGTCGGGTCCATATCAACCGGAGAGGAGCAGTCGGTGGGCCCCAGCCGATTAGAGGATGACAGCTGGGCCCAATCGGCAGTGAAGTTACCGATTTACCCCGGGCTCACACTATAAGAACCAGGGGTACCCCTCCTGCGTGGGGGACGATACACACATTCGCACCATTACTCACATATCGCCCAGTTCATTTACTGCTTATAGTCCTACCTCAGGGAAGCAGGAGAGAGCCTTGCCCACGGCGGCCCTCACCTTCCCTTGAGCAGATAGAGAAGCAGTTATTGTAGCTCAGTTCCATTGATATAGAAGAGACAAGCAGGAGTAGGGGTGTTATCTCTACAGAGAGCCCCGAACCTGGGTACATCGTGGTGTCCGTCACCGTGTTTGTTCCCAACCCGATTCCGGCACCATCGACATCTTCTTCCTCGCGTCTTCCCCTCACTTTAGCCATCCCCATGGCATCTGCCGTCACATATCGACGACAATCGCTATCATTATTATCCCGTGTGTTTGATCCTTTGTAAACAACAAGGCCAAAGGGATTGACAACCTCTATGTACTCGTTGGGAGCAAAGTTATCTGGTGTGTGTGCAGGTCCACGTCAACCGCCTAATTGCTGGCGCCGTTGTCACCTTCCTGTCGTTGTCAGAGTCTTACTAGAGACAAACTTTGGTATCTTAAACGAGGGAAATTTGCTGTTGTCTACATCTCAACCTTCCACTTTGGGTAACCAACGAGGGGCAAGAAAGCATCAGTAACCAACAAAGGGCGAGAAGCAATCCTCTCTCGCTTATTGATACGTCCAAAACGTATCTATAATTTTTGCTTGCTCCATGCATGTTTTGTGTGATATTGCTATGATCTAGATACACTTTCATACACTTTTGATCATATTTGGACTAACCTATTAACTCAGTGCACCCCAGTGCCAGTTCCTGTTTTCTGCTGTTTTTCTATTTCAGTTTTCCCCCATATAAAAAGTGCCAAAAAAATTCGGGAAAATCCAGATAAAAAATCAGCGTGACGGAAGCTTCGAGAAGAGACCGGGAGGGGCCAGAGGGGAGCCAAGGGGGCCCAGGCGGCCACCCGGCGCGGCCCCACCCCTGGCCGCGCCAGGGGGCGCCTGGGGCCCCTGGCCCACCTCTGGCTGCCCCCTTTCGCCTATTTATCCCCCGTCACGAGAAAACCCCAGGAGCAGAACCCTATTCCGCGAACTCGCCTCTGTTCCGCCGCCGCCGCGCTTCCGAAGATCGGGAGCACCAGAAGACCTCTTCCCGGCACCCTGCCGGAGGAGGATTGACCTCCGGGAGTCGCCTCTCCACCATGGATGCTCCCCGGATGTCTCGTGAGTAGTTTTCCTTGGACCATGGGTCCGTGATCAGTAGCTATGTGATGTTCTCCTCCCCTCTTTGATCTTCATTGTTTAGACCTCGTGGGCTGCCCAACATGATCGAGGCACCTTTGTAATATTTCTGCTATTGCTATGTTGAGTTTGATAGGATCTGATGGATTATGAGATTATTTTCAGATTGTGATTGAGTAATATATTTGGTTTTTATCTCTTATATTTTTGTTCCTAAGTAATTCTTGCATGTTCCCCGTTGCTGTTTATTGCTTTGGCCAAGTAGTAGGCAGTGACTCCAAAAGGGAGCGTTGTGCTAGATTGTGGGTTCATGCCCCCCGATGACACGCTTGAGTGACAGAAACATGAGTCTAGGGGATGTGCTGTTGCCACAAGGGGTAAACAACGATGCTTGTAACCGCGGTTACAAGGATTGTTTACTTTACGCAGAGTTCTTTTTAATGCATTTGTCTGTTGCTTTGGGTTTACACTTTGGGTGGGGCTCGCAACTTAATACCAGCGAGATATTCTGGATAGATATCTCAAGGTGGATGATTAGTAGTAGATGAGGATGGATTTCGGTCTACTTATCTTCGTGTACTGCCTGTGCTTTTGAACCTCTTCCTTTCTTTTGTAGCATAGTTAGCATTGCGGTGCGTTCTTAATCCTGTCAATTGCCTTTCTGTAATTTGTTTACCTCGCATAGCAATTTTATCGTCTTTTGGGAGAGAGACATCACTAGCGAACATCACGTATCCCGGTCCATATCCTTATCATTGTTTCCACGCAATATTTACTTTTCTGCATTTACTTTCCAGTTGCTATTATTATCCCTTGCGTTTTATCCTTTGTAAACAACAAGACCGGAGAGATTGACAACGTCTCTGAACTTCGTTGGGAACAAAGTTATCTGTGTCTGTGTGCAGGTCCGCGTCAGTTGCGCCGCTGACACCTACTTATCATCTCTGGAGTCCTACTGGAGACAAACCTTGGTATCTTTACCGAGGGAAATTTGCTGTTGTGCTGCATCACGCCTTCCCCTTGGGGCTCACAAACGAAGGGCTAGAAGACTACACCCGTCAACCCTCGCGCCATCACTTATCAAGAAAATTTCTGGCGCCGTTGTCGGGGACTCCGAGTGATAAGATAGGGGAGTTTCCCACTACCTTTTACCTTTACTTTTTAGTCTTGTTAGTTTACCTTTCTGTTTTTATCTTTGTGTCCTTTATCAAAAATTACAAAAAAAATCTGCCACACCTGCTGCTACTATGGGTTCCTCTAAAATCACAAAGTTGTGTGACTTCACCAGTCACAACAACAAAGACTTTATCTGCACTCCTATTGCCGAAATTAAACCTGCCACTTCTGCTACCTCTTATGAAATTAAACCTGCTTTACCTAACCTTGTTATGAGAGATCAATTCTCGGGTGCTGGAGATGATGCTTCTTTACACTTGAATAATTTTGTTGAATTATGTGATATGTAAAAGTATAATGAACACGTTGCCCAAGCTTGGGAACGTATGAAATCTCTTGTTAAGAAATGCCCTACACATGGTTTGACTACCTGGATGGTTATCCAGACTTTTTATGCAGGCTTGAACTTTACCTCGCGGAACCTGTTAGATTCGGCCGTGGGAGGAACCTTTATGTCAACTACACTTGGTGCTAGCACAAAACTTCTCGATGAGATGATGACCAATTATTCCCAATAGCACACTGAACGCGCTCCAACAGGTAGGAAGGTAAATTCCGCCGAGGAAATTACCTCTCTCAATGATAAAGTTGATTTAATTATGTCTCTACTTACCAGGCAACCCTCTATTGATCCTCATGATGTTCCTTTAAATTCTTTGGTTGCTCAGGAACAAGTAGATGTGAACTTCATTGCTAGAAACAACTTTAATAATAATTCCTATAGGGGCAACTTTGCTAGTAATCCTAGACCGCTTCCATCCACTTATGGGAACAACAACACTTACCCTACCAACAAGAACCCCACCTCTGAACTAGAGAGTATGCTTAGAGACTTTATCACTACCCAAAAAGCCTTCAACAAGAATGTGGAAGAAAAGATAGCTAAAATAGATAATCTTTGTTTGAAGGTAGACAGCTTAGCCCTTGATGTTGAGATGTTAAAAATTAGAACCTCTCCCCTTGAGGAGAGCAAGGACACCCCTATTAATGCTATCCAGTTACAAATCAATGAAAATATTAGGATGATGGCTAAACTTAAATAAAGTTGGGCTAAATAAAAAGAGGAAGAGGATAGAATTAAGAGCCTTCCTACACACCACACTATTTCCACTATCCAAATTGTTGAGGACACTGAAACTATTAGCACCCAATGCACTCCTGGTCCCATTGGACCTATTAATGGTGATGCTAATACCTCAACCGTACAAGAAGAAACTCCTATGAACATAGAGTGTTTCAAACAAGTGAGCATAGATGACACTACTAGCACCTTTGATAGTAGTGATATTGATTTTGACAGTTGCTACCTCTCAGAAGTTATCAGCTTATTACACAAAATGTCTAGAGACCCACACAATAGCACACTTAATCTTGCCTTCACGGAGCTTATCACTAATGCTCTAATCAAAGCTAGGGAGGAGAAGCTTAGGATAGAAGCCTCCATACCTAGGAAACTAGATGATGGTTGGGACCCTATGATAAAAATTAAATTAAATAAATTCTCTTGCTATGCTTTATGTGACGTTGGAGCTAGTACCTCCGTCATGCCCAAAAGAATGTATGATATGTTTGAATTGAAACCTTTTGATTCATGTTCTTTTGGTGTTCGCCTTGTCGACTCTTACGTAAAGAAACCTTTTGGGAAGATCGACGATGTTCTTATCATTGTCAATGACAACTATGTTCCCGTTGATTTTATCATTATGGATATAGAGTGTGAACCTTTATGTCCAATTATTTTGGGACGTCCTTTTGTTCGCACCATTGGTTCTATCATTGACATGAAAGAGGCGAATATAAAATTTCAATTCCCTCTCAAAAAGGGGATGGAACACTTCCCTAGCAAGAAAATCAAGTTACCTTTTGAGTCCGTTACACAGGCAAACTATTCTCTTTCTCTTGATAAAACTTGATTCTTCTTTTGCTTTGTGCCTAGCTTAAAGGCGTAAAAGAAAGCGCTTGTTGGGTGGCAACCCAAGATGTTTTTACTTCTGTTTTTAGTGGTCTTGATGATTGTTACTACTATAGCAATATCATTGTATCTTCATTTTCAAGCTTTGTGCCAAGTATATCCTCATATGACAAGGGAAGTGAAAGTTGTGACATGCTGTCCAGAAAACAGATTCTGTCCTCGTGACGGGAAAAATCAGAATAAATCACCAGTTCATCTTTTTGAGCTGAATTTGTTTACACAGCATGCTCTAAACAATCACAGAACTTTCGTATTTTCTGAGTTTTTTGATTTGAGTTGTAGAAGTGCCCCTAAAAAATTCTTTACTACCTATTGTTCTGTTTTGCACAGATTCTGCCACGCTTTGTCTCTCCTAACTTTTGCAAACCTTAAGCTTGATTTTTATTTGCAAAAACCTTTTGGCAATCTTGAGAAACAATAGCTCTTCAAGAATATATTTATATCCAGTGGGGGAAACTTATTTATTAAGGGTACTAACCTCTCTAATCAGCTTATGATGAGTTGTGTATGAAGGGAGTTTTCAAGTGTGCGATGGAAGATGATGAAAGAAGATTCGGGAGTGTCAAGCGCTCAAGCCTGGGGATGCCCCATGCATCCCCAAAAAATATTCAAGGATACTCAAGCGTCTAAGATTGGGGATGCCCCCGAGCATCCCCTTCTCCATCAACAATCATCAGCTCGTCCTTCGTCTCACTATATTTTTATCACTTCATGCGTTATGTGTTATGCTTGGAGTGTCTCGCTCTTAGGGTTTATTTTTAGTTTTCTTTAGTTTTGTTTTCTGTTCATAACAAGTTAGATCTCGTCTTACTTTGTGTGGGAGAGAAACACGCTCCACTTTCAAAATCTAGAACACATCATAGGATTCTTCATGCCTATCTTTTTGCTGCTGTGTGTTCTTTATCTTTTCGTAGCTACTGCCATGTTTAGTTTTAGTTTTATTCTTAGTTTGTCTTAGCAAGAGCCTTGGCTTTTGTTTAGTTTTTCGCTAGAACTCTCTATAGTTTTCATGTTTATCTTGTTAAGAGAGTTGGTTGTTGCACTGAGTTATGTCTTGTCTTGAAAGTAGGTAATTGAGGTTGCTATTTAATTTTAGTAGTAACTTGCAATAGTTTTGAGGTATTTATGTGAGTAATGTTTGAACTTTTGGTGTCAAGAGCTCTAGCCTATTAGTGATAGGTGTCGTATTTTGGGAAATCCATGTGTATTTTCAAAACTTACAACACTAGTTGAGAACTCTACCTACTAGATGGATCACTACTCTTCTGAGGGTCGAATATTAGAGTACACTCACGTACCATGAGTCGAGGATGCGCAAGGATAACCAAACCCCCAACACTCCTCCTCGGGCTACTTGTCTCTTTGTGAACCTTCTCATTAGATTGAGAGTTACCGATAATAACTGCATGAGTTCTTCAGACTAATGTAAGTATTGAAAGTTGACACTTCCACCTCCTCATATTTGCTAGCCTCTCCTATGTCGTGCATTGCCTCCTTCTCACTCCGAGAGTTGTCGACCACCTTTGCCGGTACATCCAAACCCTTGACATGATACGCTCTGTCATCATAAACCTCCCTATATCTTTCCTCAAAACATCCACCATACCTACCTATCAAGGCATATCCATAGCCTTTCCGAGATATATTGCCATGCAACATCCACCTCTTCATGACTTGATCTTCATGTCATACATGTTCCTGCTACACTGGCAGTGGCATACATTGCATACATCATGATAGCTACATCTTCAGTATGATCTGAGTACCTTGTAAAGTGTGAAAGATCTTCTATACCCTCTTGTAAATTAGAGTGTTGCCCTTAAGTGAGGAAAAGATCCCAACATGGACAAAATAAAAGATCCCAAAGAGGACAAATGAGAGTTAAATATAAAGAACCATTGAGGCCACCAAAAATAAAAAAATAGAAAAAAGAGAAGAAATAAATAAAAAGAGAGAAAGGGGCAACAATACTACCCTTTTGAACGATCCACACTAGTACTCCCTCTTATCCTTGTACTCCATAGAGATGATCATGCATATAGCTATGTGGGGACCTTCACACTATAGAACTTGGCTTGCATATTCCAAGGATGAGCCTCCTCAATAGAGCTCTAGGTCTTCATGAGAGTTCAATTTAGATGCACCCCCACTAGTTCCATTGGAGAGCCTTTCAGCTCATATGTGCATCCGTTGCATGGCAATCCCTACTCCTCACATCATATATATCATTTGGCCTTCTCGCCTATGATTGTCCTCATTGATGTGAGCCTTTCTCACCTTTTTGACTTCCTCCTCCACCGTATTCTCTCTTTGCCATCCTAAGTGTCAACTCTCGTGATTACGCTCATCCATTGCATAAGTGCTCAAAATATCGAAACGGAGTGGATCAAATTGACTTGTACCTGGCTAGTGGTCTGGGGACGAGTCAAGATAAGATTCCAAAGAAGACCAAGTGTGAAACTTTAGTAGATTGAGTTCTCAACAAAAATACTTTTTTTCTCGTATTCCCTATCCCCCTTCTTGCACACAAACACCATTTGGAGAAATTTGAGTCACGGACAACGAGAGATCTTGCACCTAATGTTCTCTTGTTACTTGATTTAATGCTAATATAGACTCTTGCATGTTATGACTTGAATTGAATCACGTACCTTGATTACTTTAATTTTCAAAGTCCTTATATGGTTGCTAGCATGTCACCACAGAAATTATGCTCATTATCTTTTACCTACTCGAGAAAGAGCAGGAATTAAGCTTGGGGATGTTTATACGTCTCAAACGTTTTGATAATTTCTGCTCGCTCCATGCATGTTTTGTGTGATATTGCTATGATCTAGATGCACTTTCATACACTTTTGATCATATTTGGACTAACCTACTAACTCAGTGCACCCTAGTGCAAGTTCTTGTTTTCTGTTGTTTTTCTATTTCAGTTTTTCCCCATATAAAAAATGCTCCAAAAATCCGGGAAAAACTAGATAAAAAATTAGCGTGTTGGAAGACTCAAGAAGCCCGAAGGAGGGCCAGGGGGCCACCACCAGGAACCCAGGCGGCCACCTGGCGCGGCCAGGGGCCTGGTCGCGCCAGGGGGGGCGCCCGGGCCCCTGGTGCCCCTGGCTGCCCCCTTCGCCTATTTGTTCTCCGTCACGGGGAAACTCCGAAGACAGAAACCTATTTCGCAAATTCTCCTCTGTTCCGCTGCCGCCGCGATTCCAAGATCGGGAGCATCGTCAGGACCCTTTCCGGCACCCTGCCGGAGGGAGGATCGACCTCCGGGAGCCTCTCCTCCACCATGGACGCTTCCCGGATGTGCCGAGTAGTCTACCTTGGACCATGGGTCCGTGAGCAGTAGCTATGTGATGTTCTCCTCCCCTCTTTGTTCTTCATGGTTTAGACCTCGTGAGATGCCCTACATGATCGAGGCACATATGTAATTCTTTCTGCTTTTGCTATGCTGAGTTTGATGGGATCTGATGGATTATGAGATTATGTTCAGATTGTGATAGAGTAATATAATTGGTTCTTATCTTTTGTATTTTTGTTCCGAAGTAATTCTTGCATGTTCTCTGTTGCTATTTATTTCTTTGGCAAGTGGTAGGTAGTGAATCCAAGAGGGAACGTTATGCTCGATTGTGGGTACATGCCCCTTGATGACACGCTTGAGTGACAAAAACATGAGTCTAGGGGATGTGCTGTGGCCGCAAGGGGGGAAAATAATGGTGCTTGTAACCGCGGTTACAAGGATTGTTTACTTTACACAAAGTTCTTTTTAATGCAGTTGTCTGTTGCTTTGGGTTTACACTTTGGGTGGGGCTCGCAACTTAATACCAGCGAGATGTTCTGGATAGATATCTCAAGGTGGATGATTAGTAGTAGATACATTTGGATTTCGGTCTACTTATTTTGGTGTACTGCCCATGCTTTTGAACCTCTTCCTTTCTTTTGTAGCTTAGTTAGCAGTGCGATGCGTTTATAATCCTATCAATTTCCCTTCTGTAATTTGTTTACCTCGCATAGCAGTCTTATCGTCTTTTGGGAGAGAAACGTCACTAGTGAACATCACGGGACCCCGGTCCACTTTCTCATCACTGTTTACACGCTCATTTACTTTCTTGCTTTTTTTACTTTTCGTTGCTATCATTATCATTATCCTGTGTTTTTGATCCTTTGTAAACAACAAGATCGGAGAGATTGAAAACCTCTCTGAACTTCGTTGGGAGCAAAGTTAATTGTTTTGTGTGAAGGTCCGCGTCAGGTGCTTCGCTGACACCTACTTATCATCGCCGGAGTCCTACTGGTCGATACTCAACCTCGATATCTTCACCGTGGGAAACTTGCTCCTACGCTGCATCTTACCTTCCACCTGGGTTAACCAACGAACGGCGAGAAGCAATCCTATCTCCCGTATCAACGCGCTACACATACATCCAAACACCAAACCAGTAAAGCAGGCGTCGCGTCGATTCTCAGAACCCAAGCGCAGAGCCATTGGAGAAGAGATCAACCGACTACTCAACACGCAATACATCCGGGTGATGAAGAAGGCCACCTGGATCGCAAACCCAGTCTTGGTACCTAAAAAGGACACCGACGTACTACGGATGTGTGTTGACTACAGGCCCGTCAACAAACACTGCCCAAAGGACCACTTTCCTCTGCCAAGTATAGACCAGATAATCGACTCTACCGCAGGATGCGACCTCCTGTCTTTCCTCGATGCCTACTCAGGAAACAACCAAATCTGGATGAAGGAAGAAGACGAAGAACACACCTCGTTCATCACAGCCTACGGCGTATTCTGTGTAAGGCCCGATATGCGGTACTGTTCCAGATCTAGATGTTTCCATCCAGATCCGGGGACGAAGCACATATCGGTCCCACCGCGACATATGACAAAGTCATATGCCCCGGATTTCCAACATGATATCACAACATTACAGATACAAGGATACAACATCTCATACAATCGGCATACAACTGCCTCAAATACAATACAACATCGGAAGGTACATGTCTGAGTACAGACTACAAGCAAATGCCTAGTGGCAAAGAGAAAAACATCGACCCCATAACCACACGGGTCCAGGCCCTCCGCGGGGATCCGCCTAACTAGTCGTCGTCAAGTCTCCACGTGAAACGTTGATCACCATACCTGTTGTCGATCAAGAACCCTGAAAAGAGTTTGGGGTAGTATCATGAGTACAGAGGTACTCAACATCCAACTGTAGTGGTCATCTGACCCAGCAAGGACTTCATCACTCGTCATTCTAGGAAAAATAGTAGTTTACGGTAAGGAAGGGGTAAGTGGTGAGGTTGCTGCCGCACTAGCATTTATGAAGTGGCTAACGATCTAGAGAGTAAGATAAGAAGCCAAGCATTTGATGAGGAATCGCCTCCAACAAGTCTTGTTATCAACTACTACACAAACATAACACCTATCCTATCCTGGTCCTCCTCTTCGCATCCCGACGAAGAAGAAGCAATCAAGGCACACACACGTTGATCAAGTTATATTAAGATTATCTCAGTTGTTGTTGTCTATGAACAAGGAGTAGGTCTCAAGTCGTCCATAACCGTGGACAAGGCTTCTCGAAAAGATTTAACCCTGCAGGGGTGTACCAACTGCCCATTACAAGGCTCAGCACGCACGTCCATATCTCTCAGTTGCTACCCATCATAGGCAACCATTTTATGATTTAGTTCAGAGAGATCCGAAACGACAAGTCCCTCTAACTAACAACGAACAAATCTGGGTGGCCCCCGGGGAGTCGACACCCAATCCAAAAGATGGCCACGCTCTCGGATCGGACTCTTCCGTATGGACAAGGTCGGGTTTAGTCTCGCCTATATAACAGGGGACTTCCCTAGCTCACCAGTGTGGACCAACAAAGGAACTCTGTCTCTGCTGGCCCGAGATGTTTTAAAACCACTGGCTGCAGACCAGTTACGCACATGGTTTCAAATGGTAAATCAGCTTGGGCCACCTCTAGAAATGTTTGAAGCTAGGTAGGTAAGAAAAGGGGACCCCATAAAATCCCACACACGGTTAGGCACGCTCAGTCTTAAAACCAATACCCGAAACTCGGGTCCTAGGTGACTCGAATGGAACAAAGCGTTGGGGCGGGATAGCCTAGACCTTCCATCCTTCGTCGAATATAGTCAATATTATAATAATCATATCATCCACAAAAATATAATAATGTGATATCCCAAACCAAGGAGTAACAGGGTAACATCGTAGCATCCTAAGCATGCGTACTAAGCAGGGGCTGAGCAACGAGCAATAGTAACATAGAAGTACATGGTTTGCTGGGAGGGGACATGGCTGTATCGGTTTGAAAGAGGCTGTAAACATGGGGTAGGATCAAACATCGAACCTAACTTAGACTAGCATGCAAACCGCTGGTTGAAATAGAATGGATCATAAGTAATGTATAGTCCTTGCCTGTTGATAAGTCGGGTTCCGAAGGTGCAGTTGATCGCAAGCTCGCATCGTCTCCGAGAGGTACCCGCGGAAGGACACAAAACGGTAAACACTGGAAAGAAGTCAACGAGCAAGCATCTATTACTACGAAGCAAACACGAGCAAGCATCAACAAGAAGGCAACACAAGACATCACACCTACCGTCGAGAGCGGTTACTAACAATTTAAGTGGAGTACTCGTCACACACGACGATACCGCACATTTAGAGAGGTTCAAGTTGTTTAGCTACTAGTGATCGACCAACGGTTATTAACATGGCAAGGCACCCAAGCATGGCATGTCACACAAACATGACAAAAGGTTAAGAACAAAGTAAACTACCTATACTAGTCAAGTTAAGCGAGGCAACACCCTAAACATGGCATAACACTAAGTTCCTCACGACAATTAAAGGATTGGGTACTGTTCCGTCATAAACCATATTTTAGGTTGGTTAAAAGCAGCAAAAAATAGCATAAACACAAAGTACACGAAAAACTAATCAAGTTACATATAAAGAACTCCCCAAACGGAGTTACGATTAAAAAGATACAAGCAAAACAAGTTACGGGCACAATCTGCCAACATCACGAAGCACACTTTAGAGCAATGCATAAACAGGATAATCGATGAAAACATGCTCACAAATGATATGGAACTAAAGTAGACATGACAGGGAAGGCATGGCAAAAAGAATCATGCAAAAAGGCATCACGGGTCAAAAGATATTAAGCAAACAACATGGCAGAAACTATTATTTCTATGCTGTATAAACAGGGGTATAACTATATGCAAAAGTGCAGCAACATGACATAGAAATACATGGGCATGAAGTAGACATGATGCTTAACAATATGCAATTGGAATCACTCAATTCCGATAAACGGTCGCGACACACTCGTCGACCGAAGTTGCAACAAAATATAAACAGCAGCACAATAACAGCAGGGTAGCTACTTTGGAGCAAGATACAATCATGATGAAGAAAGAAATTATGGCATGTGAATGCATTAAACTGAAGTACAAACAATGCTTAACGCAACGCAAAAGGAATCACTCAATTCCGACGTACGGTTGCGAAGCAATCGTCACCCGAAGTTGCAATAAAAATAACAGTTACAACAAGTTTAACAGTAGCAGTTGCAATTAACGATCTGATGCCCTGTTTAGCACACAATTACACAATCAAGATGACCTCAAATGCAAATGCTCATAAAAGATGAATTAAACTACACACAATTTGAAGCAACTTTCATTTTGGGGGCGCGTTCATCCGAGCTACGGTTCAACGGGAAAAGACATCGCAAACAGGCATCAGCAGCAAAAATACATAAAGACTTAGAAAAAATCGCAGGGGCTATCCACAGGGAAAAAAATGAAAAAAATCTCACCCATGGGCTTCGGCCCAAGTCGGCTTGGGAGGGGGCCTGGCCTTGGCGCTAGGCTGGCGGGGTTGGCAGGCCGGCCCACGTCGGCGCAACGAGCGGGTGGCCGTCCCCGACGGTTGGAGGCAGGGCCTCGCTCGGGCCGAGCTGTGGCCGCGGCGGCGCCGGCCACCGGCGACGAGGCGAGGCGGGGAGGCGGTCGCAGGGCGGCCCGAGGCGGATCCGTGCGGCGGCGGCTCCCACGACTGAGGGCGGCGACGAGGCTCCCGGTGTGGCGGGGCAAGGAAGACGGCGGCGTCGAGCTCGGGGCCCCTGGCCATGGCGCGGTGAGCTCCGGCTCCGTGCTGACCTGCGACAGGGGAAGAGAGGGAGGAGGTGAGGGAGGATCCAGAGGAGAGGAGGGCGCGGGGCGCAGCTGCTCGGGCGGCTCGCCGGCGTGCTGCGGGCGGCGGCGGCTTCGGCCTCCACGGCGGCAGCTGCGGGCTAGAGGAGAGAGGAGATGACGGGTCCAGGGGCGACGTGGATGATCCCAGGCCGTCAGATCTGATGATCTGACGGTCTAGAATTCATTGGGCTGATATGGATCTGGAAATTAGGGTTTGCTGCGAAAAATTGGGAATTTTGGGCCAGATCTGAAATTAGAGAGGGTGGTGGCTGCAAATTTCCACAAGGGGGAACCCTAAGTGGGTGTGGGAGTCTGGTGGTCTTTATATAGCCCAGGTGGCTGGCAGTTTGCAAAAACATCCCCGGTTTTTCTCTCGCGCGCGCGGTGCTCACGTTTCTGACCGCCGGGGGTCCGCAGTACCTCCGATTCGGGTAAAACTTCGAACTACGCGATCAGCGCGTCGAGCTGGCGGCGTTCACCTCGCGCTGGAATCGTTCCGAGAACACTTTCCGGCGCGCTATAAAAATATCCCGTTTAATTATTAAACGGGGTTTTCGTTCCGTTGGCTGCGGCTGGTCTCGTGCGGTTATCGCGACGGTGATCAGGTGAAACCCGATGTCGCAACGGTCGAGTGTCAGGGTGGCAAGGGTCGGTCTCCGTCCGGTACGAGATAAGAGGGGGGAAAATAATCTCCGATCGATAAATCGGGGAGGAAAACACCGCAAACAAATCATACAATCAAACAATTCACACCGAAAACAAATTTTTTAATTTTTTTGAAAACTGAGCTATTACATTCTGCTACATGACAATGACTTTCGGACTGAAGAACGCCGGAGCCACGTACGAACGAATGATGCAAGCATGCTTAAGTGATCAAATCGGCAGAAACGTCCAAGTCTACGTCGACGGCATCGTCATCAAAACCTACAGCACAAACAGGCTACTCGACGACCTCCGTGAAACCTTCGCAGCACTCAACAAATACAGAATCAAGCTCAACCGAAAAAAAGTGTGTGTTCAGCATCCCAGCTGGAAAACTGCTCGGATACATGGTCTCTGCCCGAGGAATCGAAGCGAACCCTGGAAAAAGTCCAAGAAATCGTCAAGATGCAAGATCCAGTGAACATCAAAGGCGTACAACAACTCACAGGAAGACTTGCTGCACTGAGCCGCTTCATCAGCAGGTTGGGAGAAAGGACCCTACCATTCTACCAGTTGCTCAGAAAAGGAGAGAAACTCAAGTGGACTGAGGAAGCTCGCAACGCATTCGCAGACCTAAAAAAGACCCTCTCGACACCACCAATCATGGCGGTGCCCAAGGAGCGAGAACCCCTCTACCTCTACATAGCGGCACGCGGCAGCGTAGTCAGCATGGCGCTCGTTGTTGAGCGCACGGAAGAAGGAAAAGTCTAGAGCATACAAAGGCCAATCTACTACCTCAGCGTGATCCTCACAAATCTCAGCAGCGGTACCCGCACTACCAGAAGCTCGTATATGCCATCGTCATGACTTCAAGAAAATTAACACATTACTTCGACGAACACCTCATCACGATTGTGCGCAGCGCACCACCCGCAGACATCCTCAACAACCCTGGAGCAACTGGCCGAGTCGTCGAATAGAACATCGACCTCAGTCCCCGCGACCTGCAGTTCAAACATCCAACGGCAATCAAAGCCCAAGTACTCCCAGACTTTCTGGTCGAGTGGTTATAAGTGCAAACACCTGGCCCTCCAGACCTCTCCAACTCATGGACGATGTTCTTTGATGGATCAAAAAGACATCAAGGAGCTGGAGCAGGCGTCGTACTAATCTCGCCCAAAGGAGCAAAACTCAGATACGTGCTTCAGATCAACTTCAGCAATGCCTCAAATAACGAAGCAGAATACGAGGCACTACTCCATGGAATGCGCATGGAAAAAGCCTTCGACGCCACCCGTCTCTCAATCTACGGCGACTCCAACCTCGTCGTTCAGCAAGCAATGAGGGACTGCGAAGCAGTCGCAGAAAACATGATAGCTTACCAGCAGCTCTACAACACTCTAGAGGGATGATTCGACGGCTGCGAGCTAAATTACGTCACCAGAGCAAATAACGAAGCAGACGAGCTCGCAAACATCGGATCAACTCGAGGACCAGTTCCCCGGGCGTTTTCCTCGAAAGTATCAGCCAGAGGTCAATCAAAACCAAGGCACTCGCGCCAGAAGTAGCCGCAGAGGATGAAGACACAAGTGAGCCAGCGCAAGTGGCGGTTGCAAACTTAACCGCTAACGCAGGCAGCAAAGCAGTCGAACAAGCAAAGCCAGCCACACCCGAAGGCCCAGCTTGGAAAAAACCGCTCATTAGATTCCTAATTCAAGGAACCTTACCACAAGACGTCGTAGAAGCCCGACGCATCAGTCGACGATCTATAGCATTCACAGTAATCAACGGACAACTCTACAAGCGTAGCATCTCCCAAGTCCTACAAAAGTGCATCGAGGAAGAAGACGGCAAAGCCCTGTTGCTCGAGATCCATGAAGGCACTTGCGGGCACCACGCGAGTAGTCATGAACTCGTGGCCAAAGCCTTTTGAGCAGGTTTCTACTGGCCAACCACAATGCGAAACGCGGAAGAAATCGTGCGACGCTACATCGCCTGCCAAAAATTCGCCAGCAGGCCACAGGCCCCAGCATCAGAACTCAAAACCATACCACTATCCTGGCCGTTCGCCACCTGGGGACTCGACATGGTGGGCCCACTCAAGAAATCCTCAAAAGGAGGTCGAACACATCTCCTGGTAGCAGTGGACAAGTTCACCAAGTGGACTGAGGCAGTACCAATCACCATCTCAACATCCCTCACGGTAGTTAACTTCATCAAGTCCATCATCTTCAGATTCGGCGTACCACATAACATCATCACAGATAACGTTACAAACTTCACAACAGCTGAATTTCAGAACTTCTGCCAAGATTTGGGCATCAAAATCAACTACACATCAGTCGCGAACCCACAATCTAACGGCCAGGTGGAGAAGGAAAACGGCTTAGTGTGCGGAGGAATAAAAAAGCGGCTCCTCACACCACCCGAACAGGCTGCAGGCAACTGGGTAGAAGAACTCCCCGCAGTCTTGTGGAGCCTGCGCACCACCCCCAACGCCTCAACCCAGTACACACCTTTTTTCATGGTATATGGGGCTGAAGCTGTGCTGCCACACAACCTAAAGTTTGGAGCTCCCCGAATCTCGGGAAATGAAGAAGAAGAGGCGGAAGAATCACTCCAGAACGATAAAGACACCGCAGAATAAGAAAGGGACATAGCTATAGCAAGGGCAGAAGGATACCAGGAAAAACTACACACATACCAAAGCAGTCGCCTGCGGACAAGAACTTTCCGCAAAGGAGATCTTGTCCTGCGGCTAATACAACAAAAAGTCCACAAGCTTGCCCCGCAGTGGGAAGGACCCTTCATAATCTCAGAGGACATAGGAGGAGGAGCATACAGGCTGAAGAACCAGAAGACCGACGAAGACGTGGGAAATCCGTGGAACGTGGCAAACTTGCGCCTGTTGAACCCATAGACTACCCATAGGCGCTCTCGGCAGTATCGGTAGCAGCACCGATCGGCAACCCATGTAAAATTTGAAGCAATAAAAGAGGTGTTGCCAAAATAGTACTACTTAAAGCACTCGGGAGATCGAGCACAGACTCCTCCCGAGAGACGTTATTTTCGCTTACGCGACGCTACCTAAAGCACTCGGGGGCTCGAGCACAGACTCCCCCCGAGAGACGCTATCTCGCTCACGCGATGCTACTTAAAGCACTCGGGGGCTCGAGCGCATACTCCACCCGAGAGACGCTATTTCGCTTACGCGACGATACTTAAAGAACTCGGGGGTTCGAGCACAGAATCCCCTCGAGGGACGCTATTTTCGCTTACGCGACCACAAATATAAAGACTCGGGGGCTCGAGCACAAACTTCCCCCGAAAGGCATCGTTTCACCCGCATAACCTCACTCAATTTTTTTTCCGCATCAGCACAATTTATTCCCCAAATATAAGGATAAAGCAGGCATCGGACAGAGAAACTCCTTGGTCTTCACCTGATCACAAGTGATCACCTAAAGACTCGGGGGCTACTCCCATCGGGAGCGCTGTCGCGCACCCGATGAAAATCTAGAACAACTGAGCAGCCGCAAGAAAGGACAACATGATTGAATAAAGCTCACAGTCTACGTCTGACTCTACAAATCAAACGTATCCTCGGGGGCTACTCCCATCGGGAGCGCTGCCGCGCACCCGATAGTTTTCCAAAAGGACTCGAAGACAGTTATCATAACAAAGGACTCGAAGACAGTTTGTAAGGCCCGATATGCGGTACTGTTCCAGATCTAGATGTTTCTATCCAGATCCGGGGACGAAGCACATATCGGTCCCACCGCGACATATGACGAAGTCATTTGCCCCGGATTTCCAACATGATATCACAACATTACAGATACAGGATACAACATCTCATACAATTGGCATACAACTGCCTCAAATACAATACAACAGCGGAATATACATGTCTGAGTACAGACTACAATCAAATGCCTAGTGGCAAAGAGAAAAACATCGACCCCATAACCACACGGGTCCAGGCCCTCCGCCGGGATCCTCCTAACTAGTCGTCGTCGAGTCTCCACGTGAAACGTCGATCACCATACCTGTTGTCGATCAAGAACCCTGAAAAGAGTTTGGGGGTAGTATCATGAGTACAGAAGTACTCAACACCCAACTGTAGTGGTCATCTAACCCAGCAAGGACTTCATCACTCGTCATTCTAGGACAACTAGTAGTTTACGGTAAGGATGGGGTAAGTGGTGAGGTTGCTGCCGCACTAGCATTTATGAAGTGGCTAACGATCTAGAGAGTAAGATAAGAAGCCAAGCAATCGATGAGGAATCGCCTCCAACAAGTCTGCTATTCACCTACTACGCAAATATAACACCTATCCTATCCTTTTCCTCCTCTTCGCATCCCGACGAAGAAGAAGCAATCAAGGCACACACACGTTGATCAAGTTATATTAAGATTATCTCAGTTGTTGTTGTCTATGAACAAGGAGTAGGTCTCAAGTCGTCCATAACCGTGGACACGGCTTATCGAAAAGATTTAACCCTGCAGGGGTGTACCAACTGCCCATTACAAGGCTCCGCACGCACGTCCATCTCTCTCAGTTGCTACCCATCACAGGCAACCATTTTATGATTTAGTTCCAAGAGATCCGAAATGACAGGTCCCTCTAACTAACAACGAACAAATCCGGGTGGCCCCCGGGGAGTCGACCCCCAATCCAAAAGCTGGCCACGCTCTCGGATCGGACTCTTCCGTCTCAACAGGGTTTGGGTTATCGAGACGCCTCACGTGAGGCCTCGGGCCCTCGCCGGTCAAATGTGGACCAACAGGGAAACCATGTCTCCGTTGGTCCGGGTTGTTTAAAAATTGCGAGGGGATCCACCAAGCACACACACGGGGTTTCAAATGGTAAATCAGCTCGGGCCACCACTAGAAATGTTCGAAGCTAGATAGGTAAGAAAAGGGGACCCCATAAAATCCCACACGCGGTTAGGCACGCTCAGTCTCAAAACCAATACCCGGAACTCGGGTCCTAGGTGACTCGAATGGAACAAAGCGTCGGGGCGCGATAGCCTAGACCTTCCATCCTTTGTCGAATATAGTCAACATTATAATAATCATATCATCAACAACAATATAATAATGTGATATCCAAAACCAAGGAGTAACAGGGTAACATCGTAGCATCCTAAGCATGCATACTAAGCAGGGATTGAGCAACGAGCAATAGTAACATAGCAGTACAAGGTTTGCTGGGAGGGGACATGGCTGCATCAGTTTAAAAGAGGCTGTAAACATGTGGTAGGATCAAACATCGAACCTAACCTATACTAGCATGCAAACCGCTTGTTGAAATAGAATGGTTCATAAGTAATGTATAGTCCTTGCCTGTTGATAAGTCGGGTTCCGAAGGTGTAGTTGATCGCAAGCTCGAATCATCTCCGAGAGATACCCGCGGAAGCACACAAGACGGTAAACACTGGAAAGCAATAAACGAGCAAGCATCTATTACTACGAGGCAAGCACGAGCAAGCATCAACAAGAAGGCAACACGAGACATCGCACCTACCGTCGAGAGCTGTTACTAACAAGTTAAGTGGAGTACTCGTCGCACACGACGACACTGCATGTTTACGGTGGTTCAAATTGTTTAGCTACACAAGGTGAGCAAAAGGTTGTTAACATGGCAACTCACTCAAGCATGGCATAGCACACAAACATGTCAAAAGGTGAAGCATAAATAAACTACTTAAGCTAGTCAATTTAAGTGGGGTGAAATCCTAGACATGCAAACTATTGCGGACCCCGTGATAAAATTGAATTTGGTACTGTTTTGCACTAAACAATATTTTATTATTTTTATTAGCAAGCAAGAGCAGCAAAAACACAATCTACATGCAATTCTAGTCAAGTTACCTATAAAGAACATTTTAAACCGAGCAACGGTTAAAAAGTTATTGCAATAACAGTTTACAGTGGCAGACAGTGTCATTAGCAGTCAAACAACATGTAAACAAAGTCAAACATGGCAAAGGAGCACAAATTATTAAACTAGACACAATTCTAAGCAAGTTTCATATTTTACGCGTCGCAACCGGAGCTACGGTTAAAAAGTTACGGGCACTGCAAAAATCCTAATACAAACTGCCTAAATTAAATAAAAAAAACTAGCAGGAAAAAAAACCCTAAACGGGCCGAATCTACTGGCCCAACAGATAAAAAAAACAAAACAACAAAAAAAAGAAAAAAAAGGAGGGGCTGGGGCGCCTCACCCCATGGGTTGTGGCCCACTCGCGGTGGAGAGGCCGGCCTGGCCTGGCGGCCCACCTAGCGGCTGGCGGCCCACCTGGCTCGCTGCGGTTGGAGGGGCGCTGGAGGCGTCGGCCTCGTCCCGAGCTTGGCGGCGGCTGGACTCCTGGCCGGCTGGCCTCCGGCGACCGGAGCGAGGAGGAGGGGGCGGAGCAGGCACGGGGGCGCGTGGACCCAGCGCAAGTCGGCGGCGGCGGGCGCAACAGGCCGGCGGCGAGCCGGATCGGGGTGCAGGGGAGCTCGGTCCCAAATCCATGGCGCGACTGCTCCTTGCGGCTGCACACACAGAGAGAGAGAGAGGATGAGAGGGAGAGGAGAGAAAGAAGAGGGGAGAGAGGGAAGGAGGAGAGAGGAGGGGCGCGGCAAGCTCGGCGTGGCTGCTGTCGGCGACGGCCTCGGGCAGAGTCGGCGACGGCCTCGGGCGTCCAGGGGCTGGAGAGAGAGCAGAGAGAGAGGAGGCAAGGTGGGTGCTGACGTGGCGCGATCTGGGCCGCTGGATGCCCAGATCTGACGGTTGGGGCTGTTTTGGATCTAGGGTTCCGAAAATTGAGGTGCTATTGGGCAGATCTGGCAAAATGGAGGGGGTGGCTGCAATTTTGGCTAGGGGAAACCCTAGAAGTGGGTGGGAGTGTGGTGGTCTTTATATAGCCCCGGTGGCTGACAGTTTGCAAAAACATCCCCGGTTTTTCTCTCTCGCGCGCGGAGCTCACGTTTCTGACCGCCGGGGGTCCGCAGGACCTCCGATTCGGGTAAAACTTTGAACTGCGCGATCGGTGCGTCGAGCCGGAGGTATTCACCTCACCTCCAACAAGTCTGCTATCCACCTACTACGCAAACATAACACCTATCCTATCCTTGTCCTCCTCTTCGCATCCCGAAGAAGAAGAAGCAATCAAGGCACACACACGTTGATCAAGTTATATTAAGATTATCTCAGTTGTTGTTGTTGTCTATGAACAAGGAGTAGGTCTCAAGTCGTCCATAACCGTGGACACGGCTTATCGAAAAGATTTAACCCTGCAGGGGTGTACCAACTTCCCATTACAAGGCTCCGCACGCACGTCCATCTCTCTCAGTTGCTACCCATCACAGGCAACCATTTTATGATTTAGTTCCAAGAGATCTGAAACGACAGGTCCCTCTAACTAACAACGAACAAATCCGGGTGGCCCCCGGGGAGTCGACACCCAATCCAAAAGCTGGCCACGCTCTCGGATCGGACTCTTCCGTCTCAACAGGGTTTGGGTTATCGAGACGCCTCACGTGAGGCCTCGGGCCCTCGCCGGTCAAATGTGGACCAACAGGGAAACCATGTCTCCGTTGGTCCGGGTTGTTTAAAAATTGCGAGGGGATCCACCAAGCACACACACGGGGTTTCAAATGGTAAATCAGCTCGGGCCACCACTAGAAATGTTCGAAGCTAGATAGGTAAGAAAAGGGGACCCCATAAAATCCCACACGCGGTTAGGCACGCTCAGTCTCAAAACCAATACCCGGAACTCGGGTCCTAGGTTACTCGAATGGAACAAAGCGTCGGGGCGCGATAGCCTAGACCTTCCATCCTTCGTCGAATATAGTCAACATTATAATAATCATATCATCAACAACAATATAATAATGTGATATCCAAAACCAAGGAGTAACTGGGTAACATCGTAGCATCCTAAGCATGCATACTAAGAGGGGTTGAGCAACGAGCAATAGTAACATAGCAGTACAAGGTTTGCTGGGAGGGGACATGGCCGTATCAGTTTAAAAGAGGCTGTAAACATGTGGTAGGATCAAACATCGAACCTAACCTCTACTAGCATGCAAACCGCTTGTTGAAATAGAATGGTTCATAAGTAATGTATAGTCCTTGCCTGTTGATAAGTCGGGTTCCGAAGGTGTAGTTGATCGCAAGCTCGCATCATCTCCGAAAGATACCCGCGGAAGCACACAAGACGGTAAACACTGGAAAGCAATCAACGAGCAAGCATCTATTACTACGAGGCAAGAACGAGTAAGCATCAACAAGAAGGCAACACGAGACATCGCACCTACCGTCGAGAGCGGTTACTAACAAGTTAAGTGGAGTACTCATCGCACACGACGACACTGCATGTTTACGGTGGTTCAAGTTGTTTAGCTACACAAGGTGAGAAAAAGGTTGTTAACATGGCAACTCACTCAAGCATGGCATAACACACAAACATGTCAAAAGGTGAAGCAGAAATAAACTACCTAAGCTAGTCAATTTAAGTGGGGTGAAATCCTAGACATGCAAACTATTGCGGACCCCATGATAAAATTGAATTTGGTACTGTTTTGCACTAAACAATATTTTATTATTTTTATTAGCAAGCAAGAGCAGCAAAAACACAATCTACATGCAATTCTAGTCAAGTTACCTATAAAGAACATTTTAAGCCGAGCAACGGTTAAAAAGTTATTGCAATAACAGTTTACAGTGGCAGACAGTGTAATTAGCAGTCAAACAACATGTAAACAAAGTCAAACATGGCAAAGGAGCACAAATTATTAAACTAGACACAATTCTAAGCAAGTTTCATATTTTACGCGTCGCAACCGGAGCTACGGTTAAAAAGTTACGGGCACTGCAAAAATCCTAATACAAACTGCCTAAATTAAATAAAAAAAACTAGCAGGAAAAAAAAACCTAAACGGGCCGAATCTACTGGCCCAACAGATAAAAAAAACAAAACAACAAAAAAAATAAAAAAAAGGAGGGGCTGGGGCGCCTCACCCCATGGGTTGTGGCCCACTCGCGGTGGAGAGGCCGGCCTGGCCTGGCGGCCCACCTAGCGGCTGGCGGCCCACCTGGCTCGCTGCGGTTGGAGGGGCGCTCGAGGCGTCGGCCTCGTCCCGAGCTTGGCGGTGGCTGGACTCCTGGCCGGCTGGCCTCCGGCGACCGGAGTGAGGAGGAGGGGGCAGAGCAGGCACGGGGGTGCGTGGACCCGGCGCAAGTCGGCGGCGGCGGGCGCAACAGGCCGGCGGCGAGCCGGATCGGGGTGCAGGGGAGCTCGGTCCCAAATCCATGGCGCGACTGCTGCTTGCGGCTGCACACACAGATAGAGAGAGAGAGAGGATGAGAGGGAGAGGAGAGAAAGAAGAGGGGAGAGAGGGAAGGAGGAGAGAGGAGGGGCGCGGCAAGCTCGGCGTGGCTGCTGCCGGCGACGGCCTCGGGCAGAGGCGGCGACGGCCTCGGGCGTCCAGGGGATGGAGAGAGAGCAGAGAGAGAGGAGGCAAGGTGGGTGCTGACGTGGCGCGATCTGGGCCGCTAGATGCCCAGATCTGACGGTTGGGGCTGTTTTGGATCTAGGGTTCCGAAAATTGAGGTGCTATTGGGCAGATCTGGCAAAATGGAGGGGGTGGCTGAAATTTTGGCTAGGGGAAACCCTAGAAGTGGGTGGGAGTGTGGTGGTCTTTATATAGCCCCGGTGGCTGACAGTTTGCAAAAACATCCCCGGTTTTTCTCTCTCGCGCGCGGAGCTCACGTTTCTGACCGCCGGGGGTCCGCAGGACCTCCGATTCGGGTAAAACTTTGAACTGCGCGATCGGTGTGTCGAGCCGGAGGTATTCACCTCGCGCTGGAACCGTTCCGAAAACACTTTCCGGCGCGCTATAAAAATAACCCATTTAATTATTAAACGGGGTTTTCGTTCCGTTGGCTGCGGCTGGTCTCGTGCGGTTTCGCGACGGTGATCGGGTGAATCCCGGTGTCGCAACGGTCGAGTGTCAGGGTGTCAAGGGTCGGTCTCCGTCCGATACGAGAATAATGGGGAGAAGAATAATCGCCGATCGATAAATCGGGGATGCAAACACCGCAAATATATCAGACAATCCAACAATTCACACCGAAAAGAAAGTTTTTAATTTTTGTGAAAACTGGGCTGTTACAATACAACACCACCAACAAGGGATCTCGTCCCGAGATCCAGGACGATCCGGAGGAGAGGGGAAGAGAAAAGAAAGACGACGATCTTCAACACCACCAACAAGGGACTCTCCTCCATGTCGAACGACGAACTTCGGTCGAGACAAAATTCCGCAGAGAGACGACATCGTCGGAAAAACGAAACCGTCAGTGACAAGAGGAAGAACGATCGCGAAAACCAGATCAAGGGATAGTGATTTTCGACGCAAGTCATGAAAACACCGGGCAAAAGGAGGGATGGCAATGGATGACCAAGACGATAACCGAAATCAGAGAAGCTAAAGGTACTACAGGAATTCCCACCTGAGCTCGGAATCGAGACAATACTTCCCAAGCAAAGCATTGTAACGGTTCCGATACTCCACACACTTGAGATTCTAGAGTTTGAAAGGGGATAAGGCGAGAATAAAACACTTACGACACTTGTCCTGACCAGAGCAAGGGTAAGGAGTAAAAAGAATCCTACTCTCCGATAACTAACTTAGTAACTACAAAATAGTTTTTGTCTAGACTCGACTTCGGCAAGAAAAGGGATCCTACGGTCGGTAAGGCTCCGATACCAAGTTGTAAGGCCCGATATGCGGTACTGTTCCAGATCTAGATGTTTCCATCCAGATCCGGGGACTAAGCACATATCGGTCCCACCGCGACATATGACGAAGTCATTTTCCCCGGATTTCCAACATGACATCACAACATTACAGATACAAGATACAACATCTCATACAATCGGCATACAACTGCCTCAAATACAATACAACAGCGGAAGATACATGTCTGAGTACAGACTACAATCAAATGCCTAGTGGCAAAGAGAAAAACATCGACCCCATAACCACACGGGTCCAGGCCCTCCGCCGGGATCCGCCTAACTAGTCGTCGTCGAGTCTCCACGTGAAACGTCGATCACCATACCTGTTGTCGATCAAGAACCCTGAAAAAAGTTTGGGGGTAGTATCATGAGTACATAAGTACTCAGCATCCAACTGTAGTGGTCATCTGACCCAGCAAGGACTTCTTCACTCGTCATTCTAGGACAACTAGTAGTTTACGGTAAGGATGGGGTAAGTGGTTAGGTTGCTGCCGCACTAGCATTTATGAAGTGGCTAACGATCTAGAGAGTAAGATAAGAAGCCAAGCAATCGATGAGGAATCGCCTCCAACAAGTCTCCTATCCACCTACTACGCAAACATAACACCTATCCTATCCTTGTCCTCCTCTTCGCATCCCGAAGAAGAAGAAGCAATCAAGGCACACACACGTTGATCAAGTTATATTAGGATTGTCTCAGTTGTTGTTGTTGTCTATGAACAAGGAGTAGGTCTCAAGTCGTCCATAACCGTGGACACGGCTTATCGAAAAGATTTAACCCTGCAGGGGTGTACCAACTGCCCATTACTAGGCTCCGCACGCACGTCCATCTCTCTCAGTTTCTACCCATCACAGGCAACCATTTTATGATTTAGTTCCAAGAGATCCGAAACGACAGGTCCCTCTAACTAACAACGAACAAATCCGGGTGGCCCCCGGGGAGTCGACACCCAATCCAAAAGCTGGCCACGCTCTCGGATCGGACTCTTCCGTCTCAACAGGGTTTGGGTTATCGAGACGCCTCACGTGAGGCCTCGGGCCCTCGCCGGTCAAATGTGGACCAACAGGGAAACCATGTCTCCGTTGGTCCGGGTTGTTTAAAAATTGCGAGGGGATCCACCAAGCACACACACGGGGTTTCAAATGGTAAATCAGCTCGGGCCACCACTAGAAATGTTCGAAGCTAGATAGGTAAGAAAAGGGGACCCCATAAAATCCCACACGCGGTTAGGCACGCTCAGTCTCAAAACCAATACCCGGAACTCGGGTCCTAGGTTACTCGAATGGAACAAAGCGTCGGGGCGCGATAGCCTAGACCTTCCATAGCAGTACAAGGTTTGCTGGGAGGGGACATGGCTGTATCAGTTTAAAAGAGGCTGTAAACATGTGGTAGGATCAAACATCGAACCTAACCTATACTAGCATGCAAACCGCTGGTTGAAATAGAATGGATCATAAGTAATGTATAGTCCTTGCCTGTTGATAAGTCGGGTTCCGAAGGTGTAGTTGATCGCAAGCTCGCATCGTCTCCGAGAGGTACCCGCGGAACCACACAAGACGGTAAACACTGGAAAGCAATCAACGAGCAAGCATCTATTACTACGAGGCAAGCACGAGCAAGCATCAACAAGAAGGCAACACGATACATCGCACCTACCGTCGAGAGTGGTTACTAACAAGTTAAGTGGAGTACTCATCGCACACGACGACACTGCACGTTTACGGTGGTTCAAGTTGTTTAGCTAAACAAGGTGAGCAAAAGGTTGTTAACATGGCAACTCACTCAAGCATGGCATAGCACACAAACATGTCAAGAGGTGAAGCATAAATAAACTACCTAAGCTAGTCAATTTAAGTGGGGTGAAATCCAAGACATGCAAACTATTGCGGACCCCACGATAAAATTGAATTTGGTACTGTTTTGCACTAAACAATATTTTATTATTTTTATTAGCAAGCAAGAGCAGCAAAAACACAATCTACATGCAATTCTAGTCAAGTTACCTATGAAGAACATTTTAAACCGAGCAACGGTTAAAAAGTTATTGCAATAACAGTTTACAGTGGCAGACAGTGTAATTAGCAGTCAAACAACATGTAAACAAAGTCAAACATGTCAAAGGAGCACAAATTATTAAACTAGACACAATTCTAAGGAAGTTTCATATTTTACGCGTCGCAATCGGAGCTACGGTTAAAAAGTTACGGGCACTGCAAAAATCCTAATACAAACTGCCTAAATTAAATAAAAAAAACTAGCAGGGAAAAAAACCCTAAACAGATAAAAAAAACAAAACAACAAAAAATAAATAAAAAGGAGGGGCTGGGGCGCCTCACCCCATGGGCTGTGGCCCACTCGCGGTGGAGAGGCCGGCCTGGCCTGGCGGCCCACCTAGCGGCTGGCGGCCCACCTGGCTCGCAGCGGTTGGAGGGGCGCTGGAGGCGTCGGCCTCGTCCCGAGCTTGGCGGCGGCTGGACTCCTGGCCGGCTGGCCTCCGGCGACCGGAGCGAGGAGGAGGGGGCGGAGCAGGCACGGGGGTGCGTGGACCCGACGCAAGTCGGCGGCGGCGGGCGCAACAGGCCGGCGGCGAGCCGGATCGGGGTGCAGGGGAGCTCGGTCCCAAATCCATGGCGCGACTGCTCCTTGCGGCTGCACACACAGAGAGAGAGAGAGAGGATGAGAGGGAGAGGAGAGAAAGAAGAGGGGAGAGAGGGAAGGAGGAGAGAGGAGGGGCGCGGCAAGCTCGGCGTGGCTGCTGCCGGCGACGGCCTCGGGCAGAGGCGGCGACGGCCTCGGGCGTCCAGGGGCTGGAGAGAGAGCAGAGAGAGAGGAGGCAAGGTGGGTGCTGACGTGGCGCGATCTGGGCCGCTGGATGCCCAGATCTGACGGTTGGGGCTGTTTTGGATCTAGGGTTCCGAAAATTGAGGTGCTATTGGGCAGATCTGGCAAAATGGAGGGGGTGGCTGCAATTTTGGCTAGGGGAAACCCTAGAAGTGGGTGGGAGTGTGGTGGTCTTTATATAGCCCCGGTGGCTGGCAGTTTGCAAAAACATCCCCGGTTTTTCTCTCTTGCGTGCGGAGCTCACGTTTCTGACCGCCGGGGGTCCGCAGGACCTCCGATTCTGGTAAAACTTTGAACTGCGCGATCGGTGCGTCGAGCCGGAGGCATTCACCTCGCGCTGGAACCGTTCCGAAAACACTTTCCGGCGCGCTATAAAAATAACCCATTTAATTATTAAACGGGGTTTTCGTTCCTTTGGCTGCGGCTGGTCTCGTGCGGTTTCGCGACGGTGATCGGGTGAAACTCGGTGTCGCAACGGTCGAGTGTCAGGGTGTCAAGGGTCGGTATCCGTCCGATACGAGAATAAGGGGGAGAAGAATAATCGCCGATCGATAAATCGGGGATGCAAACACCGCAAACAAATCAGACAATCAAACAATTCACACCGAAAACAAAGTTTTTAATTTTTGTGAAAACTGGGCTGTTACACAGTTCTCATTACAAAGGAGTCGAAGACAGTTATCATTACAAAGGACTCGACGACAGCTCTCATTACAAAGGACTAAAAGACAGTTCTCATTACAAAGGACTCAAAGACAATTCTCATTACAAAGGACTCGAAGAACTCAAGTTACATATCAGAGATACATCATTACACAGCTTCTACCACATAACAAAGTTTACAAAGGAACTCGAGCAGTTACCAAAAGGACTACAACACCAATCATCCCAGGGAATTATGACTTCTACATGTGTGCTCATGCGGAGATAATTGGCACTTTCGGCCCACATCTTGATGAGCATCATCACAGACAAAGTATGAACTAAGCCTGCGAAGAAGTAGCTCGCCTCCTTCCTGAGCCTGGTGACCTTGCCTACCGATGCGCTCGCTTGATGGGTGGCTTGACGTCGAGCTCGTCCCTAGAACTAGAAGAGCAAGCACCACCAGTCGAGCAGTCGGCAGAAGATGAAGCCACGGGAGAAGTAGTCGAAGTGCCCCTCGACCCGCCAGAGCTGTCACTTCTTGTTTCCTCCCAGTATGGATCCAGGCGATTCCCGCCGACATCAAACGCACGGAAGATGTGAGTATCTTTGCCATCAAATCAACATCAAAGACTATCACCAGCGCGCAAATTTAGTCAGCGAGAAAATGACCTCCATCCAGGCCCCAAGAAAACCAAGAAAGAGCTATCAACCTCAAGCTCAACCCATAGAGGAGATCAAGAACACCCCTGAAGCCGGAGCCAAAGACCCCTCAAATTGAGCTCCGAAACAATGGAAGAAAAGGAAACTGGAAGAGGGATTTGGGTCGCACTCCGCCTAAGAACATGCAACAAAAAGTCATAGCGCGAGATACCCTCCTCCATAGAGGAAGAGGGAGGCGCCATCGTAGCCCTGCCACGTCCACAACGGGATGAGCGAGGCGTGCGGCCACCACGACCGCGTCGGCCACGACCTCGGACAATCACACCACCACCACGCTTGGGCGCCATATCAAGAAGAAGAAGAAGGGAAAGATGGGAGAAGAACAATGCCGAGCCCAGGCAAACAACAACAGGTATTTATAGCGCAGCCCAGGGACAAACTAGGAAAACACGCAGAAGCCCAGGCGGCGCTATCATTAATCCAAGACCAACACGCTGGGCGTTACGAATGCCAAGACAAGATGCCTTTACACAACCAACACTATTTAATAAAGGACACATCAAATCTCGCGTGTTTCCCATACACGCCTCGGATATCCAACAGGCAGCAGCAGCGCGGCGTCCAAGTTGTCATTATGACTGGTCAGGAGATGCAACGGTTCCAAGACCAAGCATCGTCCCCACATCGGTCACCAAAGAGCATTATTATGATGCTTATCCCTGAGACATCCCAAGAAGAACGATTCGAGAAACAAGCAACTGGAAAAATAAAGCCCGACAAAGACTCCCCGTCTCTTGGTACCAAATATTTTGATTTTTTTGATCCAATTTTTTTACTCCCATCGGGAGTACCTTGCCTTTACTAGAAACAGAGCAAGATCCAAAACCTCGAAAGTTCGGGTACTCCCTCACCCAGAAGGTAAAGACATGCCCGCGTGGCCACTCGCACCAACAGTAATCACTACATCTACAGAGTTCGGGTGCTCCCTCACCCAGAAGGCAATATAGTGCACGAGTGATCACTCGCTCTAAAAAGCGATACCTCTACAGAGTTCGGGTGCTCCCTCACCTCTAAGACAATGAAGCGTTCGAGTGGCTACTGATAATTTTTGCTCGCTCGATGCATGTTTTGTGTGATATTGCTATGATCTAGATAACTTCCATAAAATTTTGATCATATTTGGACTAACCTACTAACTCAATGCACCCTAGTGCCAGTTCTTGTTTTCTGCTGTTTTTTTATTTCAGTTTTCCCCCATATAAAAAGTAAGCCAAAAATCTGGGAAAATCAGATAAAAAATCAGCGTGTCGGAAGCCTCCAGAAGCTCGAAGTGGGGCCAGAGGGCCACCACCAAGTGCCCAGGCTGCTACGTGGCGCAGCCAGGGGCCTGGCGGGCCTGGACCCATGGTGCTCCCCTGGCTGCCCCCTTCGCCTATTTATTCTCCATCACGGGGAAACTTTGAAGACAGAACCCTGTTTCGCAATCTCGCCTCTGTTCCGCCGCCGCCGCGCTTCCAAAATCGGGAGCACCGTCAGGACCCTTCGCGGCACCCTGCCGGAGGGAGGATCGACCTCCGGGAGCTTCTCCTCCAACATGGACGCTTCCCGGATGTGCCGTGAGTAGTCTAGTTTGGACCATGGGTCCGTGATCAGTAGCTATGTGATGTTCTCCTTCCCTCTTTGTTCTTCATGGTTTAGACCTCGTGAGCTACCCTACATGATCGAGGAACTTATGTAAGTCTTCTGCTGTTGCTATGTTGAGTTTGATGGGATCCGATGGATTATGAGATTATGTTCAGATTGTGATAGAGTAATATATTTGGTTTTGATCTCTTATATTTTTGTTCCTAAGTAATTCTTGCATGTTCTCCGTTGCTGTTTATTGCTTTGGCCAAGTGGTGGATAGTAACTCCAAGAGGGAACGTTATGCTCGATTGTGGGTACATGCCCCCTGATGACACGCTTGAGTGACAGAAACATGAGTCTAGGGGATGTGATGTGGCCACAAGGGGGAAAACAACGGTGCTTGTAACCGAGGTTGCAAGGATTGTTTAATTTACGCAAAGTTCTTTTAATGCAGTTGTCTGTTGCTTTGGGTTTACACTTTGGGTGGCAATCACAACTTAATACCAACGAGATGTTCTGGATAGATATCTCAAGGTGGATGATTAGTAGTAGATGTAGATGGATTTCGGTCTACTTATTTTGGCGTACTGCCCATGCTTTTGAGCCCCTTCCTTTCTTTTGTAGCATAGTTAGCATTGCGGTGGGTTTATAATCCTGTCAATTGCCCATCTGTAATTTGTTTACCTCAGATAGCAGTTTTATCATCTTTTGGGAGAGAGACATCACTAGTGAACATCACGGGACCTCGGTCCATATTCCCATCATTGTTTACAAGCCTATTTCCTTTTCAGTATCTACTTTCAGTTGCTATTATTATCATTAACTCTTGTGTTTGATCCTTTGTAAACAACAAGACCGGAGAGATTGACAACCTCTCTGAACTTCGTTGGGAGCAAAGTTAATTGTATTATGTGCAGGTCCGCGTTAGGTGCGCCACTGACATGTACTTATCATTGACGGGGTCCTACGGGAGACAAACCCTATCCTCTACATAGGGGAAATTTGCTGCTATCCTACATCTCACCTTCCACTTGCGGTAACCAACGAAGGGCGAGAAGCCATTACCACTTCCACGCCATCAAGCAAATTTTTGGCGCCGTTGCCGAAGACTCCGAGTGATAAGATAGGGGAGTTGCCCACTATCCTTTACCTTTACTTTTTAGTCTTGTTTGTTTACCTTTCTGTTTTTATCTTTGTGTCTTATATCAAAAATCACAAAAATTTATTTATCTTTCTATTGGTAGTCCTCCTTGTTTAGATGAACATGTTAGGACTTGGTGCTTTGCGGGAATCGGAAGTTCTCTGTTTCCGTCAAACGGATGGAGAAAATATGAAGAAAGCATGAGACTGAATTTCTGAAGCACACAAAAGAATTATGCCTTAGATACCTATAAAAATTGTGCTCAGGAATTTTTACCATGGTCTTTTCAAGTGGTGTAAACACTCTCTTGATATTATAGCTGAAGGAGACTTTTTAGAGTGTGATGAAGCTAGAGCTCTTGATATTTTGCATAGTCTATCTAGTTATTTTGTTTATGACCGTAGTATCGATACTGTTATAGATAGACTTGCCACTGTTGAAAAGAGGATGGATGCTCTAGACTTGAGGAAGGTAGAAGAACTTAAGCCCAACAAGAAAGAGATGTTGGAGATAGATGATGATTGGGAGCCCTTTGTTAGGATTAGCATCTCTAACGAGGACTTCCTTGCTTTTTGTGATATTGGATCCATAGTTTCTAGCATGCCAAAAATAGTTTATGATTCTTTGAAACTAGATATGGATAAATTATCATCTTATCATGAACATGCTAATGGAGATATTTCAGAGGTCAAAGGAAAGGTAAAAGGAGTTCAAGTTGCATTCCTTCATAGGATTGCTCCAATGGACTTCTTCATCATGGAGCCAAATGAAAGCAACATTGTGCTTGGAAGGAACTTCCTTCAAGCTATGAGAGGATTCATTGATATTGGTAATGGGTTCATATGCTTATGCGGAAGACGAAAGGTAAGTACCTCTTTCCTAGGAAGAAGAAGAATGAGCTTATCGAAAATCAGTTTGAAGGTTTTTATGATTCCGGTGATCTTGGAGACCTTTGATTCTTCTTTTTTCCTTATGCCTAGCTTAAAGGCGTCAAAGAAAGCGCTTGTTGGGAGGCAACCCAAGATGTTCTTACTTCTGTTTTTAGTGGTCTTGATGATTTTTACTACTGTAGCAACATCATTGTATCTTTATTTTTCAAGCTTTGTGCCAAGTATAGCCTCATATGACAAGGGAAGTGAAAGTTGTGACATGCTGTCCAGAAAACAGATTATGTCCTCGTGACGGGAAAAATAAGAATAAATCACCAGTTCATCTTTTTGATCTTAATTTTTTACACAGCGTGCTCAAATCACGGAACTTTCATATGTTCTGAGTTTTTTTATTTCAGTTGCAGAAGTACCCCTAAAAAATTCTTTACTACTTGTTGTTCTGTTTTTCATAGATTCTGCCACGTTTTATCTCTTCTTACTTTTGCAAACCTTAAGCTTGCTTTTTCTTTGAAAAAACATTTTGGAAATCTTCAGAAACAATAGCTCTTCAAGAATATCTTTATATCCAGTGGGGAAAAATTATTAATTAAGGGTACTAACCTCTCTAATCAGCTTATGATGAGTTGTGTATGAAGGGAGTTTTCAAGTGTGCAATGGAAGATGATGAAAGAAGATTCGGGAGTGTCAAGCGCTCAAGCTTGGGGATGCCCCCATGCGTCCCCAATAAATATTAAAGGATACTCAAGCGTCTAAGCTTGGGGATTCCCCCGTGCATCCCCTTCATCATCAACAATCACCAGTTTGTCCTTCGTCTCCTATATTTTTATCACTTCATGCGTTATGTGCTATGCTTGGAGCGTCTCTCTTTTAGGTTTTATTTTTAGTTTTCTTTAGCTTTGCTTGATGTTCATAACAAGATAGATCCCATCTTACTTTGTGTGGGAGAGAAACACGCTCCACTTTCAAAATCTAGAACACATCATAGGATTCTTCATGCCTATCTTTTTGTTGTTGTGTGTTCTTTAACTTTTCGTAGCTACTGCCTTGTCTAGTTTTAGTCTTAGATTGTCTTAGCAAGAGCCTTGGCGTTTTTTTAGTTTGTCACTGGAACTCTCTTTAGTTTTCATGTTTATCTTGTTAAGAGAGTTGGTTGTTGCACTGAGTTATGTCTTGTTTTTAAGAAGTAGGTGATTGAGGTTGCTATTTAATTTCAGTAGTAACTTGCAATAGTTTTGAGGTATTGATGTGAGTAATGTTTGAACTTTTGGTGTCAAGAGCTCTAGTCTATTAGTGATAGGTGTCGTATTTTGGGCAATCCGTGTTTATTTTCAAAACCTACAAATCTAGTTGAGAACTCTAGCTAATAGATGGATCACTACTCTTCTTAGGGGACGAATATTAGAGTACACTCACGTACCATGAGTCGAGGATGCGCAAGGATACCAAACCCCCATACACTCCTCCTCGGGCTACTTGTCTCTTTGTGAACCTCCTCATTAGATTGAGAGTTACCGATAATAAGTGCATGAGTTCTTCGGACTAATGTGAGTATTGAAAGTTGACACTTCCACCTCCTCATATTTTCTAGCCTCGCCTGTACCGTGCTTTGCCTCCTTCTCACTCCGAGAGTTGGCGTCCACCTTCGCCGGTACATCCAAACCCTTGGCATGATACGGTCTGTCATCATAAACCTACTTATATCCTTCCTAAAAACAGCCACCATACCTACCTATCAAGACATTTCCATAGCCTTTCCGAGATATATTGCCATGCAACATCCACCTCTTCATGACTTGATCTTCATGTCATCCATGTTCCTGCTACACTGGCAGCGGCATACATTGCATACATCATGATAGCTACATCTTCTTTATCATTTGAGTACCTTGTAAAGTGTGAAAGATCTTCTATACCCTCTTGTAAATTTAAGTGTTGCCCTTAAGTGAGGAAAAGATCCCAATGTGGACAAAATAAAAGATCCCAAAGAGGACAAATGAGAGTTAAATAAAAGAGCCATTGAGGCCACCAAAAAAATACAAAAAATAGAAAATAGAGAGAAAATGAAATAAAAAGAGAGAAAGGGGCAACGCTACTATCCTTTTGAAAGATCCACACTAGTACTCCCTCTTATCCTTGACTATATAGAGATGATCATGCATATAGCTATGTGGGGACCTTCACACTATAGAACTTGACTTGCATATTCCAAGGATGAGCCTCCTCAAAAAGAGCTCTAGGTCTTCATGAGAGAGCAAGTTAGATGCACCCCCACTAGTTCCATTGGAGAGCTTTTCAGCTCATATGTGCATCCGTTGCATGGCAATCCCTACTCCTGACATTATATCTATCATTTGGCCTTCTCGCCTATGATTGTCCTCATTGATGTGAGCCTTTCTCATCCTTTTTGTCTTCCTCCTCCATCATATTTCTCTCTTTGCCATCCTAAGTGTCAACTCTCGTGCTTACGCTCATCCATTGCATGAGTGCTCGAAATATCAAAAATGAGTGGATCAAATTGACTTCTACCTGGCTAGTGGTATGGGGACGAGTCAAGATAAGATTCCAAAGAAGACAAAGTGTGAAACTGTAGTAGATTGAGTTCTCAACAAAATTACTTTTTTCTCGTATTCCCTATCCCCCTTCTTGCACACAAAGACCATTTGGAGACATTCGAGTCACGAACAGCGAGAGCTCTTGCACCTAATGTTCTCTTGTTACTTGCTTTAATGCTAATATAGACTCTTTCATGTTATGACTTGAATTGAATTACATACCTTGATTAATTTACTTTTCAAAGTACTTATGGTTGCTAGCATGTCACCACAGAAATTATGCCTGATATCATTTACCTACTCGAGGACGAGCAGGAATTAAGCTTAGAGATGTTGATACGTCTCAAACGCATGATAATTTCTGCTCGCTCCATGCATATTTTGTGTGATATTGGTATGATCTAGATACACTTCCATGCACTTTTGATCATATTTGGACTAACCTACTAACTTAGTTCACCCCAGTGCAAGTTCCTGTTTTCTGCTGTTTTTCTATTTCAGTTTTCCCCATATAAAAAGTACTCCAAAAATCCAGAAAAATTCAGATAAAAAAATCAGCGTGTCGAAATCCTCCAGAAGCCCGAAGTGGGGCCAGATGGCCACCACCAGGGACCAAGGCGACCACCTGCCGTGGCCAGGGGCCTGGTCGCGCCAGGGGGCGCCTGGACCCGTGGTGCCCCCCTGGCTTCCCCCCTTCGCCTATTTATTCTCCGTCACGGGGAACCTCTGAAGACAGAACCCTATTTCGCAATCTTTTATCTGTTCCCCGGCCGCCGCGCTTCCAAGATCAGGAGCACCGTCAGGACCCTTCCCGGCACCCTGCCGGAGGAAGGATCGACCTCCGGGAGCTTCTCCTCCACCATGGAAGCTTCCCGGATGTGCCATGAGTAGTCTACCTTGGACCATGGGTCCGTGATCAGTAGCTATGTGATGTTCTCCTCCCCTCTTTGTTCTTCATGGTTTAGACCTCGTGAGCTGCCCTACATGATCGAGGCACTTATTTAATTCTTCTGCTGTTTCTATGTTGAATTTGATGGGATCCGATGGATTATGAGATTATGTTAAGATTGTGATAGAGTAATAAATTTGGTTGTGATCTCTTATATTTTTGTTCCTAAGTAATTCTTGCATGTTCTCCGTTGCTGTTTATTGCTTTGGCCAAGTGGTGGATAGTAACTCCAAGAGGGAACGTTATGCTCGATTGTGGGTACATGCCCCCTGATGACACGCTTGAGTGACAGAAACATGAGTCTAGGGGATGTGATGTGGCCACAAGGGGGAAAACAACGGTGCTTGTAACCGAGGTTGCAAGGATTGTTTAATTTACGCAAAGTTCTTTTAATGCAGTTGTCTGTTGCTTTGGGTTTACACTTTGGGTGGCAATCACAACTTAATACCAACGAGATGTTCTGGATAGATATCTCAAGGTGGATGATTAGTAGTAGATGTAGATGGATTTCGGTCTACTTATTTTGGCGTACTGCCCATGCTTTTGAGCCCCTTCCTTTCTTTTGTAGCATAGTTAGCATTGCGGTGGGTTTATAATCCTGTCAATTGCCCATCTGTAATTTGTTTACCTCAGATAGCAGTTTTATCATCTTTTGGGAGAGAGACATCACTAGTGAACATCACGGGACCTCGGTCCATATTCCCATCATTGTTTACAAGCCTATTTCCTTTTCAGTATCTACTTTCAGTTGCTATTATTATCATTAACTCTTGTGTTTGATCCTTTGTAAACAACAAGACCGGAGAGATTGACAACCTCTCTGAACTTCGTTGGGAGCAAAGTTAATTGTATTATGTGCAGGTCCGCGTTAGGTGCGCCACTGACATGTACTTATCATTGACGGGGTCCTACGGGAGACAAACCCTATCCTCTACATAGGGGAAATTTGCTGCTATCCTACATCTCACCTTCCACTTGCGGTAACCAACGAAGGGCGAGAAGCCATTACCACTTCCACGCCATCAAGCAAATTTTTGGCGCCGTTGCCGAAGACTCCGAGTGATAAGATAGGGGAGTTGCCCACTATCCTTTACCTTTACTTTTTAGTCTTGTTTGTTTACCTTTCTGTTTTTATCTTTGTGTCTTATATCAAAAATCACAAAAATTTATTTATCTTTCTATTGGTAGTCCTCCTTGTTTAGATGAACATGTTAGGACTTGGTGCTTTGCGGGAATCGGAAGTTCTCTGTTTCCGTCAAACGGATGGAGAAAATATGAAGAAAGCATGAGACTGAATTTCTGAAGCACACAAAAGAATTATGCCTTAGATACCTATAAAAATTGTGCTCAGGAATTTTTACCATGGTCTTTTCAAGTGGTGTAAACACTCTCTTGATATTATAGCTGAAGGAGACTTTTTAGAGTGTGATGAAGCTAGAGCTCTTGATATTTTGCATAGTCTATCTAGTTATTTTGTTTATGACCGTAGTATCGATACTGTTATAGATAGACTTGCCACTGTTGAAAAGAGGATGGATGCTCTAGACTTGAGGAAGGTAGAAGAACTTAAGCCCAACAAGAAAGAGATGTTGGAGATAGATGATGATTGGGAGCCCTTTGTTAGGATTAGCATCTCTAACGAGGACTTCCTTGCTTTTTGTGATATTGGATCCATAGTTTCTAGCATGCCAAAAATAGTTTATGATTCTTTGAAACTAGATATGGATAAATTATCATCTTATCATGAACATGCTAATGGAGATATTTCAGAGGTCAAAGGAAAGGTAAAAGGAGTTCAAGTTGCATTCCTTCATAGGATTGCTCCAATGGACTTCTTCATCATGGAGCCAAATGAAAGCAACATTGTGCTTGGAAGGAACTTCCTTCGAGCTATGAGAGGATTCATTGATATTGGTAATGGGTTCATATGCTTATGCGGAAGACGAAAGGTAAGTACCTCTTTCCTAGGAAGAAGAAGAATGAGCTTATCGAAAATCAGTTTGAAGGTTTTTATGATTCCGGTGATCTTGGAGACCTTTGATTCTTCTTTTTTCCTTATGCCTAGCTTAAAGGCGTAAAAGAAAGCGCTTGTTGGGAGGCAACCCAAGATGTTCTTACTTCTGTTTTTAGTGGTCTTGATGATTTTTACTACTGTAGCAACATCATTGTATCTTTATTTTTCAAGCTTTGTGCCAAGTATAGCCTCATATGACAAGGGAAGTGAAAGTTGTGACATGCTGTCCAGAAAACAGATTATGTCCTCGTGACGGGAAAAATAAGAATAAATCACCAGTTCATCTTTTTGATCTTAATTTTTTACACAGCGTGCTCAAATCACGGAACTTTCATATGTTCTGAGTTTTTTTATTTCAGTTGCAGAAGTACCCCTAAAAAATTCTTTACTACTTGTTGTTCTGTTTTTCATAGATTCTGCCACGTTTTATCTCTTCTTACTTTTGCAAACCTTAAGCTTGCTTTTTCTTTGAAAAAACATTTTGGAAATCTTCAGAAACAATAGCTCTTCAAGAATATCTTTATATCCAGTGGGGAAAAATTATTAATTAAGGGTACTAACCTCTCTAATCAGCTTATGATGAGTTGTGTATGAAGGGAGTTTTCAAGTGTGCAATGGAAGATGATGAAAGAAGATTCGGGAGTGTCAAGCGCTCAAGCTTGGGGATGCCCCCATGCGTCCCCAATAAATATTAAAGGATACTCAAGCGTCTAAGCTTGGGGATTCCCCCGTGCATCCCCTTCATCATCAACAATCACCAGTTTGTCCTTCGTCTCCTATATTTTTATCACTTCATGCGTTATGTGCTATGCTTGGAGCGTCTCTCTTTTAGGTTTTATTTTTAGTTTTCTTTAGCTTTGCTTGATGTTCATAACAAGATAGATCCCATCTTACTTTGTGTGGGAGAGAAACACGCTCCACTTTCAAAATCTAGAACACATCATAGGATTCTTCATGCCTATCTTTTTGTTGTTGTGTGTTCTTTAACTTTTCGTAGCTACTGCCTTGTCTAGTTTTAGTCTTAGATTGTCTTAGCAAGAGCCTTGGCGTTTTTTTAGTTTGTCACTGGAACTCTCTTTAGTTTTCATGTTTATCTTGTTAAGAGAGTTGGTTGTTGCACTGAGTTATGTCTTGTTTTTAAGAAGTAGGTGATTGAGGTTGCTATTTAATTTCAGTAGTAACTTGCAATAGTTTTGAGGTATTGATGTGAGTAATGTTTGAACTTTTGGTGTCAAGAGCTCTAGTCTATTAGTGATAGGTGTCGTATTTTGGGCAATCCGTGTTTATTTTCAAAACCTACAAATCTAGTTGAGAACTCTAGCTAATAGATGGATCACTACTCTTCTTAGGGGACGAATATTAGAGTACACTCACGTACCATGAGTCGAGGATGCGCAAGGATACCAAACCCCCATACACTCCTCCTCGGGCTACTTGTCTCTTTGTGAACCTCCTCATTAGATTGAGAGTTACCGATAATAAGTGCATGAGTTCTTCGGACTAATGTGAGTATTGAAAGTTGACACTTCCACCTCCTCATATTTTCTAGCCTCGCCTGTACCGTGCTTTGCCTCCTTCTCACTCCGAGAGTTGGCGTCCACCTTCGCCGGTACATCCAAACCCTTGGCATGATACGGTCTGTCATCATAAACCTACTTATATCCTTCCTAAAAACAGCCACCATACCTACCTATCAAGACATTTCCATAGCCTTTCCGAGATATATTGCCATGCAACATCCACCTCTTCATGACTTGATCTTCATGTCATCCATGTTCCTGCTACACTGGCAGCGGCATACATTGCATACATCATGATAGCTACATCTTCTTTATCATTTGAGTACCTTGTAAAGTGTGAAAGATCTTCTATACCCTCTTGTAAATTTAAGTGTTGCCCTTAAGTGAGGAAAAGATCCCAATGTGGACAAAATAAAAGATCCCAAAGAGGACAAATGAGAGTTAAATAAAAGAGCCATTGAGGCCACCAAAAAAATACAAAAAATAGAAAATAGAGAGAAAATGAAATAAAAAGAGAGAAAGGGGCAACGCTACTATCCTTTTGAAAGATCCACACTAGTACTCCCTCTTATCCTTGACTATATAGAGATGATCATGCATATAGCTATGTGGGGACCTTCACACTATAGAACTTGACTTGCATATTCCAAGGATGAGCCTCCTCAAAAAGAGCTCTAGGTCTTCATGAGAGAGCAAGTTAGATGCACCCCCACTAGTTCCATTGGAGAGCTTTTCAGCTCATATGTGCATCCGTTGCATGGCAATCCCTACTCCTGACATTATATCTATCATTTGGCCTTCTCGCCTATGATTGTCCTCATTGATGTGAGCCTTTCTCATCCTTTTTGTCTTCCTCCTCCATCATATTTCTCTCTTTGCCATCCTAAGTGTCAACTCTCGTGCTTACGCTCATCCATTGCATGAGTGCTCGAAATATCAAAAATGAGTGGATCAAATTGACTTCTACCTGGCTAGTGGTATGGGGACGAGTCAAGATAAGATTCCAAAGAAGACAAAGTGTGAAACTGTAGTAGATTGAGTTCTCAACAAAATTACTTTTTTCTCGTATTCCCTATCCCCCTTCTTGCACACAAAGACCATTTGGAGACATTCGAGTCACGAACAGCGAGAGCTCTTGCACCTAATGTTCTCTTGTTACTTGCTTTAATGCTAATATAGACTCTTTCATGTTATGACTTGAATTGAATTACATACCTTGATTAATTTACTTTTCAAAGTACTTATGGTTGCTAGCATGTCACCACAGAAATTATGCCTGATATCATTTACCTACTCGAGGACGAGCAGGAATTAAGCTTAGAGATGTTGATACGTCTCAAACGCATGATAATTTCTGCTCGCTCCATGCATATTTTGTGTGATATTGGTATGATCTAGATACACTTCCATGCACTTTTGATCATATTTGGACTAACCTACTAACTTAGTTCACCCCAGTGCAAGTTCCTGTTTTCTGCTGTTTTTCTATTTCAGTTTTCCCCATATAAAAAGTACTCCAAAAATCCAGAAAAATTCAGATAAAAAAATCAGCGTGTCGAAATCCTCCAGAAGCCCGAAGTGGGGCCAGATGGCCACCACCAGGGACCAAGGCGACCACCTGCCGTGGCCAGGGGCCTGGTCGCGCCAGGGGGCGCCTGGACCCGTGGTGCCCCCCTGGCTTCCCCCCTTCGCCTATTTATTCTCCGTCACGGGGAACCTCTGAAGACAGAACCCTATTTCGCAATCTTTTATCTGTTCCCCGGCCGCCGCGCTTCCAAGATCAGGAGCACCGTCAGGACCCTTCCCGGCACCCTGCCGGAGGAAGGATCGACCTCCGGGAGCTTCTCCTCCACCATGGAAGCTTCCCGGATGTGCCATGAGTAGTCTACCTTGGACCATGGGTCCGTGATCAGTAGCTATGTGATGTTCTCCTCCCCTCTTTGTTCTTCATGGTTTAGACCTCGTGAGCTGCCCTACATGATCGAGGCACTTATTTAATTCTTCTGCTGTTTCTATGTTGAATTTGATGGGATCCGATGGATTATGAGATTATGTTAAGATTGTGATAGAGTAATAAATTTGGTTGTGATCTCTTATATTTTTGTTCCGGAGTAATTCTTGCATGTACTCTGTTGCTGTTTATTGCTTTGGCCAAGTGGTGGATAGTAACTCCAAGAGGGTTATGCTCGATTGTGGGTACATGCCCCCTGGTGACACGCTTGAGTGACAGAAACATGAGTCTAGGGTATGTGCTGTGGCCACAAGGGGGAAAACAACGGTGCTTGTGACCGCGATTGCAAGGATTGTTTACTTTATGCAAAGTTCTTTTAATGCAATTGTCTATTGCTTTGGGTTTGCACTTTGGGTGGGACTCACAACTTAATACCAGCGAGATGTTCTGGATAGATATCTCAAGGTGGCTGATTAGTAGTAGATGTAGATGGATTTCGGTCTACTTATTTTGGCGTACTGCCCATGCTTTTGAGCCTCTTCCTTTCTTTTCTAGCATAGTTAGCATTGCGGTGCGTTTATAATCCTGTCAATTGCCCATCTGTAATTTTTACCTCACATAGCATTTTTATCGTCTTTTGGGAGAGAGACATCACTAGTGAACATCACGGGACCTCGGTCCATATTCCCATCATTGTTTACAAGCCTATTTCCTTTTCAGTATCTACTTTCAGTTGCAATCATTATCATTATCTCTTGTGTTTGATCCTTTGTAAACAACAAGACCGGAGAGATTGACAACCTCTCTGAACATTATTGGGAGCAAAGTTAATTGTATTGTGTGCAGGTCCGCGTCAGGTGTGCCGCTGACACCTACTTATCATTGCCTGAGTACTACGGGAGACAAACCCTATCCTCTACATAGGGGAAATTTGCTGCTATCCTACATCTCACCTTCCACTTGGGGTAACCAACGAAGGGCGAGAATCCATTACTACTTCCACGCCATCAGCTACTCGCAAGATTCAACTGATATCCGACAAGGCAATTTTCCCACACACTCAATGACTTTCCGAGTGGGTGCTTTCTTATCGACTCCTTGCCCGAGCTCGCAAAAGCTCCGCGAGTGACTACTAATAGTCCACTTGATCGTTTATTCCAAGTGGGTGCATCTCTAATTAGGCTCCGCGCCTCTATAAAAAATGATGCCTGGGCAGCGACTCGCCGTACCCCAGATGCCGTGCAAGCTTAGCGCGTAGGTAAGACCCCGCTGCGCAGTAGGCCGGGCCGGGACTTGCCACAGCGCGACTTCACTACCGACGTTTTCCATGCGCTTGCATGATAGAAAGATGAGCCGATAACGGACACGTTAATGCTGTTTGCTGGGACCGGCGGCATCGATCCTATAAGGCCTGCAGCGGCATGGACTTTGCTAGACGCCGGTCGTTTCCAAGTTTGTGTCGAGGGACACATGCTTGATTGGGCTACTGAGGTATTTTCCACTAGTGAAATTTACCAAGGCTCGACCAGTCAATTACCTTGGGCCCTTTCAGCTTATCATCCCTTGAATAAACATTTTCATGGATAAACAGCCAATGACTCGCAGCCGCGCTACGCATATGAAAGCAAATGATGACAGATTCGAGTCCCTGCGCGACTCTTCGAGTCCCCTAGGCACTCGGGGGCTACTGAGGTGGGGCTGAACCCACGACTCCTGCGTGTGAGGATACTGGGTGCATACGAAGACAGAAGGTCCGATAGAAGCCTCGACGGGCCCACGACTGGCCCACTCAAAGCACCGACGTAGGAGTTTGCGACCAGGATGGAGGTCAAGACTTGGCGTCCAAGCCAAAGCTAGCGTAGGAAATTGTCCCTGCAACCTAAGTTGGACTCCCCAAGACCCAGCCTAGTATTTAAAGGCTGGGAGGGGTGACGGCTTAGGACATCGAATCTACAATCAACACCTCCGGTCTTGAGCGAACTCGCCTAGACCTCCACTGTGATCGCCCCCTCGCATAATACAATCGAGCAGGAAGTGCTTCTCCTGTTATCCAACCTGTTCCTTCTCTACGATCTAACCCAGGGTCCCTGACCATGGGATTTGCCGAGGCTAATCCTCGTCAATGAGCCTACACCAAATTCCACCATCATTTTCCTAGCCAAACTCCCACCATAAATTCCCAAAGTTTGGATGCATCAAGGGGGCATTGTGAAGGAAGTGCAAGCTAGGGGATTCCATTGGCCTTGAAACTTTTTGAGCATGATCCTACCACCAAATAACTCCATCAAACCAGATGTGATCCAAATCCCATCCACCATTTGAGTGCATCATCAATGTGAAGTTTATGACCAATGAGGTACCTTGGGAAGCAAGTGCTAGCTAGGCAACTCCAATGGCCATGAAACTTTGTACACATGTGGACCACCCCAAATAACGACGCTACACCAAGTTTCAGCCCAATCCACCAAGCCAACGTGAGGCTAGCTTCATCAAGGAGCTCCTGGTCCATTTGGCACTTTACAAAGGAGGTACCCTAACCCTTTGGCCATTTGGGCTGCAACTTTCCAGAATGCTAGTCCTTTGAACCCTGTAGCCATGTGACAACCCCTCCCCCACCCCCTAATCACCATTTGATCACAATTATCCCTCCAAGTTTGCAACACTGACCTTGTCAGTGAAGCTGTGATCACCCCCTTGCCTCCCTTGACACTCCAGTTGTACCACTGTGATCAACACCAGAAGAACCACACCCCAGACATGCTCGGCCACGATGCGACCTCCCCTGGATGCCGCAGCACAGGGTGGACACACCCTGGCATGCACACGACGTGCTCTCGCCACGCACGAGGCCACCCTGACTCGTCCACCTCGCGCTCCAGTGCGCCATCGTCGCCTAGCTGATGTCCTGCCGCGCTGCACGGCTTTACCAGCACGTGTGCCCCTCTTTCCCTCTCCTGCGCTCTGCGGAATCATGAAGGCAGTTCACCGCCGTGCACAACCCGACGCCGCGCGTGCCCTGTCTTGTCGCCATCGCCCGTGCTACTCCCCCTCGATTCCTCTGCTCACGCGTGCGTCTCTCGTGCCTCCAGAACTCTCTCGAACGCGCGCGTGCACCACCACCTCACCCCGACCACTGCTCCACCGGGGGCACCTCTGGTTGTCGCTGCCGAAGCCGAGCACCTCGCCTCAACTATAAAAAGGGTACCCCAGCCTTGCCTTGATGCACCAACAGTCCCACACCATCTTCAATCGATTCCCCGCACAACCATTTGATCCCGAGGACCTCTTCTCCCTCAATTCCGGCGAGCATGCCACCGCGGAGTTGCCAACTGATTCTTCCCACTGCAGAGCATCCCCGACCAGGCCAGCAACACCGTTGAGCTCCCCTTGCCCTCCTGACCCTTCCCCAACTCAGCCCTGCTCGATTCGTGGCCGAAATCGCCGACGTCTTCAACCTCGTCGGAGCCACAATGACCTGCGCCGCCGGGAAGACCCTCTCATCACCGTCCGACCATCATTTCAAGAGCTGCGGGTACGGGCGGGTGCGCCAGCGTGCCCCCGTTCGAGTTGTGCCATCTCCAGCCCCAACCGAGTTCTCCTCGCCGGAGTTCGTCGCCGGTGAGCTCGTCTATCCTCTGCTCCCCTCTCTCTCTCTCTGGTCAGATGACAGGTGTGGCCCACCTGTCATAGACCCCCTCCAGCCCGAACTGTTTTCTTCAGGAAAACGTATTCTGAAGACCTGCCTTCGACGTCACTCTGTTAAAAATCAGAGAAAAAATGATTTAAATCATTTTATGTCAATTATTCACTACAAGAAATATGCTAATACACGACACTCTATTTTCGTCGCTACATCGTCACAGTTTTTGATTCACGACAATCTTACGACGAAAAACCGAGCGTCGAAAACGAGGCGTCAAAAACTGAAAGCAACGACGTTTTGGTCGAAATCGTCGTAACTTTCACGACGATTTTTGGATCGTCGTAACCTTTATGACGATCCTCAATCGTCGTGGGCAATCTAACCCAATCCTACGTGGCAGTCCTACGTGGCAAAATTACGACGAAATCAAAACGTCGTGCCTAAAATCAGCCCAACCCATTTCAATTGATCACATGGGTTGGTTTCGAATTCTTGGGCTTTTCTTACTGGGACTTAGCCTATTTACATCTCACTCCAAAAAATTTGAATAATTTTGGTCAAATAATTTGAGCCATGGCCTTTTTAGTGCCTAGTTACATTTGGCCCAATCCACTTTCAACCATTTTAATTTCGAATTTTATCGCTTGGTTGAACAAGCTGGTTCCTTTTTCGTTGTGGGTTATTTCTTACTAGACCTACGAAGGGCCTATGAACGACAGACCGTACATTTCTATCAAAACCAAAAAAGTCTCACATTCAGATACATATCATTTAGATAACACAACCAAATACACAAAATCTTGATATACGCAGTACCAAGTGTACAATCAGGAATCATATCATTTATGCTCACAATCTACTACCAAATTACAATTCAACAAAATATCACATGATCGGTAACAGCAGGATTTGACTCTACAGATGCTTGGTCAAAACTTCATCAAGGTTAGCAGGAGCCTTTGGCAGACGAGCAGCCACACCTTCTGCTCGCTGGTGCCATCTTAAGAAAGGTATAAATGCTACAGTTTGATATCTGGAAGAAATGAAACCCATTGGTTATGTAGCAACAAAAGAGACGCCATACAAGAATATAACAAATAATGAAGCATAGAAGTCAGAATTACTCATCTTCACAATATAACAATACAATAGATTCTCTTCAAACAAACTAGGACATAGAAAATCTTAATGAAACTATCGAACATAAATGATCCACCTAAAGAAAATATGGGTAGTAAAACTTTCAGAATATCATCTACAAATTAACAATAAATGTTATTCACACAGTATTTAGTCAACATAATTTTATGAAGAATTGTAGTGGTGTAAAAACTTCAGTAGAAAGGGGTTTATACAAGTTACTGAAAATAGATTTTTGAAATTTATTATTTATCATGTCATGAGAGAAATAAATTACACATAGCTTTCTTAAATAATATCAGTAAGAACAACTAGTCAGGTACATGAAGTTCACCCAAACTTAACTATTTTTTTGTGCACGAGAAATGAGAGAGATAACAGATTTATAACTAATTAAATAAGCTTAGCAAGTTCAAACATTATTAATGTGCCACTTATGTGTACATTACTAGGCATATAAGGTGCAAAAGAATGCCCTTATAGAAGCTAGCCCTGATTCGAGCTGCGCTTAACCAAAATAAATATAAAGATCCTATTTCTACAAAGTTGGCAATTAGTTTCTGTTTTTTATTTTTAATATTTGATAATGATAAAGGGTATTCCATCCGTCTAAAGGATGTCCAAATGCCATTTGACATTATGAAAATATCAACAGAAAAAGGTCATTCTCATCCCTGACCTCTTCTCTACCAATAAACAGTTGCATAATTTGTTTAGAAATGAAAATACCAAAATCCTTCATATGCATCAGAGCCTATCCACCAGCCCAATTGCTAAACACGTGAACATGCGCACAAGCCCTGTTACAATCTATGATTGAAAAATATGCTCAAACATAAATCCACCAAATCCCTTTAACCTACCATCTGGAGCAGGCACCTTGTCTTGTTGAAGAAGAAGCACGAGGAAGGAGGGATGAACTCTCGGTGCTCGAACTCCGTCACGGATCCGCCACGCCGACTTGCCCCTCCTCGCCCGACGGCACTGAGAGGATAAGGGTGAATCCTCTTCTTTCGGTGCTCTAGCGGATTCCTCCATCGCAGATCCGGAAGCAGCCGTGGCAGATCGAGAACCTCCTGTTGGATCTACGGATTCGGGTAGGGAGGACGTGGGGAAGGTGTGGTGGGTGCGGGGCGGAGCAGGGTTGTTGAGGTAGATGGTGGAGACAACCGGCGACAGGGAGAGGGAATCGGGAGAGAGGAGAGCGGTGGCGCTCGCGGGGGATGGTAGAGAAGGGAAAGAGTGGCTGACGGCTGATAGGTTTGGGGCTAGGGTTTGGGGAGGACGCGCGGGCGAGGGAGGGACTTAGTGAAATTTTTCGGGAGGACGCGCGGTCAAGAGAGGGATTTGGCGAAAATTTTGGGAGGACGCGCGGACAAGAGAGGGACTTAACGAAAATTTTGGGTTATGAGGAGGGAACGAGGAAGGGAAAAAATGGTGATGAATAAAAATAAAAAATAAAACAAAAGTTAATTATAAATAAATTTGGTAATGGATAAGTAAAATGCTATGTCATTATGTCTTATTTTTCAAGTGTTAAAATTGATAATGAATAAGTAACAACCTATTTCATCATATATACACAAAGATTTTGAAAAGCGTTCATCAAAATAAGTTATTTCATCATTTTTTATTTTCTGGGTGTTAAAAATGCGACTTTTCATGTGACCTAGCATCTAGGAAAATAACAAACTTGGCATACATAACTTTTACTAAAAAAGTGTTCACAAAAATAAACTTCATTTTTTATTTTTTAACTATCGAAAATGGGGGTTTTGTGAAGAAACTATAAAATATATGTGAAAATATTGGACCAAACTATTTTTAAAATATACTAGATCACATTTTATGTCCAATTAACCGAGTGGTTGTGTGTCCAATAAATAATTTTTTATATTATGAGTGCCAAAAATGGTTTTTTAAGAACCTACCAAATATTAATTGAAAAATGAGACCAAACCATTTAAAATTTTTATTAAACCATATTTTAAGTACAATTGACCAAATATTTGCATGTAAATTATTTTTCATACACTTCTCATCAAATTGATATATTTCACCGATTCAGTTGAAACCGGGTCAAATTTGAAATAAAGATGCTTAATAGTTTACGCATTATTTTTTCTAAAAATGATTTGTACGTACAAAGTACCTATTTCACCAGAGAGCTTACCAAAAGTTTTGCAAAACTCCACCTACATCAATGAGTGGTCATGCATGGCGTTTTGATTTCTTTTTGAAACCGACATGAAAATTTTAAAACCTTCACGATGATTCATCATTTGTGTCCTTGTGACCAAAAATGATAACAAACTTGGAATACGGTAAACATTTTTAGAAAGTGTTCTCAGAAACGACTTATCTTGTATGAAGATCCATTGTTCTGGAGCCAAATAATCAATGTTATGGCCACCATTGTCGCATAGTTTTTTAAAATGTTTTCATATTATGCACAAGTGTGGAGCTTGGGATGGTGAACAATGTTATTGAATGAAGTTTTCCTTTTCTTTGCACAAAAAAAATCATTTTACGAGGGCCAAAAATAGGTAATTTTTGTGAATAACCTACCAAATATTTGTTGCAAAATGGAGCCAAACTTTTTTCAAAAATATTAAACCACATTTGAAGTACAATTGACCAAATGTTTGCATGTGAAATATAGATCCAACAACAACTTATCAATAATAAACACCTGAGTTCGAGTCCGAGCGCACACTAACTTTTTGCCATTTACTTTGCGGGCTCTAGGCGGACAGTAGTTCTGAGTTCGACTCTCTGGGCCTTTTAAACACACCACAAACCAGCCCATTAGCAAGCGTGGAGGATAAAATACCATCCCAATATATAAGAAAGATGAAAAATATAGCCCAACAGAAAATTTATATAAAAACAGTTCAATATACGGGTGAGGTGGGATAGAATGGACCCACGGGTGACATGTCAACATAGTTAGCACATGTTATTACGTTTTTATAATCGTCCTAGAAATTATGACGATCTCATCTTATGCAGTCACGACGTTTTTGTGTCACATCCTCGTAATTTATATATGGATTTGATCCCCTCAAATGGTTCACGACAATCTCGGGTGAAATCGTCATAGATTTATGACGAATTCAGGCATGACCTTTTAAAAAAGGTCATGCATGAGCACATTTCTTGTAGTGATTTTGACCCAAGTTTGACCACCTCTATCTCCTAAACCATACGTCCAAATGGAGTGATTCTTTTTGCATTGGTTTGCTCTTGAGCTCCTCTGTAATTTGGCATAGGTTTTGTTCCATGATTTGCTGTTGTTATTTTCTGGTCAAATAAAAGAGTATTTGACCCTTTTCTTTCCCGTTGCTTTATTTGATTTATTTTCAGGGCTTGTCTTGTTGAAGACCAGGAGCTTCCCACCATCCCTTGTTGGTGAAGGCAAGCCACAATTTCTTTTGCACCCTAGTAAAGCTTTGACATGCTTTAAAAGTTGCTGTAACCTCCGGTGATGTGACATTCTTTGATCATGACATGCTTGGACCACTTTGGTGATGTTGCTCTATTGTATTTTTCTTGAATAGGTTATCACCATGCCATGCTATGTCCATATGCTTTTATACATGATATGCCATGTTAAGCTCATAATAAGTTCTGATCATGTTAGCATCGTATCATGCTTAGCTACATTCATGCTATTGCTATGTTGCATGTTAATAACGTGATCATCTTAACATGGATATGTTAATCAACTGAATGTGATCTGAATCATGATGTGCCTATAACCGTATCTTGGCCTGTCCAACTTATGTTGATATGCCATTAATTTAAATGTTCATGTTGCACCTGATGCTTGTGTTGGCTGTCGGAAATATGTTTCGTGCCAAGTTGATCAGGTGCCACCGAACCGAACTCACTGGTGCAGCCACACTGACCTGTATGAGAAGGCTTTGGCTTGGTCTATCGGTGTGTTCTCTTATTCGTATCACCATCGAGGGGTGGCTATGCGCGCGCGGTTACCCCGGCCCGGTAAGCGACGATAGTCTCGTAAGCCAGTTTGGTTATTGCGCGCAGTCCCCGTTTGGTACAAAGTTTATGGACCATGCGATGGTCAATTTCCATGCGATGGCAGGTGTGTCTGGAGGACACGGGGCTACCGAGGGCATGACTTGCGAAGTATGCCAGGTGATACGGTAAGGGAGGCATGCGGTAGAGAGGTCTCGTTGGAGAAGTCCTAGTCCACTCCTATCGTATGAGTTTCGAGGTTCCTGTGGGACAAGTTTCAAGGTACTGGATGGAGGAAGAGCTCAATAGTGTGGGTAAAGTGCACAAACTCTGCAGAGTCACAAAAATCTATTCGAATAGCCGAGTCCATGGTATTGTACACAGTTCATAGTAGGTCACACCATGAGATCAACCTGAGTTCGGTGGGATGATTTTGCTAGGTTGGTGGTCATGCGATGACTCGTTGATCATGCGATGATCGTATTGGTTGGGTGGTAACAGAAGGACACCTAACCCATTGATGGATCATGCGACGATCCATATAAGTTGATGGCCATGCGATGGTTGGTGCTCAAATCGGCAAGGACTCCAAGGTAAGCCACATGATCATGCGGTGATCATGTGGGGTCCATGTGACCTTGAACGATGGTTGTTTGTGCATTAGTCCTAATGCTGATGACATGCTTGATGATTATATGGTTGCATGATGTTGATGCTCATATGTTTAACTCATTAATATACTCGAACCTGCTAATGCCATGTTATTTTTTGCCTTGGTGCTTTGGTGGTTGTGAGCTTGCAAGTACATTCGATGTACTGACCTGCCGTGTCATGCCAGATTTGCAGGCCATGCTTTGGATGTGTAGTACGACATTCCCGGTTCTTGCGAGCTAGGAGGTGTCCCAGCCAGTGTCCCTATGGAGTGGAGTTCATCACCGTCATCGTTGTTTCGCTGCCGAGTTATATTCCGCTGCTAGAAAGTTAGTCTGTTGCTTGATGTAGATCCGTGGTTAGCTTGAGGAGCAAGCTTTTCCTTCGTCTCGCTCCGCCAGCGTTGTAATAAACTCCTTGTACCCGTATCTTTGGTAATAAAAAGTTGTTCAGTTCTAGATCAAGCAGTGCCGTTTTACAGAAGACCTGATCTCTTGGCTGGAGCATGGGGCATTCCGGTCCTCTGAGCCGGGGTGCCAGAGGTCTCTAGAAATTTTGTGTAACAAGTTAATAACTTCTGAAAGGGTGCAACTATCGAAATTAATGTCACTACTATCAAAGGTGGTAGTGGTGTCATCTAGGCTCACTTGTTTGAAAGCCTCTATGTTCATGGGAGTTTCTTCTTCTATGGTTGAGGTAATAGCATCACCATTAATAGGTCCAATGGGACTAGGAGTGTGTTGGGTGCTAAAAGTTTGGGTATCCTCAACATCTTGGATAGTGGCAACTGTGTGGTGTGTAGGAAGGCTCTTAATTCTATCTTCTTCCATGGGGATAATTTCGGGTTTGGCTGCCATCTGGTTTATCAAAGTATCTTGGGTGTGAGACATGTTTGAAACATAACTTTCAGTGGCAGTAAGTCTAGTTTGGAGATTAGAAATCTCACTATTCAGGCTCTCAAGTTGCTTGCTATTGTTTTGCAAAATAGAAGTGTGCTCACCTAATTGTCTGGAGAAGTCTTTGTTTTGTTCAAACTGTGTGTGCATGTAATTTTTAGTGGCCTTCTCTATTTCTACCAGTTTCTCATAGTTAGGTAAATCTCTATCTTTATAAGCTTGACCATAGGAGTTGTTGTTATTCCCATAGTTGTTGGGTGGGAATGGTCTAGGATTGCTAGCAAAATTACTCCTATAAGCATTATTGTTGAAGCTGTTTCTAGAGATAAAGTTCACATCTACTTATTCTTGAGCAACCAAAGAATTTAAAGGAACATCATGAGGATCAATAGGAGATTGCTTGGTAAGTAGAGACATAATCAAGTCAACCTTTTCATTTAGGGAGGAAATCTTCTTGACAGAGTTTACCTTCCTACCTGTTGGAGCTCGTTCGGTGTTCCATTGGGAATAGTTGGTCATCATCTCATCTAGTAGTTTTGTGGCAGCATCAAGTGCTGTTGACATAAAGGTTCCTCCCGTGCCGAATCTAACAGGTTCCGCAAGGTAAAGTTCAAGCATGCATAAAAAGTCTGTATAACCATCCAAGTTGTCAAACCATGTGTAGGGCATTTCTTGACAAGAGATTTCATTAGTTCCCAAGATTGGGCGACATGTTCATTATCCAATTGCTTAAAATTCATAATATTACTCCTCAATTGGATAATTTTAGCAGGTGGGTAGTACTTCCCAATAAAATAATCCTTAAACTTATCTCAAGAATCTATGCTATTCCTAGGCAAGGATTGAAACCAAATTTTAGCTCCTTCCCTCAAGGAGAAAGGAAAAATATTAAGCTTAACAATATCACCTTCTACTTCTTTATACTTTTGCATATCACAAAGCTCAACAAAAATATTTAAGTGTAAAACAACATCATCTCTAGCACTAGAGAATTGATCTCTCATAACAAGGCTTAACAAAGCAGGTTTAATTTCATAAGAGGTAGCTGAAGTGGCAGGTGTAGCAATATGAGTGAACATAAAATCATTGTTGTTGTGACTAGTGAAGTCACACAACTTGGTGTTTTCAGTGGAACCCATAGCAGCAAACAGGACAAGCAATTTTTTGTGTGATTTTTTATAAAGGACACTAAGATAAAAACTGAAAGGTAAACTAACAAGACTAAAAAGAAAAGGCAAAAGATAGCATGCAACTCCCCTATCTTGAAGATTGGAGTCAACGACAACGGCGCCAGAAATTGGCTTGATGGCACTGAAGTAGTGCTCCTCGTTGGCTACCCCAAGTGGAAGGTTGAGATGTAGCACAACAACAAAGTTCCCTTGGCAAAGATACCAAGGTTGAGAGTTAGTCCAGTAGGACTCCAAGGTCGAAAAGTAGGTGGTTCGGCAAGTGACGCACCGTTTATGATAATCACTTGCTCCCCCTGGACCTGCACACACAACAAATAACTTTGCTCCGAACGAGTATAGAGAGGTTTTCATTCTCTCCGGGCTGACCGTTTACAAAGGATCAACGCAACAGATAATAGGCAGTGATAACTTCAACTGGAAAGTAAAAGCAGGAAGTAAATTGAGGGTGTAACAGTGGTGGAAATATGGACCGGGGTCCCATGATGTTCACTAGTGATGTATCTCTCCCAAAAGACGATAAAACTTCTATGCAAGGTAAACAAATCACAGCTGGGCAATTGAGAGGATTACGGGCGCAAACCAATGTTAACTGTGCTACAAACAAAGGAAGAGGCTCAAAAGCATGGGCGATAAACCAAGATAAGTAGACCGAAATCCATCTGCATCTACTACTAATCATCCACATTGAGATATCTATCCAGAACATCTCGCCGGTATTAAGTTGCGAGCCCCACCCAAAGTGTAAACCCAAAGCAATAGATAACTGCATTCAAAGAACTTTGTGTAAAGTAAACAATCCTTGCAATCGCGGTTACAAGCACTAACGAGGGGGTGACCCCACGACTCCTGCGTGTGAGGATACCTGGTGCGTATAAAGACGAAGGGCCCAATAGAAGCCTCGACAGGCCCACGACTGGCCCACTCTAGGAACCGACGTAGGAATCCGCGACCAATATGGAAGTCAAGACTTCGCGTTCAAGGCAAGGCTAGAATTAGGTAATCATCCTTGTAACCTGTGACGGACTCCCCGAGACCCAGCCTAGTATATAAAGGCTGTGAGGGGTGATGGCTTAGGGCATCCAATCTACAATCAACACCCTCGGTCTTGAGAGAACTCGCCTAGACTTCCACTGTAATCGCCCCCTCGCATAATATAATCGAGCAGGAAGTGCTTCTCCTGTTAGCCGACGAGTATCACCAACCTGTTCCTTCTCTACGATCTAACCCAGGGTCCCTGACCATGGGATTTGCCGAGGATAATCCTCGTCAATTGGCGCCGCCTGTGGGAACTACACAGGTTGGAATCACGATCTCGGCGTTCCCATCTCCAACAAGTCACAACTCAAGGGCTCGAGCAAGATCCAAACCACTCGAAGAACTCAAGTTCCTCGCAAACCTCTCCATCGCACCACCAAGATCGCTTGGCCCGCAGCTAGGCCAAGTCCAATATTTTGGCGACTACCAAAGTCTTCACCGACGGAAAAGAACTCGATGATGCAGAAGGCGAGCACAAACCGCGACCGCGAAGCCAACCAGGACGCTGGAACAAGCACAAGAAATCTACACAGAAATCCCACTCGAGGAGTCGCAACATGTGACAGAAGCCTCGCCAGCCACTCAAAGACCCGCCGCCACCCGGACACCCTCCACGGAACAGGATAGCGACTCTGAAACTCAGACCGGCGAGCACTACGACCCAGATCGAAGACCAGATGAATTCGCCACGTTTATTCGGAACCACTCGATCAACGACGGAATAGAGCTCGACCCAAGGTTCCACTCCCGCTCATAAGACCATTCGAAGTCGTTCCAGGTCACAAGAAGAAGAAGGCAGGCCGGTTCCAGCAAGCTCACAACCAAAGAGCAACTAGATGGAACATGTACGATCCACTGTTTCGAAGACGACTGAGGACGCCTTAGGGCAGGCCACACTTTAAGAGATTGTCATCTATTCGCCGAACTCTCCAACAGCCTCAAGGAAGAGAAGCAGCGCGAAGCCAAACGAGCTCGAGGAACCGCGCAGCCACCAGCACCAAATGCAGAAGAGAAATACCATACGTCCCATGGACGAGTCTGCATGATCCAAGAAGGATGATCCTCCAAAGCAAAACAGGATGCCCACACCCTGCAGACCTGAGCAGCCGAGGGCCTAAAAACAGCGGAAACTTACCACCTGTATGGCGCAGATACCAACGTTACCTTCTCACAAAGCGATCACCCACCCGCAATTCCAAGGCCAGGGCATGCACCGCTGGTCCTCGATGCCCAGATCGGCGGTTACGACATGGACAGAGTCTTCATGGACGGAGGCAGCAGCTTAAACATAATCTTCACCAGCACCTTACGCAAGATGCTGATTCCGCGGTCAGTCTGGAAGAAGTCAGGCGTCACAATCTACGACGTAGTTCTAGGCGAAGAAGCCGCCTCCCTCGGAACAATTGAGCTCGATGTCATCTTCGGCAGCAAGGGCAACTTTGCAAGAAAAGTCCTCGAGTTCGAAGTGCTCGACTGCAATCCCAATATCACGCCATACTAGGGCGGCCCGCATTTGCCAAATTTATGGCGGTGCCGCACTATGCGTACCTCAAGCTCAAGATGCCAGGACCCTCAGGGGTCATTATGGTCAATGGGAGCTTCATCAAATCAGGCCAATGTGACCGAGATTTTCATGAAATCTCCGACACACTCGGAGCTCAGCAGCAGCTTGAAGAAATAGCCATGGTGACGGACAAGAGCATCTTTCCACTTTCAAGCAGAAGAGAATCAAAAGAATTCACCCGCGACTTCAGCGTCGACAGCGAGACAGTCGCCCATCTGGTTCACCCAACAGACCCGGACAAGATAGTCCGATTCTACGCCCATCTCTCAAAAGAACAAGAAACTGCCCTCATGGTCTTCCTCTGCGAAGAATGGAAAATCTTCGCCTGGTGCCCAGCCGATATGCCTGGAATACCACGAGAGTTCGCTGAGCACGCGCTACACGTACAACCAAACACCAAGCCAGTAAAGCAGGCGTTGCGCCGATTCTCAGAACCCAAGCGCAGAGCCATTGGAGAAGAGATCAACCGACTCGTTGACACACAATTCATCCGAGAAACAAAGAAGGCCACCTGGATCGCAAACCCAGTCTTGGTGCCTAAAAAGAACATCGACGTACTACGGATGTGCGTTGACTACAGACCCGTCAACACTAGTAGGAAATAGGCTATAACCGCCACAAAAAGTTGTACGCCAGTGATAGTATCGCTGGCGTACAGAAATGTGTGCACGCCAGGGAAGTAGGTGGTATCGCTGGCGTACAAATGTTTGTGCATGCCAGAGGCACGACTTTCCCCGGGCTAGGCAGCGGGGCTAACTACCACTGGCGTATGGTTGCCACGCCTGCCAGCGCTAGTGCAGTCACCGCAGGCGTACATATTTGTTTGTATGCCAGAAGTAATTTGCCCCGAAATTACTTTTAGCTGAAGGTTCTATTGCTGGCGGGCACTATATTTCGCATGCCAGTGCTAAAGTATGTAGCTATGGCGGCCAGAAGAACTGTACTCCAGCGGTAATACTGTGCAATTATTGATGCTTCGGCTGCCACCATGTCCCTCCATTATTGCAACACCATTATTGTTCTTCTCACTAGCTCAAAGTTCCTCCCCTTCCCCCCATCTCCACCACACTTTCTAACCAATTAAAACTAGTTTAGGTGATAGATCTAGCTCCATTACCCTTCTAATTTCCTATCTACCAAAAGAAATGGCCACAAAAGAACCATATTTAGCTCCTTTTGGTGTGGATCCAAATATATCATCTCCTAGGTCTAGCTAGATCTATCTACATCTCTCTTCCTCTCCTACATTGCCTCACTTAAGGTGAGGGATCAACATAATTGTGCTATTCTTGTATTGTGCCCGGATATGTGATGATGCATATATATATATATATGTGTGTGTGTGTGTTTTATTCTCTTGATGATGATGATGCATGCATATAGTAGATGATGAAATTTTGCTAGATATGTGATGGTTCATATATGTACTATTCTTGTATTGTGCAGGAAATGATGTCAATATTATGCCGGAATGTGGATTCATTTCCGTTTCGGCAAATTTTGACACTCTCTTAGTCCTATTTGTAGGAAGGTCATGCCAAATTTTTTCATGAAAAATGATTGTTTTACTTGTCTTGTGAGTCTATATCACGTGCAGGCGATATGGCGCCCGGCCGTATGAGTGAACGTGTCGTGAACAAATATTTGAGATACGCTACAGACGACATGATACAAAATAACCGCACGGAGATAAGATGTCCATGTTGCAAATGCAAAAAAGTGGGCTTGCTGAACCCCTTTTCGGGAGAGTTGCTAGAGCATCTGCTAATACATGGTTTCATGGATGGCCACACTCAGTGGCTTGATGAAGATGATGATGATGAAGTCCATGATGGTGCGGCGGATGATCATGATGAGCATGACAATAATAACGTTCACGAGCAAGAAGATGAAGAGCTGCTTGATGATCCTCCCGCACATGATGTTGGAGATCTAGAAGATGTTGAACAACACGTAACCGAATACGATGACATGAAAACACTGCTAGCTTCAGCCGTGCGGGACCCTCATCTCAAAGAGCTTCTTCTGAAGAAGACGACTAACTGCAGATCTGCTAGTATAGAGCAAGCTAAGCTAGCACAGCTGGAGGTAGACTCGAATACTCCGTTGTATCCAAGTTGTGGATCGGAAGACTCTCGCTTGAAAGTAGCGCTCGGTGTTCTCAAAATGAAGGCAAAACACAAATGGACCGACGTAAGCGTCGACGCTAGCCTGCAATACTGGCAGAGTAAGCTTCCAGAGGGCAACTCGTGTCCTACAAGTTGTGATGAGGCCAAGAAAGTCGTGTGCCCCTTTGATTTACCGCATGAAAAATACCACGTGTGCGTCAATGATTGCTACATTTATCGGAAAGAGGACGCAGACATGATCACATGTCCTGTGTGCAATGCCGCTCGATACAAGAAAGGGAAGAAAGAACCTCGGAAAGTTGTGTGGTACTTTCCTCTCATTCCCCGTTTGCAGCGGTATTTCGCGGACTACAAGGAAGCAAAGCTCATGCGGTGGCACGCGGACAAAAAAATGTTGTGTTGAAAGATCCAAAACGGTGTGAAAAGGCAGTTCAGACACACCCTTCGGACGCAAGCCAATGGAGAGCATTAGACGACGTCGATGCAAGTTTCGCGGCAGATCCGAGGAACCTCAAGTTGGGTGTGAGCACCAACGGAGTGAATCCATACAACAACCAGAGCAGCACACATAGCACTTGGCCCGTGTTTGTATGGATATACAACCTTCCCCCCTGGTTATGCATGAAGAGTAAGTACATATAGATGTGCATGCTAATTCAAGGGCCAAAACAACCAGGCAACTACATCAATCTGTATCTAAAGCTACTGAAAGATGAGCTAGACACATTATGGGAAGGTGTGAACACATGGGATGCCGTCGCAGAAGAATATTTCCCTATGAGAGCCGCCTTGCTTTGTACGGTGCACGACTATCTCGGCCACGGATATGTTGCAGGCCAGGTTTGCCACGGACATTGGGGATGTATGAGGTGCATGGATGATCCAACGTTTATGCAGCTTAAGAAAGATCCCGGGTCTTCAAAAACTGTCTACATGGGGCATCGAAGGTGGTTACACAAGGATGACCCGTGGAGAAGGCGCGGAGACCTTTTCAATGGTGAAGATTAGCTCCGGGGACCTCCACGTAAGAGGTGCGGTGAAGAAATATATGATTTGTTGAATGATTTGGATCCGTGCCCTAAGACATGAAAGAAGCAAAAGGCACCAAAACCACTCCTCGATGTATGGAAGACAAGGTCTGTGTTTTGGGACTTGAAGTACTGGCCTGTTCTCGATACGCCTCATTGCCTTGATCTAATGCATATCACGAAGAATGTGTTCGAGAGTTTGTTTGCCACTCTGCTCAACATGCTGGAAAAAACCAAAGATGGTCCGAAAGCAAGAAATGACCTGATACATCTAGGTATTAGGGAAGAGCTTCACGGGGGAATCGAGTCATCGGATGATGAGGAGACGAACCGACACAAGGGAAAAAAGGTTAAGAAAAATGACTACCACTGCCCGCCACCCCGTTTCACTCTAAGTGAGAACGAGCTCCAACAATTGATCAAGTGCCTTCTAGGAGTCAAAACCCCTTTCGGTTACTGTGGGCTGATAAGCAGATATCTAGACCAACAGAAACAAAGGTTCAGCGGGATGAAGTCTCATGACTGTCATGTGATGATGACGCAAATATTTCCGGTTGTGATTCGAGGGATAATGGACAAGCACGTACGTGAAACTCTCTTCGGTTTTTGTAACTTTTTCAACGTGATCTCTCGAAAGTCGATTACACGGAAGCAACTCACAAGGTTGGAGGAAGAGATCGTTGTGATATTATGCGAACTTGAGATTTACTTTCCACCCGTATTCTTTGATATTTGTGTGCATCTGTTGGTCCATATCGTGGATGATATCATCCACCTCGGACCGGCGTTCCTGCACAACATGATGCCGTTGAAAGGATGAATGGAGTCATCAAAGGATTCGTTCGTAACAGGGCCCGTCCGGAAGGAAGCATCGTTCAGGGCTATCTCACCGAAGAGTGCATCTCCTTTTGCACGAATCTCTTGGGCGAAGTCGATGACCCTATTGGCCTACCGAGAAACAGGCACCTTGGCAGGGTCGACGGAGTAGGCCACAAGAATGGCCGGAGGGAATTGCATGTGGACTTTGAAAAACGACACGTCGACTTTAACAGGGCAAACTTGGTAGCTCTACAACACCTTGAAATGGTCGATCCCTGGTGAAAAGAGCACGAAAACATCATTAGGAAGAAGTACATTGACCAAGGTAGGGAAAGGACTGATGGGGAAGTAATCAGAGAGCACAACTCCACTTTCTTGCATTGGTTCAAAGAACGCCTTATCGCTGATCCACCAATGGATTGTCCAGAAGGCAGACTCTTATATTCTTTGGCACATGGTCCCTCCCCCAACGTTGCGACGTTTCAGGCATATGATATAAATGGGTTCACATTCTACATGGAAGAAAAGGATAAAAGTTTTGTTTATCAAAACTCAGGAATTACGATGGTATCCTCAATCGGTAATGAAAAATTAAGATACTACGGAAGGATCGAGGAGATATGGGAGCTTGACTACTCTGGAGAGAAGGTGCCGATGTTTCGTGTCAGATGGGCTAGGAGATCAACTGTCATGAAAGAAAACAAATACTTCACCACCATGGTTATACCCGAAGCCGGCAGCACTTCATCAAGCGTGAACGTCACTGCGCAAAATGAGCCATGGGTATTGGCTAAGCACGTGTCGCAATGCTTCTTCATAACAGACCCCTATAGGCCTAGCCGTATGGTCGTGCGGAGAGGGAAAAGAAACATCATAGGAATGGCTGACGAAGACGACTTCGATATGTTCGGCGACCCAAATATCGAAGATGATGAAGATGACGACGATAGGGAAAAATACACCACAAGGAGCAGAACGACGCTACCTAGATCAGGTCGTCCGTTCAAAAGAAGTAGTCATGATGTCGGGCTAAATTATGCAACTGCGACAAAAAAGGCAAGAAAATTAGCAAACGCTGAGAAAGACGCGCAATGTGTGCGAAGAAACTAGCTAGTATTGATTTCTCTTTTGTATGAGACTACAAACTTGTTGTATCGATGAACTAATATTCGATGACACTCTTATTATATGTACCTCTCTTTTCTAATATATATCTTTGAATACTTGCAATTATGTTATTAAGTCATAATTTTTTTGACCATTTTTATATGAAAACAACCCTTTTAATAAAATAAAGAGAAAAACAAATATCATCAAGAATAAAAAAAGCAAATACAAAAAAAGAGCTCTGGCGGCCAACCCTGTAGTACGCCAGTGGTAGGCTCACCTCTGGCGGACGACTAACTACGACCGCCAGAGAAAAGAAACTACCACTGGCGGACACCTACATAACGTCCGCCAGTGAAAGGAGCTGCCACTGGCGGATGCTTATGCCTGTCCGCCAGCGGTACTTGTGTACCTGTTGACTATGGGCCAGCCCACCCACCCCGTGCGCATCTCTCCTCCACTCTACTCCTTCTCTCTTATCTTCCAGCCCGCGCCGCCACCGCCTCCCATCGCCGCCTCCATGTGGACCACGTGGACACCTCCCGTGCAATTCCACGTCGTCGCGCCCGCGCCCACACCTCCTCCGGTCGCTGCACAGGAGCATGGCGACCCTCCTCTTTGGTGAGCACCCGAGCTAGGGCTACGGCGAGGACCCGTTCTAGGGCTACAGCGAGCACCCGAGGAACGCTGTCGTCCTCTCAACTGAACCGCGCACGGCGACATCCTCTTTGGTGAGCACTTCTCCCTTTGCTTCCCTCCTCTGCAACCACTCAGTTTCAAGATTTTTTTCCATACAACCAAGATCTATGACGTCCTCTCAATTGAATTGATCTCAGTTATGACAATGCAAGCCATGCTCTATGAATGGGTTTTTTAAAACTGAAATTGGATTTAAAAACTATGTGTTTGTGTATCGGTGTATGTCAGTTTGATGCATTTTATATCAAATTCATTCCATGTTGTAGAAATATATGATGTATAGAGAATGTGTGGGGTATTTTTGGGTAGTTATAAGTGCCAAAGTTTATCATTGTTGCTGATTTTATTTTTGAAATTGGATTTAAAAACTATGTATAAAGTGGCAGCTTCTTTCTGTCCACGGGAAAGTTTCCTAGTTAACCAATAAAGCTAGCTACATTTTGCCCTAGATCAAACAACCTAGATCAAAAAGATAACTACATTTCCCTGGTAGTAGAAATTTGTGGAAAAAAACTGAACTAATTACAGATTTTGCCCATGCTCCATGCTGAATACACTACACTATCCTGCACTTTCTTTGCACATGCACTTTTCCATGCTCCAAGATCATCATAAGGCTGCTGACCTTGGTGAATGTACAGGGAGAAACCCCATTGTTGTTAGCTCTGTGTGGGCATCTGATGATCACCATTACTCTACTTCATTAGTGTCATGGGCTACTGCCAAAATGGAACAACTCAAGGCCTCTTTGGATTCTAGGATTTCAATCCTTAGGATTTTTCAATCCATAGGTGTCTTAAATAGATGCTACATACAATGTGTTCTTTGAAAATATGAGAAAATCTAGCTTGGCCCAATAAACCTTGGTGGTGGTTTGCTAATGAAGTACTCCCTCCGTTCTAAAATAGTTGTCTTAGCCTACTTTGTACTAGAGTTAGTAACAAATTGAGATAGTTTACAAGTTGCACCACGCTTGTAATACATCACACTCCAACATCTGTTTATCTTCTTGCTGTGGTGGGTGAATCACTCAATACTGAAATGAGCTTGGTAGGAGACTACATAGGGTAGCATTTTGGTATATTTTTATAACCTATTTTTCTACTGTTTTGTTAATTAGATGGTTATGCCCATTCCTAATATATGTTCTTATATTATAGAAAAGCAAGACGATTCGCCGCACCGCAGCCAGGACGCCTTACCACAGCCCCGTGTGCTCCAACCTTCGAGGTGATCTCTTCATGGCTACTACTTGTGTGCGTGCCCTGGTCTATATGGGTTTTCTAGTGCTGTTGGGTATGTGTTGGTGAATGTGTGTTGCTGGGTGTGTGCTGCTGAGTGCTGCTCTAGCTATAAATGTGCTTGGTGTGGTCTATATGAGTTTTGTGTTGTTGGTTGTGCTGCTGTCTTGTAGCTATATATGCTTTGGTCCTGTTTGCAGGTACCCATGAGGCCTTGAGATTGCCGGAATGTTGATTAACTTCCGTTCCGGCAAATTCGGGTACTCCATATGTCCTATTTTCAGCAAAGGTCATGCCAAAATTTTCCGTGAATTTTTGCATGACTTATGCTAAAAATAGGACATAGCAGAAGTAATATATATATATATTTTTAGTGCATACTGATTATGAGAAATTTAACTCATTTTTCTACTGTTTAAATGACCTAGTATACACACATGCTACATTTTTATAACTCATTTTGCATTAACCTATCCCACTTACTAGTAGTATTTTTAAATGGTTATAATAGATGTCAAACAACGATGAAGCCGGTGGTTCTCGGGTACCTGTCGATCCTGAGGAGCATCATCCTTATTTCTCAATGCTTGCGGGTGAACACTTTGACGCTGATCAACATGATGAAGACGGGGATGCAGGCAATGAGACCACTACTAGTGGTGCCGGGGATGGCAACGCGACATCTGGTAGCGAAGCCAAGCGGCAGCGTAAGGAAAGGGGCCCAAACAAGCTCCGCACCATCCGAGAAGAATTTACGGAGGTGGACCCCGCTAGCGGTTTGCCTACACTTCCTGTTCATGTTGCAAAAGGGTACGGCAACAGCATTGGATGCATCCTTCGAGAACTTGTCAACCTCAATGAAGAGGACTTAAGGTCAAAAAGCAACGAACCTTTGGCCACCCTCCTCATTCAGCGGTTGCACGCGCGATACAAGTTCCTGGAACCCTATGATAACCTTGATATCAAGAAAAATCTGGCGAACACATTCGCCCTAGGCAAGTTCAGCAAAGCCTTGTCCACTTGGAAAGGGTATGTGAGGCAGGAGCTTGATGCGGGTTCCGATTTTGATAAGATCAAGGGCCACTGGCCCTCAATTTCGGAAGAGGACTTCATTGTTTTCAAGGCCAAACATGACCTACCTGCAACTAAGGCGCTTAGGAAGTGGGGGAAAGATATGCATAAGAAGAACGTAGCTCCCCACAATCTCGGAAGCCGTGGTTACCCCGGAAAGCAGCCAGTTTGGGATAAGGAGGACGCGGAAACGAAAGGGCCAGACCCCTACCCGAAGTTTAAGAACCCGCTCAGAAATCAATTTGTGCGGGCTCGATACCGGGTAAATCCAAAAACCAAGGAGCTAGTCACGAACGCAAAGATCAAGGACCTTGAGAACAAAATTCGGGAGGAAGAATCATTAGCTCAATCTCAAGGATCCTCAACCCAGGTGCCGTTTGACAACTCTTTTGAAAGGGCGCTAAACAGGGTAAAGGACTTGCCGGTGTCAGCGCCGCCACATCGTGGCCGTGTGGTGGGCGCCGGACTCAGTCACACACATTCATTTTACTACCCCGAGACCAAGGAGGCACGAAAGGAGAGGAAGAAGAACGAAGAGAAGAATGTGAGGGAAGAATTGGAGACCGTGAAAGCTGAGATGCCCAACATAATCTCGGCGCAAGTGACACAGACGGTCAACGACCTCCTTCCTACCATGATGAAGTCGATTGCAGAATGGATCAATGGAGGCCGACAAGGGCCTCTCCCAGTGATCACCTTAGGTGCCAGCGGCTCGAATAATTAGCCGCCTATTGTGGAGAATACGATAGCGACCGGCAACACACGACAAGGTGTGAGGGATGAATCGCCGGCCGGCACCGCGCCTTGTAGAAGCCCTTCCATCTCTTACACGCCGGCGGCCGTCCGCGGTGCTTCCTCATTAGACGAGCTCAACGCCTTGACGGTAAATAAGCACCGCAAAAGTCTCGACTAGTTTAATTTGCGCTTGCTTGCCCCTCTCTAACGCCTTACATGTTTTCGCAGGCCGACGAGGTGGGATGCACATTGCTATTACAAGTTAACAATGAGCTGAAGGACGTGGCACCACTTAACCGTGTGTTCCACACAGTGCCTATGGCCGATACCATGTTTAGGGTTGCATTGGACCGGGTGTTTCCGGGTTGCGCCAATTTGGATCCTCCGACTCAACCCCCCGAAGCCGATAGCGAGTTGAAGCTCGAACAATGCTTGTCTTGGCCCATGCTATGGCCTAAAGAACTGATTCGTGTGGACTCTTGTTTCACCACCCCACAGCAAAACGAGCTCTTTGCTGCTCAACCTGCGGATCTTGATCACGACGACAATGATGCTCGCGTCGAAGACTTCCTCGTTGATTACGAGGAAGTATTACCTGCTGCCAGTGAGGGTCCTCTTGATGATACACTAGTCGCCGGTCCGAGCCAGGGTCCTCCCTCCCGCCGCGCAGATCAGACAGAGAAATTTTGCTCAAGGCGTCTATTCTCTTCTCAAGGAGCGCCAGAAGCAGCCCCCTTCATCCCTGGTGATCCAGCTGTTCTCAGCCAAGACACACTCAAAGAGGCGCTCCAAGATTCATTTGTGCAGCGTAGCAGGAAGACGACGGGGCGGAAAAAAATTAAGAAACGTGCCTTTGACTCCAGCAGCCAGCCGGTGGAGGGGTGTAGGAAGCCGATACGGGTCCAGGACAAGGTACCCATCATAAACTGGCATCCGATCCATGAGTTGGGTACACCTATGTTGCCGCCAATTTTTTTAGAAATCTTCACTTCGAATATGAGGAGCCTCCATAATTCTGTTCTCTATGTGGAGTCGAATCTTGCCAATGATGACAATCCAACATACCCGCTTTTCATAGGAAAGGTATCGGAGGGCTTGGGCTTTGTGGATCAATACCCAGGGGACTTGTTCTTCTTGAGGTTTAATGACATCTTTGACATGTTCCACATGAATGCGCTCCACCCATCCATGGTCCGCCTGGTTGTGCTCAGCTTGGCTCACCAGCTCATCAAAGAGAATACCCCGAATGTCGATATAATGGACCCCTTCTACATGCAAGAAATGTTCTTGAACAACCCTAAGGGTAAGGTAGCGGCAACGAAGTACATCGAAGATTTCTTCGTGGATCATCCCTCCAAGAACATCTTTCTCATGCCTTACTTTCCTGAGTAAGTCATTCTCGCTTGCAGCCGTAACATGCTTTCGTAGATTTCCTATCGTTAAACTAATCAGAGGCTGATAATCTCTTTGAACCACGAACTATTTTGTGTACCAACCAATACGGCACCCTCATCGCTCTGGAGCCGAAAGACTCGCTTGCCATATATCTCAACTCGGGGAGTCATCAGAAGTACAAAGACTACAAGGTAATCAAAGATGTTCTAGATGATGCTCTCACTGGCTACTCTTATAGGGAGGGCATCATAAAAAGAAAAAATCAAAGGCGAGGAAAGTACACATTCATACATAAAACTGAGTTCGCCTGCATCAAGCAGGCGCCAGGCAGTACGAGGGAGGCCTGGTACGTCATCTATCATATGCGAGAGTGTATAAAGGATGAACAACGACTACAATATTCGTCGTCTCTCGCAAAATGGTGCGATACCTTCGCGGTGTCCTCCGATGCCGAAATAAGACAAGAGTTCGGCCGAATTCAGCAAATGATCGCGCGGACGATCACCATGGATGTCATACATAGCGATGGGGTGTTCTTCTACAGTCATCGTCCACCACCTAACGCTGAAATAGAAGACCGCTTACATCAACATGGCGATGACAGACCGTTCAACTCATTGCAAAGTTGTCTCCCGTTCCCTCCATTGAAGACGAAGCCGAAGTTGAAGCCGAAGCCGAGCAAGAAGTGTGAGGATGTGTTCTCTATGCATGTAGCTAGTTTTTTCGAACAATCGATGAACATGTGTTGTAAACTTTATCTGATGTTGAACTTGTGTACGTATTACATGATGCATGAACTAAGTCTTCTTTTATGCATGATGAACATGTAGCTAGTTTTACATTGAACTAAGTCTTCTTTTATAATGCATGAATGTACACACATCTTCCTTTTTAACTATCTTGGTTAATATTTATATATGTATTTTATAGATGAAGAAGTGGTATGTGGTGTACGAAGGTAGCGTTCCAGGAGTCTATGAGCACTGGGAAGATTGCTTCAAGCAAGTGAAGAAGTACAAGGGCAACATCTACAAGAGCTACAAGAGTAAAGAGGAGGCGTAAGCTCGGTGCTTGAACTACCGGCAAGGGCAAGAGAGGAAGAACCACTGGATGAAGTCCAACTTCCTCGTGATCCCCTTCTTGCTCATCATCTTTACCATTCTCTTGTATGCGATACAATGAAGTCCAATTATCGAGATGTAGTTTGTGTGTGATACAATGTAGTGATGTAACTCCCAACTTGTCTATTTTTTGGTTTGTGATCTATGTGTGATACAATATGTGTGATCCACTACACAACTTCTCTATTTTGGTTAGTAATGTGATGTAACAATATTTGATCACTCTTGTATATTTGAACTTATGAATTCTGTGTATTTGTATTGTGTTGGTAAACTGTGAAAATATTTGAGTATTTGTGTTGCTGGAATAACTAGTTTTAGCAGAAAAGTAATTCCAGAAAATATATTGCTGGCGTACAGAAAAGTTACTGCTGGCAGACAGTACCAAATCCAGAAATTGTACTGCTGGCGTACATATTGTTGACCACTGGCGGGCAGATCTGGACGCCAGAAGCATACCTCTGGCGGGCATACTTCTTGTACGCCAGCGGTAAGAGAAGGTAGCGCTGGCGTACAGTTTGTACGCCAGCGGTACCTGTTACCACTGGCGGGACAACGCTGGCGTACGCCCGCCCGCCAGCAGTAGGGAAAACCTGTACGCCAGCAGTAGCCTATTTCCTACTAGTGCAACAAACACTGCCCAAAGGACCACTTTCCTCTGCCAAGGATAGACCAGATAATTGACTCCACCGCAGTATGCGACCTCCTATCCTTCCTCGACGCCTACTCAGGATACAACCAAGTGAGGATGAAGGAAGAAGACGAAGAAAACCCCTCGTTTATCACCCCCTACGGCGTATTCTGCTATAGAACAATGCCTTTTGGACCGAAAAACGCCGGAGCCACGTACCAATGGATGATGCAAGCATGCTTGAGAGACCAAATCGACAGAAACTTTCAAGTCTATGTCGACGACATCGTCATCAAAACGTACAACAAAAACACGCTACTCGACGACCTCCGCGAAACCTTTGCGGCACTCAACAAATACAGAATCAAGCTCAACCCAAAAAAGTGCGTGTTCGGCATCCCAGCCAGAAAACTGCTCGGATACATGGTCTCTGCTCGCGGAATCGAAGCGAACCCAGAAAAAGTCCAAGCAATCGCCAAGATGCAAGAAACAACGAACATCAAAGGCGTACAACAACTCACAAGAAGACTCACAGCACTGAGCCGCTTCATCAGCAGGCTGGGAGAAAGGACCCTACCATTCTACCAGTTGCTCAGAAAAGGAGAGAAATTCGAGTGGACCGAGGAAGCTTGCAATGCATTCGTAGACCTAAAAAAGACACCATCAACACCACCAATCCTGGCGGTGACCAAGGAACGAGAGCCCCTCTACCTCTACATAGCGGCACGTAGCAGCATAGTCAGAACTGCGCTCGTCGTTGAGCGTGCGGAAGAAGGCAAAGTCCAGAGTATGCAAAGACCAATCTACTACCTCAGCGTGATCCTCACAAAATCTCAGCAACGGTAACCGCACTACCAGAAGCTGGTGTCACATCCCAACTTTTACTCTTCTTGTTAATCTAGTTAACCAAAAGTTAGAGCCAACAAAAACCTTGCATGAAATGTTACGTTGTGTTTCAATGCTTGAACTTGTGTGCTTAGGGTTAGTCATGTTGTTGCTTGATGATGCACTTGTGTTGGTGATCATTTTGTGTTGCATGTGCCTAAGATAACCTAGGGACTATGGTTAACCATATATGTCTACCATGCATTCACTTTATCCTTAGTTGGTCATAAAAAAAATGGCAACTTGCCAAATTCTAAAAACCCTTGGTGCTAACACCTAGTAAATTTTCTATATAGTAATAATACTAATAAATTTAGCCACCACAAAAATCCTTAGGCATCAACCTTTTTGTTGTTTGCTAATAACTAAAACAATTATCAATAAAATTTCCTAACTACAAAAAATCATAAGGAAATGCATGCATGATCTTTATATCTAACCTAATAATAATAACAACAATAACAATAATACTAATAATAAGAGAGTTATATATTATTATTGTCTCAAAAAAAACTACCCTAACTCGCGCACCCCTCTCTCTGCTAACGTCAGCCCGAAGCCCCCCCAGTGACGTAGCCTGGCTGACGCTAGCCCTCGCCACCGCCTCGGCTGGCCAGTAGGCGAGGAGGCCGCCGCTCGCTCGCCTCCCTCTAACGCACCCCCCTCTTCCCTCCACGCTATAAAACCCCCCTCCCCCAGCCTCTCCTCTCCACTCCACACCACCACAGCCCCGCTCCACCCCACTCGCCCGAGAAAGAGAGAAGCCGTGAGGAAGGAAAGAAAGGAGGGAGAAGGATGAAGAAGGAGAAGGGAGGGAGGAGGAAGAAGAGGAGAGGAGGGAGAGGCCGGCGCGCCTCTTCACCTCCGCCCCACGCCGGAGCTGCACCGGCGAGGAGCCGCCGCCTGGAGGAGCCGATGACCCCGAGACGGAGAAGCCCTTCACGCCGTCGTCTACCCCGACCATGGTCGAACCCGTCGCCCCCGGCCGCCGTCTTCGTCAAAAACGGAGCCGCCCCGCCGTCCTCTACGCCCGCAGCCCCTCCACGCCGCCCGCCGTCGCCGGAACCACCCCCGGTGAGAGCCCGAGCTCTCTACTGTCCGCCACGAGCGCCGCCAGTTTTTCCGCGTTGCATGCCTCCTTTTGTGCAAAAATGGAACCCCCAGGGGCTCCCCAACCTCTGCCGCCCCTTGCCGTCGGCCGCCGGCGAGGCCCCTGCCCCTCCCCTGCGCCATAGCCGCGTCGGCCCTGGTCTGGACCGAGCTCGTGGGGAAGATGCCCCACGGCCGTCCGATCAGGCGCCATCCAACGCCCGGATTAGCCCCATACCCCTTCGTTTAAAAAAAAAAAACTTACTGCTGCGCTGGGCTCGGCCCGTTTTAAAAAAAATAGAAACTGCGCCCGAGTGCGTCAAGTAGCCATGGGCCGGCTGTAATTTTTTTTCCTTTTCTTAAAAACTGCAGCACTTAAATAATTCTAAACAAATAACCGTAGCTCAGAACATTATGAAATAAATTTTGTGTGGCTTAGAAAATTGTGTTTTATTTTTCTGTATGCTTAGAATAATTTTTATGAAGTACCAAATTAATTGCTTTAGTTTAATCTAGTTAATTGTGCTTTTTAGCAGCTAAAAATAGTTTTAATCAATTCCTTGTAAACCCTAAAAATATAATGTTGATTTTTATATACTCCTGTGAATATTCTTGATTTTTCTGTACATGTAGCATATTATTTGGCTTAAATAAATTTGTGACCCTTTTTATTATTATTATTATTAATAGTGCTAGTTATTTCCTTTGTAAATTATGTTAGTACTATTTTGTTGTTAGTTTATTATTAAACTAGCATGTGGTTAGTATGTTATTGCTATGAACTTGGTTTTGGAATTAAAATAAGTTAATAAGTTGTTAGTGAATAACTTAACATAACTCAAGTTAATAATTGCTTTAATATACTCTTGTTGTGGTAATTCTATTAAATTTAATTCCAATGCCTTGTTGTGGTTTTCGACTTGAAGGGTTGGTTTAGTATTTCAATACTAGTACAAATGGTTCTTTTATTTACTTGTTGTTTGATAGTAGGGATGAGTGTTGTGTGCCTTGTTTGTTTTGCCCGATTGTAATGGTGAATCTGTTTCTTCCGCAACGTGTAGACGATACGCCGTACGTTGCAGGTGAAGACTCCTCTCTAGCCGCCGAAGAAGCCGATCCAGGGTACCTCGCCGAGGAAGGCAAGCCACCATCAAAACTCAAACTCCGCTTTACCCATTTTTACTTTCTTTGTATCATTTATATTGTATCATGCTAGTATTATATTCATATGGTTTGGGATTGTAGTAGTTATATTAGAGAAACTCCACACCACCCCATAGCCTACCTATTTGGGAAAAACTAAGTAGAACCCCGATGATCCCGGCATTCTGTTGAGACTATCACTCAGCTCTAGTATTTAGCATTACATAACAACTTGGAAAATCTTACTTCATCCTTTTGGTACGGCATTCACCTAAGAAGGTGGTATAGCCGGGATTGTGGAACATCGTCGGACATGGACAAAGTCTGGAGGGAATCTCTATTTGTGCCGCCAAAATCTAGCATTACAGTACAACCACTATACTCTGGTATGTGACAGGGCTAGTTGGAAGCTTGTTTGTCTTAGTACGGGGGTCCTATAACTACACATGGATGCATGATTCCACAAATCCGATAGCCCTCGAAGTCGATGGGTGAAATTCGCTAGGCTTAGTGTCCGAAGGAACCTTGGTGCTCTTCGACTACGGTGCAGGCTTGGGTCCAAGAGGAGCATGACCTGTCACACGGAAAGTCCATGTAGTACGCAAGGGGTGGATTCACCTGTACTAAGGCAGACAAGGGGAAAGCTAAGGTCGATTATCCGAGACCCGCATACTGAAGTATGACGACCCGTGGGGACACACGGCGGATGTATCGAATGTGGTGGGTAAAGTGTACAACCTCTGCAGAGTGTAAATCTATTCGAGTAGCCGGAGTCCACGGTCATGGACAGCTAGTGAGGCCACACTTTGTGGGGAATAGATGAGAAAGCCGGTACCGAGTTTATGGTTCGCGATGGTGTTGTTATAGTTGAAAAAGGGTTGGACTTGACTTATCCAAATGCAATGTGGGAAATAAAACTTTCCAAGTTTAAAACTTTGCCAACTGAATAATAATATTGAGTAGATAGGAAATCCCTATGAAAAACTCCACCATATAGCCATCCCATTATTTTCTTGTACAAAACTTTGTTTCTTTCTTTAGGTGGTTTGCGAGTACTTTGTATGTATTCACGGCTTTGTCCCTGGTTATTCCATCGGCCAGGCTTGGAGGAGCAGGTATATGACGACGATGCTACCGGCGACTACTAGGACGTGTTATGCTCTGATCTACCCTGTGGATTGTGTCGCCCCTACCCTTGTTGCTTTTGCTTTTCCGCTGCTATTTGAGCCGATGAGGCCATGTAAGACTTTATTAATGTATGACTTGTATTCGGTATTGTATGAACATTGAGACTATGATATCCATGTCGAGTAGTGTGTCATGCGAACTGATCATGGGAGCATGACCGTATACACAGCTGGTCGCTTCGGACATATAGTCCGGGGTGCCCACAGACTTGGTATTAGAGCCTCTGTTCAGACCATAGCAGCCTAGTTAGGTTGGTCGGTAGATAGGATGGGGGGAAATCAAAAACTATTTTCTAAACTAAAGAGATGGTCAAATGCATAGTATAGAATTCTTACCTCTCTTATCCCCTCTATAGTAAACTATTAAATGTTTTACTATGAAAAAATTTTGCACACCTGTCATCTAACTTAAACTCTTAAAACTTGTAGATGGCTGGAGTTCCTGTGCACCACCTCCAGCTGACTCAGGCTGGGAAGACGCCCTTTGCTCAGGATCTGATGGATCTTCTTGCGCTCGGTCACCGCCCAGCTGCGGAGTTCAGGGCTTTCCAGATCACCAGTGGGGAGGACACCGAGCTCCGCCTGATTATGCGGTGTGAGCTCCGAGGTTCGGAGGTGACTCCACGGTCGGATCCTATCAGCTTCACGGTGTACGCTCATACCTGGGAGGAGGGTCTGGGCCGAGCTTGCCAGGAGGCGATTGCTTGCCTTGTGAGGTTTCACCAGTACGAGCTGGGTACCACGCGGTTCCGTCACTACGGGATGCGCGATGGTGAGGGAGATCCCACTCCTGGTGTGCTTCACCCGTTCCTGAAGGACCACTTGTTCGCTCTAGAGACACACCTGGCTCTGACTCAGGCTCAGCTGGATGAGGTCCGGGTCAAGCATGACTACAACCTCCAGACCAAGGGTCCCGCCCCCGTCGCCCCCATCGAGCTGGAGACTAGGGACAAGATTATCAAGGAACTGCAGGACAAGGTCGCCAGTCTGGAGGAGATTAACAAGATGTTGAAGAAGAAGAAGACCACGAGCCTGAAGCGTAAGTGCGACGATTTGGAGGAGGAGATTGATGCTCTGGATGATGGCGAGGACATCCAGAAGGGTGACAACGCTCATATCAGTGATGATGAGGACTGGATGGATGAGGAGTACGAGGAGGTTCCGGACACTGATGATGAGGACTTCATCGATGATCGCGAGGAGGATGAGCTCTAGGCGTCGTTAGTTGTTGGATGCCATTTTGGAGATTTGCGTTAGACGTTGCATGTGTGGTTGGTTACCTGTAAGACTTGATTATGTATAAACTTATGCTATCGTTATGCTACCATGTGGTGATTGCTAGTTGCATGATTGTTACCTATTTTATAAGTGTTGCTTGTGTGTGATAAATATATTGTTAGGAACTTAACCCCCCTTGTAGACCAAATTCCCTCTTATCTTGCGCACCAACCTCAGGATGCCGAGAAGCTCCCGCGCCAACCCAAGTGGACCAAGTGACGCGCCACCGCCACCACCCGACTCGAACATGGCGCAGCTTCTGCGACTGCTGATGGAGGAGCGCCAGGCCGCTCGTGACGAGCGCCAGGCGAACATGGCTGCACTCCAGCAGCTAGTCCAGGCCGCCACCAATGCCAACCAAGGAGGCGGAGGAGCTGGTGGGAATGAAGAGCCCAGGTCTCGGCTCCGAGATTTCCAGAATACCAACCCGCCCGTGTTCTCGCAGACGAAGTGTCAGAACCCTCTGTTAGGTAATGTGCTAGGATCAAGTAACCTTGCATCATGTCAAATTTTCAAAGGAAATCAACTTCAAAATCAAAATGGTAGAAGGAACACCCCCAGATGAATTAATTCAAAAGGCCAGATAAAAATCTTCTCCAAAAATTCATGTTAGATTTTTGAAAAGTCTTATAAATGAGTGTGATCACCTATCAAGTGATGTGGGACCCACCCCATGCTCATAGATTTTTCAAATATTCAAACAGTGCCTTGGAATTAAAGAAATACCCCTATTTGATTTAAAATTCAAATCATTTGAATTTTAAAAATGTTGAAAGTTTATGAGTGGCTAGTCTATACTATTATGAGGCCACATAAAAGTTTTCAGCATTTAATAAAATGTTTAGCTATTTATTTTAGCTAAACAGAACAAATGTCAGAAAAGAAAAATAGAAAAGAAGTCAGAAATCCTTACCTAGCGCCCAGGCGAAGTCAGCCCACCCCAGCCCAGCCGGCCCACAGGGGCAGGGGCATCTTCTTCCCCCTCCCGCGCCTCCAAGCTGCTCGGTGGAATGCCACCGAGCTAGCCGGGGACGACACGTCGCCGTCGAGGAGCTTCCAGGCCTCCCCGTGGCCTCTTCTCGCACCTGGAGACTCCCCGCAGCCTCCGCAGTCCATTCCCCCCCTCCAGAGCTTCCTCCTCCTCCTCCCGTGCTCGAATCCGTCGCCGCCCGAAGCCTCACCGGAGCGCCGTCGAGCCCCCGCGTGGCCACCGTGCCCTAGAGCTCAAGCCAGCAAGTCCACCGTGCTCCTCGTCCTCGACTTCGACGACTAGCAGCAGGAGACGCATCAATTCGGGCCAGACGAGACGCAAACTTCACCGAGAATTCGCCGGACCCGCGAGCTCGCCGTTGTCGATTCGCCGCCGTTGAAGCCTCCCCGAGCTTGCTGTTGCATCTGTTCGATCCGCGGTGAGCTTCTGAGTTTTTCCCCCAAGCTCCTAGCACCCCGTAGCCCCTCTAGCCAAATCCGCCATGAGAACCAAGCTCGTCGCCGCCATGGTTGAGCTAGAGCTCGCCCTCGTGCTCCTCGCGACACCCCAGTGCGCGCGTTTGACTCGTGGGTGTTCCAGCTTTCGAATGCAGATGAGCTCAGCCCAATCCATGCCCCCTAGCCTCGACTACGACCTCGCCGGTTCTCTGTTTCCGCCGGAGTCGTCGCCGTCGTCGCTCCCGACCACCCCGTGAAACCCTGTTGTCTCCAGAAGATGCGGAAGACGATGCTGAGCAGGATGGTGTCCTCCCCGTGGCCTCCCGTGGCCCCTAGGCCATTACGGCGAGTGCGCCGCCGTGGCCAGGCCACCGGCGTCAAGCCGCCGGTGGGTTAGCCCTTAAGCACTCGGCTAATGACCCCCTGGGTCACTGACAAGTGGGCCCAGTGGCTTAATTAAGCCACTGGATTAATTTAACCCACGGGTTAAATTAACCCAGTCACTGACACCCTGGACCCACATGTCAGCTGACGCAATAAATCATTTTATGAATTTCCAGAAAATCAAAATGAATTAAAAGAATTCCAGAAAATCCAGAAAATACCCCAAACTTTGGAAATTCATAGAAAATTCATATTAACTCCAAATTGGACAAATAATATATGAAAAATGATCAGGAGAAAATTATCTTTCCAAATATGCAACTTTCAACTCTGTTTGAGTTGAATTTAAAATGTGATCAGTAGCATTTGCTATTTGATTTAAATGGAATTAAATCAAATTCAAATCAAATATTTTTGCAACTTGAACCATGGCAACATGCTACATTTCAATCACACATCAGAGGCATATCATACACATTTGAAGTTGTTTCAAAATGATCAAACTATATCACATATAACTTGGTTAATGTTGAATTCAAATGTGGAGTTTGAATTTGCAAGTCAATTTGCAATATACTCCATTTAAATGGAATGATCAACACATCAGTACCATGAACATCACCCTTTCAATATTATTCATGTGATTGTGCATTGTACATTCCGTTGATCCTATGATTTTCATGTTGCTGATAGACGTGGAACCGGAGCAAGAGGTTGCAACCTTCGTTGAAGACCCCGAACCCGAACCTCGTCAGCAAGGCAAGCAAACCCCCATTGATCATGTCGATAAAATCCCACTTCCCTCTCATGTCTCGCTTATGCATTGTTTAGGATGATCACCATGCTTCGTTTCTACCGCATAGATGAACCCATTCCTTTGCATGACCTATCATTTTGTCACAGTAGTAAGCAAACCACAATCCTAGAAAATGTAGGAGTTGTTTGATATCATGTGGCCCCTGCAATGTTATCGCTTATTGCATGCTTAGTATGATACCATGTTGTACTGTGATGTGAGTCGGGATGGGAATGATCACGTTGATGATGGTAGAAAAGTGTTGGTGAATCGACCCTAATACAAGGTGAACGATGAGAGGCTGTGTAGGAGTACACAGTGGGTTGTCTCGTTGAACACCGCCCTAGTACGAGTTCTTGTGTGGTGATCCAAGATGAAGAGTACAACCACACATTGGGCTCACTGACCCCTCTCAACTTACTAACTCATCCCTTTCGATGTCTAGATGTCGCAATAGTTCGGAGTTCTGGTAGGTCAGTGGCCTGGTTGCTAAGTGAGAGAACGGCTCATCCGAGACCGGCTTATGCACCACGCACACATCACTTGGGTCCACTTCGGTAAACCGGCCGGGTTCACGATTGTGGTAACCAACCCAAGTAGGCGGCTTTCTCGGACTAGATCGGCTATGAGGTAACAGTTGTGGTGAGCATCCTCGCTGGCACCCCTTGAATGGTGTCGAGATCAAAGGCGGTAAATGATGATCATGTGTGTGTAGCGGTACACCCTTGCAAGGTTAACAAAACTATTAGGATAGCCGCGTCCGCGGTTATGGGCTGCTTGGAAAGCTTAGCTTGATTATTAGACAACTTGAACTGGATACTTGTAAAACACACCAAGATAAGTGTGAGTGCTATGGCGTGCTTTCTCGTGGGGAAGTCGAGGAAGGCACCATAGTGGTGTATTGAGTGGAGAAAGTAGTGGACTCGTGTACGCTTCTTACCTCAAAGTCTGGTATTCGTAGTTCATGATTAGCCAAGTCAAAGCTGGCACTTCTGCAAATGAACCCCACCTCCCTTTATCTTGACACATATGCATGAGTAGTATAGCTCCTATGTTAGTCTTGCTGAGTACGACTTTGTACTCACGTTTGCTTAATCTATGTTTTAGATGATGCCACTGACGCTGAAGGTGGCTTCTTCATCGAGCTGGACGACTGAAGACCAACTAGTCTAGTCCCAGTCAGACGACTGGTTCCCTCGTGGAGGGCTTTGTGTTTAAATAAGGCTTCTTAAGCCATTTGTTAAACTTGTCTGTACTCAGACATAATTTTCTTCCGCTTGTAATGTAATGTTGGATCACATGTATGTGATCTCTGTGTGCACTCTATAAGAGTTATAAATAAAATGTACACTTTGTAGAGAATTGCAATGGTACCTGCTGTTCATACAAGGCATGTGTGCTGCGTGTATGTTTATAACATGCATGTCTTTGTATGGGTTTTCGAGACCTTAGTTGTGTTCTGGCTGGCGGTCTTTCATACACCAAGTGGCCCTTAGATGTGCGCAGCTTGGGGCATCGCGATGCGATTGTTCGAGACTCTGTCTCGTGCACACTTTGTGGTATGATCGAGCCCGCCCTAGACCCCGACTAAGTGATCAGGCTGGAGTAAGTCTATGTAAGAGTTATGAGATAGTCGATAGTATGGTTGAGGCGACTTGTCTTTGAATATGGGAGTTCACCACCCATATTATTAGACTTGTGTGCGGACGATGAGGACCCATCTCAGTTGATCATCCGGCCTGGATGGGATGCCCCTCACGTACGATGCTTTCCGAGAACGTTCTGTGCTTGGCCTTGTCTGCTTAGACAAGTGGGTACGGTTCTCGGCTCTCCATATGACTATGCCTTAACTGGACTTGCATACGCTAACCCCGGGTCCCAACAGACTTGGTATCAGAGCAGGACTGACTGTAGGACTAGTAGCCTTGGCCGAAGTTGAGTCTAGCTTGCTATAGTTATATAGTTACTCTGGGTATATAAGGGAACAACGTAAGGCTTCTTTTTTCTCCTTACCCCCTTCGTTCTGAGTTCTGAGTCACCCTCATCTTATTCTACGGGAAGATAGGACTAGGCTCTCCTCTGTCTGATTAGAACATCTCGTTGTTTGCTTCCTCATAGCCGTAGGAAAGTTGTGATCGGTTTGTTAGAGTGGTTATGCTCCCTGTTTTATTACATCGTATGTAAGTGTTGTTTCCATGTTGTAAGAAATTGTCTTTTTCTTGCAATTACAGCCGTTATGCTGTCCGAGTCATTCCAGGTTTATCTCATAATCTGATGCATTTGCAAACTCCTTTCTGTTTCAGATGGCAGATCTCCCCCCTCGGCAGATTGTTCGTTTGATCAGGTGCCTCGGTGTGCGTGGCCATCCCGCCACGTTGATCGAGATGATGTCCTATGTGGGATATCGATGGTACCCTGAGTACACCATCGAGGAGCAGTTCCACGACTTCAACCAGACCCAGTTCCACTGCATTGTTCGGATCTACCCGCACCACGTTGGAGTCACCCAGCCTATCCACTTTGGACATGGCATTGGCGTTACCGAGAACATGGCTGTGCAGGATGCTGCATACTCATGTATGACACTGCTGAGAGAGGAGCACACTTTGCTGAGAGAGAATTCTTTCCGCTATATCCCTGCTGCACTTCCAGGAGAAGAGGGATATTACACCGGACTCTACTCAGATCACTCTGCAGAGGATCCAGCACTCCAGGTGACTGCTAGGTTTGCTAGTGACAGAGATCGTGATGCACGCGCTCTCCGTTTCGAGCTCCACGCCACCCGTGTTCGTCTGTATCGAGCACTGACACTTTTGGCACCCTTTGTGAGCGTGGGATCAGTTGAGCATGATGCGATCTACCCAGTGAGGACTCAGATGCCTTCTCGAGTTGCTTGGCCCGAGATTGGAGGCATTTTTCCACCCCGTGGTCCTTTGCTTCCACCCTACACTAGACCTAGGCCCCATCCTTGCCCAAATGGATATCAGGGTCCACAAGCCTCCGTGTTTTCCGATGGTCACCTCCAACTACCGGGATACGCGGGTAACTTTTATGAGGACTACTATGGAGATGGAGATGAGTGAGACCGCCTGTGGTCTTACTTAGTGATGATGTAGTAGTATCTTAGTATATTGTGTGCAAGGTGTCTAAGTTCCAGAGGCTTAGATAAATAATGTATAGGAAGTCAGAGTGCCTCTGAAGGATGTATCATCTTCATCACGTTTGTATTAGCTTAGTGCTTGTACTAAAATGATGTATGGTTTGTATGACAGCTTGTGAATATATGGCTTGTATGCTTTATCACCATGTTGTCAAGATGATTACTTCCTTTTCTCTGTAATCCTTCCAGTACTTCAATACCTTGCTTAAACTCTTCCAATCAACTCTGTTTGACTTTGGTTTTTCACCTTCAGGATGTCTCAAGGAACCCGTGGCCAGGTTGGTCGGAACCAAGGTCGTGGAAACGACCAGGAGGAAGGCAACCTTCCACCCCCACCCACGATGGCACAAGATCTGATGGAAGTCGAGAGGAACCGCCGTGACTCTCACCACCTGCTGGAAGTCATCGCACGCAACACCACTCAACAGCGCAATGAGTTGGTGTCCCTGAACGACTTCATCCGACTTCATCCCCCAGTTTTTAGTTACTCCACCGAGCCCCTTGACGCCGATGACTGGCTTCGCAGCATCGAGAGGAAGCTCCAAGCAGGCCGTGTTGTAGCTGGTGACAAGGTCAACTATGCCACCTATCACCTTGAAGGTGCAGCTAGTTCTTGGTGGGAGAACTTTCTGAATATGCGTCCCGTTGGACCACCTGCATCTTGGGAGGAATTCTGCACGTCCTTCCGCGAGCACCACATTCCCAAAGGTCTTATGGACCGCAAGCATGAGGAGTTCTGCAACCTCACTCAAGGCAGAAGAACTGTTGATGAGTTTAGTCGTGAGTTCAACCGACTGGCTCGTTATGCTACCGAAGAAGTCTCCACCGACTCCAAGAAACAAGAGAGGTTCCGTCGTGGCCTCAACACTGGACTTCGTCGTGAGCTCAACCTTCATGACTTTTCCACCTTCCAGGTCCTTGTCAACAAGGCCATCAAAGCAGAGGACATGAACACCCCCAACGACTTCCGAAAACACCCCAGAGATGATGGCTCATCCAGTTTTGGCTCCCAGAAGCGCAAGATCTGGATCCCAAATAGCATGTTCCGCCAGAACAACCCACCGAGACCATCCTATGTGGCGCCTCGTCCACCCACCCAGTTCCACCCAGCTCCGCCAAACAACCCAGCTCCACGAACTGTTTTCGGAGCCTGTTACAAGTGTGGTCAGGCAGGCCACTATTCTCGCGAGTGTCCCCAGAACCAGCTCCAACACCAGAATGCTCCACCACGTGCCGGAGGCAATAACAACAATGGTCGTGGCAAGCCACCCCAGAAGGTCTACACCGCCAAACCCGCTCCTTCCGCCACTCGTGGACGTGTGAACCAAATCGCCGCCGAAGAGACTGACGACACCACTGACGTCATTCTTGGTACGCTCCCAGTCAATTTTGTTCCTACTTCCGTTCTTTTCGACCCAGGAGCATCTCATTCATTCATGTCGGAAAGTTATGCACTTCGCCATGAGTTATCTTTTCTTGATTTGTCCACCCCGATGATTATTCAAACTCCAGGGTCAAGATGGCAAACTAATAGAGTAAGCCATGGTAATCAAATTGCAATTGAGGGTTTAGTATTCCTTGCTTCACTCATAGCCCTCAAGTCTTAAGATATTGATGTCATCCTTGGCATGGATTGGCTATCAAGACAGAATGCCTACCTGGATTGCAAAGGCAAATCCGTGAAACTCACCCACCCTTCAGGCCAAACCGTCAACTATACCTCACCCAGAACAAGAATCCAAGTGCATTCTTTGAATGTATTTCCCCTTCCCGAACTTGAAGATATTCCGGTGGTTCGTGACTTCCCGGATGTCTTTCCTGAAGAGCGTCCGGGCATGCCACCCGACAGATGTGTAGAGTTTATAGTGGATCTTTCCCCAGGAACCGCACCAATTTCTAGACGCCCATACAAAATGGCCCCACGTGAGTTAGCTGAGCTTAAAACCCAACTGGAAGCTTTGTTGGAGAAAGGCTTCATCCGCCCTAGCTCATCGCCATGGGGTTGCCCTGTTCTGTTCGTAACGAAGAAAGATGGAACAGAAAGGATGTGCGTAGATTATCGCCCGCTAAATTTAGCGACGATAAAGAACAAGTACCCACTGCCCAGGATCAATGATCTTTATGATCAACTTGCAGGATCCTCTGTCTTCTCTAAGATGGATTTGAGATTAGGTTATCATCAAATCAAAATCCGAAACGAGGACATTCCCAAAACGGCTTTTTCTACTCGTTATGGTCTTTACGAGTACACCGTCATGTCCTTTGGTTTAACCAATGCCCCCGCCACTTTCTCACGCATGATGAACTCGATCTTCATGGAGTATTTGGACCAGTTCATCGTGGTTTACCTCGATGACATCCTTATATACTCGAAGAACGAAGAAGAACATGCCGAAGACCAAAGGCTGGTATTGATGAAACTTAGAGAGCATCGCCTGTATGCTAAATTCTCCAAGTGTGAATTTTGGCTACCAGAAGTGACCTACTTAGGCCATGTGATTTCTGCAAAAGGCATTGCTGTGAATCCCGAGAGAGTTCAGGCTGTCCTTGACTGGACTCCACCTGAATCGGTTAAGCAAGTTAGGAGTTTTCTTGGCCTAGCCAGCTATTGCCGTCGCTTCGTCGAGAACTTTTCTAAAGTTGCAAAGCCTCTAACTGAACTCCTCAAGAAAGATAAGAAATTCCTATGGACTCCCAAGTGCGAGGAAAGCTTTCAAGAGCTAAAAAGAAGATTGACTTCTGCACCCGTACTTGCACCTCCAGACACCAAAAAGGATTTCGAGATCTATTGTGACGCATCACGGCAAGGGTTAGGATACATACTTCTGCAAGATCGACATGTGGTAGCTTATGCTTCACGCCAGTTGCGGCCACATGAAGAGAACTATCCTACCCATGACCTTGAACTCGCTGCCGTAGTTCATGCCCTAACAACTTGGCGACATTACCTCCTTGGTAACCGTTGCGAGATCTATTCCGACCACCAAAGCCTCAAATATATTTTCACCCAGCCAGATCTTAATCTCAGGCAAAGACGCTGGATTGAGTTGATAAAAGATTACGACGTAGTAATTTCTTACACCCCAGGCAAAGCCAATGTCATGGCTGATGCACTAAGTCGTAAGTCGTATTGTAACAACCTCATGTTACAACAGTATCAACCACTTCTTCATGAGGAATTTCGCAAGCTCAATCTTGAGATTGTTCCTCATGGCTATCTTTCTACCTTGGTGGCGAAACCAACTCTTGAGGATCAAATTATAGTTGCCCAAAGGCGTGCATGAGGTGTTCGCCGGATCAAGGAGAACATTGCTAGCGGAGTTGCTAAATGTTTCTCCACAGATAGCAAAGGAACGGTATTCTTTGAAAATCGTTTGGTAGTACCTAAGAATAAGAAACTAAGGCAACTCATCCTCAAGGAAGCCCATGACACACCCCTCTCAATTCATCCCGGTAGCACAAAAATGTACCGAGATCTACGCCAGAGATTTTGGTGGACTAGGATGAAGAGAGACATTGCTCAATTTGTTGCCGAATGTGATGTTTGTCGTCGCATTAAGGCAGAACATCAAAGACCTGCTGGTACACTTCAACCTTTGTCTATTCCCGAGTGGAAATGGGACAAAGTCGGTATGGACTTCATCACTGGATTTCCAAAAACCCAGAAAGGAAACAATGCCATCTTCGTTGTCATAGATAGGCTTTCCAAAGTTGCTCACTTCCTTCCAGTTCGCGAGTCTATAACTGCTAGCCAGTTAGCAGACTTGTACATCTCTAGAATTGTATCCCTTCATGGTGTTCCTTTGGAAATCAATTCTGATCGTGGTAGCCTTTTTACCTCTAGATTTTGGGGAAGCTTTCAGAATGCTATGGGAACTCATCTCTCCTTTAGTACAGCTTTCCATCCTCAGTCTAGCGGTCAAGTCGAAAGGGTTAACCAAATTCTTGAAGACATGCTCAGAGCTTGTGTTATCTCATTCGGAAAGAATTGGGAGAAGTCTCTTCCATTTGCCGAATTTGCTTATAACAATAGTTTTCAATCTAGTCTGAACATGGCTCCTTTTGAACTCCTATATGGACGACGATGTCGAACACCTTTAAACTGGTCAGAAACCGGTGAAAGACAATTCTTTGGACCGGATATGATCAAGGAAGCAGAAGAGCAAGTTCACATTGTTCGTGATCAATTGAAAGAAGCCCAGTCTCGTCAGAAAAGCTACTATGATCGTCATCATAGGAAAGAGAGCTACAATCTGGATGAGAAGGCTTACCTTCGAGTTACTCCTCTGAAGGGAACCCAACGTTTCGGTATCAAAGGCAAGTTGGCCCCACGTTACATCGGACCTTTCCGCATTATTGCTAAACGTGGAGAAGTTGCCTACCAACTTGAACTACCTCCGCACCTCTCCCGAGTACATGATGTATTCCATGTGTCCCAACTCAGGCGTTGCTTCAAGGACCCTATCCGCGAAATCGACCATGAAACGCTTGATCTCCAAGATGACCTTTCTTATCGAGAATACCCCGTTCGTATTCTTGATTCCGCAGAGCGTGTCACTCGTCGTCAGAATATTAGGTTTCTGAAAGTGCAATGGTCACACCACTCTGAAAGAGAAGCTACGTGGGAAAGAGAAGACCGTCTCAGTGCCGAGTACCCCACCTTCCTCCCGCAGACTTCTGAATCTCGGGACGAGATTCTGTTGAGTGGGGGCGAGTTGTCAGAACCCTCTGATAGGTAATGTGCTAGGATCAAGTAACCTTGCATCATGTCAAATTTTCAAAGGAAATCAACTTCAAAATCAAAATGGGAGAAGGAACACCCCCAGATGAATTAATTCAAAAGGCCAGATAAAAATCTTCTCCAAAAATTCATGTTAGATTTTTGAAAAGTCTTATAAATGAGTGTGATCACCTATCAAGTGATGTGGGACCCACCCCATGCTCATAGATTTTTCAAATATTCAAACAGTGCCTTGGAATTAAAGAAATACCCCTATTTGATTTAAAATTCAAATCATTTGAATTTTAAAAATGTTGAAAGTTTATGAGTGGCTAGTCTATACTATGATGAGGCCGCATAAAAGTTTTCAGCATTTAATAAAATGTTTAGCTATTTATTTTAGCTAAACAGAACAAATGTCAGAAAAGAAAAATAGAAAAGAAGTCAGAAATCCTTACCTGGCGCCCAGGCGAAGTCAGCCCACCCCAGCCCAGCCGGTCCACAGGGGCAGGGGCGTCTTATTCCCCCTCCCGCGCCTCCAAGCTGCTCGGTGGAATGCCACTGAGCTAGCCGGGGACGACACGTCGCCGTCGAGGAGCTTCCAGGCCTCCCCGTGGCCTCTTCTCGCACATGGAGACTCCCCGCAGCCTCCGCAGTCCATTCCCCCCCCTCCAGAGCTTCCTCCTCCTCCCGTGCTCGAATCCTTCGCCGCCCGAAGCCTCACCGGAGCACCGTCGAGCCCCCGCGTGGCCACCGTGCCCTAGAGCTCAAGCCAGCAAGTCCACCGTGCTCCTCGTCCTCGACTTCGACGACTAGCAGCAGGAGACGCATCAATTCGGGCCAGACGAGACGCAAACTTCACCGAGAACTCGCCGGACCCGCGAGCTCGCCGTCGTCGATTCGCCGCCGTTGAAGCCTCCCCGAGCTTGCTGTTGCTTCTGTTCGATCCGTGGTGAGCTTCTGAGTTTTTCCCCCAAGCTCCTAGCACCCCGTAGCCCCTCTAGCCAAATCCGCCATGAGAACCGAGCTCGTCGCCGCCATGGTTGAGCTAGAGCTCGCCCTCGTGCTCCTCGCGACACCCCAGTGCGCGCGTTTGACTCGTGGGTGTTCTAGCTTTCGAATGCACACGATCTCAGCCCAATCCGTGCCCCCTAGCCTCGACTACGACCTCGCCGGTTCTCTGTTTCCGCCGGAGTCGTCGCCGTCGTCGCTCCCGACCACCCCGTGAAACCCTGTTGCCTCTAGAAGATGCGGAAGACGATGCTGAGAAGGATGGTGTCCTCCCCGTGGCCTCCCGTGGCCCCTAGGCCATTCCGGCGAGTGCGCCGTCGTGGCCAGGCCACCGGCGTCAAGCCGCCGGTGGGTTAGCCCTTAAGCACTCGGCTAATGACCCCCTGGGTCACTGACAAGTGGGCCAAGTGGCTTAATTAAGCCACTGGATTAATTTAACCCACGGGTTAAATTAACCCAGTCACTGACACCCTGGACCCACATGTCAGCTGACGCAATAAATCATTTTATGAATTTCTAGAAAATCAAAATGAATTAAAAGAATTCCAGAAAATCCAGAAAATACCCCAAACTTTGGAAATTCATAGAAAATTCATATGAACTCCAAATTGGACAAATAATATATGAAAAATGATCAGGAGAAAATTATCTTTCCAAATATGCAACTTTCAACTCTGTTTGAGTTGAATTTAAAATGTGATCAGTAGCATTTGCTATTTGATTTAAATGGAATTAAATCAAATTCAAATCAAATATTTTTGCAACTTGAACCATGGCAACATGCTACATTTCAATCACACATCAGAGTCATATCATACAAATTTGAAGTTGTTTCAAAATGATCAAACTATATCACATATAACTTGGTTAATGTTGAATTCAAATGTGGAGTTTGAATTTGCAATTCAATTTGCAATATACTCCATTTAAATGGAATGATCAACACATCAGTACCATGAACATCACCCTTTCAATATTATTCATGTGATTGTGCATTGTACATTCTGTTGATCCTATGGTTGTCATGTTGCTGATAGACGTGGAACCGGAGCAAGAGGTTGCAACCTTCGTTGAAGACCCCGACCCCGAACCTCGTCAGCAAGGCAAGCAAACCCCCATTGATCATGTCGATAAAATCCCACTTCCCTCTCATGTCTCGCTTATGCATTATTTAGGATGATCACCATGCTTCGTTTCTACCGCATAGATGAACCCATTCCTTTGCATGACCTATCATTTTGTCACAGTAGTAAGCAAACCACAATCCTAGCAAATGTAGGAGTTGTTTGATATCATGTGGCCCCTGCAATGTTATCGCTTATTGCATGCTTAGTATGATACCATGTTGTACTGTGATGTGAGTCGGGATGGGAATGATCACGTTGATGATGGTAGAAAAGTGTTGGTGAATCGACCCTAATACAAGGTGAACGATGAGAGGCTGTGTAGGAGTACACAGTGGGTTGTCTCATTGAACACCGCCCTAGTATGAGTTCTTGTGTGGTGATCCAAGATGAAGAGTACAACCACACATTGGGCTCACTGACCCCTCTGAACTTACTAACTCATCCCTTTCGATGTCCAGATGTCGCAATAGTTCGGAGTTCTGGTAGGTCAGTGGCCTGGTTGCTAAGTGAGAGAACGGCTCATCCGAGACCGGCTTATGCACCACGCACACATCACTTGGGTCCACTTCGGTAAACCGGCCGGGTTCACGATTGTGGTAACCAACCCAAGTAGGCGTCTTTCTCGGACTAGATCGGCTATGAGGTAACAGTTGTGGGAGCATCCTCGCTGGCACCCCTTGAATGGTGTCGAGATCAAAGGCGGTAAATGATGATCATGTGTGTGTAGCGGTACACCCTTGCAAGGTTAACAAAACTATTCGGATAGCAGCGTCCGCGATTATGGACTTCTTGGAAAGCTTAGCTTGATTATTAGACAACTTGAACTGGATACTTGTAAAACACACCAAGATAATTGTGAGTGCTATGGCGTGCTTTCTCGTGGGGAAGTCGAGGAAGGCACCATAGTGGTGTATTGAGTGGAGAAAGTAGTGGACTCGTGTACGCTTCTTACCTCAAAGTCTGGTATTCGTAGTTCAGGATTAGCCAAGTCAAAGCTGGCACTTCTGCAAATGAACCCCACCTCCCTTTATCTTGACACATATGCATGAGTAGTATAGCTCCTATGTAAGTCTTGCTGAGTACGACTTTGTACTCACGTTTGCTTAATCTATGTTTTAGATGATGCCACTGACCCCGAAGGTGGCTTCTTCATCGAGCTGGACGACTGAAGACCAACTAGTCTAGTCCCAGTCAGACGACTGGTTCCCTCGTGGAGGGCTTTGTGTTTAAATAAGGCTTCTTAAGACATTTGTTAAACTTGTCTGTACTCAGACATAATTTTCTTCCGCTTGTAATGTAATGTTGGATCACATGTATGTGATCTCTGTGTGCACTCTATAAGAGTTATAAATAAAATGTACACTTTGTAGAGAATTGCAATGGTACCTGCTGTTCATACAAGGCATGTGTACTTCTTCGAGACCTTAGTTGTGTTCTGGCTGGCGGTCTTTCATACACCAAGTGGCCCTTAGATGTGCGCAGCTTGGGGCATCGCGATGCGATTGTTCGAGACTCTGTCTCGTGCACACTTTGTGGTATGATCGAGCCCGCCCTAGACCCCGACTATGTGATCGGGCTGGAGTAAGTCTATGTAAGAGTTATGAGATAGTCGATAGTATGGTTGAGGCGACTTGTCTTTGAATATGGGAGTTCACCACCCATATTATTAGACTTGTGTGCGGACGATGAGGACCCATCTCAGTTGATCATCCGGCCTGGATGGGATGCCCCTCACGTACGATGCTTTCCGAGAACGTTCTGTGCTTGGCCTTGTCTGCTTAGACAAGTGGGTACGGTTCTCGGCTCTCCATATGACTATGCCTTAACTGGACACTCATACGCTAACCCCGGGTCCCGACACGAAGGAGCCTTTGGATGCTGAGGATTGGCTCCGCACCATGGAGAACAATCTCGTTGTCGCCGTTGTTGGCAACAACAAGAAGGTCCTGTATGCCACCCACTATCTCACCGGCACCGCAAGGAGCTGGTGGGAAGGAGTGCGTGCCCGTCTTCCTGAGGGGCAAGTACTCACCTGGGCTGAGTTCTCCAAGAAGGTCAAGAAGGCGCACATCCCGACTGCACTGATAAGGAGAATGAAGGACGAGTTCCGCCACCTCAAGCAAGGAGGCATCACTGTGGTTGGATATCTTGACCGCTTCACTCAGCTGTCGAGGTATGCCCCAGAGGAGGTGGACACCGAGGAGAAGCGAAAGGACCGTTTACTGGATGGATTGCACGATGAGCTGCAGGTTGTCCTGGTGGCTATGCAGTTTCCCGATTTTGAGTCTCTTTCCGATGCTGCTATCATGATGGAGGGCAAGCTCAAGACGGCCTTTGAGAACCGCAAGCGCCGCATGATGCAGCAGGGTGGATTCCAGCAACCCCCGACTGCGTCCAACACAGCCACCAAGGCCAGCACCCCAGCCTCAGAGGAGCCCTTACCCAGCGCCACGCCCCAATGCTCCTGCTCGCCCTGGTGGAGTTCCGCGCCCAGCAGGCGGAGTTCCCCGTGACCCTGCATCAGAAGTGATCTGCTTCAAGTGTGGCCAGAAGGGTCACTCCGCCATTACCTGCACCAATAAGGCGAATGCTGCCCCACGCCCCAATGCTCCAGCACCAGCCAGAGGGAACCCTGGCCGCAACAATGCCCAGCGCGGTGCGCCCAATGCCGCCAAGGGATGTCTGAACCATGTGCAAGCCGAGGAAGCCCTAGAGGCAGCAGACGTTATCTTGGGTACGTTTCCAGTTAATTCAGTACCTGCTCAAGTATTGTTTGATTCTGGTGCATCACACTCTTTTGTTACGAAGACATTTGTGGATAGAAGTAAGTTGTCACCTAGTGAAATGAGGAGGCCCATGATAGTCCAAATACCCGGATCCAAAACCCAAGCCAGTTTAGCTTGTTCCGGAGTTCCCATAGCAATTCATGGAGTCGAGTTCCCAGCTGACCTGATCGTGTTAGGGACAGAAGGTATAGATGTGGTACTTGGCATGAATTGGTTGTCCAGATATCCAGGCCGAATAGATTGCACTGAGAGGACATTCAACCTCACAAGTGCCGATGGGGTTCAGATAAAGTACTCCGACAAGGAAGAGACTGCCCGAGCCTTCAGTCATCAGAGTGTCTCGGTGCCACCACTTGAGGAGGTGAAGGTTGTGTGTGAATTTCCGGACGTCTTTCTGGAGGAGCTACCCGGTATGCCGCCTGATCGGGATATCGAGTTTATCATCGAGTTAGTGCCTGGCACAGCCCCTATTGCACAGCGACCCTACCGGATGACTGCTGAAGAACTGGTTGAGCTGAAGAAACAGCTGAATGACATGCTCCAGAAGGGACTGATTCGACCCAGTGCTTCACCCTGGGGTTCGCCAGTTCTCTTTGTGGACAAGAGAGACGGCACCATACACATGTGTGTGGACTACCGTAAGCTGAACGAAGTGACCATCAAGAACAAGTATCTGCTCCCCAAGATCGAGGATCTGTTCGATCAGTTGATCGAAGCCCGAGTCTTCTCCAAGATCGATCTAAGGACAGGATATCACCAGTTGAAGGTTCGCGAGTCGGACATCCCCAAGACAGCTTTCACGACCCGCTATGGTTTGTTCGAGTACACTGTCATGTCTTTCGGACTTACCAATGCCCCGGCCTATTTCATGAATCTCATGAACAAGATCTTCATGAAGTACCTCGACAAGTTTGTGGTGGTGTTCATTGACGACATCCTGATATATTCCAAGACCGAAGAAGAGCACGCCGATCATTTGCGCTTAGTCCTCGAGACTTTGCGTGAGCACCAGTTGTACGCCAAGTTCAGCAAGTGCGAGTTCTGGCTCAAGGAAGTCGGATTTTTGGGACATGTATTGTCAGAAGGAGGCATATCCGTCGACCCCGCCAAGATTCAGTCCGTCATAGACTAGACAGCTCCGACCACTCAGACTGAAGTTAGAGTATTCCTCGGACTAGCGGGATACTACCGCAAGTTCGTGGAAGGCTTCTCCAGCATCGCCCGACCCATGACCCAGCTGCTAAAGAAGGACCAGAAGTTTGTGTGGACGGAAAAGTGTGAAGCCAGTTTCCAGGAGTTGAAGAGGAGATTGGTATCCGCCCCAGTGTTGACGATGCCTGACCTGACCAAGAGCCTTGATGTGTACTGCGATGCATCGAAGATTGGTTTGGGTTGCGTTCTTATGCAAGTGGACAAGGTGATTGAGTACCTGTCACGACAGTTGAAGCCGCATGAGTTGAACTACCCCACACATGACTTGGAGCTAGCCGCAGTTGTGCTTGCTCTCAAGAGATGGATACATTACCTGATGGGTCACCGTTGCGACATATACACAGACCATAAGAGCCTGAAGTACATTTTCTCATAGAAGGAGTTGAACATGAGGCAGAGGAGATGGATCGAGTTGATCAAACACTACGATCTCGAGATTCACTACCATCCTGGCAAAGCCAATGTGGTAGCAGATGCCCTCAGCCGTAAGCCCTGCACACTTAATGCGATGAGCAGAGAGACGCAGCCAGCTCTGCACGAGGAGTTCGAGAAGCTGGGTTTGGAACTTGTTACACCCGGTTTTCTGGCTCACCTTGAGCTGACTCCGACTCTATTTGATCAGATCAAGGAGGCACAGAAGGGACACGATAGTATCGAGGGAATCAAGAAGAAGATGCCCCTCGACAAGGCCCAGAAGTTCACGGTAGATGATGAAGGAGTTCTTTGGTTCGATGGTCGATTGTGTGTGCCCGATGTGAACGAGTTGAAGATCACTATCCTAAAGGAAGCTCACGATACACCTTACTCCATCCACCCTGGAGGGACTAAAATGTATCAAGACCTAAAGGACTTGTTCTGGTGGCACAGTATGAAGCGTGAAGTTGCCTTGGATGTCGCCAAGTGCGACATCTGCCAGAGAGTGAAGGCAGAGCATCAGAGACCTGCAGGATTGCTACAACCACTCCGAGTTCCTGAATGGAAGTGGGAACAAATAGGTATGGACTTCATCACAGGTCTACCGAGGTCGAGCAAAGATCATGACTCTATCTGGGTCATCGTCGATCGACTCACCAAGGTAGCGCACTTCATCCCAGTGCGAACCACCTATCGAGGAGACCAGCTGGCAGATTTGTACATGTCAAGGATCGTATGCCTGCACGGAGTTCCGAAGGAGATTGTGTCAGACCGAGGTACCCAGTTTACCTCGAGGTTCTGGAAGCAAGTTCAGGAGGCACTAGGCACGAAGCTTACGTTCAGCACAGCCTATCACCTGCAGACTGGAGGCCAGACTGAGCGAGTGAACCAGATACTAGAGGATATGCTCCGCGCATGTGCTCTAGCCTACGGTTCCAAGTGGGAGGACTGCTTGCCCTATGCAGAATTCTCCTACAACAACAGCTATCAGTCGAGTTTCCAGATGGCACCATTTGAAGCTCTGTATGGAAGGAAGTGTCGCACGCCCCTGAACTGGTCTCAGACCGGAGAAGGGAAGATTTTCGGACCCGATGTTCTGAAGGAGGCCGAAGAGCAGGTCCAGTTGATTCGTGAGCGTCTCAAGACCGCTCAATCTCGTCAGAAGAGTTATGCCGACCCCAAGCGTCGAGAAGTGACTTTTGAAGTTGGAGATTTTGTGTATCTCCGAGTCACCCCATTGAAGGGAATGCAATGATTCCATGTGAAGGGAAAGCTAGCACCCCGATACATCGGACCGTTTGAGGTGATATCAGGCGAGGCAAAGTTGCCTATCAGTTGAGAATGCCAGCAGAGCTATCCGATGTGCATGATGTCTTCAAGTCTCGCAGCTCCGGAAATGTCTGGAGGTGCCGGACAAGCCCGATGTTTTCAAAAACATCGATCATCGCACGGTGGACATCAACCAGGATCTCACGTACCGCGAGACACCCCTTCTCATCCTGGAAACAGCCACCCGAGTCACCCGAAAGCGCGCGATCAAGTTCCACAAGGTCCAGTGGACAAACCACACTGAGGAGGAAGCCACCTGGGAACGGAAGGACTACCTCAAGCGCGAGTTCCCGCATCTCTTCACTAGCTTGTGAATCTCGAGGACGAGATTGTTTTTAAGGGGGGAAGGTCTGTCACATCCCAACTTTTACTCTTCTTGTTAATCTAGTTAACCAAAAGTTAGAGCCAACAAAAACCTTGCATGAAATGTTACGTTGTGTTTCAATGCTTGAACTTGTGTGCTTAGGGTTAGTCATGTTGTTGCTTGATGATGCACTTGTGTTGGTGATCATTTTGTGTTGCATGTGCCTAAGATAACCTAGGGACTATGGTTAACCATATATGTCTACCATGCATGCACTTTATCCTTAGTTGGTCATAAAAAAAATGGCAACTTGTCAAATTCTAAAAACCCTTGGTGCTAACACCTAGTAAATTTTCTATATAGTAATAATACTAATAAATTTAGCCACCACAAAAATCCTTAGGCATCAACCTTTTTGTTGTTTGCTAATAACTGAAACAATTATCAATAAAATTTCCTAACTACATAAAATCATAAGGAAATGCATGCACGATCTTTATATCTAACCTAATAATAATAACAACAATAAAAATAATACTAATAATAAGAGAGTTATATATTATTATTATCTCAAAAAAAACTACCCTAACTCCCGCACCCCTCTTTCTACTAACGTCAGCCCGAAGCCCCCCCAGTGACGTAGCCTGGCTGACGCTAGCCCTCGCCACCGCCTCGGCTGGCCAGTAGGCGAGGAGGCCGCCGCTCGCTCGCCTCCCTCCCCCGCACCCCCCCTCTTCCCTCCACGCTATAAAACCCCCCTCCCCCAGCCTCTCCTCGCCACTCCACACCACCACAACCCCGCTCCACCCCACTCGCCCGAGAAAGAGAGAAGCCGAGAGGAAGGAAACAAAGGAGGGAGAAGGAAGAAGAAGGAGAAGGGAGGGAGGAGGAAGAAGAGGAGAGGAGGGAGAGGCCGGCGCGCCTCTCCACCTCCGCCCCATGCCGGAGCTGCACCGGCGAGGAGCCGCCGCCTGGAGGAGCCAACGACCTCGAGCCGGAGAAGCCCTTCACGCCGTCGTCTACCCCGACCGTGGTCGAACCCGTCGCCCCCGGCCGCCGTCTTCGTCAAAAACGGAGCCGCCCCGCCGTCCTCTACGCCCGCCGCCCCTCCACGCCGCCCGCCATCGCCGGACCCACCCCTGGTGAGCGCCCGAGCTCTCTACTATCCGACACGAGCGCCGCCATTTTTCCGCGTTGCATGCCTCCTTTTTGTGCAAAAATGGAACCCCCAGGGGCTCCCCAACCTCCGCCGCCCCTTGCCGCCGGCCGCCGGCCGCCGGAGGGCCGCCGGCGAGGCCCCTGCCCCTCCCCTACGCCATGGCCGCGTCGGCCCTGCTCTGGACCGAGCTCGTGGGGAAGATGCCCCACGGCCGTCCGATTAGGCGCCATCCAACGGCCGGATTAGCCCCATACCCCTTCCTTTAAAAAAAGTTACTGCTGCGCTGGGCTCGGCCCGTTTAAAAAAAAATTAGAAACTGCGCCCGGGTGCGTCAAGTAGCCATGGGCCGGCTGTAATTTTTTTTCCTTTTCTTAAAAACTGCAGCACTTAAATAATTCTAAACAAATAACCGTAGCTCAGAAAATTATGAAATAAATTTTGTGTGGCTTAGAAAATTGTGTTTTATTTTTCTGTATGCTTAGAATAATTTTTATGCAGTACCAAATTAATTGCTTTAGTTTAAACTAGTTAATTGTGCTTTTTAGCAGCTAAAAATAGTTTTAATCAATTCCTTGTAAACCCTAAAAATGTAATGTTGATTTTTATATACTCCTGTGAATATTCTTGATTTTTCTGTATGTGTAGGATATTATTTGGCTTAAATAAATTTGTGACACTTTTTATTATTATTATTATTATTGCTAGTTATTTCCTTTGTAACTTATGTTAGTACTATTTTGTTGTTAGTTTATTATTAAACTAGCATGTGGTCAGTATGTTATTGCTATGAACTTGGTTTTGGAATTAAAACAAGTTAATAAGTTGTTAGTGAATAACTTAACATAACTCAAGTTAATAATTGCTTTAATATACTCTTGTTGTGGTAATTCTATTAAATTTAATTCCAATGCCTTGTTGTGGTTTTCGACTTGAAGTGTTGGTTTAGTATTTCAATACTAGTACAAATGGTTCTTTTATTTACTTGTTGTTTGATAGTAGGGATGAGTATTGTGTGCCTTGTTTGTTTAGCCCGATTGTAATGGTGAATCTGTTTCTTCCGCAACGTGTAGACGATACGCCGTACGTTGCAGGTGAAGACTCCTCCCTAGCCGCCGAAGAAGCCGATCCAGGGTACCTCGCCGAGGAAGGCAAGCCACCGTCAAAACTCAAACTCCGCTTTACCCATTTTTACTTTCTTTGTATCATTTATATTGTATCATGCTAGTATTATATTCATATGGTTTGGGATTGTAGTAGTTATATTAGAGAAACTCCACACCACCCCATAGCCTACCTATTTGGGAAAAACTAAGTAGAACCCCGATGATCCCGGCATTCTGTCGAGTCCATCACTCAGCTCTAGTATTTAGCATTACATAACAACTTGGAAAGTCTTACTTCATCCTTTCGGTACGGCATTCACCTAAGAAGGTGGTATAGCTGGGATTGTGGAACATCGTCGGACATGGACAAAGTCTGGAGGGACTCTCTATTTGTGCCGCCAAAATCTAGCATTAAAGTACAACCACTATACTCTGGTATGGGACAGGGCTAGTTGGAAGCTTGTTTGTCTTAGTACGGGGGTCCTATAACTACACATGGATGCGTGATTCCACGAATCCGATAGCCCTCAAAGTCGATGGGTGAAATTCTCTAGGCTTAGTGTCGGAAGGAACCTTGGTGCTCTTCGACTACGATGCAGGCTTGGGTCCAAGATGAGCATGACCTGTCACACGGAAAGTCCATGTAGTACGCAAGGGGTGGATTCACCTGTACTAGGGCAGACAAGGGGAAAGCTAAGGTCGATTATCCGAGACCCGCATACTGAAGTATGACGACCCGTGGGGACACACGGTGGATGTATCGAATGTGGTGGGTAAAGTGTACAACCTCTGCAGAGTGTAAATCTATTCGAGTAGCCGGAGTCCACGGTCATGGACAGCTAGTGAGGCCACACTTTGTGGGGAATAGATGAGAAAGCCGGTACCGAGTTTATGGTTCGCGATGATGGTGTTGTTATAGTTGAAAAAGGGTTGGACTTGACTTATCCAAATGCAATGTGGGAAATAAAACTTGCCAAGTTTAAAACTTTGCCAACTTAATAATAATATTGAGTAGATAGGAAATCCCTATGAAAAACTCCACAATATAGCCATCCCATTATTTTCTTGTACAAAACTTTGTTTCTTTCTTTAGGTGGTTTGCGAGTACTTTTTATGTATTCACGGCTTTGTCCCTGGTTATTCCATCGGCCAGGCTTGGAGGAGCAGGTATATGACGACGATGCTACCGGCGACTACTAGGACGTGTTATGCTCTGATCTACCTTGTGGATTGTGTCACCCCTACCCTTGTTACTTTTGCTTTTCCGCTGCTATTTGAGCCGATGAGGCCATGTAAGACTTTATTAATGTATGACTTGTATTCGGTATTGTATGAACATTGAGACTATGATATCCATGTCGAGTTGTGTTTCATGCAAACTGATCATGGGAGCATGACCGTATACACAGCTGGTCGCTTCGGACATATAGTCCGGGGTTCCCACAGCTGGTATATGCTATCGTCATGACTTCAAGGAAAGTAAGACACTACTTCGACGAACACCTCATCACGATTGTGAGCAGCACACCACTCGCAGACATCCTCAACAACCCTAGAGAAACCGGTCGATTCGCCGACTGGAACATCAAGATCATCCCCCGCGACCTGCAGTTTAAACATCCAACGGCAATCAAATCCCAAGTACTCCCAGACTTCCTTGTCAAGTGGACAGAAGTGCAAACACCCGCCCCCCAGACCTGTCCAACTCATGGACAATGTTCTTCGATGGGTCAAAAAGACAACAAGGAGATGGAGCAGGCGTCGTACTAATCTCGCACAAAGGAACCAAACTCAAATACGTGCTCCAGATAAACTTCAGCAATGCCTCAAACAACGAAGCAGAATATGAGGCACTACTCCATGGCATGCGCATGGAAAAATCTTGCGGCGCTACTCGTCTCTCAATCTACGGCGACTCCAAACTCGTCGTCCAGCAGTCAATGAGGGACTGTGAAGCAGTCGCAGAAAACATGATAGCTTACCAGAAGCTCTACAATGCCCTGGAAGGAGGATTCGACGGCTGCGAGCTAAACTACGTCGCCAGAGCAAATAACACAGAAGCAGACGAACTCGCAAACATCGGATCAACCCGAGGACCAATTCCCCCAGGCGTCTTCCTCGAAAGTATCAGCCACAGGTCAATCAAAACCAAGGCACTCGCACCGGAGGCGGTCGCAGAGGATGACAACACAAGCGAACCAGCACAAGTGGCGGATGCGAACTCAACCAATGACGCAGGGAACGAAGCAATCGAGGAAGCAGAGCCAATCGCACCCGAAGGACCAGCATGGACAAAACCGTTCCTTCGATTCCTAATTCAAGGCACCTTACCACAAGACGTCGCAGAAGCCCGGCGCATCAGTCAACGATCTAAAGCATTCACAGTAATCAAAAGACAGCTCTACAAGCGCAACATCTTCCAGGTCCTCCAAAAGTGCATCGAGGAAGAAGACGGCAAAGACCTGCTACTCGAGATCCACGAAGGCACCTGCGGGAACCACGGCCAAAGCTTTTCGAGCAGGGTTCTACTGGCCAACCGCAATGCGAAACGCGGAAGACATCGTGCGATGCTACATCGCCTGCCAAAAATTCGCCAGCAGGCCACACGCCCCAGCATCGGAACTCAAAACCATACAATTATCCTAGCCTTTCGCCCCTTGGGGACTCTACATGGTGGACCCACTCAAGAAATCCTCAAAAGGAGGACGAACACACCTCCTTGTAGCAGTAGACAAGTTCACTAAGTGGATCGAGGCAGTACCAATCACCAGCTCAACAGCCCTCACGGCGGTCAACTTCATCAAATCCATCATCTTCAGATTTGGCGTACCACATAACATCATCACAGACAATGGTACAAACTTCACAGCAGCAGAATTCCAGAACTTCTGCCAAGATTTGGGCATCAAAATCAACTATGCATCAGTCGCGCACCCACATTCCAAAGGCCAGGTGGAGAAGGCAAACGGCTTAGTATGTGGAGGAATAAAAAAGCGGCTGACGGGGATCAACCCCGGCAAATCCCATGGTCAGGGAACCTGGGCTAGTCATAGAGAAGGCACAGGTTGGAGATACTCGTCGTCTAACAGGAGAAGCACTTCCTGCTCGATATTATTGCGTGAAGGGGCGATTACAATGGGGGCCGAGGCGAGTTCTCGCAAGGCTAAGATGAGTAGATGCGTATTGAGTTTTCCTGTACGTCTCCCCTCCTAGCCTTTATATACTAGGCTAGGTCTCGGGGAGTCCGTGCTAGGTTACAGTAGATGGTTTCCTAGTTCTAGTCTTGCCTTGTGCGCCAAGTTGCACCTTCCATGTTAATCGTGGACTCCTATGTCGATGCCTGGTTGGGCCAATTGTGGGCTTGTCGCAGCTTTCCAGCGGGCCTTCTGTCTTCACGTGCACCAGGTAGTCTCACATGTAGGAGTCGTGGGGTCACCCCCTCGTCAGCGGTTCCTCGCACCACACGAACAAGCTGCATGCAACTGGGTAGAAGAACTCCCTGCAGTCCTGTGGAGCCTGCACACCACCCCCAACGCTTCAACCCAGTACACACTTTTCTTCATGGTATATGGGGCAGAAGCTGTGCTGCCCCATGACCTAAAGTTTGGAGCCCCCCGGATCTCGGCCTACGAAGAAGAAGAGGCAGAAGAAGCACTCCGGGATGATAAAGACACTGTAGACGAAGCCAGGGACACAACCATAGCAAGGTCAGAAGGATTTACCGGGGTACATCCCCGTCAATTGGCGCCGTCTGTGGGAACCGCACAGGTTGGGAACGCGATCTCGGCGGCCTCACCAGCATCTTCAACACCCGCCGACGCGATGATTTCCGCAATACTCTTCGATCCGACGACCCAGGCGGAATCCGATCTGTTTGGGTCCCTCGGTTTCACGGCCCACCTTTAGACTCTCCGACCAGTCTTCGCCGACCTACGCTCCGGCATCAACCTGATCTTCGGAGCATATCGGATCTACATCAACCACTGGGGCGCCCTCCGCCTCAGGGACGACGCCCGAGCACCCGCGATTGTGCGGGTGGACCCTCGGCCTGGAAAAGTAGCATCACACGCGCGAGCAATAAGGAAGCCAATGCACCATCTCAGGTGTTCATGGCAGAAGCCGACACACCACCAGCAAACGACAAGGGCCAAGACGACGACTCGAACACTCGCCAAGCCAACGGCAACACAAAAGAGCCCGGAACCACCAGTAAGACCGTCGTGAAGCTGGGAGAAGTGGGAAGCATACCAATGAAAGTACCACAGGGACAAGAACAGAGCAACCGCAAGTGCAACGAGCCATCAAGCAGCAAGAAACAAACCCCGAGTGCGGCGGTAGACGACCCTCCCAAATAGCGAATATACCTGTCCAAAGAATCAATGGCCAGAGTAAAGGACGCAGTCGAACACGGCAAGTTACTACCGGCAAGCGCAACAAGGGAAGAGCTCAGGGCATACAACAAATTGGCAAGCGAGCTAACCCAGCAAGCGAGACAACGACGCCTAGAGCTGGAGAAGCAAGAAAGGGTGGCCGCCGAGCAGAAAAGCAATCGTAAGCCACCTCCAAGAGACGACTCTCAGGATCACGGCTCCCGTCTCCGCAATAAATCGAAATTCAGCAACCTGCGATGAACGGACAAGAAGAGAGTGGTTCGGAAGATCAACGACGACTTCAAGCTAGAAGAGGAGGACGACGAAGAAGAACCCCTCACACCAGCAAAAGCCCTTATAAGCACCCGAGACTACCTGTCTCGCGCCCAGAAAAATAGGCAGAACAGACCAGACCGCAACACATCAATAGCCTTGCAGATAATGAAAGACGCCGTCGCCGCCTCAGCACCCAAAAAATCAAGTGCAAGGCGACCGACTCGCGAGAGGAAACCAGACAGGGAACCCAGCTCACCTGACGACGACGACAGCAACGACGACTGGCGCAAACGCTCCGGCAAAAAAAAAGCACGACAGCGACGACAACGACAATAGGCGTCGCAGCAGTCGACGAGACGCGCGCGACGACATCACGCAGAGCAAAGTCAACCGCAGCAGGCGTAGACGCGCAGCACGTGAAGAGTACTCGGACGAAGAATCCTTCGACGAAGAAATTGAGCCATGCGGAGCATTATGCTTCACGTGTTCCATACGCGAGACGCGAATGCCGAGGTGGTTCAAATTGAACACCGAAACGCTAAAGTACAATGGACTCGAGGAACTAGAGGCATGGCTCGACGACTACTTAACAGCAGTGAAGTTTCAACGAGGGACCAACGTCACGGCAATGTAGTACGTGCAGCTCATGCTCGAGAGCTCGGCACGACACTGGTTGAAAGTTCACTTAGTTTTTCATAGAGACAGTTCCGTGAAGCCTTCATAGAAAACTTCAAATCCACATACAAGCGACCGGCATCGCTCGAGGATCTGCGAGCATGCAAGCAAGGAACCAGGGAAAACCTGCGAGCCTACATCCAGCGGTGGACCATACTCAAGAATTCAGCAGAAGATATATCAGACGAAAGTGCAATCGACACGTTCAGGCGAGGGCTGCAGCGCATCGAATTCAAGGAACTGCTCGTACAGATGAAAGTCCGAACACTCGCACGGCTGCGGGAGCAAGCCAACAGCTGGGCGGACGGCGAGGATTCCGTTCGCAACGAATGAGAAATCCACACCGCACGCTCAGAACACGACTACGACTACCACAATGGAGAAAGAGGACTCGACCGACGAAGGAAGCGATCCAGGCACAGTTTCTACGACGACAGAGGACCCGACAAGGTCGCCGCCGGCTTCCCAGACGACAGAGATGGTAGGCATCGCGATGACAACAGAACACAGAGAAGAGACAACCTCGAAGATGCGCCCCAAGCTCAGAAACGAGACTGGAGGACGAGGCAGCCGCGCGACAGCACTAGAACATACCGCTCGACCAAAGAACAACTCGACGGACCGTGCTTTATACACGGATTAAGAAACGAACGAGGGGAGCTCAGATCAGGACACACCCTCTGGAACTGCAGAAGCTTCAACGAGCTAGCTGACGAAAAAAGTCGATCTGCGACAACAACGGCCCAGCCACTCGCGAGCATAGCAGTCGGGCCCATCGCCCACAATGCACCACCAGTGTCACAACCCCAAGTAAGGTATGTGCTAGGAGTAGCAAGTCACCTTGCATCATGTAAAAAATTTCAAAAGAAATCATTTGAAATCAAATTCAAATGAAAAATGGGAGAAAGAACACCCCCAATTGAATTAATTCAAAAGGCCAGAAATAAATCTTCTCCAAAAATTCATGTTTGATTTTTTAAAAGTCTTATAAATGAGTGTGATCACATATCAAGTGATGTGGGACCCACCCCATGCTCCTAGATTTTTCAAATATTGAAACAGGACCTTACTCCTGCGAGTGTGGTCAGGCAGGCCACTACTCCCGCGAGTGTCCCCAGAATCAGCTCCAGAATCAGAATGCTCCACCCCGTGCCGGAGGTAACAACAATGGTCGTGGCAAGCCACCCCTGAAGCTCTACACCACCAAACCCACTCCTCCCGCCACTCGTGGACGTGTGAATCAGATTTCCGCCGAAGAGACTGACGACACCACTAACGTCATTCTTTGTACGCTCCCAGTCAATTATGTTCCTACTTCCGTTCTTTTCGACCCAGGAGCATCTCATTCATTCATGTCGGAAAGTTATGCACTTCGTCATGAGTTATCCTTTGTAGAATTTTCCACCCCAATGATTATTCAAACTCCAGGGTCAAGATGGCAAACTAATAGAGTAAGCCATGGTAATCAAATTGCAATTGAGGGTTTAGTATTCCTTGCTTCACTCATAGCCCTCAAATCTTCGGACATTGATGTCATCCTTTGCATGGATTGCCTATCAAGGCAGAATGCCTACCTTGATTACAAAGGAAAATCAGTGAAACTAACCCACCCTTCAGGCAAGACAGTCAACTACACCTCACCCAGAACAAGAACCCAAGTGCATTCTTTGAATGTACTTCCCCTTCCCGACCTTGAAGATATTCCAGTGGTTCGTTACTTCCCGGATGTCTTTCCTGAAGAGCTGCCGGGAATTCCACCCGACAGATGTGTAGAGTTCATAGTGGATCTTATGCCCGGAACCGCACCAATTTCCAGACGCCCATACAAAATGGCCCCACGTGAGTTAGCTGAGCTTAAAATCCAACTTGAAGCTTTGTTGGAAAAAGGCTTCATCCGCCCTAGCTCATCGCCATGGGGTTTCCCCGTTCTGTTCGTAACGAAGAAAGATGGAACAGAAAGGATTTGCGTAGACTATAGCCCGCTAAATCTAGCGACGAGAAAGAACAAGTACCCACTGCCTAGGATCAATGATCTTTATGATCAACTTGCTGGATCCTCTGTCTTCTCCAAGATGGATTTGAGATTAGGTTATCATCAAATCAAAATCCGAAACGAGGACATTCCCAAAACGGCTTTTACTACTCGTTATGGTCTTTACGAGTACACCGTCATGTCCTTCGGTTTAACCAATGCCCCCGCCACTTTCTCGCGCATGATGAATTCGATCTTCATGGAGTACTTAGATAAATTTGTTGTGGTTTATATCGATGACATTCTCATCTACTCGAAGAACGAAGAAGAACATGCCGAACATCTAAGGCTGGTATTGATGAAACTTAGAGAGCATCGCCTGTATGCTAAATTCTCCAAGTGTGAATTTTGGCTACCAGAAGTGACCTACTTAGGCCACGTGATTTCTGCAAAAGGCATTGCTGTGAATCCCGAGAGAGTTCAGGTCGTCCTTGACTGGACTCCACCTGAATCGGTTAAGCAAGTTAGGAGTTTTCTTGGCCTAGCTAGCTATTGTTTTCGCTTCGTCGAGAACTTTTCTAAAGTTGCAAAGCCTCTAACTGAACTCCTCAAGAAAGATAAGAAATTCCAATGGACTCCCAAGTGCAAGGAAAGATTTCAAGAGCTAAAAAGAAGATTGACTTCTGCAACTGTACTTGCGCCTCCAGACACCAAAAAGGATTTCGAGATCTTTTGTGACGCCTCACGGCAAGGATTAGGATGCATACTTCTGCAAGATAGACATGTGGTAGCTTATGCTTCACGCCAATTGCGTCCACATGAAGAGAACTATCCTACCCATGATCTTGAACTCGCTGCCATAGTTCATGCCCTGACAACTTGGCGACATTACCTCCTTGGTAATCGTTGTGAGATCTATTCCGACCACCAAAGCCTCAAATACATTTTCACCCAGCCAGATCTTAATCTCAGGCAAAGACGCTGGATTGAGTTGATAAAAGATTACGACGTAGGAATTTCTTACACCCCAGGAAAAGCCAATGTCATGGCTGATGCACTAAGTCATAAGTCATATTGTAACAACCTCATGTTACAACAGTATCAACCACTTCTTCATGAGGAATTTTTCAAGCTCAATCTTGAGATTGTTCCTCATGGCTATCTTTCTACCTTGGTGGCGAAACCAAATCTTGAGGATCAAATCATAGTTGCCCAAAGGCGTGCACGAGGTGTTTGCCGGATCAAGGAGAACATTGCAAGAGGAGTTGCTAAATGTTTCTCCACAGATAGCAAAGGAACGGTATTCTTTGAAAATCGTTTGGTAGTACCTAAGAATAGGGATCTAAGGCAACTCATCCTCAAGGAAGACCATGACACACCCCTCTTGATTCATCCCGGTAGCACAAAAATGTACCGAGATCTACGCCAGAGATTTTGGTGGACTAGGATGAAGAGAGACATTGCTCGATTTGTTGCCGAATGTGATGTTTGTCGTCGCATTAAGGCAGAACATCAAAGACCTGCTGGCACACTTCAACCTTTGCCTATTCCAGAGTGGAAATGGGACAAAGTCGGTATGGACTTCATCACCGGCTTTCCAAAAACCCAGAAAGGAAACGATGCCATCTTCGTTGTCATAGATAGGCTTTCCAAAGTTGCTCATTTCCTTCCTGTTCGCGAGTCTATAACTGCTAGCAAGTTAGCGGACTTGTACGTCTCTAGAATTTTGTCCCTTCACGGTGTTCCTTTGGAAATCAATTCTGATCGTGGTAGCCTTTTCACCTCTACATTTTGGGGAAGCTTTCAGAATGCTATGGGAACTCATCTCTCCTTTAGTACAGCTTTCCATCCTTAGTCGAGTGGTCAAGTCGAAAGGGTTAACCAAATTCTCAAGGACATGATCAGAGCTTGTGTTATCTCATTCGGAAAGAATTGGGAGAAGTCTCTTCCATTTGCCGAATTTGCTTATAACAATAGTTTCCAATCTAGTCTGAACATGGCTCCTTTTGAACTCCTATATGGACGACGATGTCGAACACCCCTAAACTGGTCAGAAACTGGCGAAAGACAATTCTTTGGACCGGATATGATCAAGGAAGCAGAAGAGCAAGTTTGCATTGTTCGTGATCAATTGAAAGCAGCACAGTCTCGTCAGAAAAGCTACTATGATCGTCATCATAGGCAAGAGAGCTACAATCTGGATGAGAAGGCTTACCTTCGGGTTACTCCTCTGAAGGGAACCCAACGTTTCGGTATCAAAGGCAAGTTGGCCCCATGTTACATCGGACCTTTCCGCATTCTTGCTAAACGTGGAGAAGTTGCCTACCAACTTGAAATACCCCCGCACATTTCCCGAGTACATGATGTATTCCATGTGTCCCAACTCAGGCGTTGCTTCAAGGACCCTATCCGCGAAGTCGACCATGAAACGCTTGATCTCCAAGATGACCTTTCTTATCGAGAATACCCCGTTCGTATTCTTGATTCCGCAGAGCGTGTCACTCGTCGTCAGAAGATTAAGTTTCTGAAAGTGCAATGGTCACACCACTCTGAAAGAGAAGCTACGTGGAAAAGAGAAGACCGTCTCAGTGCCGAGTACCCCACCTTCCTCCCGCAGACTTCTGAATCTCGGGACGAGATTCTGTTGAGTGGGGGCGAGTTGTCAGAACCCTCTGATAGGTAATGTGCTAGGATCAAGTAACCTTGCATCATGTCAAATTTTCAAAGGAAATCAACTTCAAAATCAAAATGGGAGAAGGAACACCCCCAGATGAATTAATTCAAAAGGCCAGATAAAAATCTTCTCCAAAAATTCATGTTAGATTTTTGAAAAGTCTTATAAATGAGTGTGATCACCTATCAAGTGATGTGGGACCCACCCCATGCTCATAGATTTTTCCAATATTCAAACAGTGCCTTCGAATTAAAGAAATACCCCTATTTGATTTAAAATTCAAATCATTTGAATTTTAAAAATGTTGAAAGTTTATGAGTGGCTAGTCTATACTATTATGAGGCCGCATAAAAGTTTTCAGCATTTAATAAAATGTTTAGCTATTTATTTTAGCTAAACAGAACAAATGTCAGAAAAGAAAAATAGAAAAGAAGTCAGAAATCCTTACCTGGCGCCCAGGCGAAGTCAGCCCACCCCAGCCCAGCCGGTCCACAGGGGCAGGGGCGTCTTCTTCCCCCTCCCGCGCCTCCAAGCTGCTCGGTGGAATGCCACTGAGCTAGCCGGGGACGACACGTCGCCGTCGAGGAGCTTCCAGACCTCCCCGTGGCCTCTTCTCGCACATGGAGACTCCCCGCAGCCTCCGCAGTCCATTCCCCCCCTCCAGAGCTTCCTCCTCCTCCTCCCGTGCTCGAATCCGTCGCCGCCCGAAGCCTCACCGGAGCGCCGTCGAGCCCCCGCGTGGCCACCGTGCCCTAGAGCTCAAGCCAGCAAGTCCACCGTGCTCCTCGTCCTCGACTTCGACGACTAGCAGCAGGAGACGCATCAATTCGGGCCAGACGAGACGCAAACTTCACCGAGAACTCGCCGGACCCGCGAGCTCGCCGTCGTTGATTCGCCGCCGTTGAAGCCTCCCCGAGCTTGCTGTTGCTTCTGTTCGATCCGTGGTGAGCTTCTGAGTTTTTTCCCCAAGCTCCTAGCACCCCGTAGCCCCTCTATCCAAATCCTCCATGAGAACCGAGCTCGTCGCCGCCATGGTTGAGCTAGAGCTCGCCCTCGTGCTCCTCGCGACACCCCAGTGCGCGCGTTTGACTCGTGGGTGTTCCAGCTTTCGAATGCACACGATCTCAGCCCAATCCGTGCCCCCTAACCTCGACTACGACCTCGCCGGTTCTCTGTTTCCGCCGGAAATCAACTTCAAAATCAAAATGGGAGAAGGAACACCCCCAGATGAATTAAGTCAAAAGGCCAGATAAAAATCTTCTCCAAAAATTCATGTTCGATTTTTGAAAAGTCTTATAAATGAGTGTGATCACATATCAAGTGATGTGGGATCCACCCCATGCTCCTGGATTTTTCAAATATTCAAACAGGACCTTAGAATTAATCAAAAACCCCTATTTGATTTAAAATTCAAATGTTTTGAATTTTAAAAATGTTCAAACTTTACAAGTGGCTATCTTATGTTATTTTGAAGCCATATAAAAAGTTTCAGCATTTAATAAAATTTCTAGCTATTTAAATTAGTTAAGACAAAACAAATACAGAAAAGTTTTTAAAGAAAGGAAAGATTAAACAGACAGAAAATAGAAAAGAGAAAGGAGCCCACTTACCTGGGCCTCCTCGGCCCAACTTACCGCACTGCAGCCCAGGCCTGCTGGGCCCCTTGTCGTCTTGCCCGGCGGCGGCAAGCTCCTCGGTGGCGGGCATGCCGCGGCCGCCACGCCACCAGCCTGCCTGGAGGCCTCCGAGGCGTCCTTATCACGCCAGGAGACGTCCCGTGGATGCCCGCCTCACTTCCACCTCCTCTCCACTGCTCTTGCGATCTCCTTTGCTCGATTTATCGCCGACGGGAAGGTCACCGGAGCGCACCGCCGTGGACGACGTGGCCACCATGCCCTAGAGCTCAAGCTGCTGTGTCCCTCGTACTCGTCGTCGTCGAATTCCTCTCCCCGAAGGAGATGGAGCCGTGATTTGGACTCAAGCCGCCGCAATCGCCCTCGAGCCCTCGCCGGATCCGCGACTCGTCGTCGTCAAATACTCCGGCTACGTTCCCTCCCCGACTCCGTCGACTACCTCGTCGTGTTCCCTGTAGCCTGGTGAGCGTTTCCCCCAAGCTCACAGCGCCCCTCCCTCCTTCTAGCCCGTTTCTCCATGGGAGCCGTGGCTCCTCGTCGCCGGTGTGCTCGTCAGCGAGCACCCGTGAAGCAAACAAACTCGAGAACCTGTCCGTCATCTTCTCTGTGACCTCACGCGTCGAATGAGCTAGCGGTTGCTTGATTTGGTGCACTGTGGCGATGTTTGTATCTTCGCCGGGCTTTTGTTGCCGCCGGCGAGATCGCCGTCGTCGCTATGGTCATCACCTTGGACGCCCGCGTGCACCAGGCGACGTGCGAGAGCATGGGCTACGTCCTTGTGGTCTCAGCGCATCGGATGGTGGCCAGGAGAGGAAGAGAGCAGAGCGCCGCCGCGGATTTGGTCGCCGACGACTAGCCGCCGGCGAGATGACGTGGACGTCATTAGTTTAAGTGCTAATCCCCCCACAAAGACACTTACACGTGGGCCCTAGCCCCTAATTAACCCACTGTTAATTAAAACAAATCGGGAGTTAACACTGAGAGGCTGACAGCCCTGGCCCACAGGCCATTTTGACCAGAGTCAAACCCCTGACGCCAGCATTACATCATAGTGACGCAATAAGTGCTTTTTTCGTTTTAAAAACAATTCCAGAAATTCCAGAAAAAAGGCTTAAACTTTGGAAATTCATAGAAAATTCATATTAACTCCAAAATTAACATATAATATATGAAAAATGATCAGGAGAAATTAATTTATCCAAATATACAACTTTCAACTATGTTTGAGTTGAATTTAAAATGGGACCAGTAGCATTTGTTATTTGGTTTAATTGGAATTTAATCAAATTAAATTCAAATGCTTTTGCAATTTGAACCTTAGCAACATGCCACATTTCACTTGAACATCAGAGGCATATCATACACATTTCAAGATGAATTACATTGATCAAACAATAGCATTTGTAACTTGGCTAAATTGAATTCAAATTGGAGTTTGAATTTGCAATTCATTTGCAATATACTCCATTTAAATGGAATTGCATCACACATCAGAAGCATGCAAACCAAGTTTCAACCTTCAACCATGTGCTTGTGCATTGTATTTACTTTGCTACCTTGTTTGTTGTTTGTCGAGTAGAAGCTGAACCGGAACAGGAGGCTGCCCCCTTAGTTGAAGATCCCGAGACTGAACCTCGTCAGCAAGGCAAGCAAACCCCCATTGATCATGTTGATAAAATCCCACTTCCCTCTCATGTCTCTCTTATGCATTGTATAGGATGATTACCATGCTATGTTTCTACCGCATAGATGAACCCATTCCTTTGCATGACCTATCATTTGTCACAGTAGTAAGCAAACCACAATCCTAGAAAATGTAGGAGTTGGTTGATATCATGTGGCCCCTGCAATTGTTAATGATTATTGCATGCTTAGAGTGATACAATGTGGTTACTGTTATGTGAGTCGGGATGGTAGTGATCATGTGGAAGATGGTGGAAATGTGTTGGTGAATCTACCCTAATACAAGGTGAACGATGAGAGGCTGTGTAGGAGTACAGGGTGTGTTGTCTCGTTGAACACCGCCCTAAGTCCGAGTTCTTGTGTGGTGATCCAAGATGAAGAGTACAACCACACATTGGGCTCACTGACCCCTCTCAACCTATTAACTCATCCCTTTCGATGTCCAGATGTCGCAGTAGTTCGGAGTTCTGGTAGGTTTGTGGCCTGGCTGCTAAGTGAGAGAACGGCTCAACCGAGACCGGATTATGCACCACGCACACATCATCTGGGTCCACTTCGGTAAACCGGCCGGGTTGACGATAGTGGTAGCCAACCCAGGTAGGCGGCTTTCTTGGACTAGATCGGCTATGAGGTAACAGTTGTGGTGAGCATCCTCGCTGACACCCCTTGAATGGTGTCGAGATCAAAGGCGGTAACTGATGATCACGTGTGTGTAGCGGTACACCCCTGTAGGGTTAACAAAACTATTCGAATAGCCGCGTCCGCGGTTAAGGGATTGCTTGGAAAGCTTAGCTTGATTATTAGACAACTTGAACTGGATACTTATAAAACTTACCAAGATAAGTGTGAGTGCTATGGCATGCTTTATCTTGGGGAAGTCGAGGAAGGCACCATAGTGGTGTAATTGGTTGGAGATGTAGTGGACTCGTGTACGCTTCTTACCTCAAGTCTGGTACTCGTAGTTCAGGACTAGCCAAGTCAAAGCTGGCACTTCTGCAATTGAACCCCACCTCCCTTTACCTTGATACATGTGCATGAGTAGTATAGTTCCTATGTAAGTCTTGCTGAGTACGAATTTTTACTCACGTTTGCTTATTCTATGTTTTAGAGGAACCCACTGACCCCGAAGGTGGATTCTTCCTCGAGCTCGAAGACTAAAGACCAAGCTAGTGTAGTCCCAGTCAGCAGACTGGTTCCCTCATGGAGGGCTTTGTGTTAAATAAGGCTTCTTAAGCCATTTGTTAAGTTTGTCTGTACTCAGACCTACTCTGCTTCCGTTGAATGTTGTAATGTTGGATCACATACTTGTGATCTCTGTGTGCACTCGGTGAGAGTTATCAATAAAATGTATACTTTGTAGAGAATTGCAATGATACCTGCTGTTCATACAAGGCATGTGTGCTGCGTGTATGTTTATAACATGCATGTCTTTGTATGGGTTTTCGAGACCTTAGTTATGATCTGGCTGGCGGTCTTTTATACACCAAGTGGCCCTTAGATGTGCGCAGCTTGGGGCATCGCGATGCGATTGCTCGAGACTCTGTCTCGTCCACACTTTGTTGTATGATCGAGTCCACCCTAGACCCCGACTAAGTAATCGGGCTGGAGTAGGTCTATGTAAGAGTTATGAGATAATTGATAGTATGGTTGAGGCGACTTGTCTGTGAATATGGGAGTTCATCACCCATATCATTTAGACTTGTGTGCGGACGATGAGGACCCATCTCAGTTGATCATCCGGCCTGGATGGGATTCCCCTCACGTACGATGCTTTCCGAGAACGTTCTGTGCTTGACCTTGTCTGCTTAGACAAGTGGGTACGGTTCTCGGCTCTCCATATGACTATGTCGTAGCGGAACTTGCATACGCTAACCGCGGGTCCCGACAGACTTGGTATCAGAGCAGGACTGACTGTAGAATTATCATCCTTGGACGAAGTCGAGTCTAGCTTACTATAGTTATATAGTTACTCTGGGTATATAAGGGAACAACGTAAGGCTTCTTTTTTCTCCTTACCTTCATCGTTCTGAGTTCTGAGTCACCCTCATCTTGTTCTACGGGAAGATAGGACTAGGGTCATCTATGTCTTACTAGAACATCTCGTTGTTTGCTTCCTTGTAGCCGTAGGAAAGTTGTCATCGGTTTGTTAGAGTTGTTGTGCTTCCTGATTTCTTACATCGTATGTAAGTGTTGTTTCTACATTGCAAGAAAAGACATTTCTTACAATTACAGCCGTTATTCTGTCCGAGTCATTCCAAGTTTCTTCATAATCTGATGCATTTGCAAACTCCTTCTTTCTGTTTCAGATGGCGGATCTTCCCCCTCGGCAGATTGTTCATCTGACTAGGTGCCTCGGTGTGCGTGGGCATCCCGCCATGCTGATCGAGATGATGTCCTTCATTGGATACCGATGGTACCCTGAGTACACAGTTGAGGAGCAGTTCCTTGACTTCATCCAGACCCAGTTCCACTGCATTGTCAGGATCTACCCGCACCACACTGGAGTCACTCAGCCTATCCACTTTGGACATGGCATTGTCATGACCGAGAACATGGCTATGCAGGATGCTGCATACTCATGTATTACCGTGCTGAGAGAGGAGCACTCTTTGCTTGGAGGCACATATTTCCGCTATATCCCTGCTGCACTTCCAGAAGAAGAGGGGTATTACACCGGATTGTACACAGATCACTCTTTGGAGGATCCTTTGCTTCAGATCACTTCTCAGCACGCTAGTGATAGAGATCGTGATGCATGTGCCCTTCGTTTTGAGCTTCACGCCACCCGTGTCTGTCTGTATCGAGAACTTACACTTCTGGCTCCATTTGTGAGTGTTGGATCAGTGGAGTATGATGCTATCTACCCAGTCAGGACACAGATGCCTTCTGGAGTTGCTTGGCCCAAGATTGGAGGCATTTTTCCACCCCGTGGTCCTCTGCTTTCACCCTACGCTGGACCTAGGCCCCATCCTTGCCCAAATGGATATAAGGTCCACAGGCCTCCGTGTTTTCCGATGGTCACCTTCAGCTACCGGGTTACGCGGGTAACTTTTATGAGGACTACTATGGAGATGGAGATCAGTGAGACCGCCTGTGGTCTTACTTTAGTGAGGATGTAGTAGTATCTTAGTATATTGTACGCAAGGTGTTCTAAGTTCCAGAGGCTTAGATAAATAATGTATAGGAAGTCGGAGTGCCTCTGAAGGATGTATCATCTTCATCACGTTTGTATTAGCTTGGTGCTTGTACTAAAATGATGTATGGTTTGTTGAAAGCTTGTGAATATATGGCTTGTATGCTTTTATCACCATGTTGTCAAGATGATTACTTCCTTTGCTCTGTGATTCTTCCAGTACCTTCAATACCTTGTTTAGACTCTTCCAATCAACCCTGTTTGACTTTAGTTTTCACCTTTAGGATGTCCCAAGGAACCCGTGGCCAGCTTGGTCGTGCCCATGGTCGTGGGAATGATCCGGAGGAAGGCAACCTTGAACCCCCACCCACGGTGGCTCAGGTTCTGATGGAGGTTGAGAGGAACTGCCGAGACTCTCACCATTTGCTGGAGGTCATTGCCCGCAACACCACTCAGCAGCGCAACGAGTTGGTGTATTTGATTGACTTCATCCGGCTTCATCCCCCGGCAACCTTCCACCCCCTTGACGCCGATGACTGGCTTCGCAGCATCGAGAGGAAGCTCCAGGAAGGCCATGTTGCAGATGGTGACAGGGTCAGCTATGCCACCTACCACCTCGAGGGTGCCGCTAGCTCTTGGTGGGAGAATTTCCTGAACATGCGTCAGAATCAGCTCGAGTGTCCCCAGAATCAGCTCCAGAATCAGAATGCTCCACCCCGTGCCTGAGGTAACAACAATGGTCGTGGAAAGCCACCCCCGAAGGTCTACACCACCAAACCCGCTCCTCCCGCCACTCGTGGACGTGTGAATCAGATTTCCGACGAAGAGACTGACGACACCACTGACGTCATTCTTGGTACGCTCCCAGTCAATTATGTTCATACTTCCGTTCTTTTCGACCCAGGAGCATCTCATTCATTCATGTCGGAAAGTTATGCACTTTGCCATGAGTTATCCTTTGTAGAATTGTCGACCCCAATGATTATTCAAACTCCAGGGTCAAGATGGAAAACTAATAGAGTAAGCCATGGTAATCAAATTGCAATTGAGGGTTTAGTATTCCTTGCTTCACTCATAGCCCTCAAATCTTCGGACATTGATGTCATCCTTGGCATGGATTGGCTATCAAGGCAGAATGCCTACCTTGATTGCAAAGGCAAATCAGTGAAACTAACCCACCCTTCAGGCAAGACAGTCAACTACACCTCACCCAGAACAAGAACCCAAGTGCATTCTATGAATGTACTTCCCCTTCCCGACCTTGAAGATATTCCGGTGGTTCGTGACTTCCCGGATGTCTTTCCTGAAGAGATGCCAGGACACGCCGCGCTAGTGCTCGAGGCGAGAATTGGAAACTGCGACATGTCACGAGTGTTCATGGACGGTGGTAGCGGGATCAACATCATCTTCACCAGGACACTTGAAGAAATGCTAATCCAGAGCTCCGTGCTCAAATCCTCAGGCACAACCTTCCATGGGATTGTGCCAGGAAAAGCAGTCTACTCGCTGGGAAAAATAAGCCTGGAGGTGGTTTTTGGCAACGGGACCAACTTTCGCAAGGAGATCCAAGATTTTAAAGTGGTCGACTTGAAGTCGCAGTACCACGCAATCCTCGGGCGACTTATACGTCCCAAACGTATCTATAATTTCTGCTTGCTCCATGCATGTTTTGTGTGACTTTGCCATGTTTTGCTTGAACTTTCATACACTTTTAAACCTATTTGGACTAACCTACTAACTCAGTGCACCTAGCGGCCAGTTGCTGTTTTCTGCTGTTTTTGTATTTCAGGTTTTCCGGCCATTAAAACTGCTCCAAAAAATCCACGAAAAGCAGATAAAAAATCAGCATCGCGGAAGCTTCCAGAAACACCAAAGCAGCGAAGGGGGGCCACCACCAGGGAGCCAGGAGGCCTCCTGGCTGCCTGGTGGGTCCCCTCGACGCCCCCCTTCGCCTATATTTACCCCTTGGGGTGGAAACCCCTAGAAGAACTCCTATTTCGCGATCTCGCCTCTGTTCCGCCACCGCCGCCGTTTCAAGATCGGGGCTGCCTGGAGAAGCTGCTCCGGCACCCTGCCGGGAGAACCTACCCCCTCCGAGAGACCATCCATAGCCATGGACGCCTCCCGTATGTACAGTGAGTAGTTCCCCTTGGACCATCGGTCCGTGACCAGTAGCTAGGTGATCTATCTCTCCCTCTTTTGTGCTTCCACTTTCGAGTCCTCGTGAGATGCCGCACATGATCGAGGCATCTATGTAATTTCTGATGTTGCTATGCTGAGTTTGTTGGTATCTGATGGATTATGAGACTATGTTCAGATTGTGATGAGTATTATATTTGGTTCTTCTCTTTTATATTTTGTTCTTGAGTAAATTCTTGCATGTTCTCCGTTGCGGTATTTGCTTTGGCCAAGTATTTTATTTTGCAACTCCAAGAGAGAGCGTTATGCTCGATTGTGGGTTCAGCCCCTTGATGTCTAGCTTGAGTGACAGAAACATGAGACTAGGGGATGTGTTGTTTCCACCAGGGATAAAACAACGGTGCTTGTACTTGCGGGTGCAAGGATTGTTTACTTTACGCAAAGTTCTTTTAATGCAGTTGTCTGTTGCTTTGAGTTTACACTTTGGGTGGGATTCGCAACTTAATACCAGCGAGATTTTCTGGATAGATATCTCAAGGTGGATGATTCGTAGTAGATGCAGATGGATTTCGGTCTACTTACCTTGGCGTACTGCCCATTTCTTTTGAGCCCTTCCTTTCTTTGTAGCATAGTTAGCATTGCGGTGCCTTCATAATCCTGTCAATTGCCCAACTGTGATTTGTTTACCTCGCTAGCACTTTTATCGTATTTTGGGAGAGAGACATCACTAGTGAAAATCACGGGACCCCGGTCCATCTTCACATTATTGTTCACACTACCAATTTACTTTCAGTATTTACTTTTCCGTTTTTATCAGTATCATTATTATCTCTTGCGTTAATCCTTTGTAAACAGCAAGGCCGAAGGAATTGACAACTCCTCTCTACTCGTTGGGACCAAAGTTATTTGTATCTGTGTGCAGGTCCAGGTGAAGTTAGCAACCTCGCTTGTGAACGGCGCCATTGTTCACTTTACCACCTACTTGTATCTCTTGAGTCCAACTGGAGACAATCTAAACCTTAGCATCTTCGTTGAGGGAAACTTGCCGTTGTGCTACATCAAACCTTCCACTTGGGGTAACCAATGAGGGGCGAGAAGCCATCAAGAAAATTTCTAGCGCCGTTGCCGGGGACTCAAGTCTACAAGATAGGGGAGTTGCACACTATCTTTTACCTTTGCTTTTTAGTCTTGTTAGTTTACCTTTCAGTTTTTACTTTTGTGTCCTTAATAAAAAATACCAAAAATACCTGCTGCTACTATGGGTTCCAATGAAAACATTAAGTTGTGTGACTTCACTAGTCACAACAACAGTGACTTTATCTGCACTCCTATGTCTCCACCTGCCACTTCAGCACCTCCTTATGAGATTAAACCTGCTCTGCTTAACCTTGTTATGAAAGATCAATTCTCAGGAGCAGGAGAAGATGCTGCTTTGCACCTAAACAACTTTATCTAGCTCTGCGACATGCAGAAGTACAAGGAAGTGGATGGAGACATCGTCAAGCTGAAGCTTTTTCCTTTCTCTTTGAGAGGAAGAGCCAAGGAGTGGCTACAATCTTTGCCCAAGAAAAGTATCGATTCTTGGAGTAAATGAAAAGATGCTTTTATATGGAAGTACTATCCCCCTGCTAAAATTATTCAATTACGGAGTAACATTATGAATTTCAGGCAATTGGATAATGAACACGTTGCCCAGACTTTGGAACGTATGAAGATGCTTGTCAAGAATTGCCCCACACATGGACTGACTACCTGGATGGTTATCCAGACTTTTTATGCAGGCTTGAACTTCACCTCGCGGAACCTGTTAGATTCGGCCGCGGGAGGAACTTTTATGTCAACCACGCTTGGTGCTGCCACAAAGCTACTAGATGAGATGATGCTGAACTACTCTCAGTGGCACACCGAAAGATCTCCAACTGGTAAGAAGGTAAATTCTGTCGAGGAGATCTCCTCTTTAAATGAAAAGGTTGACCTTATCATGTCTCTACTTACGAAGCAACCTTCTATTGATCCTCAAGATGTTTCTTTAAATTCTTTGGTTGCTCAGGAGCAAGTAGATGTCAATTTTGTCTCTAGAAACAACTTCAATAATAATGCTTATAGGAGTAACTTTGGTAGCAACAATCCTAGGCCTTTCCCATCCAACAACTATGGGAACAACACTTATCCTACCACCAGAAACTCCACTTCAGAACTAGAGAGTATGCTTAGAGACTTTATCACTACCCAAAAGGCCTTCAACAAGAATGTGGAAGAAAAACTAGCTAAATTAGATAATCTTTGTTTGAAGGTAGACAACTTAGCCCTTGATGTTGAGATGTTAAAAAATAGAACCTCTCCCCTTGAGGAGAGTAAGGTCACTCCTATTAATGCGATCCAGTTACAAATCAATGAAAATATTAGGATGATGGCTAAACTTATAGAGAGATGGGCTAGATAAAAGGAGGAAGAAGAGAGAACTAAGAGCCTTCCTACCGACCACACAGTAGCCACTATCCAAGTAGTTGAGCATGTCCAAACTGTTAGCACCCATCACACCCCTAGTCCCACTGGACCTATCAATGGTGATGCTACCACCTCAGCCTTAGAAGAGGAAAACTCTATGAACATAGAGGCTTTCAAACAAGTGAGCTTAAATAATATCACTACTTCCTTGGTAGATAGTAGTGATTTATATTTTGACAATTGAACTTTACCAGAAGTTATTGGTTTCCTACACAAGATGTCTAGAGACCCCCACACTAGCACACTCAATCTTGCCTTCACAGAGCATATCACCAATGCTCTAATCAAAGTTAGGGAGGAGAAGCTTAGACTAGAAGCTTCCATACCTAGGAAGCTAGAAGATGGTTGGGATCCTATGATAAAAAATAAATTTAATAACTTCTCTTGCTATGCCCTTTGTGATGTTGGAGCAAGTACCTCTGTTATGCCCAAAAGAATGTATGATATGCTTGAATGGAAACCTTTTGATTCTTGTTCTTTTGGTGTTAGTCTTTTTGATTCTTCCATACAGAAATCTTTGGGGAAGATCGACAATGTTCTTATCATTGTCAATGACAATTATGTTCCCGTTGATTTCACTATTATGGACATTGAGTGTGAACCTTCTTGTCCAATTATTTTGGGACGTCTTTTTCTTCGCACAGTTGGTTCTATCATTGACATGAAAGAGGGAACTATAAAATTCTAATTCCCTCTCAAGAAAGGGATGGAACATTTACCTAGGAAAAAGATTAAGTTACCTTTTGAGTCCGTCACACGGGCTAGTTATTCTCTTGAAAAGACTTGATCTTCTCCTTTAAGCCTAGCTAATGGCTCTAAAGAAGCGCTTTCGGGAGGCATCCCGCAACGAATTTAGGTTTTTCTTTTTGCTTTTGTTCTGTTTTTATTGGTCTTGATGATTGTTAATACTGTAGTAACATCATTGTATCTTTATTTTTCAAGCTTTGTGCCAAGTTTAGCCTCATACGGCAAGGGAAATAAAAGTTGTGACATGCTTTCCAGAAAACAGATTCTGTCCTCGTGACTATAAAAATTACAGAAAAATCCCAGTTCATCGTTTTGAGCTGAAATTTTTACACAGCGTTCTCTCTACAATTAAGAAACTTCCGTATGTTCTGTGTTTTTTTATTTGAGTTGCATAAGTACCCCTGAAAAATTCGTTTTTATCTTCTGTTCTGTTTTTCATAGATTCTGCCACGTTCTGTCTCTCCGTACTTTTGCAAACCTTAATCTTTCTTTTTCTTTGCAGAAACTTTTTGGCAATCTTGATAAACAGTAGTTCTTCCTGGAAATCCTTATTTTCAGTAGAGGTAAAAATATTTTATTAGGGTACTAACCTCTCTAATCAGTCTACAATGAGTTATGTATGAAGGGAGTTTTCAAGTGCGCGATGGAAGATGATGAAAGAAGATTCGGGTGTGTCAAGCGCTCAAGATTGGGGATGCCCCCTTGTATCCCCAACAAATATTCAAGGAGACTCAAGCGTCTAAGCTTTGGGATTCCCCCGTGCATCCCGTTCTTCATCAACAATCATCAGTTTGTCCCTCGTTGCACTATATTTTTATCACTTCATGGGTTATGTGCTTTTCTTGGAGCGTCTCGCTCTTAGGTTTTGTTTCGTTTTTAGTTTTCTTTAGCTTTGTTTGCTGTAGTAACAAGTTAGATCCCATCTTACTTACTCTTTTGTGTGGGAGAGATTCACGCTCCGCTTGAACTAGAACTCCTCATAGGATTTCCATGCTTATTCTTTTATCCGTGAGCTGTTCTTTTTCTTTTCTTAGCTGCTGTTCTGTTTAGTTGTAGTGCTTTAGTTTTTTTTCTAGAGCTCTTCTTTTGTCTTAGGTTGAACTTTCTATAGGTTGCATGTTTTATCTTGTTAGAGAATTTGCCTGTTTCACTGAGTTCTGTGTCTTGACTGAAAGTAGGTAGTTAAAGTTGTTGTTCTTTTTGTAGTAGTAACTTGCAATAGTTTTGAGGTATTGACTAGAGTAATGTTTGAACTTATGGTGTCAAGAGCTCTTGCCTATTAGTGATAGATGTCGTATTTTGGGCAATCCGTGTGTTTTTCGAAAACCAAAAACCCCTGTTAGAACTCTAGCTACTAGATGGATCACTAACCTCTGGAGGGTTCGAATATTAGAGTACACTCACGTACCATGAGTCGAGGATGCGCAAGGATAACCAAACCCCCATACACTCCTCCTCGGGGTACCTGTCTCTTTGTGAACCTCCTGATTAGATTGAGAGTTACCGATAATAAGTGCATGAGTTCTTCAGACTAATGTGAGTATTCGAAAGTTGACATTTCCACCTACCCATACTTTTCTAGCCTCTTCGGTACCGTGCATTGCCCTTTCTCACCTCGAGAGTTTGCGCATACTTCGCCGGTGCATCCAAACCCTTGGCATGATACACTCTCATCATAAGCATCCTTATATCTTTCCTCAAAACAGCCACCATACCTACCTACAAGGCATTTCCATAGCCTTTCCGAGATACATTGCCATGCAACATCCACCTTCTCATGACTTGATCTTCATGTCATACATGCTACTTGCTTGATCGATGAGCCACATGCTAGTTGGGGCTTTTCCCTAAACATTGCTACATGACGCGCTAGTATCATTGCATATCCTGCTACACTGGTAGAGGCATACATTTGCATACTTCATGATAGTTACATTTTCTTTATGTGAGTACCTTTGTAAAGTGTGAAAGATCTCCTATATTCTTGTAAAATATAGAGTATTGCCCCTAAATTGAGGAAAAGATCCCAAAGAGGACAAAATCAAAAGAACCCAAAGAGAACAAAATCAAAAGATCCCAAAGAGGACAAATCAAAAGATCCCAAACAGGACAAATGAGAGTTAAATAGAAAGAGCCATTGAGGCCACCAAAAAAAATTAAAAAATAGAAAAAGAGAAAAGAAAAATAAAAAGAGAGAAGGGGGCATACTACTATTCTTTTTGAGAGATCCACACTAGTACTTCATCTTCTATCCCTTGTACTCCATAGAGATCATCATCATGCATATAGCTATGTGGGGACCTTCACACTATAGAACTTGGCTTGTATATTCCAATGACGAGCCTCCTCAAATGAGCTCTAGGTCTTGTTGAGCAAGAAAGTTGGATGCACCCCCACTAGTTCCATTGGAGAGCTTACTTTAGCTCACATGTGCATCCGTTGTATGGCAATCCCTACTCCTCACATCATATCTATCATATGGCTTTCTTTCGCCTATGATTGTCCTCATTGATGTGAGCCTTTCACACCTTTTTGTCTTCCTCCTCCACCTTCTTTCTGTTTTTCCTTTTTGGTGTCAACTTTCTTGCTCACACTCATCCATTGCATGAGTGCTCAAAATATCGAAAGGGAGTGGATCAGTTTCACTTGTACCTGACTAGTGGTCTGGGGACGAGTCCAGATAAGAATCCAAGGGAGACCAAGTTTGAAACTTTAGTAGATAGTTGTTCTCATCAACCTTTTTCTCTTTCTTCCCAGTCCCTTGCTTGCACGCAAACACCATTTGGAGATATTCGAGTCACGGACAGCAAGAGCTCTTGCACCTTTTGTTCTTTTGTTGCTTGTGTCAATGCTAATATAGACTCTTGCTTGTTAAGACTTGAATTGAATTGCATGCTTTGATTGCTTTACTTAAAAGTCCTTATTTGGTTGTGTGGCATGTCACCACAGAAATTATGCTTGTTATCATTTACCTACTCGAGGACGAGCAGGAATTAATCTTGGGGATGTTGATACGTCCCAAACGTATCTATAATTTCTGCTTGCTCCATGCATGTTTTGTGTGACTTTGCCATGTTTTGCTTGAACTTTCATACACTTTTGAACCTATTTGGAATAACCTACTAACTCAGTGCACCCATCTGCCAGTTGTTGTTTTCTGCTGTTTTTGTATTTCAGGTTTTCAGGCCATTAAAAATGCTCCAAAAAATCCTGGAAAATCAGATAAAAAATCAGCGTCGCGGAAGCTTACGGAAACACCAAAGCAGCAAAGGGGGGCCACCACCAGGGAGCCAGGAGGGTCCCTGGCGCGACCCCACCCTAGGCCGCGCCAGTAGGCCTCCTGGCTGCCTGGTGGGTCCCCTCGACGCCCCCCTTCGCCTATATTTACCCCTTGGGGTGGAAACCCCTAGAAGAACTCCTTTTCGCGATCTCTCCTCTGTTCCACCGCCGCCGCCGTTTCAAGATCGGGTCTTCCTGGAGAAGCCGCTCCGGCACCCTGCCGGGAGAAGCTACCCCCTCCAGGAGACCATCCATAGCCATGGACGCCTCCCGTATGTACCGTGAGTAGTTCCCCTTGGACCATGGGTCCGTGACCAGTAGCTATGTGATCTATCTCTCCCTCTTTTGTGCTTCGACTTTCGAGTCCTCGTGAGCTGCCTCACATGATCGAGGCATCTATGTAATTTCTGTTGTTGCTGTGCTGAGTTTGTTGGGATCTCATGGATTATGAGACTATGTTCAGATTGTGATGAGTAATATATTTGGTTCTTCTCTTTTATATTTTGTTCTTGAGTAAATTCTTGCATGTTCTCCGTTGCGGTATTTGCTTTGGCCAAGTATTTTGTTTTGCAACTCCAAGAGAGAGCGTTATGCTCGATTGTGGGTTCAGCCCCTTGATGTCTAGCTTGAGTGATAGAAACGTGAGACTAGGGGATGTTCTGTTGCCACCAGGGATAAAACAACGGTGCTTGTACTTGCGGGTGCAAGGATTTTTTACTTTACGCAAAGTTCTTTTAATGCAGTTGTTTGTTGCTTTGAGTTTACACTTTGGGTGGGATTCGCAACTTAATACCTTGGCGATGGATTAGTAGTAGATGCAGATGGATTTCGGTCTACTTACCTTGGTGTAGTGCCCATTGTTTTTGAGCCCTTCCTTTCTTTGCAGCATAGTTAGCATTGCGGTGCCTTCATAATCCTGTCAATTGCCCAACTGTGATTTGTTTTCCTCGCTAGCACTTTTATCGTCTTTTGGGAGAGAGACATCACTAGTGAAAATCACGGAACCCCGGTCCATCTTCACATTAGTGTTCACACTACCAATTTACTTTCAGTATTTACTTTTCCGTTGCTATCACTATCATTATTATCTCTTGCGTTAATCCTTTGTAAACAGCAAGGCTGGAGGAATTGACAACTCCTCTGTACTTGTTGTTAGCAAAGTTATTTGTATCTATGTGAAGGTCCAGGTGAATTTAGCAACCTCGGTTGTGAACGGCGCTATTGTTCACTTTTCCACCTACTTGTATCTCTTGAGTCCTACTGGAGACAATCTAAACCTTAGCATCTTCGCTAAGGGAAACTTGCCGTTGTGCTACATCAAACCTTCCACTTGGGGTAACGAACGAGGGGCGAGAAGCCAGCAGCGACCAACCTTCGCCCGCTTCATGGCAGTGCCTCACTATGCCTACCTTAAGCTAAAAATTCCAGGCCCATATGGGGTCATCACAGTCAGCGGTAGTTTCGTCAGGTCCGATCGGTGCGACAAGGAATTCCACAAGATATCAGAGGCCTTTGGAGCTCACCAAACCAGCAAGACCACGGGACCCGTAGAAGAAGCGCTCCCATAGAAGAAGCCCCCACCCGAAGGACCCAAGCACTCAGAGAAGAAGCCAAAGGCTACCACGCCGCCATTTTTAATAAAGGGGACTGTCCTCATCAGACCCCCCATTCTTACTAAATGTAAGAAACACCAGGAAGAATATTGAAAAATGTTTTTCCAAAAATTGATTCATTGGCACTCGGGGGCTCGCCGCAGAAGCCTCCCCCCAAGGCGTTCTTCGCAATCGCGACCCCAAACAAAATTGTCACTCGGGGGCTCGCCGCAGAAGCCACCCCCCGACGCATGCTTCGCAATCGCGACCCAAAACAAAATTGGCAGTCGGGGGCTCGCCGTAGAAGCCACCCCCGAGGCGTTCTTGGAAATCGCGACCCAAAACAAAATTGGCACTCGGGGGCTCGCCGCAAAAGCCACCCCCCGAGGCGTTCTTCGCAATCGCGACCCAAAAAAAATTGGCACTCGGGGGCTCTCTGCAGAAGCCACCCCCCGAGGCGTCCTTCGCAATCGCGACCCAAAAAAATTGGCACTCGGGGGGCTCGCCGCAGAAGCCACCCCCGAGGCGTTCTTCGCAATCGCGACCCAAACAAAATTGGCACTCGGGGGCTCGCCGCAGCAGCCAGCCCCCGAGGCATTCTTCGCAATCGCGACCTAAACAAACTTTGGCACTCAGGGGCTCGCCGCAGCAGCCACTCCCCGAGGCATGCTTCGCAATCGCGACACAAACGAAATTAGCACTCAAGGGCTCATCACAGCAACAACGCCCCCTCCAGCAAAACAAAGACTACATACGAATACAGTACACCGAGAAGAAGCACATACAAAGAGAGGAAGCGCCTAACCCCCAGGCTCCATCTTCACCTTAATAATTGAACCCAGATAACGGTCATTCTCTTCGCAAGCCCGCTTCACAACCTGGTGATACGTCCCAAACGTATCTATAATTTCTTCTTGCTCCATGCATGTTTTGTGTGACTTTTCCATGTTTTTCTTGAACTTTCATACACTTTTGAACCTATTTGGACTAACCTATTAACTCAGTGCACCCAGTTGCCAGTTTCTGTTTTCTGCTATTTTTGTATTTCAGGTTTTTCGGCCATTAAAAGTGCTCCAAAAATTCCGGGAAAAATATATAAAAAATCAGCGCAACAAAAGCTTCCGGAATCACCAAGAGAGGGAAGGGGGGCCACCACCAGGCAGCCAGGAGGGCAGGTGGCGAGGCCCCACCCTGGGCCGCGCCAGGGACCCTCCTGACTGCCTCGTAGGTCCCCTCGATGCATCCCTTCGCCTATATTTACCCCTCGGGGTGGAAACCCCTAATATCGATCTCTTTATCGCGAACTCCCCTCTGTACCGCCGCCGCCGCCGTTTCAAGATCGGGGATGCCTGGAGAAGCTGCCCCGGCACCCTGCCGGAAGGAGGAACCCCCTCCGGGAGACCATCCATAGCCATGGACGCCTCCCGGATGTCCCGTGAGCAGCCCCCCTTGGACCATGGGTCCGTGACCAGTAGCTATGTGATGAATCTCTCCCCCCTTTGTGCTTCCACTTTCGAATCCTCGTGAGCTGCCTCACATGATCGAGGCATCTATGTAATTTCTGCTGTTGCTATGCTGAGTTTGTTTGGATCTGATGGATTATGAGACTATGTTCAGATTGTGATGAGTAATATATTTGGTTCTTCTCTTTTATATTTTGTTCTTGATTAAATTATTGCATGTTCTCTGTTGCGTTATTTTCTTTGGCCAAGTATTTTATTTGCAACACCAAGAGAGAGCATTATGCTCGATTGTGGGTTCAGCCCCTTGATGTCTAGCTTGAGTGACAGAAACATGAGACTAGGGGATGTGTTGTTGCCACCAGGGATAAAACAACGGTGCTTGTACCTGCGGGTGCAAGGATTGTTTACTTTACGTAAAGTTCTTTTAATGCAGTTGTCTATTGCTTTGAGTTTACTTTGGGTGGGATTCGCAACTTAATACCAGCGAGATGTTCTGGATAGATATCTAAAGGTGGATGATTCGTAGTAGATGCAGATGGATTTCGGTCTACTTACCTTGGCGTACTGCCCATTGCTTTTGAGCCCTTCCTTTCTATGCAGCATAGTTAGCATTGCGGTGCCTTCATAATCCTGTCAATTGCCCAACTGTGATTTGTTTACCTCGCTAGCACTTTTATCGTCTTTTGGGAGAGAAACATCACTAGTGAAAATCACGGGACCCCGGTCCATCTTCACATTATTGTTCACACCCTCAATTTACTTTCAGCTTTTACTTTCCTTTGCACCTTTTATCTCTTGCGTTGATCCTTTGTAAACGAGAAGGCCGGAGGAATTGACAACTCCTCTATACTCGTTGGGAGCAAAGTTATTTGTTGCTGTGTGCAGGTCCACGACAACACCCTAGTAAGGAAGCAATTTCTGGCGACGTTGCCACCTACTTGTATCTCCTGAGTCCTACTGGTTCGATAACCTTGGTATCTTCACCGAGGGAAACTTACTGCTGCACTTCATCTCAAACCTTCCACTTGGGGTAACCAACGAGGGGCGAGAAGCCATCAAGCAAATTTCTGGCACCCTTGCCGGGGAATCAAGTCTACAAGATAGGGGAGTTGCACACTATCTTTTACCTTTTCTTTTTAGTCTTGTTAGTTTACCTTTTAGTTTTTACTTTTGTGTCCTTAATCAAAAATACCAAAAACACCTGTTACTTTGTCAGTAGTTACCACTATGGCTGGTCCTTTTGCCTTTGGTGAGGTAGAAGTGCTTACCTTTACTCAAAGAGGTGGTGAAAGTTTGAAAGATGCTTGGTATAGAATTAATGATTCTCAAAAAAGAGCCACCAAGAAGCAATCCACTACTATCCTGCTTAGAAATTTTTATGGTGGGATTACTTCTTGGAATAGGTTTCTTTTAGACACTGCTATCAATGGGAACTTCATAGAGTCCCTAGTTTGGGAAGCCCTTAATGTTATTGAAAATCTTGTTGGAAGTCTCCCCATTGTTAGTATTAAGGAGGACATTACTTTAGCTCACATTATGAGAAAACTTCAAAAAAATAGAGCTAGAGATGCCAAGTATCGATAGGGTGAATGAGTTGGATCGTAAGATTCAAGGGAATTTTAATAGGCTAGATAATTCCATGCAGAAAATTGTCAAAAATTTGGAGACTATCAAATCCCTTGATGAAAAGTCTTCTAGGATAGACAAGATTGAGGAAGTTATTGAAACTTTAGGAACTACCTTTTCCTCAATCAAAACCAAAAATGATGAAACTCCAGCAAAGAAGGAACCTAAGTCCGTTTATGTACCCAAGGTTCCCCGAGCTAAAGCTAGCACACCCAGTTCCAAGAGAGTTGAAACGGTGAAAACTTTGGAGGAGACACCTATCTTTAACTTTAATGAAACTCCAATTGATTTCCCTCCTTTTGATTTTATTCCAAGAAGAATTTTCACTCATCCTTTATTTGAGAAACCCATTAAGACTAGTTGTACTATTGAAGAGATTTTTGGTGATCATGATGATGGTTCAATAGATGCAACTTGATCTTCTGCTTTAAGCCTAGCTAATGGCTCTAAAGAAGCGCTTTCGAGAGGCAGCACGCAACGAATTTAGGTTTTTCTTTTTTCTTTTGTTCTGTTCTTAGTGGTCTTGATGATTGCTACTACTGTAGCAATATCATTGTATCTTTACTTTTCAAGCTTTGTGCCAACTTTAGCCTTAGATTGCAAGAAAGGTCAAAAGTTGGTGCTTGCTGTCCAGAAACAGATTCTGTCTGCTTGACGGAAAAATTCTCAATAAATCACCAGATCATCTTTTTGATCTGAATTTTTTTGACAGCATGCTCCATACAATTACCTTTTAGGCGTCTGTTCAAAGTTTTTTTGATTTGACTTGCAGAAGTACCTCGAAAAAATTCTCCTTTCTCTGTTGTTCTGTTTTTCTCAGCTTCTGCCCCGGTTTTTCTTTTCGCAGTTTTGCAATCCTTAAGCTTGATTTTTCTTTGAATTTTTTTTTGGGAAGGCTAGAGAAACCTTAGCTCTTCCTGGAAATCTTTATTTGCAGTAGAGGAAAATTATTTTATTAGGGTACTAACCTCTCCAATCAGCCTACAATGAGTTATGTATGAAGGGAGTTTTCAAGTGCGCGATCGAAGGTGATGAAAGAAGATTCAGGAGTGTCAAACGCTCAAGCTTGGGGATGCCCATGTGCACCCCCAATAAATATTCAAGAAGACTCAAGCGTCTAAGCTTGGGGATGCCCCCGATGCATCCCCTTCTTCATCAACAATCATCGGTTTGTCCCTCGTTGCACTTTATTTTTATCACTTCATGCGTTATGTGCTTTGCTTGGAGCGTCTCGCTCTTTACTTTTCTAGGTTTTTTTTTGCTTTCTTTGCTGTAGTAACAAGTTAGACCCCAACTTACTCTTTTGTGTGGGATAGATTCACGCTCCGCTTGAACTAGAACTCCTCATAGGATTTGCATGCTTATTCTTTTAGCTGTGAGCTGTTCTTTTTCTTTTCTTAGCTGTTGTTCTGTTTAGTTGTAGTACTTTAGTTTTTCTAGAGCTTTTCTTTTGTCTTAGGTTGAACTTTCTATAGGTTGCATGTTTTATCTTGTTAGAGAGTTTGCCTGTTGCACTGAGTTCTGTGTCTTGACTGAAAGTAGGTAGTTAAAGTTGTTGTTCTCTTTGTAGTAGTAACTTGCAATAGTTTTGAGGTATTGACTAGAGTAATGTCTGAACTTATGGTGTCAAGAGCTCTTGCCTATTAGTGATAGATGTCGTATTTTGGGCAATCCGTGTGTTTTTCGAAAACCAAAAAACTCCTAATGAGAACTCTAACTAGTAGATGGATCACTAACCTGTGGAGGGTTCGAATATTAGAGTACACTCACGTACCATGAGTCAAGGATGCGCAAGAATAACCAAACCCCCATACACTCCTCCTCGGGGTACCTGTCTCTTTGTGAACCTCCTGATTAGATTGAGAGTTACCGGTAATAAGTGCATGAGTTCTTCGGACTAATGTGAGTATTCGAAAGTTGACACTTGCACCCACCTATACTTTTTCTAGCCTCTTCTGTACCGTGCATTGCCCTTTCTCACCTCGAGAGTTGGCGCATACTTCGCCGGTGCATCCAAACCCTTGGCATGATACGCTCTGTCATCATAAGCCTCCTTATATCTTTCCTCAAAACAGCCACCATACCTACCTACAAGGCATTTCCATAGCCTTTCCGAGATACATTGCCATGCAACATCCACCTTATCATGACTTGATCTTCATGGCATACATGCTACTTGCTTGATCGATGAGCCACATACTAGTTGGGCCTTGCCCTAATCATTGCTACATGACGCGCTAGTATCATTGCATATCCTGCTACCCTGGCAGAGGCATACATTTTCATCATGATAGTTACATTTTCTTTATGTGAGTACCTTTGTAAAGTGTGAAAGATCTCCTATATTCTTGTAAAATATAGAGTATTTCCCCTAAAGTGAGGAAAAGATCCCAAAGAGGACAAAATCAAAAGATCCCAAAGAGGACAAAATCAAAAGATCCCGAAGAGGACAAATGAGAGTTAAATAGAAAGAGCCATTGAGGCCACCAAAAAATAAAAAATAAAAGAGAAAAAGAGAAAAATAAAAAAATAAAAAGAGAGAAGGGGGCATACAACTATTCCTTTTGAGAGATCCACACTAGTACTTCATCTTTTATCCCTTGTACTCCATAGAGATCATCATCATGCATATAGCTATGTGGGGACCCTTCACATTATAGAACTTGGATTGTATATTCGAATGGTGAGCCTCCTCAAACGAGCTCTAGGTCTTCTTGAGCAAGCAAGTTAGATGCACCCCCACTAGTTCCCTTGGAGAGATTTTAGCTCACATGCGCATCCGTTGTATGGAAATCCCTACTCCTCACATCATATCTATCATATGGCCTTCTCTCGCCTATGATTGTCCTCATTGATGTGAGCCTTTCACACCTTTTTGTCTTCCTCCTCCACCTTCTTTCTGTTTTGCCTTTTAGGTGTCAACTTTTTTGCTCACGCTCATCCATTGCATGAGTGATCAAACTGTCGAAAGGGAGTGGATCAGTTTGACTTGTACCTTGCTAGTGGTCTGGGGACGAGTCCAGATAAGAATCCAAAGGAGACCAAGTGTGAAACTTTAGTAGATAGTTGTTCTCAACAACCTTTTTTCTCTTTCTTCCCAGTCCCTTGCTTGCACGCAAAGACCATTTGGAGACATTCGAGTCACGGACAGCGAGAGCTCTTGCACCCTTTGTTCTTTTGTTGCTTGTGTCAATGCTAAAATAGACTCTTGCTTGTTAAGACTGGAATTGAATTGCATGCTTTGATTGCTTTACTTAAAAGTCCTTATTTGGTTGTGTGGCATGTCACCACAGAAATTATGCTTGTTATCATTTACCTACTCGAGGACGAGCAGGAATTAATCTTGGGGATGTTGATACGTCCCAAACGTATCTATAATTTCTGTTTGCTCCATGCATGTTTTGTGTGACTTTGCCATGTTTTGCTTGAACTTTCATACACTTTTGAACCTATTTGGACTAACCTATTAACTCAGTGCACCTAGTTGCCAGTTTCTGTTTTCTGTTGTTTTTGTATTTCAGGTTTTCCGTCCATTAAAACTGCTCCAAAAATTCCGGGAAAATATATAAAAAATCAGCACAACAGAAGCTTCCGGAATCACCAAGAGAGGGAAGGGGGCCACCACCAGGCAGCCAGGAGGGCAGGTGGCGCGGCCCCACCCTGGGTCGCGCTAGGGACCCTGCTGACTGCCTCGTGGGTCCCCTCGATGCCCCCCTTCGCCTATATTTACTCATCGGGGTGGAAACCCCTAATATCGATCTCTTTCTCGCGAACTCCCCTCTGTACCGCCGCCGCCGTCTTTTCAAGATCGGGGCTGCCTGGAGAAGCTGCCCCGGCACCCTGTCCGAAGGAGGAACCCCCTCCGGGAGACCATCCATAGCCATGGACGCCTCCCGGATATGCCGTGAGTAGTCCCCCTTGGACCATGGGTTCGTGACCAGTAACTATGTGATGAATCTCTCCCCCCTTTGTGCTTCCAATTTCGAGTCCCCGTGAGCTGCCTCACATGATCGAGGCATCTATGTAATTTTTGCTGTTGCTATGCTGAGTTTGTTGGGATCTGATGGATTATGAGACTATGTTCAGATTGGGATGAGTAATATATTTGGTTATTCTCTTTTATATTTTGTTCTTGGGTAAATTCTTGCATGTTCTCCGATGCGGTATTTGCTTTGGCCAAGTATTTTATTTGCAACTCCAAGAGAGAGCGTTATGCTCGATTGTGGGTTCAACCCCTTGATGTCTAGCTTGAGTGACAGAAACATGAGACTAGGGGATGTGTTGTTGCCACCAGGGATAAAACAACGGTGCTTGTACCTACGGGTGCAAGGATTGTTTACTTTACGCAAAGTTCTTTTAATGCAGTTGTCTGTTGCTTTGAGTTTACACTTTGGGTGGGATTTGCAACTTAATACCAGCGAGATGTTCTAAATAGATATCTCAAGGTGGATGATTCATAGTAGATGCAGATGGATTTCGGTCTACTTACCTTGGCGTAATGCCCATTGCTTTTGAGCCCTTCCTTTCTTTGCAGCATAATTAGCATTGCAGTGCCTTCATAATCCTGTCAATTTCCCAACTGTGATTTGTTTACCTCGCTAGAACTTTTATCGTCTTTTGGGAGAGAGACATCACTAGTGAAAATCACGGGACCCCGGTCCATCTTCACATTATTGTTCACACTCTCAATTTACTTTCAGCTTTTACTTTCCTTTGCACTTTTTATCTCTTGCGTTGATCCTTTATAAACGACAAGGCCGGAGGAATTGAAAACTCCTCTGTACTCGTTGGGAGCAAAGTTATTTGTTGCTGTGTGCAGGTCCACGACAACACCCTAGTCAGGAAGCAATTTCTGGCGACGTTGCCACCTACTTGTATCTCCTGAGTCCTACTGGTTCGATAACCTTGGTATCTTCACCGAGGGAAACTTTTTGTTGCACTTCATCTCAAACCTCCCACTTGGGGTAACCAACGAGGGGCGAGAAGCCATCACCTGGCGCGCAGGCTCATCGACCGCCGCATAGTGCTCATCCATCGGGTGATCCCTACCACCCGGAGGACCCTCCACCACTTGAGAAATATTTACTCCAGGCCAGTGACTATGGACCAAGCCCAAAGCAGCCCGAGCTCCAGCATGAATCTGGTGGTTCATCACGCGACGCAGCTCAGCAGACTGAGAAAATACGCGACAGAGCGTCTCAAAGGACGATGGTACCACCTGCAATGGATAAAACTCAGAATGAATCCCGCCCAGCACCTGCTGACAGTACCGCAGAGCGGCCGGCACCCGCTCAACTCGAAAACGAAGCACAGCAAATGCTCGAGCACGAGCCCCATCTACCTAGAAAGGATTGTTCGCCTCCACATCAAGGTCATCCAGCCGCGACAGTTCCGATCGAACGGCGTTCTCTTCATCCCAGGACCGCCCCGATAGCACTTCGAAAAATAGGATCAAAATCAAGACGAATACAGAAAAAGCTACTAAACGCACTCGAGCAAACGAGCAGAAGCCAAACTCACCCCGCAGGAGGTCAGACAACTTCACCACCCACGAAGCAAGGCTATCCAGCACAGCCTCGGCACGTTCGCGTTTGGAGCGATGGACCACTGCAGCCCCCTTAAGGCGAACAATTTCCTGCTCAGCGTTTCTCAGCCTCAAGCACACGGACTCGTACGCACCCTCGCGAGCGTCCTCCTTCAATGAACTCCAAGACTGAAGAACGCCCGGGGTGGCCTACCACAAAACAAACAAAAGAAAGGAAAATCAAGCACAACAGACACAAGCTATGACCCCCCCCCACCCGTCACCTGAACATCCACAACTTCTAGCAGACGACGAGCCAGAGTAGTGGCTCGCGCGCTCTGCTCGTCAGTATAAGAAGGGACAGTCTCAACTAGAGAGTCGTCAATGGCAATTCCGTGCCCCATAAGAACAACAAGGGACGTGGAAAGACCACACACCACATTCTCACCAACTAGCTCCTCCAAGAGATCCCCGCCATCACCAAATGCAGCAACGCAGGCGTCCAGACCATCCGGCACCTTCGTGCCCTCCGGCATGAGGTGTTCATGAACAAGACCCACAACAGTAGAAGCACGGGCGCAGACACCCTTGGTAACATCAACAGCAGCCGACATGACATCCACGGCCCCACGGAGGACTCCAGAGCCCGACGCAGCCACCTCCGTCGCACTCGCACCCGCAGAGGCTGCACCAGGCAACCAAAAATCACTACAGGAAGGCAAAGAGACAAAGCGCCCAGCAACGGCACGACGACTTACACACAAGCGAGTCCGCCAAGACCCGAACACGCTCGCACTCGATCGCCTCGGCCTGCACAAGCGCATCCTCAGCCTGACGCAGGCGCACCAGCTCCTCGTGCTGATCGTGCAGCTCCTTCTCCTTGGAAGCCAAAGCAGCCTTAAGGTTGGAAATTGTTCTTTCCGCCTTCTCGACCTGCTTCTCGGAAGTTTGACGACGTTCTGAAACACAAGACAACACTCAGAACAGAGGACCCAGCAGTTCAAGCACAGCAATACAGGAAAAATACTTACGACTCGTGGCAGATAAAGCATCCTGGGCAGAAGTATGGGCCTGCTGTCAATTCTCAGCTTCGACCACCAGACGCTCACAGTGCTGGAACACCGGCTACTCGAAGAAATCAACTATTAAGACAGAACCAAAGCAAGACTACAACCAACCGCAAGTGCTTTCTTGCAGCCTCGGGGGATACTCCCATCGGGAGCACTGGCTGTGCTCCCAATGACGACACAAAGGAAAAACAGAGAGAAGGCAAGACTACAATCAACCGCAAGAACTTGCTTGCAGCCTCGGGGGCTACTCCCATCGGGAGCACTGTCGTGCCCCCGATGACAAAAACTACACAAGCAAACAGGAAACAAACTCACCAGCCCAGCTATGCAGTCGAAAAAGCGGACTTTATCTTCAACACCAAGATCAAGACGGCCCAAGCAAGGACGACCTGGAGCAGCAGGCTCGACATCCGGAGCAACTACACAAGACGCCACAGGTGGAGCAGCAGCAGGAATCACACCCGCATTCGGGACACCAGGAGTCACCGACGGTACGGGCTGACCAACGGTAGCCGAAGAATCCCCAGTATACTTGCGGCTGCACCAGATTCAGTCGACTGCAGGTCGACTGCAGCAGCACTAGTGGAGGAAGCAGCCGGAGCAGTCGCAGCACTACAAAGATAAAAGCCATCAGACAAAAGAACAGAGGAAAAACAGCCCCAGCAAAGTCAAGCATCTGCTCACCCGCCACGCGCAGAGCAAGTACGCAAAAACCTCCCAAACCTGGGCCTTTTGACAGCAACAGGAGGAGACGGTTCAGCGGACGGTGCAGACAGCGGAACAGCACCACTCGTCGTGTCAAGACCTTTGGCGCCCAAAGGCCGCGACCTCTTGACACAAAAGGGGGCTGATTCCTCACTATCACCGGTCTCCAGCAGCTCGGCCCCCGCAGACTCTTCAGCCCCAGTGGCACCCGCGAGCATGCTGGCATCAACACTCGGAGCAGCATCAACAGCAGCGGAACCATCCGTCTCGTCCTGAATATCAGCATATTCTGGCTGCGGAGGGTTGCACAACACAGGAACGTGGCCCTACATATCAAATATCATCATCAGCAAGTTGCCAGGCAAATATTTAAATCAGGCAAGAAACTCAAAAACGCAAACCTGCGGCAGCGCGTGATCAGAAGAATAAGGACGGACGAAGCGCATCTCACGGATGCTCGAGCACTTGGTCACATACTGGATCCGAGCCAAGAGACCAGCGGCATCAATCTCCTCGCGGGATCATCTCATGGAGTCCTCGAGTCCCTCATATTTCCACATGGGGCGGACTCGATGCTGCAATGGCTGGACGCGCCTCCCCATAAACACAGAGATGAGCTGCCCACCGTTCACGTTGTCCATCAATACAAAAATCCTCTCCAAGAATGGAGCCACTGAAGACGACTCTATAGCAGACAAAGAATGGGACCACGAAGCATGCTTGACCACTTCCGCTTCGGGATTAAAAGGAGCAAGACCAAATCGCTGCCCAGCAACGTGCTGATCCTTCAGATAGAACCAACTTTTCCGCCAAGAACTAACGGAGCCAAGCATCTTCAAATCAAAGTAAAAATGCTTATCCCTAATGGATATACCCACCTGCCCCACAGCATACTCGGAGTTCGTCCGCTTTATACAAAAGAGGCGCTTCCAGAGCCCCCAATGGGGATAGATCCCCAAGAAAGCCTCACAAAGGGTAATAAAGCAGGCAATGTGCAAAATCCCATTGGGATTCAAATTATGCAGCTGAAGCCGCTAGGAGTACAACAAACCGCGAACAAAAGGGTGAATCGGAAGGGCAAACCCTCGAGGGAAGAACGCCTGAAAGCACACTCCCTCGTCTGCCGTCGGAGCGGGAACCGGCTCATCCCCTGGAATCCGCACGGCATCTCCAACCACCAAGCCATCAGCCATCAGCAAACCAAGATCTGCAGCCCCAAAGATCGAGCGCTCCCACTTGCCAGACATCTTGGACGACTCCGGAGCAGCACGGGAGCGTTTGGTCATAAATTTCGCAGCGGACAGCAAGAGGTGGAAGGTGAAGGCTCAAGAACAGGGGAAAACAGAAGCAAGAGGACAAATCCAATGGTTGGGTAAAACCTAAAACTTACCCAGCCGCTCGGTATTTAACCAACAGCCAGGAAAGCAGGGGCACCGTTCAATCCCAGCATCCAGTAAACGTGGCATGATCCCACGGCAGGCAAAAAGCATGGAAAACCCAATCGGCGCAGTAACAACACCGCCCACTACGCACGCAAAACGAGGACCATAATCACACGAAGCGAAAATTTCGGCGGGACAGCGCCAAGTCGTTTCCTTTGACAGGCTACAGTGGTCAAGATGCCAGAATAACCAAGCCAGCGTCACATCCCAACAAGGCGTATCGGGTACGTTTCCCAGCCTCAGAGTATCAACCTTTTACAATCTTTTTCCGAGGGGCAAAACATTTTACTCCCATTGGGAGCCTCTACGCTAGAGTTTCGGGTGCTCCCTCACCTAAAGAGTAAAGACGTGCTCGAGTGATTACTCGCACCCATGAGAGTTTCGGGTGCTCCCTCACATAGAAGAAAAGACGTGCTCGAGTGATTACTCACAACCATGAGAGTTTCGGGTGCTCCCTCACCACGACACAAGATAAGAAGACTTGCACTCGCCAGACCATACGGCCCCAGAGTATCGGGTGCTCCCTCACCCCGAGAGAGAAGACGATATTCGAGTGATTACTCGCAGAAGTCTGAGTACCCGAGCACTCGAAGACCTCCCGAGCAAATACTCCTCTACATTAGTCCTCGCCCGAGCGCTCGACAAAGCTCCGCGAGTGACCGCTAAAAACAGCTCACTTGATTGTTTATTCCAAGTGGGTGCATTATCAACTAGGCTCCGTGCCTCAATAAAAAACAAATATTCCTTGAACACGATACACTGTGCCCAGATGCCACGCAAGCTTAGCGTGTAGGTAAGACCCCGCTGCGCAGATCGGTCGGGCTGGGACTTGCCGCAGAGTGATTTCACTCCCAACCTTTTCTATGCGCTTGCATGATAGAAAAAGCCAGGCGGACGCTCCTAGGCTACGAACTTTACTGGCGGAAACTGATCACTGTAAGACCTGCAGCGGACTGACTTTTGCTACACACCAGTGTTCCAAGGTCATGTCGAGGGACATGAGTTTGATTGGGCTACTGCGGTATTTTCCCCTAGTGCAATTCACCAAGGCTCGACCATTCGACTCATTGGGCCCTTTCAGCTTAGCATCCCTCGAAACAGTTTTTGTCATGGCCCCAGACTGCCAGCGACCCGCGGTTAAACTGTGCATACATCAAAACGACGCAAGAATGGACTCGAGTCCCTGCGCGCCTCTTCGAGTCCCCCAGGCACTCGGGGGCTACTGACAAGGGGGTGCCCCCACGACTCCTATGGATGGGCCTACCCGGTGTACCCAAAGACAGAAGGCCCACAAAGATTCCCCTGGGCCCAGCCTTGGCCCACTAGTGGCACCGATGTAGGAGGCCGCGACTCATAAGGATGGTGCGAACCTGCCGTGCGGGACAAGATGAGAGTTAGGAAATACTATCTGTAATCCAGGACGGACTCCCCGAGACCTAGCCTAGTATATAAGGGCTAGGATGGGAGGCATCAAGACGATCCAATACACAATCTGTAACCCTAGCCTCATGCGCACTAGCCTTGGCCTCCCTGTAATCGCCATCTCCAAGCAATAATATCGAGCAGGAACGTATCCTCCTGTTAGCCGACGAGCGATCGTCCAATCTGTGCCTCTCATGACTAACCCAGGGTCCCTGACCATGGGATTTGCCGGGGTACATCCCCTTCACCGTGCTAGGTTACAGTAGATGGTTTCCTAGTTCTAGTATTTCCTTGTGCGCCAAGTTGCACCTTCCATGTTAATCGCGGACTCCTATGTCGGTGCCTAGTTGGGCCAATTGTGGGCTTGTCGCAGCTTTCCAGCGGGCCTTCTGCCTTCACGTGCACTAGGTAGTCTCACATGTAGGAGTCGTGGGGTCACCCCCTCGTCAGTAGCCCCCGAGTGCCTGGGGGACTCGAAGAGTCGCGCAGGGACTCAAATTCATCTGCGCCTTTATTGTTTGTAAGCGCGGCATCGCCACGGGCCACTGGCAGTTTTGAGCCATGACAATATCTGTTTCGAAGGATTGCTAAGCTGAAAGGGCCCAAGGAGTCGACTGGTCGAGCCTTGGTGAATTGTGCTAGTGAAAAATACCACAGTATCCCAATCAAGCTCATGTCCCTCGACATGAACTTGGAACACTGGTGTCAAGCAAAGTCATGCCGCTGCAGGTTTTATAGGATCAATTGCCGCCAGTCTAAGCACATAGCCTGAGCGCGTCCGCTCGGCTCTTTCTATCATGCGAGCGCATGGAAAAGGTCGAGAGTGAAATCGCTCTGCGGCAAGTCCCGGTCCGGTCGTTCTTTGCAGTGGGGTCTTACCTACACGCTAAGCTTGCGTGGCATCTGGGTACAGTGTGTCGTAGTCCAGGCATAATTTTTTTTTGTTGAGGCATGGAGCCTGATTTAGCAATGCACCCACTTGGAATAAACAATCAAGTGAGCTGTTTTAGTCGTCACTCACGGAGCTTGTAATGAACTCAGGCGAGGAAAATGAGAGAGCACCCACTCGGAAAGACGTCGAGTGTGCGGGTAAGTCATGTTTATTGAATTGCTGAGTCTTTTTTGCGAGTGGTCACTCGAATGCTTTTCTGCTCTTGGGGTGAGGGAGCACCCGAACTCTGAGAGTATGTTGTCTTTGCTTGGTGCGAGTGATCACTCGAGTACATCTTTGCCTTCTGGGTGAGGGAGCACCCGAACTCAAAAGGGTACTCCCGATGGGAGTAAGAATTTTTTATAGTCAGAAAATTTAGACGTATGGCTGGCTCTTGTAATCGTTTGGATCTTTCCAACTATTTTTACCTTTATTCTTTCCCTTTGGGATGCATTGTCGTGCTGTTTGGTGACGTATGACGATGCTTGATTTTCTTGATCCGTCACGTCTTCTGGACTGTCATAATGAGGGTTTGGATGGCGCGCAACCTATTGCCTGTTGGGTTTCGCAACGCTCGGCCCGTTCGGTCTTTTATGTAAGCGAGATTTGACATGACCTATAAATAATGCTGACCGTGTGAAGGCATCTTCATCTTGGAATTCGCAACGCTCGGCCCGTTCGGTCTTTGATGTAATGATGGCGCCGCCTGGGCTTCTGCGTGTTTTTCCTCTTTTTCCCTTGGATTGATCTATAAATACTTCCTTTGGTTGCCCGACCTTGGCATCCATTCTTTGCATCTTTTTCCTTCTGCTTCTTCTTCTCCATATGGCACCCAAACGTGGTAGAAGTGTAGCTAGGCGAGGCCATGGTGCTGCAGGGCGAGGTCGTGGCCGCCGTGGTCGTGGTGGCCGCACCCCTCGTTCCTCACGCGGTGGGCGTCATGGCACTACGTTGGCGCTTTCTTCATCTTCTTCCATGGAAGAGGGATTTTGGCGCCATGATTTTCTTTTGCATGTTCTTGGGCGGAATGCTTCCCGAATTCTTCTTCCTACCTAGTTTTCCTCCCTTGCTTCTGAGCGTGGCTTAAAGGGATTCTGGCTCCGTCTTCATGGATGTTCTCATTCTTCTTCTTGGGTGGAACTGGATTTTGATAGTTCGTCCTTGATCTTCCTTGGGTTTGGTTGGAGGATGTTTTCTCGTCAGTTGAATTTGCACGGCGGGGACAGCCTTTGTTGTTGTTTTGACGGCGAAGATACTGTTATTATCCGCGTGTTTGATGCTGGGGGCAGACGCCTGGATCCATATTGTGAGGAGACGAGCAACAGCGATTCTGATGGCTCGAGTGGTGGTTCGTTGTCGGGACCCGGGGTTAGCGTATGCAAGTACAGTTAAGGCATAGTCATATGGAGAGCCGAGAACCGCACCCACTTGTCTAAGCAGACAAGGCCAAGCACTGAACATTCTCGGAAAGCATCGTACGTGAGGGGCATCCCATCCAGGCCGGATGATCAACTGTGATGGGTCCTCATCGTCCGCACACAAGTCTAATGATATGGGTGGTGAACTCCCATATTCAAAGACAAGTCGCCTCAACCATACTATCGACTATCTCAAAACTCTTACATAGACTTACTCCAGCGCGATCACTTAGTCGGGGTCTAGGGCGGGCTCGATCATACCACAAAGTGTGCACGAGACGGAGTCTCGGACAATCGCATCGCGATGCCCCAAGCTGCGCACATCTAAGGGCCACTTGGTGTATGAAAGACCGCCAGCCAGAACACAACTAAGGTCTCGAAAACCCATACAAAGACATGCATGTTATAAACATACACGCAGCACACATGCCTTGTATGAACAGCAGGTACCATTGCAATTCTCTACAAAGTGTACAATTTATTTATAACTCTTATAGAGTACACACAGAGATCACATACATGTGATCCAACATTACAACATAAAGCGGAAGCAAATTATGTCTGAGTACAGACAAGTTTAACAAATCGGATTAAGAAGCCTTATTCAACATAAAGCCCTCCACGAGGGAACCAGTCTGCTGACTGGGACTAGACTAGCTTAACTTCAGTCGTCCAGCTCGATGAAGAAGCCACCTTCGGGGTTAGTGGCGTCATCTAAAACATAGATTAAGCAAACGTGAGTACAAAGGCGTACTCAGCAAGACTTACATAGGAGCTATACTACTCATGCACATGTATCAAGGTAAAGGGAGGTGGGGTTCACTTGCAGAAATGCCAGCTTTGACTTGGCTAATCCTGAACTACGAGTACCAGACTTTGAGGTAAGAAGCGTACACGAGTCCACTACTTTCTTCAACCAATACACCACTATGGTGCCTTCCTCGACTTCCCCACGAGAAAGCACGCCATAGCACTCACACTTATCTTGGTGTATTTTAGAAGTATCCGGTTCAAGTTATCTAATAATCAAGCTAAGCTTTCCAAGTAGTCCATAACCGCGGACGCGGCTATTCGAATAGTTTTGTTAACCTTGCAAGGGTGTACCGCTACACACACATGATCATCATTTACCGCCTTTGATCTCGACACCATTCAAGGGGTGCCAGCGAGGATGCTCACCACAACTGTTACCTCATAGCGTATCTAGTCCAAGAAAGCCGCCTACTTGGGTTGGCTACCACAATCGTGAACCCGGCCGGTTTACTGAAGTGGACCCAAGCGATGTGTGCGTGGTGCATAAGCCGGTCTCGGGTGAGCCGTTCTCTCACTTAGCATCCAGGCCACAAGCCTACCAGAACTCCGAACTACTGCGACATCTGGACATCGAAAGGGATGAGTTAATAAGTTGTGAGGGGTCAGTGAGCCCAATGTGTGGTTGTACTCTTCATCTTGGATCACCACACAAGAACTCGGACTTAGGGCGGTGTTCAACGAGACAACCCACCGTGTACTCCTACACAGCCTCTCATCGTTCACCTTGTATTAGGGTCGATTCACCAACACTTTTCTACCATCATCAACATGATCATTCCCATCCCGACTCACATCACAGTAACAACATGGTATCATACTAAGCATGCAATAAGCAGTAACCTTGCAGGGGCCACATGATATCAACCAACTCCTACATTTGCTAGGATTGTGGTTTGCTTACTACTGTGACAAAAGATAGGTCATGCAAAGGACATGGGTTCAACTATGCGGTAGAAACGTTATCAAGGTGATCATCCTAAACAATGCATAAGCGAGACATGAGAGGGAAGTGGGATTTTATCGACATGATCAATGGGGTTTTGCTTGCCTTGCTGACGAGGTTCGGGTTCTGGATCTTCAGCGAAGGGGGTGACCTCTTGCTCCGGTTCCACCTCTACTCGACAAACAAAGCACGAAGTAGCAATCAATATGAATGCAATGCTCAAGCACATGATTGAATGTTAAAGCTTGAAGTATAAGTTTGGATGGGTGAGGCAATTCCATTTAAGTGGAATATATTGCATTTAGAATGCAAATTCAAATTCCACATTTGAATTCAACATTAACCAAGTTATATGTGATATAGTTTCATCATTTTGAATTGTCTTCAAATGTGTATGATATGCCTCTGATGTGTAAGTGAAATGTAGCATGTTGCCATGGTTCAAGTTGCAAAATTATTTGAATTGAATTTGATTTAATTCCATTTAAATCAAATAGCAAATGCTACTGATGACATTTTAAATTCAACTCAAACAGAGTTGAAAGTTGCATATTTGGAAAGATAATTTTCTCCTGATCATTTTTCATATATTATTTGTCCAATTTGGAGTTAATATGAATTTTCTATGAATTTCCAAAGTTTGGGGTATTTTCTAGAATTTCTGGAATTCTTTTAATCTCTGGAAATTCATTAATTCGATTTACTGCGTCAGGCTGACGTCAAGCTGACGTCAGGGGGGGGGCTGACATGTGGGTCCACCCTGTCAGTGGCTGGGTTAACTTAACCCGTGGGTTAAATTAATCCAGTGGCTTAATTAAGCCACTGGGCCCACTGGTCAGTGACCCAGGGGGTCACTTAACTGGTGAAGCAGGGGGGCTTAGGGCTAACTTGCCGGCGGCTTGACGCCGGCGACTGGAGTCGCGGCGGCGCTGCACATTCTTCCTCTCCTGGCCTCCATTCTCTGCGCTGAGACCACCGTTCGAAAGCCCGTGATGAGCCGCGTTGAAAGCACCACTTGTACGTCGCCGGGGAGGTCACGTCCGTCGACTGCTTCGAACTTGGCGGCGGCCGGAGTCACGGCTTGGGGTAAAACTTGCAAAACATCCACGGGGAGAAGCAGGCATGGTCGCGTTGGGTTGCTGGGGACTCCAGGAGTACTACAGACGCACTGGCGAGGACGTAAGTGCACGGGAGCGAGCGCATGGTCAACCTCGGCGGCAACCGTGCTCGGCTTCCATGGCGGATCCGGCTAGAGAGAGTAAACCAGGGGAAGAAGAGAGGGGTTTGGAACCCGAGCTCACCAGGAACTCAGTAGAGGTGGTGGCGAAGGCTGGGTTGGCTCAACGGTGACGGAATTGACGAAGTCGTGCGGCGGCCGGAGACGAAGACGGCGATGCGATTCAGCAGTTCCAGGGGGCTTCAGCTCCTCTTACTCCGCTCGAAGACGAAGACGACTGCGGCGAAGACGATGGACAAGCTCCGGGGGCTCCTCGGCGTCAATGGCTACGCGGGGCTCGACGGTGCTCCGGCGTGCTCTTCGGGCGGTGATGAAACGGGCGAGAGAGGAAGGGAGGGAGCTCGTGGAGGGGGAGAATGGACGCACGGCGTCTCCAGCGTCTCCGTGGCGTCGCTAGAAGGAACGGGAGGGGCAGGTGTCGTCTAGGGCGGCGGCGACGTGCCCAGCTAGCTCGGTGGCATTCCACCGAGCAGCTTGGAGGCGCGGGACTGGGGAAGAAGATTCCCCTGCCCCTGGTGGGCCGGCTAGGCTGGGTAGGCCGTTTTCGCCTGGGCGACAGGTAAGTTCTTTTCCTTTTCTGTTTAATCTTTCCTTTCTGTTTTTCTGTAATTTGTTCTGTTTAGCTAAAATAAATAGCTAAACATTTTATTAAATGCTGAAAATTTTTATGTGGCCTCATAATAAAATAAACTAGCCACTCATAAACTTTCAACATTTTTAAAATTCAAATGATTTGAATTTTAAATCAAATAGGGGGATTTCTTTAATTCCAAGGTACTGTTTGAATATTTGAAAAATCTATGAGCATGGGGTGGGTCCCGCATCACTTGATATGTGATCACACTCATTTATAAGACTTTTCAAAACTCTAACATGAATTTTTGGAAAATATTTTTATCTGGCCTTTTGAATTAATTCATCTGGGGGGTGTTACTTCTCCCATTTGGATTTTGAAATTGATTTCCAATATTTCTTTTTGAAATTTTGACATGATGCAAAGGTACTAGCTAACCCTAGCACATACCTAACAGAGGGATCTGACAACTCGCCCCCACTCAAAAGAATCTCGTCCCGAGATTCAGAAGTCTGCGGGAGGAAGGTGGGGTACTCGGCACTGAGACGGTCTTCTCTCTCCCACGTGGCTTCTCTTTCAGAGTGGTGTGACCATTGCACTTTCAGAAACCTAATCTTCTGACGACGAGTGACACGCTCTGCGGAATCAAGAATACGAACGGGGTATTCTTGATAAGAAAGGTCATCTTGGAGATCAAGCATTTCATGGTCGACTTCGCGGATGGGGTCCTTGAAGCAACGCCTGAGTTGGGATACATGGAATACATCGTGTACTCGGGAATGGTGCGGAGGTAGTTCAAGTTGGTAGGCAACTTCTCCACGTTTAGCAATAATGCGGAAAGGTCTGATGTAACGTGGGGCCAACTTGCCTTTGATACCGAAACGTTGGGTTCCCTTCAGAGGAGTAACCCGGAGGTAAGCCTTCTCATCCAGATTGTAGCTTTCTTGCCTATGATGACGATCATAGTAGCTTTTCTGACGAGACTGGGCTGCTTTCAATTGATCACGAACAATGCGAACTTGCTCTTCTGCTTCGTTGATCATGTCCGGTCCAAAGAATTGTCTTTCACCGGTTTCAGACCAGTTTAGTGGTGTTCGACATCGTCGTCCATACAGGAGTTCAAAAGGAGCCATGTTCAGACTAGATTGAAAACTATTGTTATAAGCAAATTCGGCATATGGAAGAGAATTCTCCCAATTCTTTCCGAATGAGATAACACAAGCTCTGAGCATGTCTTCAAGAATTTGGTTAACCCTTTCGACTTGACCGCTAGACTGAGGATGGAAAGCCGTACTAAAGGAGAGATGAGTTCCCATAGCACGTTGGAAGCTTCCCCAAAATCTAGAGGTGAAAAGGCTACCGCGATCAGAATTGATTTCCAAAGGAACACCATGAAGGGATACAATTCTGGAGATGTACAAGTCCGCTAACTGACTAGAAGTTATAGACTCGCGAACCGGAAGGAAGTGAGCAACTTTGGAAAGCCTATCTATGACAACGAAGATGGCATTGTTTCCTTTCTGGGTTCTTGGAAAGCCGGTGATGAAGTCCATACCGACTTTGTCCCATTTCCACTCAGGAATGGACAAAGGTTGAAGTGTACCAGCAGGTCTTTGATGTTCTGCCTTAGTGCGACGACAAACATCACATTCGGCGACAAATTGAGCAATGTCTCTCTTCATCCTAGTCCACCAAAATCTCTGGCGTAGATCTCGGTACATTTTTGTGCTACCGGGATGAATTGAGAGGGGTGTGTCATGGGCTTCCTTGAGGATGAGTTGCCTTAGTTCCCTATTCTTAGGTACTACTAAACGATTTTCAAAGAATACCGTTCCTTTGCTATCTGTGGAGAAACATTTAGAAACTCCGCCAGCAATGTTCTCCTTGATCCGGCGAACACCTCGTGCACGCCTTTGGGCAACTATGATTTGATCCTCAAGAGTTGGTTTCGCCACTAAGGTAGAAAGATAGCCATGAGGAACAATCTCAAGATTGAGCTTGCGAAAGTTCTCATGAAGAAGTGGTTGATACTGCTGTAACATGAGGTTGTTACAGTACGACTTACGACTTAGTGCATCAACCATGACATTGGCTTTGCCTGGGGTGTAAGAAATTGCTACGTCGTAATCTTTTATCAACTCAATCCAGCGTCTTTGCCTGAGATTAAGATCTGGCTGGGTGAAAATATATTTGAGGCTTTGGTGGTCGGAAAAAATCTCACAACGATTACCAAGGAGGTAATGTCACCAAGTTGTTAGAGCATGAACTACGGCAGCGAGTTCAAGGTCATGGGTAGGATAGTTCTCTTCATGTGGCCGCAACTGGCGTGAAGCATAAGCTACCACATGTCGATCTTGCAGAAGTATGCATCCTAACCCTTGCCGTGATGCATCACAATAGATCTCGAAATCCCTTTTTGTGTCTGGAGGTGCAAGTACGGGTGCAGAAGTCAACCTTCTTTTTAGCTCCTGAAAGCTTTCCTCGCACTTGGAAGTCCATAAGAATTTCTTATCTTTCTTGAGGAGTTCAGTTAGAGGCTTTGCAACTTTAGAAAAGTTCTCGACGAAGCGACGGCAATAGCTGGCTAGGCCAAGAAAACTTCTAACTTGCTTAACCGATTCAGGTGGAGTCCAGTCAAGGACGGCCTGAACTCTCTCGGGATTCACAGCAATGCCTTTTGCAGAAATCACGTGGCCTAAATAGGTCACTTCTGGTAGCCAGAATTCACACTTGGAGAATTTAGCATACAGGGATGCTCTCTAAGCTTCATCAATACCAGCCTTAAGTGTTCGGCATGATCTCCTTCGTTCTTCGAGTAGATGAGAATATCATCAAGATAAACCACAACAAATTTAACCAGGTACTCCATGAAGATCGAATTCATCAAGCGTGAGAATGTAGCGGGGGCATTGGTTAAACCAAAGGACATGACGGTGTACTCGTAAAGACCATAACGAGTAGTAAAAGCCGTTTTGGGAATGTCCTCGTTTCGGATTCTGATCTGATGATAACCTAATCTCAAATCCATCTTGGAGAAGACGGAGGATCCTGCAAGTTGATCATAAAGATCATTGATCCTGGGCAGTGGGTATTTGTTCTTTATCGTCGCTAAATTTAGCGGGCGATAATCTACGCACATCCTTTCTGTTCCATCTTTCTTCTTTACGAAGAGAACGGGGCAACCCCATGTCGATGAGCTAGGGCGGATGAAGCCTTTTGCCAACGAAGCATCAAGTTGGGTTTTTAGCTCAGCTAACTCATGTGGGGCCATTTTATATGGGCGTTTGGAAATTGGTGCGGTTCCTGGAACAAGATCCACTATAAATTCTACACACCTGTCAGGTGGCATGCCCGGCAGTTCTTCAGGAAAGACATCCGGGAAGTCACGAACCACCGGAATATCTTCAAGTTCGGGAAGGGGAAGTACATTCAAGGAATGCACTTGGGTTCTTGTTCTGGGTGAGGTATAGCTGATGGTTTGGCCTGAAGGGTGGGTGAGTTTCACGGATTTTCCTTTGCAATCCAGATAGGCATTTTGTCTTGATAGCCAATCCATGCCAAGGATGACATCAATGTCTGAAGACTTGAGGGCTATGAGTGAATCAAGGAATACTAAACCCTCAATTGCTATTTGATTACCATGGCTCACTCTATTAGTTTGCCATCTTGACCCTGGAGTTTGAATAACCATCGGGGTGGACAATTCAACAAAGGGTAACTCATGACGAAGTGCATAACTTTCCGACATGAATGAATGAGATGCTCCTGGGTCGAAAAGAACGGAAGTAGGAACAAAATTGACTGGGAGCGTACCAAGAATGACGTCAGTGGTGTCGTCAGTCTCTTCAGCGGCAATCTGGTTCAGACGTCCACGAGTGGCGGAAGGAGCGGGTTTGGCGGTGAAGACCTTCTGGGGTGGCTTGCCACGACCATTGTTATTGTTGTTGTTGCCTCCGGCACGTGGTGGAGCATTCTGGTGCTGGATCTGGTTCTGGGGGCACTCACGAGAGTAGTGGCCTGCCTGACCACACTTGTAACAAGCTTCGAAAACAGTGCGTGGAGCTGGGTGGTTTGGTGGAGCTGGGTGGAACTGGGTGGGTGGACGAGGCGCCACATAGGATGGCCTCGGTGGGTTGTTCTGGCGGAACATGCTATTGGGGATCCAAATCTTGTGCTTCTGGGAGCCAGAACTGGATGAACTATCATCTCTGGGGTGTTTGCGAAAGTCGTTGGGGGTGTTCATGTCCTCGGCCTTGATGGCCTTGTTGACAAGGACCTGGAAAGTGGCAAAGTCATGAAGGTTGAGCTCGCGACGGAGTCCACTGTTGAGGCCACGACGGAACCTCTCTTGTTTCTTGGAGTCGGTGGAGACTTCCTCAGTTGCATAACGAGCAAGTCGGTTGAACTCATGACTGAACTCGTCAACTGTTCTTCTGCCTTGAGTGAGGTTACAGAATTCCTCACGTTTGCGGTCCATGAGACCTTTGGGGATGTGGTGCTCGCGGAAGGACGTGCAGAACTCCTCCCAAGATGCAGGTGGTCCAACGGGGCGCATAATCAGAAAGTTCTCCCACCAAGAGCTTGTTGCACCTTCAAGGTGATAGGTGGCATAGTTGACCTTGTCGCCATCTGCAACATGGCCGGCTTGGAGCTTCCTCTCGATGCTGCGAAGCCAGTCATCGGCGTCAAGGGGCTCGGTGGAGTAACTGAAAACCGGGGGATGAAGCCGGATGAAGTCGTTCAGGGACACCAGCTCATTGCGCTGTTGAGTGGTGTTGCGTGCGATGACTTCCAACAGGTGGTGAGAGTCACGGCGGTTCCTCTCGACCTCCATCAGAACTTGGGCCATCGTGGGTGGGGGTGGAAGGTTATCTTCCTCCTGGTTGTTCCCACGACCTTGGTTACGACCAACCTGGCCACGGGTTCCTTGAGACATCCTGAAGGTGAAAAACCAAAGTCAAACAGAGTTGATTTCAAGAGTCTAATCAAGGTATTGAAGTACTGGAAGGATTACAGAGCAAAGGAAGTAATCATCTTGACAACATGGTGATAAAGCATACAAGCCATATATTCACAAGCTGTCATACAAACCATACATCGTTTTAGTACAAGCACTAAGCTAATACAAACGTGATGAAGATGATACATCCTTCAGAGGCACTCTGACTTCCTATACATTATTTATCTAAGCCTCTGGAACTTAGACACCTTGCTTACAATATACTAGGATACTACTACATCCTCACTAAGTAAGACCACAGGCGGTCTCACTCATCTCCATCTCCATAGTAGTCCTCATAAAAGTTACCCGCATATCCCGGTAGCTGGAGGTGACCATCGGAAAACACGGAGTCTTGTGGACCCTGATATCCATTTGGGCAAGGATGGGGCCTAGGTCCATTGTAGGGTGGAAGCAAAGGACCACGAGGTGGAAAAATTCCTCCAATCTCGGGCCAAGCAACTCGAGAAGGCATCTGGGTCCTTACTGGATAGATCGCATCGTACTCCAGTGATCCCACGCTCACAAAGGGTGCCAAGAGCGTCAGTGCTCGGTACAGACGAACACGAGTAGCGTGGAGCTCAAAACGGAGAGCACGTGCATCACGATCTCTGTCACTAGCAAACCTAGCAGTCACCTGAAGTGCTGGATCCTCTGCGGAGTGATCTGAGTAGAGTCCGGTGTAATATCCCTCCTCTCCTGGAAGTGCAGCAGGGATATAGCGGAATGAAGTCTCTCTCAGCATGGTGTGCTCCTCTCTCAGCAGTGTAATACATGAATATGCAGCATCCTGCATAGCCATGTTCTCGGTAACGCCGATGCCATGTCCAAAGTGGATAGGCTGGGTGACCCCAACGTGGTGCGGGTAGATCCGGACAATGCAGTGGAACTGCGTCTGGTTGAAGTCGTGGAACTGCTCCTCGATGGTGTACTCCGGGTACCATCGATATCCCACATAGGACATCATCTCGATCAACGTGGCGGGATGGCCACGCACACCGAGGCACCTGGTCAAACGAACAATCTGCCGAGGGGGAAGATCTGCCATCTGAAACAGAAAGGAGTTTGCAAATGCATCAGATTATGAGATAAACTTGGAATGACTCGGACAGCATAACGGCTGTAATTGTAAGAAATGACAATTTCTTTCAATCATGAAAACAGCACTTACATAATACGATGTAAGAAATCAGCATTACAACAATGCTAGGAAAACCTGGACACAACTTTCCTATGGCTATAAGGAAGCAATCAACGAGATATGCTAATCAGACAGAGGAGAGCCTAGTCCTATCTTCCCGTAGAACAAGATGAGGTGACTCAGAACTCAGAATGAAGGGGGTAAGGAGAAAAAAGAAGCCTTACGTTATTCCCTTATATACCCAGAGTAACTATATAACTATAGCAAGCTAGACTCAACTTCGGCCAAGGCTACTAGTCCTACAGTCAGTCCTGCTCTGATACCAAGTCTGTCGGGACCCGGGGTTAGCGTATGCAAGTACAGTTAAGGCATAGTCATATGGAGATCCGAGAACCGCACCCACTTGTCTAAGCAGACAAGGCCAAGCACTGAACATTCTCGGAAAGCATCATACGTGAGGGGCATCCCATCCAGGCCGGATGATCAACTGTGATGGGTCCTCATCGTCCGCACACAAGTCTAATGATATGGGTGGTGAACTCCCATATTCAAAGACAAGTCGCCTCAACCATACTATCGACTATCTCAAAACTCTTACATAGACTTACTCCAGCCCGATCACTTAGTCGGGGTCTAGGGCGGGCTCGATCATACCACAAAGTGTGCACGAGACGGAGTCTCGGACAATCGCATCGCGATGCCCCAAGCTGCGCACATCTAAGGGCCACTTGGTGTATGAAAGACCGCCAGCCAGAACACAACTAAGGTCTCGAAAACCCATACAAAGACATGCATGTTATAAACATACACGCAGCACACATGCCTTGTATGAACAGCAGGTACCATTGCAATTCTCTACAAAGTGTACAATTTATTTATAACTCTTATAGAGTACACACAGAGATCACATACATGTGATGCAACATTACAACATAAAGCGGAAGCAAATTATGTCTGAGTACAGACAAGTTTAACAAATTGGCTTAAGAAGCCTTATTCAACATAAAGCCCTCCACGAGGGAACCAGTCTGCTGACTGGGACTAGACTAGCTTAACTTCAGTCGTCCAGCTCGATGAAGAAGCCACCTTCGGGGTCAGTGGCGTCATCTAAAACATAGATTAAGCAAACGTGAGTACAAAGGCGTACTCAGCAAGACTTACATAGGAGCTATACTACTCATGCACATGTATCAAGGTAAAGGGAGGTGGGGTTCACTTGAAGAAATGCCAGCTTTTACTTGGCTAATCCTGAACTACGAGTACCAGACTTTGAGGTAAGAAGCGTACACGAGTCCACTACTTTCTCCAACCAATACACCACTATGGTGCCTTCCTCGACTTCCCCACGAGAAAGCACGCCATAGCACTCACACTTATCTTGGTGTATTTTAGAAGTATCTGGTTCAAGTTATCTAATAATCAAGCTAAGCTTTCCAAGTAGTCCATAACCGCGGACGCGGCTATTCGAATAGTTTTGTTAACCTTGCAAGGGTGTACCGCTACACACACATGATCATCATTTACCTCCTTTGATCTCGACACCATTCAAGGGGTGCCAGCGAGGATGCTCACCACAACTGTTACCTCATAGCCTATCTAGTCCAAGAAAGCCGCCTACTTGGGTTGGCTACCACAATCGTGAACCCGGCCGGTTTACTGAAGTGGACCCAAGCGATGTGTGCGTGGTCCATAAGCTGGTCTCGGGTGAGCCGTTCTCTCACTTAGCATCCAGGCCACAAGCCTACCAGAACTCCGAACTACTGCGACATCTGGACATCGAAAGGGATGAGTTAATAAGTTGAGAGGGGTTAGTGAGCCCAATGTGTGGTTGTACTCTTCATCTTGGATCACCACACAAGAACTCGGACTTAGGGCGGTGTTCAACGAGACAACCCACCGTGTACTCCTACACATCCTCTCATCGTTCACCTTGTATTAGGGTCGATTCACCAACACTTTTCTACCATCATCAACATGATCATTCCCATCCCGACTCACATCACAGTAACAACATGGTATCATACTAAGCATGCAATAAGCAGTAACCTTGCAGGGGCCACATGATATCAACCAACTCCTACATTTGCTAGGATTGTGGTTTGCTTACTACTGTGACAAAAGATAGGTCATGCAAAGGACATGGGTTCAACTATGCGGTAGAAACGTTATCAAGGTGATCATCCTAAACAATGCATAAGCGAGACATGAGAGGGAAGTGGGATTTTATCGACATGATCAATGGGGTTTTGCTTGCCTTGCTGACGAGGTTCGGGTTCTGGATCTTCAGCGAAGGGGGTGACCTCTTGCTCCGGTTCCACCTCTACTCGACAAACAAAGCACGAAGTAGCAATCAATATGAATGCAATGCTCAAGCACATGATTGAATGTTAAAGCTTGAAGTATAAGTTTGGATGGGTGAGGCAATTCCATTTAAGTGGAATATATTGCATTTAGAATGCAAATTCAAATTCCACATTTGAATTCAACATTAACCAAGTTATATGTGATATAGTTTCATCATTTTGAATTGTCTTCAAATGTGTATGATATGCCTCTGATGTGTAAGTGAAATGTAGCATGTTGCCATGGTTCAAGTTGCAAAATTATTTGAATTGAATTTGATTTAATTCCATTTAAATCAAATATCAAATGCTACTGATCACATTTTAAATTCAACTCAAACAGAGTTGAAAGTTGCATATTTGGAAAGATAATTTTCTCCTGATCATTTTTCATATATTATTTGTCCAATTTGGAGTTAATATGAATTTTCTATGCATTTCCAAAGTTTGGGGTATTTTCTGGAATTTCTGGAATTCTTTTAATCTCTGGAAATTCATTAATTCGATTTACTGCGTCAGGCTGACGTCAAGCGGACGTCAGGGGGGGTGCTGACATGTGGATCCACCCTGTCAGTGGCTGGGTTAACTTAACCCGTGGGTTAAATTAATCCAGTGGCTTAATTAAGCCACTGGGCCCACTGGTCAGTGACCCAGGGGGTCACTTAACTGGTGAAATAGGGGGGGCTTAGGGCTAACTTGCCGGAGGCTTGACGCCGGCGACTGGAGTCGCGGCGGCGCTGCACGTTCTTCCTCTCCTGGCCTCCATTCTCTGCGCTGAGACCACCGTTCGAAAGCCCGTGATGAGCCGCGTTGAAAGCACCACTTGTACGTCGCCGGGGAGGTCACGTCCGTCGACTGCTTCGAACTTGGCGGCGGCCGGAGTCACGGCTTGGGGTAAAACTTGCAAAACATCCACGGGGAGAAGCAGGCATGGTCGCGTTGGGTTGCTGGGGACTCCAGGAGTACTACGGACGCACTGGCGAGGACGTAAGTGCACGGGAGCGAGCGCATGGTCAACCTCGGCGGCAACCGTGCTCGGCTTCCATGGCGGATCCGGCTAGAGAGAGTAAACCAGGGGAAGAAGAGAGGGGTTTTGAACCCGAGCTCACCAGGAACTCAGTAGAGGTGGTGGCGAAGGCTGGGTTGGCTGAACGGTGACGGAATTGACGAAGTCGTGCGGCGGCCGGAGACGAAGACGACGATGCGATTCAGCAGTTCCAGGGGGCTTCAGCTCCTCTTACTCCGCTCGAAGACGAAGACGACTGCGGCGAAGACAATGGACAAGCTCCGGGGGCTCCTCGGCGTCAATGGCTACGCGGGGCTCGACGGTGCTCCGGCTTGCTCTTCGGGCAGTGATGAAACGGGCGAGAGAGGAAGGGAGGGAGCTCGTGGAGGGGGAGAATGGACGCACGGCGTCTCCAGCGTCTCCGTGGCGTCGCTAGAAGGAACGGGAGGGGCAGGTGTCGTCTAGGGCGGCGGCGACGTGCCCAGCTAGCTCGGTGGCATTCCACCGAGCAGCTTGGAGGCGCGGGACTGGGGAAGAAGACTCCCCTGCCCCTGGTGGGCCGGCTGGGCTGGGTGGGCCGTTTTCGCCTGGGCGACAGGTAAGTTCTTTTCCTTTTCTGTTTAATCTTTCCTTTCTGTTTTTCTGTAATTTGTTCCGTTTAGCTAAAATAAATAGCTAAACATTTTATTAAATGCTGAAAACTTTTATGTGGCCTCATAATAAAATAAACTAGCCACTCATAAACTTTCAACCTTTTTAAAATTCAAATGATTTGAATTTTAAATCAAATAGGGGGATTTCTTTAATTCCAAGGTACTGTTTGAATATTTGAAAAATCTATGAGCATGGGGTGGGTCCCACATCACTTGATATGTGATCACGCTCATTTATAAGACTTTTCAAAACTCTAACATGAATTTTTGGAAAATATTTTTATCTGGCCTTTTGAATTAATTCATCTGGGGGGTGTTACTTCTCCCATTTGGATTTTGAAATTGATTTCCAAGATTTCTTTTTTAAATTTTGACATGATGCAAAGGTACTAGCTAACCCTAGCACATACCTAACAGAGGGATCTGACATTCGTCTGCTTCTCCCGTTTCTTCGTCTTTATCTGATCCCTCAGACGATGGTGTTTGCTCTTCTAGTTCTAAAGAGGAACTGGACGTCAAGCCAGTCGTCAAGCGGAAGCGGAAGTAGGCGGGGCACCTTGTAGAACTGGAGGACGGCGAGCTTCTCCTTCGCCGGTGAGGCTGCTAATTTGTTTGTGATGATGCCCGTCTGGTTGTGGAGTGAAAGTGCCAATTATCTCAGCATGAGCACACATGTAGAAGTTTGAAATGTAGCCCAGCTTGTAGTTCTGTAGGTCCTTCTGTAATGACAAACTTTCCTTTCGACTTCTTAATGAAATGTCTTCGACTCCTTTGTAATGAGAGTGTCATCGACTCCTTTGTAATGAGAGTGTCTTCGACTCCTTTGTAATGATAGTTTCTTCGACTCCTTTGTAATGAGAGTGTCTTCGACTCCTTTGTAATGAGAGTGTCCTCTCGGGTGCGCCAAGCGCTCCCGATGGGAGTAGCCCCCGAGGCTACGTTTGATTGGTAGAATCAAGCGTCGGCTTTATGTATTTTTTATCTCACTAGTTTGTGGCTTGTCTTTGAATTTTTCCAAGTTTAGATCGGGTGCGCGTCAGCGCTCCCGATGTGAGTAGCCCTCGAGTCTTTAGGCGATCGCTTGTGATCGGGTGAAGAATAAAGATGAAATTTTCCCTTGCCTGCTTTGTTTTTGAGGGAAGGTAACGTCCTTCGGGGGAAGTTTTATGCTCGAGCCCCCGAGTCTTTTTAAGCAAATGTCGCGTATGCGAAGATAGCGTCTCTGGGGGGGGGGGTTCTCGGCTCGAGCCCCCGAGTGCTTTGGAAATAAAAGTCGCGTTTGTGAAGATAGCGTCTCTCGGGGGGAGTTCTAGGCTCGAGTCCCCGAGTGCTTTTAAGTAAGAGTCGCGTTTGCGAAGATAGCGTCTCTCGGGGGAGTTCTAGGCTCGAGCCCCCGAGTGCTTGTAAGTAAGAGTCGCGTTTGCGAAGATAGCGTCTCTCGGGGGGAGTTCTAGGCTCGAGCCCCCGAGTGCTTGTAAGTAAGATGCTTTGGGCAAAATTATTTTATTCCTTCGTATTTTACATGTGTTGCCGATCGGTGCTGCTGACGATGTCTCTGATAATGCCTGGAGGACTATGGGTAGAACATGCGTAGGTTCGCTACGTTCCAAGGATTTCCCACGTCCTCGTTGGTCTTCGGATTCTTCAATCTGTATGCTCCTCCTCCTATGACTTCCGAGATGATGAACGGTCCTTCCCATTGAGGGGCAAGTTTGTGAATTTTTCCTGTATTAGTCGCAGCACAAGATCTCCTTTATTGAATGATCTGGTCCGTAGGCGACTGCTTTGATAGGTGCGCAGCTTGTCTGGTATCCTTTAGATTTTGTGAGGGTTGTTTCTCGCGCTTCGTCTGCTATGTCTTTGTCGTTCTACAGCGCTTCTTCTGCCTCTTCCTCTTCGTATCCTGAGATTTTGGGTGCTCTGAATTTTAGGTCATGCGGTAGCACTTCTTCTGCCCCTTATACCAAGAAGAAAGGCGTATACTGGGTTGAGCTGTTTGGGGTGGTGCATAGGCTCCATAGGACTGCGGGGAGCTCCTCTATCTAGTTCCCTGCAGCCTGTTCAAGTGGTGCTAGGAGTTGCTTTTTTAATCCTCCGCATACTAAGCCGTTTGCTTTCTCCACTTGGCCATTGGACTGTGGGTGTGCGACTGATGCATAGTTGATTTTGATGCCCAACTCTTGACAGAAGTTTTGGAACTCTGCTGCCATGAAGTTGGTACCATTGTCTGTGATGATGTTGTGTGGTACTCCGAATCTAAAGATGATTGATTTGATGAAGTTGACTGCCGTGAGGGCTGTTGAGCTGGTGATTGGTACTGCTTCGATCCATTTGGCGAATTTGTCGACTGCGACCAGTAGGTGTGTTCTTCCTCCTTTTGATGATTTCTTGAGTGGTCCTACCATGTCGAGTCCCCATGTGGCGAATGGCCATGATAACGGTATGGTTTTGAGTTCTGATGCTGGGGCGTGCGGCCTGCTGGCAAACTTTTGGCAGGCGATGCAACGCCGCACGATATCCTCTGCGTTTCTCATGGCGGTTGGCCAACAGAATCCTGCACGAAAGGCTTTTGCCATGAGTGCTCGACTGCTGGCATGATGCCCGCAGGTTCCTTCGTGAATCTCCAGTAGAAGGGCTTTGTCGTCTTCTTCGTCTATGCACTTTTGGAGTACCTGAGAGATGTTGCGCTTGTATAGCTTTCTGTTGGTTACCGTGAATGCTTTAGATCGTCGACTGATGCGTCGAGCTTCTGCAACGTCTTGTGGTAGGGTGCCTTCAATTAGGAATCGAAGAAAAGGTCTTGCCCAGGCCGGGTCTTCGAGTGCTGCTAGTGCTTCAACTTCGATTTCTTGGCTGTTTGTAGCGTCAGCTGCAGTCGTTGCCGCCACCTGTGCTGGCTCATTTGTGTCGTCTTCTTCTGCGACTGCTTTGGGCTCCGCTGGCTTTTCTTTTATTGATCTCTGGTTGATGCTCTCGAGGAAAAAGCCCGGTGGTATTGGTCCTTGAGTCGATCCGATGTTCGCAAGTTCGTCGGCTTCTGTATTGTTTGCTCTGGGGATGTAGTTGAGTTCACAGCCGTCGAATCCTCCTTCTAGCATGTTGTAGAGCTTCTGGTAAGCTGCCATGTTGTCTGCGACTGCGTTACAGTCTCTCATCGCCTTCTGGACGACGAGGTTGGAGTCTCCATAGATCGATAGGCGAGTGGCACCGCAAGTTTTTGCCATGCGCATGCCGTGAATTAGTGCCTCGTATTCTGCTTCATTGTTGGAGGCGTTGCTGAAGATGATCCGGAGGATGTATTTGAGCTTCGTTCCTTTGGCGGAGACTAGGACGACGCCTGCTCCGGCTCCTTGCTGTCTTTTGGATTTGTCAAAGTACATCGTCCATGAGCTGGATAAGTCTGGGGGGCCTGGTGTTTGCACTTCTGCCCACTCGACGACAAGCACTGTGCTCATGACGCTGCTGCGTGCTGCTATGTAGAGATACAACTTTTCCCTTTCTTTAGGCACTGCCAAGATTGGTGGGGTAGAGAGGGTCTTCTTCAAGTCTGTGAATGCAATGTTGTATTCCTCGGTACACACGATTTTTTCTCCTTTTCTCAGCAGTTTGTAGAAAAGTAGGGTCCTTTCGCCTAGCCTACTGATGAAGCGGCTCAATGCTGCGAGCTTTCCTGTGAGCTGTTGTATTCCTCTGATGTTGGTTGGCCTTTGCATTTTGGCGATTGCTTGAACCTTTTCAGGGTTTGCTTCGATTCCTCGGGCAGAGACCATATACCCGAGTAATTTTCCGGCTGGGACACCGAACACACATGTTTTGGGGTTCAACTTGATCCTGTACTTGGTGAGGGCCGCGAACGCCTCGTGGAGGTCGTCGAGTAGTGTGTTTGCGCTGTAGGTTTTGATGAAAATGTCGTCTACATAGACCTGGACGTTCCTGCCGATCTGGTATCTCAGACATGCCTGCATCATCCGCTGGTACGTGGCTCGGGCATTTTTTAGTCCGAAGGGCATTGTTTGGTAACAAAATACTCCGTAGGGGGTGAAGAACGAGGTGTGCTCTTCGTCTTCTTCCTTCATCCTGATCTGATTGTATCCTGGGTATGCGTCGAGAAAGTATAGGAGGTCGCATCCTGCTGTGGAGTCGATTATTTGATCGATTCTTGGCAGGGGGAAGTGGTCTTTTGGGCAGTGCTTGTTGATAGGCCCATAGTCGACGCACATCCTCAGTACCTCGGTGTCCTTTTTAGGGACTAGGACTGGGTTTTCTATCCATGTTGCTTTCTTCGTCTCTCTGATGAACTGTGCGTCGAGTAGTCGATTGACTTCTTCTCCGATTGCTCTGCGATTGGGCTCTGAGAACCGTCGCAGTGCCTGCTTTACTGGCTTCGTGTTTGGCTTGATGTGGAGCGCGCGTTCTGCGAATTCTCGTGGTATCCCGGGCATGTCGGCTGGGCACCAGGCGAAAAATTTCCACTCTTCGCGAAGGAAGGTTATGAGGGCAGTTGCTTGCTCTTCAGGAAGTCGGTCATATACGTGGACTGTCTTCTCTGGGTCTGTTGGGTGTACTTGGTGTGTGATCGTGTCGCTGTCGACGCTAAAGTCGCGGCCAAATTCTTTTGTCTCGCTTTTGTCTGCCGGCGGAAATATGCTTTTGTCCGTCACCATGGCTATTTCTTTGAGGTGTTGTTGGGCTCCAAATGTGTCAGAGACTTTGTGGAAGTCGTGGTCACACTGGTCCGATTTGATGAAGCTTCCCTTGATTGTGATGATTCCTGCAGGTCCTGGCATCTTGAGCTTGAGATATGCGTAGTGTGGGACCGCCATGAACTGTGCGAACGCTGGTCGCCCGAGCATGGCGTGATACAGCGACTTCCAGTCGAGCACTTCGAACTCGAGTGCCTGTTTTGCGAAGTTGCGCTTGCTGTCGAAGATCACATCAAGCTGTATTGCTCCGATGGAGGTGGCTTCCTCGCCCGGGACTACGCCGTATATTGTGGTTCCTGACTTCTTCCAAACTAATCATGGGATGAACATCTTGCGTAGGGTGCTGGTGAAGATTATGTTTAAGCTGCTGCCTCCATCCATGAAGGTTCTGTCCATGTTGTATCCCCCAATTTGGGCTTCGAGGACCAAGGGTGCATGTCAGGGCCTTGGGACTGCAGGCGGGTGGTCGCTCTGTGAGAAAGTGATGCTGGTCTCCGCGCCATGCAACTTGTAGGTCTCTGTTGTTTTTAGGTCTTCGGCTGCTTCGGCCTGTGAGGTGTAGGCATCTTGCTTTGCTTTCGAGGTTCTTCCTTCTTGGATCATGCATATTCGTCTGTGGGACGTGGGGTACTACTCCTCTGCACTCGGTGTCGGTGACTGCGTGCTTCTTCGAGTGCGTTTGGCTTCATGCTGCTTCTCCTCCTTGAGGCTGTTGGCGAGTTCGGCGAATAGGCGACAGTCTCCCAGTGTGTGGCTTGATCTGAGGTGTCCTCGACTATCTTCAAAACAATGGATCGCGCAAGGTCCTTCCAGTTGCTCTTTAGCTGTGAGTTTGTTGGAGCCGGTGTGCCTTCTTTTCCTTGAGACTTGGAAGATCTGCGAGCGGTCTTCTGCTCGGCTGTGAACTCTTGGGTCGAGCTCTATCCCGTCGCGAGGTGATTGATTCTGGATGAAGTTGGCGAATTCGTCTGGCCTTCGATCTGGGTCGTAGTAATCTCCGGTATGGGTCTCGGAGTCGCTGTCTTGGCGTGCGGTGGGAGTCCGGGCGGCGGCGGGTCGTCGACTGATAGGCGAGCCTTCGGCCACGCGCCGCGACTCCTCGAGTGGGATTCTCAAGTAGCTTCCTTGTGCTTGTCATCTGGGTCGTCGGGTTCTATTCCGTCGGTGATGGATCTGACAGTAGTCGAGGTGCTGGACTTGGTTCGGCTGCAGGCTGGGTGATCCTGATGGGGCGATGGAGATGCTTGCGGCGAACTTGAATCTTTCGAGCGGACCAGATTTGGCTCCAGTCCTTGAGCCTTGATCTGTTGAGGTCGGGGCCGCCGAGATCGTGATTCCAACCTGTGTAGTTCCCACAGACGGCGCCAATTGACGGGGATGAACCCCGACAAATCCCATGGTCAGGGACCCTGGGTTAGTCATAGAAAAGGCACAGGTTGGAGGATACTCGTCGGCTAACAGGAGAAGCACTTCCTTCTCGATATTATTGCGTGAAGGGGCGATTACAATGGGGGCCGAGGCGAGTTCTCGCAAGGCTAAGATGAGTAGATGCTTATTGAGTTGTCCTGGACGTCTCCCCTCCTAGCCTTTATATACTGGGCTAGGTCTCGGGGAGTCCGTGCTAGGTTACAGTAGATGGTTTCCTAGTTCTAGTCTTGCCTTGTGCGCCAAGTTGCACCTTCCATGTTCATCGCGGACTCCTATGTCGATGCCTGGTTGGGCCAATTGTGGGCTTGTCGCAGCTTTCCAGCGGGCCTTCTGTCTTCACGTGCACCAGGTAGTCTCACATGTAGGAGTCGTGGGGTCACCCCCTCGTCAGCGGCTCCTTGCACCACTCGAAAAAGCTGCAGGCAACTGGGTAGAAGAACTCCCCGAAGTCCTGTGGAGCCTGCACACCACCCCCAACGCTTCAACCCAGTACACACTTTTCTTCATGGTATATGGGGCAGAAGCTGTGTTGCCCCATGACCTAAAGTTTGGACCCCCCCGGATCTCGGCCTACGAAGAAGAGGCAGAAGAAGCACTCCGGTATGATAAAGACACTGTAGACGAAGCTAGGGACACAACCATAGCAAGTTCAGAAGGATACCTAGACAAACTACGCACATACCAAAGCAGTCGCCTACGGACAAGAGCTTTCCGCAAAGGAGATCTTGTCCTACGACTAATACAAGAAAAAGTCCACAAGATTGCCCCGTAGTGGGAAGGACCCTTCATAATGTCGGAGGTCATAAGAGGAGGTGCATACATGTTGAAGAACCCGAAGACTGACGAAGACGTGGGAAACCCGTGGAACGTGGCCAACTTGCGGCTGTTCTACCCATAGTCTACCCATAAGCACTATCAGCATTATTGGTAGAAGCGCCAATCGGCAACTCATGTAAAACTCGAAGCAATAAAGGAAGGTGTTGCCCAAATATTACTACTTAAAGCACTCGGGGGCTCGAGCACAGCCCCCCCCCCCCCCGAGAGACGTTATTTCGCTTACGCGACGCTAGTCAAAGCACTCGGGGGCTCTAGCACAGACTCCCCCAGAGAGACGCTATTCTGCTTACACGACGCTACTTAAAGCACTCGAGGGCTCGAGCACAGACCCCCCCCCCCCCCGAGAGACGCTATTTCGCTTACGTGGCGCTACTCAAAGCACTTGGGGGCTCGAGCACAGACTCCCCCCGAGAGACGCTATTTCGCTTGCGCGACGCTACTTAAAGCACTCGGGGGCTCGAGCACAAACTCCCCATGAGAGACGCTATTTCGCTTGCGCGACGCTACTTAAAAGCACTTGGGGGCTCGAGCACAGACTCCCCCGAGAGAGGCTATTTCGCTTACGCGATGCTACTTAAACATTCGGAGGCTCGAGCACGAGTTTTTTCCGAACAGACATCGTCTCGCCCACGTAGCTTCACTCAAAATTTATTTCCCATCAGCACACTTTACTCCCCAAGAATAAGGATAAACCAGGCGTCGGACAAAGAAACTTCTTAGTCTTCACCTGATCACAAGTGATCGCCTAAAGACTCGGGGGCTACTCCCATCGGGAGCGCTACCGCGCACCCGATGAAGATCCAGAACAGCCGAGCAGTGGCAAGAAAGGATAGCATGATCGAATAAAGCTCACAGTCTACGTCCGACTCCAGTAGTCGAACGAAGACTCGGGGGCTACTCCCATCGGGAGCGCTGTCGTGCACCCGATAGTTTTCAAAGGACTCGAAGACAGTTCTCATTCAAAGGACTCGAAGACAGTTCTCGGTACAAAGGACTCGAAGACAGTTTTCATTACAAAGGACTCAAAGGCAGTTCTCATTACAAAGGACTCGAAGACAGTTCTCATTACAAAGGACTCGAAAACAGCTCTCATTACAAATGACTCGAAGACCTCAAATTACATATCAGAGACATATCAGCACAAAGTCTCCACCACACACCAAAGTATACAAAGGGACTCGAGCGGTTTCCAAAAGGATTACAACACCAATCATCCCAGGGAACCATGAATTCTACATGTGTGCTCATGCTGAGATAATTGGCACTTTCGGCCCACGTCTTGACGAGCATCATCACAGACAAAGTAAAAACTAAGCATGCGAAGCAGCAAGTCGCTGCCCTCCAGTTCTACAAGGTGCCTTGCCTACCCACGCGCCCATTTGACGGGTGGCTTGACGTCGAGCTCCTCCTTAGAACTAGAAGATCAAGCACCACCGGCCGAGGAGTCAGCCGAAGATGAAGCCACTGGAAAAGTAGACGAAGGATTCCTCGACCCACGAGAGCTGTCGCTGCTCGTTTCCTCCGAGTACGGACCCAGACGATTGCCACCAGCATCAAAAGCATGAACAGTAAGAGTATCTTCGTCATCAAAACGACAGTAAAGGCTATCCCCATCACGCAGGTTCAGCCGACGCAAAACGCCCTCCAGCCAGATTCAAGAAAAAATCAGGATCGAATTATCAACTTCCAGCTCTGCCAAAGAGGAAGATCGATCACACCCTTGAAGATGGAGCCAGAAACCCGTAAAATTGAGCTCAGAAACAATGGAGGCAAATAAGAACGGAAGAGGGATCCGGGTAGCGGTCTGACTAAGAACACGCAAAAGGGAATCATAGCGCCAAACGGCCTCCTCCACGGAAGAAGAGGAAGGCGCCGTCGTAGGTCCATGACGTCCACCGCGCGAAGTAAGAGGTGTGCAGCCACCATAGCCACGCTGACCACGACCTCGGCCAACCACACCGCCACCATGCATGGGCGCCATATCAAGATTAAGAAGAAGGAAAAGAGAAGAGAAGAGCAGATGCCAAGCCCAAGCAAACAAACAACAAGTATTTATAGCACAGCTCAAGGGTAAACCAGGAAAACACACAGAAGCCCAGGTGGCTCCATCATGAATTCAAAAACCAACACACTGAGCATTATGAATTCCAAGAAAAGATGCCTTTCCACGGTCAACACTCATTAAAGGACACATCAAATCTTGTGTGTTTCCCATACACGCCTTGGAAATCCAATGGGCAGCAGCAGCGCAGCGTCCAAGTCGTCATCATGACTGATCAGGAGATGCGACAGTTCGAAAACCAAGCAATGTCAACACATCGGCAACCAAAAGAGCAATTATTACGATTCTTACCCATGCAACGCCCCAAGAAGAATGATTCAAGATAAAAGAAATTGGAAAAATACACACTGGCAAAAACTACCTGTCTCTTGGTACCAAGTTTTCTGATTTTTTGATCCAATTTTTTTTACTCCCATCGGGAGCACCTTGCCTTCGCTAAAAACAGAGCAAGGCCTAAAACCTCGAGAGTTTGGGTGCTCCCTCACCCAGAAGACAAGATGTGCTCGAGTGATCACTCGCACCAATGGTAACCACGGCATCCACAGAGTTTTGGGTGCTCCCTCACCCAGAAGGCAAGCATGTACTCGAGTGACCACTCGCACATCTCCAGAGTTTTGGTGCTCCCTCACCCAGAAGATGACGACTATACGAGTGGCCACATTATTATTGACTCCTTTCTCGAGCTCACATAAAACTCCCCGAGTGACTACTAACAGCTTACTTGATTGTTTATTTCCAAGTGGGTGCATCTCTAATTAGGCTCTGTGCCTCTATAAAAAAATGATGTCTGGGTTGCGACTCGTTGTACCCAAATGCCACGCAAGCTTAGCGTGTAGGTAGGACCCTGATGGAAAGAGAGTGTTAATACTCTTCAAGCCTCGTTGGTTACCCCAAGTGCAGAGTGAGATATAGTGCAGCGGCAAGTTTTCCCTTGGCAAAGATACCAAGGTTTGTCTCCCGTAGGACTCCGAAGGATACAAGAAGGTGGTAAAGTGAACAATGGCGCCGAGGTTGCTAGCTTCACCTGGACCTGCACATAGATACAAATAACTTTGCTCCCAACGAGTACAGAGGAGTTGGCAATTCCTCCGGCCTTGCTGTTTACAAAGGATCAACGCAAGAGATAATAATAGTGGCAACTGAAAGTAAAGACTGAAAGTAATAAGGGTGTAAACAGTGATATGAAGATGGACCGGGGTCCCGTGATTTTCACTAGTGATGTCTCTCTCCCAAAATACGATAAAAGTGCTAGCGAGGTAAACAAATCACAGTTGGGCAATTGACAGGATTATGAAGGCACCGCAATGCTAACTATGCTGCAAAGAAAGGAAGGGCTCAAAAGCAATGGGCAGTACGCCAAGGTAAGTAGACCGAAATCCATCTGCATCTACTACGAATCATCCACCTTGAGATATCTATCCAGAACATCTCGCTGGTATTAAGTTGCGAATCCCACCCAAAGTGTAAAGCAACAGACAACTGCATTAAAAGAACTATGCGTAAAGTAAACAATCCTTGCACCCGCAGGTACAAGCACCGTTGTTTTATCCCTGGTGGCAGCAGCACATCCCCTAGTCTCATGTTTCTGTCACTCAAGCTAGACATCAAGGGGCTGAACCCACAATCGAGCATAACGCTCTCTCTTGGAGTTGCAAATAAAATACTTGGCCAAAGCAAATACCGAAACGAAGAACATGCAAGAATTTACTCAAGAACAAAATATAAAAGAGAAGAACCAAATAAATTACTCATCACAATCTGAACAGAGTCTCATAATCCATCAGATCCCAACAAACTCAGCATAGCAACAACAGAAATTACATAGATGCCTCGATCATGTGAGGCAGCTAACGACGACTCGAAAGTGGAAGCACAAAAGGGGGAGAGATAGATCACATACCTACTGCTCACGGACCCATGGTCCAAGGGAAACTACTCACGGTACATACGGGAGGCGTCCATGGCTATGGAGGGTCTCCCGGAGGGGGTAGCTTCTCCCGGCAGGGTGCCGGAGCAGCTTCTCCAGGCATCCCGGATCTAGAAACGGCGGCGTTGGCGGAACAGAGACGAGATCGCGAAAGAGGAGTACGTGTTAGGGGTATCCACCCCGAGGGGTAAATATAGGCGAAGGGGGGCGTCAAGAGGGGCCACGAGGCAGTCAGGAGGGTGCGTGGCGCGACCCAGGGTGGGGCCGCGCCACCTGGCCTCCTGGCTGCCTGGTGGTGGCCCTCCTTCCCTCCTTTGGTGCTTCTGGAAGCTTCCGTTGCGCTGATTTGTTATATATTTTTCCCGGAATTTTTGGAGCACTTTTAATGGGCGGAAAACCTGAAATAGAAAAACAGCAGAAAACAGAAACTGGCAACTGGGTGCACTAAGTTAATAGGCTAGTCCAAATAGGTTCAAAAGTGTATGAAAGTTCAAGCAAAACAAGGAAAAGTCACACAAAACATGCATGGAGCAAGCAGAAATTATAGATACGGTTGGGACGTATCAGGCCCCGCTGCGCAGTTGACCGGGCCAGGACTTGCCACAACGCGTATAGAGGAGTTGTCAATTCCTCCGGCCTTGCTGTTTACAAAGGATCAACGCAAGAGATAATAATAGTGGCAACTGAAAGTAAAGACTGAAAGTAATTAGGGTTTAAACAGTGATATGAAGATGGACCGGGGTCCCGTGATTTTCACTAGTGATGTCTCTCTCCCAAAATACGATAAAAGTGCTAGCGAGGTAAACAAATCACAGTTGGGCAATTGACAGGATTATGAAGGAACTGCAATGCTAACTATGCTGCAAAGAAAGGAAGGGCTCAAAAGCAATGGGCAGTACGCCAAGGTAAGTAGACCGAAATCCATCTGCATCTACTACGAATCATCCACCTTGAGATATCTATCCAGAACATCTCGCTGGTATTAAGTTGAGAATCCCACCCAAACTGTAAACTCAAAGAAACAGACAACTGCATTAAAAGAACTATGCGTAAAGTAAACAATCCTTGCACCCGCAGGTACAAGCATCATTGTTTTATCCCTGGTGGCAACAGCAGATCCCCTAGTCTCATGTTTCTGTCACTCAAGCTAGACATCAAGGGGATGAACCCACAATCGAGAATAATGCTCTCTCTTGGAGTTGCAAATAAAATACTTGGCCAAAGAAAATACCGCAACGGAGAACATGCAAGAATTTACACAAGAACAAAATATAAAAGAGAAGAACCAAATATATTACTCATCACAATCTGAACATAGTCTCATAATCCATCAGATCCCAACAAACTCAGCATAGCAACAACAAAAATTACATAGATGCCTCGATCATGTGAGGCAGCTCACGAGGACTCCAAAGTGGAAGCACAAAAGGGGGAGAGATAGATCACATAGTTACTGGTCACGGACCCATGGTCCAAGGGAAACTACTCACGGTACATATGGGAGGCGTCCATGGCTATGGAGGGTCTCCCGGAGGGGGTAGCTTCTCCCTGTAGGGTGCTGGAGCAGCTTCTCCAGGCAGCCCCGATCTAGAAACGGCGGCGGCGGCGGAACAGAGTCAAGATCGCGAAAGAGGAGTCCGTATTAGGGGTTTCCACCCCGAGGGGTAAATATAGGCGAAGGGGGCGTCGAGAGGGGCCACGAGGCAGTCAGGAGGGTGCCTGGCGTGGCCCAGGGTGGGGCCGCGCCACCTGCCCTCCTGGCTGCCTGGTGGTGGCCCTCCTTCCCTCCTTTGGTGATTCCGGAAGCTTCCGTTGCGCTGACTTTTTATATATTTTTCCCGGAATTTTTGGAGCACTTTTAATGGCCGAAAAACCTGAAATACAAAAACAGCAGAAAACAGAAACTGGCAACTGGGTGCACTGAGTTAATAGGTTAGTCCAAATAGGTTCAAAAGTGTATGAAAGTTCAAGCAAAACATGGCAAAGTCACACAAAACATGCATGGAGCAAGCAGAAATTATAGATATGTTTGGGACGTATCAGACCCCGCTGCGCAGTTGACCGGGCCAGGACTTGCCACAACGCGACTTCACTCCCGGAGTTTTCCATGCGCCTGCATGATAGAAATATGAGACGATAACGGACACGTTAAGGCTATTTGCTGGGGCCTGCGGCATTGATCCTATAAGACCTGCAGTGGCATCCTAGACACCGGTCGTTTCCAAGTTCGTGTCGAGGGACACGGGCTTGACTGGGCTACTGAGGTATTTTCCACTAGTGCAATTCACCAAGGCTCGACAAGTCGACTACCTTGGGCCCTTTCAGCTTATCATCCCTCGAATAAACTTTGTCATGGCTAAAACTGCCAACGACTCGCAGCCGCGCTGCGCATATGAAGGCAAAATGATGATGGATTCGAGTCCCTACGCGACTTTTCGAGTCCCCAAGGAACTCGGGGGCTACTGACGAGGGGGTGACCCCACGACTCCTGCGTGTGAGGATAACAAGTACGTATAAAGACGAAGGGCCTCATAGAAGCCTCAACAGGCCCTCGACTGGCCCACTCTAGGCACCGACGTAGGAGTCCGCGACCAATATGGAAGTCAAGACTTGGCATTCAAGGCAAGGCTAGAATTTGGTAATCATCCTTCTAACCTGGGACGGACTCCCTGAGACCCAGCCTAGTATATAAAGGCTGGGAGGGGTGACGGCTTAGGTCATCCAATCTACAATCAACACCCTCGGTTTTGAGCGAACTCGCCTAGACTTCCACTGTAATCGCCACCTCGCATAATATAATCGAGCAGGAAGTGCTTCTCCTGTTGGCCGATGAGTATCGCTAACCTGTTCCTTCTCTACGATCTAACCTAGGGTCCCTGACCATGGGATTTGCCGAGGCTAATCCTCGTCAAGCACCGTTATTTTCCCCCTTGTGGCAACATCACATCCCCTAGACTCATGTTTCTGTCACTCAAGCTAGTCATCAGGGGGCATGAACCCACAATCAAGCATAACGCTCCCTCTTGGAGTCACTACCTACTACTTGGCCAAAGAAATAAAGAACAACGGAGAACATCCAAGAATTACTCAAGAACAAAAATATAAAAGAGAAGAACCAAATATATTACTCAATCACAATCTGAACATAGTCTCATAATCCATCAGATCCAGAAAACTCGGCATAGCAACAGCAGAAAGAATTACATATGTGCCTTGATCATGTAGGGCAGCTCACAAGGTCAAATCCATGAAGAACAAAGAGGGGAGGAGAACATCACATAGCTATTTATCATGGACCCATGGGCCAAGGTGGACTACTCATGGATCATCCGGGAATCGTCCATGGTGGTGGAGAAGCTCCCGGAGGTCAATCCTCCCTCCGGCAGGGTGCGGGAAGAGGTCTTCTGGTGCTCCCGATCTTCGAAGCGCGGCAGTGGCAGAACAGAGGCGAGATCACGAAAAAGGGTTCTGTCTTTGGGGGTTTCGGGTCAAGAGATAAATATAGGCGAAGGCGGCCCCCTGGCGTGGCCCCACCCTAGGGCGCGCCGGGAGGGCGCCTGGGGCCCTGGTGGGTCCCCTCCGACCCCCTTCGGGTCTCTGGAAGGTTCTCGTACGCTGATTTTTTTATTGGATTTTTCCGCAATTTTTGGAGCATTATAAATACGGGGGAAACCTGAAATAGAAAACAACAGAAAATGGAAACTGACACTGAGGTGCACTGAGTTAATAGGTTAGTCCAAATATGACCAAAAGTGTATGAAAGTGTATCTAAAACATAGCTGTCGGGGATGTACCCCGGAAAATCCCATGGTCAGGGACCCTGGGTTAGTCATGAGAGGCACAGGTTGGACGATAGCTCGTCGGTTAACAGGAGGATACTTTCCTGCTCGATGTTATTGATTGGAGATGGTGATTACAGGGGAGCCAAGGCTAGTGCGAACAAGACTAGGGTTACAAACTGCGTATTGCTTGATCTCGGACGGCGGACAAGCGACACATGGGGCACGATTTACCCATCTTCAGGCCCCCGGAGGAAAAACCCTACAAGCTGCTTGTCTGATCTTGTATTGATGATGATGTACAGGGGTGCCGTGAGGGCTTTGGTAGAGAGAGATCTGTCTAGTCCTATGCGTGGGGATTGAGATCTTCTGTTGTGGTTGTTTAGAGAGGTGCCCACCCAGGTAGGGGTTTACAAGAGTCCTAGTTGACTACAAGTAGGAGTCCTTGTCTTGCGCCTCAAGTCTTCGGCTTCACGTCTTATTCCATCATGTCGGTGCCCACGAGTGGGCCTCTGGTGGGCTGCCAGCCATGACAGGCACCAGGCACCCTCTCGTAGAGGAGTCGTGGGGTCACCCCCTCGTCAGTAGCCCCCGAGTGCCTGGGGGATCGAAGAGTCGCACAGGGACTCGAATCTGCAGTAGTCGCCGTAGTGCGTGTCGGTCATTTGCTGATGAATGGTCGAAGATGTCATGAGTATGCTCCCGATGGGAGTATTTGGATGAAGCATCGAAATTGCATTCCGGTTCTTCTTCTTCTTTCATCGTCGGGTGGAGATAAGTTGCCCAGTCGAGTGGTCGTCGGATTTGCGTCAGCGCTCCTGATGGGAGTAGCCCCCGAGGCTATGTGCGACTCGTAGAGTCGCGCATAGACTCAAGTTGTTTTTAAGCTAACCATGTCGTTTCTTGTCAGCTGCGCGAGTACTGCTCGTCGGGTGCGCGTCAGCGCTCCCGATGGGAGTAGCCCCCGAGGCTATGTTCGACTGCTTGCAGTCGAGCATAGACTCAAGACGAGGAAGTGCTCGACTCGGGTCTTGCACGGTAGGCGTGACTTGTTATAGGGACCAGTCCTGGACGAGGAGGTTGGCATCGCCGCGTCACGAGGGCGCCCAGCCCCCGAGCATCTTCTGAGAAAAAAGGTGCAACTGTATTTAAGATGTACTTGCGCGATATACAAAAGAATTGTAAGGTGCATGATTTGTAGACATTGCACTTTTGTCGAGTGGACAATGTAGTAGCATATACGGTTTAAGCTTGTCTTGTTGTGAGTAGGACCTCCGGCAGCATACCCTTGCCGGGTAACAGGGACGCGATGCCAGACTTGTTGCACCCGGAGACAAGGGCGGCTTTTGGTACCCAGCCTCACTACTTTGACGAATGCAAATAAACAGCATATGAAACTGAGCATGATCCAAAAGATAGTCTTGTAGCCCTCAGATATTTCTGCACGACTGCGTAGTCGTCTTTGGCGATTGATCGAGAATATATATAGGTTTTGGAATCATAGCATATAAGAGTGTAAAAAAAACTTAGTTGTAGGATCGACGCGGCGGAGGATGTCGAAGATGAGCAGTCGAGCAGTGGACGATGAGCAGTCGACGAGGCGAGATTGGAGTCGATGTGACGGCAACTGCGACGTTAAGCCCCCGAGTGTTGAGGTGGCGGAGTTGCACGGCGAAGTCCTTGTGATGAATTTATCCGGTGAGTGACGAGAGGACTCGATGCGGCGATTCCTGCGCGATGAAGCTCGGTACGGGAGAGCCCATACAAAGGAGCTCGGCGCAGGATGATTTGTGTTCTTGGAGTCGACGGTGCGGCGAGTGACCGAGAAGGACTCGACGCGTCGGGCGGAGTCGACGTGACGAAGTTTCGCGGCGTGTATCCGCACTGGAGGCGATGAAGTTTATGTCGTTGTTGATGTCGAAAAAGTGCCAGCCCCCGAGCATCGAGTGCGCGTCGTGATTCGTCCGTGGATGGTGTAGAGGACGGAGTCAATGCCGCGGCCGTGGTCGATGTCGCGCCCGAAGTCGTGCGCAGCCTGATTCCGCAATCTGTTGTGGCGACGGTTGCGACTGCGTTTTTTTTCTTCTTCTTCGATCTGGATCTTCATAGTGAATCATTGTTGATGTTGTCGCCGAGTCGTCGAGTTGTCGATTGCTCTTCGTGTGTTGTTGTTGTAGCGGCTCAAGAAGATGTAGAAACATTGGTGAGTCATCCATGTCATGTCGAGTTGGAGTAGAAGCCTTGTGGGTCAAGATTTACCCGAATTCGCGATTGGAATTCGCGATCTTGCGTAGATCCAAAAACGCGTTGCAGTGCGAGAGCCTCCGACGGAGATCTAACCGTTGGAAGTTTCTGAAATTTTTTGTGCTGATGAGGGATTGAATGCCGCATGCTTTCACTGGAGGGATCTTCAAGTTGATGTCCGAGCCAATGTCAGGAATTTTCTTGCTGGATTCACGCGGAGTTCCCTCAGATTCCGAGAGTACTTCAGTGCGCGGGTCGCCGAGGGAGATCCAGCCGTTGGAATTTGCTGAAATTTTCACAGATTTTCGAAAAGTGGATTTCGCATCTTTCCACTAAAGGGATCTTCGAGATGAGCTCTGAGTCGCCGTCTCGAGTGCCCACAAAATAGACTTTTTTTTGTCCTGTAGGCTGCGCGTGAGCGCTTTTGTTGATGTCTATCTTCGAGTGACGCGCTCGAAAATTTTCTTCTTTTCTCCGTGAGCTTAATGTAGATCTTGATGTAGTTGTTGAAGAAGCCGAGGGATCCGAGCAGATCGGAACCTGCCCGAGTCATGGAGACAACAAGTGTTTACGGAGTCGCTGTCTTGACGGTTGCTAGTGACGAGGCCGCCGAGATCGCGATTCCAACCTGTGCGGTCCCCACGGACGGCGCCAATTGTCGGGGATGTACCTCGGAAAATCCCATGGTCAGGGACCAAGGCTAGGGTTATAGATTGCGTATTGCTTGATCTCGGAAGGCGGACAAGCGACACATGGGGCACGATTTACCCAGCTTCAGGCCCCCGGAGGAAAAACCCTACATGCTGCTTGTCTGATCTTGTATTGATGATGATGTACAGGGGTGCCTTGAGGGCTTTGGTGGAGAGAGATCTGTCTAGCCCTATGCGTGGGGATTGAGATCTTCTGTTGTGGTTGTTTAGAAAGGTGCCCCTGCCACGCTTTATATAGATAGCCAGGTAGGGGTTTACAAGAGTCCTAGTCGACTACAAGTAGGAGTCCTTGTCTTGCGCCTCAAGTCTTCAGCTTCACGTCTTATTCCATCATGTCGGTGCCCACGAGTGGGCCTCTGGTGGGCCGCCAGCCATGACACGCACCATGTACCCTCTCGTAGAGGATTCGTGAGGTCACCCCCTCGTCAATAGAAATATCACAAAAAATATGCATGGAGCAAGCATAAATTATAGATAAGTTTGGGATTTATCAACATCCCCAAGCTTAATTCCTGCTCATCCTCGAGTAGGTAAATGATGACAAGCATACTTTCTGTGATGACATGCCAACAAACATATAAGAACTTTTAAGTAAAGCAATCAAGATATGTAATTCAATTCAAGTCATAACAGGCAAGAGTCTATATTATAATTGAAACAAGCAACATAAGAACATTAAGGTGCAAGAGCTCTTGTTGTCCGTGACTCGAATGTCTCCAGATGGTGTTTGCGTGCAAGAAGTGGGAGATGAGAATACGAGAGAGAAAAAATATTTATTTGTTGAGAACTTAATCTACTAAAGTTTCACACCTAGTCTTCTTTGGAATCTTATCTCGACTCGTCTCCAGACCACTAGCGAGGTACAAGTCAATTTGATCCACTCCCTTTCGTTATTTTGAGCACTCATGCAATGGATGAGCGTAAGCACAAAAGTTGACACTTAGGATGTCAAAGAGAGATATAAGGTGGAGGAGGAAGACAAAAAGGTGTGAAAGGCTCACATCAATGAGGACAATCATAGGCGAGAGAAAGCCAAATAATAGATATGATGTGAGGAGTAAGGATTGTCATTCAACGGATGCACATACGAGCTAAGAAAAGCTCTCCAATGGATAACGCTCCCTCTTGGAGTTACTATCTGCTGCTTGGCCAAAGCAATAAAAAGCAACAGAGAACATGCAATAATTTCTCAAGAACAAAATATAAAAGGAGAACCAAATATATAACTCATCACAATCTGAACATAATCGCATAATCCATCGGATCCCAGCAAACACAACATAGCAACATCACAAAGAATTACATAGACGCCTTGATCATGTAGGGCATCTCACAAGGGATAAGAATTGAATCACAAGATTGGAGAGAAGACATCACATAGCTACTGGTCATGGACCCATGGTCCAAGGGGGACTACTCACGGCACATCCGGGAAGCGTCCATGGTGGTGGAGAAGCTCCCGGAGGTGAATCCTCCCTCCGATAGGGTGCCGGGAAGAGGTCTTCTGGTGCTCCCGATCTTGGAAGCACGGTGACGAGGATCGACCTCGGAAAATCCCATGGTCAGGGACCCTGGGTTAGATCGTAGAGAGCAGCAGGTTGGCGATACTCGTCGGGTAACAGGAGAAAGTACTTCCAGCTCGATTGTATTATGCGGGGGATATTACTGTGGAGGTCTAGGTGAGTTCGCTCAAGACCGGAGGTGGTGATTGAAGATTGGATGTCCTGAGCCGTCACCCCTCCCAACCTTTATATACTAGGCTAGGTCTCGGGGAGTCCGTCTCAGTTACAGGGACGATTGCCTAATCTAGCTTTGCCATGGATGCCAAGTCTTGCCTTCCATGTTGGTCACGGACTCCTAAGTCGGTACCTTGAGTGGGCCAGTCGTGGGCCTGTCGAGGCTTCCAGCGGGCCTTCTGTCTTCATATGCACCACGTATCCTCACACGCAGGAGTTGTGGGGTCACCCCCTCGTCAGTAGCCCCTGAGTGCCTGGGGACTCGAAGAGTCGCGCATGGACTCAAAGAGTCGCGCATGGACTCGAATCCATCATCGCTTACTTTCTCATGCGCAGAGCGGCTGCAAGTCGTTGGCTATTGACCATAAAAATGTTTATTCGAGGGATGATAAGCTGAAAGGTCCCAAGGTAGTCGACTGGTCGAGCCTTGGTGAATTGCGTTAGTGGAAAATACCTCAGTAGCCCAATCAAGCTCGTGTCCCTTGACACGAACTTGGAAACGACCGGTGTCTAGCAAAGCCCATGCCGCTGTAGGCCTTACAGGGTCAATGCCGCCGATCTCAGCAATCATCCTTAACGCATCCGTTATCGGCTCTACTTATTCATGCAAGCGCATGGAAAACATCGGGAGTGAAGCCGCGCTGTGGCAAGTCCCGGCCCGGCCGACTGTGTAGCGGGGTCCTACCTACGCGCTAAGCTTGCACGACATCTGGGGTGCAGCGTGTCCGCCAAGGCATCATTTTTTACAGAGGAACGGAGCCTAATTAGAGATGCACCCACTTGGAACAAAACATATCAAGTGGACTATTAGTAGTCACCCGCGGAGCCTTTGCGAGCTCAGGCGAGGAGTTGATAAGAGATGCACCCACTCGGATAGTCGTCGAGTGCGTGGGCCGATTTTCCTCCTGAGTATTAGCCGAGTCTTGCGAGTTCACTCGAATGCTTCGTTATCTTCTAGGTGAGGGAGCACCCGTACTCTGTAGATGTATCGTTTTTTGATAGTGCGAGTGACCACTCGAGCACGTTGTTGCCTTCTGGGTGAGGGAGTGATACGAGAGAGAGGATTGCTTGCCTCCCTTCGTTGGTTACCCCAAGTGGAAGGTAAGATGCAGCGTAGCAGCAAGTTTCCCTCGGTGAAGATACCAAGGTTGAGTATCGACCTGTTGGACTCCGACGATGATAAGTAGGTGTCAATGACGCACCTGACGTGGACATGCACACAACACAATTAACTTTCCTCCCAACGAAGTTTAGAGAGGTTGTCAACCTCTCTGGTCTTGTTGTTTACAAAGGATAAAAAACACAGGATAATGATAATGATAGCAACGGAAAGTAAAAAGAAAGAAAGTAAATGAGCGTGTAAACAGTGATGAGAATATGGACCGGGGTCCCGTGATGTTCACTAGTGATGTCTCTCTCCCAAAAGACGATAAGACTGCTATGCGAGGTAAACAAATTACAGAAGGGCAATTTACAGGATTATAAACGCACCGCAATGATAACTATGCTACAAAAGAAAGGAAGAGGTTCAAAAGCATGGGCAGTACGCCAAAATAAGTAGACCGAAATCCATCTGTATCTACTACTAATCATCCACCTTGAGATATCTATCGATAACATCTCGCTGGTATTAAGTTGCGAGCCCCACCCAAAGTGTAAACCCAAAGCAACAGACAACTGCATTAAAAAGAACTTTGCGTAAAGTAAACAATCCTTGTAACCGCGGTTACAAGAACCGTTGTTTTCCCCCTTGCGGCCACATCACATCCCCTAGACTCATGTTTCTGTCACTCAAGCGTGTCATCAGGGGGCATGTACCCACAATCGAGCATAATGTTCCCTCTTGGAGTCACTACCTACCACTTGGCAAAAGCAATAACTAGCAACGGAGAACATGCAAGAATTACTTCGGAACAAAAATACAAAAGATAAGAACCAATTATATTACTCTATCACAATCTGAACATAATCTCATAATCCATCAGATCCCATCAAACTCAGCATAGCAAAATCGGAACGAATTCCATATGTGCCTCGATCATGTAGGGCAGCTCACGAGGTCTAAACAATGAAGAATAAAGAGGGGAGGAGAACATCACATAGCTACTGATCACGGACCCATGGTCCAAGGTAGACTACTCACGGCACATTCGGGAAGCGTCCATGGTGGATGAGAGGCTCCCGGAGGTCGATCCTCCCTCCGGTCGGGTGCCGGGAAGGGTCCTGACGGTGCTCCCGATCTTGTAAGCGCGCCGGCGGAACAGAGGAGAATTTGAGAAATAGGTTTCTGTCTTCGGAGTTTCCCCGTGACGGAGAATAAATAGGCGAAGGGGGCATCCAGGGGGGCCACCAGAGGCCCAGGAGCCCCCCTGGCGCGGCCAGGCCCTTGGCCATGCCAGGTGGCCGCCTGGGTGCCTGGAGGTGGGCCCCTGGCCCTCCTTTGGGCTGCTAAGGTCTTCCGACACGCTGATTATCTGATTTTTCCCGGATTTTTGGAGCATTTTTTATATGGGGAAAACGGAACTAGAAAAACAGCAGAAAACAGGAACTGACACTGGGGTGCACTGAGTTAGTAGGTTAGTCCAAATATGATCAAAAGTGTATGAAAGTGTATCTAGATCATAGCAATATCACACAAAACATGCATGGAGCGAGCAGAAATTATCGATACGTTTGAGACGTATCAACATCCCCAAGCTTAATTACTTCTCGTCCTGGGGTAGGTAAATGATAATGAGCATAATTTCTATGGTGACATGCTAGCAACCATATAAGGACATGGAAAATTAAAGTAATCAAGGTATGTGATTCAATTCAAGTCATAACATGCAAGATTCTATATTAGCATTAAAGCAAGTAACAAGAGAACATTAGGTGCAAGAGCTCTCGCTGTCCGTGACTCGAATGTCTCCAAATGGTATTTGCGTGCAAGAAGGGGATAGGGAATACGAGAAAAAAGTATTTTTGGGTTGATAACTCAATCTACTAAAGTTTCACACTTGGTATTCTTTGGAATCTTATCTTGACTCGTCCCCACACCACTAGCCAGGTACAAGTCAATTTGATCCACTCCTTTCCGATATTTTGAGCACTCATGCAATGGATGAGCGTAAGCACGAGAGTTGACACTTAGGATAGCAAAGAGAGAATATGGTGGAGAAGGAAGTCAAAAAGGTGAGAAAGGCTCACATCAATGAGGACAATCATAGGCGAGAAGGCCAAATGATAGATATGATGTGAGGAGTAGGGATTGCCATGCAACGGATGCACATATGAGCTGAAAATCTCTCCAATGGAACTAGTGGGGGTGCATCTAACTTGCTCGCTCATGAAGACCTACAGCTCTTTTGAGGAGGCTCATCCTTGGAATATGCAAGCTAAGTTCTATAGTGTGCAGGTCCCCACATAGCTATATGCATGATCATCTCTATGGAGTACAAGGATAAGAGGATGTACTAGTGTGGATCTTTCATAAGGATAGTAGTGTTGCCCCTTTCTCTCTTTTTATTTATTTTTTCTCTTTTTTTGTATTTTTTTTGGTGGCCTCAATGGCTCTTTCTATTTAACTCTCATTTGTCCTCTTTGTGATCTTTTATTTTGTCCACTTTGGGATCTTTTCCTCACTTAAGGGAAACACTCTAATTACAAGAGGGTATAGAAGATCCTTCACACATTACAAGGTACTCAAATCATAAAGAAGATGCAGCTATCATGATGTATGCAATGTATGTCGCTGCCAGTGTAGCAGGAACATGTATGACATGAAGATCAAGTCATGAAGAGGTGGAAGTTGCATGGCAGTATATCTCGGAAAGGCTATGGAAATGCCTTGATAGGTAGGTATGGTGGCTGTTTTGAGGAAAGATATAGGGAGGTTTATGATGACAGAGCGTATCATGCTAAGGGTTTGGATGTACCGGCGAAGGTGGACGCCAACTCTCGGAGAGAGAAGGAGGAAATGCACGGCACATGAGAGGCTAGCAAATATGAGGAGGTGCAAGTGTCAACATTCAATACTTACATTAGTCCAAAGAACTAATGCACTTATTATCGGTAACTCTCAATCTAATGAGGAGGTTCACAAAGAGACAAGTACCCCGAGGAGGAGTGTATGGGGGTTTGGTTATCCTTGTGCATCCTCGACTCATGGTACGTGAGTGTACTCTAATATTCGACCCCTCGGAAGAGTAGTGATCCATCTAGTAGCTAGAGTTCTCAACTAGTTTTGTAGGTTTTGAAAATACACACGGATTGCCCAAAATATGACAACTATCACTAATAGTCTAGATCTCTTGACACCAAAAGATCAAACATTACTCACATCAATTTCTCAAAACTGTTGCAAGTTACTACTAAAATTAAATAGCAACCTCAATTACCTACTTTCAAGACAAGACATAACTAAGTGCAACAACCAACTCTCTTAACAAGATAAACATGAAAACTACAGAGAGTTCCAGCGACAAACTAAAAAAATACAAGGCCCTTGCTAAGATAAACTAAGACTAAAACTAAAACTAAACATGGCAGTAGCGACGAAAATATAAAGAACACACAACAGCAAAAAGATAGGCATGAATAATCCTATGATGTGTTCTAGATTTTGAAAGTGGAGTGTGTTTCTCTCCCACACAACGTAAGACGGGATCTAAGTTGTTATGAACAGCAAACAAAACTAAAGAAAACTAAAAATAGAACCTAAGAGAGAGACGCTCCAAGCATAGCACATAACGCATGAAGTGATAAAAATATAGTGACACGAAGGACGAATTGATGATTGTTGATGGAGAAGGGGATGCACAGGGGCATCCCCAAGCTTAGACGCTTGAGTCTCCTTGAATATTTTTATGGGATTCATGGGGGAATCCCCAAGCTTGAGCGCTTGACACTCCCGAATCTTCTTTCATCATCTTCCATCGCACACTTGAAAACTCCCTTCATGCACAACTCATCATAAGCTGATTAGAGAGGTTAGTGCCCTTAATAAATAATTTTCCCCACTGGATATAAAGATATTCTTGAAGAGATAGTGTTTATCAAGATTTCAAAAAGGTTTTTTCAAAGAAAAATCAAGCTTAATGTTTGCAAAAGTTAGCACAGACAAAACGTGGTGGAATCTGTGAAAAACAGAACAGCAGGTAGTAAAGAATTTTTTAGGGGCACTTCTTCAACTCAATTCAAAAAACTCAGAACATACGAAAGTTCCGTGATTGTATTGAGAAATCTGTGTAAAAAATTCAGATCAAACATATGAAATGGTGATTTATTCTTATTTTTCCCGTCACGAGGACAGAATCTGTTTTCTGGACAACATGTCACAACTTTCACTTCCCTTGTCATATGAGGCTATACTTGGCACAAAGCTTGAAAAATAAAGATACAATGATGTTGCTACAGTAGTAACAATCATCAAGACCACTAAAAACAGAAGTGAAAACATCTTGGGTTGCCTCCAAACAAGCGCTTTCTTTTACGCCTTTGAGCTAGGCATAAAGCAAAAGAAGAATCAAGTTTTATCAAGAGAAAGAGAATAGCTTGCCCGTGTAACAGACTCAAAAGGTAACTTGATTTTCTTTATAGGAAACTGTTCCATCCCCTTTTTGAGAGGGAATTGAAATTTTATATTCCCCTCTTTCATGTCAATGATAACACCAACGGTGCGAAGAAAAGGACGTCCCACGATAATTGGACATAAAGGTTCACACTCTATATCCATAATGATAAAATCAACGGGAACATAGTTGTCATTGACAATGATAAGAACATCGTCGGTCTTCCCCAAAGGTTTCTTTACAGAAGAGTCGACAAGGCGAACACCAAAAGAACATGAATCAAAAGGTTTCAATTCAAACATATCATACATTCTTTTTGGCATGACGGAGGTACTAGCTCCAACGTCACATAAAGCATAGCAAGAGAAGTTATTTAATTTAATTTTTATCATAGGGTCCCAACCATCATCTAGCTTCCTAGGTATGGAGGCTTATATCCTAAGCTTCTCCTCCCTAGCTTTGATAAGAGCATTAGTGATATGCTCCATGAAGGAAATATTAAGTGTGCTAGTGTGGGGATATCTAGACATTTTGTGTAATAAGCTGATAACTTCTGAGAGGGTGCAACTGTCAAAATCAATATCACTACTATCAAAGGTGGTAGTAGTGTCATCTATGCTCACTTGTTTGAAACCCTCTATGTTCATAGGAGTTTCTTCTTCTACCATTAATAGGTCCAATGGGACTAGGAGTGCATTGGGTGCTAATACTTTCAGTGTCCTCAATGATTTGTATAGTGGCAACCGTGTGGTGTGTAGGAAGGCTCTTAATTCTATCATCCTCCTCTTTTTCTCTAGCCCATATTTCTTTAAGTTTAGCCATCATCCTAATATTTTCATTGATTTGTAACTGGATAGCATTAATATGGGTGGCCTTGCTCTCCTCAAGGGGAGAGGTTCTAATTTTTAACATCTCAACATCAAGGGCTAAGTTGTCTACCTTCAAACAAAGATTCTCTAGTGTAGCTAGCTTTTCTTCCACATTCTTGTTGAAGGCTTTTTGGGTAGTAATAAAGTCTTTAAGCATACTCTCTAGTTCAGAGGTGGGGTTCTTGTTGCTAGGGTAAGTGTTGTTGTTCCCATAAGTGGATGAAAACGGTCTAGGATTACTAGCAAAGTTGCCCCTATAGGCATTATTATTAAAGTTGTTTCTAGCAATGAAGTTCACATCTACTTGTTCCTGAGCAACCAAAGAATTTAAGGGAACATCATGAGGATCAATAGAGGGTTGCTTGGTAAGTAGAGACATAATTAAATCAACTTTATCATTGAGAGAGGTAATTTCCTCGACAGAATTTACCTTCCTACCTGTTGGTGCGCGTTCGGTGTGCCATTGGGAATAGTTGGTCATCATCTCATCGATAAGTTTTTTGGCAGCACCAAGTGTAGTTGACATAAAGGTTCCTCCCGCGGCCGAATCTAACAGGTTTCGCGAGGTAAAGTTCAAGCGTGCATAAAAAGTCTGGATAACCATCCAGATAGTCAAACCATGTGTAGGGCATTTCTTAACAAGAGATTTCATACGTTCCCAAGCTTGGGCAACGTGTTCATTATCCAATTGCCTAAAATTCATAATGTTACTCCTCAATTGGATAATTTTAGTAGGTGGGTAGTACTTCCCAATAAAAGCATATTTTCTCTTATCCCAAGAATCTATGATATTCCTAGGCAAAGATTGAAACCAGATTTTAGCTCCGTCCCTCAAAGAGAAAGGAAAAAAGCTTGAGCTTCACAACATCACCTTCTACTTCTTTATACTTTTGCATATCACATAATTCAACAAAATTATTCAAGTGTAAAGCAGCATCATCTCCAGAACCCGAGAATTGATCTCTCATAACAAGGTTTAGTAAAGCAGGTTTAATTTCATAAGAGGTAGTTGAAGTGGCAGGTGTGGCAATAGGAGTGCAGATAAAGTCTTTGTTGTTGTGACTGGTGAAGTCACACAACTTTGTGTTTTCAGAGGAACCCATAGTAGCAGCAGGTGTGGCAGATTTTTTTGTAATTTTTGATAAAGGACACAAAGATAAAAACAGAAAGGTCAACTAACAAGACTAAAAAGTAAAGGTAAAAGATAGTGGGCAACTCCCCTATCTTATCACTCGGAGTTCCCGACAACGGCGCCAGAAATTCGCTTGATACGCGAGACAGGATTGCTTCTCGCCCTTCGTTAGTTACCCCAAGTGGAAGGTAAGATACAGCGTAGCAGCAAATTTCCCTCGGTGAAGATACCGAGGTTGAGTATCAACCAGTAGGACTCCGGCGATGATAAGTAGATGACAGCGGCGCACCTGACGCGGACCTGCACACAACAGAATTAACTTTGCTCCCAACCAAGTTCAGAGAGGTTGTCAATCTCTCCGGTCTTGTTGTTTACAAAGGATAAAAAACACAGGATAATGATAATGATAGCAATGGAAAGTAAAAGGCACGAAAGTAAATGAGCGTGTAAATAGTGATGAGAATATGGACCGGGGTCCAGTGATGTTCACTAGTGATGTCTCTCTCCCAAAAGACGATAAGACTGCTATGCGAGGTAAACAAATTAAAGAAGGGAAGTTGATAGGATTATAAACGCACCGCAATGCTAACTATGCTAGAAAAGAAAGGAAGAGGTTCAAAAGCATGGGCAGTACGCCAAAATAAGTAGACTGAAATCCATCTGTATCTACTACTAATCATCCACCTTGAGATATCTGTCGAGAACATCTCGCAGGTATTAAGTTGCGAGCCCCACCCAAAGTGTAAACCCAAAGCAACAAACAACTGCATTAAAAATAACTTTGTGTAAAGTAAACAATCCTTGTAACTGCGGTTACAAGCACCGTTGTTTTTCCTCTTGCGGCCACAACACATCCCCTAGACTCATGTTTCTGTCAGGGGGCATGTACCCACAATCGAGCATAACGTTCCCTCTTGAAGTCACTACCTACCACTTGGCCAAAGCAATAAATAGCAACGGAGAACATGCAAGAATTACTTCGGAACAAAAAATACAAAAGATAAGAACCAATTATATTGGTCTATCACAATCTGAACATAATCTCATAATCCATCAGATCCCATCAAACTCAGCATATAAAAAGCAGAAAGAATTACATATGTGCCTTGATCGTGTAGGGAAGCTCACGAGGTCTAAACCATGAAGAACAAAGAGGGGAGGAGAACATTACATAGCTACTGATCACGGACCACTGTTCCAAGGTAGACTACACACGGCACATCTCGGAAGCGTCCATGGTGGAGGAGAGGCTCCCGGAGGTCGATCCTCCCTCCGGCAGGGTGCCGGGAAGGGTCCTGATGGTGCTCCCGATCTTTGAGGCGCGGCGGCGGCGGAACAAAAGAGAATTTGCGAAATAGGGTTCTGTCTTCAGCGTTTCCCCGTGACGGAGAATAAATATGCGAAGGGGGGCAGCTAGGGGGGCCACCAGGGGCCCAGGCGCCTCCCTGGCGCGGCCAGGCCCCTTGCCGCGCCAGGTGGTCGCCTGGGTGCCTAGTGGTGGCCCCCTGGACCTCCTTCGGGCTTCTGGAGTCTTCCGACACGCTGATTTTTTATCTAATTTTTCCTGGATTTTTTGGAGCATTTTTTATATGGGGAAAAACTGAAATAGAAAAATAGCAGAAAACAGGAACTGGCACTGGGGTGCACTGAGTTAGTAGGTTATTCCAAATATGATCAAAAGTGTATGAAAGTGTATCTAGATCATAGCAATATCACACAAAACATGCATGGAGCGAGCAGAAATTATCGATACGTTTGAGACGTATGAGGGAGCACCCGAACTCTGTGGATGTATTTGCTCATTATAGGGGGGAATAGACACCCGTGGTCTCAACGTTTAGACCTTTCTCTGTTTTTAGCGAAGGCAAGGTGCTCTTGATGGGAGTAAAAATTTTGAAATAAGGTCAAAAAAATTTGGCACAAAGAGACAGGGAATCTTTACCGGGCTTGATTTTTACCAATTGTTTTTATCTTGAAAACATCCTTCTTGGGTTTTCGCGAGGATAAGCATCGTAATAATCCTTTTGGTGATCATTGTGATGACAACGGTTGGTCTCCGAACCGCCACATCTTCTGGACAGCCATAATGATGCCTTGGATGTTGCTCTGTAGTCCTGCTCTTCTGCTGCCCGTTGGGTTTTCGAGGCGTGCGTGGGTGATGTCACGAGAGTTTACTTCTCGCCCCTCGTTGGTTACCCAAAGTGTAAGGTTGAGATGTAGACAACAACAAATTTCCCTCAGTGAAGATACCGAGGTTTGTCTCCAGTAGGACTCCGGCAACGACAGGAAGGTGACAACGGCGCCAGAGATTAGCGGTTGTCGTGGACCTGCACACACAACAGATAACTTTGCTACCAACGAGTACAAAGGGGTTGTCAATCCCTCCGTCCTTGTTGTCTACAAAGGATAAAACGCACGGGATAATAATGATAGTGATAGCAACGGAAAAGTAAATACTGAAAGTAAATTGAAGGTGTAAACAATATTGGAAATATGGACAGGGGTCCTATGATGTTCACTAGTGATGTCTCTCTCCCAAAAGACGATAAAATAGCCATGCGAGGTAAACAAATTACAGCTGGGCAATTGACAGGATTATGTGCGCAAACGAATGCTAATTATGCTATAAAGAAAGGAAGAGGCTCAAAAGCATGGGCGGTACGCCAAGACAAGTAGACCGAAATCCATCTGCATCTACCTACTAATCATCCACCTTGATATATCTATCTAGAACATCTCGGTGGTATTAAGCTGCGAATCCCACCCAAAGTGTAAACTCAAAGCAACAGACAACTGCATTAAAGAACTTTGCGTAAATTAAACAAACCTTGCACCCGCAAGTACAAGCACCGTTGTTTTCCCACTTGTGGCAACAGCACATCCCCTAGACTCATGTTTCTGTCACTCAAGCTAGTCATCGGGGGGCATGAACCCACAATCATGAATAACTCTCCCTCTTGGAGTCACTACCTACTACTTGGCCAAAGAAATAAACAGCAACGGAGAACATGCAAGAATTACTCAAGAACATAAATATAAAAGAGGATAATCAAATATATTACTCAAACACAATCTGAACATAATCTCATAATCCATCGGATCCCAGAAAACTCAGCATAGCAGCAGCAAAAATATTACATATGTGCCTCGATCATGTAGGGCAGCTCACGAGGTCTAATCCATGAAGAACAAAGAGGGGAGGAGAACATCACATAGCTACTGATCATAGACCCATGGTCCAAGGTGGACTACTCACGGATCATCCGGGAAGCGTCCATGGTGGTGAAGAAGCTCCCGGAGGTGGTTCCTCCCTCCGGCAGGGTGCTGGGAAGAGGTCTTCTGGTGCTCCTGATCTTGGAAGCGCGGCGGCGGCGGAACAGAGGAGAGATCGCGAAAAAGCGTTCCCGTCTCGAGGTTTTTGCGTCACGGGGAATAAATAGGCGAAGGGGGGCAACCAGGGGATCCACCAGGGGTCCAGGCGCCCCCCTGGCGCGGCCCCACACTAGGGCGCGCCGGGAGGGCTCCTGGGGCCCTGGTGGGTCCCCTCTGCCCCCCCCCCCCCTCGGTGATTCCCGAAGCTTCCTGTACGCTGATTTTTTATTGGATTTTTCCCGAATTTTTGGAGCACTTTTAATATGGGGGAAACCTGAAATAGAAAAACAGCAGAAAACAGGAACTGACACTAGGGTGCACTGAGTTAATAGGTTAGTCCAAATATGATCAAAAGTGTATGGAAGTTCATCAATATCATAGCAATATCACACAAAAGAGGCATGGAGCAAGCATAAATTATAGATACGTTTTGGACGTATCAACATCCCCAAGCTTAATTCCTGCTCGTCCTCGACTAGGTAAATGATAAAAGCATAATTTCTGTGGTGACATGCTAACAACCATATAAGAACTTTGTAAGTAAAGCAAGCAAGGCATGTAATTCAATTCAAGTCATAACAGGAAAGAGTCTATATTTAGTATTGAAACAAGCAAGATAAGAACATAAAGGTGCAAGAGCTCTCGTTGTTCGTGACTCAAATGTCTCCAAATGGTGTTTGCGTGCAAGAAAGGGGATAGGGATATACGAGAGAAAAAAGTATTTTTGTGTTGAGAACTCAATCTACTAAAGTTTCACACTTAAGATTCTTCTTTGGAATCTTATCTTGACTCGTCCCCAGACCACTAGCCAGGTACAAGTCAAAATGATCCACTCCTTTTCGACATTTTGAGCACTCATGCAATGGATGAGTGTAAGCAAGAAAGTTGACACTTAGGATGGCAAAGAGAGAATATGGTGGAGGAGGAAGACAAAAAGGTGAGAAAGGCTCACATCAATGAAAATCATAGGCGAGAGATATCCAAATGATAGATATGATGTGAGGAGTAGGGATTGCCATGCAACGGATGCACATATGAGCTAAAAGCTCTCCAATGGAACTAGTGGGGGTGCATCCAACTTTCTTGCTCAAGAAGACCTAGAGCTCGTTTGTGGAGGCTCAAAATTGGAATATACAAGCCAAGTTCTATAGTGTAAAGGCCCCACATAGCTATATGCATGAATGATAATCTCTATGGAGTACAAGATATAAGAGGGAGTACGAGTGTGGATCTCTCAAAAGTAATATTAGTGTGCCCCTTTCTCTCTTTTTATTTCTTTTTTCTCTTTTTTCTTTTTTTTGGTGGCCTCAATGGCTCTTTCTATTTCTCTCATTTGTCCTCTTTGGGATCTTCTAATTTTGTCCTCTTTGGGATCTTTTGATTTGTCCACTTTGAGATCTTTTCCTCACTTTAGGGGCAACACTCTATATATCACAATACGTATGGAAGATCTTTCACACTTTACAAGGTACTCATATAATAAAAAAGATGTAACTATCATGATGTATGCAAATGTATGCCTCTGCCAGTGTACCAAGATATGCAATGATACTAGCGCGTCATGTAGCAATGATTAGGGCAAGGCCCAACTAGCATGCGGCTCCTCGATCAAGCAAGTAGCATGTATGACATGAAGATCAAGTCATGAGAAGATGGATGTTTCATGGCAATATATCTCGAAAAGGCTATGGAAATGCCTTGGTAGGTAGGTATGGTGGCTGTTTTGAGGAAGGATATAAGGAGGTTTATGATGACAGAGCGTATCGTGCCAAGGGTTTGGATGTACCGGCGAAGGTGGACGCCAACTCTCGGAGTGAGAAGAAAGCAATGCACGGCACAAGAGAGGCTAGAAAAATATGGGAAGGTGGAAGTTTCAACTTTCGAATACTCACATTAGTCCGAAGAACTCATGCACTTATTATCGGTAACTCTCAATCTAATAAGGAGGTTCACAAAGAGACAAGTACCCCGAGGAGGAGTGTATGGGGGTTTGGTTATCCTTGCGCATCCTCGACTCATGGTATGTAAGTGTACTCTAATATTCGACCCCTCAGAAGAGTAGTGATCCATCTAGTAGCTAAAGTTCTCAACTAATTTTGTAAGTTTTGAAAATAAAAACGGATTGCCCAAAATACGACATCTATCACTAATAGGCTAAAGCTCTTGACACCAAAAGTCCAAACATTACTCAAAACAATACCTCAAAACTATTGCAAGTTAATACTATAAAAGAATAGAAACCTCAATTACCTACTTCAAGTCAAGACACAAAACTGAATGCAACAGGCAAAACTCTCTAAACAAGATAAACATGAAAACTCAAGAGAGTTCTAGCAACAAACTAAACAAGAGCTCTTTAAAAAGATAAGCATGAAAACTAAGAGCAAAACATGACAGTAGCTATGAAAAATATAAAGAACACACACAACAAAGATAAGCATGAAAAGTCCTATGTTGTGTTCTAGATTTTGGAAGTGGAGCGTGTTTATCTCCCACACAAAGAAATCTGGGTTCTAACTTGTTATGAACAGCAAGCAAATCCAAAGAAAACTAAAAAGAAAACCTAAGAGCGAGACGCTCCAAGCATAGCACATAATGCATGAAGTGATAAAAATATAGTGAAACGAGAGACGAAATGATAATTATTGATGGATAAGGGGATGCACGGGGGAATCCCCAAGATTAGACGCTTGAGTCTCCTTGAATATTTCTTGGGGTGCATGGGGGCATCCCCAAGCTTGAGCGCTTGACATTCCTGAATCTTCTTTCATCATCTTCCCTCGTACACTTGAAAACTCCCTTCATACATAACTCATCATAATCTGATTAGAGAGGTTAGTACCCATAATAAAATATTTTTTCTCTACTGGAAATCAAGATATTATTGAAGGGCTACTGTTTGTCAAGATTTCCAAAAAAAATTTGCAAAGAAAAAGCAAGCTTAAGGTTTGCAAAATGAGGAAAAGGCAAAACAGGACAGAATCTATGAAAAACAGACCAGCAGGTAGTAAAGAATTTTTTAGGGATACTTCTGCAACACAAATCAAAAAAATCAGAACATACGAAAGTTTCGTAATTGTATATAGCACGCTGTGTAAAAAATTCATCTCAAAAAGATGAACTGGGATTTTTCTTGTCACGAGGACATAATCTGTTTTCTGGACAGCATGTCACAACTTTCACTTCCCTTGTCATATGAGGCTATAAAAGGCACAAAGCTTGAAAAGTAAATATACAATGATGTTGCTACAGTAGTAACAATCATCAAGACCACTAAAAACAGAATAAAAACAAAAAGGAAATCCTAAATTCGTTGCGGGCTGCCTCCCCAAGGCACTTCTTTAAAGCCATTAGCTTGGCTTAATGCAAATAGATCAAGTCTTTTCAATAAAATAACTAGCCCGTGTGACGGACTCAAAAGGCAACTTAATCTTTTTCCTAGGGAAGTGTTCCATCCCTTTCTTGAGAGGGAATTGGAATTTTATAATCCCTTCTTTCATATCAATAACAGCACCAATGGTGCGAAGAAAAGGACATCCCAAAATAATTGGACAAGAAGGTTCTCATTCAATGTCCATAATAGTAAAATGAACGGGAACATAATTGTCATTGACAATGATAAGAACATCATCTATCTTCCGCAAAGGTTTCTTTACGGAAGAATCAATGAGACGAACACCAAAAGAACAAATATCAAAAGGTTTCAATTCAAATATATCATACATTCTTTTGGGCATAACAGAGGTACTAGCTCCAACATCACATAAGGCATAGCAAGAAAAGTTATTCAACTTAATTTTAATCATAGGATCCCAACCATCTTCTATCTTTCTAGGTATGGAGGCTTCTACCATAAGCTTCTCCTCCCTAGCTTTGATAAGAGCATTAGTGATATGCTCCGTGAAGGCAAGATTAAGTGTGCTAGTGTGGGGGTCTCTAGACATCTTGTGAAGGAAATGGATAACTTCAGAAAGTGTGCAATTATCAAAATCAAGGTCACTACTATCAAGTAAAGTGGTAGTGGTGTCCTTTAGGCTCACTTGTTTGGTAGCTTCTATAGTCATAGGAATTTCTTCTTCTACGGTTGAGGTCATAGCATCACCATTAATAGGTCCTATGGGACTAGGGGTGCATTGGGTGCTAAGAGTTTGGATATCCTCAACCACTTGGATAGTAGCAACAGTATGGTTTGTAGGAAGGCTCTTAATTCTATCTTCTTCCTACTTTTCTCTAGCCCATCTCTCTTTAAGTGTAGCCATCATCCTAATGTTCTCATTAATTTGCAATTGAATAGCATCCATAGGAGTGTCCTTCCTCTCTTCAAGGGGAGAAGTTCTTATTTTAAGAAATTCTACTTCGTGGGCTAAATTGTCTACCTTCGACAAGAGGTTATCTAGTTTGTCTAGTTTTTCCTCTACACTCTTGTTGAAGGCTTTTTGGGTAGTGATAAAGTCTTTAAGCATACTCTCTCATTCAGAAGTGGAGTTTTTGGTGCTAGGATAAGTGTTGTTGTTCCCATAGTTGTTGGGGAACGGCCTAGGATTGCTACCAAAGTTACTCCTATAAGCATTGTTATTGAAATTGTTTCTAGAGATAAAGTTCACATCTACTTGATCTTGAGCAATCAAAGAATTTAAAGGTACATCTTGAGGATCAATAGGAGATTGCTTGGTAAGTAGAGACATAATCAAGTCAACTTTTTCATTTAGGGAGGAGATCTCCTTGACAGAGTTTACCTTCCTACCTGTTGGAGCTCTTTCGGTGTGCCATTGGGAATAGTTGGTCATCATCTCATCGAGAAGTTTTGTGGGAGCACCAAGTGTAGTTGACATAAAGGTTCCTCCCTCGGCCGAATCTAGCAAGTTCCGCGAGGTAAAGTTCAAGCCTGCATGAAAAGTTTGGATAACCATCCAAGTAGTCAAACCATGCGTAGGGCAATTCTTAACAAGAGATTTCATGCGTTCCCAAGCTTGGGCAACATGTTCATTATCCAATTGTTTAAAATTCACAATAAAGCTCCTCAATTGGATAATCTTAGCAGGGGGATAGTACTTCCCAATAAATGCATCCTTGCACTTATCCCAAGAATCTATGCTATTCCGAGGCAAGGATTGAAACCATATTTTAGCTTCGTCTCTCAAGGAGAAAGGAAAAAGCTTAAGCTTAACAATATCACCATCTACTTCTTTGTACTTTTGCATATCACAAAGCTCAATAAAATTATTTAAGTTCAAAGCAGCATCATCTCTAGCACCAGAGAATTGATCTTTAATAACAAGGTTCAACAAAGCAGGTTTAATCTCATAAGAAGGTGCTGAAGTAGCAGGTGTAGCAATAGGAGTGCAGATAAAGTCACTGTTGTTGTGACTAGTGAAGTCACACAACTTGGTGTTCTCAGAGGAACCCATAGTAGCAGCAAGAAAGATAACTGTTTTTTTATTTTTGATAAAGGACACTAAAGCAAAAACTGAAAGGTAAACAAACAAGACTAAAAAGCAAAGATAAAAGATAGTGTGCAACTCCCCTATCTTGAAGTGCGGAGCCCCGGAAACGGCGCCAGAAATTGCTTTGATGTCACGAGACTTTACTTCTCGCCCCTTGTTGGTTACCCAAAGTGGAAGGTTGAGTTGTAGACAGCAGCAAATTTCCCTCAGTGAAGATACCGACGTTTGTCTCCAGTAGGACTCCGGCAAAGATAGGAAGGTGACAACGGCGCCAGAGATTAGCGGTTGTCGTGGACCTACACACACAACAGATAACTTTGCTCCCAATGAGTACAAAGGGGTTCTCAATCCCTCCGGCCTTGTTTTTTACAAAGGATAAAACGCACGGGATAATAATGATAGTGATAGCAACGGAAAAGTAAATACTTAAAGTAAATTGAAGGTGTAAACAATATTGGAAATATGGACCGGGGTCCTATGATGTTCAATAGTGATGTCTCTCCCCCAAAAGACGATAAAATAGCCATGCGAGGTAAACAAATTACAGCTGGGCAATTGACAGGATTATGAGCGCAAACCAATGCTAATTATGCTATAAAGAAAGGAAGAGGCTCAAAAGCATGGGCGGTACGCCAAGACAAGTAGACCGAAATCCATCCGCATCTACCTACTAATCATCCACCTTGAGATATCTATCCAGAGTGTAAACTCAAAGCAACAGACAACTGCATTAAAGAACTTTGCGTAAAGTAAACAATCCTTGCACCCGTAAGTACAAGCACCGTTGTTTTCCCCCTTGTGGAAATAGCACATCCCCTAGACTCATGTTTCTTTCACTCAAGCTAGTCATTGGGGGGCATGAACCCACAATCATGCATAACGCTCCCTCTTCGAGTCACTATCTACTAGTTGGCCAAAGCAATAAACAGCAACGGAGAACATGCAAGAATTACTCAAGAACATAAATATAAAAGAGGAGAATGAAATATATTACTCAAACACAATCTGAACATAATCTCATAATCCATCGGATCCCAGCAAACTTAGCATAGCAACAGCAGAAATATTACATATGTGCCTCGATCATGTAGGGCAGCTCACGAGGTCTAATCCATGAAGAACAAAGAGGGGGGGAGAACATCACATAGCTACTGATCATAGACCCATGGTCCAAGGTGGACTACTCACGGATAATCCGGGAAGCGTCCATGGTGGTGGAGAAGCTCCCGGAGGTGGTTCCTCCCTCCGGCAGGGTGCCGGGAAGAGGTCTTCTGGTGCTCCCGATCTTGGAAGCGCGGCGGCGGCGGAACAGAGGAGAGATCGCGAAAAAGGGTTCCCGTCTCAGGGTTTTTGCGTCACGGGGAATAAATAGGCGAAGGGGGGCAACTATGGGAGCCACCAGGGGTCCAGGCGGCCCCCTGGCGCGGCCCCACACTAGGGCGCGCCGGGAGGGCGCTTGGGGCCCTGGTGGGTCCCCTCTGCCCCCCCCCCCTCGGTGATTCCCGAAGCTTCATGTACGCTGATTTTTATTGGATTTTTCCTGAATTTTTGGAGCACTTTTAATATGGGGGAAACCTGAAACAGAAAAACAGATGAAACAGGAACAGGCACTGGGTTGCATTGAGTTAATAGGTTAGTCCAAATATGATCAAAAGTGTATGGAAGTTCATCAATATCATAGCAATATGACACAAAAGAGGCATGGAGCAAGCAGAAATTATAGATACATTTTGGACGTATCAGTGGGAAACATGCGATATTTGATGCATCCTTTATTGAATTGTGCTTGATGTGAAGGGGCATCTAGTCTTGGAATTCGTAGCGCCAAGCGCGTTTGGTCTTGAATTAATGATGACGCCGTTTGGGTTTCTGCGTGTTTTCCTTTCTTGGCCCTAGGTTGTGCTATAAATACAAGTTTTTATTTTCCTGGGCTCGGCATGTGTTCTTCTCCCATCTCTTCCTTCTCCTTCTTCATGATATGGCGCCCAACTGTGGTGGTGGCGTGGTTGGCCGAGGTTGGGGCCTACGTGGCCGTGGTGGACGCACACCTCGCTCTTCGTGTGGTGGACGTCGTGGAGCTACGACATCGCCTCCCTCTTCTTACGTGGAGGAGGGTGTTTGGCGCTATGATTTTCTTCTGGGTGTTCTTAGCCGGACCGCTACTCGGATTCCTCTTCCATTTTCATTTGCCTCCAATATTTTTGAGCTCGATTTGAGGGGTCTGAGGCTCCAACTTCAAGGGTGTGCTCGATCTCCCTCGTGGGTGGAGCTGGAGGTTGATAATTCGTTCCTGATTTTTCATGGATCTGGCTGGAGGTCCTTTTCTCGACGGCTGAATTTGCGTGATGGGGATAGCCTTTGTTGTCGTTTTGATGGAGAAGATACTCTCGTCGTCCGTGCTTTTGATGTCGTGGCAATCTCCCGGACCCGTACTGGGAGGATTCGAGCAGCACTGGTTCTGGAGAGTCCAATGGTGCTTCAGCTTCAACTTCTTTGTCTGTGGACTCCTCGACTGGTGGTGCTTGCTCTTCTAAATCTAGGGAGATCTTGGACGCCAAGCCATCATCCAAGCGGGTGCGCTAGTAGGCAAGGTCACCAGGCTCAGGAAGGTGTCGAGTTTCTCTTAGCAGGCTTAGTTTTTTACTTTGTCTGTGATGATGCCCGTCAAGACGAGGACCAAAGTGCCAATTATCTCAGCATGTGCACACATGTAGAAATCATAATTCCTTGGTCTTGTTTTGGTCTTGTGGTCCTCTGATGTTTATTAGGGCTTTTGTTTTTTGGTACTGAGCCTTGAATCACTCTGATATGTAATTTGTGCTATCTTCGGGTCCTTTGTAATGGAAACTACCTTTGAGTCCTTTTTTAAAGGAAACTACATTCGAGGCCTTTGTAATGGGAATTGTCTTCGGGTCCTTTGTAATGGAAACTTCCTTTGAGTCCTTTTGTAAAGGAAACTACCTTCGAGTTCTCTGTAATGGAAACTGCCTTCGAGTCCTTTACAGTGGGGACTGCCTTCAAGTTCCTTGTAATGGAAACTTTCTTCGAGTCCTTTGCAGTGCTACCGGGTGCGCGACAGCGCTCCCGATGGGAGTAGCCCCCGAGGCGACGTTCGACTTGTAAAGTCGGACATAGACTTTGAGCTTTATTCATTCATGCTGGCCCTTCTTACGGCTGCACTGTTGTTCCAAATTTCATCGGGTGCACGGCAACGCTTCCAATGGGAGTAGCCCCCGAGTCTTTAGGTGATCACTTGTGATCGGGTGAAGACTAAGAATTTTCTCTGTCCGATGTCTGCTTTATCCTTATCTTTGGGAAATAGATTGTGTTGATGCGGAAAATTTTGAGTGAGGTTATGCGGGTGAAGTAATGCCTCTCGGGGGAAGTTTTTTCTTGAGCCCCCGAGTGCTGTAGGTGTCGTCATGTAAACGAAATAGAGTCTCTCGGGGGGAGTCTACGCTCGAGCCACCGAGTGCTTTAATTATCGTCGCGTGAGCGGAAATAGCGTCTCTCGGGGGGGCGAGTCTACGCTCGAGCCCCCGAGTGCTTTAATTATCGTCGCGTAAGAAAAATAGCATCTCTCGGGGGGAGTCTGCGCTCGAGCCCCCGAGTGCTTTAAGTAATATTATTTGTGTGACACCTCATTTATTGCTTTGAGTTTTTACATAAGTTGCCAATCGGTGCTTCTGCCGATACTGTTTTGCTGGTAGAAAGTGCCTACGGGAAGTCTTTATGGGTAGAACAGGCGCAGGTTTTCCACGTTCCACGGATTTCCCACGTCTTCGTCGGTCTTCAGGTTCTTCAGCCTATATGCTCCTCCTCCTATGACCTCCGAGACTATGAACGGTCCTTCCCACTGCAGGGAAAGCTTGTGGACTTTTTCTTGTATTAGTTGCAGGACAAGATCTCCTTTGCGGAAAGTTCTTGTCCGCAGGCAACTGCTTTGGTATGTGCGTAGTTTATCTTGGTATCCTTCTGAGCTTGCTATAGTTGTGTCCCTTGCTTCGTCTGCGGTGTCTTTATCATCCCGGAGTGCTTCTTCTGCCTCTTCCTCTTCGTATCCCGAGATTCTGGGAGCTCCGAACTTTAGGTCGTGTGGTAGCACAGCTTCTGCCCCATATACCATGAAAAAATGTGTGTACTGGGTTGAGGCGTTGGGGGTAGTGCGCAAGCTCCATAGGATTGCAGGGAGTTCTTCTACCCAGTTGCCTGCAGCCTGTTCGAGTGGTGCAAGGAGTCACTTTTTGATTCCTCCGCACACTAAGTTTTTTGCCTTTTCCACCTGTCCGTTGGACTGTGGTTGCGCGACCGATGCGTCGTTGATCTTGATGCCCAAATCTTGGCAGAGGTTCTGAAATTCTGCTGCTGTGAAGTTTGTACAATTATCTCTGATGATGTTATGTGGTACGCCGAATCGGAAGATGGTGGACTTGATGAAGTTAACTGCCGGGAGGGCTATTGAGCTTGTGATTGGTACTGCCTCAATCCACTTGGTGAACTTGTCCACTGCTACTTGGAGATGTGTTCGACCTCCTTTTGAGGATTTCTTGACTGGACCCACCATGTCGAGTCCCCAAGTGGCGAAAGGCCAGGATAGTGGTATGGTTTTGAGTTCAGATGCTGGAGCGTGTGTCTTGATGGCGAAATTTCGCACGATGTCTTCCGCGTGTCGCATTGCGGTTGGCCAGTAGAACCCTTCTCGAAAATCTTTGGCCACGAGTGCGCGACTGCTCGCGTGGTGCCCGCAAGTGCCTTCGTGGATCTCGAGTAACAGGGCATGGCCGTCTTCTTCCTCGATGCACTTTTGGAGGACCTGAGAAATGTTGTGCTTGTAGAGTTGTCCGTTGATTACTGTGAATGCTTTAGATCGCCGACTGATGCGTCGGGCTTCTGTAACGTCTTGCGGCAAGGTGCCTTGAATTAGGAATCTAAGGAATGGTTTTGTCCAAGCTGGGCCTTCGGTTCCAGCTGGCTTTGCCTCCTCGACTGCTTTGTTGCCTTTTTTATCAGCGGTTGAGTTCGCAGTCGCCACTTGCGCTAGTTCACTTGTGCTGTCATCCTCTGCGGCTGCTTCTGGCGTGAGTGCCTTTGTTTTGATTGATCTTTGGCTGATACTTTCGAGGAAAACACTTGGGGGAACTAGTCCTCGAGTTGATCCAATGTTTGCGAGCTCGTCTGCTTCTGTGTTATTTACTCTGGTGACGTAGTTTAGCTCACAGCCGTCTAATCCTCCTTCTAGAGTGTTGTAGAGCTTCTGGTAAGCTAGCATGTTGTCTGCGGCCTCTTCACAGTCCCTCATTTTTTGCTGGACGACGAGGTTGGAGTCGCCGTAAATTGCGAGACGGGTGGCGCCGCAAGTTTTTGCCATGCGCATGCCATGGAGTAGTGCCTCATATTCTGCTTTGTTGTTTGAGGCTTTGCTGAAGTTGATCTCGAGCACGCATCAGAGTTTATCTCCTTTGGGCGAGATTAATATGACGCCCTCTCCGGCTCCTTGATGTCTTTTTTGATCCATCAAAGAACATCGTCCATGAGTTGGAGAGGTCTGGAGGGCAAGGTGTTTACACCTTTATCCACTCGACCAGAAAGTCTGGTAGTACTTGGGCTTTGATTGCCATTGGATGTTTGAACTGCAGGTCGCGGGGGGCTGAGCTCGATGTTCCACTCGGCGACTCGGCCCGTTGCTCCAGGGTTGTTAAGGATGTCTGTGTGTGGTGCGCTTCTCACAACCGTGATGAGGTGCTCGTCGAAGTAATGTGTTACTTTCCTTGAAGTCATGACGATGGCATATATGAGCTCCTGGTAGTGCGGGTACCGCTGCTGAGATTTTGTGAGGACCACGCTGAGGTAGTATATTGGCCTTTGTATGCTTTGGGCTTTTCCTTCTTCCGCGCGCTCGACGACGAGTGTCGTGCTCACTACGCTGCTACGTGCCGCTATGTAGAGGTAGAGAGGTTCTCTCTCCTTGGGCACCGCCAGGATTGGTGGGGTCGAGAGGGTCTTTTTTAGGTCCGGGAATGCGTTTCAGGATTCTTTAGTCCACTCGAATTTCCCTCCTTTTTTGAGCAACTGGTAGAATGGTAGAGTCATTTCTCCCAGCCTGCTGATGAAGTGGCTCAGTGCTGCGAGTCTTCCTGTGAGTTGTTGTACGCCTTTGATGTTCACCGGCTCTTGCATCTTGGCGATTGCTTGGAATTTTTCCGGGTTCGCTTCGACTCCTCGGGCACAGACCATGTATCCGAGTAATTTTCACGCTGGGACGCCGAACACACACTTTTTTGGGTTGAACTCGATTCTGTATCTGTTGAGTGTTGCAAAGGTTTCGCGGAGGTCGTCGAGTAGCGTGTTTGCACTGTAGGTTTTGATGACGATGTCGTCGACGTAGAATTGGATGTTTCTGCCAATTTGGTCTCTTATGCATGCTTGAATCATCCGTTGCTACGTGGCTCCGCCGTTTTTCAGTCTGAAAGGCATTGTCCTGTAGCAGAATACGCCGTACGGTGTGATGAACGAGGTGTGTTCTTCTTCTTATTCCTTCATCCTGATTTGGTTGTATCCTGAGTAGGCGTCGAGGAAACACAGGAGGTCGCATCCCGCGGTAAATTCGATTATCTGGTCTATCCTTGGCAGAAGGAAGTGGTCCTTTGGGAAGTGTTTGTTGACGGGCCCGTAGTCATCGCACATGCGTACTATGTCGGTGTCATTTTTAGGTACTAGGACTGGGTTTGCGATCCAGGCGGCCTTCTTCGTATCCCGGATGAATTGTGCGTCGAGTAGTCGATTGACTTCTTCTCCAATGGCTCTGCGCTTGGGTTCGGAGAATCTACGCAACGCCTGCTTTACTGCTTTGGTGTTTGGATGTATTTGTAGTGTGTGCTCTGCGAACTCTCGTGGTATTCCGAGCATGTCGGCCGGGCACCAGGAGAAAATTTTCCACTCCTCACGGAGGAAAACCATAAGGGAAATTGCTTGTTCTTCTGGGAGATGAGCGTAGATTCGGACTGTCTTGTCTGGGTCCGTTGGGTGCACCTGATGGGTGGCTGTGTTGCTGTCGACGCTAAAGTCGTGAGTACATTCTTTTGATTCGCTTTTGCTTGCCAGTGGAAAAATGCTTTTGCCTGTCACCATGGCTATTTCTTCGAGCTGCTGCTGAGCTCCGAACGTGTCGGAAACTTCGTGAAAATCTCGGTCGCATTGGTCTGGTTTGATAAAACTCTCATTGACCGTAATGACCCCTGAGGGTCCTGGCATCTTGAGCTTGAGGTACGCGTAGTGCGGGACCGCCATAAATTGAGCGGATGTGGGCCGCCCGAGTATGGCTTGGTATTGGGACTGCTAGTCGAGTACTTCGAACTCGAGGACTTTTCTTGCGAAGTTGCCCTTGCCGTCGAGGACGACATCGAGCTCAATTGTTCCGAGGGAGGAGGCTGCTTCACCTGGAACTACGCCGTAGAGTGTGATGCCTCACTTCTTCCAGACTGATCGAGGGATCAGCATCTTGCGCAAGGTGCTTGTGAAGATTATGTTTAAACTGCTTCCCCCGTCCATGAAAACTCTGTCCATGTCATAACCGTCGATTTCGGCTTCGAGGACCAGTGGTGCGTGCCCTGGCCTTGGAATTGCGGGTGGGTGATCGCTTTGTGACAAAGTAATGTTGGTCTCTGCGCCGTACAGATGGTAGGTTTCTGCTGTTTTTAGGTCCTCGACTACTCGGGTCTGTAGGGTGTGGGCGTCCTTTTTTTCTTTTGAGGGTCGTCCTTCTTGGATCATGCAGACCCATCCATGAGACGGAGGGTATTTCTCTTCTGTATTGGGTGTTGGCGGCTGCGCGGTTCCTCGAGCCCGTTTGGCTTCACGTTGCTTCTCTTCCTTGAGGCTGTTGGAGTGTTCGGTGAACAAACGACAATCTCTCAGGGTGTGGCCTGCTCCAAGGCGCCCCCAGTCGTCTTTGAAATGGTGTATTGTGCAGGGTCCATCCAGCTGTTCTTTGGCTGTGAGCTTGCTGGAACCGGCATGCCTTCTTATCCTTGCGACTAGGAACGACTGCGAGTGTTCTTCTGAACGGCGGTGGAACCTTGGGTCGAGCTCTATTCCATCGTTGATCGAGTGGTTCCGAATAAACTTGGCGAACTCATCTGGTCTTTGATCTGGGTCGTAGTACTCGCCGGACTGAGTTTCGGAGTCGCAGTCGTGTCCCGTGGCGGGTGTCCGGGTGGCGGCGGGTGCTCGAGTGGAGGCCAAGGCTGCTGTGACACGTTGCGGTTCCTCGAGTGGGATTTCTATGTGGACTTCTTGTACTTGTTCCAGCATCTTGGCTGGCTTCGTGGTCGCGACTTGCGCTTGCCTTCTGGTTCAACGAGTTCTTTTTTGCCAGTGACGACTTTGGTACTCACCAAAAGATCGAACTTGGCCTAGTCGCGGGCTGAGCGATCTCAGTGGTGCGATGGAGAGGCTTGCGATGAACTTGAGTTCTTTGAGTGGATTGGATCTTGCTTGAGTCCTTGAGTTGTGACTTGTTGATGACGGGACTGCCGAGATCGTGATTCCAACCTATGTAGTTCCCACAGACGGCGCCAATTGACGTGGATCGACCTCGGAAAATCCCATGGTCAGGGACCCTGGGTTAGATCGTAGAGAGGATCAGGTTGGCGATACTCGTCGGCTAACAGGAGAAAGTACTTCCTGCTCGATTGTATTATGCGGGGGTGATTATAGTGGAGGTCTAGGAGAGTTCGCTCAAGACCGGAGGTGGTGATTGAAGATTGGATGTCCTGAGCCGTCACCCCTCCCAACCTTTATATACTAGGCTGGGTCTCGGGGAGTCCGTCTCAGATTACAAGGACGATTTCCTAATCTAGCTTTGTCTTGGACGCCAAGTCTTGCCTTCCATGTCGGTCACGGACTCCTACGTCGGTACCTTGAGTGGGATAGTCGTGAGCCTGTCGAGGCTTCCAGCGGGCCTTCTATCTTCATATACACCAGGTATCCTCACACGCAGGAGTCGTGGGGTCACCCCCTCGTCACGCGGCGGCGGTGGAACTAACGGGGGGATGGATCAGGCCCACAGACCCGGCATTAGAAACCTCTTGTCCGACTTACATATGAAGGCCCACAAAGAAGACCCGGCCAGGAGTCTCACGTGCCAAGCGTGAAGATTGAAGCCCTAGAAGGAATTCGACTAACCTTGTATAACACATATCAAATTTGTAAAGTAGAATAGAACTCCACATCGTGTAGGAGTCGGACTCTCGGAATCCCGGGACCCGGCATCTTTATAAGCCGAGGTCCACAGGAGCCAGAGCCAGAACTTACCTCAAGCCAGGACTAGACAACTCGTGCTATAACCTAGATCCCCACGAGACTAAGGTTGCGAAACATCATCACTGTAATCGATAAGATCGGCTCTTACTATTGAGGAGTCGATCCTACAATAGTCAAGTAGCAGGAGTAGGTCTTTACCGCATCGACGGGGCCGAACCTGGGTAAACCGCCGAGTCCCGTGTCTATGTCGACTCTCTCCTCGAATTCGCCTGGTAGCAAAGGTCCCATGATAAGTCCGACTCTACGGACAACTGCCGTGACTTTCCCACGAAAGTGGGCGCCACCGTGGGGCCTGCGCTCGCCGGTGTTGAGATTCTAGGGGAAGATCTGCAAGGTATGGAAGGATTCGTGGCTGTACAAATCTCCAGGAGCCGGCGTGGAAAGCTCTGCATCGACGACTCGACTTGGGGCCCTGACGCAGATTCCGTCGAATCCGGTTATCGGGTCCCGATTAGATCTATTCATATCTTCATTGTGAAGACGGACGTATCTGAGCCAGATCCGGTGTCGGGACCCGGGGTATGCGTATGTAATTCCAGTCACGATGCAATCACATGGAGAGCCGAGAACCGTACCCACTTGTCTAAGCAGACAAGGCCAAGCACAGAACGTTCTTGGTAAGCATCGAACGTGAGGGGCATCCCATCCAGGCCGGATGATCAACTGAGATGGGTCCTCATCGTCCGCTCACAAGTCTAAATGCTTATGGGTGGTGAATCCCATATTCATAGACAAGTCGCCTCAACCATGTTATCGATTGAATCCTAACTCTTACATAGACTTACTCCAGCCCGATCACTTAGTCGGGGTCTAGGCGGGCTCGATCATACAACAAAGTGTGCATGTGACAGAGTCACGAGCAATCGCATCGCGATGCCCCAAGCTGCGCACATCTAAGGGCCACTTGGTGTATAAAAGACCGCCAGCCAGATCACAACTAAGGTCTCGAAAACCCATACTAAGACATGCATGTTATAAACATACACACAGCACACATGCCTAGTATGAACAGCAGGTATCATCACATAACTCTACAAAGTACTTCTTTATTTACTTACACATAGAGTATACAAAGATCACATGTCTGTGATCAACATTACATCATACAACGGAAGCAAATTAGGTCTGAGTACAGACAAGTTTAACAAATGGCTTAGAGAAGCCTTGTAAACATACATGCCCTTCCACGAGGGACCAGACTGATGTCTGGAACTATACTACCAAGGTCAACGTCGAGCTTCAGGTCGGTGACTCCATCGGGGTCCGGGTTCTCATCTAAAACATAGAATAAGCAAACGTGAGTACAAAATTGTACTCAGCAAGACTTACATCAGAACTACACTACTCATGCTCAAGTATCAAGGTAAAGGAGGTGGGGTTTCATCATGCAGAAGTGCCAGCTTTGACTTGGCTAGTCCTGTGCTACGAGTACCAGACTTGAGGTAAGAAGCGTACACGAGTCCACTATCCAAGTCTCCAACCAATACACCACTATGGTTACTTCCTCGACTTCCCCACGAGGAAGCACAACATAGCACTCACGCTTATCTTTCGAGTTTTAGAAGTGTCCCTTCAAGTTGTCTAATAATCAGGTACAGGTTCCAAGTAGTCCATAACCGCGGACACGAATATTCGAATAGTTTTGTTAACCTTGCAACGGTGTAAGATACACACACATGACCATCGGTTACCGCCAGGTCTCGCCACCGTTCAAGAGGTGACAGCGAGGATGTTCACCATGACACTTCGCTCACAACCGGTCTATTCCAGGAGTCGACTATCTGAGTTTGCCTCCGCTCGAGAGCCCGGCCGGATCAACGAAACGGACTCAAACAATGTAAGTGACTGATACGCCACCTCTGGCAGATGGTTTTCCTGCCTCACAAGTGCACCCACATATCTATATGATGCAACCATTTAATTCGTTCTTTTTCTATGCACATGTCAAATGGAAAGCCCGAACTAATGTGACTCCTGGACGTCGACACGGATCAAGGTACTAGGCCGAGAGGGGTCAGTGAGCGCAATGTGTGGTTGTACTCTTTGTCTTGGATTACCATACAAGAACTCGATGCTTAAGGCGGTGTTCAACGAGACAACCCACTGTGTACTCCTACATAGCCTCTCATCGTTCACCTTGTATTAGGGTGGATTCACCAACACAGTTTCACTTTTATCAACACCATGTTCACTATCATCCCGACTCACATCAAAAGCAACCTCATTGTACCACTAAGCATGCAATAAGAATTAACAGTTGCAGTGGCCACATGATATCAATCAACTCCTATGTCAGCTAGGATTGTGGTTTGCTTACTACTTTGACAAGATGATAGGTCATGCAACGGATATGGGTTCAACTATGCGGTAGAATAGATACAAGGTGATCTCCTAAACATGCATAAGAGATACTGAGAGGGAATTGGGATTTTATAGACATGATCAATGGGGTTTGCTTGCCTTGCTGACGAGGTTCACACACGGTGTCTTCAACGAAGGGGGTGGCCTCCGGTTCCGGTTGCACGTCTATCGAGCAAACAAAGCAATCAAGGGATAAATATAATTGGGATGCTCAAGAACATGATAAGTTGTGAAAACATGATGTACATGGTACTGATGTGTTTACAATTCCATTTAATTGAAGTGTATTGCAAAAGAATTGCAAATTCAAACTTCCAATTTGAATTCAAATTAAGCCATATGCATGTTTGCTACTTTTCACCCATTTTAAAATGGTCAAACATAAAAACAAATTGCATATTATTAATCCTTGCATTTTTCTGATAATTTTTCATATATTATATGTCCAATTTGTAGTTAATATGAATTTTCTATGAATTTCCAAAGTTTAACCAATTTTCTGGATTTTTCTGGAATTTCTGTAATTTCTTTTAATCTGTTTTTCTATTTACTGCATCATGCTGACATCAGCATGACGTGGGGGGGGCTCTGGCCAGTGAGGCCCTGTTGTCAGCCTCAGTGGGTTTAAACCCGTGGTTAAATAACTTAACCAGACAGTTTAAGGGGGCAGGGCCCACCTGTCATTGACCCCAGGGGGGATTAAGGTCCTAATCAAGTGGCCACGTCGGCGGGCTGCCGGCGTTGAGCCGCCGGTGCCATCCGAGACGGCGGCGTGCTCCTGTACGGCGGCTCCGGGCACGAATCGGAGCGCCGCGACCACCAGGAGACGTAGCATGCACGCGTGCGTCTCCCTGGCAAGTCAGGCGCCACCGGGGAGGTCCAGGGCGACGACGACGAGCGGCGGGGCGGCTACCTGATACGGCCACGACGGGGAAGCGGCTACGGGGCGCGGAACAGAGCACGGGATAGGGAGAAATGAGCGCGTGCTCACCCTGAGAGCAGAGGCGGGGTCGGGGAGGCCGGAGGAGCGTCTGCGGCGACGTATTTGACGGCGAAGACCCGGCGGCCGTGGCGTGGAACGGGGTCGATGGCTTCGTCCTCGGGGTCGATGGACTCGATTCCTCGCGCTTGAAGACGAAGACGAGCACGGCGAGTCTTCTGGACACGGTGGCTCGCCGCGAGGGGCACGGTGGCCACACGAGTGAGGCGCCGCGGCGAGACCGAGCGCTCGGAGGCGGTAAGAAACCGGCGAGAGAGAGAGAGCTAGCGGGAGCAGGGAGAGGGGGAGAAGTGCTGCGGGGCTCTGGGCGTCTCCGTGGCACGCTTAGGAGGAGGCGGAGGCTCTGCAAGCCGCGAGGCGTCGCGGTGGCAGCGCCGGCGTGCTCCGCTGCCTCCAGCGAGCAGCTTCGGGGGAGGGGGAAGAAGACGAAAAGGGGTGTACAGGCTGGGCTGGGCCAAACGGGCCAGGGGAAACGAGTTGGGCCGAAGCCAGGGGGTTCTTCTCTTTTCCTTTTTCTTCTCATTTTTCTTTCTGTAATTTTGTTGTGCCTTTATAAATAAATACCTAGGCAATTATAAAATGCCAAAAACTTTTACATGGACTTACAAAGCATATAGTTAGCCACTCACAAGTTTTGGAGATTTTTGAAATTCAAACAATTTGAATGTAAATTCAAATTGGAGTTTAATTTAATTTCCAAGCCCTTTTTGGAATATTTGAAAAATCTTGGTGCATGCAGTGGGACCCACTTCACTTTATATGTGATCATGCATATTTATAAGATTTTTCAAAAATACCAGAGGAATTTTTGGAAGAAATTTTTGCCTGGCCATTTAATTAAATTCTTTAGGGCTTTTCTTTTCCCCAATTTTGAATTTCTTTTGAAATTTTTGCATGAAGCAAAGGGCACAAGCAACCCTAGCACTTACCCTAGTTGGGGTTCTGACATCCGGATCTTGATGTCCCCCTGGAAACCTAGAGTCGGCGACATGTGGGCTCAAGGAACACTTTTGTTGGGTTCATTGCTAGATCTCCAGAGTCGGTGCCCTCTTTCGAGTCCCTGACACCCGACGCCTCAGAAATAACATCTGACGCTAACTCGCATCCCAGTGAAACAAGCTTTTCAGATACCTGCTCCATCCGATCCGCCGGGAGCAACAGACTCGTCTGGTGAACATCAGAATACGACCCCGACTTCCCGCAGTACGAGCCTCCATACTGCGTGACAGTGTTCATGGCTGGCACCGAAGAACAGGGAAGTCAGCGGGCTCAGGGCGCGGCGCAGAATCGGAACACAGAGACGGGTCACAATACGGTCCCTAATCCGTACAGGGAGCAGCCAGAAGTTCTCACGGGAGTAGAAGCCCTCACTGATACCTTAAACGCCCTGGACGAAGCCTTAGCCGCACCAATGACCACGGAAAACCAGGAGGCCTGGAGAACCACGGTCAACGGACTCAAGGCCCAGGTAATGAGCATATGGAGGGAAATTAACTCCCAGAACGCACAAATTGTGGAAAGATAAACCCAACTCGCCCAAAAAACCAGGCGCTTACGACATGAGTCGGAGTTGATAGAAGCTCAGAAACTAAGTCTAGCCAACGCACGCCCTGCAGGGCCCGTGAGCCGGATCCCTGCTAATCTCCAGGCAAGGATACTATTCGAGGATACGCATCAGTCGACTCCCCCAGGTTACACGCCACCAAGGCAACCTGTCCCCTCACCACGGTAGGAACGGTTCCATACACCTCCGGATCATTTCAATAACCCCATGGCAAACGTGGTGGCAGCAACATGGTTCCTCACCAGCGTGCCTGCGCATGGAGACACTCCGGTGGACCAGGCCACTCGAGGGGCGATCGATCTGCTCAAAACTGCAATCACACAGCAGGCTCAGTACTCACAGGGATTCCAATACTTACATGAGACCCCATATCAAAGTACGAGCCGGCAAGCGGATGCACCGGCTCCGGCAGTTCGAGCAGCCATAGCCAGCGCAGAGCTCCACCACCTCCGGACCCCCTGGCGGCAATAAGGATGCAAGACCTACCGGCCGGCTTCAATCCCGAACGCCGTGTAGAGCAGATGTCCCAACCTCCACCCCAAGATCAAGACACCGAGTTCATCAGCAGATCCGTGGGCAACTGATGCCTTGTGCCCGCTCTACGAAATACATGCTTACCATCAGATTTCAAGGTCCCATGTAAGATCGCGAACTATACAGCTGACATGGACCCGGCAGCTTGGATCGAAAGTGTAACAGCCCAGTTTTCACAAAAATTAATTTTTTTGTTTTCGGTGTGAATTGTTTGATTGTCTGATTTGTTTGAGGTGTTTGCATCCCCGATTTATCGATCGGCGATTATTTTTTCCCCCCTCTTATCTCGTATCGGATGAAGACCGCACCTTGCCACCCTGACACTCGACCTTTGCCACATCGGGTTTCACCCGAGCACCATCGCAACCGGCACAAGTCCAGCCATCGCCACCGGAACGCAAACCCCGTTTATTTAATAAACGGATTATTTTATGGGGTGCCGAAAAATGTTGTCGGAATGTCACCGCAGTGAGGTACGATCGACGGGCTCGAGGCGCTGAATGCGTGGTTCGAGATTTCATCGGAATCGGAGTCCGTACGGAGTCTCGGCGGTCACGAACGCGATCACCGGACACGCGAGAGGGGTACCGAGGGCGTTTGCGTCAACTGGCCAGCCAACCTGCCTATATAATGACCCCCACCTCCCAAACCAGCCAATTAGGGTTTCCCTAAGACTTTTTGCAGCCACCCCCTCAATTTTTGCCCAATTTCGTCCAAAATCCCTCTCCAATCCCGAAACCCTAAGTCCCAGCAATTTCCGGTCGTTGGATCGCGAGATGGAGGGCTCTGAAGCCTCCACATCACCTCCCCGAAGCTCCAGCCAGCAGCCACCGTGCCCCGGGCCACGCGGGCCCGCAGCCGCCGCCGCCAGGCCCGCCGAGGCCCATCTGGCACCGCCCGGACTCCCGAGCTCCTCCTCCCGTGGAGCCGCGCCGCTGCCCCGGCGACCAAGCGCCTCGCCGCCGGCCACCCTCCTCCTCGCGCCCTCCTCTCCCTTGCGCCTCGTCCTCTCCCTCTCTCACCCCTCCGCCTTCTCTCAATGCAGGACACCGGCGATCCCAGCCGCCGAGTCGCCGTGCCATGGCCATGGCCGGCCTCGGGACCTCGCGCCAGCACGCGGGACGCCGCCCGAGCTCGGCCGCGCCCGCAGCCGCATAGATCCGTCGAGCCGCCGCCCGATCTGCACCATGCCGCCTCCTGCGGCCTCCCCTCCGCCGCGGCACGCTCGTCGGAGTTCGCCGCCGCCGGCCGATGTCCCGGCGTGGATCCATTCCCGATCGAGACGCCCAGCCAGCCGCCACGTGGGCCGGCCTCGCCTCGGCGGCCCATCTCCAGCAGCCCGTCCACCTCGCGCCAGCCCAGTACTGAGCCGGCCTCCCAGCCCAGCCAGGCCAGTGGGCTGAGCCCATGTGGGGTGAGCCTTTTTCTTTTCTTTTCCGTGAGACCTATGAATTTTTCCTAAGTCTGTAAAATTATTGCTGCTGATCCCGTTTTGTATTGCTATTTCCCGTTGATCCGTAGCTCCGATGAATGTGCCCCCCAAACGATTATTGCTCAGTTTTGCGTGCTCTAGCGTTCGTATGTGGAAAGTTTTTCCGTTTGAGGCCGTCTAGATAGTTTAATTCTGCGTTGAAGTGGGCATCAGGCCGTTAATTGCTAGTATTTCCTGTTAAGTGCTGCTGTTAATATTTTGTTGCAACTTTGTATGATGATTGTGACTCCTCCATGAGTCCTATTGCATTGATTCTTTTCCCTATGTGTTAAGCATCATGTGTACTTCATTTCCATGCTTTAACTTGTCATATTTGGGTGCTTTAGCTGTATTAAATCTTGCTCCAAAGTGGTGATCCTGATGTTAATGTGCTGCTGTTGCTGAAACTGTTATTTTGTTGCAACTTCGGTCGACGAGTGTGTCGCGACCGTTTATCGGAATTGATTGATTCCAATTGCATATTGTTAAGCATCATGTCTACTTTCATTACATGTATTTCCTTGTCATGATATGCTTGCTGGTCATATAGTTATTGAGCTCCAAAGTTGCTATGCTGCTGTTTTTTACAGCCACCTCTGTTTTTCTGTAAGTCTATAACGTTCCGATGCCATGTTGTTTGCTTAATATCTTTTGATCTATGATGCCTTTTTGCATGATTATTTTTGCCATGCCTTCCCTGTCATGTCTAATTTAGTTCCATGTCATTTGTGAGCATGTTTGCATTCATTATCTTGTTTATGCATTGCTCTAAAGTGTGCTTCGTGATGTTGGCAGATTGTGCCCGTAACTTGTTTTGCTTGTATCTTTTTAACCGTAACTCCGTTTGGAGTGTGCCTTATATGTAACTTGGCTAGAATTGCATGTAGATTGTGTTTATGTTGTTCTTGCTTGCTAATAAAAATAATAAAATATTGTTTAGGGAAAAACAGTACCAAATGCAATAAATATCGTGGGGTCCGTAATAGTTGCCATGCATAGGTTTTACCCCCACTTAAAGTGACTAGATTAGATAGTTTACTTTATGCTTCACCTCTTGACATGTTTGTGTGCTATGCCATGCTTGCTTGAGTTGCCATGTTAATAACCGTTGGTTGATCACCTGTAGCTAAGCAACTTGAACCACCGTAAACGTGCGGTATTCGTCGTGTGTGACCGATACCCCACTTAAACTGTTAGTAACCGTTCTCGACGATAGATCCGTATCGCATTACCGTGTCGTGTGATGTCTTCTTGATCTTGTGTTGCCCCGTAGTAATAGAGTGCTTGCTCGTTGATTGCTTTCCAGTGTTTATCGTCTTGTGTGCTTCCGCGGGTACCTCTCGGAGACGATGCGAGCTTGCGATCAACTACACCTTCGGAACCCGACTTATCAATAGGAAAGGACTATGCATTACTTATGATCCATTCTATTTCAACCAGCGGTTTGCATGCTAGTCTAGGTTAGTTTCGATGTTTGATCCTACCACATGTTTACAGCCTCTTTCAAACCGATAGAGCCATGTCCCCTCCCAGCAAACCTTGTACTGCTATGTTACTATTGCTCGTTGCTCAGCCCCTGCTTAGTATGCATGCTTAGGATGCTCCGAGGTTACCCTGTTCCTTGGTTTGGGATATCACATTATTACTATTGTTGTTGATGATATGATTATTATAATTTTGACTATATTCGACGAAGGATGGAAGGTCTAGGCTATCCCGCCCCGACGCTTTGTTCCATTCGAGTCACCTAGGACCCGAGTTCCGGGTATTGGTTTTAAGACTGAGCGTGCCTAACCGCATGTGGGGTTTTATGGGGTCCCCTTTTCTCACCTACCTAGCTTCAAACATTTCTAGAGGTGGCCCAAGCTGGTTTTACCATTTGAAAACCGTGTGTGTGACTGGTGAGCTCCCAGCAGATTTTCAAACAACTCGGGCCAGCGGAGACATGGTTTCTTTGTTGGTCCACACCTGGAAGCTAGGGGGCTGCCCACAGCTGTTTGGGTAGCTAACCTGACTTCGTCCAGCCGGAAGAGTCCGATCCAATAGCGCGGCCGGCCTTTGGATTGGGTGTCGACTCCCCGGGGGCCACCCGGATTTGTGCGTTCTTAGTTAGAGGGACTTGTCATTCCGGATCTCTTGGGACTAAATCATAAAATGGTTGCCTATCATGGGTAGCAACTGAGAGAGATGGGCGTGCGTGCGGAGCCTTGTAATGGGCAGTTGGTACACCCCTGCAGGGTTAAATATTTTTGAGAAGCCGTGTCCACGGTTATGGACGACTTGAGATCTACTCCTTGTTCCTAGACAACATCAACTGAGATAATCTTAATATAACTTGATCAACGTGTGTGTGTGCCTTGACTGCTTCTTCTTCGTCGGGATGCGAAGAGGAGGACAAGGATAGGATAGGTGTTATGTTTGCGTAAGTAGTTGATAGCAAGACTTGCTGGAGGCGATTCCTTATCGAATGCTTGGCTTCTTACCTTACTCTCTAGATCGTTAGCCACCTCATAAATGCTAGTGCGGCAGCAACCTCACCACTTACCCCATTCTTACCGTAAACTACTAGTTGTCCTAGAATGACGAGTGATGAAGTCCTTGCTGGGTCAGATGACCACTACAGTTGGATGCTGAGTACCTCTGTACTCATGATACTACCCCCAAAATCTTTTCAGGGTTCTTGATCGACAACAGGTATGGTGATCGACGTTTCACGTGGAGACTCGACGATGACTAGTTAGGATACTGAACCTCAATAGGATAAAGCCGGCCAGAACAAAAACGGCAGCAAAACATCCCAGAATTAGAGTCAGCAAACCAAGCGGCGACTTGATCAGACCACTTATGACTTGGTAGCCAACACAAACGTCGGCTCCCAAAGACAGAAGCAGGGGGGCAACAACTACCGCAAGCCGGAAGGGAATTTTCTCCCAAACAGCTTTGAAGCAGCTATGAAGAGTCCTTGCCCAACCCATAGTAAACCCGGTCGCCCAGCCAACCACACCTGGGAAGACTACAATTTCATGAAAGAATTTACACGGCGTGGGAACCAGGGACCTCCCGGGTCAGGCAGGGGAGCTGGCCAGAACGGTAACAACCAAAATCCTGGTTACCAAGGAGCCGGTGCAATGCCTCAACACCAAAGACCCGGAGGTGGGGCCCAGCAAAATCAGTCAGGGCTTGCTGGATTCCAAGCAAACCCGAAACAACTCCATGACCGTGCAGCATATCACGTCTTCACCACCAGCAGTTGCAGGAGGGATAGGAAGCTGCAACGGAGAGCTGCTATGGCTGTGACTGCAGAGCCGGCTTGGCCCAGGTGGCTTAATTGGTCAGAACAACCAATCACTTGGACAAGGGATGATCACCCCCCGGTGGTGGATAACCCGGGGGGCCCTGGCTCTAGTAGTCTCTCCACAAATTGGCGGATATACACTTGACAAAGTGCTCATGGACGGAGGAAGCAGCATCAACATCCTTTACTACGAAACTTTCCGCAGGATGGGGCTAACCCAAAAACAGCTGCAACCCTCCAACACCGTTTTCCACGGAATAGTCCCGGGCAAGTCAGCACGTCCGATAGGCAAGATCTACCTGGAGACAGCTTTTCGAAACGCTGAAAATTTCTGCTCCGAGCTCATTCCCTTTGAAGTGGTAAAACTCGAGAGCCCATATCACGCCATTTTAGGCAGAACGGCTTACGCAAAATTCATGGCTCGGCCATTTATGTCTACTTAAAACTAAAGATGTCGGGTCATAATGGCCCAATCACAGTCGATGGAAGTCGGTCCAGGGCAGTGGAGTGTGACGAATAGCACGTCAAATTTTCCTAGTCGACATGCGCCAAAGAGGACTTGTCGGTATACCAAGAAAAGGTAGACCCGGCAGACCCCACAATCCTGAAGAAACCAACTCCCGACCACAACCCAAAGTTCCAGCCAGCTCAGGATACAAAGAAAGTTGACTTTGTCCCTAGTGACTCTTCTCAGCAGTTCATCATTGGGACAGAGTTATCTGATAAATAGGAAAGCGTGCTCATCGACTTCCTTCGTGAGAATCGGGACATCTTTGCATGGAAACCCTCTGATATGCTAGGTGTCCCGAGGGAACTCGCTGAGCACCACCTAAACATAGATCCAAAACTGAAGCCGGTCAAGAAATTCCTTCGCCGTTTCAACGACGAAAGGAGAAACGCTATTGGGGAAGAGATAGCCCGGCTCCTTGCCGTCGGGTTCATCATGGAATTCTTCTATCCAGAATGGCTCGCAAACCTGGTCCTCGTTTTGAAAAAGAATGAGACCTGGCGCATGTGCATCGACTACACAGACTTAAACAAGGCCTGCCCGAAGGATCCCTTCGCGCTGCCTCGTATTGACCAGATCATAGATTCGACTGCGGGATGTGAGCTCCTATGTTTCCTTGACGCCTACTCTGGTTATCACCAGATCAAGAAAAAACGGCTTTCATCACTCCCTTCGTGATCTACTGTTACACTTTTATGCCTTTTGGCCTTAAGAATGCGGGAGCCACATATCAGCGAACAGTGCAGAGTTGCCTCAAAGAGCAGATTGGGCGCAACGTGCATGCTTATGTGGATGATATAGTGATCAAATCCCAATTGGCTGACTCACTCATCGGTGACTTACAGGAAACCTTCAAAAATCTGCACAAGTACCAGATGAAGCTAAACACGGCCAAATGCACCTTTGGGGTACCTGCAGGTAAGCTCCTTGGATACATAGTACCAGAGAGAGGTATCGAGGTAAACCCAGAGAAAATCAATGCTATCATGACTCTTCACAAGCCGACCTCAGTAAAGGGAGTCCAACGACTCACAAGATGTGTAGCCGCTCTGAGTCGGTTTATAAGGCAGCTCGGTGAAAAGGCAATCCCCCTATATCGACTTATGAGGAAATCAGGAACATTTGTCTGGGATGACAAAGCCGATCAGGCCCTAGAGTCATTGAAGAAGCAGCTATCCCAGGCTCCAATCTTGGCGGCTCCCAAGGCAAAGGAACCTATGTTAATTTATATCGCAGCCAACAATCGAGAAGTCAGCGTTGTGGCTGTTGTTGAGCGTATGGAAGCCGGCAAAGAGCACCCCTTGCAAATGCCAATTTATTACGTCAGTGAGGTTTTGACTTTATCGAAGCAACGTTATCCTCACTGGCAGAAATTGGTTCTTGGTGTATTCATCGCAAGTCGAACACTTAAACACTACTTTCAGGAGCACCCCATAACTGTAGCCAGCTCAGCACCACTTGAAGATATCATCCAAAACCGGGAAGCCACGGGAAGGATTGCCAAGTGGGCCATAGAGTTGGGGGCTTATCACATCAAATATAAACCTCGAACGGACATCAAATCCCAGGCGTTAGCTGACTTCATCAATGACTGGACGGAAATCCAAACATCTCCGGAGAAACCAATCACCAAATATTGGACGATGCACTTCGATAGAAGCCGGCAGCTCCAAGGGTCAGGAGCCAGCGTGGTCCTTACCTCACCTAAAGGGGAAAAATTATGCTATGTTCTGCAGCTGCAGTTCACCTGCACCAACAATGCAGCAGAGTATGAACCCTTACTTCATGGGCTACGACTGGCTCGTGAGATGAGCATAAGTTGGATCCAATGCTATGGCGACTCTGATCTCGTTTCTCAACAAGTGTCAGGAAAATGGGATTCCAAGAATCCCATTATGGCAGCTTATCGGCGAGAAGTGAAAAGACAAGCCGAATTTTTCTTGGATACCAGGTGGATCATGTGGACCGTAGGGAAAATGAAGCAGCAGATGCTCTGTCCCGACTCGGCTCTCAGCGAAAGCCGGTCCCTCCAAATGTATTCCTGGATGTTCTAACAAAACCGTCTGTACAACCACCAATAGAGCAAGACATAGCAGAGCCAGATCCAGAGACGGCTTTGGTTGCTGCAATTCATGATACACCCTCATCGGTCGTACCTTCCTTGGATTACAAGACTCAAGGAATCCTTCCTCAAGATGAGATGTTGGCCAGAAAAATCGTCAGGAGAAGCCAATCCTTTGTACTCATCAATGGTGAGTTACATCGGCGGAGTGTCGCAGATGTTTTCCAGAGATGTGTCTCACCAGAAGAAGGTAGAGCCATCCTCAACGAAATACACTCTGGAGATTTCGGACACCATGCCGTCTCTCGTTCGCTTGTAGATAAAGCCTTCCGACATGGTTTCTACTGGCTCACAGCACATGCGGATGCAGAGGACATAGTCAAGAAATGTGATGGATGTCAGCACTATGCAAAACAAGCTCACGTGCCAACTCAAGAACTCAGGATGATACCTATCACCTGGCCCTTTGCAGTATGGGGGCTTGATATGGTGGGACCTTTCAAAAGGTCAGCCAAAAAAATACCCACATATTAGTGGCAGTAGATAAGTTTACCAAATGGGTCGAGGCAGAGCCAGTCAGCAAATGTGATGTTGCGACAGCACTAAAATTCTTGAAAATGATCATATACAGATCCGGCTACCCCCATAGCATCATCACTGATAATGGTTCTAACCTATCAGAAGGGGTTATGCAACGATTCTGCCAGAACGAGCACATCCGACTCGACCTTGCATCAGTGGCTCACCCACAGTCCAACGGACAAGCCGAGAGAGCCAACCAAGAGTTGCTCCGAGGCATCAAACCCCGACTCGCTGTCCCCTTGAAAAGGACGCCGGGTTGCTGGGAGGAGGAGTTACCCTCAGTATTATTGAGCATTAGGACGACTCCCAACAGGTCGACAGGCTATATGCCCTTCTTCCTAGTCTATGGAGCGGAAGCTGTCCTCCCAAGTGACATACGTCGAGACTCACCACGAGTCACTGCTTATGTAGAAGCCGAAAACGAGAAAGCAAGACAAGATGCCTTGGATATTCTCGATGAAAAACGAGATTTGACTGCAGCTCAGTCGGCTATTTACCAACAAGATCTGCGACGCTACCATAGTCGCCGCATCAGAAGTCGGACTTTCCAGGAAGGTGATTTAGTGCTCCGACTCATACAGAAAAGAGATGGAATGCACAAGTTATCCTCTCCTTGGGAAGGACCGTTTGTGGCCAGCAAGAACCTGTACAATGGATCCTACTACCTAGTTGATATACGCGAGAAGGCAGACACGCGCACATGCATGGAGTAGACTCCCAGGCCGTGGAACATCGCACAACTCCGTCCATATTACACTTGAGTAGATCAGGAACATTATTGTACATTTATCTAAGTCGACACACGTCGCACTGGCTTTCGCCATATTAATATATATATAAGCCGACATTCGTCGCGCCGGCTTTCGCCATCAAAATATACATAAGTCGACTCTTGTCGCACTGGCCCTCTGTCGGGACCCGGGGTTAGCGTATGCAAGATTCGCTACAACATAATCATATGGAGAGCCGAGAACCGTACCCACTTGTCTAAGCAGACAAGGCCAAGCACAGAACGTTCTCGGAAAGCATCGAACGTGAGGGGCATCCCATCCAGGCCGGCTGATCAACTGAAATGGGTCCTCATCGTCCGCACACAAGTCTAAATGATATGGGTGGTGAACTCCCATACTCATAGAAAAGTCGCCTCAACCATACTATCGATTGTATTATAACCCTTACATAGACTTACTCCAGCCCGATCACTTAGTCGGGGTCTAGGGCGGGCTCGATCATACATCAAAGTGTGCACGTGACGGAGTCACGAGCAATCGCATCGCGATGCCCCAAGCTGCGCACATCTAAGGGCCACTTGGTGTATAAAAGACCGCCAGCCAGATCACAACTAAGGTCTGGAAAACCCATACAAAGACATGCATGTTATAAACATACACGCATCGCACATGCCTTGTATGAACAGCAGGTATCATTGCAATTCTCTACAAAGTATACAACTTTATTGAAACTCTTACAGAGTGCACACAGAGATCACAAGTCTGTGATCCAACATTACATCAAACATGCGGAAGCAAAGTAGGTCTGAGTACAGACAAGTTTAACAAATGGCTTAGAGAAGCCTTATCTATAAAAAAGCCCTTCCACGAGGGAACAGTCGTCTGACTGGGACTACACTAGCTTGGTCTTGGTCTGAGTCTTCATTCTTCGAGCTTCAGGTAGAAGCCACCATCGGGGTCGGTGGGTTCATCTAAAACATAGAATAAGCAAACGTGAGTACAAAGTCGTACTCAGCAAGACTTACGTAGGAGCTATACTACTCATGCACATGTATCAAGGAAAAGGGAGGTGGGGTTCAATTGCAGAAGTTCCATCTTTGACTTGGCTAGTCCTGAACTACGAGTACCAGACTTGAGGTAAGAAGCGTACACGAGTCCACTACTTTCTCCAACCAATTACACCACTATGGTTCCTTCCTCGACTTCCCCACGAGAAAGCACGCCATAGCACTCAAGCTTATCTTGGTAAGTTTTATAAGTATCCAGATCAAGTTGTCTAATAATCAAGCTAAGCTTTCCAAGGAGTCCTTAACCGCGGACGCGGCTATTCGAATAGTTTTGTTAACCCTGCAGGGGTGTACCGCTACACACACGTGTCATCAGTTACCGCCTTTTGCGTGTCACCGTTCAAGAGCTGACAGCGAGGATGCCACTACAACTGTTACCTCATAGCCGATCTAGTCCAAGAAAGCTGCCTACCTGGGTGGGCTACCACAATCGTGAACCCGGCCAGTTTACCGAAGTGGACCCAGATGATGTGTGCGTGGTGCATAAGCCGGTCTCGGCTGAGCCGTTCTCTCACTTAGCAGCCAGGCCACAAACCTACCAGAACTCCGAACTACTGCGACATCTGGACATCGAAAGGGATGAGTTAATAGGTTGAGAGGGGTCAGTGAGCCCAATGTGTGGTTGTACTCTTCATCTTGGATCACCACACAAGAACTCGGACTTAGGGCGGTGTTCAACGAGACAACCCACTGTGTACTCCTACACAGCCTCTCATCGTTCACCTTGTATTAGGGTAGATTCACCAACACATTTCCAACATCGTCAACATGATCACTACCATCCCGACTCCCATAACAGTAACATCATTGTATCACTCTAAGCATGCAATAAGGAGTAACAATTTCAGGGGCCACATGATATCAAACAACTCCTATGTCAGCTAGGATTGTGGTTTGCTTACTACTGTGACAAGATGATAGGTCATGCATCGGATATGGGTTCAACTATGCGGTAGAATCGATACAAGGTGATCTCCTAAACATGCATAAGCGAGACTGAGAGGGAATTGGGATTTTATAGACATGATCAATGGGGGTTGCTTGCCTTGCTGACGAGGTTCAGTCACGGGGTCTTCCACGAAGGGGGTGATCTCGGGTTCCCGTTCCACTTCTATCCGAGCAAACAATACAAACAAAGTGATCAACATAATGTACGATGCACAAGCACATGATCAATTGTATAAGGTGATGTTCATGGTTGCATTTTGTGGACAATTCTATTTAAAAGGATTATATTGCAATTGAAATGCAAATTCAAACTCCATTTCATTTATCAATGAATTTCAAATGCATTTGAATGCATGAAAGTTCATTTGAAAAGGTTGATCATGACGTGATGTTGTAAAGGTGAGGTAAAGCCTCTGATGTGTGGATGAATTCATCTAATAGAAGTGTGTTGCAAAATCATTTGCAAATTCACTCCAAAATTGAATTGAAATTAAAGCCATATGGATGTTTGCCACTGTTCACCCAATTTAAATTGGTCAAACATACAAACAAAGACCATATTCATAATCCTTGTATTTTTCTGATAATTTTAGACATATTATTTGCTATATTTGGAGTTAGGATGAATTAATTATGAATTTCCAAAGATTTGGCTAATTTCTGGAATTTTCTAATTTCTTTTAATTTGGAAAAAGGTTTATTGCGTTAGCATGAGGTCATGCTGACATGGGGGGGGTCTGACTGGTGGGGTCAGGCTGTCAGTGACACAGGGCTTAAATAAACCGTTCTATTAACTAATTGGGTTTAGTTAGTGGCCAGGGGGGCTACTGTCATAGGCTAGGGGGTCATTAGGGGGGTGGTTAAGGTCTAATGACCGTGGCCACGTTGGCCTCGCCGGCGTTGAGCCGCCGGTGGCCACGGGATGCGGCGGCTCTCTGCTATCTCCCTCTCCTGGCCACCATTCATCACGCCAAAGCCACCGTTCGACAGCCGGTGATGAGCCGCATCGAACGCACCAAATGCGCGTCGCCGGGAAGGTCACAGACGACGGCAGCTTCGACCGCGGCGGCGACCGGAGCTTCGGCTTCGAGCACTTCAAGCGAAACGTCCACGGGAAGAATCACACATGCGTGCGTTTGGAAGCCAGCGTCCCTAGGAGCAGCACAGACATGCTGGGGAGGAAAAAGATGCACGGAAGTGAGCTCCAGGTCGACCATGGCGGCAACCGTGCTCGGCTCCCATGGCGACCATGGATAGAGGGTGAGGAAAAAGGCGGGGTTTGGGGGTTTCGCTCACCGGAGTGCGGGGAGCACGGTGGTGCAGAAGAAAGAGGTGGGGAGGCTCTGGCGGCGGAGGAATTGCTTCTCGATCTCCACGGCGGCCGGAGCTCGATGGCGAGGCTGGCGTCGGATGTAGTGGAGCTCGAGCTCGATTGAACGGGGGATTCGGTGTAGCCGAACACCGCGCTCCTTCTGGACAAGTCGAGGAGGCCTGAGCTAGCCGGTGGCCATGGCGGCGCGCGTCGGTGCTCTCCGGTGGGTTGTTGTCGTTGTCGTTGCCATGCACAGAAGGGCGAGAGGAGAGCCAGAAGAGGGGGAAAATAGATGAGAAGGCCTCGGGCGTCTCCGTAGCGAGGAGATGCGTCTCGGGGGCGTCTGGAATGTCGAGGGCGTCGTCGTGGCGGTCGCCGGCCGTGGCACGCTCGACAGCGAGCTGGTTCGGCTGGCGGGGAGGAAGACGCCAAGGAGGGGTGGGCTGGGCCAGGCTTGCTGGGCTGCGGGGCGACAAGTTGGGCCCCTTTGCCCAGGTAAGTTTATTTTCTTTTCTGTATCTTTTCTGCATTATGTTTTGTCTTGCTAAAAAAAATAGCTAGACATTTTTTTAAATGCCCCAAATTTTTATATGGCCTCAATATATATATAGCTAGCCACTTATAAAGTTTGGACATTTTTAAAATTCAAATAATTTGAACTTTAAATCAAATAGGTGTTTAAATTTAAATCCATGCTCCTGTTTGAATATTTGAAAAATCCATGAGCATGGGGTTGGTCCCACATCACTTGATATGTGATCACACTCATTTATGGGAGTTTTCAAAAATACAAAAGGAATTTTTGGAGCAACTTTTTATCTGGCCATTCGAATTAATTCATCTGGGGGGTGTTCTCTCTCCCATTTTGATTTCTTTTGAAATTTTTATCATGATGCAAAGTGACTCTTGATCCTAGCACATACCTAACTTGGGGTTGTGATACCCTCGCCACATATATCTAAGTCGAATTTTTGTCGCGCCGGCTCTCTCCATATCGACTCCTCTTTACCTTTTTGTTTCATGTTATTTATTTTTGCATCATACATTGCATATTTTGCATTATTATATCTCAGAGATCTGGGGGCTTGATCAACCCCTCTATTGGTACTGAGCATGTATATTGCTTATTCAGGGGAATCGGGGAGCTCGATGACAATCATTGACTCTATCCGAAAACCCGGCATATATATGTTAAAATCACATGTCTATAAGCTTATTCAGGGGCAGTAGGGGAGCTCGATGTCACTCATCAACTCTTATCCGAAGAAATCCCAGCATATACAAGAACTGGCTAAACCACACCTTAATCTTGGCATGTATAGCTCAAGCTCATAATATCTACGTGTACCCGACTTAGCATAAAAACCTTGGGGGCTGACAGTAAACGCCTACCAAGTTTTAAGTACAGGGAGCACTAGTCATATGTAGCCGGCTTACAGAGAAGTTCTGACTCCTGGATAACCCAATAATATATCTCAAACACGAGAAGATGAGGCATGTTGAATCCAGAGTCGACTTCTATATGAGCCTTCATACTCTTTTGCATACATTAGCATCATCACATACTTTTTCTTTCATCATTTTATATGTCATCCAAAACATGCACCATGAGCATTAACCTGTGTGACTCGGTATGACACAAAATATGCTCATACTGACTCATGGGGATTATAGCTCAAAAATTCTCTATGACTCTGTATGACACAAAAGATGTTCACGCCGACTCATGGGGACTACACTTCGAAAAGAAAAAAAATCTTCTCAAAACAAAAGACTCGGAACAGCACCCAGATGCATTCACCGACTGTTGGGAAGTGACACTTCGAAAAACTTCTTCTTCGATGATTCGGATCAAACGCCATGATAATTATACCCACTCTTGAGAAGAAACACTTCTTTGATGACCCGTTACGGCACGCGAACGTGACCACACCATCTCATGGGCGCTACAAGTCGATCTATCATATGAGTCGATTACCGATACACAACTATTCTGAATCGACTCAGGGGGCTACAGATACAAACACTATCATAAATAATCGGATCTCATACATTTTGAAAAATATTCAAATTCAGGAATAAAACCGACTCATGGACTCAATGAAAATTCATAATTTTCATTCATCAAACCAACTGGGTCTTACATCAAACGAGGCAACCTTACAAGCAAAAGCCAAACTCGGCAAAATACTACTAATAAGAAAAGTCCATAGCTTGAGAAATCTTCTTCAGAGTCGGCTTCATCTTCCGTTGAAGCTTCTTCTTCACTAAGGAGTTCTTCATCGCTGGAGCTCTCCATACAACAGCAGGCTCGGTCTCCATCCGAGTCAAAGATCCTAGCCCACAAAGTATCTTCACCATCAAATCTGAAGACAATGGTGTCTCCTCTTGAGATATTCCTAGATCGAAGAAAAGTTTTCCAACCCTTCTCAAAAAACATGGTGCCATGGCTAGAAAATCTAACCGTCACTCAGACAGGCCCATGAGGACATCCATCAGATCGGAGCCAAAGACCCGAAGGCGTTGAGTCAACCACAAGTTGAGTAAAAGACTCGGGAAGTTTGATCCAGCATCGGATCATCCGGATATGAACCAAGAACTCACTCCTCTCAGGAGAAGAAGGGGGAGATTCGGAAGGAGAGGCAACACGAATACTTCTTCCTCTACCTCTACCACGGCCACGACCTCGCCCATGACCACGACCACGGCCGCGACCTCGAGCACTTGCACGGGGATCGGGCTCGTTGGATGCCAATGGAGAATAGGCTTCTAGTTTAGGTGCCATGGGGAAAACAGGAAGAGGAAGAAGAAGATGGATGCGCTTGAAGAATCAAAACTACCCAAGGAATATTTATAGTAGATTCATGGAGAGGATCAATTAATACCATAAATGATACGGGATAACTACCTGTGGTAGATAACATTTATGGAAAGACTCCTCGATTCCCATTACAAACATCAATTCCTCCAACCGGCGTTTCGGGCAGTGTGATCATAAAAACCAAACCGGATCTTTGACCAAAGGTCAAAAAAAATCTTCAAGTAAAAGGAGATGTGAAGCTAAAAAGAGTTGGCGTCAACTCCTAGTAAGCATCAAATGATAGTTGACTCAACCAGAAGAGTTGACCTCATGGAGATAAAGGAAGCGAAGCAAGATTGAAGAGAGACGACTCCGATTCCCAATCAACGCCAAGCATTAAGTCGGCCCTTGATCCATGAAGAGCCGGTGGCAATGAAGAAAATAAAGAAGATTGTTGTGAAGACTAAAGCATCACAACAATCCTGGGGGCTAATGTCGGGGGGATGGATCAGGCCCATAGACCCGGCATTAGAAACCTTTGGGCCAACTTACATATGAAGGCCCACAAAGAAGACCCGGCCAGGAGTCTGACGTGCCAAGCGTGAAGATTGAAGCCCTATAAGGAATTCGACTTACCTTGTATAGCACATAGCAAACTTGTAAAGTAGAATAGAACTCCACATCGTGTAGGAGTCGGACTCTCGGAATCCCGGGACCCGGCACCTTTATAAGCCGAGGTCCACGGGAGCCAGAGCCAAAACTTACCTCAAGCCAGGACTAGACAACTCGCGCTATAACCTAGATCTCCACGAGACTAAGGTTGCGAAACATCATCACTGTAATCGATAAGATCGGCTCTTCCTATTGAGGAGTCGATCGCACAATAGTCAAGAAGCAGGAGTAGGTCTTTACCGCATAGACGGGGCCGAACCTGGGTAAACCGCCGAGTCCCGTGTCTATGTCGACTCTCTCCTCGAATTCGCCTTGCAGCAAAGGTCCCATGATAAGTCCGACTCTACGAACATCTACCGTGACTTTCCCACGACAGGAACAGAGGGACAAATCGGGATGCGGGGGTCTCTCTGAGGGTTTCCAGAGCGAGGAGGTAATATATGCCAAAGGGGGCACCAGGGGGTGTCCCCACCTCCCAGACGCCCTGGTGGCACGGCCTGGGGTGGGGCCGTGCCCCTGGCCGCCTGGGAGGGGGTGGACCCCTCTGGCCCTTCTTCGATGTTTCCAGAAGCTTCTTCTACGCTTTTTTTTATCTGATTTTTTTGGAATTTTTGGATCTTTGTAAATATGGGTAAAAACCTGCAATTTACAGACATCAGCAGACAGAAACTGCCACTGGGTGCACTCAGTTAGTAGGTTAGTCCAAATATGTGTAAAAAGGTATGAAAGCGTAGCAAAACACATAGCAATGTCGCCCAAAAGAGCACGTAACAAGAAGAAATTATAGATATATATCACCTATATATTTCCTTTAAGCTAAAAAGGTTGGGGAGGAAGAAATTTTACATAAGCTATCCCATTTCCGTTGCAACCTCGGAAGGTCAATCTAGGGCTTTTGGAGCCTTGCTCCGGCACCTAGTCGGAGGGGAAGAACGTCACCGGAGGCCTCTTCACCATCATGATTGCCTCCCCGATGATGTGTGAGTAGTCCACCCCTGGATTATGGATCCATATCAATAGCTATATGGTTGTCTTTCCTCCATGTGCTTCATTGCTCTAGACCTTGTGAGCTGCCTAACATGATCAAGGTCATCTCTATGTAATTGCGATATTGTTTTCTCTGGGATCCGATGAATTATGAGATTATGATCAGATTGTTCATGCTTTATTTATGATATCTTTGATATGTTATTTGAGTGTTTGATCATACTCTCCATCATGTGTGATTACTTTGGCCAAGTAGAGGTATATGTATCCAAGAGGGAGTTTTCTGTTTGATAGTAGGTCATTGATGGCACTGGTTAGTGATCCTCGTTGGCTACCCAGAGTGGAAGGTTGAGATGTATAAAATGGTAAATTTCCCCTAACTTTAGAGGATATGGTTATGTCTCTGATGGCACTGAAGTAGTGCTCCTCGTTGGCTACCCCAAGTTGAAGGTTGAGATGTAGCGTAGCAGTAATTGTTGGATATGTGCCCTAGAGGCAAATTAATAAAGATATTTGTCACATATCTGTTTGTTCATAATACGTTATATATTGTGCTAGAACTGTATTAAGCGGAAACATTAATACACGTGTGATATATAACAACCTGGTCCCTAGTTAAACTCAGGCATACTAGCTCATTGGGCAATTTATGATCAAGGTTTCCTGATCATGAGAACATAATAGTCTATTGACAAGGAGGTCATATCATTAGGAGAATGATGTGATGGACACACACCCACCTTAAGCCTTGCAGTGTGATCAAGTCACATAAGTTCAGCATTGCAATGACTTAATAACATAGTGACTGAATCCTTAGATCGTGATGATCATACATAATTTCTATCTATTAGGATGCTTTGAGTGCATTAACCATTACACTGAAACATGGTAACTGAAAAGGTGTATCTTGGGTATTCCGAAGTATATATGTTGAGGAGTATGAAATAGATCAGAGCGGGATTTGTCAATCCGAGTGACGGATACGTACTCTGGGCCCACTCGGTGGTTTTGCATCAATAGCTTGCAAGCAAGTGACTAGGTCACAACAGATGTAATATTCACAGACGAGTAAACATGTTATGTCGGAGACGAGGAAGAACTAGGTATTGGATACCGACGATCATACCTCGGACAAACATAGTACCGAAGCACAAAGGGATCAATCAAGTCATATTGTTAACGGTTCAACAACGATGAATTTTATTCGATGGAAGCGTAGGGGCACATTAAGGATTGTAACCAGATCGCACATGATGGTCATTGGTCAGAGAGTGTCTCGATCATGTCTACTGTTTCCCGGACCGTAGGGTGTCACACTTAAGGGCAATCGATGCATTAAGGATTGATTCGGGATCATCGATGAAAAGAGAGAAAACACCGGAAATGTATCGGGAGGTGCCGGAAGCTGTTCTGGATATTTTGAAAGGTTCAAAATAATATATGTTAATGTTTAAATATGTTTTATTATTTAATTGACAGAATTAAATATTAAAAATGATTTAAATAATTAATTAAAAAGGTGAAAAGGTATTTGGGCCTTAAAAGGCCCATGAGGGGAAGGGGAGCCTCCCCCCTTGGGCTTGGCGCCAAGGGAGGGGCCCATCCCCCTTCCTAGCCGCACCACTCCCCCCCCCTTGGGGGTTTAGTCCCACATGGGGGAAGGGGAGGGGATGGAGCCCCTCCTTGGTCTATATAAGGAGGGGGTGGGTGCCTTTTTCAACACAATATTGAGTTTCTCTCTCTCTCTCTCTCTTTCTCCGACCTAGAGGGGACTCCCCTGGTTTGGAGTTTGCACCTGGTTGGGGGTTTCACCATCATCCGGACGCCGTCACGCTGCCGGAATCGGGATCCGGATCAATCTTTTTTCCGCTGCTCTTCTGGTTCGGAGCCCGGAGGGACGTCGGTTGCACCGTACGTGTGTAATCCCGCGAGGCACTACACGTGTGGTGCTACTTCATCGCCGGAGGTTCTTCAACACGACAGGGAGGTCATAAGATCAGAGTCTACGCCAACCACGTTCGAGGAACGTCTCCCTCTTTCAGTCTTCAAAGGTATGAACATCGATTCCTTCCGTTACATACATCAGCATAGCATAGATCTTGGGTTCGGGACTCGTAGGTAGGAAAATTTTTGTTTTATGCGCCGATCCCCAACAGTGGTATCATGAGCAAGGCTATGCGTAGATGTATTGTATAGGTAGAACACATCTAGGATGTGGGAATCAATTCTCCAACTGTTACCCTCCCACGTGTACTCGTTTAGCGTTGCTGCAATGTCCTGATGAAGTGGCCCCGACCGACCTTACGCGTTTACGCGAGACTGGTTCCACGCTTGACATATGGCTTGTACCATATAAGTGGCTGGGGGGTGTCTGTCTCTCTAACATTAGCGACGCGAAGACGTTTGCAACGGAGGGCCCCAACAGGGGTGTAATAGAGACGATTGCAGGATTGGTGTTGTGGCTTGTTTTCGCAGGATAGAAAGCGCTTCTCTCTCGAAACCCCTTAGCAGCCACGTAAAACTTGCAAAAGATAAAGTAGAAGGCGTTTTAACTTTAATTTGCATGTAAGGGGGGATCATAGCTTGTATGATTTACAGTTTTACTTCCTGCCTTGCTAATATGCTAGATATGCGACGGTAGCATGATAGGATAATCTCTCTCAATACCATGATTGTATTCTCCCTTAGTGGGCACCGCCTGGAATGATCTCTTTATGATAGGCAGGCCGTGACGATCGCATACATACATTAGCGATCGCATGAGGTTGGGTTTGGCAAGCCTAGCATATGCAGATATGGCCTTGCTGAACAGCCATACACTAAGGTTCGACTGGCAGGCTTGACATATGTAGATATGAGCTTGGGATACGGATGACCAAAAGGTTAAGCATGAGTCATATAACGGATATGATTGGCATGATGGCCTACCTAGGGAGATGTGTCGTCGGCCGTGTGATATTCGAGGACGGTCATTCAAACTAGGATTATGTTAATCACTTAGTAAATTTGGAGAGATGTTTAACTAAGTGGGAGTTTTAGAATTAATTAATATTGAACTCCAATTATGAACAAAGTCTAAATATGTGTTTTGCAAATAACCATTGTAGATGGCTGCACCTCGCCCCTCATTCAACTTAGGGTCATTCCTAGACAAAGACAAACTGAAAACCGATGGGTCAAACTTCACCAACTGGTTCCGCACTCTGAGGATTCTCCTCGTTCCCCTCAAGATGGCATACGTTCTAGAGGCCGCGTTAGGTGACGAACCACCAGCAGACGCTAGTCAGGATGAGAAGAATGTCTACCTCTCCAAGACGGATGATTACAACCTTGTCCAGAGTGGAATGCTTTACTCCATGGAGGCTGAGCTGCAGAAACGCTTTGAGAGGATGGGTGCATATGAGATAATCACCGACCTCAAGGCCGTCTTTGTGCCCCAAGCCAGGGCTGAACGTTATGAGGCTTCTGAAGCTTTCTTCTCAGCAAAAATGGATGAGCATAGCAGTGTTAGTGAGCACGTGGTCAAGATGTCTGGCTACGTTCAACGCTTGAATGCTCTGGAATGTCAGATTCCAGATGAACTTGTTGTTGATAGGGTGCTGCAGTCGCTGACCCTAGCTACAAAGGCTTTGTGTTGAACTACAACATGCAGGGGAAGACTAAGACCCCTTCTGAGTTGTTCGCCATGCTAAAAACTGCTGAGGTTGAGATCAAGAAGGAGCATGTTGTATTCATGGTCAACAAGACCGTTGAATTCAAGAAGTCTGGCAAGAAGGAGAAGGGAAAGAAGGAAAGCCCGAAGAAGGGTGAAAAGCCAGTTGTCAATCCTCGTAAGGCACCCAAACCTGGACCCAAGCCCGGCGTTGAGTGCTTCTACTGCAAGGGTGATGGTCACTGGAAACGCAACTGCCCCAAGTACCTAGAGGATAAGAAGGCTGGCAAGATTCTCAGAAGAGACAAAGGTATATTTGATATACACACTATTGATCTTTTCTTAACAAGCACTGGGAACAAATCCTGGATATTTGATACAGGATCTGTTGCTCATATTTCTAACTCCTCTCAGGGGCTACGGAATAGGCGACGCTTGATGAAAGATGAAGTGACGATGCACGTGGGAAACGGTTGCCGGATTGAAGTGGTGGCGGTCGGCACGAAGCATCTTAGTCTCCCTTTGGGATTAGTTTTGATTTTGAATAAGTGCTACTATGTACCCGCATTGAGTGTGAACATCGTTAGTGGTTCTTTCTTGAAGCAAGACCACTATTCTTTTAAGTCAGATACAATTGGTTGTGCGATTTATAAGGATGATGTGTTTTATGTTCACGCACCGGAGAAAAATGGCTTATTCATTCTTAATCTCGATTGTGATATACTTCATATTGACAACGTAGATGCCAAAAGATTAAAACCTAGTGGCGAAGAACACAAGACGATGTGGCATTGTCGACTTGGTCATATTGGTGAAAAGCGCATGAAGAAGCTTCATGATGATGGACTTCTGGAGTCATTGGATTTTAGATCCCTTGACACATGTGAACCATGCCTTATGGGCAAGATGACAAGGACTCCATTCAATGGAACAATGGAGCATGCGGAAGACTTGTTAGGGATCATACATTCAGATGTATGTGGACCTATGAACGTCCCCACACGCAATGTTCTTCGTTACTTCGTGACCTTCACAGATGACTTAAGCAGATATGGGTATATCTACTTAATGAAACATAAGTCTGAAACTTTTGAAAGTTTCAAGGAATTTCAGAGTGAGGTCGAGAATCAACTCGGGAAGAAAATCAAGCACCTTCGATCCGATCGAGGAGGCGAGTATTTAAGTCATGAGTTTGGCGATCATCTTAAGACTTGTGGCATCGTACCACAACTTACGCCGGCAGGAACACCTCAGCGTAACGGTGTTTCTGAGCGACGTAATCGAACTCTATTGGATAGCGTACGATGGATGATGTCTCATACCGACTTACCTGTGTCATTCTGGGGGTATGCATTAGAAACTTCCGCTTACATTCTTAATAGGGCACCGTCCAAATCTGTAAAGACAACACCATTTGAGGAATGGCATGGCAATAAACCAAAGTTGTCTCACTTGAAGATTTGGGGTTGTGAGGCTTATGTTAGGAAACTTCAGCCTGACAAACTCGAATCAAAAGTGGATAAGTGCATCTTTTTGGGATATCCAAGGGAAACCGTTGGATACACCTTCTACAACCAGTCTGAGGGCAAAACGTTTGTCGCCAAGACTGGATGCTTTCTTGAGAAAGAGTTTCTTTCGAAAGAATTGAGTGGGAGGAAAATAGACCTCAACGAGATGATTTGCCAATCACTCCAAGTGGAAGAAATGGCAATGGAAGTTGTTCCGGAACCATCTTCCGTAGTGGGAGCTGAAGAGAACGGTCATCATGATATTCATAACGATCATGATATACATGATGATCATGATCAAGATGAAGAGGATACTATTGTACCCCGCAGGTCATCAAGAGCCCGAGTAAAAACTCAGTTTTATGGGCAACTTGTCAATGCAGTCATGTTAAATGAACCTGACGAACCTGCAAACTACAAAGAAGCAATGGAGGGACCCGAGTCCGAGAAATGGCTGGAAGCCATGAAATCCGAGATAGACTCCATGTATGCCAACAAAGTATGGACTTTGGTGGATATTCCTGAGGACCGAAAGTCCGTCGAGAATAAGTGGATATTCAAGAAAAATACTGACGCGGACGGAAACGTATCTGTCTATAAAGCTCGACTTGTCGCAAAAGGTTTCGGACAAATTCAAGGAGTTGACTATGAAGAGACTTTCTCTCCCGTAGTAATGCTAAAGTCTATCCGGATATTGCTAGCAATTGCTGCCTATTACGATTATGAAATATGGAAGATGGATGTGAAAACCGCGTTCCTAAATGGCAACATTGAGGAAGAGTTGTATATGGTACAACCGGAATGTTTTATTGATCCTAAGGACGCTGGTAAGGTATGCAAACTTCAACGGTCCATTTATGGGTTGAAGCAAGCATCTCGGAGCTGGAATCTTCGTATTGATGAGGTGATCAAAGCTTTTGGATTTGTCCAAAATGAAGAAGAATTCTATGTTTATAAGAAAGCGAGTGGGAGGTCTGTGGCATTCCTAGTACTATATGTGGATGACATATTATTGATAGGGAATGATGTGAAATTTCTAGAGGGGGTAAAGGAATATTTGAATGGAAAATTTTCCATGAAGGACCTAGGTGAAGCTGCATACATATTAGGCATTAAAATCTACAGAGATAGATCAAGACGCCTATTAGCACTGAGTCAGAGAACTTACCTTGAGAAGATATTGAAGAGGTTCAATATGGATAACGCCAAGAGAGGCCTCTTGCCCGTTATGAAAGGAAGTAAATTGAGTGTGACTCAATGCCCAGCAACAACAAAAGAAAGGGAGGAAATGTCCTCAAAGCCCTATTCCTCAGCCATAGGTTCTATCATGTATGCTATGTTGTGTACTCGACCAGATGTGGCCCTGGCGGTTAGTCTGACTAATCGTTTCCAAAGTAATCCTGGAATGGATCATTGGATTGAAGTGAAGAACGTCCTTAAGTACTTACGAAGAACTAAGGATCGGGTTCTTGTCTATGGAGGATGTGAAGAAGAGCTCATCGTAATAGGTTACGTCGATGCCAGTCTTGGTACTGATCCCGATGACTCAAAATCTCAGACGGGATACGTGTTTATGTTGAATGGTGGTGCGATTAGCTGGAGGAGCGGCAAGCAGTCAGTCGTCACCCAATCTACGATGGAGTTGGAGTATATTGCCGCTTGCGAAGCGTCAAACGAAGCGCATTGGCTGAAGAAGTTTGTCATCGAGCTTGGCGTATTCCCTAGTTGCACTGACTCTGTTAGCATTTATTGCGACAATACGGGTGCCATTGCTAACGCAAGAGAGCCGAGGACTCACTCTACAGCCAAGCATATTCTCCGGCGTTTCCATCTGACGCGGGACTACGTCAAGGATGGTCATACTAGGATTTGCAAAATACATACGGATCTGAATCCGTCAGACCCAATGACTAAACCTCTTCCACAAGCCAAGTTTGAACAACACCGAGAGACTATTGGTGTTAGATACATACCTGATGTAAACTAGTGTAATTTGTACTCTAGTGCAAGTGGGAGACTGTTGGATATGTGCCCTAGAGGCAAATTAATAAAGATATTTGTCACATATCTGTTTGTTCATAATACGTTATATATTGTGCTAGAACTGTATTAAGCGAAAACATTAATACACGTGTGATATATAACAACCTGGTCCCTAGTTAAACTCAGGCATACTAGCTCATTGGGCAATTGATGATCAAGGTTTCCTGATCATGAGAACATAATAGTCTATTGACAATGAGTTCATATCATTAGGAGAATGATGTGATGGACACACACCCACCTTAAGCATTGAAGTGTGATCAAGTCACATAAGTTCAGCATTGCGATGACTTAATAACATAGTGACTGAATCCTTAGACCGTGATGATCATACATAATTGCTATCTATTAGGATGCTTTGAGTGCATTAACCGTTACACTGAAACATGGTAACTGAAAGGGTGTATCTTGGGTATTCCGAAGTAGATATGTTGAGGAGTATGAAATAGATCAGAGTGGGATTTGTCAATCCGACTAACGGATAGGTACTCTGGGCCCACTCGGTGGTGTTGCATCAATAGCTTGCAAGCAAGTGACTAGGTCACAAGAAATGTAATATTCACAGACGAGTAAACATGTTATTTCGGAGACAAGGAAGAACTAGGTATTTGATACCGACGATCATACCTCGGACAAAGATAGTACCGAAGCACAAAGGGATCAAGTCATATTGTTAACGGTTCAACAGCGATGAAGTTTATTCGATGAAAGCGTAGGGGCACATCAAGGATTGTAACCAGATCCCACATGATGGTCATTGGTCAGAGAGTGTCTCGATCATGTCTACTGTTTCCCGGACCGTAGGGTGTCACACTTAAGGGCAATCGATGCATTAAGGATTGATTCGGGATCATCGGTGAAAAGAGAGAAAACACCGAAAATGTACCGGGAGGTGCCGGAAGCAGTTCCGGATATTTTGAAAGGTTCAAAATAATATATATTAATGTTTAAATATGTTTTATTATTTATTTGGCAGAATTAAATATTAAAAATGATTTAAATAATTAATTTAAAAGGTGAAAATGTATTTGGGCTTTAAAAGGCCAATGATGGGAAGGGGGAGCCTCCCCCCTTGGGCTTGGCGCCAAGGGAGGGCCCATCCCCCTTCCTAGCCGCACCATTCCCCCTTGGGGGTTTAGTCCCACATGGGGGAAGGGGAGGGGGTGGTGAAGGGAATATGCCCGAGAGGCAATAATAAAGTGGTTATTATCTTATTCCATGTTTATGATAAATGTTTATTTTCATGCTATAATTGTGTTAACCGGAAACGTTAATACATGTGTGTTTAATAAACAAAGAAAAGGTTCCTAGTAATGCCTCTCTTTATACTAGCTTGTTGATTAACGGATGATCAAGGTTTCCTGGTCATGAACATTGGATGTTGTTAATAACAAGGTCATGTCATTGGAGAATGATGTGATGAACATACACCCACAGTAGTTATAGCAATACGATCATGTCATCAAGTTTCTATTGCTGTATCAAACTTTCAAGAAGTAACTCTAATCCTTAGACCATGAGATCACGTCAATCACTAACACCGGAAGAGTACTTTGATTCCATCAAACGTCACACCGTAACAGGGTGATTATAAAGGTGTCGTTGGGTACTTGGAAAGTGTTAGTTGAGGCTCGTGGATCAAGAGTGGGATTTGTCCATCCAGATGACGGAGAGATATACTCTGGGCCCTCTCGGTGATATCACATTGACATCGCTTGCAAGCACGTGACTGGCTCACGAGGATGTTATATCACGGAACGAGTAAAGAGTACTTGTCGGTAACGAGATCGAACTAGGTATGGATGATACCAAATGATCGGATCTCGGACAAGTAAAATATCGCGAGACAAAAGGAATTGGTTACGGAGTAATGGTTCACACGATCACTAGTTCATCGTTGAGTAAGTGGGAGTCATCATGGATCTCCAGATCCCTCTGATGATTATTGATCGGAGAAGAGTCTCAGTCATGTCCATTTTATTCACGAACCGTAGGGTGACACACTTAAGGATTCGTTGACGCGTTTGAGTGGATACGGAACGCCGGAGAATATACAGGACAGCACATGGACTGTTTTGATAAAACTGCTGGAATAGTTTCGGTATATCAAAATAGTGCAAGGGGATAATTGTTAATGTGTTCATTGAATGAAGTGTTCATCAATGAAGTACTCATTGAATGAAGTGTTCATTAATTTGAGTGACATTAAACAAGATAATTAAAAGTGTTTTAATGTGATAAAACTCTTGGAATTTTGAGTGGAGAATTATGGAAGTTATGGGAATAATGTGTGACCCTTTGTTTTTGTGAGTGGAGAGTCCACCCACATGATGAGGGGAGAGGTGGGGGCACCTCTTGGGGCGTGCTACCCCTTGGGGGCTGCCTCCCCCTCCTATATATAGATGGGTGGAGACCCCTCTACATACAAAATTCCTCCATCTCTCATATGCCCTTTGGTTGGCATCTTCCTCCCCTTGCTAGCTGATCCAGTTTCACGAGTACGGTGCTTAGGCGAAGCCCTGCTCAAGATCTTCTCTACCACCACCACCACTATGTTGTAGTGCTGCTGGAGTTCCCGAGGATCCACTACTTCCGCTGCCCAACTGGAGCAAGGGGCGGAGGTCGTCACTGATCTGTACGTGTGACCGACTACGGAGACGCTGCCCGTTCGTGGCGTCAAGTCTTCATCACGACCTTGAGGTCGGCGAGTGTTCGACTACATCACCCACGAGAATAGTTCTCATTAAAGCTTTTGGTCTTCGAGGGTGAGTCCTTCTCAAACCGTTACAAGTGATCTTCTAGATGTGATCTTGGCTGTTACAACCGTAGGAAAAATTTTGTTTTCTATGCAACGAACCCATCAGTGGTATCAGAGCCTCGTCTATGCGTAGATGCTTTGTACGGTTAGAACACATAGAGATGTGGGCGTTGATCCTCTAGTTGTTACCCTCTTTTGTGCACTTGTTCATATTGCGGCAATGTTGGATTGAAGCGGCCCTAAGCGCAAATTGCGTGTCACGCTTGACATACGGCTTGTACCGTATAAAGTGGCTTTGGGGGTGTCAGTTTCTCTAACATTAGTGATATGGCATTTGCAACGGAGGGCCCTGGAAAGGGATGAAAAGAAACAACTAGCGAATCAACGTTGTGGTTCTTGTCCGTAGGTAAGATCGGTTCTTTCCTAGGAAGCCCAAAACCACGTAAAATTTGCAAAGATAATTTAGAAGCGTCTAACTTGTTTTTGCAGGGCATGTGATGTGATATGGTCATTGTTACAAAATTGTTGTATGAAATGAGATTTATTGTAAACAACCGGCAGGAGCCATATGGTTGTGTTTTTCCTTTTTAAGGCCTGCGTGCTGTAGATATATCCATGAGATATATTGTAATGGAGAAGGACGACCATGGTGGTGGCGTCATGGACCTTGGTGCCGCGCCGGTGGCATGATGGAGATCATACCAAGACGCACAAAGATGGAGATCTATTGCGAGAAGGACCATATCATATCACATTATCCATGCATGTGATGTTTATCCTTTTATGCATCTTATTTTGCTTAGTTACGATCATGATCGCTGCGGTAGCATTATAAGATGATCCCTCTCACTTAATATCAAGATAATTATATGTTCTTCCTTAGTATGCACCGTTAAGAAAGTTCGTCGTTTCGAGACACCACGTGATGATCGGGTGTGATAGACTCTACGTTCGCATACAACGGGTGTTTTCAAGCCTAGCATGTACAGACATGGCCTTGAAACACATGCAAATACTAAGGTTCTACTTGGCGAGCCTAGCATGTACAGACATGGCCTCGGAACATGGACCGAAAGGTTAAGCACGAGTCATGTGGATGATATGATGAACCATATTGAGATGCTCGCCATTGCAGCTACACTGCCTCACGTGATGATCGGTCGTGGTGTAGTGAATTTGGTTCGTGTAATCACCAAAGACGACTCGAGGGATGTTGTTTTTGAGTGGGAGTTAGATGAACTCATTTTATCATGAACTAAATCAAAGTGAATTTGCATAGTTCGTTGTAGTCATTGGCATTTGTTTACTACCTTTGCGCTTAGCTATAATTGAGATAATAGAACTATAGAATTCTGGATATTTAACTTTACGGATTGGTACCGTATTGTTTGAGTGTCAATCTAAAGTTTAAAGTCTTATTGCAAACTTTAGCAAACCTTGCTTACTCCATGAAGTTTAATAATGTGTATTAAATCGAGAGTAACAATTCCAATGTTAGTGTCTAAGTATCACACTTGCCTCCATGATCCTTGATATTCAAATGGTGTTTGTTATTATCAAGGTTATCTAGGAGCTGAAAGGATTGTTTCAGAAACTATCATGTGTGGAAGATATAGCGATATCTGAAACAATGTTTAGTTGCAATGTGATAGAGTAAAATTTAGTGAGAAACATGTTCTCATATTGTATGAGAATTTGTGAAGGTTGGAGACACTATGTGTCCTAATCTCTCAAAAAGGTTTTGGGAACTAATATTGTACTCACAGTTTGTCCCTATGAGCTATGGTAGTTTTGTCATGAAAGTTGTCATGATAGGATGAATGGAAGATGTAGGTAAAATGTTTACTACACTATAAGATTACTAAAGAATGGAATTTGGAAGAACACCAAACATTTGATGACGGTGATCTACATCAAAGTGAGAATCAAAGGGTGTTAGTATTTGACTAACACACTTTGGATTATGTGTCATATGAATGGTGCCACAAGTGATGTTGATAAATTCTTCTAAAAAGGAAAGGAATTGCTGAAAGAGGATCTGAAAAATATTTTGGCGAAAAAGAAAAAGGAAAAGACTGGAAATGTCCAGCTCGGGTATATAGATGATATACATGTTATGGGTATATTCATTGCTTGTTAAACAATGTGATTCTTGAGTATTGGATACTGATTGGTTGGTATGAAGTGTCATACGGAACAACGCAATACAAGAGTTGCAATGGCCTGAGTAACTAGCAAATGAATATGGGATGATTCTCATCAAAAACAAAATAAAGTGTTATTGTGTTTATCGTTGGAATTAAACCTAGCCTTCAAGATTTATTTGAATAATTGTTATTCTGTTCTGGTGTTATACGAACAATAGTTGTTCAAATTATCACCATATTCATAGAAGATGGATGAACTCTATAAATCTTGTTGGAGAAATCACATCCATAATAACTGATGCTAAACATGTCGCAAGACAAATGATTATAAGATCACTTATGAGTGACACCACCGTTTGAATCATATTGGAAAGAAACACATGAAGAAACTCCATGGTGATGGAATTTTGGAGTCTTTTGATTTTGAATCAATTGACGGTTGTGAGAAATTTCTAGAGATGATTGAAACACCGTTTAAATCATATTGGAAAGATAACATGAAGAAACTCCATGTTGGTGGAATTTTGGAGTCTTTTGATTTTGAATCAACTGACGCTTGTAAGAATTTCCTAGAAATGATTGAAACTCCGTTCATAGGCAAAGAAGGACGGACGACTAACTTATTGGACATTATACATGTTGATGTGTATAGTTCATTATGTGTAGCCGTGTGTGGTGCGTCTTATAACTTCATATACTTTAACCGAGGTTTTGAGTGGATATATGTGTATATTTACTTGATAAGGAAGAAGTATGAAATGTTTGAAAATGTTCAAATAAATTTCAAGATGAAGTGAAAATCATTGTAACGAGAAAATAAGAGTTTATGATTGGATCATAAAAGAAGATTTTGAGTTAAAAGTTTAGCAAATGCCTGAGAGTTTAGGAATCGTTCCAAAACTTGCATTTCCCGAAACACCATAGGAGTATGGAGTGTTCGAGAGATGTAATCAAACCTTGTTTGACATGGTAAGGATCAAAGGTGTTATTTATAAAAATTGCCATTATATTTTAAGGATTAAGCTTTAGAGACTACCGCTTTTCACTGAAAAGAGCGCCATCGAGATCCGTTGAAATGACACCATATAAGTTATGGAATGGGATAAAATCCAATTTGTCTTTTCTTAAATTTTGGTATGCAAGGCATATGTAAAATGTTTACAACCAAAGTCGGATAAAATGCGTCTTTGTAAGTTATCCCAAAGTAACCGTTGGGTATTCCTCCATAACACTAAAGACAAAAGTGTTTTGTGGCTAAGTGCATCAAGTTTCTTGAGAAGGAATTTTTTGCGAAAAGTTAAGTGGGAGGACAGTAGAACTTCGATTAGGTTGTTGAACCTAAGCTTTATGTGCTAAGTGGCGCAGCGCCGGAAAGTGTCCCGGAAGCGGCCGCAATGCTCTTGGCTCCCGTGTCCCAAAGGTTGTGGTCACGGCGATCTAAGTTCCTATTAAACTGCGTAGTTCGGGTAATCGATCAAATAGTAAGATTTGAGATTGAATCATTGTTATTTGATAATAATGGACCGACTACATGCAAAGAAGCGATGATGGGCCCTGACTCCATCAAAATGGCTAGGAGCTATAAAATCCGTGATAGTTCCATACACGAGAAACCAAGTTTCTGAACTTGGAAGACCCTCTAGATACCGTGTTTGGATCTATAAAGAAACAGACGTGGATGTTCTCACATCTATGAAATATTCGACATATCGTTAAAATGGTTTACGATTATGTTCAAAGAGTTGGCTATGACAAGATTTGATCTTTCATAACGATATTTAGTCTGGACGGATTATTGTAGCAACCACTACATATGCTAATTTTTGTATATGGTAGTTGAACAAACGGAACAACGTTCTTCTAATAGAATGGTTACCTAGGACGTGTACAGGACACGGTCCAAAGGGTTCTGTTAATTCAAAGGATGCAAAAATAGCATGCAAATTTCAATGGTTGAAATAAGCATTCGCGGAGTTGGAATCTTCATCATGATGAAATTGTTAAAACGTTTAGTTTCATCAGAGATGGTGAAGATGCTTGCTTTTGCAAGAAATTAAGTGGGAGCGCTGAGACATATTTCTAATACATTATGTAGAAGACATATTGTTGATTGGAAATGATGTATCTTTTAACACGGGTGAAGTTTCATTGAAAATCTGATTTTAATGGAAGATTTGGGCAAAACCAGTATATTGGGCTAATATGGTCTATATAGATAGATTGAGGTGCTAATATGGTTGGGCCGAAGTACATATATGAAATATTGAATAAGTTCAATATGGAAACGACGAGAAAGGTTCTTGCCGCATGGAAAAGGTTGAAGCGAGATTCAAGTGTTTTGACACTTGGTGAGTAAAATCACATGAATGATTTGATCAATCATGTACACCATGATATGTACAATTCCAGAATGTCCTATGCTCTAAATGTTATGAGCATATACCAGAATGATTCATAAGATGATCATTGGACAATAGCAAAGATATCCTTACGTGCTTTGGAAGGACTAAGAATATATATTATGTATGTTGGACAATAGTTCATTGTAAAGTGTTACATTGATACTAGTTTTGTCGCAAGATACAATCTAAATTTATCTCAATTTTGGCGGTATGTTAAGGTGGCAAAATGTAATGGAAGAAAGTTCCATGATAGATTTGGAATAGTTCCAAATGGATTTGGATGAGTTCCAAAGTTAAGACATTATAACGAATACTACAACGAAAGGCTAAGTATATGACTGCTCTAGCAGCAGCAAAGGAGGGCATTTGTGTCAAGAAGTTTGTTTGACAAACTAGGTGTAGTTCAAAACGGGCTAATACTATGAAGATCTATTGTATGACAATAGATTCAACATGTTTTGAGCTCAAGGGACTAAGGTCTCACCGGAGGACCAAATTTATGCAATGCCATCTCATTGGTGAATGAGTGATGCGTAGAGACGCAAAGAAATGCAAATACACACGGACCTGAAGTGTCAGATCTGGATATTAGGTTTACCACTAGCAATGCATATGGATAACACCTGAATGCCATAGGTGTTGGATGCGCAAGTACCAAACTAGATTATTGACTCTAGTGCAAGTGGGAGACTGAAGGGAATATGCCCGAGAGGCAATAATAAAGTGGTTATTATCTTATTCCATGTTTATGATAAATGTTTATTTTCATGCTATAATTGTGTTAACCGGAAACGTTAATACATGTGTGTTTAATAAACAAAGAAAAGGTTCCTAGTAATGCCTCTCTTTATACTAGCTTGTTGATTAACGGATGATCAAGGTTTCCTGGTCATGAACATTGGATGTTGTTAATAACAAGGTCATGTCATTGGAGAATGATGTGATGAACATACACCCACAGTAGTTATAGCAATACGATCATGTCATCAAGTTTCTATTGCTGTATCAAACTTTCACGAAGTAACTCTAATCCTTAGACCATGAGATCACGTCAATCACTAACACCGGAAGAGTACTTTGATTCCATCAAACGTCACACCGTAACAGGGTGATTATAAAGGTGTCGTTGGGTACTTGGAAAGTGTTAGTTGAGGCTCGTGGATCAAGAGTGGGATTTGTCCATCCAGATGACGGAGAGATATACTCTGGGCCCTCTCGGTGATATCACATTGACATCGCTTGCAAGCACGTGACTGGCTCACGAGGATGTTATATCACGGAACGAGTAAAGAGTACTTGTCGGTAACGAGATCGAACTAGGTATGGATGATACCAAATGATCGGATCTCGGACAAGTAAAATATCGCGAGACAAAAGGAATTGGTTACGGAGTAATGGTTCACACGATCACTAGTTCATCGTTGAGTAAGTGGGAGTCATCATGGATCTCCAGATCCCTCTGATGATTATTGATCGGAGAAGAGTCTCAGTCATGTCCATTTTATTCACGAACCGTAGGGTGACACACTTAAGGATTCGTTGACGCGTTTGAGTGGATACGGAACGCCGGAGAATATACAGGACAGCACATGGACTGTTTTGATAAAACTGCTGGAATAGTTTCGGTATATCAAAATAGTGCAAGGGGATAATTGTTAATGTGTTCATTGAATGAAGTGTTCATCAATGAAGTACTCATTGAATGAAGTGTTCATTAATTTGAGTGACATTAAACAAGATAATTAAAAGTGTTTTAATGTGATAAAACTCTTGGAATTTTGAGTGGAGAATTATGGAAGTTATGGGAATAATGTGTGACCCTTTGTTTTTGTGAGTGGAGAGTCCACCCACATGATGAGGGGAGAGGTGGGGGCACCTCTTGGGGCGTGCTACCCCTTGGGGGCTGCCTCCCCCTCCTATATATAGATGGGTGGAGACCCCTCTACATACAAAATTCCTCCATCTCTCATATGCCCTTTGGTTGGCATCTTCCTCCCCTTGCTAGCTGATCCAGTTTCACGAGTACGGTGCTTAGGCGAAGCCCTGCTCAAGATCTTCTCTACCACCACCACCACTATGTTGTAGTGCTGCTGGAGTTCCCGAGGATCCACTACTTCCGCTGCCCAACTGGAGCAAGGGGCGGAGGTCGTCACTGATCTGTACGTGTGACCGACTACGGAGACGCTGCCCGTTCGTGGCGTCAAGTCTTCATCACGACCTTGAGGTCGGCGAGTGTTCGACTACATCACCCACGAGAATAGTTCTCGTTAAAGCTTTTGGTCTTCGAGGGTGAGTCCTTCTCAAACCGTTACAAGTGATCTTCTAGATGTGATCTTGGCTGTTACAACCGTAGGAAAATTTTTGTTTTCTATGCAACGAACCCATCAGGTGGAGCCCCTCCTTGGCCTATATAAGGAGGGGTGGGTGCCTTTTTCAACACAACATTGAGTTTCTCTCTCTCTTTCTCCGACCTAGAGCAGACTCCCCTGGTTTGGAGTTTGCACCTGGTTGGGGGTTTCACCATCATCCGGACGCCGTTGCGCTGCCGGAATCGGGATCCGGATCAATCTTATTTCCGCTGCTCTTCTGGTTCGGAGCCCGGAGGGACGTCGGTTGCATCGTACGTGTGTAATCCCGCGAGGCACTACACGTGTGGTGCTACTTCATCGTTGGAGGTTCTTCAACACGACAGGGAGGTCGTAGGATCAGAGTCTACGCCAACCATGTTCGAGGAACATTTTCCTCTTTCGGTCTTAAAAGGTATGAACACCGATCCCTTCCGTTACATACATCAGCATAGCATAGATCTTGGGTTCGGGACTCGTAGGTAGGAATATTTTTATTTTCTGCGCCGATCCCCAACAGTAATTTCCCTTGGCAAAGATACCAAGGTTGAGATCGAACCAGTAGGACTCAACGACGACAAGAATGTGGTAAAGTGAACAATGGCGTCGTTCACAACCGAGGTTGCTTACTTTACCTGGACCTACACACACAAGTTTTTTTAATAATACATTTTTAAAAAAAAATACGAAAATAATGCACATTTTTAAAAAATTGTAGAAATAATACACCCTAGGCCACGGCCGGGCCGACTGGACCCAGTTGGCCACGGCCTGGCCGATTGGAGCCCAGTCGGCCGAGGCGTGGCCAAGTAGAGGCGTCGGTGGTAGTCGGCCCACCTGGGCATGCAGTCGGCCCAGGCGTTGATACGTCCAAAACGTATCTATAATTTCTGCTTGCTCCATGCATGTTTTGTGTGATATTGCTATGATCTAAATACACTCTCATACACTTTTGATCATATTTGGACTAACCTATTAACTCAGTGCACCACAGTGCCAGTTCCTGTTTTCTGTTGTTTTTCTATTTCAGTTTTCCCCCATATAAAAAGTGCCAGAAAAATTCCGGGAAAAATATAGGAAAAATCAGCGTACAGGAAGCTTCGCGAAGAGCCCGGGTGGGGCCAGAGGGGAGCCAGGGGTGGCCCAGGCGGCCACCCGGCGCGGCCACCCCCTGGGTCGCGCCAGGGGGGCGCCTGGGGCCCTTGGTCCACCTCTGGCTGCCCCCCTTCGCCTATATATTCCCCGTGACGTGAAACCCTCGAGGACAGAACCCTTTTTCGCGATCTTGCCTCTGTTCCGCCACCGCCGCGCTTCTGAGATCGGGAGAACCAGAAGACCTCTTCCTGGCACCCTGTCGGAGGGAGGGTTGACCTCCGGGAGTCTCCTCTCCACTATGGATGCTTCCCGGATGTCTTGTGAGTAGTTTTCCTTGGACCATGGGTCCGTGATCAGTAGCTATGTGATGTTCTCCTACCCTCTTTCTTCTTCATGGTTTAGACCTCGTGAGCTGCCCTACATGATCGAGGCACTTTTGTAATCTTTATGCTGCTGCTATGCTGAGTTTGATGGGATCTGATGGATTATGAGATTATGTTCAGACTGTGATTGAGTAATATATTTGGTTCTTATCTCTTATATTTTTGTTCCTAAGTAATTCTTGCATGTTCTCCGTTGTTGTTTATTGCTTTGGCCAAGTAGTAGGTAGTAACCCCAAGAGGGAACGTTTTGCTCGATTGTGGGTTCATGCCCCCCGATGACACGCTTGAGTGACAGAAACATGACTCTAGGGGATGTGTTGTTGCCACAAGGGGGAAAACAACGGTGCTTGTAACCGCGGTTGCAAGGATTGTTTACTTTACGCAAAGTGCTTTTTAATGCAGTTGTCTGTTGCTTTGGGTTTACACTTTGGGTGGGGCTCGAAACTTAATACCAGCGAGATGTTCTGGATAGATATCTGAGTAATAGTAGATGCAGTTGGATTTCGGTCTATATTGGCGTACTGCCCATGCTTTTGAGCCTCTTCTTTTGTAACATAGTTAGCATTGCGGTGCATTCATAATCCTGTCAATTGCCCCTCTATAATTTGTTCACCTCGCATAGCAGTTTTATCGTCTTTTGGGAGAGAGACATCACTAGTGAACATCACGTATCCGGGTCCATATCCTCATCACTGTTTACACGCTCATTTACTTTTTTGCTTTTACTTTCAGTTGCTATCATTATCCCTTGCGTTTGATCCTTTGTGAACAACAAGACCGGAGAGATTGACAACCTCTCTGAACTTCATTGGGAACAAAGTTATTTGTGTCTGTGTGCAGGTCCGCGTCAGTTGCGCCGCTCACACCTACTTATCATCTCTGGAGTCCTACTGGAGACAAAGCTTGGTATCTTTACTGAGGGAAATTCGCTGTTGTGCTACATCACGCCTTCCACTTGGGGTTTACCAGCGAAGGGCGAGAAATCACTATCATTACCTCGCACATCAAGCCAAATTTCTGGCGCCGTTGCCGGGGATTCCAAGTGCTAAGATAGGGGAGTTGCACACTACCCTTTACCTTTGTTTTTTTAGTCTTGTTAGTTTACCTTTCCGTTTTTACTTTTGTGTCCTTAATCAAAAATACCAAAAATACCTACTAATGCTATCTTCACCATGGGTGTGGAACCACCAAAATATGGTAGGATGGACATGTTTCACTTGGCTCGTCTTCGATCAATTTGTGCTCGCGCTAAAAACCCAACCGACTTGGTTGAGGGAAAATCATTGGATGAGCATGCTCATTATACGCGGCACCGCCTATCTGAGAAAGGGAAAAACTTATGGGACCAAATACAAACTTCTTATTGCTATGCCGAGTGTTTATGCCACATTTATGATTTTACTTGCTGCTCTAATATAGAGCGTAAACACCTTCCTTTCCAATGTGAGTTTAATGAAAATGAGATCCTATCTTCTTATGCCAAAGGTGTTTATGATTACTGTGATGTTGTAAAGATTGAAGAGTTTGTTGCTTTTAAAGGTGCTTATGAGATTGCTTCTTTGATTGAAAAGTATTATGATACTATTCACAAGTCTGAAAACTTTGTTGTTCTTGCTTATTGCTTTGAGAATTATACTTCCAATTCTTATATTGAGGATTTTAAAAATAGAATGCTTGCTGCCCAAGAAGAGGCTAATGATTGCTATGAAGAGGAATCTTATGATTCCGAGGACTCACTTGATACTTCCCTTTCTGATGATTTTGATACTTGCTTTGTTGATGGCCATGATGCCACTAAGGATGATGCCTACGAAGACGAACTTGCTATAGTTCCTTATGTTAAGCATGAAATTATTGTTGTTGCACCCACACTTGATTACCCTATTATCCTTTTGAAATCTCCAACTATTCCGGAGAATTTTGCTCTTATCAATGCTCAATGTGATGGGTTGCATCTATCTTATCATCCTAAAAACCGTGTTGAAAATAATACACGTGTGCTTCTAGGTCATGAACAACATGATTGATGTGATATTTATATTCTTGATGTTGTTCATGATGCTACTGAAAATTACTTTGAGAGAGGAAAGTTTGGTTGTAGAAACTTCCATGTTACAAAAACACCTCTCTTCATGTTGAAAGTTTTGAAGTTGTTCTTGTTCTACCTTCCTATGCATGTCACTTTGTGCTTCTTTGATTTATTTTCTTACAAGATACCTATGTATAGGAAGTGGGTTAGGCTTAAATTTGTTTCACATTTGCTTCTTGATGCTCTCTTTTGCTTCAATTCTTATTCTCTTGTGGGCATCTTTCATAATCTTTAAGCCTAGCTAATGGCTCTAAAGAAGCGATTTCGGGAGGCAGCCCGCAACTAATTTAGGTTTTTCTTTTTGATTTTGTTGTGTATTGATGTTTGTTACTACTGTAGCAACATCATTGTATCTTTATTTTTCAGCTTTGTGCCAAGTTATAGCCTCTTATGATAAGGGAAGCAAAAGTTGTGACATGCTGTCCAGAAAACAGATTCTGTCCCTTGACAGAAAAAATCGAATCAAATCACAAGATCATCTTTTTTATCAGAATTGTTTTGACAGCGTGCTCTATACAATTGTGAAACTTTCGTATGTTCTGAGTTTTTTGATTTGAGTTGCAGAAGTTCCCCTAAAAAATTATTTACTACCTGTTGTTCTGTTTTTCACAGATTCTGCCACGTTTTGTCTCTCCTAACTTTTGCAAACCTTAATCTTGCTTTTTCTTTGCAAAAACTTTTTGGCACTCTTTAGAAACAGTAGCTCTTCAAGAATATCTGTATATCCAGTGGGGAAAATTATTTTATTAAGGGTACTAACCTCTCTAATCAGCTTATGATGAGTTATGTATGAAGGGAGTTTTCAAGTGTGCGATGGAAGATGATGAAAGAAGATCCAGGAGTGTCAAGCGCTCAAGCTTGGGGATGCCCCCATGCATCCCCAATAAATATTCAAGGAGACTCAAGCGTCTAAGCTTGGGGATGCCCCCGTGCATCCCATTCTCCATCAACAATCATCAGTTCGTCCTTCGTCTCACTATATTTTAATCACTTCATGCGTTATGTGCTATGCTTGGAGCATCTCGCTCTTAGGTTTTATTTTTAGTTTTCTTTAGTTTTGCTTGCTTTTCATAACAAGTTAGACCCCGTCTTACTGTCGGGACCCGGGGTTAGCGTATGCAAGTACAGTTAAGACATAGTCATATGCAGAGCCGAGAACCGCACCCACTTGTCTAAGCAGACAAGGTCAAGCACTGAACATTCTCGGAGAGCATCGTACGTGAGGGGCATCCCATCCAGGACGGATGATCAACTGTGATGGGTCCTCATCGTCCGCACACAAGTCTAATAATATGGGTGGTGAACTCCCATATTCAAAGACAAGTCGCCTCAACCATACTATCGACTATCTCAAAACTCTTACATAGACTTACTCCAGCCCGATCACTTAGTCGGGGTCTAGGGCGGGCTCAATCATACCACAAAGTGTGCACGAGACAGAGTCTCGGACAATCGCATCGCGATGCCCCAAGCTGCGCACATCTAAGGGCCACTTGGTGTATGAAAGACCGGCAGCCAGAACACAACTAAGGTCTCGAAAACCCATACAAAGACATGCATGTTATAAACATACACGCAGCACACATGCCTTGTATGAACAGCAGGTACCATTGCAATTCTCTACAAAGTGTACATTTTATTTATAACTCTTATAGAGTACACACAGAGATCACATACATGTGATCCAACATTACATCACAAAGCGGAAGCAAATTATGTCTGGGTACAGACAAGTTTAACAAATTGGCTTAAGAAGCCTTATTCAAACATAAAGCCCTCCACGAGGGAACCAGTCTGCTGACTGGGACTAGACTAGCTTAACTTCAGTCGTCCAGCTCGATGAAGAAGCCACCTTCGGGGTCAGTGGCGTCATCTAAAACATAGATTAAGCAAACGTGAGTACAAAGGCGTACTCAGCAAGACTTACATAGGAGCTATACTACTCATGCATAGGTATCAAGGTAAAAGGAGGTGGGGTTCACTTGCAGAAATGCCAGCTTTGACTTGGCTAGTCCTGAACTACGAGTACCAGACTTTGAGGTAAGAAGCGTACACGAGTCCACTACTTTCACCAACCAATACACCACTATGGTGCCTTCCTCGACTTCCCCACGAGAAAGCACGCCATAGCACTCACCCTTATCTTGGTGTGTTTTAGAAGTATCCGGTTCAAGTTATCTAATAATCAAGCTAAGCTTTCCAAGTAGTCCATAACCGCGGACGCGGCTATTCGAATAGTTTTGTTAACCTTGCAAGGGTGTACCGCTACACACACATGATCATCAGTTACCGCCTTTGATCTCGACACCATTCAAGGGGTGTCAGCGAGGATGCTCACCACAACTGTTACCTCATAGCCTATCTAGTCCAAGAAAGCCGCCTACTTGGGTTGGCTACCACCATCGCAAACCCGACCAGTTTACCGAAGTGGACCCAAGCGATGTGTGCGTGGTGCATAAGCCGGTCTCGGGTGAGCCGTTCTCTCACTTAGCATCCAGGCCACAAGCCTACCAGAACTCCGAACTATTGCGACATCTGGACCTCGAAAGGGATGAGTTAATAGGTTGAGAGGGGTCAGTGAGCCCAATGTGTGGTTGTACTCTTCATCTTGGATCACCACACAAGAACTCGGACTTAGGGCGGTGTTCAACGAGACAACCCACCGTGTACTCCTACACAGCCTCTCATCGTTCACCTTGTATTAGGGTCGATTCACCAACACTATTCTACCATCATCAACATGATCATTCCCATCCCGACTCACATCACAGTAACAACATGGTATCATACTAAGCATGCAATAAGCGATAACATTTGCAGGGGCCACATGATATCATTCAACTCCTACATTTGCTAGGATTGTGGTTTGCTTACTACTGTGACAAAATGATAGGTCATGCAAAGGAATGGGTTCATCTATGCGGTAGAATCGTAACATGGTGATCATCCTAAACAATGCATAAGCGAGACATGAGAGGGAAGTGGGATTTTATCGACATGATCAATGGGGGTTTGCTTGCCTTGCTGACGAGGTTCGGGTTCTGGATCTTCAGCGAAGGGGGTGACCTCTTGCTCCGGTTCAACCTCTACTCGACAAACAAAGCATGAAGTAGCAATCAATATGAATGCAATGCTCAAGCACATGATATAGTGTTAAAGCTTGGAGTATAAGTTTTGATGTGTGAGGCAATTCCATTTAAGTGGAATATATTGCATTTTTAAATGCAAATTCAAATTCCACATTTGAATTCAACCTTAATCAATTTATATAAGATATAGTTTGATCAATTTGAATTAACTTCAAATGTGTATGATATGCCTCTGAAGTGTGGTTGATTTGCATCATAAATCCATGGTCCAAGTGGCAAAATCATTTGGTTTGAATTTGAATTAAATTCAAATAAAGCAAATGACATATGCTACTGGTCCCATTTTAAATTCAACTCAAACAGAGTTGAAAGTTTCATATTTGGAAAGATAATTTTCTCCTGATCATTTTTCATATATTATTTGTCCAATTTGGAGTTAATATGAATTTTCTATGAATTTCCAAAGTTTGGGTTATTTTCTGGATTTTCTTTAATTTATTAAATTTCTGGAAATTCATTACTGCGTCACTGTGATGTCAGCATGACGTCAGGGGGTTTGACCCGAGTCAAACTGACAAGGGGTCCCACTGGTCAGCCTCTGTAGGGTTAAACCCGTGGTTAAAATTTAATTAACAGAGGGATTAGGGGCTGGGGCCCAGTAGTCAGTGGGTTTAGGGGTGTGATTAGGGGTGGGTTAGGGTTAACTCGCCGGCGGTTAGCCGCCGGTGGCACGGGCACGGCGGCGTGGTCACCGGAGTGAGACAGAGGCCACGGGAGAGCACGGGGAAGGGTCCATTCGACTCAGCAACGTCTCGCGCATCATCTGGAGGCAACGGGGGTCCTCGGGGTGGTCGAGAGCGACGACGGCGACGACTCCGGCGGCAGCTAAACGGCGGCGAGGTCGTAGCCGAGGCTAGGGAGCATGGCTTGGGGTGATTTTGGTTGCGTTTGAAAGCTGGCACACGCGGAAGTCAAACGCGTGCACTGGGGGTTCACGACAAGCACGGGAGCGAGGAGGACGACGACCATGGCGGCGACCTTGCTCGGGATCCATGGCGGATTCGGTTGTGGGGCAAACGAGGCGCTACAAACTTAGGGGAAAGGTGAGGAAGCTCACCCTGAAGCTAATGGAGAAGACGGTGAGGCCGGGGACGCTGTGTAACCGGAGAATTTGACGACGGCGACTCACGGGTCCGGCGAGCTCTTGGTGAGGCTGGCGTCGTCCACGGGGGCCCCTCGGTCCAATTGATCGGCCACGGTGATGAAGACGGCGATGGCGGATGTCCTAGACAAGCTGGGGCGACGAGTGGAGGCCAGTGGCCGCGGTGGCGCACGGCGGCGAGCTACGGGGCGCTCGGGTCTTCGCTGGTTTCGCACGGGAGAGAGGAGGAAGAGGGTTCCAGGGGGGGAAGAAGTGGATGAGCACGGGGGTTCTCCACGACGCTAGAAGGCGGCCGGGGAGGCAGGTGGAGGGCTGCGGGGCGTCGCGGTGGCGTCGGTGGCTTTCCACCGAGCACCTTGGGGGCGCGGGGAGGAAGACGACAGGGGAGGGTCCAGGTGGGCTGGGCCGGCTGGAGAGGTGGGCCTCGCCCCTGGCGGGAGGTAAGTTTTTTCCTTTTTCCTCTGTTTAATCTTTCCTTTCTTTTTCTGTAATTTGTTTTGGCTCTGATAAAAATACCAAACCATTTTATTAAATGCTGAAAACTTTTATGTGGCCTAATAATAAAATATACTAGCCACTCATAAACTTTCAACATTTTTAAAATTCAAATGATTTGAATTTTAAATCAAATAGGGGGATTTCTTTAATTCCAAGGTACTGTTTGAATATTTGAAAAATCTATGAGCATGGGGTGGGTCCCACATCACTTGATATGTGATCACACTCATTTATAAGACTTTTCAAAACTCTAACATGAATTTTTGGAAAATATTTTTATCTGGCCTTTTGAAATAATTCATCTGGGGGGTGTTCCTTCTCCCATTTTGATTTTGAATTTGATTTCCAAGATTTCTGTTGAAATTTTGACATGATGAAAAGGTGCTAACTAACCCTAGCACATACCTAACAGAGGGATCTGACACTTACTTTGTGTGGGAGAGAAACACGCTCCACTTTTAAAATCTAGAACACATCATACGATTTTTCCTGCTTATCTTTTTGCTGTTGTGTGTTCTTTATCTTTTCATACCTGCTGCCTTGTTTAGTTTTAGTCTTAGTTTGTCTTTAGCAAGAGCCTTGGCTTTTGTTTAGTCTGTTGCTGGAACTCTTTTTAGTTTTCATGTTTATCTTGTTAAAGAGAGTTGGTTGTTGCACTGAGTTGTGTTTTGTCTTGGAAGTAGGTAATTGAGGTTGCTATTTAATTCTAGTAGTAACTTGCAATAGTTTTGAAGTTTTGATGTGAGTAATGCTTGAACTTTTGGTGTCAAGAGCTCTAGCCTATTAGTGATAGGTGTCGTATTTTGGGCAATCCGTGTGTATTTTCAAAACCTACAAAACTAGTTGAGAACTCTAGCTACGAGATGGATCACTAATCTTTGGAGGGATCGAATATTAGAGAACAGTCACGTACCATGAGTCGAGGATGCGCAAGGATAACCAAACCCCCATACACTCCTCCTCGGGGTACTTCTCTCTTTGTGAACCTCCTTATTAGATTGAGAGTTACCGATAATAAGTGCATGAGTTCTTCGGACTAATGTAAGTATTGAAAGTTGACACTTCCACCTTCCCATATATTGCTAGCCTCTCCCGTGCCGTGCATTGCCTTCTTCTCACTCCGAGAGTTGGTGTCCACCTTCGCCGGTACATCCAAACCCTTGGCATGATACGCTCTGTCATCATAAACCTCCTTATATCTTTCCTCAAAACAGCCACCATACCTACCTATCAAGGAATTTCCATAGCCTTTCTGAGATATATTTCCATGCAACATCCACCTCTTCATGACTTGATCTTCATGTCATACATGTTCTTGCATGCTACACTAGCAGCGACATACATTGCATACATCATGATAGTTACATCTTCTTTATGATTTTGAGTACCTTGTAAAGTGTGAAAGATCTCCTTTACTTTCTTGTAAAAATAGAGTGTTGCCCTTAAGTGAGGAAAAGATCCCAAAGTGGACACAATAAAATATCCCAAAGAGGACAAATTAATGAGAGTTAAATATAAAGAGCCATTGAGGCCACAAAAAAATACAAAAAAATAGAAAAAAGAGAAAAAGAAATAAAAAGAGAGAAAGGGGCAACACTACTATCCTTTTGAGAGATCCACACTAGTACTCCCTTTATATCCTTGTACTCCATAGAGATGATCATTATGCATATAGCTATGTGGGGACCTTCACACTATAGAACTTGGCTTGCATATTCCAAGGATGAGCCTCCTCAAACGAGCTCTAGGTCTTCATGAGCGAGCAAGTTAGATGCACCCCCACTAGTTCCATTGGAGAGCTTCCTAGCTCGTATGTGCATCCGTTGCATGGCAATCCCTACTCCTCACATCATATCTATCATTTGGCATATCTTGCCTATGATTGTCCTAATTGATGTGAGCCTTTCTCACCCTTTTTTTCTTCCTCCTCCACACTATTTCTCTCTTTTCCATCCAAAGTGTCAACTCTCGTGCTTACGCTCATCCATTGCAAGAGTGCTCAAAATATTGAAAAAGGACTGGTTCAAATTGACTTGTACCTGGCTAGTGGTCTGCGGACGAGTCAAGATAAGATTCCAGAAAAAGACCAAGTGTGAAACTTTAGTAGATTGAGTTCTCAACAAATAAATGTTTTTTCTCGTATTCCCTATCCCCCTTCTTGCACGCAAACACCATTTGGAGACATTCGAGTCACGAACAGCGAGAGATCTTGCACCTAATGTTCTTTTGTTACTTGTTTCAATGCTAATATACACTCTTGCATGTTATGACTTGAATTGAATCTCTAACCTTGATTGCTTTACTTTTCAAAGTTCTTATATGGTTGCTAGCATGTCACTACAGAAATTATGTCGTTATCATTTACCTACTCGAGGACGAGCAGGAATTAAGCTTGGGGATGTTGACACGTCCAAAACGTATCTATCATTTCTGCTTGCTCCATGCATGTTTTGTGTGATATTTCTATGATCTAGATACACTTTCATACACTTTTCATCATATTTGGACTAACCTATTAACTCAGTGCACCACAGTGCAAGTTCCTGTTTTCTGTTGTTTTTCTATTTCAGTTTTCCCCCATATAAAAAGTACCAGAAAAATTCCGGGAAAAATATAGGAAAAATCAGCGTACAGGAAGCTTCGCGAAGAGCCCGAGTGGGGCCAAAGGGGAGCCAGGGGTGGCCCAGGCGGCCACCCGGCGCGGCCACCCCCTGGGCCGCGCCAGAGGGCACCTGGGGCCCCTAGTCCACCTCTGGCTGCCCCCCTTCGCCTATATATTCCCCGTGACGTGAAACCCTCGAGGACAGAACCATTTTTCGCGATCTCGCCTCTGTTCCACCGCCTCCGCGCTTCCGAGATCGAGAGCACCAAAAGACCTCTTCCCGGCACCCTATCGGAGGGAGGGTTGACCTCCGGGAGTCTCCTCTCCACCATGGATGCTTCCCGGATGTCTTGTGAGTAGTTTTCCTTGGATCATGGGTCTGTGATCAGTAGCTATGTGATGTTCTCCTCCCCTCTTTGTTCTTCATGGTTTAGACCTCGTGAGCTTCCCTACATGATCGAGGCACTTTTGTAATCTTTCTGCTGCTATGCTGAGTTTGATGGGATCTGATGGATTATGAGATTATGTTCAGACTGTGATTGAGTAATATATTTGGTTCTTATCTCTTATATTTTTGTTCCTAAGTAATTCTTGCATGTTCTCCGTTGCTGTTTATTGCTTTGGCCAAGTAGTAGGTAGTAACCCCAAGAGGGAACGTTTTGCTCGATTGTGGGTTCATGCCCCCCGATGACACGCTTGAGTGACAGAAACATGACTCTAGGGGATGTGTTGTTGCCACAAGGGGGAAAAGAACGGTGCTTGTAACCGCGGTTGCAAGGATTGTTTACTTTACGCAAAGTGCTTTTTAATGCAGTTGTCTGTTGCTTTGGGTTTACACTTTGGGTGGGGCTCGAAACTTAATACCAGCGAGATGTTCTGGATAGATATCTGATTAATAGTAGATGCAGTTGGTTTTCGGTCTACTTATTTTGGCGTACTGCCCATGCTTTTGAGCCTCTTCCTTTCTTTTGTAACATAGTTAGCATTGCGGTGCGTTCATAATCCTGTCAATTGCCCCTCTGTAATTTGTTCACCTCGCATAGCAGTTTTATCGTCTTTTGGGAGAGAGACATCACTAGTGAACATCACGTATCCGGGTCCATATCCTCATCACTGTTTACATGCTCATTTACTTTTCTGCTTTTACTTTCAGTTGCTATCATTATCCCTTGCGTTTGATCCTTTGTTAACAACAAGACCGGAGAGGTTGACAACCTCTCTGAACTTCGTTGGGAACAAAGTTATTTGTGTCTGTGTGCAGGTCCGCGTTAGTTGCGCCGCTCACACCTACTTATCATCTCTGGAGTCCTACTGGAGACAAACCTTGGTATCTTTACTGAGGGAAATTTTCTGCTGTGCTACATCACGCCTTCCACTTGGGGTTTACCAACGAAGGGCGAGAAATCACTATCATTACCTCGCACATCAGGCGTGGCCGACAGGAAGCCAATCGTCCTTGGCGAGGCCGAAAGGGGGCTGGCATCCCAAGCCAGCCGGCCAATCCCTTCTTCTTCCTCTCCTCTCTCTTCTTCTTCCTTCCTCTCTTTCCTTCTTTCTTCTCTCTCACGAGCTCAACTTTGCTCCAATTAATACTCCATTTCCAACCAATAATTAGCCCATTTTCCACCGTAGTTATATTCCATATAGCTTAGGAAGGTTAGGGATACCTCGATCTGTTGATGGGATAGCTTGTGGAGGTGATGGGGGTGGAGGTGGTGTTCATGGTGGTGGTGGAGGTGGTTGTGTTCATGGTGGTCATGGTGTTTCCGCTACTCAAGTGAAGCGTTGCCGAGGTGGTGGTCATATTTCAAGGTTAGTTTGAACAAAATATATGTGCGTACAATTTATTTAGTTCATCCGTCTATATATGTATGTATGCGTACATTTTATCTAATTGGCACGGTAGTATTTTTTGTTGCTTCGGTAGTATATTTAGATATAAAATAATTAGATGTGTGACCATTATATTTAGTTCGGGCGATAGTGTATTTAGATGTGCGAATATTTTATTTAGTTGGGGCGATACTGTGACCATTATATTTAGATACAATAAATTTAGATGTGTGAATATTTTATTTAGTTGGGGCGATAGTGCATTTAGATGTGCGAATATTTTATTTAGTTAGGGCGATAGTGTATTTAGATGTGCGATGTGCGAATTAATTTATTCGGTCTTATTAATGAAATTTGAATAATTTTGTAGGTCAGCAAACATGTCAGATATTGTGAAGTTCATATTTTACTATGGTCCTTGTACTGTCCAAACAAATGAGATAGCAGTTGATCTTAGTGAATTTGAGTACATAGAGGTTCCACTGAATGACCCTCAAAAATGGTCCATTAGTCAAGTGACAGACTGGTTGACAACCTCTTTAGGGCTTAATACTGAAAAATACACCATCGGTGTTCATGAATTGTGGACCCGATCAAGTTCAAATGTGTACTTTTATTTGAGGCCAATTGTCACAACCCCAAGTTAGGTAAGTGCTAGGGTTTTATTGTGCCTTTGCATTCATGATCAATATTCAAATTGCAATTCACAAATGGGGAAAAGAAAGCCCTGAGAAATTAAATCAAATAGCCACATACAAATCTTTTTCCAAAAATCATTTGAATGCTTGGAAAATTCCTATAAATGATGCTGATCATTTTAAAAGTGGTTTGGGATCAATCCCATGCTCATGGAATTTTCTAATTTTCAAACAGTGCCTTGGAAAATCAAATAAACCCCTATTTGATTTAAAATTCAAATGTTTTGAATTTTAAAAAGTGCCAAATTTTATAAGTGGCTAGCTCTATATTTTGTGAGGCCATATAAAAAATTATGGCATTTATAAAAATACCTAGCTATTTTATTAGCTAGGTCAACAACAGAAGCAGAAATAAATAAAAAGAAAAAAAGTAAAAGGCACTTACCTGTCGCCCACAGGCGAGGCCCACCTCCTGTCGCCTCGGCCCAGCCCACCAGCGGGCTTGTCGTCTTCTACCCCCGCCCCTCCAAGCTGCTCGCTGGAGCTGGGAGCGCGGCGACGACGCCACGGCGACGCCCTGGCCCTTCTAGGCCTCCCCTTCCTTATCCTGGCGCCACGGAGCCCGCCAAGACGCCCCGCATTTTTCCCCCATCGCCGCTTCCTCTAGCCTCCTCCTCGTTGAGATCCCATCGCAACCGAGCACACGACGTCGCCGCCGACGAGCAAACGCGCGGCCACAGAGCCCTACACGGCGAGCCACTGTGTCTAGGCAAGTCCACGACGACGTCTTCGTCGATCCCCTCCATCAATTGGAGCTCAACGGACCCGGAGACGACGCTAGCTCCAACCTTGTTTCGCCGGCCGCCGCGGAGTCTTCGCCGGAATTCGTCACCATCAACACCCCTACGACCTTGCCGTCCCCTCCAGTAGCTCCAGGGTGAGCTCCTGCCTCGATTGATCCCTCCCGTGGCTCTCCTCGTGCCTCCCCTCGCAAGTTCACCGTTACCCGAAGCTCCGGCCGCCGCGAGTTTGAAGTAGCCGTGGCCCCGAGCCTCTCCTTGAGCTCCAGCTCACGCCATTAGACGCGGACGGCCCGTAGCGACCTCCCAGTGTCTCCAGCTTCCTTTCCCGTGCCCCAAATCGCCGTCCTCGTCTTCACAGAGCCACGTTCGCCGCTGAGCACGACGCCGGCGAGGCTCCGACCACTCCCAGGCCTCCCCGTGGGTGCAGCGCGATCCAGGCGTGTGCGGGCTTCAATTTGATAGCCGTCTCGTGTTCTCCCGTGGCCTGTAGGCAACTCCGGAGAGGACGCCGCCGTGCCCGTGCCACCGGCGACTAGCCGCCGGCCATTAGGCCTAATGACCCCCTTAACCACCCCCCCTAAACTAACCCCACCTCACTGACAGTGGGCCCCTTGGCCACTAACTAACCCCAGTTAGTTTAAACAGCCGGTTATTTAAGCCCTGTGTCACTGACATCCCTGGCCCACCAGTCAGCCCCCCCCTCTGATGTCACAATGACATCATGCTGACGCAGTAAAACTTTTAAATCAATTTATTTAATTTCAGTAATTACAGAAATTCCAGAAAATAACCAAAACTTCAATAAATCATAGAAAATTCATTTTAACTCCAAATTTAATAAATAATATGTCTAAAATTATCAGAAAAATCCAAGGATTATGAATATGGGATCTGTTTTCATGTTTGACCAATTAAAATTGGGTGAACAGTGGAAAACATCCATATGCATTTAATTCAAATTCAAATTTGGGGTGAAATTGCAAATGATTTTGCCACACACTTCTTTTGTATAGTTTCACCCCCACATCAGAGACATTACCTCAACTATACCACCTCACTTCATGATCAACTTTTCAGATGAACTTTCATGCATTCAAATGCATTTGAAATTCATCGATAATTCAAATGGAGTTTGAATTTGCAACTCAAATGCAATATACTCCTTTTAAATGGAATGCTCAATGCCTCAGTACCATGAACATCACTTATACAATTGATCATGTGCTTGTGCATTGTACCTTATGTTGATCACTTTGTTTGTATTGTTTGCTCGGATAGAAGTGGAGCCGGAACCCGAGGTCACCCCCTTCGTTGAAGACCCCGTGACTGAACCTCGTCAGCAAGGCAAGCAAACCCCCATTGATCATGTCGATAAAATACCACTTCCCTATCATGTCTCGCTTATGCATTGTTTAGGATGATCACTATGATAACGTTTCTACCGCATAGTTGAACCCATATCCTTTTCATGACCTATCATCTTGTCACAGTAGTAAGCAAACCACAATCCTAGCAGATGTAGGAGTTGGTTGATATCATGTGGCCCCTGCAACTGTTACTTCTTATTGCATGCTTAGTGGTACAACGAGGTTGCTTTTGTTGTGAGTCGGGATGATGATAAACATGGTGTTGACGAAAGTGAAACATGTTGGTGAATCTACCCTAATACAAGGTGAACGATGAGAGGCTGTGTAGGAGTACACAGTGGGTTGTCTCGTTGAACACCGCCTTAAGTCCGAGTTCTTGTGTGGTGATCCAAGAAGAAGAGTACAACCACACATTGGGCTCACTGACCCCTCTCGACCTAGTACCTCACCCCGTTCGAACCCCAGGAGTCGCATTAGTTCGGAGTTCTGGTAGGGCTGTGGCACGGTCTGCGAAGTGGATGAACGGCTTTTCAAGACCGGCTTGGGACCCTGCACACATCGTTTGAGGCTGTACTGGAACCTCGGCCGGACTTCCATACAGATCCCCCTCAGATAGGCGACTCTCTGGACTAGAACGGAGCTGTGGGCGAAGTGTCATGGCAACATCCTCGCCGCTACCCGCTTGAAGGGTCCCACTCCCAGGCGGTAACTGATGAGTGTGTGTGTGTAGTAGTACACCCCGGCAGGTTTAACAAAATTATTCGAATAGCCGCGTTCGCGGTTAAGGACTGCTTGGAGAGCTGTGCTCGATTATTAGACAACTTGAACTGGATACTTCTAAAATACACCAAGATAAGCGTGAGTACTATGGGGTGCTTCTCGTGGGGAAGTCGAGGAAGTAACCATAGTGGGGTAATTGGTTGAAGAGATGTAGTGGACTCGTGTACGCTTCTTACCTCAAGTCTGGTACTCGTAGTTCAGGACTAGCCAAGTCAAAGCTGGCACTTCTGCAAGTGAAACCCCACCTCCCTTTACCTTGATACATATGCATGAGTAGTATAGCTCCTATGTAAGTCTTGCTGAGTACGATTTTGTACTCATGTTTGCTTAATCTATGTTTTAGATGAACCCACCGACCCCGATGGTGGCTTCTACCCGAAGCTCGAAGAATGAAGACTCAGACCAAGACCAAGCTAGTGTAGTCCCAGTCAGACGACTGGTTCCCCCGTGGAGGGTTTGTTTTTAGATAAGGCTTCTCTAAGCCATTTGTTAAACTTGTCTGTACTCAGACCTACTTTGCTTCCGCTTGTCTGTTGTAATGTTGGATCACATGCTTGTGATCTCTGTGTGCACTCTGTAAGAGTTATTAATAAAGGTGTATACTTTGTAGAGAATTGCAATGATACCTGCTGTTCATACAAGGCATGTGTGCTGCGTGTATGTTTATAACATGCATGTCTTAGTATGGGTTTTCGAGACCTTAGTTGTGATCTGGCTGGCGGTCTTTCATACACCCAGTGGCCCTTAGATGTGCGCAGCTTGGGGCATCGCGATGCGATTGTTCGAGACTCCGTCTCGTGCACACTTTGATGTATGATCGAGCCCGCCCTAGACCCCGACTAAGTGATCGGGCTGGAGTAAGTCTATGTAAGGGTTATGAGATAGTCGATAGTATGGTTGAGGCGACTTGTCTTTGAATATGGGAGTTCATCACCCATATCATTAGACTTGTGTGCGGACGATGAGGACCCATCTCAGTTGATCATCCGGCCTGGATGGGATGCCCCTCACGTACGATGCTTTCCGAGAACGTTCTGTGCTTGGCCTTGTCTGCTTAGACAAGTGGGTACGGTTCTCGGCTCTCCATATGACTATGTCGTAGCGGGACTTGCATACGCTAACCCCGGGTCCCGACAGACTTGGTATCAGAGCAAGACTGACTGTAGGATTATCAGCCTTGGCCGAAGTCGAGTCTAGCCTTCTATAGTTATATAGTTACTCTGGGTATATAAGGGAACAACGTAAGGCTTCTTTTTCTCCTTACCTCATCGATCTGAGTTCTGAGTTACCCTTACCTTTTCTACGGGAAGATAGGACTAGGCTCACCTCTGTCTGATTAGAACATCTCGTTGGTTGCCTCCTTATAGCCGTAGGATTGTTGTGGTTGTCCAGAGTCTCCGTGTTTTGAGTTCCTTGAGGTAGTTCTGTCCAATCTCCTCGAGGTTGTCTTGTTTTCCATCCCGGTGTAGCCGTTATGCTGCCGGAATTATCCCGTGTTTCTTTGATTCATTGCCTTGGCATTATAGTCTTCTCCTTCTGAAATCATATCCTTTTATCCTTGACTCCATCATACAACCTGTTCTGATTGTTGATTTTTATCACACAGGATGTCAGGTGGAACTCGTAGTGCTGTTCTTCGGAATCGAGACCGTGATCGGAATCGAAATGATGATGAACTTCCAACCCCGCCTTCTGCGGCGGAAATCATGATGGAAGCTGAGCGGAATAGACGTGATCAGACACGCCTTCTGGAGCTCATCGAGCAGAATACCTCACGTTATTGCAATGTGGTGGTCAGCATTCAGGACTTCATCCTCCTCAAGCCACCGGTATTCCGATGTTCTTCTGAGCCCCTTGAAGATGATGATTGGCTCCGTTCCATCGAGCGTAAGCTTGACACTGCACATGTTTCTCCCGATGACCGAGTTGTTTTCGCGGTATACTTCTTGGAAGGTGCTGCTCTTCAGTGGTGGGAGAACTATGTTGCAATGCATCCAGATGGTCACGTAGTGACTTGGCAGGAGTTCTGTGTTGCCTTTCGAGGGTACCACATTCTGGATGAGTTGAGGGAGCGCAAGAAGGAAGAGTTCTGCAATCTGAATCAAGGAGAGATGTCCATTCATGAGTATGTGAGGGAATTCAACCGTCTTGCTCGGTATGCCCAAGATGAGATCACCACCGATGCCAGAAAGCAGGCAAGGTTCCGTAAGGGACTTAGCCCCATCCTCCGTCACGATCTCAGCCTCATCCATTTTCCACCTTTGAGGATTTAGTCAACAGATCCTTCAGAGCTGAGCATGGCAATGAAGTTTTCGAGAAGTCTCGTAAGCATGCTCTTGAGCTTTCCCCTTCTTCCAGTTCACGCCCTCAGAAGCGTATGATCTGGATTCCTAACAGTTTGTTTCACCAAAACAACCCACCGAGGCCATCCCTTGTGCCGCCTCGCCCACCAGCTCCACCAAACAACCCAGCTCCCCGCACTATCTTTGGAGCCTGCTTTAGATGTGGCCAGCCTGGTCACTACTCTCGTGAGTGCCCCGTCAACCAAAATGCTCCACCCCATGCCAAAGGAAACCCCACTGTTCGTGCCAAACCACCCCCGAAGGTTTCCACCGCTAAGCCATCCACCTCAGAAAATCTTGGACGTGTGAACCAAATCTCAGTTGAGGAAACTGATAGTACTTCTGACGTCATTCTTGGTACGCTCCCAGTCAATTTTGTTCCCACTTCTGTCCTTTTCGATCCAGGAGCATCTCACTCATTCATGTCGGAGAGTTATGCACTTCGGCATGATGTATCCTTTGAGGAAATGTTCACCCCTATGATCATTCAAACTCCTGGTTCCAAGTGGCAAACTAATAGAGTAAGCCATGGTAATCAAATTGCAATTGAGGGTTTAGTATTCCTTGCTTCACTCATAGCCCTCAAGTCTTTAGACATTGATGTCATCCTTGGTATGGATTGGTTATCAAGACAACATGCTTTTCTTGATTGTAAAGCCAAGTCAGTTAGACTTACACATCCTTCAGGTCAGACAATAGTTTACTCCTCACCAAGAACAAGAACCCAGGTGCATTCTTTGAATGTGCTTCCCCTTCCCGACCTTGAAGATGTTTCGGTGGTTCGTGACTTCCCGGATGTCTTTCCTGAAGAGCTGCCGGGCATGCCACCCGACAGATGTGTAGAGTTCATAGTGGATCTTACCCCAGGAACCGCACCAATTTCTAGACGCCCATATAAAATGGCCCCACGTGAGTTAGCTGAGCTTAAAACCCAACTGGAAGCTTTGTTGGAAAAAGGCTTCATCCGCCCTAGCTCATTGCCATGGGGTTGCCCCGTTCTGTTCATAACGAAGAAAGATGGAACAGAAAGGATGTGCGTAGACTATCGCCCGCTAAATTTAGCGACGATAAAGAACAAGTACCCATTGCCCAGGATCAATGATCTTTATGATCAACTTGCAGGATCCTCTGTCTTCTCCAAGATGGATTTGAGATTAGGTTATCATCAAATCAAAATCCGAAACAAGGACATTCCCAAAACGGCTTTCACTACTCGTTATGGTCTTTACGAGTTCACCGTCATGTCCTTCGGTCTAACCAATGCCCCCGCCACTTTCTCACGCATGATGAATTCGATCTTCATGGAGTATTTGGACCAGTTCGTCGTGGTTTACCTCGATGACATCCTTATATACTCGAAGAACGAAGAAGAACATGCCGAACACCTAAGGCTGGTATTGATGAAACTTAGAGAGCATCGTCTGTATGCTAAATTCTCCAAGTGTGAATTTTGGCTATCAGAAGTGACCTACTTAGGCCACGTGATTTCTGCAAAAGGCATTGCTGTGAATCCCGAGAGAGTTCAGGCCGTCCTTGACTGGACTCCTCCTGAATCGGTTAAGCAAGTTAAGAGTTTTCTTGGCCTAGCCAGCTATTGCCGCCGCTTCGTCGAGAACTTTTCTAAAGTTGCAAAGCCTCTAACTGAACTCCTCAAGAAAGATAAGAAATTCCTATGGACTCCCAAGTGCGAGGAAAGCTTTCAAGAGCTGAAAAGAAGATTGACTTCTGCAACCATACTTGCACCTCCAAACACCAAAAAGGATTTCGAAATCTATTGTGACGCATCACGGCAAGGGTTAGGATGCATACTTCTGCAAGATAGACATGTGGTAGCCTATGCTTCACGCCAGTTGCGGCCACATGAAGAGAACAATCCTACCCATGATCTTGAACTCGTTGCCGTAGTTCATGCCCTAACAACTTGGCGACATTACCTCCTTGGTAATCGTTGTGAGATTTATTCCGACCACCAAAGCCTCAAATACATATTCACACAGCCAGATCTTAATCTCAGGCAAAGACGCTGGATTGAGTTGATAAAAGATTACGACGTAGGAATTTCTTACACCCCAGGCAAAGCCAATGTCATGGCTGATGCACTAAGTCGTAAGTCGTACTGTAACAACCTCATGTTATAGCAGTATCAACCACTTCTTCATGAGGAATTTCGAAAGCTTAATCTCGAGATTGTTCCTCGTGGATCACTTTTCAACTTGGTGGCGAAACCAACCCTTGAGGATCAAATCATAGTTTCCCAAAGACGTGCACGAGGTGTACGCCGGATCAAGGAGAACATTGCTAGCGGAGTTGCTAAATGTTTCTCCACGGATAGTAAAGGGACGATATTCTTTGGAAATCGTGTGGTAGTACCTAAGAATAGGGAAATAAGGCAACTCATCCTCAAAGAAGCCCATGACACACCCCTCTCGAGGAAGTAACCATAGTGGGGTAATTGGTTGAAGAGATGTAGTGGACTCATGTACGCTTCTTACCTCAAGTCTGGTACTCGTAGTTCAGGACTAGCCAAGTCAAAGCTGGCACTTCTACAAGTGAAACCCCACCTCCCTTTACCTTGATACATATGCATGAGTAGTATAGCTCCTATGTAAGTCTTGCTGAGTACGATTTTGTACTCACGTTTGCTTAATCTATGTTTTAGATGAACCCACCGACCCCGATGGTGGCTTCTACCCGAAGCTCGAAGAATGAAGACTCAGACCAAGACCAAGCTAGTGTAGTCCCAGTCAGACGACTGGTTCCCCCGTGGAGGGTTTGTTTTTAGATAAGGCTTCTCTAAGCCATTTGTTAAACTTGTTTGTACTCATACCTACTTTGCTTCCGCTTGTCTGTTGTAATGTTGGATCACATACTTGTGATCTCTGTGTGCACTCTGTAAGAGTTATTAATAAAGATGTATACTTTGTAGAGAATTGCAATGATACCTGCTGTTCATACAAGGCATGTGTGCTGCGTGTATGTTTATAACATGCATGTCTTAGTATGGGTTTTCGAGACCTTAGTTGTGATCTGGCTGGCGGTCTTTCATACACCCAGTGGCCCTTAGATGTGCGCAGCTTGGGGCATCGCGATGCGATTGTTCGAGACTCCGTCTCGTGCACACTTTGATGTATGATCGAGCCCGCCCTAGACCCCGACTAAGTGATCGGGCTGGAGTAAGTCTATGTAAGGGTTATGAGATAGTCGATAGTATGGTTGAGGCGACTTGTCTTTGAATATGGGAGTTCATCACCCATATCATTAGACTTGTGTGCGGACGATGAGGACCCATCTCAGTTGATCATCCGGCCTGGATGGGATGCCCCTCATGTACGATGCTATCCGAGAATGTTCTGTGCTTGGCCTTGTCTGCTTAGACAAGTGGGTACGGTTCTCGGCTCTCCATATGACTATGTCGTAGCGGGACTTACATACGCTAACCCCGGGTCCCGACACCAATAGAGCGGCGCTCTCAGTGGGTGCACTGGATACAAGGTTGTGCAAACAGGGGATGCAATCCTGTCGCCCTAGTGCTTCCCGTCCTGAAGGAGGTCAGTGCTCCTGAAGGGCATGGTGGTTACGATCCTGGGCAGAGCAGTGAAAGGATACATATGCCAAATGATGGAGATGATGCATATGTGTCAGGGCAAAATAGTCAGGTAGAAGGAGAGATTGCAAATGGGTATGACAGTGGGGAGGTAGATGCAGATGAGGTGGATGGACACATGCAAAACCAGATGGAAGAAGAAGATACAGATGATGATACAAATGATGAGGCCGATGATTCCGACGAGTCGGATGAAGAAGACTATGGAGAGGAGGTGCCTAATCCTGCATCATTGAATCAGGACTTCTCATCTGCAATGACTGTGAACGATGGGCATGATTCTGCCTGGTTATATCACCAGAACAACATTGCTACGGGTGCTATGTATCCCAACAAGGAAGCCCTGAAGGATGCAATCATTAACTGGGCAATGTCCACCAAAAGGGTTTTCAGGACTAAGGTGTCAAGTCAGAAATACTTAACAATGGTATGCACAAACATGGAATGTTCCAGCAGGGTGCATGCCTATCTCCCTAAGTACGACACAAGTTGGGTGATAGGTGATTTAGTGCATCACACATGTGTTATTCCCAGTATCCCTCAAGATCATGGTAACCTTTCGTCCACGCTTATTGCTTGGTTGTTTTACACCGAGATAGTGGAGTGCAAAGCGATGGAAGTGAAGGCTATCCAGACAAAAGTGTTCGGCAGGTTGAATTATAATATTTCGTATGGCAAGGCATGAGGGCTAAACATAGGGCGCTTGAGACAAGATTTGGTTCATATTTTGATGCATATGACTTTGTTGTGCGGCTTCTTCAAACACTGCAGGGGAGGAATCCAGGCACATATGTCAACATCCAAGACTTTTTCATGCCAGAGTTTCCCACTGTGAAGGTTTTGCATCGATTGTTCTTCTCTTTCGGTGTCTGCATACAAGCTTTCAATCATTGTCGACCGGTGATTTGTGTAGATGGCACTTTTCTCACCGGCAAGTACAAGGGTCAGATCCTGACCGCTATTGGTCAAGATGGCCAAAATCAAGTTGTCCCACTTGCATTTGATTTTGTGGAGAGCGAGAATATTGAAAGCTGGACATGGTTCTTCAGGCAATTGAAAATAGCAGTTGTGCAGAATAGGCCGAATGTGTGCATCCTTCATGATAGGCATGCAGGTATATTGAGTGTGATAAAGAAACTGACAAACCCTGGGCCTGATGAGAAAACTCCATGGCTTGACTTGCAGAGTCGATGGTGCATGCGTCATCTCGGTGCCAATTTCTTCTCCCAGTTCAGAAATAAGAACCTTATGAATATTTTCAAAAAACTGTGCAAACAGAATCAGGTATGGAATTACAATTTGATCCGTCAAAGACTTAATGTGTGCACACAGAGACATGTTAGGGACAGGAAAGCTGCACGAGATGCAGCTGTGAGGGCACAGGTAGCGGCAGTAGCTGCACAGTTAGCAACAGGAACAACTGTCGTGGAGGAAGAATTGTTGTCTTTGCGACTTGCCAGGATTTGACCCACCTGGTACTAGGAGAAGGCTTGGGAGGACTATTAAAACATTTGAACAATGGATAGAGCATGAGCCTCTAGAGAGGTGGTCTTTGTTGCATGACACACATGGAGCAAGGTATGGTGTCATGACTACCAACCTCGCTGAAACATATAACTTTGTCCTCAAAGGGAACAAGGCATTGCCACTTACATCTCTGGTTGAGGGTATTTTCTATGGCACGGTGAAGTATTTCAGAGATAGGCGTGCAAAAGCTGAGATGCATATGATGAACAACCCTAACACATGTTACTGTGAGAGGGTTATGAAGTACATGGATGAAAAGATGGAAAAAGCTATGTCACACACTGTAGTCGCCATCGGAAATCAAGAAAGAAGGTTTGAGGTCCGCTTAGCTAACAACAAATTCGGATGTGCAAATGAGATGAGGACCCATGAGGTCAAAATTGGAAATGAAGTCTGGCCAACATGTGAGTGCACATGCAACAAACCAAAGTTGCTACACCTACCTTTCTCTCATGTACTTGCTGCTTGCAGGCAGCTTGGAATGGATGCAATCTCGTTCGTATCTCCATATTTTCTGAAAGAGGTTGTCCTTAATACCTGGACGGGTGAGTTGCAAGGATTTCGATCAATGGGTAACTTCAACACCGTAAATCCTGTTGAAAGACGGTACATTCCAGACCCAGCTAATATGCGTACAAGTAGAGGTAGACGACAGTGTCAACGGATCCGGATTGGTTGAATCTAAAGCGGGAGGCCGCACTATGCAATGCATTCTATGCAATTTATTTGTCCATAGGGACACTAGTTGTCCCACTTTCGTCACTAGAGGTGCTTCTGTGCGTGGACGAGGCAACCGTGGACGAAGAGGAGGAAGAGGTAAAGGAAGAAGCTAGGTTTTAATTTGTATTAAGTGTGGCGAAAGTATGGTTTTAAATTGTATTAAGTCTGGCACTATGTTTTTAATTTGTATGAAGTGTGGCACTATGGTTTTTAATTTGTATGAAGTGTGGCACTATGGTTTTTAATTTGTAATAAATCTGGCACTATGTTCTTTATTTGTATTAAGTGTGGCACTATGGTTTTAATTTGTACTAAGTCTGGCACTATGTTTCAAATTTTTATTGTGCGTACAACTATGTCTAAATAAGAGCAGGAATGGAGGGAATGACGTTGCTTGACCCGGAAATTGATATTAAGCATCGTGCTGCAAAATTATGTCAGCACCAGAAGATCGAGCCCCTCATCACTCGAACTCCAAAGGAAAACTGGAGGATACACCCGGATTGGGTTCAAAGGTACGTGTTTTATTTAATTCTTTCGATCATGTACATCAAAGGTACGTGCTGAAACTTTCACGCGTCTTGTTTTATTTAATGCAGGTTGAAATGGGCTAGGCTTTTACCTTTCGCGCGTCTTGTTGAAGCCACAGAAACCTCTACACGCCTCTCCATTGACAGGTCTCTTCTGAGTTGCTTAGTGGACCGATGGAGGCCTGAGACTCACACGTTCCACTTTCGTTGCGGAGAGATGGCTCCTACTCTGGAGGATGTGTCCTTCTTGTTGGGTTTACCATTGGCGGGTTCAGCCATTGGACCTCTGGCGGCAACATCTACTTGGCAAAATGATATGACAGCGCGTTTCGCGGATCTGTATGAAGGTACTCCGGACTTTGCCTCGGAGGCTCATGGACCTAAGTATGACTGGTTGCTAAATTTTCAGGTAAGTTCACATTTCTGTGTTCATATATTATCTCGTTTCAGAAGTACTTTTCTTATTTAGTAACACCTTCTCTTTACTCAATACAGATTCAGAAGTTTCCGGGGTATCCACATGTACCGTTGACAGTGACACAGATCACGCGGAGCCTAGAGGCATACCTTTTGTGGCTTCTAGGGAAGGTGATGTTCACAGAGAACCATGTGACAAGTATTAGCGCGCGCTACATTGGTATTGCACTGGAGATTGCTTCAGCTGTGGAGCTTAAGGATATCACACAGAGGAGTTGGGGTTCTACGGTTTTAGCAGCTACTTACCGAGGTATGTGCAAGGGTTGCACGTTGCCGCCAGGTAACAAGGTAGCCCTTCTCGGTTGCCCTATATTTTTACAGTTGTGGTCGTGGGAGAGGTTCTCTATAGGACGTCCGAACATACATATTAAGGACGGTTGGCCTTCCGATGAGCTGAACGATGTTGCTCGCGTAGACATGCCTACTTTCCGCATGTGTTGGACACGTTGCAGGGTGTGTGTAATGCTACAATTTCTTGCATTGCAACATAATTTGTCACAAAGATGCTTCGCTAACTATTATTTTGCACAGAGACGGTTTGATACTGAACAGATAAGGCGAGCCTACACAGCATTAAATGAGCAGTTCGATGTGTACACTGGTGTGATCTGGCAGCCATATACACGAGAAGCCATAGCTGCAAGATACCCCCATGGTATTTCTGTTCTATGCACAAGGGATCGGGATTATTGGATGAAAAAATCAAATATCATGTTTGATGTCTTCGTCGAGGTGATGGCGCAACAAAGAGTTATGAGGCAATTTGGTCTTCAACAGTTGGTTGACCCTCCGTCTACAGAGGATCCACTGCCACCAGAAATTCACAGGTATTATTAACTTTGCATATGTGTGCGTACAATTTATTTAGTTGATCCGTTGGTGTATATATGTGTGCGTACAATTTATTTAGTTGATCCGTTGGTCTATATATATGTGCGTACAATTTATTTAGTTGATCCTCCGGTGTATGTATTATTTAATTCTTGAACACAAACCACAATTTTAGGATCACAAGGAAGGGGATAAATAGGACACTCACTCAGTGGCTTCAGAGAGTTCAGCCATACATTACAGAGTGGGAGACTGCCACGACACGGATTTGGAACGAGGATGTCAGGTTTGATATCCATCAATTCAATGTCTATTTGCGACGATACATGGCCGGAACACGGTTGCGCATCATTCAACACTCTCGCCCTGAGGTGATGCCCGTCCCTGCTACGGGGGACACGTACCCCAGCTTTGATACTTCCGGCTCCAGATAATTAGCGGTAACATATATTCTCTTTACCAAATGCATTTAGTTAACTAATACGTTGATGTGGTTACTTATTAAATCATCGTTTCAATTCCAGACTGACATTACACTCGATCTCAGGGATGAGATGAATGTGCTTGCATGTTCATCATCGTCAGGCCCTCTTCTTCCATACCGGACTCGTTTTGCACGCATTCAACAGAAGTTACGAGCTCTCTACGATGTTATCACGTGCAACCGCACTTCAGATGTTGTTCAGCATCATCCTCTACAACGACCACCGCGTTCCTCCACTGAGCATCGACACAACCCGCGTCCACATGTAGAGCAACAAGGTCCCACATTGATACATCCAAACCGTATCTATAATTTATGCTTGCTCCATGCATGTTTTGTGTGATATTGTTATGATCTAGATACACTTTCATACACTTTTGATCATATTTGGACTAACCTATTAACTCAGTGCACCACGGTGCCAGTTCCTATTTTCTGCTGTTTTTCTATTTCAGTTTTCCCCCATATAAAAAGTGCCAGAAAAATTCCGGGAAAAATATAGGAAAAATCAGCGTACAGGAAGCTTCGCGAAGAGCCCCAGTGGGACCAGAGGGGAGCCAGGGGTGGCCCAGGCGGCCACCCGGCGCGGCCCCACCCATGGCCGCGCCAGGGGGGCGCTTGGGGCCCCTGGTCCACCTCTGGCTGCCCCCCTTCGCCTATATATTCTCCTTCATGGGAAACTACCGAAAAGAGAACCCTTTTTCGCGATCTCTCCTCTGTTCCGCCGCCGCCGCGCTTCCGAGATCGGGAGCACCAGAAGTCCTCTTCCCGGCACCCTGCCGGAGGGAGGACCGACCTCCGGGAGTCTCCTCTCCAACATGGATGCTCCCCGGATGTCTCGTGAGTAGTTTTCCTTGGACCATGGGTCCGTGATCAGTAGCTATGTGATGTTCTCCTCCCCTCTTTGTTCTTCATGGTTTAGACCTCATGAGCTGCCCTACATGACCGAGGCACTTTTTGTAATCTTTTTGTTGTTGCTATGCTGAGTTTGATGGGATCTGATGGATTATGAGATTATGTTCAGATTGTGATTGAGTAATATATTTGGTTTTTATCTCTTATATTTTTGTTCCTAAGTAATTCTTGCATGTTCTCCATTGCTGTTTATTGCTTTGGCCAAGTAGTAGGTAGTAACCCCAAGAGGGAACGTTATGCTCGATTGTGGGTTCATGCCCCCCCCCCCCGATGACACGCTTGAGTGACAGAAACATGAGTCTAGGGGATGTGCTGTTGCCACAAGGGGGAAAACAACGGTGCTTGTAACCGCGGTTGCAAGGATTGTTTACTTTACTCAAAGTGTTATTTAATGCAGTTGTCTGTTGCTTTGGGTTTACACTTTGGGTGGGGCTCGCAACTTAATACCAGCGAGATGTTCTGGATAGATATCTCAAGGTGGATGATTAGTAGTAGATGCAGTTGGATTTCGGTCTACTTATTTTGGCGTACTGCCCGTGCTTTTGAGCCTCTTCCTTTCTTTTGTAGCATAGTTAGCATTGCGGTGCGTTCATAATCCTGTCAATTGCCCTTCTGTAATTTGTTTACCTCGCATAGCAGTTTTATCATCTTTTGGGAGAGAGACATCACTAGTGAACATCACGTATCCCGGTCCATATCCTCATTACTGTTTCCACACTCATTTACTTTTCTGCTTTTACTTTCAGTTGCTATCATTATCCCTTGTGTATGATCCTTTGTGAACAACAAGACCGGAGAGATTGACAACCTCTCTGAACTTCGTTGGGAACAAAGTTATTTGTGTCTGTGTGCAGTTCCGCGTCAGTTGCGCCGCTGACACCTACTTATCATCTCTGGAGTCCTACTGGAGACAAACCTTGGTATCTTTACTGAGGGAAATTTGCTGTTGTCCTGCATCACGCCTTCCACTTGGGGCTCACTGATGGCTTCTCTCCCTTCGTTGGTTACCCCAAGTGGAAGGTTGAGATGTAGCGCAGCAGCAAGTTTCCCTCGGTGAAGATACCAAGGTATGTCTCCAGTAGGACTCCAGAGATGATAAGTAGGTGTCAGCGACGCAACTGACGTGGACCTGCACACAGACACAGATAACTTTGTTCCCAACGAAGTTCGGAGAGGTTGTCAATCTCTCTGGTCTTGTTGTTCACAAAGGGTAAAACATAAAGGATAATGATAGCAACTGAAAGTAAAAAGCAGGAACGTAAATAAAGCGTGGAAACAGTAATAAGGATATGCACCGGGATACGTGATGTTCACTAGTGATGTCTCTCTCCCAAAAGACGATAAAACTGCTATGCGAGGTAAACAAATTACAGAAGGGAAATTGACAGGATTATGAACGCACCACAATGCTAAGTATGCTACAAAAGAAAGGAAGAGGCTCAAAAGCACGGGAAGTACGCCAAAATAAGTAGACCGTAATCCAACTGCATCTACTACTAATCATCCACCTTGAGATATCTATCCAGAACATCTCGCTGGTATTAAGTTCTGAGCCCCACCCAAAGTGTAAACCCAAAGCAACAGACAACTGCATTAAAAAGAACTTTCCGTAAAGTAAACAATCCTTGCAACCGCGGTTACAAGCACCATTGTTTTCCCCCTTGTGGCAACAACACATCCCCTAGGCTCATGTTTCTGTCACTCAAGCGTGTCATCGGGGGGCATAAACCCACAATCGAGCATAACGTTCCCTCTTGGAGTCACTACCAACTACTTGGACAAAGCAATAAACAGCAACGGAGAACATGCAACAATTACTTAGGAACAAAAATATAAGAGATAAAAACCAAATATATTACTCTATCACAATCTGAACATAATCTCATAATCCATCAGATCCCATCAAACTCAGCATAGCAATAGCAGAAATATTACAAAAGTGTCTCAATCATGTAGGGTAGCTCACGAGATCTAAACCATGAAGAACAAAGAGGGGAGGAGAACACCACATAGCTACTGATCACGGACCCATGGTCAAAGGAAAACTACTCACGAGACATCCAGGGAGCATCCATGGTGGAGAGGAGACTCCCGGAGGTCGGCCCTCCCTCCGGCAGGGTGCCGGGAAGAGGTCTTCTGGTGCTCCCGATCTCGGAAGCGCGGCGACGGCGGAGCAGAGGCGATTTTGCGAAATAGGGTTCTGTCTTCGGAGTTTCCCCGTGACGGAGAATAAATAGGCGAAGGGGGGCAGCCAGAGGTGGACCAGGGGCCCCAGGCGCCCCCCCTGGCGCAGCCAGGTGTGGGGCCGCGCCGGGTGGCCGCCTGGGCCCCCCCTGGCTCCCCTCTGGCCCCACTCGGGCTCTTCGCGAAGCTTCCTGTACGCTGATTTTTCCTGTATTTTTCCCGGAATTTTTCTGGCACTTTTTATATGGGGGAAAACTGAAATAGAAAAACAGCAGAAAACAGAAACTGGCACTGGGGTGAACTGAGTTAATAGGTTAGTCCAAATATGATCAAAAGTGTATGAAAGTGTATCTAGAACCTAGCAATATCACACAAAACATGCATGGAGCAAGCAGAAATTATAGATACGTTTTGGACGTATCAACATACCCAAGCTTAATTCCTACTCGTCCTCGAGTAGGTAAATGATAACAGCATAATTTCTGTGGCGACATGCTAGCAACCAAAAAACAACTTTGAAAAGTAAAGAAATCAAGGTTAGAGATTCAATTCAAGTCCTAACAAGCAAGAGTCTATATTAGCATTGAAACAAGTAACAAAAGAACATTAGGTGCAAGAGCTCTCGCTGTCCGTGACTCGAATGTCTCCAAATGGTGTTTGCGTGCAAGAAGAGGGATAGGGAATACGAGAAAAGGTATTTTTGTGTTGAGAACTCAATCTACTAAAGTTTCACACTTGGTCCTTTTTGGAATCTTATCTTGACTCGTCCCCAGACCACTAGCCAGGTACAAGTCAATTTGATCCACTCCTTTTCGATATTTCGAGCACTCATGCAATGGATGAGCGTAAGAACGAGATTTGACACTTAGGATGGCAAAGAGAGAAGTACGGAGGAGGAAGACAAAAAGGATGAGAAAGGCTCACATCAATGAGGACAATCATAGGCAAGAGATGCCAAATGATAGATATGATGTGAGGAGTAGGGATTGCCATGCAACGGATGCACATATGAGCTAAGAAGCTCTCCAATGGGACTAGTGGGGGTGCATCTAACTTGCTCGCTCATGAAGACCTAGAGCTCGTTTGAGGAGGCTCATCCTTGGAATATGCAAGCCAAGTTCTATAGTGTGAAGGTCCCCACATAGCTATATGCATGAAGATCATCTCTATGGAGTACAAGGATATAAAGGGAGTACTAGTGTGGATCTCTCAAAAGGATAGTAGTGTTGCCCCTTTCTCTCTTTTTATTTCTTTTTTTCTATTTTTTTGTATTTTTCTGTGGCCTCAATGGCTCTTTCTATTTAACTCTCATTTGTCCTCTTTGGGATCGTTTATTGTGTCCACTTTGGGATCTTTTCCTCACTTTAGGGCAACACTCTATTTTACAAGAAGGGTAAAGGAGATCTTTCACACTTTACAAGGTACTCAAAATCATAAAGAAGATGTAACTATCATGATGTATGCAATGTATGTAGCTGCCAGTGTAGCAGGAACATGTATGACATGAAGATCAAGTCATGAAGAGGTGGATGTTGCATGGCAATATAACTCGGAAAGGCTACGGAAATGCCTTGATAGGTAGGTATGGTGGCTGTTTTGAGGAAAGATATAAGGAGGCTTATGATGACAGAGCGTATCATGCCAAGGGTTTGGATGTACCGGCGAAGGTGGACACCAACTCTCGGAGTGAGAAGAAGGCAATGCACGACACGGGAGAGGCTAGCAAAATATGGGAAGGTGGAAGTGTCAACTTTCAATACTTACATTAGTTCGAAGAACTCATGCACTTATTATCGGTAACTCTCAATCTAATAAGGAGGTTCACAAAGAGACAAGTACCCCGAGGAGGAGTGTATGGGGGTTTGGTTATCCTTGCGCATCCTCGACTCATGGTACGTGAGTGTACTCTAATATTCGATCCCTCCAAGGATTAGTGATCCATCTAGTAGCTAGAGTTCTCAACTAGTTTTGTAGGTTTTGAAATACACACGGATTGCCCAAAATAGGACACCTATCACTAATAGGCTAGAGCTCTTGACACCAAAAGTTCAAACATTACTCACATCAATACCTCAAAACTATTGCAAGTTACTACTAGAAGAAAATAGCAACCTCAATTACCTACTTTCAAGACAAGACACAACTCAGTGCAACAACCAACTCTCTTTAACAAGATAAACATGAAAACTAAAAAGAGTTCCAGCAACAAACTAAACAAAAGCCAAGGCTCTTGCTAAAGACAAACTAAGACTAAGACTAAACATGGCAGTAGCTATGAAAAGATAAAGAACACACAACAGCAAAAAAGATAAGCAGGAAAAATCCTATGATGTGTTCTAGAATTTGAAAGTGGAGCGTGTTTCTCTCCCACTCAAAGTAAGACGGGATCTAACTTGTTATGAACAGCAAGCAAAGCTAAAGAAAAAATAAAACCTAAGAGCGAGACGCTCCAAGCATAGCACATAACGCATGAAGTGATAAAAATATAGTGAGACGAAGGACGAACTGATGATTGTTGATGGAGAAGGGGATGCACGGGGGCATCCCCAAGCTTAGACGCTTGAGTCTCCTTGAATATTTGTTGGGGATGCATAGGGGCATCCCCAAGCTTGAGCGCTTGACACTCCTGGATCTTCTTTCATCATCTTCCATCGCACACTTGAAAACCCCCTTCATACATAACTCATCATAAGCTGATTAGAGAGGTTAGTACCCTTAATAAATAATTTTTCCCCACTGGATATAAAGATATTCTTGAAGAGCTACTGTTTCTCAAGAGTTCCAAAAAGTTTTTGCAAATAAAAAGCAAGCTTAAGGTTTGCAAAAGTTAGGAGAGACAAAACGTGGCAGAATCTATGAAAAATAGAACAGAAGATAGTAAAGAATTTTTTAGGGGCACTTCGGCAACTCAAATAAAAAAATCAGAACGTACGGAAGTTTCGCAATTGTATAGAGAATACTGTGTAAAAATTTCATCTGAAAAAGATGAACTGGGATTTTTCTGGAATTTTTGTGGTCACGAGGACAGAATCTGTTTTCTGGACAGCCTGTCACAACTTTTACTTCCCTTGCCGTAAGAGGCTATAACTTGGCACAAAGCTGAAAAATAAAGATACAATGATGTTGCTATAGTAGTAAAAATCATCAAGACACAACAAAAAAAAAGAAAAAACCTAAATTCGTTGCAGGCTGCCTCCCGAAAGCGCTTTCTTTTATGCCTTTAAGCTAGGCATGATGCAAAAGAAGAATCAAGTTTTATCAAGAGAAAGAGAATAACTAGCCCGTGTAACGGACTCAAAAGGTAACTTGATTTTCTTTCTAGGGAAGTGTTCCATCCCCTTTTTGAATGGGAATTGGAATTTTATATTCCCCTCTTTCATGTCAATAACCGCACCAACGGTGCGAAGAAAAGGACGTCCCAAAATAATTGGACACAAAGGTTCACACTCTATATCCATAACCATAAAATCAACGGGAACATAGTTGTCATTGACAATGATAAGAACATCATCGATCTTCCCCAAAGGTTTCTTTATGGAAGAATCAACAAGACGAACACCAAAAGAACAAGGCTCAAAGGGTTTCAATTCAAACATATCAAATATTCTTTTGGGCATAACGGAGGTACTAGCTCCAACATCACATAAGGCATAGCAAGAGAAGTTAATTAATTTAATTTTGATCATTGGGTCCCAACCATCATCTAGCTTCCTAGGTATGGAGGCTTCTACTCTAAGCTTCTCCTACCTAGCTTTGATGAGAGCATTTGTGATATGCTCCGTGAAGGCAAGATTAAGTATGCTAGTGTGGGGGTCTCTAGACATTTTGTGTAACAAGCTAATAACTTCTGAGAGGGTACAACTATCAAAATCAATATCACTACTATCAAAGGTGGTAGTAGTGTCATCTAGGCTCACTTGTTTGAAACCCTCTATGTTCATAGGAGTTTCTTTATCTTCGGTTGAGGTATTAGCATCACCATTAATAGGTCCAACGGGACTAGGAGTGCATTGGGTGCTAATAGTTTGGGTGTCCTCAACAATTTGGATAGTGGCAACTGTGTGGTGTGTAGGAAGGCTCTTAATTCTATACTCTTCCTCTTTTTCTCTAGCCATCTTTCTTTAAGTTTAGCCATCATCCTAATATTTTCATTAATTTGTAATTGGATAGCATTAATAGGAGTGGCCTTATTCTCCTCAAGGGGAGAGGTTCTAATTTTAAGCATCTCAATATCAAGGGCTAAGCTTTCTACCTTCAAAGAGAGATTATCTATTTTAGCGAATTTCTCCTCTACATTTTTGTTGAAGGCTTTTTGGGTAGTGATAAAGTCTCTAAGCATGCTTTCTAATTCAGAAGAGGGGTTCTTGTTGCTAGGGTAGGTGTTGTTGTTCCCATAGTTGGATGGAAACGGTCTAGGATTGCTAGCAAAATTTCCCCTATAAGCATTGTTGTTGAAATTGTTTCTAGCAATAAAGTTCACATCTACTTGTTCTTGAGCAACCAAAGAATTTAAAGGTACATCATGAGGATCAATAGAGGGTTGCTTGGTAAGTAGAGACATAATTAAGACAACTTTTTCATTTAGGGAGGTAACTTCCTCGACAGAGTTTACCTTCCTACCTGTTGGAGCGCGTTCGGTGTGCCATTGGGAATAATTGGTCATCATCTCATCGAGAAGCTTCGTGGCAGCACCAAGTGTAGTTGACATAAAGGTTCCTCCCGCGGACGAATCTAACAGGTTCCGCGAGGTAAAGTTCAAGCCTGCATAAAAAGTCTGGATAACCATCCAGGTAGTCAAACCATGTGTAGGGCATTTCTTAACAAGAGATTTCATTCGTTCCCAAGCTTGGGCAACGTGTTCATTATCCAATTGCTTAAAATTCATAATGTTGCTCCTCAATTGGAAAATTTTAGCAGGTGGGTAGTACTTCCCTATAAAAGCATCTTTGCACTTATCCCAAGAATCTATGCTATTCCTAGGCAAAGATTGAAACCATATTTTAGCGTCTCCCCTTAAAGAGAAAGGAAAGAGCTTGAGCTTAACAACATCACCTTCTACTTCTTTATACTTTTGCATACACTACTAGAATTCCCCATATTTCCGACAGTGAAATCTAATAGCCGATGGGCCGTCGGCCTTACAATAATGACCGACGGTGATGGTAGTGGTCGACGGTTATTATCAACTCACAGCTATGACATCTTATAACCGACGGTATCCTAAAATACTCGACGGGGAAAACCCAACCCTCGGTTATCCAATTTAATGCCCGACGGGTCATTGTAATATCCGACGGTTTTGGCTATACCCACAGTGATTACATATAATACCCGACGGTAAAATTGGATAGCCGACGGTGAAAACCGAACTATCGGATATGAGTCAAAATGGCCGACGGTCCATATGTCACTCTCGGTTATTTTATTAAATACCCGACAGGGGATTCAAATAACTAACGGTTGACATTGACCCTCGATAATATGTTTCAGTAGACTATGGTGTTAAACATGTGGAACGGTTGATTGTTGTATTCAAGAAAATTTCCTACAATTACGTTATAGCATTGCTCTTGTAAGTGCCTAATATATAGTTTTTCACTAATAAGGTGTTTACAAAAGTTTTTCCAAAATAATACAAATACAATGGTTTTAAAAAAGTGACATTGTTTGAAAAAAAGTAGTTTACACAAAGTATCAAGAGGAAAAGCATCAGTGTGGGCCGAGAAGGGGTTGTCATCCTCGGACCAATCCCCTATTTTCTCTAATGGTGTCACCTACTAGATTAGATCTAGATGCTCAGCGCACGTAGTCGATCTTGTATAAAAATGTTTAGGTTGGGTGGTCATCGTGGGGGAAAAGGCGTCTTGCCTTAGTGGTGTGTATTGACGCCGCATTCGAGAAATAGATGGTGGATCACGTTGCTCGCAGTATGTGTGGTAATGGTTAGTGGTCATTTGTTTTGTAGCATGTCACTGGAATCTCCTTCAATAAGCTTGATTGTTTCCTACGCTAGAGGTTCTTCGCTCTTCCTACCGTGCTTCCATGGTCGCCCTGAGGGCAATATGAAGTAGTGGAAAAATTTGGATTTATATACCGGGGTAGAGTTCATCCATGGTGGTTCTTTTGGAGTGGTTCAACGTGCTACGACAATCGAATGTTGCTCGGCTCCAACACACCCACACATTGATTGGCCCATGGACAACCATACTTTTTCCTCCCGACCAAGGAAGTAAAGAAGTACCGCTCCTTCAGGGAGTCTACGACATGGAGTTGGAGGCAAACCACAGTTTCATCCCCCAGGAACATGCGGATCTCGCAGCGGTCCATGACGAACTAGTGAAGGAGGAGGAGACATCGTCGTCACCCTCGGCGGCAACGACCATGAGGCCGACGGAGTCGTCGTGAACATCATTTACATATGAGACGATGATTAGAATAACATTAGTATTATACGTAGACCTTTTGTACTAGTTTTACATTGCATGATTTGTATGAAAATGGAAATATCTATACAAAGACTATGCTTTTGAAATTGCAATATTTAAACCTGTTCGGGCGATATCCGCGGACATGATCGAGTGCGTTCGCGAACATTTTTTTTTTTTTGAAAAGGAGGATAACCCTCGGCCTCTGCATCGGGACGATGCATGCGGCCATATATTATTAAGAAATCAAAATCCAGCCGTCAAACACCATCGACTTGAAAAAAAAGCAAAAAGAAAACCCGAGGTTGTATGCCTCGTGACAGTAACTCCACCATATAACCACTAACCCTATGTTACAAAACGACATCAAAGCGAAAAGTACACAACTCTCAGGCTACACCTTCAACAATGAATCGCCGCACGTGAGTCGATGATCGCGAGTCCAAGAGAAGATTGAACTCCAGATTTTCATCCCCGAAGCCAGGCTTTCATCCACCACCTTCAGCAAGGAAATAGCATGAAAAGAGATCATGTGTTTATACCCAAGTGCATAAAGTCACCGTTGAAGTCGTATGTACCTTCAACCTTTATCCGGCTATCGATGCCTCGATAGCCAGATACCTCTGTCGAAGACACGAGACGACAAACGTCCCATACCGTCTACCTCTTGCCATTGTCGCACCGCCTTCGATCCAAAAACAACAAGCTACACATGAGTACTTCGCCAGAGCCCCGTATAACTCGTGTCAGTAGCTGGCATGACTTGACGCCCCCGCATGAAACGTCGTGCGTAGCATCCGCCGATGGCTTCACCTAATGGCGACAACCCAGACGCAATGGCTCCGAAGGAGATGCATGTGTCATCTGTTGTACCGCATCGAACCCGATCTATTGATGGAGGGGACGTCCCATACCACCACAAGCCTCAGGAAGGTCGTCACCGCCTAGAGATTTGAACTCTGCATCGCCCACATGATATCAAATTCCACCGCCGTCAAAGAAAAGGGACCTCCGCCCCGATTCTGGGTGTTACAAAAAGCACCCACCGTCGCGCTAGCCACTGTCGTCGCACGTACAAAAACAACAACTGCAGTCGCAACCGTCAGATCCGGGCACTAAGTCTCGAACCCCTCGTGTGCCGCACCATGGGCAGCCACGCTCGACCTGCTGTTGTGCCAACAGGCAGGCCCAAACCCGTCACGCAACCTGTGGGCTCTAGATCTAGGCCGACCCGTGAGCTTGCGGTCGCCACCAGCCGCCACCATCGAACGGTGACAGAACTCATTGCCGTACCACCACCAGGATCCCCATGTTTGCCAGGGGCACGCGCCAGCACCGCTCGAGTTGGCCGCCGCTGCCACGTCGCCTCGCCCACGGCTCGATGAGGCCGCTGCGCGGCTACACCGTCGCTCGGGTCGAGCACGCCACTGCGCGCCGCCACGCTGTCGGAGCCTCGAGCGAAATTCCACGCGTCGCCATGCCTACACATGGCTCGAGTGGGATGAGAGGCCTGCCGCCGCTGACACCACGCGGGCTTTGCGCGGCGACTCTAGGTGGCAGCGGCGGAGGGGAGAGGGGAGGCCAGCGGGATGCCCCGGTGTGGCGCGGCGGCGTCGACAGGAGCGGGTTAGGGTTGACTGGAGCGGGGTTCCAACCAGATATTATGTATCTCGCGCTATCCAATTGTGTATGGAGCAAAATTAGCTCAGCCCAATTGTACATGCTCTTAGAAGCTTAATTAGAAATAGGAAGTGTTTTTTTCTAGATAAATTATTACGTCCAAAAGAATACAATTTTTTTAGAGTAATTGACACGGCTCAACAAATATATGGTTCAAGAACGAACACAAACGTGAGCTCTTTGTACACGGCGTCAACCCAGATTTGGCCACACGATTGAGAAAAATCGTAACTACTCCGCCCAGTTTCCCCACGTATCCTAGTCATGCGCAAGCAACCCTCCTCATATCCACAGTCTCTCCCGATCGAGCCGCCGCCTGCGCGTTTTCCTCTCCCATCTGTTCTATCTCACCTCCTCTACCTCTCTACTAGGATCTCTCGGCGCCGTCGCTGCACCTAGCCAGAGCCGGTGCCTAACCAACCAACCTCTCCCTCAATGTGTGGCCAGAGCCGGCACGCGCCCGCCATGGCTACGGCGGCCTTGAGCACGACACCAACGACGACGACAATGACGAAGGGCAGACCGGATCTAGTGGCCTGAGCAAGTGAGCATGATGGTATCTAGCAGCAGTAGAGCTAGCCCATCGATCCAGCTGAGGGTCATCTTGGGCCAGCACTGCAGCAGCAGAGGCATCCACGTTGGTTTGTTTGATTCCTCTCTTGCAACTCCTGGTTGTTCCTCATCTCATATCTTTTTTTTTGCATATGTGTTCATTTTGTACGAACTATTTTCAGCTCACAAGGGAGTTAACTTTGAGCTTGACTAGAGAGCAAATGATGCTGGACTATGCAGGCTCGGCACGCCTACATCAACAACTAGAGGTCCATCACCCGCGGACAGCTCCAGTCGAACTTCATATTTCTCTGTGCTTAATTGGACCATGATGACTACATGGCGGTGCCATCTTGGTAAGAGTTTTTTTATGTCTCATTTTGTTTACTCATGTATGTCATTGTGTCGGTGTTCTCGATGCTTAGATACCTAATGAACATTCAGTTAGTTTAATGCATAATCCTCAAACATAAATAAATTATTTACATAGAAATACATGACATTAAAAGGCAGGTTTAAGCCATGTACAAACAGACTGAGTTAGTACATCCTGAATGGGAATTTTTGAAAGGTACTACTGCACAAGCATTTGTGATGTACTTTTAACCATATTAGCCACTATGAGATTATAATATGAAGCCTTCAATTGTTGTTCAATATAACATTATCTATGATTTAGAGCAGGGAAATCCTTGATCTATAGACACATGAGTTGAAACCTATATGCTAATGTAAAATATTCCATATAACACAATTAAATAGTACTTCAACTATAAGAACTATTCTTTGAACATCAACACTATAGTAAGAGAACTTGTGTTTAGGTGCCATTTTGCTTGAGCATTTTTGTTCTCTAAGTACATACAATCCCAGTTAACATTTTGTATTCCTCCTAGGGCTGGCATTTATTTCATTTTCTCCTCATTGTCATCTACTTGTTCATGTGACATCTTGCTCACATATATTCAATTACTTTGTATGCTAGATATCAACATTCTCCTTCAATAGATGCTACTTGTGTAACGTGCTTCATCTTTTCCATTCATCTCTTGATCTTACCACTAGTACGTTATCATTTCTTGGCCAGTGGAAGCAAAGTTGGAGGCAGTTCGAGTCGTTAGAATAATCACAAAATATTAATGATGACGTAGATGATATCTCCGATGGGAGGAGATGATCCATACAGCGATGAGCACTATGATTACTATATGAATACTAGTGATGAGTCTAGTGATATGCATTGTCATGCAACAAAGTGAAGTTTTGGAATTTATGGACCATTTAGGTTATGCAAAATGTTCGACACTTCTATCTTAGTATTTTGTTTTGCACCATGTTCCATGTAATATGGCTGTCACACATAAGGCTTTTGATACTTTATGTGTATGCACTTGGTCACTTGTGTTTTTAAATATAATTTATGTTCTTTGGTCACATGTGTTGTGTATGTATTTGAAATGCCAATAATTCAAATATTGTCATCGTGAATGACACATTCATGTTGTGCAACACCCTTCGTGAAAGAAATTCGTGAGGGGTTTACGATGGCCTATGATGCAATAAACATCTCAAGTGCACAATACGATTATGGGGACTTTAGACAGTCGTTGACTTCCTAAATTGACGGTGTTTGTGAATCCCCGAAGGTGTGTATGTATCGTTGGTAATAGTAATAATTGACCGTATTGATTTCCTCTTGTTTATTAATTATCCTAAAGGGTCAAACAAACCATTGGCTATTATGAAAACCGACGGGACGCAAGCACTGTGGGAAATTAAATATCCGACGGGGGACCCTTGGCTATGATTTTTGTGAGTTAGCTTGTGGACAAAGCATGCTCGACGGCTCACCGTCGGCCTATAACCGTTGGCAAATAACTATCTGACAGTACCGTCGATTATTAGTGTAATGGCCGACCAAGCATAGCCGACGGGACATGGCCGACGGTGTACCGTCGGGTATAGCTGTACCCGAGGGTGAACTTAAATATCCGACGGTAATTGCACCCTCGGTTATAATGGGATATCTAGTAGTGATATCACATAATTCAACAAAAAATTTCAAGTGTAAAGCAGCATCATCTCCAGCACTAGAGAATTGATCTCTCATAACAAGGTTTAGCAAAGCAGGTTTAATTTCATAAGAGGTAGCTGAAGTGGCAGGTGTGGCAATGGGAGTGCAGATAAAGTCTTGGTTGTTGTGACTAGTGAAGTCACACAACTTGGTGTTTTCAGTGGAACCCATAGTAGCAGCAAGTGTGGCAGATTTTTTTGTAAATTTTTGATAAAAGACACAAAGATTAAAACTGAAAGGTAAACTAACAAGACTAAATAACAAAGGTAAAGGGTAGTGTGCAACTCCCCTATCTTAGCACTCGGAGTCCCCGGCAACGGCGCCAGAAATTCGCTTGATGGCTTCTCGCCCTTCGTTGGTTACCCCAAGTGGAAGGTTGAGATGTAGCGCAGCAGCAAGTTTCCCTCGGTGAAGATACCAAGGTTTGTCTCCAGTAGGACTCCAGAGATGATAAGTAGGTGTCAGCGACGCAACTGACGTGGACCTGCACACAGACACAGATAACTTTGTTCCCAACGAAGTTTAGAGAGGTTGTCAATCTCTCCGGTATTGTTGTTCACAAAGGGTAAAACACAAAGGATAATGATAGCAACTGAAAGTAAAAAGCAGGAAAGTAAATAAAGCGTGGAAACAGTAATAAGGATATGGACTGGGATACGTGATGTTCACTAGTGATGTCTCTCTCCCAAAAGACGATAAAACTGCTATGCGAGGTAAACAAATTACATAAGGGCAATTGACAGGATTATGAACGCACCGCAATGCTAACTATGCTACAAAATAAAGGAAGAGGATCAAAAGCACGGGCAGTACGCCAAAATAAGTAGACCGTAATCCAACTGCATCTACTACTAATCATCCACCTTGAGATATCTATCCAGAACATCTCGCTGGTATTAAGTTGCGAGCCCCACCCAAAGTGTAAACCCAAAGCAACAGACAACTGCATTAAAAAGAACTTTGCGTAAAGTAAACAATCCTTGCAACTGCGGTTACAAGCACCATTGTTTTCCCCCTTGTGGCAATAGCACATCCCCTAGACTCATGTTTCTGTCACTCAAGCGTGTCATCGGGGGGCATGAACACACAATCGAGCATAACATTCCCTCTTGGAGTCACTACCTACTACTTGGCCAAAGCAATAAACAGCAACGGAGAACATGTAAGAATTACTTAGGAACAAAAATATAAGAGATAAAAACCAAATATATTACTCTATCACAATCTGAACATAATCTCATAATCCATCAGATCCCATCAAACTCAGCATAGCAATAGCAGAAATATTACAAAAGTGCCTCGATCATGTATGGCAGCTCACGAGGTCTAAACCATGAAGAACAAAGAGGGGAGGAGAACATCACATAGCTACTGATCACGGACCCATGGTCCAAGGAAAACTACTCAGGAGACATCCGGGGAGCATCCATGGTGGAGAGGAGACTCCCGGAGGTCGGCCCTCCCTCCGGCAGGGTGCCGGGAAGAGGTCTTCTGGTGCTCCCGATCTCGGAAGCGCGGCGGCGGAGGAACAGAGGCGAGTTTGCGAAATAGGGTTCTGTCTTCGGAGTTTCCCCGTGACGGAGAATAAATAGGCGAAGGGGGCAGCCAGAGGTGGACCAGAGGCCCCAGGCGCCCCCCTGGCGCGGCCAGGGGTGGGGCCACGCCGGGTGGCCGCCTGGGCCCCCCTGGCTCCCCTCTGGCCCCACTCGGGCTCTTCGCGAAGCTTCCTGTACGCTGATTTTTCCTGTATTTTTCTCAGAATTTTTCTGGCACTTTTTATATGGGGGAAAACTGAAATAGAAAAACAGCAGAAAACAGGAACTGGCACTGGGGTGCACTGAGTTAATAGGTTAGTCCAAATATGATCAAAAGTGTATGAAAGTGTATCTAGAACCTAGCAATATCACTCAAAACATGCATGGAGCAAGCAGAAATTATAGATACGTTTTGGACGTATCACTCACCAACGAAGGGCGAGAAGACTACACCCGTCAACTCTCGCGCCATCACACATCTGGCTACCCGTATCAGCCACCCCCTCCTGACCAGGCGGGAGGATCAGCATGGCAGTACCAGCAGCAGGGTCCCACGTCTACCTACCCGTATCAGCCACCCCGTCCTGACCAGGCGGGAGGATCAACATGGCAGTACCAGCAGCAGGGTCCCACGTCTAGATACCCATATCAGCCACCCCGTCCTGACCAGGCGGGAGGATCAGCATGGCAGTACCAGCAGCAGTACGAGCAGGATGGTCCTCCCTCGTTTCACCCAGTGTCACAACAGCAGGGTATGTCACTTTATATTTATAATTGGAACTACATTTGTCTTCAGTATTTATGTTTCATCCTACAGGAATCGGAAATGATACGCCTATGTCTGGATCTGTGTGGGCTAGTGAACCGGATCCTGAGGACAGTACACATGATTACATGTCGCAGCAGAACGACTGGATAGACATGTATTCGACTCCTCCACCAGGCCCCACCCAGGAGACACAGTATGATCAGGACGGTTCTGAGATTCCTCTTCGGCAATTTAGGGCACCTCACAGGTATGGCTGGACGACGCCTACTACACTTCCTGACCGCCGTCCCAGACGCCATCCTTGAAGCTCCTCCCTATCGGACTTATGCCTATTATATGTATGATACTTATGCCTATTCTATGTATGAGACATATGCCTATGCTTATGTATGAGACATATGCCTATTCTATGTATGAGACTTATGCCTATTCTATGTATGATTATGTTTTTATGTATCAAACATATTCACTACATCAACTCTTCATCATTATTCTTGCTAATAATCGTACGACATGGTACGACATAAATTAAATGAAACCACTTAAACTGAAAGTAAGATACAACGTAGTGCTTATCGCTAACAGTACATAAAGTCGTCAACACTTTTTTTCCCACGGTAAGTTTCCATTCTTGTCTGGCATAAATTCATCATCACTATCTTCAGCAGGCTTTGTTGATGCATCGCTTGATTTCTTCTTCTTGGATGACATTGATGCAGCACTGTTACCTTTTTTTTCCACGGTAAATTTCCATGCTTGTCTGGCATAAAGTCATCATCACTATCTTCAGCCAGCTTTGGTGATGCACCACTTGATTTCTTCTTATTCTTCGAGCTTGAGCCTTCATCACTTGATACAGATTTCGGCGGCGGTCTTCCGTTAATAGTCGGAACAGACCCAAATAGAAGCTTGAACCATTCCAAGTTATGATGATCGTAGTTCATTGTATCCCGGTCCACATTGTATCTCTACGATTCACAAATTGAAGAAAATGAATCAAAACGACAAACATATTAAATACATAAAACATATATGAAATTTAAATTACCTTCCGAAACTTAATAAAATCATCAATTGGCATATCTATCATATGATGATCTAAATCTTCAAATGATCCTTTGAATCGCGCTGATTCATAGATTAGTTCACAAAGTCTTTCCTACCTTTCACGCAGCCGAAAAAGCTCTAGACGAATGTCTGTTGTGCTTCTACTTTGACAAGCTGTTTGTCTCAACCTTTGCAAGTTGCTCTCACTGCTAACTAATTCTTCAAAAGATACACTTGGAGTTCCATGATGCCCTTTCTTCATTCTAACAACACCTACCAAAATAGCATGAGATATCTCTCGGGGAAATGGACGAGGATCACCCATCACTGCGAAAGGAGAAGAGTGAATGAGGAGAAAGAGGCAAAGATGAGGTATTTTTAAAGAACCGGCGAGCCTCAGTGCGCTACTACTTTACTCAAAGTTAGCGCAATCAATGTCTCCTCGGCGCCGAAAGCGTCCCAACCCTGTCTCCTCAGCGCCGAAAGCGTCCCAACCCTGTCTCCTCATCTCCGAAAGCGTCTGAACCCTGTCTCCTCAGCGTCGAAAGCGTCCCAACCATGTCTCCTCAGCGCCGAAAGTGTTTCAATCCCTGTCACCTCACCACCGAAAGCATCCCAATCCCGGTGTCCTCAGCGCCGAAAGTGTCTCAATCCCTCTCACCTCACCACCGAAAGCGTCCAAATCCAGGTCACCTCATCCTCAGCGCCGAAAGCGTCCCACTCCCTCTATAAAAGGAGGCATTGAACCTCTTTTCATCCTTCACCGCACAACATTTCAAATTGCCACTGCCTAAGTGTTCCTCATTTTTTGTACTCACAATGAGTTTTCCTTGCTCGGATCAAAGCATTAGGCCGACAAAAATGAAGAATGCGAGTTTGTCCCCGGGGGTGCAAGCCCTGCGGTGTTGGTGTGGCGATCTTTGCAAGGTGAAGGAGGTGGTTGATTTTTCTGATTGCTTGGGCATGAAGTTTTTCATGTGGTACCTATTTCGCCTACGACAAGCCATCGGTATGTTTTAACGATGGTGAATACAAATAATGTTGATGTTATTATTGATATCTTCATTAACAATCCTATTTGTGTTCCAGTCTCCCCCGCCCCTATGCATGTACTATCGTTGGATATACACGAAGATGCCGGATTGGGCGGTGGCCGAGATTCGTAAAAGAGGACAGCGTGCATGGGGAAGTTTTCACAGGGAAGAGCAACGCAAAAAGGCAGCTGCAGAGGAGAAAGCAGAGGAAGAGAGAGAGTTAAATGAACACAGGGCAAAGAAAAAGCTTTTCTTTCAGGGTTTATTGAAGGAAAATCAAGAAGCTCGTCTTCGCATGGAGGCGGAGGAACGGCTGCGAAAGGAGGCTCGTGAGGCGGAGAGGCAGAGAAAGAAAGAAAGGGCTCGTGAGGCCAAGGCAGCAGAAGATGCTGGTGATGGGAAAGGCAAATATCCACACTGGACTCGGTAGATTTGTGTGGTAGTATGTTCAATTTCGCAATCTGATGTATCTTAATTTTAGTACTGCAATGTATTTTAATTTCATTAGTTAAATGTATCTTTATTGTAGTAATGGAATCTATCTTAATTTCAATAGTTCATTGTATCTTAATTTCAGTATTGCAATTTATCTTTAATTCAATGGTCTACTGATTTCATTATAATTTTGAAATAATTTCAAACCATGTGCTAATGCTCGTGAGGCCAATGGTGCATATTTCTTCTTTTTTGAGAAAAAACTTTTTTTTAATCCAGTCGGCCTGGCTGTGGCCAATCAGCCCAGTTGGCCAGCCCGTGGCCGACTGCATGTGTACTAGGCCGCCAGGCTGCTTGGTTAGCTTGCTGGGTTCCAATCGGCCAGGGCTAGGCCGACTGGGAGCCTATCGGCCACGGCGTGACCAACTGGCTTCAACCGGCCAGGCCGTGACCAACTGGGTCCAGTTGGCCAGGCCGTGGCCTAGGGTGTATTATTTATGATTTTTTTTGAAAACGTGCATTATTTCTGTAAAATTTTTTAATAAATGTATTATTAAAAAATAGATAGCTTTGGTCCCAACGAGTAGAGAGAGGTTGTCAATCTCTGCGGCCTTGTTGTTTACAAAAGATAAAATGCAAGGGTAGATAGTAGTGATAATTGCAACTAAAATTAAAAGCAGTAAAATAAATTGAGGGTGTAAACAGTGGTGGAAATATGGACCGGGGTCCCATGAAGTTCACTAGTGATGTCTCTCTCCGAAAAGACGATAAGCAACTATGCGAGGTGAACAAATTACAGCTGGGCAATTGACAGGATTAAAAACGCACCGCAATGCTAACTATGCTACAAAAGAAAGGAAGAGGCTCAAAAGCATGGGCAATACGCCAAGACAACTAGACCGAAATACATATGCATCTACTCACTAATCATCCACCTTGAGATATCTATCCATAAAATCTTACTAGTATTAAGTTGCGAGCCCCACCCAAAGTGTAAACCCAAAGCAACAGACAACTGCATTAAAAGAACTTTGCGTAAAGTAAACAATCCTTGCACCCGCAAGTACAAGCATCGTTGTTTTCCCCCCTGTGGCAACAACACATCCCCTAGAATCATGTTTCTGTCACTCAAGCTAGTCATTGGGGGGCATGAACCCACAATCATGCATAACGCTCCCTCTTGGAGTTACAATCCATCACTTGGCCAAAGTAATAAAAAGCCACGGAGAACATGAAAGAATTACTCAAGAACATAAATATAAAAGGAGAAGAACAAAATATATTACTCATCATAATCTGAACATAATCTCATAATCCATCAGATCCCAGCAAACTCAACATAGCAACAGCAGAAGAATTACCTATGTGCCATGATCATGTAGGGCATCTCACAAGGTCTTAACATTGAAGAACAAAGATGGAGAGAAGACATCACATAGCTACTGATCATGGACCCATGGTTCAAGGTTGACTACTCACGGCTCATCCGGGAAGCGTCCATGGTGGTGGAGAAGCTCCCGCGGGTCAATCCTCCCTCCGGCAGGGTATCGGGACAGGGTCTCCTGGCATCCCCGATCTTATAAGCGCGGCTGCAGCGGAATATAGGGGAGATCGCGAAAAAGGGTTTTGTCCTCGGGGGTTTCGGAAGACGGGGTAAATATAGGCCGAAGGGGGCAGCCAGGGGGGGCCTTCGGGCATCTGGAAGCTTCCACATCACTGATTTTTTATATATTTTTCCCAGAATTTTTTGGGTACTTTAAGTAATGGGAAAACCTAAAATACAAAAACAGCAGAAAACAGAAACTGGCACTGGGGTGCACTGAGTTAATAGGTTAGTACAAATATGATCAAAAGTGTATGAAAGTGTATCAAACGCATAGCAATATCACCCAAAACATGCATGGAGCAAGAAGAAATTATAGATACATTTTGGGATGTATCAACATCCCCAAGCTTAATTCCTGCTCGTCCTCGAGTAGGTAAATGATAACAAGCATAATTTATGTGGTGAAATGCTACCAACCATATAAGAACTTTGAAGTAAGTCAAGCAGGGCATGTAATTCAATTCAAGTCATAACAAGCAATAGTCTATATTAGCATTGAAACAAGCAACATAAGAACATAAATGTGCAAGAGCTCTCGCTGTCCGTGACTCGAATGTCTCCAAATGGTGTTTGCGTGCAAGAAGTGGGAGATGGGATTATGAGAGAGTAAAAACATACTTTTTTATTTTGGGTGAGAACTCAATCTACTAAAGTTTCACACTTAGTCTTCTTCGGAATCTTATCTTGACTCGTCCCCAGACCACTAGCCAGGTAGAAGTCAAATTGATCCACTCCCTTTCGACTTTTTGTGCACTCATGCAATGGATGAGCGTAAGAAAGAAAGTTGACACTTAGGATGGCAAATAGAAGAATGGTAGAGGGGGAAGACAAAAAGGTGTGAAAGGATCACATCAATGAGGACAATCATAGGCGAGGGAAAGCCAAATGATAGATATGATGTGAGGAGTAGGGATTGCCATGCAACGGATGCACATGTGAGCTATGGAAAGCTCTCCAATGGAACTAGTGGGGGTGCATCCAACTTGCTTGCTCAAGAAGACCTAGAGCTCATTTGAGGAGGCTCATCATTGGAATATACAAGCCAAGTTCTATAGTGTAAGGGTCCCCACATAGCTATATGCATGTATGATGATCTCTATGGAGTACAAGATATAAGAGGGAGTACGAGTGTGGATCTCTCAAAAGGAATAGTAGTGTGCCCCCTTCTCTCTTTTTATTTCTTTTTTCCCTTTTTTCTCTTTTTTGTATTTTTTTGGTGGCCTCAATGGCTCTTTCTATTTAACTCTCATTTGTCCTCTTTGGGATCTTTTCCTCACTTTAGGGGCAACACTCTATATATTACAAGAAGTATAGAAGATCTTTCACACTTTAAAAAATTACTCAACATAAAGAAGATGAAGCTATCATGATGTATGCAAATGTATGCCTCTGCCAGTGTAGCAGGATATGCAATGATACTAGCGCTTCATGTAGCAATTATTAGGGAAAGGCCCAACTAGCATGCGGCTCATCGATCAAGCAAAAGAATGTATGACATGAATATCAAGTCATGAGAAGGTGGATGTTGCATGGCAATGTATCTCGGAAAGGCTATGAAAATGCCTTGATAGGTAGGTATGGTAGCTGTTTTGAGGAAATATATAAGGAGGTTTATGATGACAGAGTGTATCATGCCAAGGGTTTGGATGCACCGGCGAAGTATGCGCCAACTATCGAGGTGAGAAAAGGGCAACGCACGGTACTGAAGAGGCTAGCAAAATATGGGAAGCTGGAAGTGTCAACTTTCGAATACTTACATTAGTCCGAAGAACTCATGCACTTATTATGGTAAACTCTCAATCTATTTAAGAGGTTCACAAAGAGACAAGTACCCCGAGGAGGAGTGTATGGGGTTTTGGTTATCCTTGTGCATCCTCGACTCATGGTATGTGAGTGTACTCTAATATCCGATGCCTCCAAAAATTAGTGATCCATCTAGTAGCTAGAGTTCTCAACTAGTTTTTTTTTGTAGTTTTTTGAAAATAAACACGGATTACCCAAAATACGACATCCATCACTAATAGGCTAAAGCTCTTGATACCAAATGTTCAAACATTACTCAAAACAATACCTCAAAACTATTGCAAGTTACTGCTACAATTGAATAGCAACCTCAATTACCTACTTCAAGTATAGACACACAACTCAGTGCAACATGCCAACTCTCTAAACAAGATAAACATGAAGACTCCAGAGAGTTCCAGCAACAACCTAAACAAAAGCTCTTGAAAATAAATGAACATGAAAACTAAGAGCTAAACATGAAAGAAGCTACGAAAAGATAAAGAATACACACAAAAAGAAAGATAAGCATGAAAATCCTATGATGTGTTCTAGTTTAGAGTGGAGCGTGTTTCTCTCCCACACAAAGAAAGCTGGGTTCTAACTTGTTATGAACAACAAGCAAAGCTAAAGAAAACTAAAAATTAAAGAGCAAGACTCTCCAAGCATAGCACATAACGCATGAAGTGATAAAAATATAGTGGAACGAATGACGAACTGATAATTATTGATGGAGAAGGGGATGCACGGGGGCATCCCCCAGCTTAGATGATTGAGTCTCCTTGGATATTTCTTGGGGGTGCATGGGGGAATCCACAAGCTTGAGCATTTGACACTCCCGAATCTTCTTTCATCATCTTCCCTCGCGCACTTGAAAACTCTCTTCATACATAACTCATCATAAGATGATTAGAGTGGTTAGTACCCATAATAAAGTAATTTGCCTCTACTGGAAATAAATATATTATTGAAAAGCTACTGTTTCTCAAGATTTCCAAAATGTTTTTGCAAAGAAAAAGCTAGCGCAAGATTTGCAAAACAAAGAAAAGGCAAGACGTGGTAGAATCTGTGAAAAACAGACCAGCAGGTAGTAAATAATTCTTTTGGGATACTTATGCAACTCAAATAAAAAAACTCAGAACATATGCACGAAAGCTAATTTTATATAGCATGCTTCAAAAAATTCAGATAAAAAAGATGATCTGGTGATTTTAGCCGATTTTTTCCGTCGAGGGACAGGATCTGTTTTCTGGACAGCACGTCACAACTTTTGAACTTTCTTGCAATCAGAGGCTAAACTTGGCACAAACTTGAAAATAAAGATACAATGATGTTGCTACAGTAGTAAAAATCATCAAGACATGTAAAAACAGAAGGAAAAACAAATTGGGTTGCCTCCCAACAAGCGCTTTATTTTACGCCTTTGAGCTAGGCACGAAGCAAAAAGATCAAGTTGTATCAATTGAACCATCATAAAGATCATCAAAAAACTCTTCAACTGTACAACTAGTCTTAAGAGGACTTTCAAATATAGGTCTAATGAAGATAATTCTAGGGATAAAAGCAAAAGGTAGGAAATCAATTGGAGTTGCATTTCTAATTCTATCCAAGAGAGGTATTTCTTCCAAAGTCTTCACAATTTCAACCTCCTTGGCAATAAGTGGACTATTTTTGGGTTGAGGAACCTTAGGAACGTAAACAAACTTAGGTTCCTTCTTTGCCGGAGTTTCTACCTTTTTGGTTTTGATTGAGGATAAAATAGTTCCTAAAGTGCCAATGATCTCCTCAATCCTATCTATCCTAGAAGGATCCAAATCATGGGATTTGATGGCCTCCAAAGTTTTGACAATTTTATGCATGGAGATATGATACGTCCCAAATGTATCTATAATTTCTGCTTGCTCCATGCATGTTTTGTGTGATATTGCTATATTTTATATACACTTTCATATACTTTTGATCATAGTTTGACTAACCTTTTAACTCAGTGCACCCCAGTGCCAGTTTCTGTTTTCTGCTATTTTTCTATTTCAGGTTTCCCCCGTATTAAAAATGCTCCAAAAATTCCGGGAAAATACAATAAAAAATCAGCGCTTTGGAAGCTTTGGTAATCACCGAGGAGGGGCCAGAGGGGACCCACCAGGTCCCCAGGCGCCCTACCAGCTCTCCCTAGGGTGGGGTCGCGCCAGGGGGGCGCCTGGACCCATGGCGGCCCCCCTGGCTGCCCCCTTTCGCCTATTTATTCTCCGTCACGGGAAACTTCCAGAGAGAGAACCCTTTTTCACTATCTCGCCTCTGTTCCTCCGCCGCCGTGCTTCCAAGATTGGGAGCGCAGACAGACCTCTTCCCGGCACCCTGCCGGAGGGAGGATTGACCTCCGGGAGCTTCTCCTCCACCATGGACGCTTCCCGGATGATCCATGAGTAGTCCACCTTGGACCATGGGTCCATGATTAGTAGATATGTGATGTTCTCCTCTCCTCTTTGTTCTTCATGGATTAGACCATGTGAGTTTCCCTACATGATCAAGGCACATATGTAATTATTTCTGTTGTTGCTATGCTGAGTTTGCTGGGATCTGATGGATTATGAGACTATGTTTATATTGTGATTGAGTAATATATTTGGTTCTTATCTTTTATATTTTTGTTCTTGAGTAATTCTTGCATGTTCTCCGTTGTTGTTTATTTCTTTGGCCAAGTAGTAGGTAGTGACTCCAAGAGGGAGCGTTATGCTTGATTGTGGGTTCATGTCCCCTGATGACTAGCTTGAGTGACAGAAACATGAGTCTAGGGGATGTGTTGTTGCCACAAGGGGGAAAACAATGATGCTTGTAACCGCGGTTGCAAGGATTGTTTACTTTACGCAAAGTTCTTTTAATGCATTTGTCTGTTGCTTTGGGTTTACACTTTGGGTGGGGCTCGCAACTTAATACCAGCAAGATGTTGATATCTCAAGGTGGATGATTAGTAGTAGATGAAGATGGATTTTAGTCTACTTATTTTGGCGTACCGTCATCCTTTCGAGCCTCTTCCTTTCTTTGTAGCATAGTTAGCATTGGTTTGCACCTGTAATCTGTGGGCACCCAACTGTGATTTGTTTGCCTCGCATAGCAGTTTTATCGTCTTTTGAGAGAGAGACATCACTAGTGAACATCATGGGACCCCGGTCCATATTTTCATCACTGTTTACACGCTCAATTTATTTCCTGCTTTTACTTTCCAGTCGCAATTATCACTATCTATTATCTGTTGCGTTGATCCTTTGTAAACAACAAGGCCGGAGAGATTGAAAACCTCTCTGAACTTCGTTGGGAGCAAAGTTACTTGTGTGTGTGCAGGTCCAGGTTAAGGGAGCAATATCTCAAACGGCGCGTTGCTCGCTTCACCACCTACTTGTAGTTATCGGAGTCCTACTGGTTCGGTCTCAACCTTGGTATCCTTGGCAAGAGAAATTTGCTGCTATCCTACATCTCAGCTTTCACTTGGGGTAACCAACGAAGGGCGAGAATCCATTATCATCTCTCGCGCATCAAGATATCAAGTCTATTCAAATTCCCTTGAATCCTACGATCTAACTCATTTATGTTATCGACGCTTGGCATTTCTAGCTCTATATTTTTCAAGTTTTTCATAATATGAGCTAGAGTAATGTCCTCTTGAATGCTAGCAACAAGGAGATTTCCAACAAGATTTTCCATAACATTAAGAGCTTCCCAAACTGGGACTTCTAGGAAATTCCCATTGATAGAAGTATCCAGAATAAACCTATTCCAAGAAGTAATTCCAACATAAACGTTTCTAAGCCGGATAGTAGTGGGTTGCTTCCCGGTGGCTCTTTTTTGAGAATCATTAATTCTATACCAAGCATCTTTCAGACTTTCACCACCTCTTTGTTTAAAGGTGAGCACTTCTAACTCACCAAAGGCAAAAGGACCTGACATAATGACAACTACTAGCAAGGTAAATATTTATTTGGTGTTTTGATAAATGACACAAAGATAAAAACTGAAAGGTAAAACAACAAGACTAAAAAGCAAACATAAAAGATAACGTTCAACTCCCCTATCTTGAAGAGTGGAGTCCCCTGCAACGGCGACAGAAATTCCTCTTGATGACACTAAGTAGTGCTCCTCGTTGGCTACCCCAAGTGGAAGGTTGAGATTCATGGTGTGCAAAACCAAACCGAAAATCGAAAACCGAACCAGAAAAAAAACCGAACCAAAAATTCGCTTTTTCAGTTTACGGTTTTAGTTTCAGTTTTGAATTTTAGAAACCATTTGATCTTCGGTTTTTTCGGTTAGAAACCAAATGTTTTTTGGTTAAACTGAAATAATCGAAAACAATTTTACTGTGTGAATATTTAAAGATTTATTTGAGCCCTTAGCAACGAACCAGTCCCCATTTTATAGCCTTTCATCCCACCACGTTGCAGCTCGATAGGCGAGGTTGTACTAAAGGCACGCTGCAGCTTCAGTCGACCGCGCGTGTGCACCTGGCGCATGTTTGGGCCTCAATTTATCCAGACCATATGTGGCTCGATTGAACCCCTTACCTTCGACCGGCCTAGTCGAGCGTTTGTCCCTATCCAGGCATCACACACGTATCGTAGTTCTTGTTTCTCAAAAAAACAATGTATCATGGCTCTTTCCTTTTTCCTCTGCTTGCTCTCTCACGTCATTAGAAACATGCCTAATCCTTTAGATCTGCTGCCATTAATGTTTAGCATCAAATCATGTGTGTCATCTAATGCCTAGAATCAAATCATATAATGATCTAATCTACATAGGTAGTACTCACAAGTAAAATTTTAACATACATACACAGTCGGAATCATGCGACAAAAATATATTTGTCGTTTGTTCAAAAATTTGCATCAACTTTGGTTATTTTGGTTATTACTGAAACCAAACTGAAATTAAATGGTTATTAACGAAACCGAACCGTATCTATGTATAGAACCGTATAAACCGAAGTATATAAACCGTATAAACCAAACCGAAAAAACCGAATGCACACCCTGAGTAGCGTAGTAGTAATTTCCCTTGCCAAAGATAAAAAAGTTTGAGATCGAACCAGTAGGACTCCAACGACGACAAGAAGGTGGTAAAATGAATAATGGCGCCATTCACAACCAAGGTTTCTTACTTTACCTGAACATGACACACAACAGATAGCTTTGCTCCCAACGAGTATAGAGAGGTTGTCAATCTCTCCGGCCTTGTTGTTTACAAAGGATAAAATGCAAGGGTAGATAGTAGTGATAATTGCAACTAAAAGTAAAAGCAGTAAAATAAAGTGAGGGTGTAAACAGTGGTGGAAATATGGACCGGGGTCCCATGAATTTCACTAGTGATGTCTCTCTCCCAAAAGATGATAAACAACTATGCGAGGTGAAAAAATTACAACTGGGCAATTGACAGGATTAAAAACGCACCGCAATGCTAACTATGCTACAAAATAAAGGAAGAGGCTCAAAAGCATGGACAGTATGCCAAGACAAGTAGACCAAAATCCATCTGCATCTACTCACTAATCATCCACCTTGAGATATCTATCCAGAACATCTCACTGGTATTAAGTTGCGAGCCCCACCCAAAGTGTAAACCCAAAGCAACAGACAACTGCATTAAAAGAACTTTGCGTAAAGTAAACAATCCTTGCACCCGCAAGGACAAGCATCGTTGGTTTCACCCTTGTGGCAACAACACATCCCCTAGACTCATGTTTCTGTCACTCAAGCTAGTCATTGGGGGGCATGAACCCACAATCATGCATAACGCTCCCTCTTGGAGTTACGATCCATCACTTGGCCAAATTAATAAAAAGCAACGGAGAACATGCAAGAATTATTCAAGAACATAAATATAGAAGGAGAAGAACCAAATATATTACTCATTAATCTGAACATAATCTCATAATCCATCAGATCCCAGCAAACTCAACATAGCAACAGAAGAAGAATTACATATGTTCCTTGATCATGTAGGGTACCTCACAAGGTCTAAACATTGAAGAACAAATATGGAGAGAAGACATCACAATAGCTACTGATCATGGACCCATGGTCCAAGGTGGACTACTCACGGCTCGGAAGCGTCCATGGTGGTGGAGAAGCTCTCGGAGGTCAATCCTCCCTCCGGCAGGGTGTCGGGACAAGGTCTCCTGGCAGCCCCGATCTTGGAAGCGCGGCGGCGGCGGAACAGAGGGGAGATCGCGAAAAAAGGTTCTGTCCTCGGGGGTTTTGGAAGACGGGGTAAATATAGGCCGAAGGGGGGAAGCCAGGGGGCCACTAGGGAGTCCAGGCGGCCCCCGGCGTGGCCTAGGGTGGGTCCACGCCCCTTGGGCGCCTGGAATCCTGATGGGTCCCCCTGGCCCCCCTTAGGGCATCTGGAAGCTTCCGCATCGTTGATTTTTCATATATTTTTCCCGAATTTTTTTGGGCACTTTAAGTAATGGGAAAACCTAAAATACAAAAATAGCAGAAAACTGAAACCGACACTGGGTTACACTGAGTTAATAGGTTAGTACGAATATGATCAAAAGTGTATGAAAGTGTATCAAAAGCATAGAAATATCACCCAAAACATGCATGGAGCAAGCAGAAATTATAGATACGTTTGGGATGTATTAATCTCCCGTATGACTCCAAGCGCAACAAGAAGGTGGTGAAGTAAACAATGTCGCCATTTACAACCTTAAGGGTTGCTTCTTCACCTGGACCCGCACACAACAACAAGTAACTTTGTTCCCAACGAGTACAAAGAGCTTGTCAATATCTTCGGTCTTGTTGTTTACAAAGTATCAAAACACAAGGGGAAATAATTGTAGTGGTGATTGCAACGGAAAGGAAATAAAAGCAATAAATTGGAGCAGTGTGAACTATGATGGAAATATGGACCGGGGTCCCATGAATTTCACTAGTGATGTCTCTCTCCCAATAGACGATAAACAACTATGTTGGGTGAACAAATTACAGCTGGGCAATTGACAGAATTTTAAACACACCACAATGCTAATTATGATACAAGAAAGCTAGATGCTCAATCGTATGGGCATTACACCAAAATGAGTAGACTGTGTATTCATCAGAATCTACTCACTAATCATCCACCTTGAGATATCTATCCAGAACATCTCGCTGGTATGAAGTTGCGAACCCCAACCAAACTGTAGGATCAAAGCAACAGACAACTGCATTAACACTCTATGTGTAATGTATGCAATCCTTGTAACCGCAGTTACAAGCACCACTGTTTTCTCCCTGGTGGCAACAACACATCCCCTAGTCTCATGTTTCTGTCACTCAAGCTAGACATCGGGGAGCATGAACCCACAATCAAGCATAACGCTCCCTCTTGGAGTTACTATCTACTACTTGGCCAAAGCAATAAAAAGCAATGGAGAACATGCAAGAACACTCAAGACTAAAACATAAAAGGTAAACCAAATATATTACTCGTCACAATCTAAACATAATCTCATAATCCATCGGATCAGAGCAAACACAACATAGCAACACATAAACTAATACAAAAGTTCCTTGATCATGTAGGGTAGTTCACAAGGTCTAAGAATTGAGGCACAAGATTGGAGAGAAGACATCATCTAGCTACTGATCATGGACCCATGTTCCAAAGGGGACTACTCATGACACATCCGGGAGGCGATCATGGTGATGGAGGATCGTACGGAGGTGAATCCTCCCTCCGGCAGGGTGCCGGGACAGGTTCTTCAGGCGATCCCGAGATCGGAATCGCGGTGGTGGGAGAACAGTGGTGAAAATCGTGTAACGGGGGTCCTCTCGAGGGTTTTCGGAGCATGGACGATATATAGGAGAAAGGAGGGCACCAGGGGCCCCCACCTGACCAGGCGCCCAGGTGGCGCTGGCCGCGACTAGTACCCGCCCGGTCAGGGGTGGGCCCCCTCTGCCCCCCCCCCCCGACCTTCTGGAGTCTTTCAAAGTGTGTTTTTTCTCTTTCGGGCCATTTTGTTTCGTCCGGCCTACTTTTTCTCTTTCGTGTCGTTTTGTTTCGTCCGGCGCCCCCAAGCGACCCCCAACGCGCGGGGTCGGCTTGGGATCACCGGACTCAATTTTGGCCCAATTCGGCGCTATTTGGGCCCTTGGGGCGCAGTTGGGCGGATTTCGACCGTCCGGAGCAAATAGCGCCGGCTTGGGTGCCTCTTGGGGGCGCGGTTGGAGATGCTCTAAGACCGAGGATGTGATGTAGCTACTAAGGCTAAAACAATGGTGTTTATGTTTATTTATTTATCATAGTCGTTGCTTACATTATGTACCAAGCTTATTGCATTTGTCTGTTGCTTTTGCAACTTAATACCAGAGAGATACGATGGATAGCGGACTCAAGGTGGACTCTTAGTTATATATGCAGTTGGATAGCGGTCTATATATGTTTGATGTAACGCCTACATGATTAGGACCTTGAGCTTTCTTAAGTCATAATTAGTATTGCGGTGCATTTATTATTTTGTCAATTGCTCGGTTGTAATTTTGTTTACTCAACATATTTATCGTCTTATGAGGAAACACCACTAGTGAAACTATGGCCCCCGATCCATCTCTTTTCCATTGATTGCAACTTCATTTATTTACGTTTGTTCATCATTTACTTTCTGGGTCCTGCATGTCCACATCTTCTGGAGCCAAATCATATGATTTTCCATTAGAAGTGTTGTTGTTTGAAGAAGTATTACCTCCTCGACCCCATCCTGAGAACGACCTAACCAATACCCTTCGCCTTAAGGTTTCTGAAGATCAATGCATTTGTAGGGTGAGTCCCATCCCCATGTTCCTTATAGGTGTGACCAAGATAACCGCACACAACACACCAATCGAGGAGTCTTTACATTTCACCCTCATTTATTTGAACTCATGTTGTAATTTTACGCAACCACAATACAAAATGGACAACTCCAACCACGACTTCACCCCTTCCCCACCCCTTCTGACCCTCCCCACCCTCCTTCTCTCCTCTGCAACTCTATCTGAGCACATCAGCGCACCAAATCAATCCCTTCTCTCTGCGCTTTCACCCACATCGTCGCCATCTCCATCATGGCCTCACATGCTTGCTTCCATGAGTTACTGATTCTTTTTCTCCCGCTCATCACCGTCACCGCCGCTTCATCGGTGCCCCTGACCTGTTGCTCGCGCTTCTCTCCCTTAATTCCTCGATGCCCCCCTCCTCGTGCTTCTCTCCATCCACCCCCACCCCCTCTCCCCCGATTTCGTAGTTGCGCCACCATTCCCAGTCCATGCAGTTCCGCCGTCGTGAAGCATCCCCTCCTCGAACATCATCATTGAGAGGTCATCAGCGAGAACCCTAGCGAACCCCCCAACTCGAGAAATCCACTACGAAAGGAGGGGGAGAGGCAGAAATGCCTCTCGGAGATTGGTCGTCGGCGTGCGCCGGTCATCGTCGTCAAGAGACGAAGGAACGTTGACGATATCAACTTCACCAACTGGTTGTTGCCACCGGGGAAGGGGCGGATGAGCGGCGCGACTCTCGATTTTGATCCGAAAGGGGAGAAGGGAGGATGTTAACGGTCGATGATATAGAGAAAGACAAGGAATCACACATTAACTCCTTTTGCTTGGGTCCCACCACTGCCTCCACCTGTCCTTCAGGGGTCACAACTATTCGCGCCATTGATGATGTATGTCGATGGTGCACTCAATCGCGTAAACCAGCGCAGCTGCACTTATCAGCAAAGCACCAGGGTCCGCCAAACTTGGCTAAGAGCATCTCTAGCCGTTCGCCCCCCAAGACGTTTTGCGGCGCTATTTTTAGCGCCGCTTGGGGGCGCTTGGGTGGCGAAAACGGCTTGGGGCGAGTTTCCCCCCAGCCGCGCCCCCAAGGCGACCCCCATGACTGGCGGGGCCGACTCAGATTCGGCCCAAATTCGACCCAAAAACGGCGCAAATTTTATTTTTTTGACACAGATTCAGCACAAACATGAAAATATAGGCGCAGTTCGGCGCAAATTCGGCACAGTTCGGCGCAAATTCGGCGTACAACATGATATTACACATAGTTCGGCACAAATACAACATGATATTACACATAGTTCGGCGTACAACATGATATTACACATAGGCCGGCGAACTAGGGGCGGCCTTGGAAGAGGGGAGGCGTGCGAGAAGCAGCGACGTGTTTTGGGCGATAGAAACGGCTATCTAGCGGCGGCGCGGCGGCCGGCGACGGCAAGGGCGGTGGGGAGAGGTGGGGGAGAGAAGTCTCTTTTTGGGTCGGCTTGGCCTGCCAGTGGGCCAGAAAGAGGATTTCGTTTCGTCCGGCGCCCCCAAGCAACCCCAGTGCGCTGGGTTCGGGTTGGGTTCGCCGGACTCAAAATCGACCCTATTCGACGCTAATTGGGGTCTTGGGGGCGCGACTGGGCGAAATACGTCCGTGCGGCGCTACTTTCGCCGTCTTGGAAGCCTCTTGGGGGCGCGGCCGGAGATGCTCTAAAACCTCACCCTGCGGTGGATCCGCGTCCCCAGGACGTTCACCACGGGAAAACACTCAACTAGTAGCGCTCCACTACTGCGCCATCAAAACCGAAAAGCGTCGTGCTGTCCGCTGTCGTTGGGGAGCGGTAGGAGGAGCAGCGGCTTATCGCCGCCACCTCCTTCTCGCGCGCGGTCGGGGAGGCGGCGATGGGAAGCGGGGAGGGCCTCGTGGAGATCCGCCCCCACGAGCTCCAGTTCCTCTGTAAGTATCCGCTGCGAACCCTCGCTCCTCCTCCTCCTGAATCCTGATCCCTCCGCGTCTGGCTGGATGGACCGAGTGTGCCGTACCGCGCGAATCGGTGGTGGTTTCTCTGTGACGCACGCACGTCGATGCTTCGGTCTGATGGCGCGGTGTGCCCCTGATCATCAGCCAGTCCTCCAACCCCGCAGCTGATTAGCGGGTCATGTGTCATTCCGGTTGGTTTGGTTCGTTTCCCTGTTCTCCTCTCTCGCTGGTGTCGGATCGGGAAAACGAGCGAGTGGGTTCTGTACTCCTGTGAGGTTTTAGATTTCAATCAGCGTCAAACTTAAATAAAAATGTAGTTCGTTTTTTGTTTGTTTGCTTGAACCCTGTTATGCTGTGACGTTAAGGATTGCTTAAAATTCGATAAACAAATTAGTTAGTGCTCCCAATGTTTCCTACAACAACGTTGCATTATTCCTGATGAAACTGCAATTCTAGAAATAATGGTAATAGTTTCATTGAAAAATTTATGGTTTCACTGTGGGCATTAAAATTCTGTACGTGATACATAAAAAGCAGGGGTTTCAACTTTCAAGGTCTAATTCCTCCTATGAAGTTGTTACGTTAGGAGGACGAGCCATTTGTCATTCTGGTGGAGTTACTGTGGCAGCAGTGGTGGCCGGTTGTGATTTGTGAAGATGTAGTTTCTGTAGCGAGTGGTTCTTAATTTTGGTGCATACGCTGTTCATTTGGTGAATTGAGATTTCTACATTCCTTGCGCGTTTGTTCACTGTACTTGATTAGCTGTGTTCATTTTACATTGGATTCAGCTGTCCATTGGGGACCAGTGGCAACTTGGGAGATAGGACCAGGCTAGTTACTTCTGTATTTGTACCAAACAGGTTATATCTGTGATTTTGTTAGATCTAGAAAGATGATCTGAGTTAATGCCTTCTGTGTCTATGACAACATATGATGGCTCTTTGGTTGAATGGATGTGTCAAGTCTTTTATTCCTACCTGTATAGTAGGTACTATGCAGATCTGGAACCTTGAGGAGAGTACCCTCTGACCCTCCTTAGTTCAACTAAATGAACTCAATGTTCAGAGTTCACATTACTTTTGAAAATTTAGTTCATTTGGTTGAATTAAGGAGGGTTGGAGGGTACCTAAAGGATCCAAATTTGCATCCCTGTGTATTACGAGTTGGGACTGTGAGATGCTGAGATCCCTTTCCCTTATCAAATTTGATCTGTTGCATGTACTATGGTCAACGTGTGAAACCTAATTTTGTTTTTTCCATTTTGATTTCCGTACAAATTGTTTTAATTTTATGTAGCAACCTGAATGCATCCTGTACATAATTGTTTAATATTATATCTTTCTTCTTGTTGACAGTTGAGGTGAAGAAGCAAAGTTCATGTTCTGTTCATCTTGTGAACAAAACAGATGAATATGTTGCATTCAAGGTTGGCATGCAATTTGAACTTACATTTAAATTTATGTGTGGTATACTCAAGCTTTTTCTCATAATGGTAAAGTTTGGTGTGCAAATATGCTGGACATCTGTCATCTAGCTTTTGCACTTAGTTATTGCGTTGTTATACAATCATTGATGCACTTTTTTGTCACTTGACACAATGAAGAATACAATACTTCATATCTATTACTGATCAAGCATTTTGACTAGGTTAAAACAACTTCTCCTAAAAGATACTGTGTTCGACCGAATATTGGAGTTATTCTTCCAAGGGCAACTACGGTTTTTACAGGTGAGTGTAGCTGATTGACCAGAATGTAGGGTTATTTTTAAGTGATTTGGCACCGTCTCATGTGTAGTTCCAGATTTACACAATAAATTATTAATGAGCGGTGAAAAGATGAATGTTAAGAACATCTTATGGTTAAATCAAAGTATTGAGCTCTCACCATACAGACATTTGAGTACGAACAGAATGTAGGAAAATAAAGAACGTGCATAACTTATTAGAGGAATGGAAGACAATTCTTAATGCTCTGAAGAGAAGCATTTATTGACTCCTAAAATTACCACACGAAATTATTTAGTTTTCCACAACAAGATTATGAAATTTATTGGCTTACGAAAATTATATACAAAATTAGTTGATTCCAGTAATATTTCATTGGAAAATGGTTGCAAATACCAACTTATCTAATTCAAAGTTGACATAAGACTAAATACTGATAATAATAATTTGCCAAATTCATAGTTGATTCTAGTGAACTGTTGTGCTGCTGATGTATCCTCCTTCTGTTTGTAGTCGATGTTGATCTGAGTGTATGTTATTAAAAATAATTTTCTGCTCCCCTTCTTGTGAAATCGATTATGGCATAGCAACCAAAAATAATATCTACCATCACAAAATATCTTGTCCGCTCATGTGATTCATTCATGATCAGCTGACTCCTGGTGTATTACTACTTGTTTCTTGTATTGATCCAATGGAGAAGATACGCTTGCTTTGAGTAAGAGAGAAAACATATTTTCAATTTTCATATTATTTGGTTAGTTGTAGGTTTTCTAGCTTAAATTACACTTGCTTTTAACTATATGTTTTGTTAACTTTGCTGCTAACTGAACTGTAGTTACTATGCAAGCACAAAAGACTGCTCCACCAGATATGCAAATAAAAGACAAGTTTCTTGTGCAAACCACCGCTGTTCCTTCTGGTATAACTGATGAAGGCATCCTTCCTGCTTTTGTAAGCTTGCACTACACTGTATTTGTGTTCCGTTCATGATGTTGTCTTTGCATCTTCCATTCCGAGTTTTAATCTGCTTGATTTCCTCTATTCTTCTTGTAGTTCTCCAAAGAAACCAGAAGATATGTTGAGGAGAGTAAGCTGAGAGTTGTCCTTGTTAGTGCAACTCGGCCTGAAGCAGAGCAACTCATCAACGGAATTCCCAGTGCCAAGACCACCATTGAGGTTCCTGTCGGAAAAGAGACATTGAATATTGTGAATGGAGTGCCTAATGTGGCGAACCAAATCCCAAGCTTTCCCTCCCTGAGAGAATCTCCAGCTGTTTTAAGTGAAATTCCTTTCCCTGTAAAAGATACTCCCACTCATCTGAGAGATTTCTCAGTGCCCTCGAAAGAAGCTCCAGTTACTTCATCAGAATCAGCTATCCATTTGAAAGGAACTCCTAGTTCGTTAGAAACTCTATTTTCTTCAAAAGAAATGAGTACGACCTTAAAAGGAACTCATACTGTTCTGAGAGATTTCTCAGTCCTGTTAAAAGAAGCCCCAGCTACACCAGCAGAATCTGTTATTCATTTGATAGAAACTCCTACTGATTCCTTAGAAACTCAATTTTCTTCAACAGAAATGAATATGACCTTTAAAAAAACTCCTGCTGTTCTGAGAGATTTCCTAGTCCCATTAAAAGAATCTCCAGCTACCTCAGAAGAATCTGCTATCTATTTGAAAAGAACTCCTACTGTTTCTGTAGAAACTCAATTTTCTTCGACAGAAGTGAATACGACCTTAACAGATATTTGTGCTCCAAAAGAAGTTTCTGCCTTCGGTGATATACTTATGAACACGGAGAATCTTCATCCATATCATGTAGGTTTCAAATTTTCAATTATGTTGCATGTTGTCTTTGCTTATCGTGTTATAAAATCAACTTTAATATGTGACGTTAAACCATTATTATATAATTAACCAAGTGTTTTATTGTGTAAGTATCAAGTGAATTAAAATGTGCTAAAAGTTACTGATTACTTCTTCCTCGAAAAGTGTATTTTATCTGCATCTTTGCGTTTACTTTGCAGTCTGCTGGTTAACTTATTCATTGCTTGTATCAGGTTGAAGATGTCCAGAATATGAAGTCAGTTCTTAGTTATCTTGAAGACAAACTAAAAGAGGTAGAGTAGCAATTTTGTAAGGGATTATTTCAATCAGTTCTGTGGACACTTCTGAAATAAAAAAATTTGTTGCATTCTCCTTTTTTTTACAGTCTGACAAATTGATCATAAAACTGAGGGAAGATGCCAGAACTACCATCCAGGAACGGGATAAGTTGCGGCATGAAATGGTGAGATCTTAACTTCCTTTCTTGATATACACTTTTCTTAGAAAACCTGTTCTCATTTGTCATATATTTGTTGTAACTCAACTTAAACACAAATTGAAACACTCTACATCCTGTTGCAAAGGGCTGCTGCTGTTATGCTTCAGTGATTCTTGACTGTAGCCTTCACCAATAGTTCTGTTTCTGCCATCTAATAAACTGAGATCACGCAGTCTTTAGCATATGCCTATTGTTTTTTTGCAGTCACACTGCAAGAAACTTCCATGCTGTTAATAACAGTTTCAGTGTCATTGCAACAATAGTTGGATACAGTATCATCAGTTGTTAGGAAATGTACATGTTTATCTGCTCATGAGAGCAGCTCGTAGCTTTATCTAACGGTTTACATATCTTATTGTGTAGATGTTCCTCAAAAGGAAGGGCGGTCCACGGACTCAGGCGGGCTTCCCGCCGCTGTTTGTGGCCTGCATAGCAGTTCTCGGTGTGTCACTGGGTTACCTGCTGCACCTGTGAGTCTAATTGGTGTGTTGGAGATATGGATAACGAGCCTGGTTGCGCGGCATCTGACGCACCTGTGAGTCTAATTGTTGTGTTGGAGATATGCTTAAAGAGCCTGGTTGCGCGGCATCTGAGCGGATGATCGCCAACTCATCGCTTAGGATGTCCTTAAGTATTAGGTCCCTGATGAGGACACTAATCACTGTAGTGCAAAAACCAGCTTAACTTTTGGGAATGTGTATATATAGCATGGTAAAGATATGTTTGCCATGGAGGTTACCAATGGTACGTTCCTTTCGTAATTGTCAGCTTGGTTCATGTTAGGTCAGGGGAGAACCAAATCGGAAAACGGGGAACAATAAACTGTCGAGCTCGAGCAAACGGCAAGCTGGTGGCAACTAAACTAACAGAAGTCCGGCGTGCCGGCCGGCGAGAGTTCCTCTGGGGCAAATGGCAGTTTGTCACCTGTCGGCCGTTACAAACTGAAGGCTTCTTCCCTAAAAATAAATAACCGAAGGCTTCTGCCCGGAGCATTGTTCCTACCAGCTGACAATGAGGATAAAAAATGATAATAACAATAGCATGTGTAAAAGGTAGGAGGCTAGTGAGATTGCCCTCATTAGAGTCGAAGAAGCTTCACACCATTATCAAAGCTTGCTCGAAGACACCAACGCGTTGGGTTTGAAAGGTGCGTGAGCTCCACGATAACGCTCCCAAGGGGGTGATGGCGCTATACGACACCGTTGCCGAAACCAAAATGATGGCCTATGGTTTTTACTCAGAGCCATTGCACGATGAGGGGGACGACAAGGACACCCTCAAGAGTGATTTGCCGGTTGCATGCATCAGCATCAACACTGAAGCGCCGAGCTTTCGCTCGAAGTGTCACTCATGGTAGAACGAGGTATGAAGGTCGCCAACCCAACTTGAGGGAAGGAAAACCACAACTAGATTGAGGCCTCCAAGATCACAACCAAGGAACTAACACCATCGAAGCAACAGAAAAACTATGTCACTCCGCCCCCTCCCATCCACCCAACCAAGGAGAGGGCCACCACGACATCAACAATGTGCATCATAGAGATAATCGCTCAATCTAACCATCCGGAGCCATCAACCCAACATGCAAGGCCACCTCGCATGTAAACTTAGATCAAGATCATCTTGTCGCACCCCATCGGCTATTGTCAGGATAGATCCACGATGACTCATTCCTTCGTCCACTGGAGGTGGAAGGCGCCTCCTCCCCCCCCCCCCCCCTAGAGTCTCAATTCCACCACCATAGTCGTGCCTACATTGTCAAAGCTAGGCACTCGTCAAATACCGAAGAGGGGAAGGCAAGGCGCATCATTTCCCGTCCCCATGGTCGGATCTGGAAAGCCAGTCCCCCTGGATACGTCCATTTTGCACCATTATTTCTTACTATAAATTGCTCTTTATCAATGATATTTTTCACATTATTATCAATACTAACGCCCTTTCCCTTAATTTTGCATGTAACACACGAAGAGTGAAATTCCCAGGAAAATATCGAACAACTGGAAAACTGACGAAGATGGAAAAGAAGAAAAACCCAATTTTTTGAGGACCAAAAATACAAAAAAATCCAGATTTAAAATCTTTCAAAAAGAGACCGAGGGCCACTAGGTGACCCCACACCCTTGGGGCGCACCCCTAAGGCTGGCGGCCAGGGGCGCGCCACCTGCTTGGTGCCCCCTCGTGCTCCCCTTTGGCATATAAGTGCCTCCTAACCTAAAATAATAGAGAGGTTTTTCCCGACTTTTTTAGCCACCTTTACTAGGAAAAACTTCAACGAACAACTTTTGTGCTCCGGCAGACTGACCGTGATGGAATTTTCTTCCCCTCCGGGAGGGGTAAATCAAAGTCATCGTCATCACCAATACTCCTTTCATCATTGGGATCATCTTCTGTAACCAATTCACCATCAACACCTCCATCTTCGCCTACCATTTTTTCATAACTTTTTGATCTATGATCAATTATCTTATATCTATCATTTACTCATCATTGTATGATGTTTTTGAAACTTTTTGACGGTGAGATCACATCCCACTTCCCTTAAGTTTTATAAATCAAACGAGGTGCATATATACAATGGGGATCACAAGGAGTGAGAATGACGGTCGGGGGAGAGATTTATGGAGTACAATAGGAGAGCAAAAACATAAAGATACACAAACGAGTACTCCTAGATGGAGGAAACTAACAGTGAGATGAAAGGCTCTAGACAGGGTTTGGATATGTGCTTCAACACCTCAAAATCTGATTTGAATCTTCTGACCCAGGATTCCAATGAGGGCATCACCCATCTAAAATGTTTGTTATTACTTTCTTTCCATATCCCCCAAGAGCCAACCATAAACACTTCCATGAACATGAATCCCCTCCACCTTCGTTTACCTCATGGATCAAGTGCAGCCTATTACAAACATCAGAACAATGTAGACGCTGAGGTTATGATTGTGGAGCAGTGAATGTTAGTTTTCTAGGCCTGTGCATGCTATTGGTAGGATCATGGAAAAGTGGTGGTAACAACACGTGATTGACTTCCATGGTGATACTTTTGAGTACTCCGTCTCGAGCTCCCGGGTAAAAACCTAGGTCTCACCTAAGTTGGTTATATCTGGCAATGAGGATGATTTTGTGTCATTACCTTGTTGAAGGCATTGTTCAGATATGCTCAGACTTGTTCTTCAGAGTGAAAACCCGGCCTTTGGTGGTTGGATCCGATGATGGGGGCGCTTGAGTGTCGCTCGTTTTCTAAAGGCGTTGTTGTTGAATTATCTTTTGTGATGTCATGAGGTCGTTAGTACGGATATGGTCATTGTTGTTGTAGTTTGTCGATCACAGGTTTGATCGCTTCAGAGAATTTGTTTTATTGCTCATGCATAGCTTTGGCCTTATACGATTTTGCTATTTGTCGATGATTTTTTATGTGTATGTGCTAGTATTAGCTATGTGCATCCTAGCTATATAGAGGCTTGTTGTGTGTTTATTGTGTTTGAATCCACTTGATGCTTCATCTTGATTTAATAAAAAAAATTAATACAAAGCAAACAAAATATTAAAGTTATGTGAGGTTTCTAGTGGTGGAAGCAGCCTATTATGGTTGAAGTGCTAGACTTGGTATTGGTTTATGCATTTTTAAATTTATTTTAAGATTTTCGGCGATGTTTTTTTCAATGGAAGATGTTTTTGTCGACTACATGATGCTAGTGATGACTTTGTCAACCTTAAAATAACGTGTCGACTCAGTATATTGAAGGTGCTCGTAGATATGTGCGTGTGTTCATATGGATGAATATATGCACGTGCATGTAGCATCTGAAAGGTATTGTGTTTCCACTACACCACAACACTAAATTCCCAACATACAGGTTGGTCGGGAAAACAGCTTCCACCAACAGACAGTCGGTCGGGAAAGACTATTGCCGACCGATTGTGTCTGTTAGGGAAAGTCCAGACGGGAAAGCCCTTTGCCGACCGACTGTTTGACGGCTACTGCAAATCTTTCCCGACCGACTATCTGATGGTATTTTTTGCCGACTGATTTTCTATTAGCCCTGCATGAGGCTTTCCCGACCAAAAATCAGAAGGCATTTCTATTTTCGCCGACCAACAATCTGACAGTGTTCTCTTTTGCCAACTAACAATTCATCAACATTTTATTTAGATGACTAAACAAATGAATACCCTCGCATATGTTTCGCAAAAAAATACCCTCCCATATATCACATTTTTCTTACCAACACAATATCAATAAATTTCATTATCTCATTACGATAACATCCAACAAAATGTCAATCAAGTTACAATAATTAATGCATGTCTGAAGATTCATTTTTTGATCCATTGTGCAACATATCCAGTTGACGAGTAAGTTTACAAAATGATATCTAAAAGATGCAATATTATTTCTCCACTACACAAAATAATTTGGCCTTCTATCTTCATGGTTCCTTCCTGGTCTTGTATATCTTTCCTACAAAAGGTATGTCCCCAATAAATTCATACATTCATAGGAAAAAAATATGGTGTATATCATCAAGAATATAAGATGATGCATAAAGTTAGGTTCATCATTCAACTATGCCTTCAAGAAATATGTGCAGGTATCTATCCAGGGCACTTATTTATCAAAAAGGGGCAGCAAAAATATATGTGAACGGAACACATGTTTTAGCAACAGAAGCAAAGAAAAAAATAGGGATCCAAAGTGTTTATTTTGTGCACCTAATTAATAGCTATGATATCCGTCAAAAAATATCTATAATAATTGATGCTTATATACATCAATATATAATACCTTATGAATTATCCTCAATATATAATTTTGCAGTTTATTTTAGGTCTTTACTATCCAAAAATGTTAAAATCAATATTTCTTGATAATACTGGTTCCAAGAGAAGCAACACAATTTCGTAATGCCATATCTACATGTTTTGAACTTATAGGACGGCTCTCAATTAGCTCAAGTTTTACCGTAGATGTTATATTGCATCCAGGGGACATAAATGATGGGTGCCAAACAAAAATTGGCCAGCAGTGGAAAAAACTGACAAAAATTGTGTTCTTACCAAGGTTCAACACAGAGCAAGCAGGAGGGTTTGTTCCTCTGTTGATACTTTTTTAGACAAAACCCAACAATAGATGCTAATCTGCACCAAACAAAAGGAGTAGAGGTCAGAGTTGTATCAAAAGTGCTTGCAATATGGTGACCACAATTAGATCCTGATAATGAACTAATTGTAGCAGTAGACAGTTCTATGAGGAGGTATAAAAAGCAAACAGGTTAGTAGTGTAGAGTTAGTTTTTCTTTCCACTTTCCACTGCTAAAATCAGATGAAAGCAAAGAAACACAATTTGGTTGCACTCACAATTTGTACTAAATGATCTACACCATTTAAATCTATAGTAAGAAGATACTTCAGTTTCTCCTGAACTGGTTTTGCTAGATCATCAGATCATTAATTATATCAGCTGGAAATTAACGAGAGAATGATGAACTATTAATACGAAGTGGAAAAAAATCAACAGGCTCATCGGTTCTGTAATCTGAATGCACATCTGTAAGAGTGCTAGCACAACCCCCTGGTTGCAGTTCGCAAGAAGCAATGTGGCACCTGCTGTTGCTCCTGCACTAAGTAAAATTAGTGGAGTATAACATGAAGTTGGCTTGCTATCAATGTGTGGGGGCATGAGTGATGAGGTGGACAGGCTGCATGTGAAGATATATATTATAGTGGGGATGAACTTGTTAAGTATATAGGATAATAATATAGAGTTGGATGAAAGAAGCCAGGTACCGAAAAAATCTTCAAAATGTACAAAAAGGAAGTCTAGATGCGCATTGGGTCACCGTGCTAGTTCTATGCATTCAACAAATCTAGAGACCAGGCTTGTGAAGTCCTGCAATAAGAAAATATATTCACAAAAAAATACCACTCCCAAAAGAGAGACAGAATTACAATTCTAACAGAAAAATGACTCGCATCCCTCTGCTTTGTAATGCCTCCGGAAGAAAATTTCTGGATGACACGGGCGCACAAGAACAACCATAGATTTGTTTACCTACTAGAAGATTCCAACCAATTCAAAGCTGGATTCATGATTAAGTACTTCTGCTGTAACTTCTTTCTGTCAGGTTCATTATTAATTAAGGAGGCTTTGTCTACTATTTAAGGTTTCGCTTCTGCTCTGCCATTTTACTTTATGGTCTGGTCACCTAATCTATGAATCCTGATAGATTGGTCAGGAGGAGGAGGTGGCACGTGTACAAAGCACACATAGAGAACTTGGAAATAATTATTAACAATACCTTTTGATTGTTGATGTGTAAGATCTACATGATCACTGTCTTTTGGTACACTAGACCTCAAAACACGTCCTTCATTTGTACTTTCAGGTGTGATGGAGGGTGCCTGCATAGATTGGTTAGTGCTGGAAGCTACATTTTGTTCCTTGAGGGAGAAAATGAATGTGAGGGAAGAAAACCTACCTTTTTTTGGGGGTGGGGGGGGTCTGTTTTCTTCAATGTCTTTCTAAAAAGCAACACTTTTTCCAAGTACTGCTGCGAGTTCTCTCTTGTTTTCTTCAATGATCCTACTTCTCACTAGTTCATACTCTACTGCTTTTAGTTCTTTTTCCGTGACCTGTCCATCTTTACCTTTTCCACTTGCGCTTGCCATTTCTCCTCCTGTGAAAACACACTATATGAGTTCATCTCTGAAACCATAAAACATAAATTACCAATGCCTACATGTTTTGGAGCATGGATAACACTTCTTTTGGATTTAAAACATCTATTTTTATAAGTGCTTAATCATACTCAATCTACTCCTACCACAAACACAACTTGTTCTTATCTTTTGAGTATAGGATCTGTATCTGTACTCTCCTTGGCCGGCCGTTCAGCTGTTCTTTTTTCGCTAATGTGATAAAGAAGCACAGCTGCCTGTCAAATCTCACCAATTTCAACTCTTTCTTAATTTAATAAGCTCGTGTTGACATGAATCGATCCATGTCATCGTACTTCTACTTCTTCTTAAGGCACACATATAAAATTTCAGTTCAACATGCCCCCTGAGAGGCACTCGTGTTCGTGTACATTTATACATGCTATGGCCTGTGTGTGCATCTTAATAAATCCTAGAATGAACGTGATACTCTTGAAAGGAGATTGCAACATGAATCCAAAGGAAATCAAAGCAGGTACAGATAGAATCATCAAAGAGCAAGAGAGAGAGAGAGAGAGAGGATTTACCGGATGTCACTGGCCGTTGCGCTCGTGGGTGGTCCAAGCAGCGTGGCAGCACCCTCGCTGGATGGCTGGTCGGAGAGAGGTGGCCACCAGGAGGCGCCGGGGTCGGGGCTGGAGGAGCAGGGCGGCGGCGGCCGGATCTGGAGGGGACAGGCGGCGTCGGGCGGTCCAGAGTGAGACGGGGCTGGAGGAGCAGGGCGGCAGCAATCGGATCGGGAGGGACAAGGCAGCGTGGGGAGGTGATGAAACGGCGTGGGGAAGCCGGAGATTGACCAGCGGCAGCCCTGGGCGACGCGGTGGGGAATGAGCTGGAGGGTGGAAGCTAGGGATTTGGAGCTCGAGATTAGTTTTTGGAGGAGGTGGAGTGTTTGAGATTTTAGGAAAACTTCGCGGGCTGGGCCTTATTCGCGCTAAAAATTGGTGATTCCCGCGATGGTCCGTTTAGCGACTGCGTGTTGGTCGGGATTGCATTAGAGAGCATTCCCGACCGATAGTCCATAGGGTATACTGGTATTTCTAACACACGGTTCGACGAGATAAGGTAAAGTATTCCCGACCCATAGTGGGTCGCCATATTCATCTTTTCCCGACCCACTGTCCATGAGAAGTTTTCACAATGAACTGTTGGTCGGTAATACTAATCTTTCCCAACACACAACGGTAGGGAAATCTAGTGCGTGGTGTAGTGTTCGAACTAAATAAATAATATATATGATATTTTAAAATCATGTTTTTTCGAAAATGTTTATCACATTTTTAAAAATGTAAATATTTATAGCGATATATATCACATAATGAAAATCTATATCTAATAATAAGGGAGGTGCCTTTTTTAGTCCGTTTTAGCGTTTTTGTTAAAAAACCCTCCCTATTTTATTAATCAACTCGCGGTCCATAAATGAGAAAAAACAATTGGCTGAATAAACAGTTCGCTGGGCACCTATTTGTTCTGCTAGCTTCCCACGTCGCCCTGCTGGGCCACAGCCCACTTCTTCGTCTATCCACCCATTGGGCCTTAGCCACGCTCACCGATGGAAAGTTATATTTTCAATTGGTATAATTATTATGTTATATCTCTCTCTTCATATAACATCGGCTTGAGCACTGGTCCTTTGTGGAATCCGAGATGAGATCTCTCTTCATACGATCGCATGTCGTGAAGGCTTGGCTCTGGCTCAGGATCTACATCTTAATAAGGGTATCATTTCATGTGCAAATAGGCAAGCCGTCAAGGAAGTGAAGGAGAGTGGAGGAGGAGTCCACAGTTATTAAAGAGATCCATAGTAGCTAGACTTGCTAGTTTTAATTCAGTCAGTTTTATTTCTGAAAGTAGTTCTTCTTATGTAGAAGCAGCTTTATTAGCCCAACATTCACTTGGATTGTCATTGGGTCGCCATATTTGGCTCTTGTACCATCATGATCAATCTTGTATTCCGTTGATTATTGGTTAATAAAGTGGCTAAAGTGATGTTTCAAACCGGAATCGGTCGCATGACTCCCTACGAATATGTAGTCTGTTGCCGGTGGAGTTTGCTTGTGATTTTGTTGAAGTCTATTAATTAAATAGTACCACCTCGCCTCTGTACAATATTTTTTACCAGTTTATATACGTTTGTGAATAGCCTACAGTATCAACAAATCGCCCAAAAATAATAAAAAGAGGATGATGTGTGGCGTCTTGAAAATACATGTTGTATTGACGTTTGGGGTGGTTGGACGTTAATTGTGAATGAGATTGTGAGGAAAGTAATCAAATTGATGATTGTGTGGGTATGTGCAAAGTGAGGGATTAAATCGGATTTATGGACCGATCATATATGGCAACTGGGGGTGATTGGCGGTGGTGGCTTAGGGAATCTAAATTGGATGTATTGGCGGCCTTCCTTGGATTAAGGATTGTAGAGAAAGAGGCAAAGTTTGTGAGGAAACTAATTAAATTAAGAATTATCAAGGGATAAATGGGATTTATGAATTGTGGATTCTTTACATGCATGCAGAGATGATGTGAGGGAAGAGAAAGAGGCCCATACACGGGTTATTAAATCTGATTTAATTTTTTGTTGCTGTTTTAGTTTAACATCTGAAATTCGTTCACTTCAATCACTATCTACAAAAATAAAAAATTAGTATACATCAACGTTCCTCTTACTTCATTTTCTTTAGATGCTTTATATTTGAACACATCAAAGATTAATATCGACATTTTTATGTCAAAATATTATATGCAATTATTTATGAACCCACATATTGTAGTACCTTCGTCACAGTTTATAAGGCCTGCACGTATCTTTAGGTCATTAATTTAACCAACATAACATAAGATATATAATATAAAAATCATGTCATTAGAAACTTCAGATGTTATATTTTCAAATGGTATAATTATTATGTTATATAGGTAAATCATCAGCTGCCATGGGTTGCAGCTGCACCGGGCAGGTGCCCAACTTTCGTTGGTGCATGTGGATGTGGGATCAAGATTACAGTAAATTGAATATTCGAAATACTTAGCAAATACAAACGAGAATACATCGTAAGTGGGTCCGTAGTTAATGCGACAAAGACTTTTTCTCCCCAAACCGTCTTTCTCTCTCCTCTCTTTGTTTATCTCCACGCTGGACCAGAAAGATGCCGAACTTGAGCGTGGATCCATGCCGGATTTGATTTGGATGAATCCCTGCACAAACGTGGGGTTTGCCCACAGAGTTGCTCGCCGGTGAGCTTGATGATTTTCGATGCAAGTGGGCAGCACACTAGCATGGTGCAAGGTTGGTCAGGGAGATACTCGCTGGGGTACTTGAGCGCAAATCCATGGCGAAGTGTATTTGTATGCACCCCTGCACTGGCATGGGGTTTGGCCAGGGAGTACTCGCCGGGGAACTTGACAGTGAGAACTCCATTCTCGCCCTGCCAACTTGTCATCATCTCAGAAGAGTTCTGTTTGGCGCATGATTCAACTCCGTTATAACCTCCTGTTTCTTTATAAACCAATGATCCGATGATGTGACACATCGCACTTCGAGATGGAGCAGAAAGATGTGACAAGACCACAATGGTAAGTAGCTCAACCTTGGGGAAATGGCGGCGGTGGCTCAAGCTTCTAACGCGCCTGGTTCCAGCAGTGGCCAGAGCTCGACCTGGGGGAAACGGCGATGATGGTTGAAGCTTCTGACGACGGGCGTTTCATGAAGGCAGTGTATGAGAGATGGACTGCAGGTAGATGATGAATGGATGAGAGAGAGATGCGTGATGATGATGGACTGTAGATAGAGCTTCTCTGGGCAGCTAGTCAAGCTTCTGACACACAGACAGATGGGTGAGAGAAAGGGGGGGGGGGTCACGTTTGACTTATGGGGGATGATGGATGGAAAATATAACCCCACGCGGTCCCACACACATCCCAGCTTTTAAATATACAGCCGATGATTTCTCATATATAATACCTCTACATTGTTTATACCTGATCCAGTCCATTGTGCCCCACCACGATTAGCCCAATCGCATCAGGACACCTGCCCGGTGCAGCTGCCTCTGTGCTGATCGTCCACTCTCATGTTATGTTGATTAAATTGACAACCTAAGGATACGTGCAGACTTTATAAACTATGACGAAGATAGTAACTTGAATGGAATAATAATTTATTGTTAACCTTTATTTTGTTCGTGTGTTCAGGAAACGGACGGAAGGGATGCAGAAAAAGTCAAGTCAAGGAAAAAGGAATATTCATGTCTAGGCCTTTAAGCCTTGAGTTACGTGCATATATGATGCGGAAAAATTGGATCCACAATGAATTGATCAGACCTTAAAAGTAGCACAATCCAATGAAACGTGAGTCATTTGGGGGTCCAAAACATTGCCTTGCCATTGATCATCTTCGAACATATTTGTGATCAGATGCACACCACGATTACTATTGATGACGATGGAAAAGAGTATAGAAGCGACACAAGAGGGATGTGATATTGAAATAGACAATGCTGACCCGTGGAGGTTTTGAATCACTTATTAGATTACATGCATGTGATTTTTTATCCATTGCAACGCATGGGCATTTTTTCTAGTTCATTATAAAGGTATAAATACTGAAATTGTAATCTTAACTTATAAATAAAATCTTAATACATCATATATATACGATTATATGATACAAATAAATAAATAATGATTATAAGATGTATTCAATCATAAAAAAAGTTTAATAAATAGAACATGATAAAACTTGCAGAGGGGGCAATGGACCATGTACACTTGTTCATATTATATTTTATAAATTACCTTTTATAATGTATTTTGATATGTAAACATATTGGGCCCTTATTTGAGACTAGTAAGCGTGCACGTGCAATGCACGTCTTTGCAAACATGTATGGCAATTAAATATCATTTTTGAAGACAAGTTTTCTATAAATAAGATGATCTTAAATTCCTATATGTCAAAAGTTGATTAATGAATTGTGATAATATATAAATAGTTAGTATTCTTTTGCTGATAAACCAAAACCTTCGACATCTTAGCCACATTAAGTATTTGATGCATCACTAAGCACATTCTTATCCAAAATAATAAAATTATTGTCAGTAAACAAACATGTCTTTTCATTGACTTAAACTATTTTTCCTCGACAGATATTTGCATGGATTCCTTTTTCCTCACACTATTACTTCCAATACAGTGTATCAACTCACCAAGGACTTTCATAGTAATTTCCATTTTACAAGATTAAAGATGTCCTATTCAGAGTTAACAACAAAACATTAAATCTTTGGCAGATAGCATATCTATATAGCTTGATAGACAACCAGGAAGGTATTGCATTAGGATGCACGTGTAAGAAATACATTTGCAATAGCAGAATATTTAGATAGTCATGCATTTAAGGAAGAGACCTGAATTTGTGAAGATATTTTTAATGTGCAATGGTTCCTTGCTCCCAGAGAAAAAACTGGCTGGAATGATATATCTGCACACATGGATTTGCAAAGTATTCGTGTGAGCGCAATGATACTGACTTGGTAGTCTCATGAACCGGAATATTTTTAGAATGTTATAACAAAGGCCAACAACATAACATGGACGCACCCTGTTGAATTTTTGATGATCCGGTTGGAAAACAAAAACAACAGGTGGTGACCAAAGGAAAAGTTCAAAATGACTGTTGTATTTTTATCAGAAAGAATTTAAATGATACAATAATAGCACCTCATCTTGTCATGTCGCACACTAACTAACTAACTAACTAACTGAGTTTACCTTTGCCCAGAACCCAGATGGACCTGACTTGTTGTCAGGTAAGGTGACCTAAAACTCCTTGGTGTTGAACGACAGCTCGCCGACGGTGTACATGCTCTTGCGGCCATCGTAAGCAGGGGAGGCAACGATGGAGATTGGTGTTCTGGTGCTCTTTCACAAGACTGAACATGACAGCTAAACGACCATTAGCATCGCCTGATGGTCACCTGAAATCAAGAAATAAGCACACAAAACATGGCAACGACAATGAGAGTTGAGAAGTGCAAACCTGAGAAGAAAGTAGTGATGATCAAAGGGAACGTACGACGTATTAGTGCAGGACGGCCCTTGTCCACGAGGTCGACGAAGAAGTGGTTGGCCCCCACCAGGCACGCCTGCGCGGCTGCGCTGAACCTGGGCGCGCAGGGAACGTCAGCTCGGCAAGGCTGATCTCCGCCTGGAACTTCTCCCGGAACTAGGTCGCCTCTGTGTGGTAGCGCTCGGAGAGGTTAGGCCCGGACGACCCTTGTCCACGAGGCCGACGAAGAAGTGGTTGGCCCCCACCAGGCACGCCTGCGCGGCTGCGCTGAACCTGGGCGCGCAGGGAACGTCAGCTCGGCAAGGCTGATCTCCGCCTGGAACTTCTCCCGGAACTGGGTCGCCTCTGTGTGGTAGCACTCGGAGAGGTTAGGCCCCGCGGCTTGCTGCATGTCGGGGGCGGCTAACTCTGGCCTCCTCCTCCTCTGCCTCCACGGCCGCTGTAGTTGCTGCTGCCACCGCTGCCGCCGTCGTAGTCGCCGTTGCCGCCCTGCTGGTAGCCTCGGCCTCGAGCATGTCTGCCATTACCAACCCCTTCGTAGCCACGGCCGCAGCCTTCAGCATCACCGCCGCCGATAGCATCATTCTTGGCCACGGCCACCGTAGTCATCGCCTCTTGGTACTACGCATTCTTCCGCCGTCATTGCCGCGGATCCGCCGTTCTCGATCAGGGGCCTAGTGGCCTACGAAGACAAGGGTCGGGGAGGATCGATTCCTGGGCTGAGGATATGGCTAGGGTTCAGGTGGGGCAGCGCCAATTAGGATGGTGATCACGATTTGGTAGAGAAATTTCTGGCATTAATTAGTTTATCAAAACGATTTGCATGCGATCTAATTGTCGAAATTAACGCTTGTGGGGACGCGTAACGTTTGATGATTCGGCAGACCATGACCTGCTTGGGCAAAACATTAAATACTAGCCATTAGATTTGATGGCAGACCATTAAGTAAATTTAGACTGTTAGATCTCATCAAATGGAGAGGATCCTACGGTACGGGTAAACCTGTGTACACAAAAATTGGTGAACCTAGAAAAGATAAAGTTCGCTCTTTTATTAGTAGTTTAGATTAGAAGATTAGATTAGATTTAGATTTAGAAGTAAATTTAGACTGTTAGATCTCATCAAATGGAGAGGATCCTACGGTACGGGTAAACCTGTGTACACAAAAATTGGTGAACCTAGAAAAGATAAAGTTCGCTCTTTTATTAGTAGTTTAGATTAGATGTGCCCTAGGTCACTGCACATTTTGCCTTGGCCTAGAGCCGACCCTGAACCCAAGCTCAACCATGTATCGGATTTACCAGAACGTACACTACTATGATGGATGTACTAGCGTTAAATAATAATTATGAAATAAGAATATCACGTTTTATCGCTCCCTTTGTTCGTGCCCGTCGGATTGGGCGGTGCAGAATTTGAGGATGTAGACCTTGAGACCGCCGGCCCTACCCTAGCCCATTAGGGTAACCCACATGGGTGACGTCGAAACCATTAAGTTGGTTTATGTCGGCTAGGCGTGGCGATCATCGTTTCTCTGAAGATATTACCGTCATAGTAAGCCATGTTAATTTTTTGTAGTGGTATTTTTTTTGCTTTTTAGAAAAATGTAACACAACGCTGAGCATCAATAGAAGCTGAAAACCCCAAGAAAGACCGGTCATGTTATTATGGAGATCTTAGTACAAACGAGGTACAATGACCATAACAATTATAACATAATAATATAAATATTTATAGTGATATATATCACATCATAAAAATTTATTATAAAAACACAAACATAAAAAATGTAATCTTATTAACAAATAAAGTCTTAATATATTATGTATATGTGATTGTGTGACACAAATAATAATTATAAAATACATGTATTCACAAATAAATAACATTTAATAAACATAATATGATAAATTTGATGAGGAAGGGGGGCAATGCCCCCTATACACTACGGTTTATGCTACCAACGAACCAAAAGTTATCACTACCTTAGCCCATAAGGGTACCACATATGGGACACGTTGAAACCATTAAGTTGGATTATGTTTGCTGGAAGCGGCAACTGTTGGTTCTTCCATACGTTCGTTAGGACTTGATAGACATTAGTCGTCACAGTAAACCTTGTTGGTCGCTTGTAACGGTAATTTTTCCTTTTAGCAAAGAGTGACACAACGTCGAGCACCATTAGAAGCACTGGTGTAGGATCGGTCTACCACCGATGCGGGATTGATCTGCCACAAAATGATGAGGGCAACCCTCCTCCACCGACAAGTGGTGTGGTCTGCCACACCACTTGTCGGTGGAGGAGGGTTGCCCTCATCATTTTGTGGCAGATCAATCCCGCATCGGTGGTACCGATCCTACACCTGGGCTTCTAACGGTGGTCGACGTTGTGTCACTCTTTGTTAAAAGGAAAAAGTACCGCTACAAGCGACCAACAGGGTTTATTGTGACGACTAATATCTACCAAGTCCTAACGAACGTATGGAAGAACCAACGGTTGCCACTCCCAGCAAACATAAGCCAACTTAATGGTTTCAACGTGTCTCATATGTGGTACCCCCTTATGGGCTAAGGTAGTGATAACTTTTGGTTCGTTGGTAGCATAAACCATACTATATATGGGGGCATTGCCCCCCTCCCTCATCAAAGTTATCATATTATGTTTATTAAATGTTATTTATTAGTGAATACATGTATTTTATATTTATTATTTGTCTCACATAATCACATATACATAATATATTAAGACTTTATTTGTTAATAAGATTACTTCTTTGGTGTTTGTGTTTTTATAATAATTAGTTATGATGTGATATATACGGATAATGATAACGTAGACCGAGCTACACGTAGCCTTTAGTTTGAACAAGTCATAAAATATATTTTATATTATTAAAAAATCATTGAATTTTTTTATGAATATATATACACATGTATATGACATATGTGCAAATTTTCATACCATTATACTTTCACATGTGGCGTATGAGAAAAAGACAAATATTTAATTTTAAATGGGCCTTTTTGTTGTTGGTTTTGGGCTGAAATTTTGTTTTTTTGTGCAGACTTCATATTGCAATATTTTCAAGCCAAATTTGACATGTTCATACGGAATACATATAAGTTTTCATAGATTTTTTTTGGGATTTTTTCAGAACTTTTAAATATATTTTACGATTTTTTGAAAATAAAGGGCTACGTGTAGCTCGGCCTCTATAAATTCGCACTCGTGATATATATCACTATATACATTATATTATTATGTTATAGTTGTTATGGTCATTGTACCTCGTTTGTACTAGGATCTCCATAATAACAGGACCGGTCTTTTTTGGGGGTTTTCACCTTCTATTGGTGCTCAGCGTTGTGTCACACTTTGCTAAAAAGAAAAAAAAATACCACTACAAGAAAATAACATGGCTTACTATGACGGTAATATCTTTAGAGAAACGATGATTGCCACGCCTAGCCAACATAAGCCAACTTAATGGTTTCGACGTCACTCATGTGCGTTACCCTAATGGGCTAGGGTAGGGCCGGCGGTCTCAAGGTCTACATCCTCAAATTCTGCACTGCCCAATCCGACGGGCACGAACAACGGGAGCGATAAAACGTGATATTCTTATTTGATAATATTATTTAACGCTGGTAGCATCCACCATACTAGTGTACATTCTGATTAAATCCGATACATGGTTGAGCTTGGGTTCAGGGTCGGCTCTAGGCCTAGGCAAAATGTGTGGTGACCTGGGGCACATCTCAAATAAGGGCCCAATATGTTTACATATCAAAATACATTATAAAAGATAATTTATAAAATATAATATAAACAAGTGTACATGGTCCATTGCCCCCTTCGCAAGTTTTATCATGTTCTATTTATTAAATGTTTTCTATGATTGAATACATCTTATAATCATTACTATAATCATTATTTATTTATTTGTATCATATAACCATATATACATGATGTATTAAGATTTTATTTGTAAATTAAGATTACAATTTCACTATTTATACCTTTATAATGAATTTTCATTATGTGATATATATCACTATAAATATTTATATTCTTAAATATGTGATAAACATTTTTGAAAAAACTTGACTACCTTTCAGATGCTACATGCACATGCATATATTCATCCATATGAAGACACGCACATACACTCTATTCCTACGAGCACCTTCAATATACCTAGTTGACACGTTATTTTAAGATTGACAAAGTCATCACTAGCATCGTGTAGTCAACAAAAACATCTTTCATTGAAAAAAACATCGCCGAAAATCTTAAAATAAATTTAAAAATGCATACACCAATACCAAGTGTAGCACTTGAACCATAATAGGCTGGTTCCACAACTAAAAACCTCACATAACTTTAATATTTTTTTGCTTTTTATTAAATCAAAATAAAGCATCAAGTGGATACAAACACAATTAGCACACAACGGGCCTCTATATAGTTAGGATGCACATAGCTAATACTAGCACACACACATAAAAAATCATCGACAAATAGCAAAATCGTATAAGTCCAAAGCTATGCATGAGCAATATAACAAATTCTCTGAAGCGATCAAACCTGGATCGACAAACTACAACAAAAATGACCATATCCGCACTAATGACCTCATGACATCACAAAAGATAATTCAACTACAACGCGTTCAGAAAATGAGTGACACTCAAGCGCCCCCATCATCGGATCCAACCACCAAAGGCTGGGTTTTCACTCTGAAGAACCAGTCTGAGCATATCCGAACAATGCCTTCAATAAGGTAACGACACAAAATCATAATCATTGCCAGATATAACCAACTTAGGTGAGACCTAGGTTTTTACCCGGGAGCTCGAGACGGAGTTCTCAAAAGTATCACCATGGAAGTCAATCATGTGTTGTTACCACCACTTTTCCATTATCCTACCAATAACATGCACAACCTAGAAAACTAACATCCACTAATGCACAATCATAACCTCTGCATCAAGCGGATACATTGGTCTGATGTTGGTAATAGGCTGCACTTGATCCATGAGGCTAAACAAAGGTGGATGTGACCCATGTTCATGGAAGTGTTTATGGTTGGATCTTGGGGGATACGAAAAGAGAGTAATAACAAACATTTTAGAGGGGTGATGCCCTCATTGGAATCCTGGGTCAGAAGATTCAAATCAGATTTTGAGGTGTTGAAGCACATATCCAAACCCTGCCTAGAGCCTTTCATCTCACTGTTAGTTTCCTCCATCTAGGAGTACTCGTTTGTGTATCTTTATGTTTTTGCTCTTTTATTGTACTCCATAACTCCCTCCCCTAACCGTCATTCTCACTCCTTTAGAGCCCCATTGTATATATGCACCTCATTTGATTTATAAAATTTAAGGGAGGTGTGGGATGTGATCTCATTGTCAAAAAATCTTCAAAAAACATCATACAATGATGAGTAAAGTCTAAAGGAAACCTTGAACTCATACGCCCCATCGAAGATAGACCTTCACCTTGTAATCCCTGAAATCCGTACCCCAAATTTATCGATCCCGGTCAATATAAATCTTCTATCTGTTCGGCAACGCCCGCCTCTGGGAAGACACCGATCAGGGATGATCACCAGTTCACCACTACATATGGCACCGCCACATTGGCGATGCGAGTATTGAATCAGTAATCACGTTTGATCTATTGATCCATCTTGAATGTAAAAGGGTAGAGAGAGGTTTGGCGGAATATGTTGGTTGTTGTATTGAGCCTCTCGGGCGATTTATATAGAGTACAAGACTTGAAGGGCAAGAAGCCTATCCTAGAGATAAGGTAGGAGATGATTACAAATCATAATCTACCATATACATAGATATGTTAATATACTCTAACATCCCCCTGCAATCGTAGCGGTAGCAGCGCAAACAACAGGAGCGTCGCGGACGGTCAGACTGGAGAGGGCTGACATCCCCCCGCAGTCGTAGCGGGAGCGTCGTGGACGAAGTCGCATCGCGGATGCGTTGATTGTAGAGGAAGACGTCGAGGTACTCAAGCGAGGTGATAACCCTTGTGCTGATGTCGAGGGAGCCGAGAGTGTGAGGCGGTGCCGAGGTCGGGGTAGCTGTGCGAGGGGTCGTCGTAGTCAATGTTGTGGCCGATGTCGAGGAAGCCGCACATGAAGCCGCATGCGCAAGGAGGATGACGGATACGCGTCAAGGCAGGCATCGATGAAGGGGCCGATGCAGTCCGAGCCGTCGAGGACGAGCCGTCGAGGACGAGGATGACGAATACTCCATTTTTTCCAAAACCGAGTACACAAAAAAGAACTCGTCCGTGATGCAGTCGAGGCGATCGTAGAGGGGTCGATTCTGTAGAAGACGTTGTCGAGGCCGATGAAGATGAGGCGCCGATCCGAATTTGCCAGACTCAGGAACGCGTCGGGGACGAAGGCACTGCCGGTGTTGCCAGTACCAGGCGTGCAAGGGACATGGACCATCAAAACTTGTCGCCATGTCAGAGAAAGACTAGCATAGGAGGAATCCACGATGGTTGCGACGCGTAGAGCGGCGAGGGAGAGATGTCGATGTTGTTCGCGGTTGTCGGAGTAGAGTAGCAAGTGGTGTAGATGGGGGCGAGGTGATGACGCTGGCGGCGAAGTTGTAGTGCACGAAGAAGTAGAAGATGGTGGAACCAGCGGTGACCTGGAGTGGTCATGGTGGACGCCTAGAGGGGCGCGGGGTAGTCGGCGGGACCTGCGTTGACGAGAAGTCGTCCTGCAGGTTACATTTTGGAACACGGCGGCGATGCTCGAAGGAGAGGCAGGTGCGGACGGTGTCGTAGGCCCTGGTGTTGTGGGACCGGGAAGGACGACGAAGACAGGCGTAAACAGTGACAGTCCGTGTCGTGCAGCGGCGCGGTGGAAGCCGAGGTACTCAAGCGAGGTGACAATGTGAGGCGACGCTACCCCCTGAGGGGGCGGCATGGCTGCAGGGCGTGAGTCGGTGTAGCGGCTGGAGGCCACCGGCGCGTACGCGCGTGTGAGGCGTGTGGCAGCCGGTAGGCGAAGACCAAGGCGGCGGCGCTGCGGCCCGAAGGGGCGACACAGCAGCAACCTGTAGCTCGATTAGTGGTAGGCGCGTGCTCGAAGAAGTGTTTGGCGGCGACGTGCGCAGATCAGTTGATCAGACCGACGGTGCGACGTATGCGCCATGGCAGGGATGACGCATAGATCGGTGGAGATGGCGGCGTGTTCGGTGAAGTCCCAGGCGATGCGACGAAAACGATCCGAGGGGGACAACCGTGGCAGTCTCCCGAGGAAGGCGCAACATCCGGCCGCGGTGCGCGGCAGCCTGCCGTGAGGCCGCGACGGACTACCCAGGCAGGCACAGCGGCGGTGATGGCAGATGCATGGGCGCGGTGTAGATCGTCGATGCCGATGGTCGGAGTAGAGGCGCGACGATGACGACGGCGATGGGCGACTCAATCCGATCTAAGATCGGTAAGCCAAAAAAGAAAACCGATCAAGAGATCGTAAAAAAAGACGTACAAGACAGCCGATCACGGATCGGCGGACGGAACTTGCGTACGGGTTGTGCAGCCCCCGGTGGAGATCATGGAGATCGGCCTCCCCGAGGGCGGCGTGGCAGAAGCGTGCTGAACGGCTAGTGGGGCCCCATGGTAACGGCGGCGCTAGGGTTTGGGAGAGGTGGCGGCGGCGCTAGGGTGTAGGCCGCGGTGGCTCTTTTAGGATCGAATTAGACTGATACCATGTTAGATAATCCTATCTACCAACTATCCCAAAACACCGATCTGATAGAAAAAAGAGATATAATATACTTAACACCCCCCTTCACATCTGATGTCTACGCACGCTTCTATTCTTGTAGACTATGATGGGCCTCCAAGCGCAGAGGTTTGTAGGACAGCAGCAATTTCCCTCAAGTGGATGACCTAAGGTTTATCGAACTCAGGGAAGTAGAGGTTGAAGATGGTCTCTCTCAAGCAACCCTGCAATTAAGATACAAGAAGTCTCTTGTGTCCCCAACACACCTAATACAACTAGGAGTTGTATAGGTGCACTAGTTCAGCGAAGAGATGGTAAAATATGGGTGATAGGTCCGGCAAAACAAGGTAATATAAATCTGTAATAAAAAGTGCAGCAAGGAAACAAGTGGTAAACGTGAGCACAAACGGTATTGCAATGGTGGAAACGAGGCCTAGGCTTCATACTTTCACTAGTGGCAACTCCCAACAACATTAACATAGTCTAATCACATGATATTTCCCATAAAACATACAATGGAGACGTACTCGAAAGTCATTCCTTTGTGGCCAAGAGAGGACGAGAATTGTGTAGGGCTACAAAAGCACACCTCAAAGTTCGTAGTTCTCAATCTATGGATTTCCCAATATCACCGCGGCCATCCAAAGAGAGTACCACAATCACCACAACATATCTCAAGGATAGTCGAAGACAAGCACCAAGAGACTCAATATTCAATCAACACACAAAAGAGGAAATCACTCATGATAATATTCTTCTAACCCATGTCCAATAGACCGCTGTCACCTTGGTCTCGGAGATTATACTAGATAAGATCAATTGAGTACATCAATCCAATACATAGAGGAAGGGGAAATATCATGGGATCACCCTAGGTTAACATAGCCTATGATCACAACGAAGATCACATCATGGGAGAGAGAGAAGAACACATAGCTACTGGTAGAAACCTCAGCCCCGAGGGAGAACTACTCCCGCTTCATGGAGGGAGGAAGCAACGTCGATGGAGATGAATCCGGGGCACTTCCCTGTCCCGGCAGGGTGCCGGCAAAGGAATTCTGTCCCCCCAAAACTTGTTTTCGATGGAGGCGGAGATCGGAATTGCTTTTGGAGAAAAGGGGTCCGGAATCAGGGTTTCCGCGACGGGAGAATAAATAAGGGCCAAAGGGGGCACCGAGGGGGGCCACCAGGGGTCCAGGTGCCCCCCTGGCGCGGCCAGCCCCTGGGGCGCGCCACCAGGGTGCCTGGGCCCCTGGTGGTGGCCCTCTGGCCCCACTCAGGTCCTTCCAGAAGGTTCTTCTGCGCTGATTTTTTATCTGTTTTTTCCCGAATTTTTGGAGCACTTTTTATATGGGGGAAACTGAAATAGAAAAACAGCAGAAAACAGGAACTGGCACTGTGGTGCACTGAGTTAATAGGTTATTCCAAATATGATCAAAAGTGTATGAAAGTGTATCTAGATCATAGCAATATCACACAAAACATGCATGGAGCAAGCAGAAATTATAGATACGTTTTGGACGTATCAACATCCCCAAGCTTAATTCATGCTCGTCCTCGAGTAGGTAAATGATAATAGCATAATTTCTGTGGTGACATGCTAGCAACCATATAAGAACTTTAAAAAGTAAAGCAATCAAGGTTAGAGATTCAATTCAAGTCATAACATGCAAGAGTCTATATTAGCATTGAAACAAGTAACAAAAGAACATTAGGTGCAAGAGCTCTCGCTGTCCGTGACTCGAATGTCTCCAAATGGTGTTTGCGTGCAAGAAGGGGGATAGGGAATACGAGAAAAATATTTATTTGTTGAGAACTCAATCTACTAAAGTTTCACACTTGGTCTTTTTCTGGAATCTTATCTTGACTCTGTTGGGAATGTGCCCTTGAGGAAAATAAAATATGTTTTATCGAGCATATTCCATTAGATCATAATACGTTTGATACTATGCTATAACTGTATTAAGCGGAAATATTAATACAGGTGTGGTATACAAACAACCAGGTCCCTAGTCAACCCTAGTATACTAGTCCATTGGGCGATTGATGATCAAGGTTTCCTGATCAAGAGACAATGGCGTCTGTTGACAATGGAGTCGTATCATTGGATAATGATATGATGGACATACACCCACCAGAAGTGTTGCGATGTGATCAAGTCACATAGTTCGACATTGCGATAACTATAACGTAGTGACCAGATCCTTAGACCGTAATGATCATACATAATTACTGTCTATTAGGATGCCTTGATTTGCTACCCACCGCCTGACTGAAATATGCTGGCCATAAAGGAGTACTTTAGGTATTCTGAAATAGATGGTTGATGAGTATGCAAATAGATCAAAGCGGGATTTGTCCATCCGTGTGACGGATAGGTACTCTGGGCCCACTCGGTGATGTTACATCATAAAGTTTGCAAACGTGTGACTAGGTCACGGAGTTGTAATATCACGGGAACGAGTAAACTTGTTTGTTGAGAACGAGGACGAACTAGGTATATTGGATACCGATGATCAAACCTCGGACAAGCAAAGTACCATAGGACAAAGGGAACAGGCACACGGTTAACGGATCCAACAGCGATTGAAGTTCATTCGATGGAAGCACGGGGGCTATCAAGGATTGGAACCAGGTCCAATTGATTAGTCATTGATCAATGAGAATTATCTCGATCATGTGTGTTGTTTCCCGGACCGTAGGGTGTTACACTTAAGGGTACTCGACGCAGTAAGGATTGATTCGGGATCACCGGAGAGATTGGAGAGAACACCGGAATTGTTCCGATGAAGGACGGAAGTTGTTCCGGGTATTTTGAAAGGTTCAAAATATATTTAATAATGTTTAATATATGTTTTATTATTTAATTATCTGAATTAAATATTAAAATGTATTTAAATATAATTAAAAATGAATTAAAAGGCATATGGGCCTCATAGGGCCCATTAGGGGGAGAGGGAGTCCTCCCCCATGGGCCATGGCGCCATGAGGGGGCCCACCCCCGTTAATAGGTGCGCCACACCCCCCCTTGGGATTAGTCCCACCCCGGAAGAGGAGGGGGGGTGGCACCCCTCCTTGGCCTATATAAGGAGGGGTAGAGGTGCCCTTTTATTCATCATATTTTTGAGATAAGTTCTCATCTCTCTCTCCCTCCTTTCTCCTTCCTCGAGTGGACTCCCCTTGTTTGGAGTCTACACTTGGTTGGGGATTTCTCCACTATACGCACGCCATTGTTCTGCTGGAATCGGGATCCGAATCCATCTTCTTTCCGCTGCTCTACTGGTTCGGAGCCCGGAGGGACGTCGGGTATACTGTATGTGTATAATCCCGCGAGGCACTATGCTTGTGGTGCTACTTCGTCGTCGTGGTCGTATCGCGAGGTCTTCATCAGCAACGTTCCGACGGGGACGTAATTCCGTCATCGGTCTACAAGGATCGGGTGGCTACAGGAGTCATTTTGGATCTGCGCGGTATCGGGGATTGCCGGTACGACTACATCAACCACGTTCATGCGGGAACGTTTCCCGCTTAATGGACTACATACTGGTATGTGATCTATTTCTGTCTGTTACTTGCATCGCCATAGCATAGGTCTTGGGTATGGGTCTCGTAGGTTATGAAAAAATTGTGTTTTCTGCCCCGAACCCCAACAGTGGTATCAGAGCAAGGCTATGCGTAGATGTATTGTACGGATAGAACACATCTAGTATGTGGGCATCAATTCTTTAATTGTTACCCTCTCACGTGTACTCATTTAGCGTTGCGGCAATGTTTGATGAAGCGGCCCCCGACCAACCTTACGCGTTTACGCGAGACTGGTTCCACGCTTGACATATGGCTTGTACCATATAAAGTGGCTGGGGGGTGTCTATCTCTCTGCATTAGCGATGCGAAGATGTTTGCAACGGAGGGCCTCGACAGGGGTGTAATAGAGACAATTGCGGGATTGGTGTTGTGGCTTGTTTTCGCAGGATAGAAAGCGGTTCTTTTCTCGAAACCCCTAGTAGCCACGTAAAACTTGCAAAAGATAAAGTAGAAAGGCATTTTTAACTTTAATTTGCATGTAAGGGGGAATCATAGCATGTATGATTTATGTTGCATCCTGTTTTTTGCTAATATGTTAGATATACGACGGTAGCATAATAGGATGATCCCTCACTAAAACCAACATAGTGTCCTTACCCTAGTGAGCACCACCTAGAAAGTTCTACATTATGGAGGCACCACGTGTCACACGTGTGTCAAACATTTTTTCGTTCACATGAGGTGGGTGTAGCAAGCCTGGCATATGTATATGATATGGCCTTGCATGACACAACAACAAATCACATAGGGTGTGGTGGCGAGCCTGGCATATGTATATGATATGGCCTCGGGACACAAGAGACCGAAAGGTCGAGCATGAGTCACATGGATGATGTGATTGGCATGATGGCCTACCTTGAACAACATACTGATGGCCGTGACGATCGGGGGAGGTATGGTGTTCAAGGATCGTGTAATCACTTAGAATAAACTATGAGTGATGTTTGTCTGAGTGGGAGTTCCAGAATTGTTTTTGAAACATGAACTCCATATTATGAACTTAATCTTCATGTCTTAGCAAATATCATTGTAGATAACGTCATACCAATGTTTAGAACTATGGCTCTTTTAGTATGATAGAACTTAAGGTAAATGGGTCTTACTTCATTGATGTGTACCAACACCATTAGAGACATACTCATTAGTAATGACTTGCTAAACATAATACGAAGAACTGCTAGGAGATACACCTGACAACTCCGTAATCAAGGAAGATGATGATGAGTATCGCACTCACCGTCACTTATGAATGACTGTCCAATACACCATAATTCATTCTATGGAATCTGAATTGTGAATGCATGTTAACCAACACGTATGACGTGCTAGGTGAACTTGAAATCACTTGGTCACAAATCAGAGTAATGGAATATGAGTATATGGACGGGGTTTCTTTCAACTATGGTGGAAGGAACAACCTGCTGAGAAAGTCACTTGGAAAATGTATAAGATACATGGAACACCTTGTGTATAACTTGGACTACTGAATGACTGGTTACTTTGCGATAACTGAGGAGTTGCATCCGCTTCCTCCCAGTTACAAAGACCATGTCTGGACTATGTCATGAAGGAGAATCGTTCATCTGTCATGAGGTCATGGTTAAAGTCAAGAACTTTAAGAGTAGAACCAATGCAGGAATGGTCATTGACGGAGAAGGTATATTTGATATACGAGTTATAAATGTCTTTCCCACGAAACACTAATTGCGGTTGATTAAGTATTCGATGCTTGAACTTACTGCTTGAGAGTGACATGGAAGGGATGAGGTGACAATGTGTGCTGACGGCAATCAAGATAGTTGATGGTCGACAACACTCTCCCTCTACATCTATCAATTGATTAATATATGAATAAATTTTATGATCGTTTGAATGAGGACTTTATTAGTGTGTCTTGCATCTCGCGAAGACAATTATTCATATTAGTGAGAAACAAGTCAGTTGTTCTCCTTTTATGAATGATATCTATTATGGTCACATTACGATTATGAATGAGTTATTCTTATATTGATGATAGTTGTTTGATCATTTATAAGAAATATTGTAATGCCAAGAAATATCCAGGCTTAATAATGACACTACAGTTTAAGTCATGAATGGTATGATGATGCCTTAAGATACTTGATCTCTTGACACATACAAACCATGCCTTTTAGGTGAGATGACTAAAACCTCGCATTATGGTAAACGGAATGTGTACTGATTGTTGAGTATCATACATTGTGATGTATCGTATGTCAGCATGTGGTGAATTTCATTATTTCGTGAACTTCGTATGTGGACTTAGATGAATATTTGTATTCACTAATGAAACATGAGTCTGAAATAATTTGATATGATCAAAAGGGATTTCAGAGTAAAGATGGATATTAAATTAACAAGAAAGACAAGTCTCTACGATTTGATCAAAGTGACAAATGTTTTGAGTTAGTCTTGGGCATAAAGACTTGTGTGAAAGTTGTTCCACAAATTGCAATGTCTTGAGACACTTCAATATGATTGACGTGCCTGAACATTGTGATCATATTCTATCGAAAAGTGTATGGTCTAAGTTATCTCTTACCAAGTTACGTTATTATTGTTTAGAGTTATCAATTTGATATGCAAACACTCACTTCAACATAGGGAACCATCTGAGTTCGTGGAAACCAACACTATATATGTCATGGTGTGTTGTGGTTTCTAGGAAGCTTGATTTATGTAAGATAAATTATGTTTGTAGTGTATCCTTAGACAACTATGAATGCATCTTCCACAACTAGAACAAAAAGGAGCAAACCTTGTATTGCTATGTTTGGTGTTTGTCAAGAATTGTTCTTGATAAATGTGGTAATGGAAGAAAAGTGAAAGTTCAACCAAGGTAATTGACCTTGCCTCCAAATGTCAGAGTAGTGTAACAGAATATGTTCTGGAAGTAAAGCTCTACAATAAGAGGAGAAACTAATGATAATGATCATGATCTTCTGATGGGAGCTTTTACTGAGAAAGGTAGGATTCAAGAATATATATTTTCCACTGGTGCAAAATGATATTCATGATTCACTTGTCATGTTAATGGAACAAGACATTCCTACGAACTACAAAGAAGCGATGGTGGACCTAAGTACGAGATATGACTACGAGTCATGAAATCCTATGTTGAGTTACATTTAAGATTGCTTGAATCTTATCAAGTAAGGAGGTTACTTGATATTCACAATAACTTCAGAGTTATGAGGAATAAATGTGAACATCAAAGGGACGTCAAGATTGGTTTGTCACAAAGATTGTTTCTGACAAATTCAATGGGTTGACTACAATGTGTAGCAATGCTTGAGTCAAAGGGATATTCACTACGATTGATCCAGGATTGTTATCAATACTGTGACTTCCTCAAATCCTGTATTTGAAGAAGTGTTGTAATTGGTACAACAAGAAGGTTTTGGAAAAATATATGGATACTAGTGTCTCGTAAACTGAATTCTCATTTTGATGGATGATCAAAGGATTTTGGATTTAACCAAAATATCGAGGAAACATGCATTTGCATGAAACTGAGTGGGAGCTGAATAGTTTCCTGAAACTTAATATGTAGATGACATATTTTGAGTGGGAGCTATGGGAGTATTATCCTAGACTTATATGTAAATGACATATTTGAGTAGGAGCCATGTGGTTAGTATCCTGAACTTAATATGTGTCTGACATATCTAAGTGGGAGCCATGTGGATTTTATCCTTGTCTTATATGTGGCCGACATATTTGAGTGGGAGCAATATGAGTGTTATCCTATAACTTAATATGTGCATGACATATTTGAGTAGGAGCATGATAACATTCTCATATATGGATAACATATTATGAATGGTGCAGTTGATGTTAATGATTGTTTGAATCTTTCATAAATGAAGATGAATAAGTATTAAGCATTGAAGATCTATTAAGATAGATATGTGTTTAATAACATTGAGTCGTACTACTTTCCTGGATAAGATTCTGAAGGAGTTCAGAATGGGACAAGTCAAGAAATGGTCCTTACTTGTATATCCAAGAGAAGTGTTGAGTTAATCTCAGTACAAGAACAATGGTTAATGGTTAATGAAAGAAATGGATGTGTTGGATCCTCTATGCCTTTATCATAGGTTCTTTCATATAAAACCAGAGTTATGTACTCGACGTAATGTGACCCAAGTTCTTAGTAGTAAGATCATGTTGTGATATGATTTATGAGTAAATCATTGAACAAAGAGTTAAGTTTATCCTTCAGTGTCTGAAGAGAACTGAGGATACATCTCAAATTTTTAAAGGATAGTGGACTTGACCATAAATGTTATGCTGGTTCAAGTTTTGACACTAACCTAGAAAATTGAGATATCACACTAATGAATGCCTAAGTTGAAAGAAACATGGTTAGACATCAAAGTTGCATACAATATACTAAGGATTGAATCTACATTGATGTGGCTGCTTTAGAAGTAGCAGGAGTTATATTATGGCTTAAGAAGTTTGACTTCTGATTGAGTGAGTTTCAAGTGTGCATGACTATGGGAAAGTCCGCATGACCCACCGGATGTCATTGCTATGACACAGCAAACGAAGTCTCACTTCACCGCCAAATATATATACCTCATCATTATAGTGGATAATGAAGGAATGTCAAATTAGGTGACATTATGATTTGCAAAAGGACATACGGTTCTGAATGGTACCCAGACCGTTGATACAACCTCTTCCACGGGCAAGCATGATCAATAAGGAGTTATGATCCAGAGAATATGCAACTAGATTATTTGTACTCTAGTGCAAGTGGGAGACTGTTGGGAATGTGCCCTAGAGGCAAATAAAATATGTTTATCGAGCATATTCCATTAGTTCATAATACGTTTGATACTATGCTATAACTGTATTAAGCGGAAACATTAATACAGGTGTGGTATACAAACAACCAGGTCCCTAGTCAACCCTAGTATACTAGTCCATTGGGCGATTGATGATCAAGGTTTCCTGATCATGAGACAATGGCGTCTGTTGACAATGGAGTCGTATCATTGGATAATGATATGATGGACATACACCCACCAGAAGTGTTGCGATGTGATCAAGTCACATAGTTCGACATTGCGATAACTATAACGTAGTGACCAGATCCTTAGACCGTAATGATCATATGTAATTACTGTATATTAGGATGCCTTGATTTGCTACCCACCGCCTGACTGAAATATGCTGGTCATAAAGGAGTACTTCAGGTATTCCTAAATAGATGGTTGATGAGTATGCAAATAGATCAAAGCGGGATTTGTCCATCCGTGTGACGGATAGGTACTCTGGGCCCACTCGGTGATGTTACATCATAAAGTTTGCAAACGTGTGACTAGGTCACGGAGTTGTAATATCACGGGAACGAGTAAACTTGTTTGTTGAGAACGAGGACGAACTAGGTATATTGGATACCGATGATCAAACCTCGGACAAGCAAAGTACCATAGGACAAAGGGAACAGGCACACGGTTAACGGATCCAACAGCGATTGAAGTTCATTCGATGGAAGCACAGGGGATATCAAGGATTGTAACCAGGTCCAATTGATTATTCATTGATCAATGAGAATTGTCTCGATCATGTTTGCTGTTTCCCGGACCGTAGGGTGTTACTCTTAAGGGTACTCGACACAGTAAGGATTGATTCGGGATCACCGGAGAGATTGGAGAGAACATCGGAATTTTTCCGATGAAGGCCGGAAGTTGTTCCGGGTATTTTGAAAGGTTCAAAATATATTTAATAATGTTTAATATATGTTTTATTATTTAATTATCTGAATTAAATATTAAAATGTATTTAAATATAATTAAAAATGAATTAAAAGGCATATGGGCCTCATAGGGCCCATTAGGGGGAGAGGGAGTCCTCCCCCATGGGCCATGGCGCCATGAGGGGGCCCACCCCCCTTAATAGGTGTGCCACACCCCCCCCTTGGGATTAGTCCCACCCCGGAAGTGGAGGGGGGGGGGGTGGCACCCCTCCTTGGCCTATATAAGGAGGGGTAGAGGTGCCCTTTTATTCATCATATTTTTGAGATAAGTTCTCATCTCTCTCTCCCTCCTTTCTCCTTCCTCGAGTGGACTCCCCTTGTTTGGAGTCTACACTTGGTTGGGGATTTCTCCACTATACGCACGCCGTCGTGCTGCTGGAATCGGGATCCGAATCCATCTTCTTTCCGCTGCTCTACTGGTTCGGAGCCCGGAGGGACGTCGGGTATACTATATGTGTATAATCCCGCGAGGCACTACGCTTGTGGTGCTACTTCGTCGTCGTGGTCGTATCGCGAGGTCTTCATCAGCAACGTTCCAACGGGGACATAATCCCGTCATCGGTCTACAAGGATCGGGTGGCTACAGGAGTCATCGTGGATCTGCGCGGCATCGGGGATTGCCGGTACGACTACATCAACCACGTTCACGCGGGAACGTTTCCCGCTTAACGGACTACATACTGGTATGTGATCTATTTCTGTCCGTTACTTGCATCGCCATAACATAGGTCTTGGGTATGGGTCTCGTAGGTTATGAAAAAATTGTGTTTTCTGCCCCGAACCCCAACAGACTCGTCCCCAGACCACTAGCCAGGTACAAGTCAATTTGATCCACTCCTTTTTCAATATTTTGAGCACTCATGCAATGGATGAGCGTAAGCACGAGAGTCGACACTTAGGATGGCAAAGAGAGAAGTACGGAGGAGGAGGAAGACAAAAAAGGATGAGAAAGGCTCACATTAATGAGGACAATCATAGACAAGAGATGCCAAATGATAGATATGATGTGAGGAGTAGGGATTGCCATGCAACGGATGCACATATGAGCTAGGAAGCTCTCCAATGAAACTAGTGGGGGTGCATCTAACTTGCTCGCTCATGAAGACCTAGAGCTCGTTTGAGGAGGCTCATCCTTGGAATATGCAAGCCAAGTTCTATAGTGTGAAGGTCCCCACATAGCTATATGCATAATGATCATCTCTATGGAGTACAAGGATATAAAGGGAGTACTAGTGTGGATCTCTCAAAAGGATAGTAGTGCTGCCCCTTTCTCTCTTTTTATTTCTTTTTCTCTTTTTTCTCTTTTTTTGTATTTTTTTGTGGCCTCAATGGCTCTTTCTATTTAACTCTCATTTGTCCTCTTTGGGATCTTTTATTTTGTCCACTTCGGTATCTTTTCCTCACTTAAGGGCAACACTCTATTTTACAAGAAGGTATAGAAAATCTTTCACACTTTACAAGGTTCTCAAAATCATAAAGAAGATGTAGCTATCATGATGTATGCAATGTATGTCGCTGCCAGTGTAGCAGGAACTTGTATGACATGAAGATCAAGTCATGAAGAGGTGGAAGTTGCATGGCAATATATCTCGGAAAGGCTATGGAAATGCCTTGATAGGTAGGTATGGTGGCTGTTTTGAGGAAAGATATAAGGAGGCTTATGATGACAGAGTGTATCATGCCAAGGGTTTGGATGTACCGGCGAAGGTGGACACCAACTCTCGGAGTGAGAAGAAGGCAATGCACGGCACGGGAGAGGCTAGCAAAAATGAGGAGGTGGAAGTGTCAACTTTCAATATTTACATTAGTCCAAAGAACTCATGCACTTATTATCGGTAACTCTCAATCTAGTAAGGAGGTTCACAAAGAGACAAGTACCCCGAGGAGGAGTGTATGGGGGTTTGTTTATCCTTGCGCATCCTCGACTCATGGTGCGTGAGTGTACTCTAATATTCGATCCCTCCAAAGAGTAGTGATCCATCTAGTAGATAAAGTTCTCAACTACTTTTGTAGGTTTTGAAAATAAACACGGATTGCCCAAAATACGACACCTATCACTAATAGGCTAGAGCTCTTGACACCAAAATTTCAAACATTACTCACATCAATACCTCAAAACCATTGCAAGTTACTACTAAAATTAAATAGCAACCTCAATTACTTACTTTCAAGACAAGACATAACTCAGTGCAACAACCAACTCTCTTAGCAAGACAAACATGAAAACTAAAGAGAGTTCCAGCAACAAACTAAACAAAAGCCAAGGCTCTTGCTAAAGACAAACTATGACTAAAACTAGACATGGCAGTAGCTACGAAAAGATAAAGAACACACAACAGCAAAAGATAGGCATGAAGAATCCTATTATGTGTTCTAGATTTTGAAAGTGGAGCGTGTTTCTCTCCCACACAAAGTAAGACGGGATCTAACTTGTTATGAAAAGCAAGCAAAGATAAAGAAAACTAAAAATAAAACCTAAGAGCGAGACGCTCCAAGCATAGCACATAACGCATGAAGTGGTAAAAATATAGTGAGACGAAGGACGAACTGATGATTGTTGATGGAGAAGGGGATGCACGGGGGCATCCCCAAGCTTAGACGCTTGAGTCTCCTTGAATATTTATTGGGGATGCATGGGGGCATCCCCAAGCTTGAGCGCTTGACACTCCTGGATCTTCTTTCATCATCTTCCATCGCACACTTGAAAACTCCCTTCATACATAACTCATCATAAGCTGATTAGAGAGGTTAGTACCCTTAATAAAATAATTTTTCCCCACTGGATATAAAGATATTCTTGAATAGTTACTGTTTCTCAAGATTTCCAAAAAGTTTTTGCAAAGAAAAAGCAAGCTTAAGGTTTGCAAAAGTTAGGAGAGACAAAACGTGGCAGAATCTGTGAAAAACAGAACAGCAGGTAGTAAATAATTTTTTAGGGATACTTCTGCAACTCAAATAAAAAAACTCAGAACATACGAAAGTTCCATAATTGTATAGAGCATGCTGTGTAAAACATTCAGCTAAAAAAGATGAACTGGTGATTTATTCTGATTTTTCCCGTCACGAGGACAGAATCTGTTTTTCTGGACAACATACCACAACTTTCACTTCCCTTGTCATATGAGGCTATACTTGGCACAAAGCTTGGAAAATAAAGATAAAATGATGTTGATACAGTAGTAACAATCATCAAGACCACCAAAAACAGAAAGTAAAAACTCAAAGTAAAGATAACAAGGGTTGTCTCCCTAGAGCTCTTTCTTTATAGCCATAAAGATAGGCTTAAGATTTTAATGATGCTCTCATAGGAATAAGGAATAAGAGTTGAAGAACAAAAGAGAGCATCAAGAAGAAAATATAAAACACATTTAAGTCTAACATGCTTCCTATGCAAAGGGATCTTGTAGAGAAATAACTCATGAAAGCATAAAGATATTAGCATAGGAAGGAAAAATAAGTGCAACTTCAAAACTTTCAACATAAAGAGAGTGAATTTGATATTATTGAAATATCTATGAGCATATGTTCCCCTCTCATAATAATTTTCAGTGGGATCATGAATAAACTCAACAATATAAGTATCACATAAAAAATTGTTACCATGATCCACATGCAAAAGGGTACTCTTACTCTCCACATAAGCATAATCTTTCTCATTGGTAATAGTGGGAGTAGGACTATCATAAACAACTTGAACACTATAGATTAATTGTGTATTAGGAAGATGGTGTTCAACAAGGGAGTAATTCCCTCCATGATCATGACAAGTTTCATAAGGATCATTTCTCCTTATGTCATAGGTACCTTTATAATCACTAAAAATAGGAGTTATACCATCATCATAGTAGATAAGAGCATTATCATTGCTAGAAACTATATTTGTAAACATGTTGTCTTTATTCTTACTAGCAAAAGAATTATCAATTACCACATCACTAATGGGTAAAGGACTTGCAATCGTATCATCCCCAAGCTTGGAGCTTTCCATATCATCACTCTCAAAGTTGGTACCAAAGAGATTTTCAAGGTCATAAGTAGCATTATCATCATTTTCCCAATCACAAAAAGTAACATGCATATCATAATCAAAATCATCTTCAATAGTACCTACAGACTTATCTTCAAGATAATAATGAATGCAATCAAGCTCACCATCCTCCATAAATTTCTGTCCGTTAGGATAAAAATCGATTCGAGGAATATGCTCAGGCCAGGTTGTTACCCATTCTTCTTCCTTCCTGCTCCTCTTCCTTCTCCTCTTCTTTTTCTTCTTCTTCACCTTAGGAAGAAGTGGTTGGAGGGGAAGTTTCTCCACATATCCTGGTTTATCATTAGAAACAATATGGGAAACTTGGGAGAAACTCTCCTTTTTATTAGTAGAAATATAAGAGACATTTTTATACTTTGGTAGAGTTTCCTCCTTTCTAATCTTACTTATGTAATCATTCTCATGGCAATTAACAACACAATAGAGATGGCATTTCTGCAAAGTGTTATTTATTCCCAAAGCATGACCATCTAGCCAAGAAGTCTTTTCTGATAACTCTTCACACATCAAAAATAACATAAGCTCATCATAAAGATCAGGGGTGATCATGTCATCACACAACTGGCTAACAGTTATGTTTTGAAAGTACATGCACTGAAAATTGAAGTGACCCTTTATGCAGCAAAGTTCACAAGTAAAAGGATAAAGGTCACACAATTCTCTAGCAATTTCATTTAAATCTCTAACCCAAGTGATTGTTGTTTCATGCTTATGTTGCTTACAATACTTCTCTTCTTCAATCATAGGCCTTTCACAAGGTCTATCCACTCCACAAAAATTAACATGCTTATATAAAACTTCATTTTCAGGAATTGGATCATGCATGTTGCAATCATCATTAACAATTTCATTTTCTTTGCAAACCTCTTTAAAAGGTTCATGATGCTTGATCCAATTCTCCTTAGGCATATTAAGATGTGAAGCAAAAGATTTGAGGAAATCAACAAGGAGTTGAGAATCAAGCCCAAACTTAGCACTAAATTTATTAAAACTTGCAGTTTCAACAAAGGACTTAATGCAATCATACTCATAAATTATACCTGACTCTTTACCTTTGTCGATCTCCCAACTTCAGTGTTGTGTTGGATTCTTTCAAGGAGTTCCCATTTAGCATCAATATTTTCGTTTGTGAAAGAACCCATCGAGGAAGCATCGAGCAAGTCTTTATCCTGTCGAGATAGCCTTGCATAGAAATTATTAATAATCATATCTTTGGGGAGCCCATGGTTAGGAAATTTTAGCATCAAAGTTTTCAGTCTCCCCCAAGCTTGAGCTATGCTCTCTCCGTCATGAGGATAGAAATTATAAATATAATTCCTATTCTCATGGACTTCATGAAGAGGATAAAACTTGGAGTAAAAGAGAGACTGGATCTCTTCCCAATCCCGTAGGTGAGAATCATCTAGTAGCCTATACCATTCCAATGCTTTTCCTTTCAGTGACAAGGCAAATAATTTCTTCATGACTTCACCTCTTGTCAAACCTGAAATCTTAAATAACTCACAAAGTTCTGTAAGTTTCAACAAATGAATACTAGGATTGACTGTCCCATCATAACAATCATTAATAATTATTTCAACTATCCCAAGTGGTATTTGGAACGGGATACATTCAGTAGGTGGCGGAGACTTCTCTACCACAGGTGTGGCAAAGCGGTCTCCCCGAAGCAGCGAACTAAGATTGCAGTTTTCCATAAACCTAACTAGTGAAAATAAAAACAAGAAACGAAAAGATTTAATTGCAGAATCTAAAGATATACCTTCAAGCACTCACTTCCCCGGCAACGGCGCCAGAAATATCTTGATGTCTATGCACACTTCTATTCTTGTAGACTATGTTGGGCCTCCAAGCGCAGAGGTTTGTAGGACATCAGCAATTTCCCTCAAGTGGATGAACTAAGGTTTATCGAACTCAGGGAAGTAGAGGTTGAAGATGGTCTCTCTCAAGCAACCCTGCAATTAAGATACAAGAAGTCTCTTGTGTCCCCAACACACCTAATACAACTAGGAGTTGTATAGGTGTACTAGTTCGGCGAAGAGATGGTAAAATATGGGTGATAGGTGCGGCAAAACAAGGTAATATAAATCTGTAATAAAAAGTGCAGCAAGGAAACAAGTGGTAAACGTGAGCACAAACGGTATTGCAATGGTGGAAACGAGGCCTAGGCTTCATACTTTCACTAGTGGAAACTCCCAACAACATTAACATAGTCTAATCACATGATATTTCCCATAAAACATGCAATGGAGACGTACTCGGAGGTCATTCCTTTGTGGTCAAGAGAGGACGAGAATTGTGTAGGGCTACAAAAGCACACCTCAAAGTTCGTAGTTCTCAATCTATGGATTTCCCAATGTCACCGCGGCCATCCAAAGAGAGTACCACAATCACCACAACATATCTCAAGGATAGTCGAAGACAAGCACCAAGAGACTCTCAATCTTCAATCAACACACAAAAGAGGAAATCACTCATGATAATATTCTTCTAACCCATGTCCAATAGACCGCTGACACCTTGGTCTCGGAGATTATACTAGATAAGATCAATTGAGTACATCAATCCAATACATAGAGGAAGGGGAAATATCATGGGATCACCCTAGATTAACATAGCCTATGATCACAACGAAGATCACATCATGGGAGAGAGAGAAGAACACATAGCTACTGGTAGAAACCTCAGCCCCGAGGGAGAACTACTCCCGCTTCATGGAGGGAGGAAGCAACGTCGATGGAGACGAATCCGGGGGCACTTCCCCGTCCCGGCAGGGTGTCGGCACAGGAATTTTGTCCCCCCGAAACTTGGTTTTGATGGCGGCGGAGATCGGAATTGCTTCTGGAGAAAAGGGGTCCAGAATCAGGGTTTCCACGACGGGAGAATAAATAAGGGCCAAAGGGGGCACCGAGGGGGGCCACCAGGGGTCCAGGCGCCCCCCTGGCGCGCCAGCCCCTGGGGCGTGCCACCAGGGCGCCTGGGCCCCTGGTGGTGGCCCTCTGGCCCCACTCAGGTCCTTCCGGAAGGTTATTCTGCGCTGATTTTTTATCTGATTTTTCCCGAATTTTTGGAGCACTTTTTATATGGGGGAAAACTGAAATAGAAAAACAGCAGAAAACAGGAACTCGCACTGTGGTGCACTGAGTTAATAGGTTAGTACAAATATGATCAAAAGTGTATGAAAGTGTATCTAGATCATAGCAATATCACACAAAACATGCATGGAGCAAGCAGAAATTATAGATACGTTTTGGGCGTATCAATATCCGAAGTGGATATGGAATGATCAACACCTTCTCTCACGCCCTACTTGGGCAGTGATAAATGATTGGGAAAATGCGGGGACTAAGACTTGAACCCAAGACCTCAGGTCTGATACCATGTTAGAATTGATGCACCAGCTAGTTACTTCAAAAGTCCGAACTGATGGAAATAGGCTAGGCAATATATTTATATTTCAACATATTGAATTGATGCACCAGTCAGTTACTCAAAAGTCCAAACTGATGGAAAGAAACTAGGCAATATATTTATATTTCAACATTTCCCCTTACATCTAGGCTATTTTAGTCCTGAGCGTGGGTTTTGGTGCAGGCCGCAGAATCGGTGTTTTTAATACTGCGTTGGCAGGGTCTTGAACTCAAGACCTCTTGGCTCAGATATCATATTGAATTGATAGAGAGAGAGGTTTGACGGAATATGTTGGTTGTTGTATTGAGTCTCTCGGACGGTTTATATAGAGTACAAGACTTGGAGGGCAAGAAGCCTATCCTAAAGATAAGATAGGAAATAATTACAAATTATAATTTACCATATATAGAGATATGTCAATATACTCTAACGACTTGCAACAAACTACTAGCCACCAGATGCTTGGTCGATCTAGCCTCCTCGTTTAGCATAATTGTGTGAAACAGTCACGCCACTATTTTTCCTAGTGCATCAAACTAACATAGAGTCAGATGAGGTCAGGATTGACCGAGATCGATAAGTTTGAGGTACCGATTTCAGGGATTACAAGCTGAGCGTCTAACTTCGATGGGGCGTATGATTTCAAGGTTTTTTTAGACTTTACTCTACAATGATAGATATAAGATAATTGATCATAGATCAAAAATTTATGACAAAATGGTAGGTGAAGATGGAGGTGTTGATGGTGAATTGGTTACAGAAGATGATCCCAATGATGAAAGGAGTATTGGTGATGACGATGACTTTGATTTACCCCTCCCGGAGGGGAAGAAAATTCCATCAGGATCAGTCTGCCGGCGCACAAAAGTTGTTCGTTGAAGTTTTTCCTAGTGAAGGCGTCTAAAAAATTAGGGAAAAACCTCTCTATTATTTTAGGTTAGGAGGCACTTATATGCCAAAGGGGAGCATGAGGGGGCACCAAGCAGGTGGTGCGCCCCTGGCCACTAGCCCTAGGGGTGCGCCCCAAGGGTGTGCGGTCAACAGGTGGCCCTCGGTCTCTTTTCGAAAGATTTTGAATTTTGGTTTTTTTTTTTACTTTTGATCCTAAAAAAAGTGTGGTTTTCTTCACTTCGTCAGTTTTCCAGTTGTTCGATATTTTCCTGGGAATCTCACTCTTCGTGTGTTACATGAAAAATTAAGGGAAAGGGCGTTAGTATTGATAATAATGTGAAAAATATCATTGATAAAGAGAAATTTATAGTAGGAAATAATGGTGCAAAATGGACGTATCCAGGAGGACTGGCTTTCCAGATCCGACCATGGGGACGGGAAATGATGCGCCTTGCCTTCTCCTCTTTGGTATTTGACGAGTGCCTAGCTTTGACGATGTAGGCACAACTATGGTGGTGGAATTGAGACTCTAGGGGGGAGGAGGCGCCTTTCACCTCCAGTGGACGAAGGAACGAGTCATCATGGATCTATCCTGACAATAGCTGATGGAATGCGACAAGATGATCGTGATCTAAGTTTATATGCGGGGTGACATTGCATGTTGGGCCGATGGCCCCGGATTAGTTAGATTGCGCGATTAGCTCTATGATGCACATTGTTGATGTCGTGGTGGCCCTGTCCTTGGTTGGGTGGATGGGAGGGGCGGAGTGACATAGTTTTTTTGTTGCTTCGATGGTGTTGGTTCCTTGGTTGTAATCTTGGAGGCCTCGGCCTAGTTGTGGTTTTCCTTCTCTCGATTTGGGTTGGCGACCTTCGTACCTCGTTCTACCATGAGTGACACTCCGAGCGAAAGCTCGACGCTTCAGTGTTGATGCTGATGCATGCAACTGGTACATCACTCTTGAGGGTGTCCTTGTCGCCCCCCTCATTGTGCCATGGCTCTGAGTAAAAACCATAGGCCATCATTTTGGTTTCGGAAACAGTGTCGTATAGCGCCATCACCCTCTTGGGAGCGTTATCATGGAGCTCACGTACCTTTCAAACCCAATGCGTTGGTGTATTCGGGCAAGCTTTGATAATGGTGTGAAGCTTTTTCGACTCTGATAAGGTCAATCTCACTAGCCTTCTACCTTTTACACATGCTATTGTATCATTTTTGATTCTCATTGAAATCATGGCTTCCGAAACTTGTCGTGCCGCTTGGTGCTCCGGGCTTGAATTTTCCGTGCATGAACGCAGCAGCCACACACACGTACATGTTGTGGGGGTGGAGGGTGCTATAAAACCGGCCTGACCGACGCGATTTCCTGAAAGTCCAAGTATGTGATCAGAGGGGGAGGGGGTGAATGATCACTTCAAATTTTCGAGTGAAGCTTTGAAGTGAGGCATAAGATAAGTAGAAAGTGATAGCTGAAACTCATAACAGGAAAGCAAAACTGGAAGCGAAACTAAATGTAGAGAATCAAAATACATTGAAGCATAACTAGGAAGCAAATGCAATGCAGAATGTAAGTGCTTGAAGTAAATCGAACTGTGACTCGGCGATGTTTGTTGGACCAGTTCATGTTCTGCAAAGCGCTACGTCTGGTTGGAGGGACTGGTGATTGAACACCTGGAGCAATACTCTCACCGTCCGTTGCTCCACTTCACCAATCTTCTTCAGCTTGGCCAGTTTTGACTCGGGGTAGATTATCAAGGAAATCTCTGAAACCTTTGACAAACTTGAGCTTCGAGGAGACAATTACTCTTCTCTCTCTGAAGTCGACACTCTAACCGTCTAGGAAAATTGCAGTTCTCCAATATAAAAAGGCTAGCAAGTTTTCACCTAAGTCATCTCGAATCTACTCAGATCAATGGGACTTAGGATTCGGTGGTCTGGTTTTGGGTTTTGCTTCGGTGGCGTTCTTGGGGAGCTCTCTTCAATCTCTCTCAATAATATTCTTAGAGCAGCCGCCCGCAAATGGAGGCGGGGGCGGCGTATTTATAGTTGGCGATCCTGAGGTGCGAAATGACCGATTTGACCCGAAGTGGCAGCTTGACATGTGTCCACAACGGTCGGATTAGTCATCAATGTGCAACTTTACTTGCGGAACAAGTAAAGCTGACTCACGGACTTAGTTCTGCTTCGGAAGCCAAAGAACGAAGTCTTTGCTACCGAAACTTAACTCTGTGCACATGAGATTCCTTCACTCTGGCTTCTCACTGGGTTTAGATTTGATCTGAGAATTTTATCAATAACTTCGGTGATCACAAGCTAAAACCCCTCTTGATAGTACGGTTTGTCCTATGACTCAAAGAACAAAAAAAGAACTACACAAAAACATCTAAGTCTTGCACCGTCTTCTTTATTTCCTTCGATGAGTTAGGCTTTAGGACACCTTTATTTTTTGGGGTCATCCTCCGTGATTAAGTTTCGCTCAAGTGGTAATTCTTCGACAGCTTGAAAACCTTCCTTGAAGATTTATCACCTAGCTTGCCCTTTAGGAACATATTCAACTGTTTATACTAGAAAACATTGTTAGTTCCTCTTCTGCCTTGTTCAAAAATATCCAAAACACATGGGGGCAAAGCTTTGCTCTTACACTTCCCCTCGCCTCCACTAATCCTTACTTCCGTGGAGCTCAATCGCCCGACGGTTCCTCTCCCCCCTCGTTCCTGATTTCTCTCCCCCACCTCCTTCCTCCGCCGCCAGTGTCACCAACGCCGGGCGCCATGGGTTGCGGTGGCTCCAAGGAGGACGTGGCCACCGGCAACACCATCGCTCACGACGCCGGCCGTGGTGGCAAGATCTTCCGAAGGAAGTCCACCATGTCCGCCAGTCATCGGTCCTCCCACGCGTCCACCCTCGCGTCGTCCGACGACACCCCCATCGCCGTCCAGGATGTCGTCAAGGAACTGGCGGCAGGCGAGTCGAAGACCGATGTCGTCGTCGAGGATAAGAGCATCTCCAGCCGCCCCCCAAGCAGTGTTTTCTACATCCGGTGGTAGTAAATTTGCCCAGTCACGCCCCCATGTCCTCGTTTTTCGTCGGATTTTGTTAAAACTGAGTCTGGCGATCCCAAGCGAATACAACGCGTTGGGGGTGTCTTCGGCCATCCAGATGTATTGTTTTGCATGAAAATGCCCCACAATCAGTGTCCCAAACTCTCTTTCTCTCTCCTCCCCTTTCCTCTAGGCCCACCCACGTGCTCAACCCCTCCCACCAACCTCCCGACCACGCCGAGCCACACCCCTCCACGCCGCCACAACCCGACCATGGGGGCCTCGACGCCCTCACCTGCTGCCGGCGGGGGGGGGGGCAGGTGGCCGTGGCCATGGAGGCGCGGTGCTCTGCTTCTGCCGGGGCCCTCGCGACTGATGGTGCTAGGCGATGAGAAAGAATGGGCTCAAGATCCCGCCGGGGCCCTTGCGCTGCCGGTACTAGGCAGCCTGCACCAATTGGGCTCGCTTCCGCACCGGAGCCTGCGGGAGCTAGCGCGGCAGCACGGCCCCGTGATGATTCTCAAGATCGGCGCCACGCACATGCTGGTGGTGTCGTCGTGCAGCCGACACCATGCAGAAACAACACTCTCTTCCATCCACATCGCACGCACGCAGCAATGACGGCAATGGTGGCGCAGGAGTTGGACCGCGCGCCGGCGGCGCCACACTTCCTCGTGGTCACGTACCCAACACAGGTTCACATCAACCTGGTGCGCCACCTCGCGCTACCCCTGCTCCGTGTCGCGCCGGGCGCCCGCGTGGCCGCGTCACCGTCTCCATCGCCGTCTCCGCCTGCCGCAAGATGTTCCCGGACACGGACGCGGCGGTGGTGGACCACATCGACGGCGCCGGCGTCCACTACATGCTCTACTCTGGCGGTTTAAACGGCGGCTTCGACAATCGGTGCACGACAGCATGGACTACACGTCCAACCTCAAGGTCGTGGGCGCCCGCACACTGGGCGCTGATATGTCCAAAACGTATCTATAATTTCTGCTTGCTCCATGCCTCTTTTGTGTGATATTTCTATGATATTGATGAACTTCCATACACTTTTGATCACATTTGGACTAACTTATTAATTCAGTGCACCCCAGTGCCAGTTCCTGTTTTCTGCTGTTTTTCTATTTCAGGTTTCCCCAATATTAAAAGTGCTCCAAAAACTCGGGAAAAATCAAATAAAAAAATCAGCGATCAGGAAGCTTCCGGAATCACCGAGGGGGGCCAGAGGGGACCCACCAGGGCCCCAGGTGCCCTCCCCTCTGCCCCCCCCCTCGGTGATTCTGGAAGCTTCCTGATCGCTGATTTTTTATTGGATTTTTCCCGAATTTTTGGAGCACTTTTAATATGGGGGAAACCTGAAATAGAAAAACAGTAGAAAACAAGAATTGGCACTGGGGTGCACTGAGTTAATAAGCTAGTCCAAATATGCTCAAAAGTGTATGGAAGTTCATCAATATCATAGCAATATCACACAAAAGAGGCATGGAGAAAGCATAAATTATAGATACGTTTTGGACGTATCAACATCCCCAAGCTTAATTCCCGCTCGTCCTCGAGTAGGTAAATGATAAAAGCATAATTTCTGTGGTGACATGCTAACAACCATATAAGAACTTTGTAAGTAAAGAAATCAAGGCATGTAATTCAATTGAAGTCATAACAGGAAAGAGTCTATATTTAGTATTGAAACAAGCAACATAAGAACATAAAGGTGCAAGAGCTCTCGCTGTCTGTGACTCGAATGTCTCCAAATGGTGTTTGCGTGCAAGAAAGGGGATAGGGATATACGAGAAAAAGTATTTTGTGTTGAGAACTCAATCTACTAAAGTTTCACATTTGGTCTTCTTTGGAATCTTATCTTGACTCATCCGCAGACCACTAGTCAGGTACAAGTCAAAATTATCCACTCCTTTTCGACATTTTGAGCACTCATGCAATGGATGAGCGTAAGAAAGAAAGTTTACACTTAGGATGGAAAAGAGAGAATAAGGTGGAGGAGGAAGACAAAAAGGTGTGAATGGCTCACATCAATGAGGACAATCATAGGCGAGAGAAAGCCAAATCATAGATATGATGTGAGGAGCAGGGATTGCCATGCAACGGATGCACATATGAGCTAAAAGCTCTCCAATGGAACTAGTGGGGGTGCATCCAACTTGCTTGCTCAAGAAGACCTAGAGCTCATTTGAGGAGGCTCATCATTGGAATATACAAGCCAAGTTCTATAGTGTGAAGGTCCCCACATAGCTATATGCATGAATGATAATCTCTATGGAGTACAAGATATAAGAGGGAGTACGAGTGTGGATCTCTCAAAAGGAATAGTAGTGTACCCCCTTCTCTCTTTTTATTTCTTTTTCTCTTTTGTTTTTCTTTTTTTTGCGTTTTTTGGGTGGCCTCAATGGCTCTTTCTATTTCTCTCATTTTTCCTCTTTGGGATCTTTTAATCTGTCCACTTTGGGATCTTTTCCTCACTTTAGGGGCAACACTCTATATATTACAAAAGGTATAGAAGATCTTTCACACTTTACAAAGTACTCAAATCATAAAGAAGATGTAACTATCATGAAGTATGCAAATGTATGCCTCTGCCAGTGTAGCAGGACATGCAATGATACTAGCGCGTCATGTAGCTATGATTAGGGCAAAGCCCAACTAGCATGCGACTCATCGATCAAGCAAGTAGCATGTATGACATGAAGATCATGTCATGAGAAGATGGATGTTGCATGGAAATATATCTCTGAAAGGCTATGGAAATGCCTTGATAGGTAGGTATGGTGGCTGTTTTGAGTAAGGATAAAAGGAGGTTTATGATGACAGAGCGTATCGTTCCAAGGGTTTGGATGTACCGGCAAAGGTGGACGCCAACTCTCGGAGTGAGAAGAAGGCAATGCACGGCACGGGAGAGGCTATCAAAATATGGGAAGGTGGAAGTGTCAACTTTCAATACTCACATTAGTCCAAAGAAATCATGCACTTATTATCGGTAACTCTCAATCTAATAGGGAGGTTTCACAAAGAGACAAGTACCCCAAGGAGGAATGTATGGGGTTTTGGTTATCCTTGCACATCCTCGACTCATGGTACGTGAGTGTACTCTAATATTCGACCCCTCAGAAGACTCGTGATCCATCTAGTAGCTAAAGTTCTGAAGTAATTTTGTAAGTTTTGAAAATAAACACGGATTGCCCAAAATACGACATCTATCACTAATAGGAGAAAGCTCTTGACACCAAAAGTCCAAACATTACTCAAAACAACACCTCATAACTATTGCAAGTTACTACTATAAAAGAAGAGCAACCTCAATTACCTACTTCAAGTCAAGACAAACAACTCAGTGCAACAGGCAAACTCTCTAAACAAGATAAACATGAAAACTCAAGAGAGTTCCAGAAATAAACTAAACAAAAGCTCTTTAAAAAGATAAGCATGAAAGCTGAGAGCAAAACATGACAGTAGCTATGAAAAAGATAAAGAACACACACAACAAAGATAAGCATGAAAAATCCTATGTTGTGTTCTATAATTTGGAACTGGAGCGTGTTTCTCTCCCACACAAAGAAAGCTGGGTTCTAACTTGTTATGAACAGCAAGCAAAGCTAAAGAAAACTAAAAATAAAACCTAAGAGCGAGACGCTCCAAGCATAGCACATAATGCATGAAGTGATAAAAATATAGTGAAACAAGAGACGAACTGATAATTGTTGATGGAGAAGGGGATGCACGGGTGCATCCCCAAGCTTAGACGCTTGAGTCTCCTTGAATATTTCTTGGGGATGCATGGGGGCATCCCCAAGCTTGAGCGCTTGACACTCCTGAATCTTCTTTCATCATCTTCCCTCGCACACTTGAAAACTCCCTTCATACATAACTCATCATAATCTGATTAGCGAGGTTAGTACCCATAATAAAATGATTTTTTCTCTACTGGAAATAAATATATTCTTGAAGAGCTACTGTTTCTCAAGATTTCCAAAAAGTTTTTGCAAAGAAAAAGCAAGCTTAAGGATTGCAAAACGAAGAAAAGGCAAAACAGGACAGAATCTATGAAAAACTGACCAGCAGGTAGTAAAGAATTTTTTAGGGATACTTCTGCAACTCAAATAAAAAACTCAGAACATACGAAAGTTTCGTAATTGTATAGAGCACTCTGTGTAAAAAATTCAGCTCAAAAAGATTAACTGGGATTTTTCTGTGATTTTTGTAGTCACGAGGACAAAATCTGTTTTCTGGATAGCATGTCACAACTTTCACTTCCCTTGTCGTATGAGGCTATAAAAGGCACAAAGCTTGAAAAGTAAAGATACAATGATGTTGCTACAGTATTAACAATCATCAAGACCACTAAAAACAGAAGAAAAACAAAAAGTAAATCCTAAATTCGTTGCGGGCTGCCTCCCGAAAGCGCTTCTTTAAAGCCATTAGCTAGGCTTAATGCAAATAGATCAAGTTTTTTCAAGAAAATAACTAGCCCGTGTGATGGAGTCAAAAGGCAACTTAATCTTTTTCCTAGGGAAGTGTTCCATCCCTTTCTTGAGAGGGAATTGGAATTTTATAATCCCTTCTTTCATATCAATAACAGCACCCACGGTGCGAAGAAAAGGACGTCCCAAAATAGTTGGACAAGAAGGTTCACATTCAATGTCCATAATAGTAAAATCAACGGGAACATAATTGTCGTTGACAATGATAAGAACATCATCGATCTTCCCCAAAGGTTTCTTTACGGAAGAATCGACGAGACGAACACCAAAAGAACAAGCATCAAAAGGTTTCAATTCAAATATATCATACATTCTTTTGGGCATAACAGAGGTACTAGCTCCAACATCACATAAGGCATAGCAAGAAAAGTTATTCAACTTAATTTTAATCATAGGATCCCAACCATCTTCTATCTTTCTAGGTATGGAGGCTTCTACCATAAGCTTCTCCTCCCTAGCTTTGATAAGAGCATTAGTGATATGCTCCGTGAAGGCAAGATTAAGTGTGCTAGTGTGGGGGTCTCTAGACATCTTGTGAAGGAAATGGATAACTTCAGAAAGTGTGCAATTATCAAAATCAAGGTCACTACTATCAAGTAAAGTGGTAGTGGTGTCCTTAAGGCTCACTTTTTTGGTAGCTTCTATAGTCATAGGAATTTCTTCTTCTACGGTTGAGGTCATAGCATCACCATTAATAGGTCCTATGGGACTAGGGGTGCATTGGGTGCTAAGAGTTTGGATATCCTCAACCACTTGGATAGTAGCAACACTATAGTGTGTAGGAAGGCTCTTAATTCTATCTTCTTCCTCCTTTTCTCTAGCCCATCTCTCTTTAAGTTTAGCCATCATCCTAATGTTTTCATTAATTTGCAATTGGATAGCATTCATAGGAGTGACTTTCCTCTCCTCAAGGGGAGAAGTTCTAATTTTAAGAAATTCTACTTCATGGGATAAATTGTCTACCTTCGACGAGAGATTATCTAATTTGTCTAGTTTTTCCTCTACACTCTTGTTGAAGGCTTTTTGGGTAGTGATAAAGTCTTTAAGCAAACTCTCTAATTCAGAAGTGGAGTTTTTGGTGCTAGGATAAGTGTTGTTGTTCCCATAGTTGTTGGAGGGGAACGGTCTAGGATTGCTACCAAAGTTACTCCTATAAGCATTGTTGTTGAAGTTGTTTCTAGAGAAAAAGTTCACATCTACTTGATCTTGAGCAATCAAAGAATTTAAAGGTACATTTTGAGGATCAATAGGAGATTGCTTGGTAAGTAGAGACATAATCAAGTCAACTTTTTCATTTAGGGAGGAGATCTCCTCAACAGAGTTTACCTTCCTACCTGTTGGAGCTCTTTCGGTGTGCCATTGGGAATAGTTGGTCATCATCTCATCGAGAAGTTTTGTGGCAGCACCAATTGTAGTTGACATAAAGGTTCCTCCCGCGGCCGAATCTATCAAGTTCCGCGAGGTAAAGTTCAAGCCTGCATAAAAAGTTTGGATAACCATCCAAGTAGTCAAACCATGCATAGGGAAATTCTTAACAAGAGATTTCATGCGTTCCCAAGCTTGGGCAACATGTTCATTGTCCAATTGTTTAAAATTCATAATAAAGCTTCTCAATTGGATAATCTTAGCAGGGGGGTAGTACTTCCCAATAAAAGCATCCTTGCACCTATCCCAAGAATCTATGCTATTCTTAGGTAAGGATTGAAACCAGATTTTAGCTTCATCCCTCAAGGAGATAGGAAAAAGCTTAAGCTTAACAATATCACCATCTTCTTCCTTGTACTTTTGCATATCACAAATCTCAATAAAATTATTTAAGTGCAAAGCAACATCATCTCTAGCACCAGACAATTGATCTTTCATAACAAGGTTCAACAAAGCAGGTTTAATCTCATAAGAAGGTGCTGAAGTAGCAGGTGTAGCAATAGGAGTGCAGATAAAGTCACTATTGTTGTGACTAGTAAAGTCACACAACTTGGTGTTCTCAGAGGAACCCATAGTAGCAGCAAGCAAGATAACTATTTTTTTGATTTTTGATAAAGGACACTAAAGCAAAAACTTAAAGGTAAACAAACAAGACTAAAAAGCAAAGATAAAAGATAGTGTGCAACTCCCCTATCTTGAAGTGCGGAGTCCCCGGCAATGGCGCCAGAACATGCTTTGATGTCACGAGAGTTTACTTCTCGCCCCTCGTTAGTTATCCAAAGTGGAAGGTTGAGATGAAGACAGCAACAAATTTCCCTCAGTGAAGATACCGAGGTTTGTCTCCAGTAGGACTCCGGCAACGAGAGGAAGGTGACAACGGCTCCAGAGATTAGTGGTTGTCGTGGACCTGCACACACAACAGATAACTTTGCTCCCAACGAGTACAAAGGGGTTGTCAATCCCTCCGGCCTTGTTGTTTACAAAGGATAAAACGCACGGGATAATAATGATAGTGATAGGAACGGAAAAGTAAATACTGAAAGTTAATTGAAGATGTAAATAATGTAGGAAATATGGACTGGGTCCTATGATGTTCACTAGTGATGTCTCTCTCCCAAAAGACGATAAAATAGCCATGCGAGGTAAACAAATTACAGCTGGGCAATTGACAGGATTATGTGCGCAAACCAATGCTAACTATGCTATAAAGAAAGGAACATGCTCAAAAGCATGGGCGGTACGCCAAACCAAGTAGACCGAAATCCATCTGCATCTACCTACTAATCATCCACCTTGAGATATCTATCCAGAACATCTCGCTGGTATTAAGTTGCGAATCCCACCCAAAGTGTAAACTCAAAGCAAGAAACAACTGCATTAAAGAACTTAGCGTAAATTAAACAATCCTTGCACCCGCAAGTACAAGCACCGTTGTTTTCCCCCTTGTGGGAACAACACATCCCCTAGACTCATGTTTCTGTCACTCAAGCTAGTCATCGGGGGGCATGAACCCACAATCATGCATAACACTCCCTCTTGGAGTCACTACCTACTACTTGGCCAAAGCAATAAACAGCAACGGAGAACATGCAAGAATTACTCAAGAACATAAACATAAAAGAGGAGAATCAAATATATTACTCAAACACAATCTGAACATAATCTCATAATCCATCGGATCCCAGCAAACTCAGCATAGCAACAGGAGAAATATTACATATGAGCCTCGATCATGTAGGGCAGCTCACGAGGTCTAATCCATGAAGAACAAAGAGGAGAGGAGAACATCACATAACTACTGATCATAGACCCATGGTCCAAGGTGGACTACTCACAGTTCATCAGGGAAGCATCCATGGTGTTGGAGAAGCTCACTGAGGTGGTTCCTCCCTCCGGCAGGGTGCTGGGAAGAGGTCTTCTGGTGCTCCCGATCTTGGAAGCGCGGCGGCGGCGGAACAGAGGAGAGATCGCGAAAAAGGGTTCCCGTCTCGGGGATTTTGCGTCACGGGGAATAAAAGAAAGGGGGCAGCCAGGGGAGCCACCAGGGGTCCAGGCGGCCCCCTAGCGCGGCCCCACCCTAGGGCGCGCCGGGAGGGCGCCTAGGGCCCTGGTGGGCCCCCTCGATGATTCCGGAAGCTTCCTGATCACTTATTTTTTATTGGATTTTTCCCGAATTTTTGGAGCACTTTTAATATGGGGAAACCTGAAATAGAAAAGCAGCAGAAAACAAGCGGAATCACCGAGGGGGCCCAGAGGGGACCCACCAGGGCCCCAGGCGCCCTCCTGGCGTGCCCTAGGGTGGGGCCGCCTGGACCCCTGGTGGCTCCCCTGGCTGCCCCCTTCGCCTATTTATTCCATGTGACGCAAAAACCCCGAGACGGGAACCCTTTTTCACGCTCTCTCCTCTATTCCGCCGCCACCGCGCTTCCAAGATCGGGAGCACCAGAAGACCTCTTCCCGGCACCCTGCCGGAGGGAGGAACCACCTCTGGGAGCTTCTCCACCACCATGGCTGCTTCCCGGATGAACCGTGAGTAGTCCACCTTGGACCATGGGTCTATGATCAGTAGCTATGTGATGTTCTCCTCCCCTCTTTGTTCTTCATGGATTAGACCTCATGAGCTTCCCTACATGATCGAGGCACATATGTAGTATTTCTGTTGTTGCTATGCTGAGTTTGCTGGGATCGGATGGATTATGAGATTATGTTCAGATTGTGTTTGAGTAATATATTTGATTCTCCTCTTTTATATTTATGTTCTTGAGTAATTCTTGCATGTTCTGAGTTGCTGTTTATTGCTTTGGCCAAGTAGTAGGTAGTAACTCCAAGAGGGAGCGTTATGCATGATTGTGGGTTCATGCCCTCCGATGACTAGCTTGAGTGACAGAAACATGAGTCTAGGGGATGTGTTGTTGCCACAAGGGGGAAAACAACGGTGCTTGTACTTGCGGGTGCAAGGATTGTTTACTTTACGCAAAGTTCTTTAATGCAGTTGTCTGTTGCTTTGAGTTTACACTTTGGGTGGGATTCGCAACTTAATACCAGCGAGATGTTCTGGATAGATATCTCAAGGTGGATGATTAGTAGGTAGATGCAGATGGATTTCGGTCTACTTGTCTTGGCGTACCGCCCATGCTTTTGAGCCTCTTCCTTTCTTTATAGAATAATTAGCATTGGTTTGCGCACATAATCTTGTCAATTGCCCAGCTGTAATTTGTTTACCTCGCATGGCTATTTTATCGTCTTTTGGGGGAGAGACATCACTAGTGAACATCATAGGACCCCGGTCCATATTTCCTACATTATTTAGATCTTCAATTTACTTTCAGTATTTACTTTTCCGTTGCTATCACTATTATTATTATCCCGTGCGTTTTATCCTTTGTAAAAAACAAGGCTGGAGGGATTGACAACCCCTTTGTACTCGTTGGGAGCAAAGTTATCTGTTGTGTGTGCAGGTCCACGACAACCGCTAATCTCTGGCGCCGTTGTCACCTTCCTGTCGTTGCCGGAGTCCTACTGGAGACAAACCTCGGTATCTTCAACGAGGGAAATTTGATGTTGTTTACATCTCAACCTTCCACTTTGGGTAACCAACGAGGGGCGAGAAGTAAACTCTCGTGACATCAGCGGCGTGCTCACGCGCCTCCGCGACGCCGACACTAGGCCGAAGAGGCTTTCTTACGGGTTCAAGGACATAACCTTCGCCCCCTACGGCGCGCGAGGCGCGCGCCAGGAGCAGGTGGACAAGCTCATGGCCGCCCTCACCCCAAACGAGCGTGGCCGAGGCAGCGTCGGGGAGACGCGACGCGAGCTCGTCCCGGTTCCGGCGTGGGCGCGGCCATGGCCTGCACGCGGCGCGGGGCCAGGCCAGCTCGGCCGTGATGGAGGCCGTGGGCGGCGGGCGGCGGCTTGGGCAGTGGACGGCGTCATGAGCTGCTGCACGCCCCCAAGGTGTTTGTTGAAATGACCGAGAGAAAAAAAACTGTCTGCTTGGGAACGGCTGGAGGGACGGCTGGAAAAATCTTTAGCGCGGATGTAAAGTCGTCGGCGGACCCCAAGCGGCACTAAAATAGCGCCGAAAAATGGCTTGGGGGCCGAACGGCTGAAGATGCTCTAAGAAAGGAGAGGTGGTCGCGGTGGTCAAGAAGGATGTCGCCGGCAACGAAGTTTCTGCTGCCACCGTGGACGAGGCGGTGCAAACGCCTATGAAGAAGGTGGGCGAGCTGTCGAAATCTACCATGGGTGACGAGACGCCGGCGGTGGAGGGCGCTAAGGTTGATGAGGCGAAGGAAGCAATAGGAGTACTCAAGGTCAAAGAGGAGACCACCAAACCCGAGAAGACCAATGGGAAAGGGACGTCTCCTACTTCCACAAACGAGTGTGGTACGTCTCGCACTAAGACCTCCCGCAATGGTAGTATCATAAGGTTAGTATTATGCACATGATACTAGTGTATGATACTAATTTCACAATGCATAGTATCATCACTTGGTATCATAAGTAGTAGTATTTATTGTCATGCAAAACACATATTAGCTTAGCATTTATTTTGATACGGTATCATAATATGATACTCAAGCCTCTCTTTCTTCATTTAATTTTATGCCACATCATCAAATTTGCTTAGTTGGCATGCATGATACTAGCTATGACATTCCCATTGCGGGAGGTCTAATTTGAATTTAGCATCTACAGACACGATTTAAGAAAAGTTAACGACCATTTATGTTTCACTTGTGCAACAAGTGGATACATTTTTTTGTTTGGTCTTGTTATTAATTCTCAGCCGTCTGGTATTTGTAACTCAAGGTCACCATAAACTATGCTTTAGAAAGCGTCAAACAATCCAAAGAAGAAATGCGAAATCTTAACCATGTTGGAATTTCAAGCCTTCCATTTTGGGAACGAATTTTATCCCATTTGATGATTATTTATTAGATTTAATTTTGTTTTTCCACTTGTTGAGCGACAATGCAAGATGCTAGTGAAAATGGTTTGTTCGTCGATCTGAATGCATAGGGTCTATTTGATTCTAATGAAATTTATAGATTTTTTTTGAGTATTCTAGAACCCTAAGATATTTTCTTCGTAGTAGTAATGCATTTTTGTTAAGAAAGAGGAGGTTAAATCCCCTGGCCTCCTTTAGAAGAAAGTTGCATGCAATTCCAAGATTTTTTTTATTGAGCTAGTCAATTCTTATGGATTCTCTTACAAAACGAGTTTCTTGCCTTTTTTTGAGGTCTAACACAAACTTCATTGATATATTGGATTTGCTAATTCTCATGTACATGTGAATTAGTGATCTCACATGTAACTTATTTAATTTTGTTCACGTAAGTACGAGGTAAACAAACCCTTCGCGAGCTGAAAAAAAATAGATCGGTACAGCACAGATCGTGCTAGACTATGTTATTTTTCTTCGCTGGATTCGTCGCCTGGAGCGAGGTGGACCGGCCCACATATACTTCTTTCTTTGCTATTTTCTATATTTCGATTTTATTCTTTTTTAGATTGTTTTAGTTCATTTTGTTTTTCCTTTTATTTTTCAGTTTTGCTTTTTTTTGTTATTTGTTTTTTTTTCAGTTTTGTCCTTTTAGAACTTTTCTATAAAATTCACATTATACGGTGAACTATTATCAATGCATAGTAAATCCACCAACGATTCGTAACTAAGTCTGTCTTTTTCTTTCAGTTGCATGTCCATCAATGAGTCGCAACTGGGTTTAACTTTTTTTTCTTAGTTGCAAGTCCACCAACGATTTGCAACTATATTCATCTTTTTTTCAGTTGCATATCCACCAACGAGTCACAATTGGGTCTAACTTTTTTTTATCAGTTGCAAGTCCACCAACGATTCACAACTAGGTCCGTCTTTTTTTTAAGTTGCATGTCCGCCAACGAGTCGCAACTGGCTCCAATTTTTTTTCTCAGTTGCAAATTCACCAATAAGACGCAACTGGGTTTGACTTTTTTCTCAGTTGCAAATTCATCAACGAGTCGTAACTGGGTTTGACTATTTTTCAGTTGCATGTCCACCAACGATTTGCCATTGGGTTTGACTATTTTTTATCAGTGCAAGTCCACCAATGAGTCGCAACTGGGTCCGTCTTTTTTTCCAGTTGTATATCCACCAACGAGTCGCAACTAGGTCCAACTTTTTTTTCTTAGTTGCAAGTTCACCAATGAGTCGCAACTGGGTTTGACTTTTTTTCTCAGTTGCAAGTCCATCAATGAGTTGCAAATAGGTTCCACTTTTTTTTTCAGTTGCATGTTCATCAATGAGTCGCCATTGGGTTCGACTATCTTTTTTAATTGCAAGTCCACCAACGAGTCACAATTGGGTCTATTTTTTTTCAGTTGAATGTCCACCAACGAGTCACAACTGGGTCCAACTTTTTTCTCTCAGTTGCAAGTTCACCAATGACTCGCAACTGGGTTTGATTTTTTTTCAGTTGTAAGTCTATCAACGAGTCACAATTGGGTTCCAATTTTGTCCAGTTGCATGTCCACCAACGAGTCGCAGCTAAGTCCGACTATTTTTTTATTTTTTTATTTTTGTCTGCATATTTTTGTATAGATATTAAATATTTTTCATGCATGTATTTTTTTAAATACAAGATCAATATTTCTTTATCAACATTTATTAAATAGATGATCAACATTTTGTAATATTTTTTTATAATTTTTCTATATATGTTATAAATATGTGATTAATATTTTCTTCATATCTGGTGTAATAATTTTTAATACATGATTAGAAATTTTAATATATTATTAAAAACAATTCCATATACAATTATTAAATTTTAATACTTGATCAAAATTGTTTAATGAATAATTTAATATGTTTTATACATTTTTATTATAAATGATAAAAAATCATACACATTTAGTTTTCTTCAAAAAAATTCATACATAACGTAATTTGTGTATACATGAAAATCAATTTTAATATATTTAATTATATAATTTTAAAATATGAAAAAAGAAGAAAGTAAAAATAAATTAATAACATGAAATAAACAAAAAATGAGGCTGTGGCCTCCCGCACACTTGGGCCAGCCTATTACGCACCTAAAAATTTGGGCGAATGATAGTTTCTCGGGCTGTTTATCGGGCTGCCTTTTTGGTGTGCGACAAACAAACATAAAATTGAACAAACAAATAATTAAACCTAGTTTTATTGAGTTAATTTGTAATAAAATTATAGTACATGTGACATAACTATGTCACATGTACATGAGCCCTAGACAGACCCTTGTTATATACTTCATACGATACATAATAAGTGTCACTCATTTTGTATTGGATCGAAGGGTGTACTATATATGTATTCCGAATTTCCCTATTACTCAATGTGACACTATATCTACATTATTTTTTTTTCTTGCGTTATTATAATTTTCTTTCGTGTTTCTAAAAAAACATTTCATGGGGTAGAAAGAAAGATGTAAATATGTGTGCGGTATTTACAGGAGAATCGATCGGGCAGAGAACCACAGAACCCATGGAGGCCAATCTCGTTGACGAAGACAAGGCAGAAGATGATGCACCCCCATGCCAGTGTCAATGGAGGAGAACATCGCCCCTGCTACCGTACCTGCAAGAGAATCGATGGCGAATTAACCAATCGAAGACGGGAAGTCCATGGACATTGCAAGCACCCATACAGGGACACAGGATGACGAGACATGTGTACGGTGTTGCACGCATGTACCTACCGTATCCGAAACGTTTATTCACCCGTGGTCGATCAGGGCATTCTTTGGTGGATGTGAATTCTTCTATTTTCATGCTTGCCACTCTAGCCTCCCTCCATTCGGTAGTTGCAGATGAATTACGAGAAAACAAGAGAAGAACGAAAACAGAAATGCTATCTATCGAACGTTTGCTAGCAATAGATCACGTGCAAACATGACGACAACTGTTAGATATTGTGCATGAATTTTCGTGCATGGACATTTGCTATGTCGTCATCTCTAAACCGTTCGCTCGTGATGTTGTTGCCTTTCTCGGTGATTCAGTCGCTTTGCTTGTCATTATCGTTTGCATTCTATGTAAGGACGAACTCCAGAGGGACCTTCTGAAATTTGAATTTTCACTTGGTGCAAAAATCTTAAAAAATTTGTGAACTAACATACACACACATAATACATATTTGTACAAATTTAAATCATTATTTTTTGCACGCGATGCATAGAAATGAAAAGAGAAATGTAATTTTTAAAATGGGCATTTTTGATAGTTGGCCTGGAATTGTTTTCCTTTTTGCATAGCCTTCAAATCATAATGTTTTCAAATGAAAATTTACGCCGAAGTGGGAAACACATATGAGTTTTCATAAAATAGTTTTTAGATTTTTGGAAATGTTTAAATATGAATTTTAATTATTATTTTTCAAACTAAAGTCCTCCTTAGAGCCCGTGAGCAAAAAAATCTGCACTCCATATATTTGGTTCTACCTCTGTATCAAAATATAAGATGTTTTTGTAGGTTAGTTTAGCCTAAAAACGTCTTATATTCTCATACGGAGGGAGTATTATTTAAACACATATCAAACTGATATGTCCCAAACATATCTATAATTTCTACTTGCTCCATGCATGTTTTGTGTGATATTGTTATGATCTAGATACACTTTCATACACTTATGATCATATTTGGACTAACTTATTAACTCAGTGCACCACAGTGTCAATTCCTGTTTTCTGTTGTTTTTCTATTTCACGTTCCCCCATATTAAAAATGCTGCAAAAATTCAGAAAAAATCAGATAAAAAATCAGCGCAACGAAAGTTTCCGTAATCACCAAAGTGGGGCCAGAGGGCCACCACCAGGGACCCATGCGGCCACCTGGCGCGGCCTAGGGTCTGGCCGCGCAGGGGGGGGGTGTAACACCCTCAGTGTCATGTAACAGTAATCATTTTGTTAATGACCATAACTGTTCCAAATCATGCCTTGATTATCTTTGGATCAGTTCAAATTCAAAATGCCCTCTTGCTGATATTAAAATCAAAGTGCAAAATAAAACTTTGACCAAATTGAGTGCAACCATTTTTGTAAATTGCCTACAAGTCAGTTGACCTTGTTCAACTAACAATGGGAATTTATTACTTTTTAAAATAAATCAAACAATTTAAATAGTAGCAAAACTATGACATTTAATCTCTTTTGAATAATACAAAAATGCAAATGATTTTATTTGGGCACAAAACTTTTTGTGGAACCTCCTTAATATGCAAAAATAATATTAGGACCAGATCCACATTTTTCAAAAAAGGTAAAAGCTAATAAAACTATTGCAAACAAAAAAAGAAAGAAAAGAAAATAAATAAATAAATAAATAAAACCTATCCTACGCCTGGGGCGAGGCCCACCCAAGCCCAGCTCCCTCCGTCCTCTCTCCTCCCAACTGCTCCCCTTGCGTGGCGTCATGGCCATGGCCAGGGAGCACACCCAGCCGGCCCCTCCCCCTCACTTGCCTCACCTGCCCCTGAAGGATAAGGTCGCCCCTGGCACCCCCGACACCCTAGCCCGCCAGATCGAGATCCCCCTTCCCTCGTGCCCCCATCCTCCTCTGCCTCCTCCATGGCCGCCCACCGCAGTCGCCGCCGCCTCGTCGTGGCCGTGGCAAAAGGCCACCCTGGTCCACGGGATCATGTCCAGGAGGTCTACCACGAGCTTCTTCGCCGGTCCCGGGCACCAGGTCGAGCCCGGACGACCTCTCCTCGTCGCCGTCGTTGTCATCCCCGCCACGGCCGCCGCCGTTCCGCCGTCGCGACTCGCCTCCTCCGTTCATCCACGACCATGCCTGAGCTCGCCACCCGCCTCCTCCAAGTGAGCAGCCCTGATTCCCTCATTTTCCTCGCCTAATCCTCCGCCGTAGACCCCCACCGCGCCCCGTGCTCAGGCCATGGCCGAGCGCGTCCGCTGCAGCTGCTGCCGCTCGCACCTGCGCTCACCGGCGCGTGACCGCGCTCACGCACGCCTCTGACGCTTGTGGCCGCGCCCTTGGCTGAGCCCTGCGCGTGCGTGCGCGCTCACGCCCGCGGATGGTTTCTGTTGCTGCCATTGCAGCTGCTGGCCACGTCCCTCCATGGCGTGTGTTGTGTGCGCGTGCGTGGTGTGTGTGCATGGTGTGTGCGTACCGTGTGTGTGGTGTGGTCTGCGTGCGTGATGTGTGTGTACATGGTAAGCCCAACCCCGGTTGGCTGGCCGTCGGCTGGCACTCGTCGCCGCTGCTCTGCTGTGCCGATACTGCTGCTGCTGAAGTGTTGTTTTTCTAACTGAAGATTGATAAATGGAGCTAGTGTTATCACTTTGTATCTCTTTGCACATCAGCTATACATGTAGCAAATGAAATTGAAATTATATAAAAATTATATGGTTTGAAAGTACATTGGATATACTCCATTTCATCTCATTGGAGCAAAGTCACTAGATGCATCGATTAATTCGTAGGAAAATAACAAATACGTAAAATTCTGTGATGAGCTAGTACAATTAAGCCCGAGGCCATATGTGTAAATAGAATAATTTGAGTTTGCAGATAACTTTCTAAGTTCCTGAAATTTGCAAATAGGTCCTATACCATTAATTAAAATTTACATTAAATAAATCTGCTAAATAAATAGTCTATGACATGTGGCCCCTCCTCTACTGTTTAAATACATAAATAATTTATTTAGCTACAGTCAATGACAGTAGGGTCCCACCTATCAGTTGACCTGGTCAAACATCCCTGATCTGGATAATGTTGCTTTTATTATTAAAACAAATCCAGAAATTGCTATAAAATGAAGAAAACTGTATAAATCAATATCTTTTAAACCGTAACTCCGATGAATATATTTTATACATGAAAGTTGATCAGAAAAATATCACGAATACAAATACGCTACCCATACGCCCACCACACCCCTCTAACATTCCGAACGTGGAACATCCCCCCTCCGGTGAATCCGGCCGGTAATTCCCGGTGCCGGTAAAACCATCCCGATGAAAATGTACCGAATACGAAAGTTGTTCAGAAGGGATCAACTAGCACGGACACCCCCCTTATGTTTGTCGGATGTCCACGACACCTCCGGCATGGAACCTTCCCCCTCCGGATCATCGGTCCGATAATCTATCGGTACTGATGAGTCATCCCCGGATAAATTCCTGCTCTGAGCAAATCACCGAACACTGCGTTAGAGCCCCGTTGTTTTGTATCTGATATGTCTTGCATTTGTATTGTTGTTATTGCTGTGTATTTATTGTTTCTCCCCCCTTTATTCTCCGATAGACTCCGACGCCGTCGCCGACTGCACCGTTGCCGAGTTCGACTACTTCGTCGGCGACCGTACCCATACCGTCGAGCTTCCAGGCAAGCAGAGCCATTTTCCTTCCTGAGATATCGCCTATCTTTTCCATACATTTCTTGGACTAGGCATGGTTACTGCTGCTGCTACGTTTCTTACCTATTCAATTGCATAGCCTGTCATTGTCGCCCCTTGATGTACCTTTCCGTATCCTATGCTGCCTATAAATATATATATTCTATTCAGCAGTGAACCCTGCGCATTGTTAGCTAGGTTTAGAATAGAGAGTCGTGATCACTCTGGGAGTGATCGCGGAAATGATATATGACAACTGCAATAGGTACGGATCAATGCAGACGCCCTAGGGAACCTACAATGGTGAGACTCTGCCGAGTCGCTTCGAGTTTGACTTATGAGTGGACGGACTCGTATTTTACTCTCGTCAGCTCAGTAGCGTAGCATCACTGGGATGATACGAGGGTATTCCTCTTTAGTTCATTCCGTTGGTGTCTCGGCACTACCGGGGTGATACGAGAATATTCCTCTTTAGTTCATTCCGCGATGTCTCTGTTGAACCTCTTTAGGTGTACCATCGAGAGTGATTCCTCCTGGTTTCACTTGATGGTAGGCACTCGAATCAACTGGTGTCCTCACAGGTAAGGAGTCGGGTGACCCAACGGTGCCCGCGCAGGGTATCTTAGCGGAACGATAGGTCAGGTGTATTCCGCCGGTGTGCGGCGGGCCTGGTACTGTTCGTGGCCGACAGATATCCTATTGTACGAAAGTCGAGCTCTTCGGAGCAAACGCGAGACAAGGTAAGGAGACGGTTCACCTTGTTGGTAACCGCACGAGTTGGTGGGATGTCAGGGCAGGCACCGATGTTACTGGTGGTCCTGACTGCTGTCGTTGTCCGCGACTCATTCAATAAGGGGCAACGATAACGGTTGTCTCGACAGAAAATTAATAAAATGCTTAATGGGTTCGGCGGATGACTTGAGTAGCCTTTTGGCTTGTACGCACTACCTATACGTGGGATTACGGTGTGGGCCCTCCGCATTGTGGTCTCGTTCGAAAGCTCTGAAAGACGTCCAGTTCAGCATTGTGGCCGGGACTGATCGTCACCTGTGGTGTACGGATCTCCCGCCTCACAACGACCCGGAGAGAGAGGGGTGATAGGCCCATGACCCCCTTGCACTTAGGGCTGTAGACCGGCGGGGACCTCTCTGATGAGCCGTAGGATGGGCCACGGCGTGTCGGATAGCCTCGGTGGGGTGTTCCCTAACAAGGTGTACGCCACCCTGGAGATCCGAGCGTGTAGTATGACACCAGTGCACCCCTGCAGGGAAGATAATCTATTCGAATAGCCGTGTCCACGGTAACAAGACGCTTTATGCTGAAGCCAGATCCTACCACTACAAACTACTACTATTAAACTGTTGGTTCCGGGTTTTCTTCCTCGCGGGGATGTCGAGGAGGGGAACTCGGAGACATTGTTAATTATGATTACAACTTATTATTATACAATGCTGCAGCAACTTCTTCTGCATTGTTACTTTCATTACTGTTATATTAACTGTTGGCTGATTCTTACCTCATGCTGCAAGAACCGCGTGAAGATGCTAGTCTTCGATAGGCCTAGCTTCTTATCCTTGCTCCGACTTCTATCTTGCAGTCCACTATATATAGCCTCCCCTTTCCATTTGATACAATGCATAAATGCTTAGTAGCGGACGTAAGACTCGCGGGTATGCTAGATACTCACCTGCTTTATTTTTTCCCCTTTTTGTTTTGCCTGATCGGCCGCTGCAGTCGACGTTGGAGCCTAGGAGCAGGAGATCCCCGATGCCTTCTATGACGTCGAGTTCCCCTTTGACCAGGAGTAGTTTGGAGGTTCCCAGGCAGGAGGCCTCGCCTTTTTGATCGTTGTTGTTTTTATGCTAGCCTTCTTAAAGCAACCTTGTATTCTTGTGTCTGTACTCAGATACTATTGCTTCCGCTAACTTTGTGCTCTCGAGCTATTGTATTCGAGCCCTCGTGGCCCCTGGCTTGTATTAAACATCTTGTATTATTTTATTTGTAGAGTTGTGTTGTGATATCTCACCGTGAGTCCCTGATCTCGATCGTGTACCTTGCGTGTATGATTACTGTATACGGTTTGATTTTGGGGGCGTCACAGGGCGCCTGGACCCCTGTTGGCCCCCTGGCTGGCCCCCTTTGCCTATATATTCTCTGTGACGCAAAACCTCCAAAGACAGAACCCTTTTTCGCGATCTCGCTTCTGTTCCACCGCCACCGCGCTTCCAAGATCGGGAGCGCCAGCAAACCTCTTCCCGGCACGCTGCCGGAGGGAGGACTGACCTCCAGGAGCTTCCCCTCCATCATGGAAGCTTCACGGATGATCTGTGACTAGTCTCCCTTGTACCATGAGTCCGTGATCAGTAGCTATGTGATGTTCTCCTCCCCTCTTTGTTCTTCATGGTTAGACCTCGTGAGCTGCCCTACATGATCGAGGCACATATGTAATTTTCTGCTGTTGCTATGTTGAGTTTGTTGGGAACTGAAGGATTATGAGACTATGTTCAGATTGTGATTGAGTAATATATTTGGTTTTTATCTTTTATATTTTTGTTCCTAAGTAATTTTTGCATGTTCTCCGTTGCTGTTTATTGCTTTGGCCAAGTAGTTGGTAGTGACTCCAAGAGGGAACGTTATGATCGATTATGGGTTCATGCCCCTGATGACACGCTTGAGTGACAAAAACATGAGTCTAGGGGATGTGCTGTTGCCACAAGGAAAAAAATAATGGTGATTGTAACCGCGGTTGCAAGGATTGTTTACTTTACGCAAAGTGTTTTTTAATGCAGTTGTCTTTTGCTTTGGGTTTAAACTTTGAGTGGGGCTCGCAACTTAATACCAGCGAGATATTCTGGATAGATATCTCAAGGTGGATGATTAGTAATAGATGCAGTTGGATTTTGGTCTACTTATTTTGGCATATCGCCCATGCTTTTGAGCCTCGTCCTTTCTTTGTAGCATAGTTAGCATTGCGGTGCATTTTTTATCCTGTCAATTGCTGATACGGCCCAAACGTATCTATAACTTCTGCTTGCTCCATGCATGTTTTGTGTGATATTGCTATGATCTAGATACACTTTCATACACTTTTGATCATATTTGGACTAACTTATTAACTCAGTGCACCACAGTGCCAGTTCCTGTTTTCTGCTGTTTTTCTATTCCAGGTTTCCCCCATATTAAAAGGGCTCTAAAAATTCGGGAAAATCGGATAAAAAAATCAGTGCAATGGAACCTTCCAGTGCCCCGAAGGAGGGCCAGAGGGGCCCCACCTGGTGCCCAGGCGGCCAGGTGGCGCGACCTAGGGTGGGGCCGCTCCGGGTGGCCGCCTGGACACCTGGTGGATCCCCTGGCTACCCCCTTCGCCTATTTATTCGCCGTGACGCGGAACTCCCGAAGACAGAACCCATTTTCATGATTTCACCTCTGTTCCGCCGTCGCCACGCTTCCTAGATCGGGAGCGCCAGCAGACCTCTCCCCGGCACCCTGCCGGAGGGAGGATCGACTTCCGGGAGCTTCCTCTCCATCATGGACGCTTCCCGGATGTGCCTTGAGTAGTTTACTTTGGACCATGGGTACGTGATCAGTAGCTATGTGATGTTCTCATCCCCTCTTTGTTCTTCATGGTTTAGACCTCGTGAGCTGCCCTACATGATCGAGGCACATATGTAATCTTTCTGTTGTTGCTATGCTGAGTTTGATGGGATCTGATGGATTATGAGATTATGTTCAGATTGTGATAGAGTAATATATTTGGTTCTTATCTTTTATATTTTTGTTCCTAAGTAATTCTTGCATGTTCTCCGTTGCTATTTATTGCTTTGCCCAAGTAGTAGGTAGTAACTCCAAGAGGTAACGTTACGCTCGATTGTGGGTTTATGCCCCCCGATGACACTCTTGAGTGACAGAAACATGAGTCTAGGTGACGTGTTGTTGCCACAAGGGGGAAGACAACGGTGCTTGTAACATCGGTTGCAATTACTTTTTACTTTACGCAAAGTGATTTTTAATGCAGTTGTCTGTTGCTACACTTTGGGTGAGGCTCGCAACTTAATACCAGCGAGGTGTTCTGGATAGGCATCTCAAGGTGGATGATTAGTAGTAGATGCAGTTGGATTTCGGTCTACTTATTTTGGCGTACTGCCCATGCTTTTGAGCCTCTTCCTTTCTTTGTAGCATAGTTAGCATTACGGTTGCGTTTATAATCCTATCAATTGCCCAGCTGTAATTTGTTTACCTCGCATAGCAGTTTATCGTCTTTTGGGAGAGAGACATCACTAGTGAACATCACGGGACCCCGGTCCATATTCTCATCACTGTTTACACGCTCTTTTATTTTCCTGCTTTTACTTTCTAGCTGCTATCACCATTATCATTATCCCTTGCGTTTGATCCTTTGTAAATAACAAGGCCGGAGAGATTGACGACCTCTTTGTATTCGTTGGGAGCAAAGTTATTTGTGCCGTGTGCAGGTCTACGTTAATTGCGCCGTTGGCACCTACTTATTATTGCCTGAGTCCTACGGGAGACAAACCCTATCCTCTACATAGGGGAAATTTTCCGCTACACTACCTCTCAACCTTCCACTTGGGGTAACCAACGAGGATAGAGTATCAAGCAAATTTCTGGCGCCGTTGCTGGGGACTACGAGTGAAAAATAGGGGAGTTGCACACTATATTTTACCTTTTCTTTTTAGTCTTGTTAGTTTACCTTTAAGTTTTTATCTTTGTGTCCTATTTCGAAAATCACAAAAAAAATCTGCCACACTTGCTGCTGCTATGGGTTCCACTGAAACACCAAGTTGTGTGACTTCATTAGTCACAACAACAAAGATTTTATCTGCACTCCTATTGCCACACCTGCCACTTCAGCTACCTCTTATGAAATTAAATGTGCCTTGCTGAACCTTGTTATGAGAGATCAATTCTCTGGTGCTGGAGATGATGCTGCTTTACACTTGAACAAATTTGGTTGAGTTATGTGATATGCAAAAGTCTAAAGAAGTAGAAGGTGATGTTGTTAAGCTCAAGCTTTTTACTTTCTCCTTGAGGGAAGGAACTAAAATCTGGTTTCAATCTTTGCCTAGGAATAACATAGATTCTTAGGATAAGTGCAAAGATGCTTTTATTGGGAAGTACTACCCACCTACTAAATTTATCCAATTGAGAAGTAACATTATGAATTTTAAGAAATTAGATAATGAACACGTTGCCCAAGATTGGGAACGAATGAAATCTCTTGTTAAGAAATGACCTACATATGGTTTGACTACCTGGATGGTTATCCAGACTTTTTATGCATGCTTGAACTTTACCTCGCGGAACCTGTTAGATTCGGCCGCGAGAGGAACCTTTATGTCAACTACACTTGGTGCTGCCACAAAACTCCTAGATGAGATGATGACCAACTATTCCCAATGGCACACCGAACGTGCTCCAACAGGTAGGAAGGTAAACTCTGTCGAGGAGATTACCTCACTAAATGAAAAAGTTTTCTTGATTATGTCTCTACTTACCAAGCAACCCTCTATTGATCCTCATGATGTTCCTTTAAATTCTTTGGTTGCTCAGGAACAAGTAGATGTGAACCTTATTGCTAGAAACAACTTCAACAACAATGCTTATATGGGTAATTTTGCTAGCAATCCTAGACGGTTTCCATCCAACTATGGGAACAACAACACTTATCCTGGCAACAACTCCTATAGCCCAACTTACAAGGAAAGAGACCTACCTAGCTAACAGAAACTGATAGAAATAGAGAAGGATACTAAGAATTATATGCACACTCAGTTTGAACAAAACAAAGCCTTCTGTATGCAATTAGGCGAGCACACTTCCATTTTGCAAAACATAGTAAGCAACTTGAGAGCCTGAATAGTGAGATTTCTAATCTCCAAACTAGACTTACAGCCACTGAAACCTATGTTTCAAATATGTCCCACACCCAATATACTTTGATAAATCAAATGGCAGCCAAACCTGAAGTTATCCCTATGGAAGAGGATAGAATTAAGAACCTTCCTACACACCACACTGTTGCTACTATCCAAATTTTTGAGGACACCCAAACTATTAGCACCCAACACACTCATAGTCCCCTTGGACGTATTAATGGTGATGCTAATACCTCAACCGTAGAAGAAGAAACTCCTATGAACATAGAGGTTTCAAACAAGTGAGCCTAGAAGACACTACTACCACCTTTGATAGTGGTGAAATTGATTTTGATAGTTGTACCCTCTCAGAAGTTATTATCTTGCTACACAAAATGTCTAGAGACCCCCACACTAGCACACTAAATCTTGCCTTCACAGAGCATATCACTAATGCTCTCATCAAATCTAGGGAGGAGAAGCTTAGAATAGAAGCCTCCATACCTAGGAAGCTAGATGATGGTTGGGACCGTATGATTAAAATTAAATCGAATAACTTCTCTTGCTATGCTTTATGTGATGTTGGAGCTAGTACCTCCGTTATGCCCAAAAGAATGTATGATATGTTTGAATTGAAGCCCTTTGAGCCTTGTTCTTTTGCTGTTCGTCTCGTTGATTCTTCCGTAAAGAAACCTTTGGGGAAGATCGACGATGTTCTTATCATTGTCAATGACAATTATGTTCCCATTGATTTCACTATTATGGATATAGAGTGTGAACCTTTATGTCCAATTATTTTGGGACGTCCTTTTCTTCGCATCGTTGGTGCTGTTATTGACATGAATAAGGGGACTATAAAATTTCAATTCCCTCTCAAAAAGGGATGGAACACTTCCCTAGAAAGAAAATCAAGTTACCTTTTGAGTCTATTACACGGGCTATCTATTCACTCTCTCTTGATAAAACTTGATTCTTCTTTTGCTTTATGCCTAGCTTAAAGGCGTAAAAGAAAGCGCTTGTTGGGAGGCAACCCAAGATGTTTTTACTTCTGTTTTTAGTGGTCTTCATGATTTTTACTACTGTAGCAACATCAATGCATCTTTATTTTTATGCTTTGTGCCAAGTTATAGCCTCTTATGATAAGGGAAGAAAAAGCTGTGTCATGCTGTCCAGAAAACAGATTCTGTCTTCTTGACGGAAAATCGAAACAAATCACCAGTTCATATTTTTGAGATGAATTTGTTACACAACATGCTCTATACAATTTTGAAACTTTCATATGTTCTGATATTTTTGATTTGAGTTGAAGAAGTGCCCCGAATTTTTTTTCTACTACCTGATGTTCTGCTTTTCACAGATTCTGCCACGTTTTGCCTTTCCTTACTTTTGCAAAACTTAAGCTTGCCTTTTCTTTGCAAAAACCTTTTGGCAATCTTGAAAAATAGTAGCTCTTCATGAATATCTTTATATCCAGTGAGGAAAAATTATTTTATTAAGGGTACTAACCTCTCTAATCAGCTTATGATGAGTTATGTATGAAGGGAGTTTTCATGTGTGCGAGGGAAGATGATGAAAGAAGATCCAGGAGTGTCAAATGCTCAAGCTTGGGGATTCCCCCATGCATCCCCAATAAATATTCAAGGAGACTCAAGCGTCTAATCTTGGGGATGCCCCCGTTGATACGTCCCAAACGTATCTATAATTTCTGCTTGCTCCATGCATGATTTGTGTGACTTTGCCATGTTTTGCTTGAACTTTCATACACTTTTGATCATATTTGGACTAACCTATTAACTCAGTGCACCCAGTTGCCAGTTCCTATTTTCTGCTATTTTTATATTTCAGGTTTTCCGGCCATTAAAAGTGCCAAATAAATTCCGGAAAAATTATATAAAAAAGCTGCGTCCCGGAAGCTTCCCGAAGAACCAAGGAAGGAAGGGAGTGGACCCACTAGCTGGGCCGCGCCAGGGACCCTCCTGGCTGCCCTGTGGGCCCCCTCGATGCCCCCTTGGCCTATATTTAGTGCCCGCGGAGGAAACCCCTAAGATCGATCTATTATTCCCGTTCTCCTCTCTGTACCGCCGCCGCTGCCGTTTCAAGATCGGGGCTTCCAGGAGAAGCTGCCCCGGCACCCTGCCGGAAGGAGGAACCCCCTCCGGGAGACCATCCATCGCCATGGATGCCTCCCGGATGTGCTGTGAATAGTCTCCCTTGGACCATGGGCCCATGAACAGTAGCTCTGTGATGTTCTCCTCCCCTCTTTGTGCTTCCACTTTTGAGACCTCGTGAGCTGCCTCACATGATCAAGGCACCTTTGTAATTTTCTGTGTTGCTATGCTGAGTTTGCTGGGATCTGATGCATTATGAGACTATGTTCAGATTGTGATGAGTAATATATTTGGTTCTCTTTTATATTTGTGTTCTCAAGTTAATTCTTGCATGTTCTCTGTTGCCGTATTTTACTTTGGCCAAGTGATTTGTTGCAACTCCAAGAGGGAGCGTTATGCTTGATTGTGGGTTCAGCCCCCTGATGTCTAGCTTGAGTGACAGAAACATGAGACTAGGGGAAGTGTTGTTGCCACCAGGGATAAAAGAATTGTGCTTGTACCTGCGGGTGCAAGGATTGTTTACTTTACGCAAAGTTCTTTTAATGCAGTTGTCTGTTGCTTTGAGTTTACACTTTGGGTGGGATTCGCAACTTAATACCAGCGAGATGTTCTGGATAGATATCTCAAGGTGGATGATTCATAGTAGATGAAGATGGATTTCGGTCTACTTACCTTGGCGTACTGCCCATTTCTTTTGAGCCTCTTCCTTTCTTTTATAGCATAGTTAGCATTGCGGTGCGTTTATAATCCTGTAAATTTCTCAGCTGTGATTTTTTTACCTCGCTAGCATTTTTATCGTCTTTTGGGAGAGAGACATCACTAGTGAATGTCATGGGACCCCGGTCCTTATTTCCACCATTGTTTACGCTATGAATTTACTTTCAGTCTTTACTTTGCGTTGCCACTATTAGTATCTCTTGCGTTGATCCTTTGTAAACAGCAAGGCTGGAGGAATTGACAACTCCTCTATACTCGTGGGGAGCAAAGTTACTTGCTTTGTGTGCAGGTCCAGGTGAAGTAAGCAACCTTGGGTTGTGAACGACGCCATTGTTCACTTTACCACTTTCTTGTATTTCTGCGAGTCCTACGGGAGACAAACCCTATCCTCTACATAGGGGCTCACCTTCCACTTGGGGTAACCAACGAGGAGTGAGAGAACTATCTTCCTCACTGTATCAAGCTAATTTCTGGCGCCGTTGCCGGGGACCCCAGTCTGCAAGATAGGGGAGTTGCACACTATCTTTTATCTTTGCTTTTTAGTCTTCTTAGTTTATCTTTTAGTTTTTACTTTTTTGTCCCTTATCAAAAATACCAAAAATACCTGCTGCTACTATGGGTTCCAATGAAAACACCAAGTTGTGTGACTTCACTAGTCACAACAATAGTGACTTTATCTGCACTCCTATTGCTCCACCTGCCACTTCAGCACCTTCTTATGAAATTAAACCTGCTTTGCTAAATCTTGTTATGAAAGATCAATTCTCAGGTGCTGGAGAGGATGATGCCTTGCACTTAAATAATTTTGTTGCGCTTTGTGATATGCAAAAGTACAAGGAAGTAGATGGAGACATCATCAAGCTGAAGCTTTTTCCTTTCTCCTTGAGAGGAAGAGCCAAGGACTGGCTGCAATCCTTACCTAAGAATAGCATTGATTCTTGGGACAAGTGTAAGGATGCTTTTATTGGGAAGTACTATCCCCCTGCTAAAATTATCCAGTTGAGAAGTAATATTATGAATTTTAGGCAATTGGATAATGAACACGTTGCCCAAGATTGGGAACGCATGAAATCTCTTGTAAAGAACTGCCCTACATATGGTTTGACTACTTGGATGGTTATCCAAACTTTTTATACAGGCTTAAACTTTACCTCGCAGAATCTGTTAGACTCGGCCGTGGGAGGAACCTTTATGTTAACCACACTTGGTGCTGCCACGAAGCTACTTGATGAGATGATGCTGAACTACTCTCAGTGGCACACCGAACGATCTCCAACTGGTAAGAAGGTAAATTCTGTCGAGGAGATCTCCTCTCTTAATGAAAAGGTTGAGTTGATCATGTCTCTACTTACCAAGCAAGCTCCTATTGATCCTCAGGATGTTCCTTTAAATTCTTAGGTTTCTGAAGAACAAGTAGATGTGAAATTTATCTCTAGAAACAACTGATACGTCCCAAACGTATCTATAATTTCTGCTTGCTCCATGCATGTTTTGTGTGACTTTGCCATGTTTTGCTTGAACTTTCATACACTTTTGAGCATATTTGAACTAATCTATTAACCCAGTGCACCCAGCTGCCAGTTGTTGTTTTCTGCTTTTTTTGTATTTCAGGTTTTCCGGCCATTAAAAGTGCTCCAAAAAATCCGTAAAAATCAGATAAAAAATCAGCGACATGGAAGCTTCCGAAAACACCAAAGTAGGGAAGGGGGCCACCACAGGAACTCCAGAAGGGTCCCTGGCGAGGCCCCACCCTAGGACGCGCCAGGGAGCCTCCTGGCTGCCCTGTGGCCCCTCTGGGTTCCCCCCTTCGCCTATATTTACCCCCCGTGACGGAAACCCCTAATATCAATCTCTCTTTCGCGATCTCGCCTCTGTACCGCCGCCGCCGCCGTTTGAAGATCGGGGCTGCCTGGAGAAGCTGCCCGGCACCCTGCTGGGAGGAGGAACCCCCTACGGGAGACCATCCATAGCCATGGACGCCTCCCGTATGTACCGTGAGTAGTTTCCCTTGGACCATGGGTCCGTGACCAGTAGCTATGTGATGTTCCTCTCCCCTCTTTGTGCTTCCACTTTCGAGACCTCGTGAGCAGCCTCACATGATCGAGGCACCGTTGTAATTTTCTGCCGTTGCTATGCTAAGTTTGTTGGGATCTGATGGATTATGAGACTATGTTCAGATTGTGATGAGTAATATATTTGGTTCTTCCCTTTTATATTTTGTTCTTGAGTAAATTCTTGCATGTTCTCCGTTGCCGTATTTTACTTTGGGCAAGTGATTTGTTGCAACTCCAAGAGGGAGCGTTATGCTTGATTGTGGGTTCAGCCCCTTGATGTCTAGCTTGAGTGACAGAAACATGAGACTAGGGGATGTGCTGTTGCCACCAGGGATAAAACAACGGTGCTTGTATCCGCGGATGCAAGGATTGTTTACTTTACGCAAAGTTCTTTTAATGCAGTTGTCTTTTGCTTTGAGTTTACACTTTGGGTGGGATTCGCAACTTAATACCAGCGAGATATTCTGGATAGATATCTCAAGGTGGATGATTCGTAGTAGATGCAGTTGGATTTCGGTCTACTTACCTTGGCATACTGCCCATTGCTTTTGAGCCCTTCCTTTCTTTGCAGCATAGTTAGCATTGCGGTGCCTTCATAATCCTGTCAATTTCCCAACTGTGATTTGTTTACCTCGCTAGCACTTTTATCTTCTTTTGGGAGAGAGATATCACTAGTGAAAATCACGGGACCCCGGTCCATCTTCATATCATTGTTTACACCCTCAATTTACTTTCAGTTGCCACTATTATTTTTCTCTTGTGTTAATCCTTTGTAAACAGCAAGGCCGGAGGAATTGACAACTCCTCTGTACTCGCTGGGAGCAAAGTTATTTGTATCTGTGTGCAGGTCCACGTCAAGTGCCGTGACACCTTGTATCTCTTGGAGTACTACTGGTTCGATAACCTTGGTATCTTCACGGAGGGAAATTTACTGCTACTCTACATCTCACCTTCCACTTGGGGTAACCAACGAGGGCGAGTATTATCTCGTGTATCAAGAGAATTTCTGGCGCCGTTGCCGGGGATTCCAGTCTACAAGATAGGGGGTTTCACACTATCTTTTATCTTTGCTTTTTAGTCTTGTTAGTTTACCTTTCAGTTTTTACTTTTGTGTCCCTTATCAAAAATACCAAAAATACATGTTACCTTGTGTGGTGTCAGAAACCTAATTTAGGTTTGTGCTTTTCCAAGCTAGCATTTTTTCATCATGATATTTTTTGCAAAAGAAAAAGAATTGGGGACCAGAAAAGCCCCAAAATAATTTAATAAAAGGCTAGACAAAAATCTTTTTCCAAAAATGCTTTGAACTTTTTGAAAAATCTCTTAAAGGGGCATGATTACATTTCAAGTGAAGTGGGTCCCACTTCATGCTCTCTGATTATTCTAAAAGTCCAAAATGCCTTTGGAAATTAAATATTTAATGTAATTGCAATTGAAATTATTCAAATATAATTTCAATAATTCAGAAACTTTGTGAGTGGACTTATATATGTTCCAGTAGCTCACAATAAAGTTTTTGGAATTTCTAAAAATGATTTGATTTGGAAATCAAATCAAAACACAAAACAAAAAAGTAATAAAAAGAAAAACAGAGAAGAACCTTACCACTTACCTCTGGCCCACCTAACTTTTGGCCCGGCCCAGCCCAAAGGGCATCTTCGTCTTCCACCCCGGCCAGGAAAGCAGAGAGCTTCGTGCCCTGCATGCCATGGCCGGCGCCACCTTCTGCTTCGCCGTGGAGCGCCCCCTGCCTCCTTCTCTTCGACGTGGACGCCTGGAAGTCGCCCCTCTCCTTTCCCCCTCTCGCAGGCTCACCTCTCTCTCTCTCGCGCGAGTTCGAGCGCACACCCGAGACACTACCTCGCCGACGTCGTTCCCGCGCGTGGCCACTGACCTCCTCCTGCGCCGCCACCTTGTCCAGAGGCTTCCTCGGAGACTTCTCCTTTGAGCTGCAGGTCCAATCGAAGCCGGGACGCTCCGTGGACGACGCCATCTTCGACTCCTCGCCGCCGGCCTCCACGGAGCTCGAGCTCAAATTCGCCGCGTCCCCTTCACCCCCGGCCTCGCCGTGCGCTCCCTCAAGCTCTAGTAAGCGTGGCGCTTCGATTCCCCCTCTCCGTTGTCCTCTTTGGGCTCTGGACGCCGTTCCCCTCCCAGCCAGTGCTCCGGTCGCCGCGTTTGTCGTCGTTGCCGTGGCCACAAGCCTCCTCGTGATTCCCCGCTTGCCCTAGGAGATGCGCAAGACCACGGGGAACATGCACGTGCCCTCCGTTCCCTCCCCGCGGCCTGTAGCGCGATTCCGGCGAGGCGCCGTCGTGGCTAGGCCACCGGCGTCAAGCCGCCGGCCTGTTAGGCCTTAACCTGTGCACTAACCCCCCTCCTATCTCTATGATAGTGGCCCCCGAGCCCCTTAATTAAACCCCGTTTAAAATAAACAGAGGGGATTAACCCCCTAGTCACTGACCAGTGGGACCCCCCTGTCAGGGCTGGCCATACGTCATGCTGACATCACCATGACGCTGTAAACCCTTTTGAATTAATTTAATCCAGAAATTCCAGAAAATAAGCAAAACTTTGAATTTGAATAACTTTTAAACAGTAACTCAGATTGAAATGATTTTTATATGAAAATTGATCAGAATAAAATTCTCTATCCAAATATGCAAATTCTAACCATGTTTGAATTGAAGATGTTGAAGAACCAGTAGTATTTTGCTATATGGAATATTTGGCATAATTCAAATCAAAGGCCCACACCAAATCAAATTGAACCATTGCAATGCAATACATATCACATGAACATCAGGAGCATAACACACCCATATTCATCTTCATATCATGCCATATTGTTTGTGCATTAAAATATATTGAATGTGCATTACTTTCAGTGCTTCAGTGATTGCTTCTTCTCGGTAGAGTTGATCTCAGAGACGAGTTTAACCTCACGTCAGAAGTACAGTACCTTGTGATCGTCAGCAAGGTGTAACAGCCCAGATTTCACAAAAATTAAATATATTTTTTCGGTGTGAATTGTTTGATTGTCTTATTTGTTTGCGGTGTTTGCATCCCTGAATTATCGATCGGCGATTATTTTCCCTCTCTTATCTCGTATCGGACGGAGACCGACCCTTGCCACCCTGACACTCGACCTTTGCGACACCGGGTTTCACCCGATCACCGTCGCGAAAACCGCACAAGACCAGCCGCAGCCAACGGAACGAAAAACCCCGTTTAATAACTAAACGGGATATTTTTATAGCGCGCCGGAAAGTATTCTCAGAAAGGTTCCAGCGCGAGGTGAACGCCTCCGGCTCGACGCACTGTTCGCGCAGTTCGAAGTTTTACCCGAATCGGAGGTCCTAAGGACCCCCGGCGGTTAGAAACGTAAGCACCGCGCGTGCGAGAGAAAAACCAGGGATGGTTTTGCAAACTGCCAGCCACCGGGGCTATATAAAGACCACCACACTCCCACCCATTTCTAGGGTTTCCCTAGTCCAAAATTGCAGCCACCCCCCTCCAGTTTGCCCAGTTTTGCCTCCCAGATCCCCAGATCCCGAATTTTGCCCCCCAGGCGCTCTGGACCGTCAGATCCGGCGATCCGACGGCCCAGATCGAGCCTACCACCCACCTCTCCTCTCTCTCTTCCTCCTCCAACCTCCATGCCATGGACGCGCCGCCCGAGCCCGCGGGGCCACCGCCTCCGGCCAGCCAGCCACCGTGCGCCCCCATGGTGAGGAGCACCCCTGCGGTCTCCCTCTTCTCCTCCCTCTCACCCCGTCCCTCTCCTCCTTCGCAGGTACCAGCCACTGCCATGGCCATGGCCAGCTGGCCATGCCCCAAGCTCGCGTTGCCCCTCCCTTGAACGCCACGGCCGCCGCCCCTAACGCCTGGATCCGTCCGCCCCCAGCCGGCCTCGCCCTCCTCGGCCTCGCCCCACCGTGCGCCCTGCAGGCCGCCCCTCGCCGGAGGAACGCCGGCGTCCCAGGCCGCCGCCGTCGGGTGCTGTCCGGGTCGGGACGAGCGCCTGGTTCGGCCGCCTCCAACCGCCACGACCAGGTGGGCCGGCGCGCCCCACAGGCGGCCCATCTGCCCGAGCCAGGCCACCCCCTCCAAATGGGCCACGGCCCAGAGGTGAGGCTGCCCCCTTTTTTCTATTTTTTTATTTAGTTCTGTTTTTTTTTCTGTTGGGCCCAATAGGACTAGTTTCGGCCCGTTTAGTTTTTTTGCTAGTTTTATTTATTTATTTAGGCAGATTGTATTGTTTTATTGTGGTGCTTATAACTTTTCACCGGTAGCTCCGATGGAGACGCTTTCTACATGAAAGTTGCTCCGTTTTGCGCGTAGATTAATAAAATGTTGCTTGTTGCCATGTTTGCACTTGTCTACTTGCTGTTTACCTGCTAATTACAACTGCTTGCCACTGTAAACTGTAACTGCAATAACTTTTTAACTGTTGCTCCGATTAAAATGTTTCTTATATGTAACTTGACTAGAATTGAATGTAGATTGTGCTTATGCTGCTCTTGCTTGCTAATAAAAATAATAAAATATTGTTTAGGTAAAAACAGTACCAAATGCAATAAATATCGTGGGGTCCGCAATAGTTTGCCATGTATAGGTTTTACCCCCCACTTAAATTGACTAGCTTAGGTAGTTTATTTATGCTTCACCTCTTGCCATGTTTGTGTGCTATGCCATGCTTGAGTGATATGCCATGTTAACAACCTTTGTTGATCACCTGTAGCTAAACAACTTGAACCATCGTAAAAGTGCGGTATCGTCGTGCGTGACGAGTACTCCACTTAACCTGTTAGTAACCGCTCTCGACGGTAGGTGCGATGTCTCGTGTTGCCTTCTTATTTTTGCTTGCTCGTGTTTGCCTCGTAGTAATAGATGCTTGCTCGTTGATTGCTTTCCAGTGTTTATCGTCTTGTGTGCTTCCGCGGGTACCTCTCGGAGACGTTGCGAGCGTGCGATAGACTACACCTTCGGAACCCGACTTATCAACAGGAAAGGACTATACATTACTTATGATCCATTCTATTTCAACCAGCGGTTTGCATGCTACTATAGGTTAGGTTCGATGTTTCATACTACCACATGTTTACAACCTCTTTCAAACCGATACAGCCATGTCCCCTCCCAGCAAACCATGTACCGCTATGTTACTATTGCTCGTTGCTCAGCCCCTGCTTAGTATGCATGCTTAGGATGCTACGATGTTACCCTGTTACTCCTTGGTTTGGGATATCACATTATTATTATTATTTTTGTTGATGATATGATTATTATTATAATGTTGACTATATTCGACGAAGGATGGAAGGTCTAGGCTATCCCGCCCCGACGCTTTGTTCCATTCGAGTCATCTAGGACCCGAGTTCCGGGTATTGGTTTTAAGACTGAGCGTGCCTAACCACGTGTGGGATTTTATGGGGTCCCCTTTTCTTACCTACCTAGCTTCAAAATTTCTAGTGGTGGCCCAAGCTGATTTACCATTTGAAACCGTGTGTGTGCTGGTCGGCCGCCAGTTGTTTACAAACCAACCTGGACCAGTGAGGACATAAATCCCTTGCTAGCCCACTTTTTCCGGCTGAGGACCCGGTGTCCCATGTGTGATTAACCGGCTATCCAAACCTGCGATAGACGGTAGAGACCAGATCGAGAGAGCGGCCGGCTCCTGAGATGGATGTCGACTCACCGGGGGCCACCCGGATTTGTTCGTTGTTAGTTAGAGGGACCTGTCGTTTCGGATCTCTTGGAACTAAATCATAAAATGGTTGCCTATAATGGGTAGCAACTGAGAGAGATGGACGTGCGTGCGGAGCCTCGTAATGGGCAGTTGGTACACCCCTGCAGGGTTAAATCTTTTCGAGAAGCCGTGTCCACGGTTATGGACGACTTGAGACCTACTCCTTGTTCATAGACAACAACAACTGAGATAATCTTAATATAACTTGATCAACGTGTGTGTGTGCCTTGACTGCTTCTTCTTCGTCGGGATGCGAAGAGGAGGACAAGGATGGGGTAGGTGTTATGTTTGCGTAAGTAGTTGATAGCAAGACTTGTTGGAGGCGATTCCTCATCGAATGCTTGGCTTCTTACCTTACTCTCTAGATCGTTAGCCACTTCATAAATGCTAGTGCGGCAGCAACCTCACCACTTACCCCATCCTTACCGTAAACTACTAGTTGTCCTAGAATGACGAGTGATGAAGTCCTTGCTGGGTCAGATGACCACTACAGTTGGATGCTGAGTACCTTTGTACTCATGATACTACCCCCAAACTCTTTTTAGGGTTCTTGATCGACAACAGGTTTGGTGATCGACGTTTCACGTGGAGACTCGACGACGACTAGTTAGGCGGATCCCGGCGGAGGGCCTGGACCCGTGTGGTTATGGGGATCGATGTTTTCTCTTTACCACTAGGCAGTTGCTTGTAGTCTGTACTCAGACATGTATCTTCCGCTGTTGTATTGTATTTAAGGAAGTTGTATGCCGATTGTATGAGATGTTTTATCAGTGTATCTGTAATGTTGTGATATCATGTTGGAAATCCGGGGCATATGACTTCGTCATATGTCGCGGTGGGACCGATATGTGCTTCGTCCCCGGATCTGGATGGAAACATCTAGATCTGGAACAGTACCGCATATCGGGCCTTACACAAGGCAAGCACCCCCCCTTTGATCATGTCGATAAAATCCCAGTTCCCTCTCATTCTCGCTGATGCATGTTTAGGATGTCACCATGATACGTTCTACCGCTAGTTGAACCTATTCCTTTGCATGACCTATCATTTTGTCACAGTATTAAGGAAACCACAATCCTAGCAGATGTAAGAGTTGGTTGATATCATGTGGCCCCTGCAACTGTTACAACTTATTGCATGCTTAGGGTTTACAATGAGGCTACTTTGATGTGAGTCGGGATGGTAGTGATCATGTTAATGATGGTGGTAACCTGTTGGTGAATTTGACCTAAACAAGGTGAACGATGAGAGGCTGTGTAGGAGTACACAGTGGGTTGTCTCGTTGAAAACTGCCTTAAGCCCGAGTTCTTGTGTTGTTATCCAAGACTAAGAGTACGACCACACATTGGGCTCACTGACCCCTCTCGGCCTAGTACCTCACCCCGGACTAAGTCCAAGAGTCGCAAGTAGTTCGAACTTTAAATGATCTCAAGCAGGTACATCAAGGTAAGTGGTGGACATAAGTTGTGGCCTAGTTGAATCAAGTGATCATGATCGAGTTCAGCTTGATGGCTGGACACACAACATTTGAGTCCGCATCGGAAAAATCGGCCGGATTCCGATCGTGGTCCCAACTCAAATGGGCGACTCCCTAGGACTAGACATGATGCCGTGAGTGAAGTGTCGTGGCAGCATCCTCACCGGTACTCACTTGAAGGGTCCACTCCCAGGCGGTAACTGATGATGCGTGTGTGTAGCAGTACACCCCTGCAAGGTTAATGAACTATTCGAATAGCCGTGTCCGCGGTTATGGACTACTTGGAGACCTTTACTTGATCATAGACAACTTCAATGGTTACTCTTAAAACTTGCCAAGATAAGTGTGAGTGCTATGGCGTGCTTCCTTGTGGGGAAGTCGAGGAAGTAACCATAGTGGTGTATTGGTTGGAGACCTGATACTTGGACTCGTGTACACTCCTTACCTCATTCTGGTATTCGTAGTACAGGACTAGCCAAGTCAAAGCTGACACTTATGCATTGAAACCCCACCTCCCTTTGCCTTGATACATGTGCATGAGTAGTATAGTTCCTATGTAAGTCTTGCTGAGTACGACTTTGTACTCACGTTTTCTTATTCTATGTTTTAGAGACGAGACCACTGACCCTGATGGTGGCCTCTACGTCGAGCTCGACGTGGACCAGGTCGTATAGTTCCAGACAGCAGCATGTGCCCTTTGGAGGGTCGTTGTATTTTTCTTTCAGGCTTCTTAAGCCATTTGTTAACCTTGTCTTTACTAAGACATAATTTTCTTCCGTTGATGTTTGATGTAATGTTGGATCACAACCATGTGATCTCTGCTTGTAATACAACTACTATGTCTGCTCTGTTTAGCAGAAGTTATAAAGACTATGAGGTTGTAGAGTTCATGTTGTGATTACCTGCTGTTTACACTGGACATGTATGCTGCGTGTATGATTATAACGTGCATGTCTTAGTGTGGGGTTCGATAACTTAGTTGTGTTCTTGCCGGCGGTCTTTTATACACCAAGTGGCCCTTAGATGTGCGCAGCTTGGGGCATCCTGATGCGATTGCTCGTGACTCTGTCACATAGATGATGAAGAACCTCCACCACCAACCTCAACGGCAGAAATCATGTTGGAGGCTGAAAGTAATCGTCGTGATCAGACACGCCTTCTCGAGCGTATCGAGCAGAACACTTCTCGTCAACAAGATAGTGTTGTTACCATCCAGGACTTCATTCTCCTCAACCCACCAGTTTTCCGATGTTCTTCTGAGCCCCTTGATGTCGATGATTGGCTTCGTTCCCTCGAGCGTAAGCTTGAGACAGCCAATGTTGCTCCAAGTGATCATGTGCTATTCGCGGCATACTTTTTGGAGGGTGCTGCTCTTTAATGGTGGGAGAATTTTGTAGCAATGCAACCCATAGGTCACGTGGTGACTTGGCAAGAGTTATGTGATGATTTTCGATGATATCATATTCTGGATCAGCTGATGGAGAGAACAATTTTGCAATCTGACCCAAGGAAAGATGTATGTTCATGAGTATAGGACTGAGTTCACTCGTCTAGCACGTTATGCCCAAGAGGAGATATCCACAGATGCCCAGAAATAAGCAAGGTTCCGCAAGGGACTTAGCCCCGTCCTTCGTCATGACCTGAATCTTCACGAGTTCTTCAACTTCCGGGACTTGGTTGACAAATCCTTCAAGGCCGAGTATGGAAATGAGTTGTACGAAGAGTCTCGTAAGCGTGATCGTGAGTTTGCACCATCTTCTAGCTCAGGTTCTCGGAAACGCTGTGTATGGATTCCCTTTAGTGACGTCAATCATGCTGTAAGTGCTTCTAGACCATCAACCACCATATATCGTCCACCTCAACCCAATCTTCATCCTTGGAATTTTGTTGGACAATCAAGTGCTCATGTTCCTTTTATTCCACGTGGTGTTTGTTTCCAATGTGGACAATCAGGCCACAATGTTCGAGAGTGTCCCCAAAATCATGTAGCCACCGCACCTAAACCAAAGCAATCCATTCATCGTGGCAAGCCACCAGCCAAATCTTCCATTGTCAAGCCTCCTGCCTATGAATATGGTTATGTGAATCATGTATCCATTCTGGATTCGCACAAGTCAACCGATGTTGTACTCGGAACCCTTCCAGTCAATTCCATCCCAGCTTCTGTTCTTTTTGATCCAAGAGCATCTCATTCATTCATGTCCCAGGGTTTTACATTGTCGCATGGCATCTCTTTTTCAATGTTATCTACTCCTTTAGTAGTGCGCACCCCAGGATCTGAATGGCGCACCACCATGGTGAGTCATGAGAATGAAATTGCAATTGAGGGTTTAGTATTCCTTGCTTCACTTATAGCCCTCAAGTCTTCAGACATTGATGTCATCCTAGGAATGGATTGGTTATCAAGACAGAATGCTGTCCTTGATTGTAAAGCCAAGTCAGTTAAACTCACCCATCCTTCAGGCCAGACAATTGACTACACCTCATCAAGCTCTAGAACCCAACTGCATCCTTTGAATGTGCTTCCCCTTCCTGACATTGAAGATATTCCGGTGGTTCGTGACTTCCCGGATGTCTTTCCAGAAGAGCTGCCAGGCATACCACCTGACAGATCTGTAGAGTTTGTGGTAGATCTAATCCCAGGAACCGCCCCAATATCCAGACGCCCATATAGAATGGCCCCACGTGAGTTAGCTGAGCTCAAAATCCAACTTGAAGCTTCGTTGGCAAAAGGCTTCATCCGCCCTAGCTCATCGCCATGGGGTTGCCCCGTTCTGTTCGTAACGAAGAAAGATGGAACAGAAAGGATGTGCGTAGACTATCGCCCGCTAAATCTAGCGACGATAAAGAACAAGTACCCACTCCCAGGATCAATGATCTTTATGATCAACTTGCTGGATCCTCTGTCTTCTCCAAGATGGATTTGAGATTAGGCTATCATCAAATCAAAATTAGAAACGAGGACATTCCCAAAACGGCTTTCACTACTCGTTATGGTCTTTACGAGTACACTGTCATGTCCTTCGGTTTAACCAATGCCCCCGCCACATTCTCGTGCTTGATGAATTCGATCTTCATGGAGTACCTAGATAAATTTGTTGTAGTTTATCTTGATGACATTCTCATCTACTCAAAGAACGAAGAAGAGCACGCAGAACATCTTAGGCTGGTATTGATGAAACTTAGAGAGCATTGCCTATATGCCAAATTCTCAAAGTGTGAATTCTGGCTACCAGAAGTGACCTATCTAGGCCACGTGATTTCTGCCAAAGGCATTGCTATCAATCCCGAGAGAATTTAGGCCGTCCTTGAGTGGACTCCACCTGAATCGGTTAAGCAAGTTAGGAGTTTTCTTGGCCTAGCAAGCTATTGTCGCCGCTTCATTGAGAACTTCTCCAAAGTTGCAAAGCCTCTAACTGAACTCCTCAAGAAAGATAAGAAATTCCAATGGACCCCCAAGTGCGAGGAAAGCTTTCAAGAGCTAAAAATAAGATTGACTTCTGCACCCGTACTTGCGCCTCCAGACACCAAAAAGGATTTCGAGATCTATTGTGATGCTTCACGGCAAGGGTTAGGATGCATACTTATGCAAGATCGACATGTGGTAGCTTACGCTTCACGCCAGTTGGGACCACATGAAGAGAACTATCCTACCCATGATCTTGACCACGCTGCCGTAGTTCATGCCCTGAAGACTTGGCGACATTACCTCCTTGGTAATCACTGCCAGATATATTCCGACCACCAAAGCCTCAAATACATATTCACCCAGCCAGATCTTAATCTCAGGCAAAGACGCTGGATAGAGTTGATAAAAGATTATGACTTAGGAATTTCTTACACCCCAGGCAAAGCCAATGTCATGGCTGATGCACTAAGTCGTAAGTCGTATTGTAACAACCTCATGTTGCAACAGTATCAACCACTTCTCTATGAGGAACTACGAAAGCTTAATCTTGAGATTGTTCCTTATGGATTCCTTTCCACCTTGGTAGTGAAACCAACTCTTGAGGATCAAATCAAAGCTGCTCAGAAACGTGCTCGAGGTATCCGACACATCAAAGCAAACATTGCTAGTGGTAAGGCTAAATGTTTTACCCTAGACAATGAAGGTGTTGTATATTTTGAGAACATGATAGTAGTACCGAAGAATAAGAACCTTAGGCAGTTGATCCTTCAAGAAGCCCATGAATCTCCCCTCTCGATTCATCCCGGTGGTACAAAAATGTATCAAGATCTAAGCCAGAGATTTTGGTGGACTAGGATGAAGAGAGAAATTGCTTAGTTCATTGCTGAATGTGATGTTTGTCGTCGCGTTAAGGCAGAACATCAAAGACCTGCTGGTACTCTTAGACCTTTTCCTATCCCCGAGTGGAAATGGAATAAAGTCAGTATGGACTTCATCACTGGCTTTACAAAAACCCAGAAAGGAAATGATGCCATGTTCGTTGTCATTGATCGACTTTCAAAAGTTTCTCACTTCCTTCCTGTTCGCGAGTCTATAACTGCTAGTCAGTTAGCGGACTTGTATGTCTCCCGAATCGTGTAGCTTCATGGTGTTCCTTTGGAAAGCAATTCAGACAGTGGTAGTCTTTTCACTTCTCGATTTTGGGAAAGTTTTCAGAATGCTATGGGAACCCACCTCTCCTTTAGCACCGCTTATCACCCGCAGTCCAGTGGTCAAGTAGAAAGGGTAAATAAAATTCTCGAAGACATGCTCAGAGCTTGTGTTATCTCTTTCGAAAAGAAATGGGAGAATTCTCTTCCTTTTGCCGAATTTGCGTATAACAATGGCTTCCAATCTAGTTTGGGCATGGCTCCTTTTGAATTTCTCTATGGACGGAAATGTTGAACACCCCTAAATTGGTGCGAAACCGGTGAAAGACAATTCTTTGGACCGGATATGATTCAGGATGCAGAAGAGCAGGTTCGCATTGTTCGTGAGAAATTTAAAACAGCCCAGTCTCATCAGAAAAGCTATTATGATCGTCATCATAGGGAAGAAAGCTATAATCTGGATGAGAAGGCTTACCTTCGGGTTACTCCTATGAAGGGTACCCATCGCTTCGGTATCAAAGGCAAGTTGGCCCCACGTTATATTGGTCCCTTTCGCATTCTCTCTAAATGTGGAGAAGTTGCCTACCAATTGGAACTACCCCCTCACCTCTCCCAGGTTCATGATGTCTTCCACGTCTCTCAACTCAAGCGCTGCTTCAAGGACCCCATCCGCGAGACGCTTGATCTCCAAGATAATCTTTCATATCGAGAGTACCCTGTTCGTATTCTTGATGAAGCCGAGCGTAGCACCAGACATCAGAAGATCAGAGTCCTCAAAGTGCAGTGGTCACATCAGTCAGACAAAGAAGCCACCTGGGAACGAGAGGATCGTCTACGAGCTGGGTACCCCACCCTCTTCCCGCAGATTTCTGAATCTCGGGACGAGATTCTTTTGAGTGGGGGCGAGTTGTCAGAACCCTAATTTAGGTTTGTGTTTTTCCAAGCTACCATTTTTGCATCATGAAATTTTTTGCAAAAGAAAAAGAATTGGGGATCAGAAAAGCCCCAAAATAATTTAATAACAGGCCAGACAAAAATCTTTTCCAAAAATGCTTTGAACTTTTTGAAAAATCTCATAAAGGGGCATGATCACATTTCAAGTGAAGTGGGTCCCACTTCATGCTCTCTGATTATTCTAAAAGTCCAAAATGCCTTTGGAAATTAAATATTTATTGTAATTGCAATTGAAATTGTTCAAATATAATTTCAATAATTCAGAAACTTTGTGAGTAGACTTATATATGTTCCAGTAGATCACAATAAAGTTTTTGGAATTTCTAAAAATGATTTGATTTGGAAATCAAATGAAAACACAAAACACAAAAGAAATAAAAAGAAAAACAGAGAAGAACCTTACCACTTACCTCTGGCCCACCTAACTTCTGGCCCGGCCTAGCCCAAAGGGGCATCTTCGTCTTCCACCCCGTCCAGGCAAGCAGAGAGCTGCGTGCCCTGCATGCCATGGCCGGCGCCACCTCCTACTTCGTCGTGGAGCGCCCCTGCCTCCTTCTCTTCGACATGGACACCTGGAAGTCGCCCCTCTCCTTTCCCCCTCTCGCAGGCTCACCTCTCTCTCTCTCGCGCGTGAGTTCGAGCGCACACCCGAGACACTACCTCGCCGCCGTCGTTCCCACGCGTGGCCACCGGCCTCCTCCCACGCCGCCACCTTGTCCAGAGGCTTCCTCGGCGACTTCTCGTTCGAGCTGTAGTTCCAATCGAAGCTGGGATGCTCCGTGGATGACGCCATCTTCGACTCCTCGCCGCCGGCCGCCGCGGAGCTCGAGCTCGAATTCGCCGCGTCCCCTTTACCCCCGGCCTCGCCGCGCGCTCCATCAAGCTCTGGAAAGCGTGGCGCTTCGATTCCCCCTCTCCGTTGTCCTCTTCGGGCTCTGTACGCCGTTCCCCTCCCAGCCAGTGCTCCGGTCGCCGCGTTTGTTGTCGTTGCCGTGGCCACAAGCCTCCTCGTGGTTCCTCGCTTGCCCCAGGAGATGTGCAAGACCACGGGGAACATGCACGTGCCCTCCGTTCCCTCCCCGCGGCCAGCGCGATTCCGGCGAGGCACCGCCGTGGCTAGGCCACCGGCGTCAAGCCGCCGGCTTGTTAGGCCTTAACCTGTGCACTAACCCCCTCCTATCTCTATGATAGTGGGCCCCGGGGCCCTTAATTAAACCCCGTTTAAAATAAACAGAGGGGATTAACCCCCTAGTCACTGACCAGTGGAACCCCCCTGTCAGGGCTGGCCACACGTCATGCTGACGTCACCATGACGCAGTAAGCCCTTTTGAATTAATTTAATCCAGAAATTCCAGAAAATAAGCAAAATTTTGAATTTGAATAACTTTTAAACAGTAACTCAGATTGAAATGATTTTTATATGAAAATTGATTAGAATAAAATTCTCTATCCAAATATGCAACTTCTAACCATGTTTGATTTGATGATGTTGAAGAACCAGTAGCATTTTTCTATATGGATTATTTGGCATAATTCAAATCAAAACACCAAATCAAATTGAACCATTGCAATGCAATACATATCACATGAACATGAGGAGAATAACACACCCATATTCATCTTCATATCATGCCATATTTCCAGTAAGAGAAAAATTATTTTATTAGGGTAATAACCCCTCTAATCAGTCTACAATGAGTTATGTACGAAGGGAGTTTTCAAGTGTGCGATGGAAGATGATGAAAGAAGATCTTGGAGTGTCAAACGCTCAAGCTTGGGGATGCCCATGTGCACCCCCAATAAATATTCAAGGAGACTCAAGCGTATAAGCTTGGGGATGCCCCCGTGCATCCCCTTCTTCATCAACAATTATCAGTTCGTCTCTCATTGCACTATATTTTTATCACTTCATGCGTTATGTGCTATGCTTGGAGCGTCTCGCTCTTTACTTTTCTAGGTTTGTTTTTGCTTTGTTTGCTATAGTAACAAGTTAGACCCCAGCTTACTCTTTTGTGTGGGAGAATTACACGCTCCTCTTGAACTAGAACTCCTCATAGGATTTGCATGCTTATTCTTTTAGCTGTGAGTTGTTCTCTATCTTTTCTTAGTTGCTGCTCTGTTTAGTTGTAGTGCTTTAGTTTTTCTAGAGCTTTTCTTTTATTTTAGGTTCAACTTTCTATAGTTTGCATGTTTTATCTTGTTAGAGAGTTTGCCTGTTGCACTGAGTTTTGTTTCTTGACTAGAAGTAGGTAGTTGAAGTTGTTTTTCTCTTTGTAGTAGTAACTTGCAAAAGTTTTGAGGTATTGACTAGAGTAATGTTTGAACTTTTGGTGTCAAGAGCTCGAGCCTATTAGTGATAGATGTCGTATTTTGGGAAATCCGTGTGTTTTTCGAAAACCAAAAAACCCTGTTGAGAACTCTGGCTACTAGATGGATCACTAACCTCTGGAGGGTTCGAATATTAGAGTACACTCACGTACCATGAGTCGATGATGCGCAAGGATAACCAAACCCCCATACACTCCTCCTCGGGATACTTGTCTCTTTGTAAACCTCCTGATTAGATTGAGAGTTATCAATAATAAGTACATGAGTTCTTCGGACTAATGTGAGTATTCGAAAGTTGACACTTCCACCCACCTATACTTTTTCTAGCCTCTTCGGTACCGTGCATTCCCCTTTCTCACCTTGAGAGTTGGCGCATACTTCGCCGGTGCATCAAAAGCCTTGGCACGATACGCTCTATCATCATAAACCTCTGTATATCATTCCTCAAAACAGCCACCATACCTACCTACAAGGCATTTCCATAGCCTTTCCGAGATATATTTCCATGCAACATCCATCTTCTCATGACTTGATCCTCATGTCGTACATTTGCATCATGATAGTTATATCTTCTTTATGTGAGTAGCTTTGTAAAGTGTGAAAGATCTCCTATATTCTTGTAAAATATAGAGTGTTCCCCTAAAGTGATGAAAAGATCCCAAAGAGGACAAAATCAAAAGATCCCAAAGAGGACAAATGAGAGTTAAATAGAAAGAGCCATTGAGGCCACAAAAAAATACAAAAAAATAGAAAAAAGTGAAAAAGAAACAAAAAGAGAGAAGGGGCACACTACTATTCCTTTTGAGAGATCCACACTAGTACTTCATCCTCTATCCCTTGTACTCCATAGAGATGATCATGATGCATATAGCTATGTGGGGACCTTCACACTACAGAACTTGGCTTGCATATTCCAATGATGAGCCTCCTCAAACGAGCTCTAGGTCTTCTTGAGCAAGCAAGTTAGATGCACCCCCACTAGTTCCCTTGGAGAGCTTTTAGCTCACATGTGCATCCGTTGCATGGCAATCCCTACTCCTCACATCATATCTATCATATGGCCTTCTCTCACCTATGATTATCCTCATTCATGTGAGACTAAGTGTGAAACTTTAGTAGATAGTTGTTCTCAACAAACCTTTTCTCTCTCTTTTTCCCAGTCCCCTAGTTGCACGCAAACACCATCTGGAGACATTCGAGTCACGGACAGCGAGAGCTCTTGCACCTTTTGTTCTTTTGTTGCTTGTGTCAATGCTAATATAGACTCTTGCTTGTTAAGACTTGAATTGAATTGCATGCTTTGATTGCTTTACTTAAAAGTCCTTATATGGTTGTGTGGCATGTCACCACAGAAATTATGCTTGTTATCATTTACCTACTCGAGGACGAGCAGGAATTAAGTTTGGGATGTTGATATGTCCCAAACGTATCTATAATTTCTGCTTGCTCCATGCATGTTTTATGTGACTTTGCCATGTTTTGCTTGAACTTTCATACACTTTTGAGCATATTTGGACTAATCTATTAACCCAGTGCACCCAGCTGCTAGTTGCTGTTTTCTGCTGTTTTTGTATTTCAGGTTTTCCGGCCATTAAAAGTGCTCCAAAAAATCCGTAAAAATCAGATAAAAAATCTGCGACACGGAAGCTTCCGGAAACACCAAAGGAGTGAAGGGGGGCCACCACAGGGACTCCAGAAGGGTCCCTGGCGCGGACCCACCCTAGGCCGCGCCAGGGAGCCTCCTGGCTGCCCTGTGGCCCCTCTTGGTGCCCCCCTTCGCCTATATTTACCCCCCGTGACGGAAACCCCTAATATCAATCTCTCTTTCATGATCTCGCCTCTGTACCGCCGCCGCCGCCGTTTCAAGATCGGGACTGCCTGGAGAAGCTGCCCCGGCACCCTGCCGGGAGGAGGAACCCCCTCCGGGAGACCATCCATAGCCATGGACGCCTCCCGTATGTACCGTGAGTAGTTTCCCTTGGACCATGGGCCCGTGACCAGTAGCTATGTGATGTTCCTCTCCCCTCTTTGTGCTTCCACTTTCGAGACCTCATGAGCTGCCTCACATGATCGAGGCACCGTTGTAATTTTCTGTCGTTGCTATGCTGAGTTTGTTGGGATCTGATGATTATGAGACTATGTTCAGATTGTGATGAGTAATATATTTGGTTCTTCCCTTTTATATTTTTCTCTTGAGTAAATTCTTGCATGTTCTCCGTTGCCGTATTTTACTTTGTCCAAGTGATTTGTTGCAACTCCAAGAGGGAGCGTTATGCTTGATTGTGGGTTCAGCCCCTTGATGTCTAGCTTGAGTGACAAAATCATGAGACTAGGGGATGTTCTTTTGCCACCAGGGATAAAACAATGGTGCTTGTATCCGCGGATGCAAGGATTGTTTACTTTACGCAAAGTTCTTTTAATGCAGTTGTCTGTTGCTTTGAGTTTACACTTTGGGTGGGATTCACAACTTAATACCAGCGAGATGTTCTGGATAGATATCTCAAGGTGGATGATTCGTAGTAGATGCAGTTGGATTTCGGTCTACTTACCTTGGCGTACTGCCCATTGCTTTTGAGCCCTTCCTTTCTTTGCAGCATAGTTAGCATTGCGGTGCCTTCATAATCCTGTCAATTGCCCAACTGTGATTTGTTTACCTCGCTAGCACTTTCATTGTCTTTTAGGAGAGAGACATCACTAGTGAAAATCACGGGACCCCGGTCCATCTTCATATCATTGTTTACACCCTCAATTTACTTTCAGTTGCCACTATTATTATCTCTTGCGTTAATCCTTTGTAAACAGCAAGGCCGGAGGAATTGACAACTCCTCTATACTCGTTGGGAGCAAAGTTATCTGTATCTGTGTGCAGGTCCACGTCAAGCGTCGTGACACCTTCTTGTATCTCTTGGAGTCCTACTGGTTCGATAACCTTGGTATCTTCACCGAGGGAAATTTGCTGCTACTCTACATCTCACCTTCCACTTGGGGTAACCAACGAGGGCGAGTATTATCTCGTGTATCAACAACTTCAACAATAATGCTTATAGGATTAATTTTGGTAGCAACAATCCTAGACCGTTCCGATCCAACAACTATGGTAACAAGAACACTTACCCTAGCACCAAAAACTCCACTTCCGAACTAGAGAGTATGCTTAAAGACTTTATCACTACCCAAAAAGCCTTCAACACGAGTGTATACAACATAGCTATGATGTTGAGATGCTTAAGATTAGAACTTCTCCCCCCCCCCTGAGGAGAGGAAAACCACTCCTATGAATGCTATCCAAGTGCAAATTAATGAAAACATTAGGATGTTGGAAAAAATTAAAGAGAGATGGGCTAGAGAAAATAAGAAGAGAGAGATTTAAGAGCCTTCCTACCTACCACACCGTAGCTACTATCCAAGTTGTTGAGGATGTCCAAACTATTAGCACCCATCGCACCCCTAGTCCACCTGGACCTATCAATGGTGATGCTACCACCTCAACCATAGATGAAGAAACCTCTATGAACATAGAGGCTTTCAAACAAGTGAGCCCTAATGATATTACTACCTCCTTGATAGATAGTAGTGATCTATACTTTGACAACTGCACCTTACCTGAAGTTATTGGTTTCCTACACAAGATGTCTAGAGACCCCCACACTAGCACACTTAATCTTGCCTTCACAGAGCATATCACCAATGCTCTAATCAAAGTTAGGGAGGAGAATCTTAGACTAGAAGCCTCCATACCTAGGAAGCTAGAAGATGGTTGGGATCCTATGATAAAAATCAAATTGAATAACTTCTCTTGCTTTGCTATTTGTGATGTTGGAGCTAGTACCTCTGTTATGCCCAAAAGAATGTATGATATGCTTGAATTGAAACCTTTTGATCCTTGTTCCTTTGGTGTTCGTCTTGTCAATTCTTCCGTAAAGAAACCTTTGGGGAATATCGATGATGTTCTTATCATTTTCAATGACATTTATGTTCCCGTTGATTTTACTATTATGGACATTGAGTGTGAGCCCTCTTGTCCAATTATTTTGGGACGTCCTTTTCTTCGCAGCGTTGGTGCTGTTATTGACATGAAAGAGGGGAATATCAAATTCCAATTCCCTCTCAACAAAGGGATGGAACACTTACCTAGGAAAAATATTAAGTTGCCTTTTGAGCCCGTCACACAGGCTAGTTATTTTCTTGATAAAACTTGATCTTTTGCCTTGTGCCTAGCTTAAAGGCGTAAAAGAAAGCGCTTGTTGGGAGGAAACCCAAGATGTTTTTTCTTCTGTTTTTAGTGGTCTTCATGATTGTTACGACTGTAGCAACATCATTGTATCTTTATTTTTCAAGTTTTTTCCAATTATAGCCTCATATGACAAGGGAAGTGAAAGTTGTGACATGCTGTCCAGAAAACAGATTATGTCCTCGTGACGGGAAAAATCATAGAAAATCACCAGCTCATCTTTTTGAGCTGAATTTTTTACACAGCCTGCTCTATACAATCACGAAACTTTCGTATGTTGATTTGAGTTGCAGAAGTACCCCTACAAAATTATTTACTACCCGCTTTTCTGTTTTTCACAAATTCTGCCACGTTTTGTCTCTCCTAACTTTTGCAAACTTTAAGCTTGCTTTTTCTTTGCAAAAACTTTTCGGCAATCTTGATAAACAGTAGCCCTTCCTGGAAATCTTTATTTGAAGTAGAGGAAAATTATTTTAATAGGGTACTAACCTCTCTAATCAGTTTACAATGAGTTATGTATGAAGGGAGTTTTCAAGTGTGCGATGGAAGATGATGAAAGAAGATCCTGGAGTGTCAAACGCTCAAGCTTGGGGATGCCACCATGCACCCCTAATAAATATTCAAGGAGACTCAAGCGTCTAAGCTTGGGGATGCCCCCGTGCATCCCCTTCTTCATAAAAAATTATCAGTTCGTCCCTCGTTGCACTATATTTTTTATCACTTCATGCGTTATGTGCTATGCTTGGAGCGTCTCGCTCTTTACCTTTTTAGGTTTGTTCTCGTTTTGTTTGCTGTAGTAACAAGTTAGACCCAAGCTTTATTTTCTATGGGAGAGAAACACGCTCCGCTTGAACTAGAACTCCTCATAGGATTTGCATGCTTATTTCCTTAGCTGTGAGTTGTTCTTTTTATTTTCTTAGCTGCTGCCATGTTTAGTTGTAGTGCTTTAGTTTTCTTCTAGAGCTTTTCTTTTGTCTCAGGTTGAACTTTCTATAAGTTGCATGTTTATCTTGTTTAGAGAGTTTGCCTATTGTACTGATTTTTGTGTCTTGACTAGAAATTAGGTAGTTGAAGTTGCTATTCTCTTTGTAGTAGTAACCTGCAATAGTTTTGAGGTATTGACTAGAGTAATGTTTGAACTTATGGTGTCAAGAGCTTTAGCCTATTAGTGATAAATGTCGTATTTTGGGCATTTCGTGTGATTTTCGAAAACCAAAACCCCTTTTGAGAACTCTAGCTACTAGCTGGATCACTAACCTCTGGAGGGTTCAAATATTAGAGTAGACTCACGTACCATGAGTCGAGGATGCGCAAGGATAACCAAACCCCCATGCACTCCTCCTCGGGGTACTTGTCTCTTTGTGAACCTCCTGATTAGATTGAGAGTTACCGATAATAAGTGCATGAGTTCTTCGGACTAATGTGAGTATTCGAAAGTTGACACTTCCACCGCCTCATATTTTCTAGCCTCTACTGTACCGTGCATTCCCTCCTTCTCACTCTGAGAGTTGGCGTCCATCTTCGCCGGTACATCCAAAACATTGGCATGATACGCTGTGTCATCATAAACCTCCTTATATCTTTCCTCAAAACAGCCACCGTACCTACCTACAAGGCATTTCCATAGCCTTTCCGATATACATTGCCATGCAACATCCACCTTCTCATGACTTGATCTTCATGTCATACATGCTACTTTCTTGATCGATGAGCCGCATGCTAGTTGGGCCTTGACCTAATCATTGCTACATGACGCGCTAGTATCATTGCATATCCTGCTATCCTGGCAGAGGCATATATTTGCATCATGATAGTTACATCTTCTTTATGTGAGTACCCTTGTAAAGTGTGAAAGATCTCCTATATTATTGTAAAATAGAGTGTTGCCCCTAAGTGAGGAAAAGATCCCAAAGAGGACAAAATCAAAAGATCCCAAAGAGGACAAATGAGAGTTAAATAGAAAGAACCATTGAGGCCACCAAAAAATACAAAAAATAGAAAAAGAGAAGGGGGCACACTACTATTCCTTTTTAGAGATCCACACTAGTACTTAATCCTCTATCCCTTGTACTCCATTGAGATCATCATGCATGCATATAGCTATGTGGGGACCCTTCACACTATAGAACTTGGCATGTATATTCCAATGATGAGCCTCCTCAAACGAGCTCTAGGTCTTCTTGAGCAAGCAAGTTGGATGCTCCCCCACTAGTTCCCTTGGAGAGCTTTTAGCTGACATGTGCATCCGTTGTATGGAAATCCCTACTCGTCACATCATATCTATCATATGGCCTTCTCTCGCCTATGATTGTCCTCATTGATGTGAGCCTTTCACACCTTTTTGTCTTCCTCCTCCACCTTCTTTCTGTTTCGCCTTTTAGGTGTCAACTTTCTTGCTCACGCTCATCCATTGCATGAGTGCTCAAAATATCGAAAGAGAGTGGATCAGTTTGACTTGTACCTGTCTAGTGGTCTGGGGACGAGTCAAGATAAGAATACAAAGGAGACTAAGTGTGAAACTTTAGTAGATAGTAGTTCTCAACAACCTTTTTTCTATATTTTCCCCAGTCCCCTGCTTGCACGCAAACACCATCTAGAGACATTCTAGTAACGGAAAGAGAGAGCTCTTGCACCCTTTGTTCTTTTGTTGCTTTGTCAATGCTAATATAGGCTCTTGCTTGTTAAGACTTGAATTAAATTGCATGCTTTGATTGCTTTACTTAAAATTCCTTATATGGTTGTCTGGCATGTCCCCACAGAAATTATGCTTGTTATCATTTCCCTACTCGAGGATGAGCAGGAATTAAGCTTGGGGATGTTGATATGTCCCAAACGTATCTGTAATTTCTGCTTGCTCCATGCATGATTTGTGTGACTTTGCCATGTTTTGCTTGAACTTTCATACACTTTTCATCATATTTGGACTAACCTATTAACTCAGTGCACCCAGTTGCCAGTTCCTGTTTTCTGCTGTTTTTATATTTCATGTTTTCCGTCCATTAAAAGTGCCAAATAAATTCTGGAAAATATATATAAAAAATCAGCGTCCCGGAAGCTTCCCGAAGAACCAAGGAAGGAAGGGAGTGGACCCACCAGGGCCCCAGAAGGGTCCCTGGCGCGGTCGAGCCCTAGGGCGCGTCGGGCACCCTCCTGGCTGCCCTATGGCCCCCCTCGGTGCCCCCTTGGCCTAGATTTAGTGCCCACAGAGGAAACCCCTAAGATCGATCTGCTATTCCTGTTGTCCTCTCTGTACCGCCGCCGCCGTTTCACGATCGGGGCTGCCAGGAGAAGCTGCCCCGGCACCCTGCCGGAAGGAGGAACCTCCTCCGGGAGACCATCAAACGCCATGGACGCTTCCCGAATGTGCTGTGAGTAGTCTCCCTTGGACCATGGGTCCATGACCAGTAGCTATGTGATGTTCTCCTCCCCTCTTTGTGCTTCCACTTTCGAGACCTCGTGAGCTGCTCCACATGATCGAGGCACCTTTGTAATTTTCTGTGTTGCTATGCTGAGTTTGCTGGGATCTGATGTATTATGAGACTATGTTCAAATTGTGATGAGTAATATATTTGATTCTCTTTTATATTTGTGTTCTCAAGTTAATTCTTGCATGTTCTCCGTTGCCGTATTTTACTTTGGCCAAGTGATTTGTTGCAACTCCAAGAAGGAGCGTTATGCTTGAATGTGGGTTCAGCCCCCTAATGTCTAGCTTGAGTGACAGAAACATGAGACTAGGGGATGTGTTGTTGCCACCAGGGATAAAACAACGGTGCTTGTACCTGCGGGTGCAAGGATAGTTTACTTGACGCAAATTTCTTTTAATGAAGTTGTCTATTTCTTTGAGTTTACACTTTGGGTGGGATTCGCAACTTAATACCAGCGTGATGTTCTGGATAGATATCTCAAGGTGGATGATTCGTAGTAGATGCAGATGGATTTTGGTCTACTAACCTTGGCGTACTGCCTATTTCTTTTGAGCCTCTTCCTTTCTTTTATAGCATAGTTAGCATTGCGGTGCGTTTATAATCCTGTCAATTGCCCAGCTGTGATTTGTTTACCTCGCTAGCACTTTTATCGTCTTTTGGGAGAGAGACATCACTAGTGAACGTCATGGGACCCCGGTCCATATTTCCACCATTGTTTACACTATCTATTTACTTTCAGTCTTTACTTTCCTTTGCCACTATTATTATCTCTTGCGTTGATCCTTTGTAAACAGCAAGGCCGGAGGAATTGACAACTCCTCTGTACTCGTTGGGAGCAAAGTTACTTTCTGTGTGTGCAGGTCCAGGTGAAGTAAGCAACCTTGGGTTGTGAACGGCGCCATTGTTCACTTTACCACCTTCTTGTATTTCTGCGAGTCCTACGGGAGACAAACCCTATCCTCTACATAGGGGAAATTTGCTGCTACGCTACATCTCACCTTCCACTTGGGGTTACCAACGAGGAGTGAGAGAACTATCTTCCTCACCGTATCACCCGTGCATCGCCTTCTCCATCAATAATCATCAGTTCGTCCTTCATCTCATTATATATTTATCACTTCATGCGTTATGTGATATGCCTGGAGCGTCTCGCTCTTAGGTTTCCTCTTTAGTTTTCTTTTTCTTTGCTTGTTGTTCATAACAAATTAGACCCCAACCTTCTTTGTGTGGGAGAGAAACATGCTCCACTCCAATTTAGAACACATCATAGGATTTTCATGCTTATCTTTTTCTATTGTGTGTTCGTTATCTTTTCGTAGCTGCTGTCATGTTTAGGTTTAGTTTTAGTATTTGTCTTTAGCAAGAGCCTTGGCTTTTGTTTAGTTTGTTTCTGCAACTCTCTTTAGTTTTCATGTTTATCTTGTTAAGAGAGTTGGTTGTTGCATTGAGTTGTGTCTTGTCTTGGAAGTAGGTAACTGAGGTTGCTATTCAATTGTAGTAGTAACTTGCAATAGTTGAGGTATTCCTGTGAGTAATGTTTGAACTTTTGGTGTCAAGAGCTCTAGCCTATTAGTGATAGGTGTTGTATTTTGGGCAATCCGTGTTTATTTTCAAAAACCTACAAAACTAGTTGAGAACTCTAGCTACTAGATGGATCACTAATCTTTCGAGGGATCGGATGTTAGAGTACACTCACGTAGCATGAGTCGAGGATACACAAGGATAACCAAACCCCCATACACTCCTCCTCGGGGTACTCGTCTCTTTGTGAACCTCCTTATTAGATTGAGAGTTACCGATAATTAGTGCATGAGTTCTTTGGACTAATGTAAGTATTGAAAGTTGACACTTCCACCTCCTCATATTTGCTAGCCCTCTTCTCATTTCGAGAGTTGGCATCCACCTTCGCCGGTGCATCAAAACACTTGGCATGATACGCTCTGTCATCATGAACCTCCATATATCTTTCATCAAAACAACCAACATACCTACATATCAAAGAATTTCCATAGCCTTTTCGAGATATATTTCCATGCAACATCCACCTCTTCATGACTTGATCTTCATGTCATACATGTTCCTTCTACACTGGCAGAGGCATACATTTGCATACATCGTGATAGCTACATATTCTTTATGTTGAGTACCTTGTAAAGTGTGAAAGATCTTCTATACCTTCTTGTAAAATAGAGTGTTGCCCTTAATTGAATAAAAGATCCCAAAGAGGACAAATGAGATTTAAATAGAAAGAGCCATTGAGGCCACCAAAAAAATACAAAAAAATAATAGAAAAAGAGAGAAAGAAATAAAAAGAGAGAAAGGGGCAACACTACTATTCCTTTTGAAAGATCCACACTCGTGCGCATCATATCTATCATTTGGCCTTCTCTCTCCTATGATTGTACTCATTAATGTGAGCCTTTCTCACCCTTTTTGTCTTCCTCCTCCACCATATATCTCTCTTTGCCATCCTAAGTGTCAACTCTCATGCTTACGCTCATCCATTGCATGAGTTCTCAAAATATCGAAAAGGAGTCGATCAAATTGACTTGTTGATACGTCCCAAACGTATCTATAATTTCTGCTTGCTCCATGCATGTTTTGTGGGACTTTTCCATGTTTTGCTTGAACTTTTATACACTTTTGAACCTATTTGGACTAACCTATTAACTCAGTGCACCCTGTTGCAAGTTTCTGTTTTCTGCTGTTTTTGTATTTCAGGTTTTCCGGCCATTAAAAGTGCTCCAAAAATTCTGGGGAAATATATAAAAAATCAGCGCAACAGAAGCTTCCGGACTCACCAAGAGAGGGAAGGGCGGCCACCACGATGCAGCCAGGAGGGCAGGTGGCGCGGCCCCACCCTGGGCCGTGCCAGGGACCCTCCTGACTGCCCTGTGGGTCCCCTCGATGCCCCCCTTCGCCTATATTTACCCCTCGGGGTGGAAACCCCTAATATCGATCTCTTTCTCGCAAAATCCCCTCTTTACCGCCGCCGCCGTCGTTTCAAGATCGGGGCTGCTTGGAGAAGCTGCCTCGGCACCCTGCCGGAAGGAGGAACCCCCTCTGGGAGACCATCCATAGCCATGGACGCCTCCCGGATGTGCCGTGAGTAGTCCCCCTTGGACCATGGGTCCGTGACCAATAGCTATGTGATGAATATCTCCCCTTTTTGTGCTTCCACTTTCGATTCCTCGTGAGCTGCCTCACATGATTGAGGCATCTATGTAATTTCTGCTGTTGCTATGCTGAGTTTGTTGGGATCTGATGGATTATGAGACTATGTTCAGATTGTGATGAGTAATACATTTTCTTCTTCTCTTTTATATTTTGTTCTTGAGTAAATTCTTGCATGTTCTCCGTTGCGGTATTTGCTTTGGCCAAGTATTTTATTTGAAACTCCAAGAGAGAGCGTTATGCTCGATTGTGGGTTCAGCCCTTTGATGTCTAGCTTGAGTGACATAAACATGAGACTAGGGGATGTGCTGTTGCAACCAGGGATAAAACAACGGTGCTTGTACCTGCGGGTGCAAGGATTGTTTACTTTACGCAAAGTTCTTTTAATGCAGTTGTATGTTGCTTTGAGTTTACACTTTGGGTGTGATTCGCCACTTTATACCAGCGAGATGTTTTGGATAGATATCTCAAGGTGGATAATTCGTAGTAGATGCAGATGGATTTCGGTTTACTTACCTTGGCGTACTGCCCATTGCTTTTGAGCCCTTCCTTTCTTTGCAGCATAGTTAGCATTGCGGTGCCTTCATAATCCTGTCAATTTCCCAACTGTGATTTATTTACCTCGTTAGCACTTTTATCGTCTTTTGGGAGAGAGACATCACTAGTGAACGTCATGGGACCCCGGTCCATCTTCACATTATTGTTCACACCCTCAATTAACTTTCAGCTTTTACTTTTCTTTGCACCTTTTATCTCTTGCGTTGATCCTTTGTAAACGACAAGGCCGGAGGGATTGACAACTCCTCTGTACTCGTTGGGAGCAAAGTTATTTGTTGCCGGTTGCAGGTCCACGACAACACCATAGTCAGGAAGCAATTTCTAGCGACGTTGCCACCTACTTGTATCTCCTGAGTCCTACTGGTTCGATAACCTTGGTATCTTCACCGAGGGAAACTTGCTGCTACACTGCATCTCAAACCTTCCACTTGGGGTAACCAACGAGGGGCGAGAAGCCATCAAGCAATTTTCTGGTGCCATTGCCGGGGACTCAAGTCTACAAGATAGGGGAGTTGCACACTATCTTTTACCTTTGCTTTTTAGTCTTGTTAGTTTACCTTTCAGTTTTTACTTTTGGGTCCTTAATCAAAAATACCAAAAATACCTGTTGCTACTATGGGTTCCAATGAAAACACTAAGTTGTGTGACTTCACTAGTCACAACAACAGTGACTTTATCGGCACTCCTATTGCTCCACCTGCCACTTCAGCACCTTCTTATGAGATTAAACCTGCTCTGCTTAACCTTGTTATGAAAGATCAATTCTCTGGAGCAGGAGAAGATGCTGCCTTGCACCTAAAAAACTTTATCGTGCTCTGCGACATGCAGAAGTACAAGGAAGTGGATGGAGACATCGTCAAGCTGAAGATTTTTCCTTTCTCTTTGAGAGGAAGAGCCAAGGAGTGGCTACAATCTTTGCCCAAGAATAGTATCGATTCTTGGAGTAAATGCAAAGATGCTTTTATAGGGAAGTACTACCCCCCTGCTAAAATTATTCAATTGCGGAGTAACATTATGAATTTCAGGAAATTGGATAATGAACACGTTGCCTAGGCTTGGGAACGTATGAAGACGCTTGTCAAGAACTGCCCCACACATGGACTGACTACCTGGATGGTTATCCAGACTTTTTATGCAGGCTTGAACTTCACCTCGCGGAACCTGTTAGATTCGGCTGCGGGAGGAACTTTTATGTCAACCATGCTTGGTGCTGCCACAAAGCTACTAGATGAGATGATGCTGAACTACTCGCAATGGCACACCGAGAGATCTCCAACCGGTAAGAAGGTAAACTCTGTCGAGGAGATCTCCTCTTTAAATGAAAAGGTTGACCTTATCATGTCTCTACTTACCAAGCAACCTTCTATTGATCCTCAAGATGTTCCTTTAAATTCTTTGGTTGCTCAGGAGCAAGTAGATGTTAATTTTGTCTCTAGAAACAACTTCAACAATAATGCTTATAGGAGTAACTTTGGTAGCAACAATCCTAGGCATTTCCCATCCAACAACTATGGGAACAACACTTATCCTACCACCAGAAACTCCACTTCAGAGCTAGAGACCTTGCTCAAAGACTTTATCACTACCCAGAAAGCCTTCAACAAGAGTGTGGAAGACAAATTAGATAAATTAGATATCCTCTCTTCGAAGGTAGACAACATATCCCATGATGTAGAGATGCTGAAGATTAGAACCTCTCCCCCCGAGGAGAGGAAGACCACTCCTATGAATGCTATCCAAGTCCAAATTAATGAAAACATTAGGATGTTGGGAAAACTAAAAGAGAGATGGGCTACAGAAAAGGAGGAAGAAGAGAGAATTAAGAGACTTCCTACCTACCACACAGTAGCCACTATCCAAGTAGTTGAGGATGTCCAAACTGCTAGCAGCCATCACACCCCTAGTCCAACTGGACCTATCAATGGTGATGCTACCACCTCAACCTTAGAAGAGGAAACCTCTATGAACATAGAGGCTTTCAAACAAGTGAGCTTAAATGATATCACTACTTCCTTGGTAGATAGTAGTGACTTATACTTTGACAACTGCACTTTACCAGAAGTTATTGGTTTCCTACACAAGATGTCTAGAGACCCCCACACTAGCACACTCAATCTTGCCTTCACAGAGCATATCACCAATGCTCTAATCAAAGTTAGGGAGGAGAAGCTTAGACTAGAAGCCTCCATACCTAGGAAGCTAGAAGATGGTTGGGATCCTATGATAAAAATTAAATTGAATAACTTCTCTTGTGATGCTCTTTGTGATGTTGGAGCAAGTACCTCCGTTATGCCCAAAAGAATGTATGATATGCTTGAATTGAAACCTTTTGATCCTTGTTCTTTTGGTGTTCGTCTTGTTGATTCTTTCGTAAAGAAACCATTGGGGAAGATCGACGATGTTCTTATCATTGTCAATGACAATTATGTTCCCGTTGATTTCACTATTATGGACATTGAGTGTGAGCCCTCTTGTTCAATTATTTTGGGACGTCCTTTTCTTCGCACAGTTGGTGCTATCATTGACATGAAAGAGGGAACTATCAAATTCCAATTCCCTCTCAAGAAAGGGATGGAACATTTACCTAGGAAAAAGATTAAGTTACCTTTTGAGTCTGTCACACGGGCTAGTTATTCTCTTGAAAATACTAGATCTTCTGCTTTAAGCCTAGCTAATGGCTCTAAAGAAGCGCTTTCGGGAGGCAGCCCGCAACGAATTTAGGTTTTTCTTTTTGCTTTTTTTCTGTTCTTCGTGGTCTTGATGATTTTTACTACTGTAGCAACATCATTGTATCTTTACTTTTCAAGCTTTTTGCCAAGTTTAGCCTCAGATTGCAAGAAAGGTAAAAAGTTGGTGCTTGCTGTCCAGAAACAGATTCTGTCTGCTTGACGGAAAAATTCTCAATAAATCACCAGATCATCTTTTTGATCTGAATTTTTTTGACAGCATGCTCCATACAATTAAATTTCAGGCGTCTGTTCAAAGTTTTTCGATTTGAGTTGCAGAAGTACCTCGAAAAAATTCTCCTTTCTCTGCTGCTCTGTTTTTCTCAGATTCTGCCCCGGTTTTTCTTTTCGCAGTTTTGCAATCCTTAAGCTTGCTTTTTCTTTGAATTTTTTTTGGGAAGGCAAGATAAACAGTAGCTCTTCCTGGAAATATTTATTTTCAGTAGAGGAAAATTATTTTATTAGGGTACTAACCTCTCTAATCAGCCTACAATGAGTTATGTATGAAGGGAGTTTTCAAGTGCGCGATGGAAGGTGGTGAAAGAAGATTCAGGAGTGTCAAACGCTCAAGCTTGGGGATGCCCATGTGCACCCCCAATAAATATTCAAGAAGACTCAAGCGTCTAAGATTGGGGATGCCCCCGATGCATCCCCTTCTTCATCAACAATCATCAGTTTGTCCCTCGTTGCACTATATTTTTATCACTTCATGCGTTATGTGCTTTGCTTGGAGCGTCTCGCTCTTTACTTTTCTAGGTTTGTTTTGATTTATTTGCTGTAGTAACAAGTTAGACCCCAACTTACTCTTTTGTGTGGGAGAGATTCACGCTCCGCTTGAACTAGAACTCCTCATAGGATTTGCATGCCTATTCTTTTAGCTGTGAGATGTTCTTTTTCTTTTCTTAGTTGTTGTTATGTTTAGTTGTAGTGCTTTAGTTTTTCTAGAACTTTTCTTTTGTCTTAGGTTGAACGTTCTATCGGTTGCATGTTTTATCTTGTTAGAGAGTTTGCCTGTTGCACTGAGTTCTGTGTCTTGACTGAAAGTAGGTAGTTAAAGTTGCTATTCTCTTTGTAGTAGTAACTTGCAATGGTTTTGAGGTATTGACTAGAGTAATGTTTGAACTTATGGTGTCAAGAGCTCTTTCCTATTAGTGATAGATGTCGTATTTTGGGCAATCCGTGTGTTTTTCGAAAACAAAAAAACCCTTGTTGAGAACTCTAGCTACTAGATGGATCACTAACCTCTGGAGGGTTCGAATATTAGAGTACACTCACGTACCATGATTCGAGGATGCGCAAGGATAACCAAACCCCCATACACTCCTCCTCGGGGTACCTGTCTCTTTGTGAACCTCTTGATTAGATTGAGAGTTACCGATAATAAGTCCATGAGTTATTCGGACTAATGTGAGTATTCGAAAGTTGACACTTCCACCCACCTATACTTTTTCTAGCCTCTTCGGTACGGTGCATTGCCCTTTCTCACCTCGAGAGTTGGCGCATACTTCGCCGGTGCATCCAAACCCTTGGCATGATACGCTCTGTCATCATAAGCCTCCTTATATCTTTTCTCGAAACAGCCACCATACCTACCTACAAGGCATTTCCATAGCCTTTCCGAGATACATTGCCATGCAACATCCACCTTCTCATGACTTGATCTTCATGTCATACATGCTACTTGCTTGATCGATGAGTCGCATTCTAGTTGGGCCTTTCCCTAATCATTGCTACATGACGCGCTAGTATCATTCCATATCCTGCTACCCTGGCAGAGGCATACATTTGCATCATGATACTTACATTTTCTTTATGTGAGTACCTTTGTAAAATGTGAAAGATCTCCTATATTCTTGTAAAATATAGAGTATTGCCCCTAAAGTGAGGAAAAGATCCCAAGGAGGACAAAATCAAAAGATCCCAAAGAGGACAAATGAGAGTTAAATAGAAAGAGCCATTGAGGCCACCAAAAAGAAAAAAATAAAAAGAGCGAAGGGGGCATACTACTATTCCTTTTGAGAGATCCACACTAGTACTTCATCTTCTATCCCTTGTACTCCATAGAGATCATCATCATGCATATAGCTATGTGGGGACCCTTCACACTATAGAACTTTGCTTGTATATTCCAATGATGAGCCTCCTCAAACGAGCTCTAGGTCTTCTTGAGCAAGCAAGTTAGATGCACCCCCACTAGTTCCCTTGGATAGATTTTAGCTCACTTGTGCATCCGTTGTATGGCAATCCCTACTCCTCACATCATATCTATCATATGGCCTTCTCTCGCCTATGATTGTCCTCATTGATGTGAGCCTTTCACACCTTTTTGTCTTCCTCCTCCACCTTCTTTCTGTTTCGCCTTTTAGGTGTCAACTTTCTTGCTCACGCTCATCCATTGCATGAGTGCTCAAAATATCGAAAAGGAGTGGATCAGTTTGACTTGTAACTGGCTAGTGGTCTGGGGGCGAGTCCAGATAAGAATCCAAAGGAGACCAAGTGTGAAACTTTAGTAGATAGTTGTTCTCAACAACCTTTTTTCTCTTTCTTCCCAGTCCCTTGCTTGCACGCAAACACCATTTGGAGACATTCGAGTCACGGACAGCGAGAGCACTTGCACCCTTTGTTCTTTTGTTGCTTGTGTCAATGCTAATATAGACTCTTGCCTGTTAAGACTTGAATTGAATTCCATGCTTTGATTGCTTTACTTAAAAGTCCTTATTTGGTTGTGTGGCATGTCACCACAGAAATTATGCTTGTTATCATTTACCTACTCGAGGACGAGCAAGAATTAAGCTTGGGGATGTTGATACGTCTCAAATGTATCTATAATTTCTGCTTGCTCCATGCATGTTTTGTGTGACTTTTCCATGTTTTGCTTGAACTTTCATACACTTTTGAACCTATTTGGACTAACCTATTAACTCAGTGCACCTAGTTGCCAGTTTCTGTTTTCTGCTGTTTTTGTATTTCAGGTTTTCCGGCCATTAAAAGTGCTCCAAAAATTCCGGGAAAAATATATAAAAAATCAGCGCAACAGAAGCTTCCGGAATCACCAAGAGAGGGAAGGGGGGCCACAACGATGCAGCCAGGAGGGCAAGTGGCGCGGCCCCACCCTGGGCCGCGCCAGGGACCCTCCTGACTGCCCTGTGGGTCCCCTCGATGCCCCCCTTCGCCTATATTTACCCATCGGGGTGGAAACCCGTAATATCGATCTCTTTCTCGCGAACTCCCCTCTTTACCTCCGCCGCCGTTTCAAGATCGGGGCTGCCTGGAGAAGCTGCCCTGGCACCCTGCCGGAAGGAGGAACCCCCTCCGGGAGACCATCCATAGCCATGGACGCCTCCCGGATGTGCCGTGAGTAGTCCCCCTTGGACCATGGGTCCGTGACCAGTAGCTATGTGATGAATCTCTTCCCTTTTTGTGCTTCCACTTTCGAGTCCTCGTGAGCTGCCTCACATGATCGAGGCATCTATGTAATTTCTGCTGTTGCTATGCTGAGTTTGTTGGGATCTGATGGATTATGAGACTATGTTCAGATTGTGATGAGTAATATATTTGGTTCTTCTCTTTTATATTTTGTTCTTGAGTAAATTCTTGCATGTTCTCCGTTGCGGTATTTGCTTTGGCCAAGTATTTTATTTGCAACTCCAAGAGAGAGCGTTATGCTCGATTGTGGGTTCAGCCCCTTGATGTCTAGCTTGAGTGACAGAAACATGAGACTAGGGGATGTGCTGTTGCCTCCAGGGATAAAACAACGGTTCTTGTACCTGCGGGTGAAAGGATTGTTTACTTTACGCAAAGTTCTTTTAATGCAGTTGTCTGTTGCTTTGAGTTTACACTTTGGGTGGGATTCGCAACTTAATACCAGCGAGATGTTCTGGATAGATATCTCAATGTGGATGATTCGTAGTAGATGCAGATGGATTTGGGTCTACTTACCTGTCGGGACCCGGGGTTAGCGTATGTAATTCCAGTGACGATGCAATCACATGGAGAGCCGAGAACCGTACCCACTTGTCTAAGCAGACAAGGCCAAGCACAGAACATTCTCGGTAAGCATCGAACGTGATGGGCATCCCATTCAGGCCGGATGATCATCTGAGATGGGTCCTCATCGTCCGCTCACAAGTCTAGATGCTTATGGGTGGTGAATCCCATACTCATAGACAAGTCGCCTCAACCATGTTATCGATTGAATCCTAACTCTTACATATACTTACTCCAGCCCGATCACTTAGTCGGGGTCTAGGGCGGGCTCGATCATACAACAAAGTGTGCACGTGATAGAGTCACGAGTAATCGCATCGCGATGCCCCAAGCTGCGCACATCTAAGGGCCACTTGGTGTATAAAAGACCGCCAGCCAGATCACAACTAAGGTCTCGAAAACCCATAATAAGACATGCATGTTATAAACATACACGCAGCACACATGCCTAGTATGAACAGCAGGTATCATCACATAACTCTACAAAGTACTCTTTATAGATATACACATAGAGCATGCAAATATCACATGTCTGTGATCAACATTACATCATACAACGGAAGCAAATTAGGTCTGAGTACAGACAAGTTTAACAAATGGCTTAGAGAAGCCTTGTAAAACAAACATGCCCTTCCACGAGGGACCAGACTGCTGTCTGGGACTATACTACCAAGGTCAACGTCGAGCTTCACGAAGGTGACTCCATCGGGGTCCGGGTTCTCATCTAAAACATAGAATAAGCAAACGTGAGTACAAAGTCGTACTCAACAAGACTTACATCAGAACTATACTACTCATGCTCAAGTATCAAGGTAAAGGAGGTGGGGTTCAACATGCAGAAATGCCATCTTTGACTTGGCTAATCCTGTACTACGAGTACCAGACTTGAGGTAAGGAGCGTACACGAGTCCACTACATCTCCAACCAATACACCACTATGGTTACTTCCTCGACTTCCCCACGAAGAAGCACAACATAGCACTCACGCTTATCTTGCGAGTTTTATAAGTATCCATTCAAGTTGTCTATGATCAAGTAGAGGTTTCCAAGTAGTCCATAACCGCGGACACGGCTATTCGAATAGTTCATTAACCCTGCAGGGGTGTACATCTTCACACGCGTGTCATCACTTATCGTCTCGTTCTTGTCATCCTTCAAGCGGATGTCGGACGTGGATGAAACCAAGGCACTACCCTCACATCACCTTCTCTAATCCAGGAGTCGACTACCTGAGTTTGTCACCGCTCGAGAGTCCGGCCGGTTCCACGAAACGGACTCAGATAATGTAAGGGACCGAGACGCCACCTTTGACAGATGGTTTCACTGCCTCACAGGTCCACCCACATATATATACATAAATCAAATGGAAATCCCGAATCTAGTGTGACTCCTGGACTGGATCGGGTACGTAAAGAGGCCAAACGGAGCTCCCATAAAACCCTACATGTGGTCATACTCTTTGTCTGGGATCACAAAATAGGAACTCGGGGCCTAGGGCAGTGTTCAACGAGACAACCCACTGTGTACTCCTACACAGCCTCTCATCGTTCACCTTTGTTTAGGGTGGATTCACCAACACGTTTACATCAGCACCACTGTGTTCATTCCATCCCGACTCACAATCATAACATCCTCATTGTATCACTAAGAAGCAAAAGAAGTAACAGTTGCAGGGGCTACATGCTCATCATTCAACTCCTAAATCTGCTAGGATTGTGGTTTGCTTAATACGGTGGCAAAATGATAGGTCATGCATCGGAATGGGTTCAACTATGCGAAAGAACGTGTCTCGGTGATCTCCTAAACATGCATAAGCGAGACTGAGAGGGAAGTAGGATTTTATAGACATGATCAATGGGGTTTGCTTGCCTTGCTGACGAGGTTCGATATCGGGGTCTTCAACGAAGGGGGTGGCCTACGGTTCCGGTTGCACGTCTATCGAGCAAACAATCAAACAAAGTATAAATTTATTTGCAATGCTCAAACACATGATCAATATTGAAATGGTAATGTTCTTGGTCACAATGTGGGTACAATTCCATTTAAAAGAAGTCAAATGCAAAGTCATTTGCAAATGTGCTTCAAATTTGAATTTGAAATAAAGCCATATGGATGTTTTGCACTGTTCACCCATTTTAAAATGGTCAAACATGAAAACAGATTGCATATTCTTAATCCTTGTATTTTTCTGATAATTTTTCATATATTATAAGTTTAATTTGGAGTTAATATGAATTTTCTATGAATTTCCAAAGTTTAAATGATTTTCTGGAATTTTATGGATTATTTTAATTCTCTGGAATTTCTTTATTGCATCAGCAGTGACGTGTGGATGATGTCACAGGGGATCTAGCCAGTGGGCCAGCCCTGTCAGTGGGAGAGGGCTAATCCCTCTCCGTTTATACTAAACAGAGGGGTTAAGGGGCCCAGGGGGCCCACCTGTCTGTGACTGTTAGGGTTAATTAGCGGGTGCGGTTAGGGTTAACTAAACGGGGCTGGCCGGAGTGTCGTCGCCGGCGACTGGAGACTCGCCGGAGTGGTGCTGGACGGTGCTCCAGTGCCTCAAATCGAACGGGAAGACCACCAGAGGGATCCCCTTGCTCACGTGCTTCGCCTGGGACAAGCTGGGAGTCTCGGAGACGGCTACTTCGACGTCGGCGACAAGAGCAGCGGCTGCCAGAGCTCTGGTGCGACGGCCTCGGTGCTCCAGGCCACGGGATGCGTCGAGGGGAGAGGGGAAATGAGCGCGAGCTCACCCTGAGTGTGAAGGGGTCGTCGAGGAGGGCGGAGGAGGGCTGACGGAGTAGAATCGCTCGCCGGCGTCCACTGTGCCCGGCGGTGGCTCGATGAAGAGGACGTCTCCGCTGGGGCCTCCGGGCTCGATTCACTCCACGGGAAGATGAAGACGACGGCGGTCGACTTGTTGGACACTGCGGTGGCGCTTCTCGACGCCGATGGCCACGCGGGCGCACTCCGGCGAGGGCTCGGGTTTGCACAGAAACGAGAGAGAGAGGGCGTGGGGAGAGAGCCAGAGGAGGGGGAAGACTGCGGGGGTGCACGGGGTCTCCACGGCGAGGGTTCAAGGGCGGAGGGGAGGCTGCCACGGCAAAGCAGGACGTGGCGCGGCGGCTGTATGCTCTCCAGCGAGCAGCATCGGGGGAGGGGGAGGAAGAAGACAAGAAAAAGGGCTGCTGGGCTGGGCCAGGCCAGTGGAGAGGTGGGCCTCGCCTGTGGGCGCAATGTAAGCCTCTCCTTTCCTTTTACTTTTGAATTTCTTTTCTGTTAATTTGTTCTGCCCCAAATAAAAAAAGTAGAGCATTTTTAAAAATCATGAAAACTTTTATGTGGGCTTATAACATATATAGCTAGCCACTCATAAGTTTTGGTGACTTTTGAAATTCAAACAATTTGAATTTAAATTCAAATTGGAGTTTAATTTAATTTCCAATGCACCTTTTGAATTTTTGAATATTCCATGGGCATGGGAAAATCCCCAAACCACTTTTGAAATGATCAGCATCATTTATAGGAATTTTCCAAGCATTCAAATGATTTTTGGAAAAAGATTTTGATCTTGCCATTTATTTAAATTCTCAGGGCTTTTTGCTTCCCCATTTTTGAATTTCTTTTGAATTTTGCATGATGCAAAAGGATCAAACAAACCCTAGCACTTACCCTAGTTGGGGTTCTGACAACTCGCCCCCACTCAAAAGAATCTCGTCCCGAGATTCAGAAGTCGTCGGGAGGAAGGTGGGGTACTCGGCACGGAGGCGGTCTTCTCTTTCCCATGTTGCTTCTTTCTCGGAGTGATGCGACCATTGCACTTTGAGGAACTTGATCGTCTGACGATGCGTGACACGCTTTGCGGAATCAAGAATACGAACAGGGTACTCTCGATAAGAAAGGTCATCTTGGAGATCAAGCGTTTCATGGTCGACTTCGCGGATGGGGTCCTTGAAGCAATGCCTGAGTTGTGACACATGGAATACATCATGTACTCGGGAAAAGTGAGGGGGTAGTTCAAGTTGGTAGGCAACTTCTCCACGTTTAGCAAGAATGCGGAAAGGTCCGATGTAACGTGGGGCCAACTTGCCTTTGATACCGAATCTTTGGGTTCCCTTCAGAGGAGTAACCCGAAGGTAAGCCTTCTCATCAAGATTGTAGCTCTCCTCTCTATGATGACGATCATAGTAGCTCTTTTGACGAGACTGAGCGGCTTTCAAACGATCACGAACAATGCGAACTTGCTCTTCTGCTTCCTTGATCATATCCGGTCCAAAGAGTTGTCTTTCACCGGTTTCTGACCAGTTTAGGGGTGTTCGACATCGTCGTCCATAGAGAAATTCAAAGGGAGCCATGTCTAGACTAGATTGATAGCTATTGTTATAAGCAAATTCGGCGAATGGAAGAGATTTCTCCCAATTCTTTCCGAAAGAGATAACACAAGATCTGAGCATGTCTTCCAAGATTTGATTAACCCTTTCAAATTGACCGCTAGATTGAGGGTGGAAAGCTGTACTAAAGGATAGATGAGTTCCCATAGCATTTTGAAAACTTTCCCAAAATCTAGAGGTGAAAAGGCTACCACGATCAGAATTGATCACCAAAGGAACACCGTGAAGAGACACTATTCTAGAGACATACAAGTCCGCCAACTGACTAGCAGTTATAGACTCGCGAACTGGAAGGAAGTGAGCAACTTTTGAAAGTCGATCAATGACAATGAAGATGGCATCATTTCCTTTCTGGGTTTTTGGAAAGCCGGTGATGAAGTCCATACCGACCTTGTCCCATTTCCACTCGGGAATAGACAATGGTTGAAGAGTACCAGCAGGTCTTTGGTGTTCTGCCTTAATGCGACGACAAACATCACATTCGGCAACAAATTGTGCAATGTCTCTCTTTATCCGGGTCCACCAAAATCTCTGGCGTAGATCTCGGTACATTTTTGTGCTACCGGGATGAATTGAGAGGGGAGTGTCATGAGCTTCCTTAAGGATCAGCTGTTTTAGGTCTTCATTCTCAGGAACTACTAAACGATTTTCAAAGAGTATCGTTCCTTGATCATTTGCAGAGAAACATTTAGCAACTCCGCTAACAATGTTCTGCTTGATCTCTTGAATACTACTATCTTGTTTCTGGGCGGCTATGATTTGATCCTCAAGGGTTGGTTTCGCCACCAAGGTAGAAAGAAATCCATGAGGAACTATCTCAAGATTGAGTTTGCAAAACTCCTCATGAAGAAGTGGTTGATACTGTTGTAACATGAGGTTGTTACAATATGACTTACGACTTAGTGCATCAGCCATGACATTGGCTTTTCCTGGGGTGTAAGAAATTCCTAAGTCATAATCTTTTATCAACTCTATCCAGCGTCTTTTTCTGAGGTTAAGATCTGGCTAGGTGAATATGTATTTGAGGCTTTGGTGATCAGAATAGATCTCACAACGATTACCAAGGAGGTAATGTCGCCAAGTCTTCAGGGCATGAACTATGGCAGCGAGTTCAAGATCATGGGTTGGATAGTTCTCTTCATGTGGCCGCAACTGGCGTGAAGCATAAGCTACCACATGTCTATCTTGCATAAGTATGCATCCTAACCCTTGCCGTGAAGCATCACAATAGATCTCGAAATCCCTTTTGGTGTCTGGAGGCGCAAGTACGGGTGCAGAAGTCAATCTTCTTTTCAGCTCTTGAAAGCTTTCCTCGCACTTGGGGGTCCATTGGAATTTCTTATCTTTCTTGAGGAGTTCAGTAACAGGCTTTGAACCTTTGGAAAAGTTCTCGACGAAGCGGCGGCAATAGCTGGCTAGGCCAAGAAAACTCCTAACTTTCTTAACCGATTCAGGTGGAGTCCAGTCAAGGACGGCCTGAACTCTCTCGGGATTGACTGCAACACCTTTCCCAGAAATCACGTGGCCTAAGTAGGTCACTTCTGGTAGCCAAAATTCACACTTGGAGAACTTGGCATAAAGGCGATGCTCTCTAAGTTTCATCAATACCAACCTAAGATGTTCTACGTGCTCTTCTTCGTTCTTCGAGTAGATGAGAATGTCATCAAGATAAACCACAACAAATTTATCTAAGTACTCCATGAAGATCGAATTCATCAAGCGCGAGAATGTGGCGGGGGCATTGGTTAAACCGAAGGACATGACGGTATACTCGTAAAGACCATAACGAGTAGTGAAAGCCGTTTTTGGAATGTCCTTGTTTCGGATTTTGATTTGATGATAACCTAATCTCAAATCCATTTTGGAGAAGACAGAGGATCCAGCAAGTTGATCATAAAGATCATTGATCCTGGGTAGTGGGTACTTGTTCTTTATCGTCGCTAGATTTAGCGGGCGATAGTCTACGCACATCCTTTCTGTTCCATCTTTCTTCGTTACGAACAGAACGCGGCAACCCCATGGCGATGAGCTAGGGCGGATGAAGCCTTTTGCCAACGAAGCATCAAGTTGGGTTTTTAGCTCAGCTAACTCATGTGGGGCCATTCTATATGGGCGTCTGGAAATTGGGGTTGTGCCTGGTATAAGATCCACTATGAATTCTACACACCTGTCGGGTGGCATTCCTGGCAGCTCTTCAGGAAAGACATCCGGGAAGTCACGAACCACCGGAACATCTTCAAGGTCTGGAAGTGGAAGCACATTCAAAGTATGCATCTGGATTTTAGAGCTGGGTGATGTGTAGTCTATGATCTGGCCTGAAGGATGGGTGAGTTTGACTGATTTGGCTTTACAATCAAGGAAAGCATTCTGCCTTGATAACCAATCCATTCCTAGGATGACATCAATGTCCGAAGACTTGAGGGCTATAAGTGAAGCAAGGAATACTAAACCCTCAATTACAGTTTGATTACCATGGCTTACTCTATTAGTTTGCCACTTTGAACCAGGAGTTTGAATGATCATTGGAGAAAACATTTCTTCAAAAGGGAATTCATGACGAAGTGCATAACTCTCCGGCATGAATGAATGAGAAGCTCCTGGTCGAAAAGAACGGAGGCGGGGATATGATTGACTGGGAGTGTGCCAAGGATGACGTCAAACGCATCAGTGGTTTCCTCAACTGAGATTTGGTTCACACAACCACTACTAGTGGATGAAGGCTTTGCTAGAAAGGCTTTGGTGGTTGGTTTTTTTGGAGGCTTAGGTCGAGAATGACGTGGTGCCACCAAGACCTGAGGGCATTGACGATAGTAATGGCCTGGAAGACCACACTTAAAGCATACCCTGTCTGAAATGTTAGGAGTGGGATTACTTGGCTGCACACCTTCATTCCGGGGTGGAATAATGTGTTGGGGTGGATGGCATATATTGGAGGTTGGTCTCTGCAGAAAGTTTTGAGGTATAGCTCTGGTTGGAATCCAAATTCGGCGTTTCTGAGGGGCTGAACTTGAAGAAGGAGCAAGCTCAAGAGCATGCTTGCGGGACTCTTCGAACACTTCATTGCCATGCTCAGATCTGAAGGATCTGTTGACTAAATCCTCAAAGGTGGCAAATTCGATGAGGTTGAGATCATGACGAAGGATGGGGCTAAGTCCCTTACGGAACCTTGCCTGCTTTCTAGCATCGGTGGTGATCTCATCTTGGGCATAACGAGCAAGACGGTTGAACTCTCTCACATACTCGTGAATGGACATCTCTCCTTGAGTCAGATTGCAGAACTCTTCCTTCTTGCGCTCCATCAACTCATCTAGAAGGTGGTACCCTCGAAAGGCATCACGGAGCTCCTGCCAAGTCACTAGGTGACCATCTGGCTGCATAGCAACATAGTTCTCCCACCATTCAGCAGCAGCACCTTCCAAAAAGTATGCCACGAATATAACTCGGTCATCGGGAGCAACATGTGCAGTGTCAAGCTTACGCTCGATGGAACGGAGCCAATCATCAGCTTTAAGGGGCTCAGAAGAACATCGGAATACCGGTGGCTTGAGGAGGATGAAGTCCTGAATGCTCACAACCACATTGCGATGACGTGAGGTATTCTGCTCGATGAGCTCCAGAAGGCGTGTTTGATCGCGTTGATTCTTCTCAGCTTCCATCATGATTTCCGCTGCAGAAGGCGGTGGTAGAGGTTCATCATCATTTCGATTCCGAACACGGTCTCGATTCCGACGAACAGCACTGCGAGTTCCACCTGACATCCTGTGTGATAAAGATCAACAATCAGAACAGGTTGTACAATGGAATCAAAGACAAGAAGGACATGAAGAAGACGGAAAAGATTATAATGCGAAGGCAAAGATTCACAGAAACTCGGAAAAAATCCGGCAGCATAACGGCTACACCAGGATGGAAAATGAAACAACCTCGAAGAAATTGGACAGAACTTCTTCAAGGAACTCAACAGAACGATGAGTCTGGACGACCACAACTGTCCTACGGCTACAAGGAAGCACTCAGCGAGATGTTCTAGTAAGACATAGATGAGCCTAGTCCTATCATCCCGTAGAAAAGGTAAGGGTGACTCAGAACTCAGATCGATGAGGGTAAGGAGAAAAAAGAAGTCTTACGTTGTTCCCTTATACCCAGAGTAACTATATAACTATAGAATGCTAGACTCGACTTCGACCAAGGGTTTGATAAGCCTACAGACAGTCCTGCTCTGATACCAAGTCTGTCGGGACCCGGGGTTAGCGTATGTAATTCCAGTCACGATGCAATCACATGGAGAGCCCAGAACCGTACCCACTTGTCTAGGGAGACAAGGCCAACCACAGAACATTCTCGGTAAGCATCGAACGTGAGGGGCATCCCATTCAGGCCGGATGATCATCTGAGATGGGTCCTCATCGTTCGCTCACAAGTCTAGATGCTTATGGGTGGTGAATCCCATACTCATAGACAAGTCGCCTCAACCATGTTATCGATTGAATCCTAACTCTTACATATACTTACTCCAGCCCGATCACTTAGTCGGGGTCTAGGGCGGGCTCGATCATACAACAAAGTGTGCACGTGATAGAGTCACGAGTAATCGCATCGCGATGCCCCAAGCTGCGCACATCTAAGGGCCACTTGGTGTATAAAAGACCGCCAGCCAGATCACAACTAAGGTCTCGAAAACCCATACTAAGACATGCATGTTATAAACATACACGCAGCACACATGCCTAGTATGAACAGCAGGTATCATCACATAACTCTACAAAGTACTCTTTATAGATATACACATAGAGCATGCAAAGATCACATGTCTGTGATCAACATTACATCATACAACGGAAGCAAATTAGGTCTGAGTACAGACAAGTTTAACAAATGGCTTAGAGAAGCCTTATACAACAAACATGCCCTTCCACGAGGGACCAAACTGCTGTCTGGGACTATACTACCAAGGTCAACGTCGAGCTTCACGAAGGTGACTCCATCGGGGTCCGGGTTCTCATCTAAAACATAGAATAAGCAAACGTGAGTACAAAGTCGTACTCAGCAAGACTTACATCAGAACTATACTACTCATGCTCAAGTATCAAGGTAAAGGAGGTGGGGTTCAACATGCAGAAATGCCAGCTTTGACTTGGCTAATCCTGTACTACGAGTACCAGACTTGAGGTAAGGAGCGTACACGAGTCCACTACATATCCAACCAATACACCACTATGGTTACTTCCTCGACTTCCCCACGAAGAAGCACACCATAGCACTCACGCTTATCTTTCGAGTTTTATAAGTATCCATTCAAGTTGTCTATGATCAAGTAGAGGTTTCCAAGTAGTCCATAACCGCGGACACGGCTATTCGAATAGTTCATTAACCCTGCAGGGGTGTACATCTTCACACGCGTGTCATCACTTATCGTCTCGTTCTTGTCATCCTTCAAGCGGATGTCGGACGTGGATGAAACCAAGGCACTACCCTCACATCACCTTCTCTAATCCAGGAGTCGACTACCTGAGTTTGTCACCGCTCGAGAGTCCGGCCGGTTCCACGAAACGGACTCAGATAATGGAAGGGACCGAGACGCCACCTTTGACAGATGGTTTCACTGCCTCACAGGTCCACCCACATATCTATACATAAATCAAATGGAAATCCCGAATCTAGTGTGACTCCTGGACTGGATCGGGTACGTAAAGAGGCCAAACGGGGCTCCCATAAAACCCTACATGTGGTCATACTCTTTGTCTTGGATCACAAAATAGGAACTCGGGGCCTAGGGCAGTGTTCAACGAGACAACCCACTGTGTACTCCTACACAGCCTCTCATCGTTCACCTTTGTTTAGGGTGGATTCACCAACACATTTACATCAGCACCACTATGTTCATTCCATCCCGACTCACAATCATAACATCCTCATTGTATCACTAAGAAGCAAAAGCAGTAACAGTTGCAGGGGCTACATGCTCATCATTCAACTCCTAAATCTGCTAGGATTGTGGTTTGCTTAATACGGTGGAAAAATGATAGGTCATGCATCGGAATGGGTTCAACTATGCGAAAGAACGTGTCTCGGTGATCTCCTAAACATGCATAAGCGAGACTGAGAGGGAATTAGGATTTTATAGACATGATCAATGGGGATTGCTTGCCTTGCTGACGAGGTTCGATATCGGGGTCTTCAACGAAGGGGGGTGGCCTCCGGTTCCGGTTGCACGTCTATTGAGCAAAGAATCAAACAAAGTATAAATTTATTTGCAATGCTCAAACACATGATCAATATTTAAATGGTGATGTTCTTGGTCACAATGTGGGTACAATTCCATTTAAAAGAAGTCAAATGCAAAGTCATTTGCAAATGTGCTTCAAATTTGAATTTGAAATAAAGCCATATGGATGTTTTGCACTGTTCACCCATTTTAAAATGGTCAAACATGAAAACAGATTGCATATTCTTAATCCTTGTATTTTTTTGATAATTTTTCATATATTATAAGTTTAATTTGGAGTTAATATGAATTTTCTATGAATTTCCAAAGTTTAAATGATTTTCTGGAATTTTCTGGATTATTTTAATTCTCTGGAATTTCTTTATTGCATCAGCAGTGACGTGTGGGTGATGTCACAGTGGATCTGGCCAGTGGGCCAGCCCTGTCAGTGGGAGAGGGCTAATCCCTCTCTGTTTAAACTAAACAGAGGGGTTAAGGGGGCCAGGGGCCCCACCTGTCTGTGACTGTTAGGGTTAATTAGCGGGTGGGGTTAGGGTTAACTAAACGGGGCTGGCCGGAGTGTCGTCGCCGGCAACTGGAGACTCGCCGGAGTGGTGCTGGACGGCGCTCCAGTGCCTCAAATCGAACGGGAAGACCACCAGAGGGATCCCCTTGCTCGCGTGCTTCGCTTGGGACAAGCTGGGAGTCTCGGAGACGGCTACTTCGACGTCGGCGACAAGAGCAGCGGCTGCCGGAGCTCTGGTGCGACGGCCTCGGTGCTCCAGGCCACGGGATGCGTCGAGGGGAGAGGGGAAATGAGCGCGAGCTCACCCTGAGTGTGAAGGGGTCGTCGAGGAGGGCGGAGGAGGGCTGACGGAGTAGAATCGCTCGCCGGCGTCCACTGTGCCCGGCGGTGGCTCGATGAAGAGGACGTCTCCGCTGGGGCCTCCGGGCTCGATTCACTCCACGGGAAGATGAAGACGACGGCGGCCGACTTGTTGGACACTGCGGTGGCGCTTCTCGACACCGATGGCCACGCGGGTGCACGGGGCGCACTCCGGCGAGGGCTCGGGTTCGCGCAGAAACGAGAGAGAGAGGGCGTGGGGAGAGAGCCAGAGGAGGGGGAAGACTGCGGGGGTGCACGGGGTCTCCACGGCGAGGGTTCAAGGGCGGAGAGGAGGCTGCCACGGCGAAGCAAGACGTGGCGCGGCGGCTGCATGCTCTCCAGCGAGCAGCATCGGGGGAGGGGGAGGAAGAAGACAGGCAAAAGGGTTGCTGGGCTGGGCCAGGCCAGTGGAGAGGTGGGCCTCGCCTGTGGGCGCAAGGTAAGCCTCTCCTTTCCTTTTACTTTTGAATTTCTTTTCTGTTAATTTGTTCTGCCCCAAATAAAAAAAGTAGAGCATTTTTAAAAATCATGAAAACTTTTATGTGGGCTTATAACATATATAGCTAGCCACTCATAAGTTTTGGTGACTTTTGAAATTCAAACAATTTGAATTTAAATTCAAATTGGAGTTTAATTTAATTTCCAATGCACCTTTTGAATTTTTGAATATTCCATGGGCATGGGAAAATCCCCAAACCACTTTTGAAATGATCAGCATCATTTATAGGAATTTTCCAAGCATTCAAATGATTTTTGGAAAAAGATTTTTATCTGGCCATTTATTTAAATTCTCAGGGCTTTTTGCTTCCCCATTTTTGAATTTCTTTTGAATTTTGCATGATGCAAAAGGATCAAACAAACCCTAGCACTTACCCTAGTTGGGGTTCTGACATTACCTTGGCATACTGCCCATTGCTTTTGAGCCCTTCCTTTCTTTGCAGCATAGTTAGCATTGTGGTGCCTTCATAATCCGGCCAATTGCCCAACTGTGATTTGTTTACCTCGCTCGCACTTTTATCGTCTTTTGGGAGAGAGACATCACTAGTGAACATCACGGGACCCCGGTCCATCTTCACATTATTGTTCACACCTTCAATTTACTTTCAGCTTTTACTTTTATTTGCACCTTTTATCTATTGCGTTGATCCTTTGTAAACGACAAGGCCGGAGGAATTGACCACTCCTCTGTACTCGTTGGGAGCAAAGTTATTTGTTGCGGTGTGCAGGTCCACGACAACACCCTAGTCAGGAAGAAATTTCTGGCGATGTTTCCACCTACTTGTATCTCCTGAGTCCTACTGGTTCGATAACCTTGGTATCTTCACCGAGGGAAACTTGCTGCTGCACTGCATCTCAAACCTTCCACTTGGGGTAACCAACGAGGGGCGAGAAGCCATCACTTGTACCTGGCTAGTGGTCTGGGGACGATTCAAGATAAGATTCCAAAGAATACCAAGTGTGAAACTTTAGTAGATTGAGTTCTTAACAAATATTTTTTTTTCTCTCGTATTCCCATCTCCCCCTTCTTGCACGCAAACACCATTTGGAGACATTCCAGTCACGGACAGCTAAGAGCTCTTGCACCTAATGTTCTTTCGTTGATTGTTTCAATGCTAATATAGACTCTTGCCTGTTATAACTTGAATTGAATCACATACCTTGATTGCTTTACTTTCAAAGTTCTTATATGGTTGCTAGCATGTCACCACAGAAACTATGCTTGTTATCATTTACCTACTCGAGAGCAGGAATTAAGCTTGGGGATATTGATACGTCCCAAACGTATCTATAATTTCTGCTTGCTCCATGCATGTTTTGTGTGATATTTCTATGATCTAGATACACTTTCCTACACTTTTGATCATATTTGGACTAACTTATTAACTCAGTGCACCATAGTGTCAGTCCTGTTTTCTGCTATTTTTCTATTTCAGGTTTCCCCCATATTAAAAATGCTCCAAAAATTCGGGAAAATCAGATAAACAATCAGCGCAACGGAAGCTTCTGGAATCACCAAAGTGGGGCCAGGGGGCCACCACCAGGGACCCAGGCGGCCACCTGATGACAAGAGAGTTGACTAGTGCAACGCCTCTCCTCGTTGGTTACCCCAAGTGGAAGGTGTGATGTAGGATAACGACAAATTTCCCCTATGTAGATGATAGGGTTTGTCTCCAGTAGGACTTCGGAGATGATAAGTAGGCGGCAAGGAAACAATGGCACCGTTTCAGACAAAAGTTGCTTCCTTGATCTGGACCTGCACACAACACAAAAACATTTTCTTCCCAACGATTATAGAGAAGTTGTCAATCTCTCCGGCCTTGTTAGTCCACAAATGATCAAACGCAAGGGATAATGATAATGATAGCAACTGAAAGTAAAAAAAGAAAATAAATAAATGTGTAAACAATGATGAGAATATGGACCGGAGTACCGTGATGTTCACTAGTGATGTCTCTCTCCCAAAAGACGATAAAACTGCTATGCGAGGTAAACAAATTACAGTTGGGCAATTGACAGGATTATAAACGCACCGCAATGCTAACTATGCTACAAATAAAGGAAGATGCTCAAAAGCATGGGCAATACGCCAAAATAAGTAGACCAAAATCCAACTGCATCTACTACTAATCATCCACCTTGAGATGCCTATCCAGAACACCTCGCTGGTATTAAGTTGCGAGCCCCACCCAAAGTGTAAACCCAAAGCAACAGACAATTGCATTAAAAATCACTTAGCGTAAAGTAAACAGTCCTTGCAACCGCGGTTACAAGCACCGTTGTTTTCCCCTTGTGGCAACAACACATCCCCTAGACTCATGTTTCTGTCACTCAAGCGTGTCATCGGGGGGCATGAACCCACAATCGAGCATAACGTTCCCTGATACGTCTCAAACGTATCGATAATTTCTGCTCGCTCCATGCATGTTTTGTGTGATATTACTATGATCTAGATACACTTTCATACACTTTTGATCATATTTGGACTAAACTAGTAACTCAGTGCACCCCAGTGCCAGATCCTGTTTTCTGCTGTTTTTCTATTTCAGTTTTTTCCCATATAAAAAATGCTCCAAAAATCCGGGAAAAATCAGATAAAAAATCAGCGTGTCGGAAGACTCCAGAAGCCCGAAGGAGGGCCAGGGGAAACCACCAGGCACCCAGGCGGCCACCTTGGCCCCTGGAGGCCCCCTGTATGCCCCCTTCGCCTATTTATTCTCCGTCACAGGGAAAATCCGAAGACAGAACCCTATTTCGCAAATTCTCCTCTGTTCCTCCGCCGTCGCGCTTCCACGATCAGGAGAATCGTTAGACCCTTCCCGGCACACTGCCGGAGGGAGGATCGACCTCCGGGAGCCTCTCCTCCACCATGGACACTTCCCGGATGTGCCGTGAGTAGTCTACCTTGGACCATGGGCCCGTGATTAGTAGCTATGTGATGTTATCCTCCCCTCTTTGTTCTTCATGGTTTAGACCTCGTGAGCTGCCCTACATGATCGAGGAACATATGTAATTCTTTCTGATTTTGCTATGCTGAGTTTGATGGGATCTGATGGATTATGAGATTATGTTCAGATTGTGATAGAGTAATATAATTGGTTCTTATCTTTTGTATTTTTGTTCCGAAGTAATTCTTACATGTTCTCCGTTGATATTTATTGGTTTGGCCAAGTGGTAGGTAGTGACTCCAAGAGGGAACATTATGCTCGATTGTGGGTACATGACCCCTGATGACACGCTTGAGTGAAAGAAACATGAGTCTAGGGGATGTGTTGTGGCCGCAAGGGGGAAAACAATTGTTTTTGTAACCGCGGTTACAAGGATTGTTTACTTTACGCAAAGTTCTTTTTAATGCAGTTGTCTGTTGCTTTGGGCTTACGCTTTGGGTGGGGCTCGCAACTTAATACCAGCGAGATGTTCTGGATAGATATCTCAAGGTGGATGATTAGTAGTAGATACATATGGATTTCGGTTTACTTATTTTGGCGTACTGCACATGCTTTTGAACCTCTTCCTTTCTTTTGTAGCATAGTTAGCATTGCGGTGCATATATAATCCTGTTAATTTCCCTTCTGTAATTTGCTTACCTCGCATAGCAGTCTTATCGTATTTTGGGAGAGAGACATCACTAGTGAACATCATGGGACCCCGGTCCATATTCTCATCACTGTTTACACGCTCATTTACTTTCTTGATTTTTTACTTTCCGTTGCTATCATTATCATTATCCTGTGTTTTTTGATCTATTGTAAACAACAAGACCGGAGAGATTGACAACCTCTCTGAACTTGGATGGGAGCAAAGTTAATTGCGTTGTGTGCAGGTCCGCGTCAGGTGCGCCGTTGACACCTACTTATCATCTCCGTAGTCCTACTGGTCGATTCTCAACCTCGGTATATTCACCGAGGGAAACTTTCTTCTACACTGCATCTTACCTTCCACTTGGGGTAACCAACGAAGGGCGAGAAGAAATCTTCTCTCGCGTATCAAGCGAATTTCTGGCGCCGTTGCCGGGGACTCCGAGTGATAAGATAGGGGAGTTGCTCACTATCTTTTACCTTTACTTTTTAGTCTTGTTAGTTTACCTTTCTGATTTTATCTTCGTGTCTTATATCAAAAATCACAAAAAATATATTAACCTTGCTGTTAGTAGTCCTTCTTGTTTAGATGAACATGTTAGGACTTGGTGCTTTGCGGGAATTGGAAGTTCTCGATTTCGTCAAAGGGATGGAGAAAATATGAAGAAGGCATGGGACAGAATTTCTGAAGCACACAAAAAAATTATGCCTTGGATACCTATAAAAATTGTTCTTAGGAATTTTTACCATGGAATTTTTAAGTGGTGTAAACACTCTCTTGATATTATAGCTGAAGGAGACTTTTTAGAGTGTGATGAAGTTAGAGCTCTTGATATTTTGCATAGTCTATCTAGTTGTTTTGTTTATGACCGTAGTATCGATACTGTTATAGATAGGCTTGCTGTCACAACCCCAAGTTAGGTATGTGCTAGGTTAAGCTTAGGCCTTTGCATCAAGATAAAAAAAATTCAAAAGAACTCAAAATGGGAGAGAGAACAACCCCCAGATGAATTAATTCCAAAGGCCAATTAAAAAGTTTCTCCAAAAATTCCTTTTGCATTTTTGAAAAGTCTTATAAATGAGTGTGATCACATATCAAGTGATGTGGGACCCATCCCATGCTCATAGATTTTTCAAATATTCAAACAGGAGCATGGAATTAAATTTAAACCCCCATTTGAATTAAAGTTCAAACGATTTGATTTTTAAAAAGTACCAAACTTTATAAGTGTCTACTCTATTATAATATAAGGCCATATAAAAAGTTTCAGCATTTTTAAAAATGCCTAGCTATTTATTTTAGCATGGCCAACATATTACAGAAAAGAAGACAGAAAAGAAAAGAACAGAAAACTTACTGGCGCCTAGGCGAGGCCCACCTCTTCTGGCCAAGTCCAGCCCACCTGGACCCCTCCCCTGTCGTCTTCCTCCCCGCGCCTCCAAGCTGCTCGGTGGAATGCCACCGAGACAGCCGGGCACGGCGTCGTCTCCCCAGCCTCCACCTGCCCTCCCCGGCCCTTCTACGTGCCCCTGGAGACGCACCCGAGTGCCACGCCTCCATTCCTCCCCTCCAGAGCCTCTCCCTCTCACTCCTGGGACGAGCCCGACGACGACCCGAGCGCCGCCGTCGCCATGCCGTGAAGAACGCGTGGCCATCGTCACCTCCAGGCCGCACCAAGCTGTCCTTCCTCCTCGCCGCCTTCGTCTTCATCACCGTGCGGAAGATCGCGAGCCAATTCGACCCCGAGCCGCCGGATTCTTCATCGAGTTCTCGCCGGCCGCCGAGAAGACCACCGCCAAATTCGTCGCCATTGTTGCCTCCCCGGCCCCGCCGTCTTCACCAATCACCTCGGGGTGAGCCCCTCTTCGAAACCCCCCAAACCCTGTGTTTAATTTGGGCCCCCTCCGTCGACCGCCATGAGAGACGAGAAGGTCACCGCCATGGATGACCTAGAGCTCGCTCCCATGCTCCAGCGCCTCCTCCTTCTAGCCTACAACGCTCCAGGTGCTCGAAGCAATCCAACGCGCCAATCCCCGGTCAAAACGACGCTCCAGAGTGCGATCCCGATGTCGTCGTGGTTCTGTCGCCGCCAAGCTCGTCGCCGCCGTTGCTCCAGACCCTCCCCCGAGCCCCTGATGCCACCACTCGACGCGGACGACCTCCAGGAGCACGCCTATGCCCGCCGTCCCCCTTCCCGTGGCCCGTAGCCAATTCCGGCGGGCACTTAGCCTTAACCACGTGCTAATCCCCCGTGGAGTCCATGATAAGTGGGTCCTAGACCCCCCTAAACCCCTCTGTTAGTTTAATCTAACAGGGATTAACCCCACTGAGGCTGACAGTAGGGCCCCACTCGTCAGCTGCCCCCTGACGTCAGCACTGCGCCAGGCTGACGCAGTAAAGGATTTAAATCGATTTATATAATTCCAGAAATTACAGAAAATAGCCAAAATTTCAATAAATCATAGAAAATTCATTTTAACTCCAAATTGGACAAATAATATGTCTAAAATTATCAGAAAAATATAAGGAATATGAATATGAAATTTGTTTTCATGTTTGACCATTTTAAAATGGGTGAACAGTAGCAAACATGCATATGGATCCTTTTCAAATTCAAAATTGGAGTGATTTTGCAAATGATTTTGCAACACCATTAATTCCAATGGATTCATCCACACATCAGAGACATTACTTCAAATATACCACATCACTTCATGATCAACATTTTCAAATGAACTTTCATGCATTCAAATGCATTTGAAATTCATCGATAAATCAAATGGAGTTTGAATTTGCATTTCAAATGCAATATACTCCTTTTAAATGGAATGCTCAACACATCAGTACCTTGAACATCACCATTTCAATCTTATTCATGTGATTGTGCATTGTACATTATGTTGATCCTATGATTGTCATGTTGCTGATAGAAGTGGAGCCGGAATCCGAGATCACCCCCTTCGTTGAAGACCCCGTGACTGAACCTCGTCAGCAAGGCAAGCAAACCCCCATTGATCATGTCGATAAAATCCCACTTCCCTCATGTCTCTCTTATGCATTGTATAGGATGATTACCATGCTACGTTTCTACCGCATAGATGAACCCATTCCTTTGCATGACCTATCATTTGTCACAGTAGTAAGCAAACCACAATCCTAGCAAATGTAGGAGTTGATTGATATCATGTGGCCCCTGCAAATGTTACTGCTTATTGCATGCTTAGGGTGATACAATGATGTTACTGTTATGTGAGTCTGGATGGTAGTGATCATGATGATGTTGGTGGAAAAGTGTTGGTAAATCTACCCTAATACAAGGTGACCGATGAGAGGCTGTGTAGGAGTACACGGTTGGTTGTCTCGTTGAACACCGCCCTAAGTCCGAGTTCTTGTGTGCTGATCCAAGATGAAGAGTACAACCACACATTGGGCTCACTGACCCCTCTCATCTTACTAACTCATCCCCTTCGATGTCCAGATGTCGCAGTAGTTCGGATTTCTGTAGGTATTGTGGCCTGGTAGCCAAGTGAGAGAACGGCTCATCCGAGACCGGATTTCGCACCACGCACACATCGTCTGGGTCCACTTCGGTAAACCGTCCGGGTTCATGATAGTGGAAGACAGCCCAGATAGGCGGCTTTCTTGGACTAGATCGGCTATGAGGTAACAGTTGTGGTGGTATCCTCGCTGTCATCTCTTGAACGGTGACACGCAAAAGGCGGTAACTGATGACACGTGTGTGTAGCGGTACACCCCTGCAGGGTTAAAAAAACTATTCGAATAGCCGCGTCCGCGGTTAAGGACTGCTTGGAAAGCTTAGCTTGATTATTAGACAACTTCAACTGGATACTTCTAAAACACACCAAGATAAGCGTGAGTGCTATGGTGTGTTTCTCGTGGGGAAGTCGAGGAAGTAACCATAGTGGTGTAATTGGTTGAAGAGATGTAGTGGACTCGTGTACGCTTCTTACCTCAAGTCTGGTACTCGTAGTTTAGGACTAGCCAAGTCAAAGCTGGCACTTCTGCAAGTGAAACTCCACCTCCCTTTATCTTGATACATGTGCATGAGTAGTATAGCTCCTATGTAAGTCTTGCTAAGTACGACTTTGTACTCACGTTTGCTTATTCTATGTTCTAGATGAACCCACCGACCCCGATGGTGGCTTCTACCCAAAGCTTGAAGAATGAAGACTCAGACCAAGACCAAGCTAGTGTAGTCCCAGTCAGACGACTGATTCCCTCGTGGAGGGCTTGTTTTTAGATAAGGCTTCTCTAAGCCATTTGTTAAACTTGTCTGTACTCAGACCTACTTTGCTTCCGCTTTTCTGTTGTAATGTTGGATCACATGCTTGTGATCCCTGTGTGCACTCTGTAAGAGTTATCAATAAATATGTATACTTTGTAGAGAATTGCAATGATACCTGTTGTTCATACTAGACATGTGTGCTGCGTGTATGTTTATAACATGCATGTCTTAGTATGGGTTTTCGAGACCTTAGTTGTGATCTGGCTGGCGGTCTTTCATACACCAAGTGGCCCTTAGATGTGCGCAGCTTGGGGAACCGCGATGCGATTGTTCGAGACTCTGCCTCGTGCACACTTTGTGGTATGATCGAGCCCGCCCTAGACCCCGACTAAGTGATCGGGCTAGAGTAAGTCTATGTAAGGGTTATAATACAATCGATAGTATGGTTGAGGCGACTTGTCTATGAGTATGGGAGTTCACCACCCATATCATTTAGACTTGTGTGCGTACGATGAGGACCCATTTCAGTTGATCATCCGGCCTGGATGGGATGCCCCTCACGTTCGATGCTTTCCGAGAACGTTCTGTGCTTGGCCTTGTCTGCTCAGACAAGTGGGTACAGTTCTCGGCTCTCCATATGATTGTGTTGTAGCGAGGCTTTCATACGCTAACCCCGGGTCCCGACAGACTTGGTATCAGAGAAGGACTGACTCTAGGATTATCAGCCTTGGCCGAAGTCGAGTCTAGCCTTCTATAGTTATATAGTTACTATGGGTATATAAGGGAACAACGTAAGGCTTCGTTTTTTCTCCTTACCCCTTCGTTCGGAGTTCTGAGTCACCCTCATCTTGTTCTACGGGAAGATAGGACTAGGCTCATCTATTTCTTACTAGAACATCTCGTTGTTTGCTTCCTTGTAGCCGTAGGAAAGTTGTGTCCGGTTTCCTAGCATTGTTGTATTGCTAATTTCTTACATCGTATTATGTATGCTGTCCGAATCATTCAAGGTTTCTTCAAAATCTGATGCATTTGCAAAATTCTTCCCTCCTTTTCGGTTGTCCTTTTATAAGAACTTCTAGGTGGCATGCCCGATAGTTCCATAGAGTTTGATGTATGTTTTCTTCTAGAAACCTATAGTGATTCAATTGCAGCTCTTGCTCCCACTTTGGATGTCTTCTAGCGAGAAGAACCACACTAACTATCGTGTTGGGGTACTTTGCTACTCTGACATATCTGTTGTAGCCCCTAGTAATCCATGGTCCTCCTCTAGGAAAACCATCCAGTAACCCAACTCTTTAAACCTAGCCACCCGACGGATGTGTAGAATTCATAGTGGATCTTGCCCCAGGAATAGCACCAATTTCTAGACGCCCATACAAAATGGCCCCACGTGAGTTAGCTGAGCTTAAAACCCAACTGGAAGCTTTGTTGGAAAAAGGCTTCATCCGCCCTAGCTCATCGCCATGGGGTTGCCCCGTTCTGTTCGTAACAAAGAAAGATGGAACAGAAAGGATGTGCGTAGACTATCGCCCGCTAAATTTAGCAACGATAAAAACAAGTACCCATTGCCCAGGATCAATGATCTTTATGATCAACTTGCAGGATCCTCTGTCTTCTCCAAGATAGATTTGAGATTAGGTTATCATCAAATCAAAATCCAAAACGAGGACATTCCCAAAACGGATTTTACTACTCGTTATGGTCTTTACGAGTACACCGTCATGTCCTTTGGTTTAACCAATGCCCTCGCCACTTTCTCACGCATGATGAATTCGATCTTCATGGAGTACTTAGATAAATTTGTTGTGGTTTATCTTGATGATATTCTCATCTACTCGAAGAACGAAGAAGAACATGCCGAACACCTAAAGCTGGTATTGATGAAACTTAGAGAGCATCGCCTGTATGTTAAATTCTCCAAGTGCGAATTTTGGCTACCAGAAGTGAACTACTTAGGCCACGTGAATTCTGCAAAAGGCATTGCTTTGAATCTCGAGAGAGTTCAGGCCGTCCTTGACTGGACTCCACCTGAATGGGTAAAGCAAGTTAGGATTTTTCTTGGCCTAGCCAGCTATTTCCGCCGCTTCGTCGAGAACTTTTCTAAAGTTAGAAAGCCTCTGACTGAACTCCTCAAGAAAGATAAGAAATTCCTATGGACTTCCAAGTGCGAGGAAAGCTTTCAAGAGCTAAAAAGAAGATTGACTTCTGCACCCGTACTTGCACCTCCAGACACCAAAAAGGATTTCGAGATCTTTTGTGACGCATCACGGCAAGGGTTAGGATGCATACTTCTGCAAGATCGACATGTGGTAGCTTATGCTTCACTCCAGTTGCGGCCACATGAAGAAAAATATCCTACCCATGACCTTGAACTCGCTGCCGTAGTTCATGCCCTAACAACTTGGCGACATTACCTCCGTGGTAATCGTTGTGAGGTCTATTCCGACCACCAAAGCCTCAAATACATATTCACCCAGCCAGATCTTAATCTCAGGCAAAGACGCTGGATTGAGTTGATAAAAGATTACGACGTAGGAATTTCTTACACCCCAGGCAAAGCCAATGTCATGGCTGATGCACTAAGTCGTAAGTCGTATTGTAACAACCTCATGTTACAACAGTATCAACCACTTCTTCATGAGGAATTTTGCAAGCTCAACTTTGAGATTGTTCCTCATGGCTATCTTTCTACCTTGGTGGCGAAACCAACTCTTGAGGATCAAATCATAGTTGCCCAAAGGCGTGCACTAGGTGTTCGTCGGATCAAGGAGAACATTGCTAGCAGAGTTGCTAAATGTTTCTCCACAGATAGCAAGGGAACGGTATTCTTTGGAAATCGTTTGGTAGTACCTAAGAATAGGGAACTAAGGTAACTCATCCTCATGGAAGCCCATGACACACCCCTCTCGATTCATCCCGGTAGCACAAAATTGTACCGAGATCTACGCCAGAGATTTTGGTGGACTAGGATGAAGAGAGACATTGCTCAATTTGTTGCCGAATGTGATGTTTGTCGTCGCATTAAGGCATAACATCAAAGACCTGCTGGTACACTTCAACCTTTGCCTATTCCAGAGTGGAAATGGGGCAAAGTCGGTATGGACTTCATCACCGGCTTTCTGAAAACCCAGAAAGGAAACGATGCCATATTCGTTGTCATAGATAGGCTTTCCAAATTTGCTCACTTCCTTCCAGTTCGCGAGTTTATAACTGCTAGCCAGTTAGCGGACTTGTACGTCTCTAGAATTGTATCCCTTCACGGTGTTCCTTTGGAAATCAATTCTGATCGTGGTAGCCTTTTCACCTCTAGATTTTGGGGAAGCTTTCAGAATGCTATGGGAACTCATCTGTCCTTTAGTACAACTTTCCATCCTCAGTCTAGCGGTCAAGTTGAAAGGGTTAATCAAATCTTGGAAGACATGCTCAGAGCTTGTGTTATCTCATTCGGAAAGAATTGGGAGAAATCTCTTCCATTCGCCGAATTTGCTTATAACAACAGTTTTCAATCTAGTCTTAACATGCGTCCTTTTGAACTCCTATATGGACGACGATGTCGAACACCCCTTAACTGGTCAGAAACCGGTGAAAGACAATTCTTTGGACCGGACATCATCAAAGAAGCAGAAGAGCAAGTTCGCATTGTTCGTGATCAATTGAAAGCAGCCCAGTCTCGTCAGAAAAGCTACTATGATCGTCATCATAGGCAAGAAAGCTACAATCTGGATGAGAAGGCTTACCTTCGGGTTACTCCTCTGAAGGGAACCCAAAGATTCGGTATCAAAGGCAAGTTGGCCCCACGTTACATCGGACCTTTCCGCATTCTTGCTAAACGTGGAGAAGTTGCCTACCAACTCGAACTACCCCCGCACCTTTCCCGAGTACATGACGTATTCCATGTGTCACAACTCAGGCGTTGCTTCAAGGACCCCATCCGCGAAGTCGACCATGAAACGCTTGATCTCCAAGATGACCTTTCTTATCGAGAGTACCCTGTTCGTATTCTTGATTCCGAAGAGCGTGTCACTCGCCGAAAGAAGATCAAGTTTCTGAAAGTTCAATTGGCACACCACTCTGAGAGAGAAGCTACGTGGGAAAGAGAAGACCGTCTCCGTGCCGAGTATCCCTACTTCCTCCCGCAGACTTCTGAATCTTGGGACGAGATTCATTTGAGTGGGGGCGATTTGTCACAACCCCAAGTTAGGTATGTGCTAGGTTAAGCTTAGGCCTTTGCATCATGATAAAAAAAATTCAAAAGAAATCAAAATGGGAGAGAGAACAACCCCCAGATGAATTAATTCAAAAGGCAAAATAAAAAGTTTCTCCAAAAAGTCCTTTTGCATTTTTGAAAAGTCTTATAAATGAGTGTGATCACATATCAAGCGATGTGGGACCCATCCCATGCTCATAGATTTTTCAAATATTCAAACAGGAGCATGGAATTAAATTTAAACCCCCATTTGAATTAAAGTTCAAATGATTTGATTTTTAAAAAGTGCCAAACTTTATAAGTGGCTACTCTATTATAATATAAGGCCATATAAAAAGTTTCAGCATTTTTAAAAATGCCTAGCTATTTATTTTAGCATGGCCAACATATTACAGAAAAGAAGACAGAAAAGAAAAGAACAGAAAACTTACTGGCGCCTAGGCGAGGCCCACCTCTTCTGGCCCAGTCCAGCCCACATGGACCCCTCCCCTGTTGTCTTCCTCCCCGCGCCTCCAAGCTGCTCGGTGGAATGCCACCGAGACAGCCGGGCACGGCGTCGTCTCCCCAGCCTCCACCTGCCCTCCCCGGCCCTTCTACGTGCCCCTGGAGACGCACCCGAGTGCCACGCCTCCATTCCTCCCCTCCAGAGCCTCTCCCTCTCACTCCTGCGACGATCCCGACGACGACCCGAGCGCCGCCGTCGCCATGCCGTGAAGAACGCGTGGCCATCGTCACCTCCAGGCCGCACCAAGCTGTCCTTCCTCCTCGCCGCCTTCGTCTTCATCACCGTGCGGAAGATCGCGAGCCAATTCAACCCCGTGCCGCCGGATTCTTCATCGAGTTGTCGCCGGCCGCCGAGGAGACCACCGCCAAATTCGTCGCCATTGTTGCCTCCTCGGCCTGCCGTCTTCACCAATCACCTCGGGGTGAGCCCCTCTTCGAAACCCCCCAAACCCCGTGTTTAATTTGGGCCCCCTCCGTCGACCGCCATGAGAGACGAGAAGGTCACCGCCATGGATGACCTAGAGCTCGCTCCCATGCTCCAGCGCCTCCTCCTTCTAGCCTACAACGCTCTAGGTGCTCGAAGCAATCCAACGCGCCAATCCCCGGTCAAAATGACGCTCCAGAGCGCGATCCCGATGTCGCCGTGGTTCTGTCGCCGCCAAGCTCGTCGCCGCCGTTGCTCCAGACCCTCCCCCGAGCCCCTGATGCCACCACTCGACGCGGACGACCTCCAGGAGCACGCCCATGCCCTCCGTCCCCCTTCCCGTGACCCGTAGCCAATTCCGGCGAGTCGCCGCCATGGCCAGTGCCACCGGCGTCAAGCCGCCGGGCACTTAGCCTTAACCACGTGCTAATCCCCCCTGGCGTCCATGACAAGTGGGCCCTAGACCCCCCCCTAAACCCCTCTATTAGTTTAATCTAACAGGGATTAACCCCACTGAGGCTGACAGCAGGGCCCCACTCGTCAGCTTCCCCCTGACGTCAGCACTGCGCCAGGCTGACGCAGTAAAGGATTTAAATCGATTTATATAATTCCAGAAATTACAGAAAATAGCCAAAACTTCAATAAATCATAGAAAATTCATTTTAACTCCAAATTGGACAAATAATATGTCTAAAATTATCAGAAAAATATAAGGATTATGAATATGCAATTTGTTTTCATGTTTGACCATTTTAAAATGGATGAACAGTAGCAAACATGCATATGGATCCTTTTCAAATTCAAAATTGGAGTGATTTTGCAAATGATTTTGCAACACCATTAATTCCAATGGATTCATCCACACATCAAAGACATTAGTTCAACTATACCACATCACTTCATGATCAACATTTTCAAATGAACTTTCATGCATTCAAATGCATTTGAAATTCATCGATAAATCAAATGGAGTTTGAATTTGCATTTCAAATGCAATATACTCCTTTTAAATGGAATGCTCAACACATCAGTACCTGGAACATCACCATTTCAAACTTATTCATGTGATTGTGCATTGTACATTTGTTGATCCTATGATTGTCATGTTGCTGATAGAAGTGGAGCCGGAATCCGAGATCACCCCCTTCGTTGAAGACCCCGTGACTGAACCTCGTCAGCAAGGCAAGCAAACCCCCATTGATCATGTCGATAAAATCCCGCTTCCCTCTCATGCCTCGCTTATGCATTGTATAGGATGTTACCATGCTACGTTTCTACCGCATAGATGAACCCATTCCTTTGCATGACCTATCATTTGTCACAGTAGTAAGAAAACCACAATCCTAGCAAATGTCGGAGTTGATTGATATCATGTGGCCCCTGCAAATGTTACTGCTTATTGCATGCTTAGGGTGATACAATGATGTTACTGTTATGTGAGTCTGGATGGTAGTGATCATGATGATGTTGGTGGAAAAGTGTTGGTAAATCTACCCTAATACAAGGTGAACGATGAGAGGCTGTTTAGGAGTACACGGTGGGTTGTCTCGTTGAACACAGCCCTAAGTCCGAGTTCTTGTGTGCTGATCCAAGATGAAGAGTAAAACCACACATTGGGCTCACTGACCCCTCTCATCTTACTAACTCATCCCCTTCGATGTCCAGAGGTCGCAGTAGTTCGGATTTCTGTAGGTATTGTGGCCTGGTAGCCAAGTGAGAGAACGGCTCATCCGAGACCGGCTTTCGCACCACGCACACATCGTCTGGGTCCACTTCGGTAAGCCGGCCGGGTTCATGATAGTGGAAGACAACCCAGATAGGCGGCTTTCTTGGACTAGATCGGCTATGAGGTAACAGTTGTGGTGGCATCCTCGCTGTCATCTCTTGAACGGTGACACGCAAAAGGCGGTAACTGATGACACGTGTGTGTAGCGGTACACCCCTGCAGGGTTAACAAAACTATTCGAATAGCCGTGTCCGCGGTTAAGGACTGCTTGGAAAGCTTAGCTTGATTATTAGACAACTTGAATTGGATACTTCTAAAACACACCAAGATAAGCGTGAGTGCTATGGTGTGCTTCTCGTGGGGAAGTCGAGGAAGTAACCATAGTGGTGTAATTGGTTGAAGAGATGTAGTGGACTCGTGTACGCTTCTTACCTCAAGTCTGGTACTCGTAGTTCAGGACTAGCCAAGTCAAAGCTGGCACTTCTGCAAGTGAAACTCCACCTCCCTTTACCTTGATACATGTGCATGAGTAGTATAGCTCCTATGTAAGTCTTGCTAAGTACGACTTTGTACTCACGTTTGCTTATTCTATGTTCTAGATGAACCCACCGACCCCGATGGTGGCTTCTACCCAAAGCTTGAAGAATGAAGACTCAGACCAAGACCAAGCTAGTGTAGTCCCAGTCAGACGACTGGTTCCCTCGTGGAGGGCTTGTTTCTAGATAAGGCTTCTCTAAGCCATTTGTTAAACTTGTCTGTACTCAGACCTACTTTGCTTCCGCTTGTCTGTTGTAATGTTGGATCACATGCTTGTGATCTCTGTGTGCACTCTGTAAGAGTTATCAATAAATATGTATACTTTGTAGAGAATTGCAATGATACCTGTTGTTCATACTAGACATGTGTGCTGCGTGTATGTTTATAACATGCATGTCTTAGTATGGGTTTTCGAGACCTTAGTTGTGATCTGGCTGGCGGTCTTTCATACACCAAGTGGCCCTTAGATGTGCGCAGCTTGGGGAATCGCGATGCGATTGTTCGAGACTCTGCCTCGTGCACACTTTGTGGTATGATCGAGCCCGCCCTAGACCCCGACTAAGTGATCGGGCTGGAGTAAGTCTATGTAAGGGTTATAATACAATCGATAGTATGGTTGAGGCGACTTGTCTATGAGTATGGGAGTTCACCACCCATATCATTTAGACTTGTGTGCGTACGACGAGGACCCATTTCAGTTGATCATCCGGCCTGGATGGGATGCCCCTCACGTTCGATGCTTTCCGAGAACGTTATGTGCTTGGCCTTGTCTGCTCAGACAAGTGGGTACGGTTCTCGGCTCTCCATATGATTGTGTTGTAGCGAGGCTTTCATACGCTAACCCCGGGTCCCGACACTTGCCACTATTGAAAAGAGGATGGATGCTCTAGACTTGAGGAAGGTAGAAGAACTTAAGACCAACAAGAAAGATATGTTGGAGATAGATGATGATTGGGAGCCCTTTGTTAGGATTACATCGCTAACCAGGACTTCCTTGCTTTTTGTGATATTGGATCCATAGTTTCTACCATGCCAAAAATAGTTTATGATTCTTTGAAACTAGATATGGATAAATTATCATCTTATCATGAACATGCTAATGGAGATATTTCAGAGGTCAAAGGAAAGGTAAAAGGAGTTCAAGTTGCATTCCTTCATAGAATTGCTCCAATGGACTTCTTCATCATGGAGCCAAATCAAAGCAACATTGTGCTTGGAAGGAACTTTCTTTGAGCTATGAGAGGCTTCATTGATATTGGTAATGGGTTCATACGCTTATGCGGGAAGACTAAAGGTAAGTACCTCTTTCCTAGGAAGAAGAAGAATGAGCTTATCGAATATCAATTTGAAGGTTTTTATGATTCCGATGATCTTGGAGACATTTGATTCTTCTTTTTCCTTATGCCTAGCTTAAAGGCGTAAAAGAAAGCGCTTTTTGGGAGGCAACCCAAGATGTTTTTACTTCTGTTTTTAGTGGTCTTGATGATTGTTACTACTGTAGCAACATCATTGTTTCTTTATTTTTCAAGCTTTGTGCCAAGTATAGCCTCATATGACAAGGGAAGTGAAAGTTGTGACATGCTGTCCAGAAAACACATTCTGTCCTCGTGACGGGAAAAAGCAGAATAAATCACCACTTCATATTTTTGAGCTGAATTGTTTACACAGCGTGATCTATACAATCAAGGAACTTTTGTATGTTCTGAGTTTTTTGATTGGAGTTGCAGAAGTGCCCCCAAAAAATTCTTTACTACCTGCTGTTCTGTTTTCACAGATTCTGCCATGTTTTGTCTCTCCTAACTTTTGCAAACCTTAAGCTTGCTTTTTCTTTGCAAAAACCTTTTGGAAATCTTGAGAAACAATAGCTCTTCAAGAATATCTTTATATCTAGTGGGGAAAAATTATTTATTAAGGGTACTAACCTCTCTAATCAGCTTATGATGAGTTGTGTATGAAGGGAGTTTTCAAGTGTGCGATGGAAGATGATGAAAGAAGATTCGGGAGTTTCAAGCGCTCAATCTTGGGGATGCCCCCATGCATCCCCAACAAATATTCAAGTAGACTCAAGCGTCTAAGGTTGGGGATGCCCCCGTGCATCCCCTTCTCCATTAACAATCATCAGTTCGTCCTTCGTCTCACTATATTTTTATCACTTCATGCGTTATGTGCTATGCTTGGAGCGTCTCGCTCTTAGGTTCTATTTTTAGTTTTCTTTAGTTTTCTTTGCTGTTCATAACAAGTTAGATCCCTTCTTACTTTGTGTGGGAGAGAGACACGCTCCACTTTCAAAATCTAGAACACATCATAGGATTCTTCATGCCTATCTTTTTGCTGTTGTGTGTTCTTTATCTTTCCGTAGCTACTGCCATGTATAGTTTTAGTTGTAGTCTTAGTTTGTCTTAGCAAGAGCCTTGGCTTTTGTTTAGTTTTTCGCTGGAACTCTCTGTATTTTTCATGTTTATCTTGTTAAGAGAGTTGGTTGTTGCACTGAGTTATGTCTTGTCTTGAAAGTAGGTAATTGAGGTTGCTATTTAATTTTAGTAGTAACTTGCAATAGTTTGGAGGTATTGATGTGAGTAATGTTTGAACTTTTGATGTCAAGAGCTCTAGCCTATTAGTGATAGGTGTCGTATTTTGGGCAATCTGTGTGTATTTTGAAAACCTAAAAAACCAGTTGAGAACTCTAGCTACTAGATGGATCACTACTCTTCTGAGGGGTCGAATATTAGAGTATACTCACGTACCATGAGTCAAGGATGCGCAAGGATAACCAAACCCCCATACACTCACTAGTACAAAACATGCCTTTGGATATGAGCAAAGGTCATGGTTCGAACACGAACCGGTTCTACTGGCCCAATAGAACCGGTTCGTGGCTCCAGGATTTAGAACCGGTTCGTGTGGTGGGCCCCCAGCCCAGCGGTGCCCTGCCAGCGCCCCTTTAGAACCGGTTTGTACTACCAACCGGTTATAAATATGTGGTGGAAGGTTGCCGTTCGGCATGCGGGCCACCTAGCAGCATTAGAACTGGTTGGTAGTACAAACCGGTTCTAAAGGTGCACTAAGTTTAGTACCACCTCGCTAACCGAAGAGGAGTTCTACCGGTTTATAAGCACGGGTCAGAGTGGACTTTTCGTAGGAAAGCGAGTTCAATAAAGGTTGTCCATGAAAAATTTATCTTCATCCTATATATCGTTAAGAAAAAGTTCCTGTTGAACCTTGATTAGTGGACAAAATTTCCTTCTAATTACGCTGCAACCGGAACTTTGCCTTTACGGTGTATAGGGTGTGGAGGAAATTTCTCGTTGACATCCTATAATGAAACTGCTATACTTTTTTAGTTTTATTAAGAACCTGATTTAATTGGTTTTTAAAAGATTCCATCATTGTGCGTCCAGGCAGTCATTTGCGAAATATTAATGAAACTGTCTTTTGAGCCTGCAGTGATCATATCTTTCAAATTGTTACTCTCGGACAAACTCTTCTGAGCACTACTTCCAGCATTATCACGAGCCTTGTTAAGAACCTGATCCAACGGCTCACAAAGCCAGATCCAACAACTCACAAGCGCTTGAAAGAAACACACGATCCGTGTGCTTCGTCCTGATTGGTGGAGGCGAGACTGATCCAACGGCTCACAAGCCGGATCCAACGGCTCACAAGCGCTTGAAACAAACACGCGATCCGTGTGCTTCTTCCTGGTTGGTTGGATTCTGAATCGTGTGAGGTTAAAAGGGCGTGGAGGCCTCCACGCAAAGCCAGTCGCCACTAGTTCTCTTCTCGTGCACTCTTTCCCGTTTCGCGCCACCGCCACCATGCCGCCCCGTCGCCGCCCGCCCAGCTTCCACGACGTTCGCAGGCGCTCGGACGGCACATTCATGGCGGTGATCACTTGCGCCAACAATAAGCGTGTGTGTCTCGGCAGGTTCTGGCATGAATATTTAGCTGCCCGCGCGTACGACGTTGCGGCGTGGAGGCTCGGCCGCCCGCGCGCGGAGATGAATAACCGCTACCTCCGCAGCTTGGAAGAGGTGGAGGACATAGCAGATCCGCCGCTCCTCCTCACTGAAGAGGACCACCGCCTCCATTGTCGACGAGCGGTGCTCGGCCTCGCCTCGGAGCAAGACCAGCGCGCCATGCAGTATTGGTACGCGAGCCATCCCCGTGAAGCCTCAGAGGAGGCGGAACACTGGACGAGGCTGACGGCTGAGAGTGCGGAGCGGAGACAGGAGCGTCATGAATGGCGAGAGGAGCGGCGGGCGGCCAAGGCGATGGCGGAGGAGTAACAGGCGGGAGGGGCCGCCAACTGGCCCGTCGGTGACCCCCACTGGATAGAGCTGGAGGATGACATCAGCTCATCCTTCAGTGAAGACGATTTCTCAGACGAAGAGGAGGAGTAGTTTTTTTATGTTTTACAATAAAATTTTCTAGGCCATGCCACCATGTTCTAGGTTTTCCGCGCAGAAGCAGAAGAAATAAAGCCACATTCTCAAATTCCAAACCCTTTCTGACTTCATTTTCTTAATGACCTTGAATTTGGAAAGCACTACAACTGAACTCAGAAAAGGTCGATGAAGTGAAAGATTTCTAACTAGATAGATATAAGATCAAAAACACACACGATTTCGCCTGCATACAGCCCGACGGTGGCTCATGAGTGCAAGCATATCAAATGTACCGTCGAACGTATGCTGGCGAATCCGAATGGTTTGTATTTGGCCGATGAACTGAGTGTCGAAAATGTCCTAGAGGTGGGCTATATATATAGGCAATGACAAGCCTGATCCAACGGCTCACAAGCCTGATCCAACGACTCACAAGCGCTTGAAAGAAAAACGCAATCCGTGTGCTTATTCCTGATTGGTTGGATCCAACGGCTCAGAAGCCTGATCCAACGACTCACAAGCGCTTGAAAGAAACACACGATCCGTGTACTTCTTCCTGATTGGTTGGATTCATAAAAGGTTGAAACTTGGCATGGTATCATCATTTGACCCACATAACATGTGTGCAAAAGTTGAGAGGATTACGGCAAAAACTGGATGCACTTCGTGTACAAACTGGACTATCTCTTTCAAAGTACAAGGGTTTCAAACGAAAACTCATCTGTTACAAAGACATTTCGATTTTCTAAACTTATTTCAACTCACGACTTTTTTTGCATTCAATATGCACCATTCAAAGCCACATAGTAAAATTTCAACCCTTTCTGACTTCATTTGCTATTTTTCATGCATTTAATGATTTATTTTGAGCTAAATGACTTTGAATTTGGAAAGCACTATAACTGAACTCAGAAAAGGTTGAAACTTGGCAAGGTATCATCATTTGACCCACATAACATGTGTGCAAAAGTTGAGAGGATTACGACAAAAACTGGATGCACTTCGTGTACAAACTGGACCATCTCTTTCAAAGTACAAGTGTTTCAGACGAAAACACATCTGTTACAAAGGCATTTCATTTTTCTAAGCTTATTTCAACTCAAGACTTTTTGTGCATTCAATATGCACCATTCAAAGCCACATACTAAAATTTCAACCCTTTCTGACTTCATTTGCTATTTTTCATGCATTTAATGATTTTTTGACTATTTTAAAGTATTTCACAAACTAATATTTCAAAAGAATTCAACTTGAAACTATTTAAATTTGAAAACCACTGCCACTAACAGAATATTTATAATTATGTTTTCAACTAAAATAAAAAGATTTATTAAAAAACTCCAACTATTCTAATAGCTAGTCAAAATATAAAAACAAATCTAAATCTAAAAAATAAAGGTTTAGAACCGGTTTCAACCACGAACCGCTGCTAAAGGTCCCTCCCCTTCCCGCGTGTATTTTTGGCCGAAAATGGATGAAATTGGTGACCTGTAGAACCGGTTTGTGAGTGAAACCGGTTCTAAAGAGCCAGTAGCACCGGTTGGAGCTACACACCGGTGCTAAAGGTCCATGCTATATATATACCAGCACTTAGCGTCAGTTCCGCCCACCGCTTCAGATCGAACCACGCCGCCAGGCTGCTGCGCTGCCTTGCCATCGCCGTCCACGTCGCCGTCGCCGTCCACGCCGCCAGGAGCCGCCCACTCTCCTCGCCGACGGCGGCCACGGGAGCCGCCACCGCCCGCACCGTTCAAGCCGCCCCCGTCCAAGCCGATCAAGCCATCGCCGCCGTCCAGCGTCCGGTGACCCCTCCCCTACTCCCCCTCCCCTCCTCCTCTATGTTCATATTCTTCTCAGGAATGCTAGGATTTCCATGTGCAATTGATAGGTTGTGTGCAATAATCTATGCCGCCATGTGATTTTTTGAAGTGAAATTGGTGTTGATTATTTCTAGGATTATTGGTGTTGAAATTGCTAGGATTATTTTGTGTATTGCCAAAACAGAAAGATAGTTAGATGGTGCATTGTTCTTTGAAGTGAAATTGGTCGTGGCTTTAGAGAGAATTTGATGGTGCAAGATGTAGTGTAAATTAGGGTTCCACAAGTTTGTATGTTTTCAAAGAACACAAGTAAAAAGAAAGTGGAGGATTCTTTTTGTTAAACCAAAAATTTATAGAACAAACATTCTTGATCTATTTTGTGACCAATGAGGCACAATTTGTATTACTTCTCATGTTATATTTTTATAATTTTCATTATATTTTTATTACTTTGAATTAATCTTATAATTATGAACACATAGTATGTCTCATCCCAAGTGCGAGATTTGTCAAGACGACTCGGGTCGATGCAACGATCCCGTGTTTGATGAAGCAGACACATACTTCTTCATCACGCTTAGGTCCTGGTTTCAAAATGTTACGGTATGTAACTTGCATGACATGTTCTTGTTATGGTGCATGCATGCATGACTTAAGTTTATGTTTATAACGTATCATTTTTTTTCTAATTCAACTAGTGCATCCCTTGCTTTGCAAGACGCCACGTTTGTGACAAGATCAATATTCAAGATTTCGTTGAAACTATTAGTAAAGAAGTTAACATTAAGACGAAACATTTCGTTCTTAAGGTTAAGATCTTTAATCAACCAAATGACACATTCTTTGGCCTTTCAAAATGGGATGCATTATGCAAGACATATGCATTTCATGATAATATGAAAATAGCATTTGATCTTGGACGCCGCCGTCGAGGATCCAATGTTTTTCATGATGATGAAATTTCGATGGAACTAGGCGACATGATTCCAGTTCGATGTTCATGTGAGTTTGTTAAACAAAAATTTTGTTACTTCTACAACTTATTTTTCTTTGCTTCCAAATGTTTGACAACTCATTTATAATTGCCAGCTTATGTTCTTGCCACGGAAGAAGTACAAGATATTTTTTATTGTACCTTCTATAACAATGGCTTCGACCTAAGTATGAATGAACAAGATGCATTTATCGAAGTTATTAAATTGGTACCTTCGTATGCGAACTATTTAAGGGTTGGCCGTCCTTTTGGAGCTTATGTGCCATTTGTCCTTAAGTTGGAGGACTATATGCTTAAATGGCCTAGCCTGGTATGATTTTTATCATTCTCTCTCAGTAGCCTATATCTTCTTCAAAAAGACATTTTATTGATTATACTCATTGCTAACTATGTTACTAATATGTATGTTCTTCAACAGAAGATACCGCAAACTTGTACGCCTAAATGGATGCTGGGATTTAAAGGCGAAGTTACAATTTTTTGTGCACGGCCTTGGACAGAACCTTTCCAACATGATTACTACACTGAAAGAGGATCAGATGGTTGTGTCAAAATCAAAGCATGGTTAAAGATAGTGGTCCGGAAGAAGCCAAAACCTGGAGACAGGTTGTTCTCTATCCTCTATCGTGGAGAATATGGACTTCCTTTTTTGGTTTATTTCTTGTTACCTTCGCTGTTTGATTAGATCCTATATATTAGGAGTGAATTCGAAGAATTATGTCCTATATATATTTATTAGTAGTGTATCTGAACAAATTAGGTTATCAAAGTTAAACTAGGAAAAATCTTTGTGTTGGATATAATGGCTTTCGTACTTGTTCTTATTGAAATTAAATTATATATTTTCCTATATATATGAGATGTGATCGATATATTTAGACTATATTGTCTGTGTGTATGAGATGTTGTGAAGCATATGTACCGAGATACACATCTTGTAAGTGTATGACGCAGAAACCGCTTGATATATTCATATATTGATCATCTTCATTAAATAATAAGATTGCGGAGAACCTTTAATTAATAATCCAAAAACAAAACTATTAAACGTAAAATAAAATAACAAACGGACCCTTAAACCACGAAACCTTTAGAACCGGTTTATGTTACCAACCGGTGCTAAAGGTGTCCAAGCCCTCGCGCTGCCGTGCAACCACGTGGCCTGGCTGGAGCTGGTTTAGAACCGGTTCTAAAGGCTTTACTCTTTAGCACCGAGCCTTTAGAACCGGTTTCAAAAACCGGTTCTAAAGGCACCCTAGAACCGGTTCTAATGGTCTGTTTTGCACTAGTGACTCCTCCTCGGGGTACTTGTCTCTTTGTGAACCTCCTCATTAGATTAAGAGTTACCGATAATAAGTGCATGAGTTCTTCGGACTAATGTAAGTATTGAAAGTTGACACTTCAACCTCCTCATATTTCCTAGCGTCTCCTGTGCCGTGCATTGCCTCCTTCTCACTCCGAGAGTTGGCGTCCACCTTCGTTGGAACATCCAAACCCTTGGCATGATACGCTCTTTCATCATAAACCTGCATATATCTCCTCAAAATAGCCACCATACCTACCTATCAAGACATTTCCATAGCCTTTCCGATATATATTGCCATGCAACATCCACCTCTTCATGACTTGATCTTCATGTCATACATGTTCCTGCTACACTGGCAGAGGCATACATTGCATACATCATGATAGCTACATCTTCTTTATGATTTGAGTACCTCGTAAAGTGTGAAAGATCTTCTATACCCTCTTGTAAATTAGAGTGTTGCCCTTAAGTGAGGAAAAGATCGCAAAGTGGACAAAATAAAAGATCCCAAAGAGGACAAATGACAGTTAAATAGAAAGAGCCATTGAGGCCACTAAAAAATACAAAAAATAGAAAAAAGGAGAAAAAATAAATAAAAAGAGAGAAAGGGGCAACACTACTATCCTTTTGAAAGATCCACACTAGTATACCCTCTTATCCTTGTACTCCATAGAGATGATCATGCATATAGCTATGTGGGGACCTTCACACTATAGAACTTGGCTTGCATATTCCAAGGATGAGCCTCCTCAAAAGAGCTCTAGGTCTTCATGAGCGAGCAAGTTAGATGCACCCCACTAGTTCCATTGGAGAGCTTTTCAGCTCATATGTGCATCCGTTGCATGGCAATCCCTACTCCTCACATAATATCTATCATTTGGCCTTCTCGAAAATGATTGTCCTCATTGATGTGAGCCTTTCTAACCTTTTTGACTTCCTCCACCATATTCTCTCTTTTCCAACCTAAGTGTCAACTCTCGTGCTTACGCTCATCCATTGCATGAGTGCTCAAAATATCGAAAAGGAGTGGATCAAATTGACTTGTACCTGGCTAGTGGTCTGGGGACGAGTCAAGATAAGATTCCAAAGAAGACCAAGTGTGAAACTTTAGTAGATTGAGTTCTCAACAATTTTTTTTTCTCGTATTCCCTACCCCCCTTCTTGCACGCAGACACCATTTGGAGACATTAGTGAGAGCTCTTGCACCTAATGTTCTCTTGTTACTTGCTTTAATGCTAATATAGATTCTTGCCTGTTATGACTTGAATTGAATCACATACCTTGATTACTTTACTTTTCAAACTTCTTATATGGTTGCTAGCATGTCACCATAGAAATTAGGCTCATTATCATTAACCTACTCGAGGACGAGCAGGAATTAAGCTTTGGGATGTTGATACGTCTCAAACATATCGATAATTTCTGCTCGCTCCATGCATGTTTTGTGTGATATTGCTATGATGTAGATACACTTTCATACACTTTTTATCATATTTGGACTAAGCTACTAACTCAATGCACCCCAGTGCCAGTTCCTTTTTTCTGCTGTTTTTCTATTTCAGTTTTTCCCCATATAAAAAATGCTCCAAAAATTCGGGAAAATCAGATAAAAAATCAGCGTCTCGGAAGACTCCAGAAGCCCGAAGGAGGGATAGGGGGCCATCACCAGGCACCCAGGCGGCCACCTGGCGCGGCTAGGGGCCTCGCTGCGCCAGGGGGCGCCTGGGCCCCTGGTGGCCCCCTGGCTGCCCCCTTCGCCTATTTATTCTTCATCACGGGGAAACTCAGAGGAGAGAACCCTATTTCGCAAATTCTCCTTTGTTCCGCCGCCGCGCTTCCAAGATCGGGAGCACTGTCAAGACCCTTCCCGGCACCCTGCCGAAGGGAGGATCGACCTACGGGAGCCTCTCCTCCACCATGGACTCTTCCCGGATGTGCTATGAGTAGTCTACCTTGGACCATGGGTCCGTGATCAGTAGCTATGTGATTTTCTCCTCCCCTCTCTGTTCTTCATGATTTAGACCTCGTGAGCTGCCCTACATGATCGAGGCACATATGTAATTCTTTCTGCTTTTGGTACGCTGAGTTTGATGGGATCTGATGGATTATGAGATTATGTTCAGATTGTGATAGAGTAATATAATTGGTTCTTATCTTTTGTATTTTTGTTCCGAAGTAATTCTTGCATGTTCTCCGTTGCTATTTATTGCTTTGGCCAAGTGGTTGGTAGTGAGTCCAAGAGGGAACATTGTGCTCGATTGTGGGTACATGCCCCCTGATGACACGCTTGAGTGACAGAAACATGAGTCTAGGGGATGTGATGTGGCCGCGAGGGGGAAAACAACGGTGCTTGTAACCTTGGTTACAAGGATTGTTTACTTTCGCAAAGTTCTTTTTAATGCAGTTGACTGTTGCTTTGGGTTTATACTTTGGGTGGGGATCGCAACTTAATACCAGCGAAATGTTCGGGATAGATATCTCAAGGTGGATGATTAGTAGTAGATACAGATGGATTTCGGTCTACTTATTTTGGCGTACTTCCCATGCTTTTGAACCTCTTCCTTTCTTTTGTAGCATAGTTAGCATTGCGGTGCGTTTATAATCCTGTCAATTTCCCTTCAGTAATTTGTTTAGTATGAATAGTAGGTATCATTGCAATTCTCTACAAAGTATACAACCTTATTGATAACTCTTACAGATTGCACACAGAGATCACAAGTCTGTGATCCAACATTACATCAAACATGCGGAAGCAAAGTAGGTCTGAGTACAGACAATTTAACAAATGGCTTAGAGAAGCCTTGTTTATAAACAAGCCCTTCCACGAGGGACCAGTCGTCTGACTGGGACTACACTAGCTTGGCTTCAGTCGTCGAGCTCCAGGAATAAACCACCTTCGAGGTCAGTGGGTTCATCTAAAACATAGAATAAGCAAACGTGAGTACAAAGTCGTACTCAGCAAGACTTACGTAGGAGCTATGCTACTCATTCACATGTATCAAGGTAAAGGGAGGTGGGGTTCATAAGTAGAAGTGCCAGCTTTGACTTGGCTAGTCCTGAACTACGAGTACCAGACTTGAGGTAAGAAGCGTACCGAGTCAACTACATCTCCAACCGATTACACCACTATGCTGCCTTCCTCGTCTTCCCACGAGAAAGCACGCCATATCACTCACGCTTATCTTGGCAAGTTTTATAAGTATCCATTGAAGTTGTCTAATAATCAGGCACAGCTTTCCAAGCAGTCCATAACCGCGGATGCGGCTATTCGAATAGTTTTGTTAACCCTGCAGGGGTGTACTACTACACAAACGTGTCATCACTTACCGCCTTTTGCGGGTCACCGTTCAAGAGGTGACAGCGAGGATGCCACCACAACACTTCACCCACAGCTCCGTTCTAGTCCAGAGAGTCGCCTCTCTGAGGGGGATCCGTATGGAAGTTCGGCCGAGGTTCCAGTACAGCCTCAAACGATGTGTGCAGGGTCCCAAGCCGGTCTCAGTAGCCGTTCATCCACTTCGCAGACCGTGCCACAGCCCTACCAGAACTCAGAACTACTGCGACTTCTAGGGTTCGAACGGGGTGAGGTACTAGGTTGAGAGGGGTCAGTGAGCCCAATGTGTGGTTGCACTCTTCTTCTTGGATCACCACACAAGAACTCGGACTTAAGGCGGTGTTCAACGGGACAACCCACTGTGTACTCCTACACAACCTCTCATCGTTCACCTTGTATTAGGGTAGATTCACCAACACAGTTTCACCTTCTTCAACATGATTGCTACCATCCCGACTAACAGATCAAGTATCCTCATTGTAAACTCTAAGCATGCAATAAGCAGTAACAGTTGCAGGGGCCACATGATATCAATCAACTCCTACATCTGCTAGGATTGTGGTTTTCTTACTACTGTGACAAGGGTATAGGTCATGCAAAGGATATGGGTTCAACTATGCGTTAGAATCGATAACAAGGTGATCATCCTATTTCATGCATAAGCGAGACTGAGAGGGAAATGGGTTTTTATCGACATGATCAATGGGGGTTTTCTTGCCTTGCTGACGAGGTTCAAACACAGTGTCTTCAACGAAGGGGATGGCCTCCGGTTCCGGCTCCACTTCTATCGAGTAAACAACAAGCAAGGGAGCACAATAAGTACAATGCACAGTCACATGGTTGAAGGTTGAAACTTGATGTATGTGCCACTGATGTGTGAGGGGATTCCATTTAAATGAAGTATATTGCAAAGGTTTTGAAAATTCCAACTCCAATTTGAATTTCAAAAGAATGCATATGCAATGTTGCCACTTTTCACCCAATTTTAATTGGTCAAACATGAAAACAGATTGCATATTCAGAATCCTTGCATTTTTATGATAATTTTACATATATTATTTGCTGCATTTGGAGTTAAGATGAATTTTCTATGAATTTCCAAAGTTTCACATATTTTCTGCCATTTTCTGGATTTGTTTTAAATAGAAAAGCACTTATTGCGTCATGATGATGTAAGGCTGGCGTCAGGGGTCCACTGACAGCAGGGGCCCACTGGTCAGCCTTTGTTGTGTTAATTAATTCGATTTAAACGTTTTAATTAAACAGGGGGGATTAAGGCCTAGGGCCGACATGGCAGTGGCTATGGAAAGTGGGGCCAGGTGATTAAGCTCCAGGGTTAGTGCTAATGGCGTCGGGGTTCGCCAGAGTTACTGTTGGCGGCCGGAGTGGTGTCGGGTTCGCGCTCTGGGCAGCCATTTGGTGCGCTGGTGGCAAGGGAGGCTTGCCGGCGATGAGTTTGGCGGCGGCAGTGGCTCGGCTGCGAGGGGATCTCGCTAGGAGGCGCTACTTGGAGCGGGACTAGGTGGGATCGAACCAGAGGAGAACGGAGGTGACAAAGGACAAGGTGGCGAGGAAGTCTGCTTAGCAGAGGCTCGCCGATGACGAGCACAGCGGCTCTGTACTCCGGCGCCCATGGTGATTCGAGCTAGAGGAGGGGAGGGGTGCCGTGGCTTGAGGGGAATGGCTCAGAGGCTCACCAAAAACACGACGGGAAGGCTAGCAGGCTCGGGGAAGCTCAGGAGGCGGCGAATCGACGATGAGGTCCTCCGGCGACCTGCGGCGATCCAAAGAAGCGTGCGTCTCCTCGGGGCCGAATTGAAGTTCCAGCTTCTGCGAGTAGACGTAGACGAGGGAGAGAAGCACGGGGGACTTGCTAATTCGAGCCCTAGGTGTCGTTGGCCGCGGATTCCATTGACGGCGATCTGCGGTTTGGCGCTCTGTGTCGGTGGGGGAAGAAGCACAGAGAGCTCAAGAGCGAAGGGAAAGTGGGGGAAGTGAGACAGGGATGCACGGTCGTCTCCGTGGCATAGTTTGGAGGGCGGGGGAGGCCTGGAAGCTCGAAGGCGTCGAGGTGGCGTCCACGGCGTGCCCTGGCTCGACACCGAGCTGCTTCGGCGCGCGGGGTAGAAGACGACAGAGCAGGGGCTGGGCTGGGCTGGCTTGCTGGGCCGGCGGGGGTTAAGTTGGGCCTCTTTGGTAAGCTCTATCTCCCTTTTCTTTTTCTGTTTTTCTTCTGTTATTTGTTTGGGCACTGCTAAATAAAATATCAAACCATTTTATAAAATGCTGACATTTTACATGGCCTTATAATATATTAGACTAGCCACTTATAAAGTTTGGCACTTTTTAAAATTCAAATCATTTGAATTTTAAATCAAATAGGGGTTTTTGATTAAATCCAAGGCCTTGTTTGAATTTTTCAAAATTCTATGAGCATGGGAATTCTACCACATCACTTTTCATGTGATCACACTCATTTATGTGACTTTTCAAAAGTCAAACAAGAATTTTTGCAGAAGATTTATTTCTGGCCATTTTGAATTAATTCATCTGGGGGGGTTCCTTCTCTCATTTGAGTTTGAATTTGAATTCCATTTTATTTTCTTTGATGAATGCAAGGTGACTTTGATCCTAGCATATTACCTAACAGAGGGTTCAGACAACTCGCCCCCACTCAAAAAAATCTCGTCCCGAGATTCAGAAGTCTGCCGGAGGAAGGAGGGGTACTCGGCACGGAGGCGGTCTTCTCTTTCCCACGTTGCTTCTTTCTCGGAGTGATGTGACCATTACACTTTGATAAACTTAATCTTCTGACGAAGAGTGACACGCTCTGCGGAATCAAGAATACGAACGGGGTACTCTCGATAAGAAAGGTCATCTTGGAGATCAAGCGTTTCATGGTCGACTTCGCGGATGGGGTCCTTGAAGCAACACCTGAGTTGTGACACATGGAATACATCATGTACTCGGGAAAGGTGCGGGGGTAGTTCAAGTTGGTAGGGAACTTCTCCACGTTTAGCAAGAATGTGGAAAGGTCCGTTGTAACGTGGGGCCAACTTGCCTTTGATACCGAATTGTTGGGTTCCCTTCAGAGGAGTAACCCGAAGGTAGGCCTTCTCATCCAGATTGTATCTTTCTTGCCTATGATGACGATCATCGTAGCTTTTCTGACGAGACTGGGCTGCTTTCAATTGATCACGAACAATGTGAACTTGCTCTTCTTCTTCCATGATCATATCCGGTCCAAAGAATTGTCTTTCACCGGTTTCTGACCAGTTAAGGGGTGTTCGACATCTTCGTCCATAGAGGAGTTCAAAAGGAGCCATGTTCAGACTAGATTGGAAACTATTGTTATAAGAAAATTCGGCGAATGGAAGAGACTTCTCCCAATTCTTGCCGAATGAGATAACACAAGCTCTGAGCATGTCTTTGAGAATTTGGTTAACCCTTTCAACTTGACCGCTAGACTGAGGATGGAAAGCTGTACTAAAGGAGAGATGAGTTCCCATAGCATTTTGAAATCTTCCTCAGAATCTAGAGGTGAAAAGGCTACCACGATCAGAACTGATTTCCAAAGGAACACCATGAAGAGACACAATTCTAGAGAGATACAAGTCCGCTAATTGGCTCGCAGTTATAGACTCGCGAACTGGAAGGAAGTGAGCAACTTTGGAAAGTCTATCCACAACAACGAAGATGAAATCATTTCCTTTCTGGGTTTTTGGAAAGCCAGTGATGAAATCCATACCGACTTTATCCCATTTCCACTCAGGGATAGGCAATGGTTGAAGAGTGCTAGCAGGTCTTTGATATTCTGCCTTAATGCGACGACAAACATCACATTCGGCAACATACTGAGCAATTTTTCGTTTCATCCTAGTCCACCAAAATCTCTGGCGTAGATATCGGTACATCTTTGTGCTACCGGGATGAATCGAGAGGGGTGTATCATGTGCTTCTTTGAGGATGAGTTGCCTTAGGTTCTTATTCTTAGGTACTACCAAACGATTTCCAAAGAATACCGTTCCTTTGCTATCTGTGGAGAAACATTTAGCAACTCCGCTAGCAATGTTTTCCTTGATCCGGCTAACACCTCGTGCACGCCTTTGGGCAACTATGATTTTATCCTCAAGGGTTGGTTTCGCCACCAAGTTGAAAAGAGATCCACAAGGGACAATCTCGAGATTGAGCTTTCGAAATTCCTCATGAAGAAGTGGTTGATACTATTGTAACATGAGGTTGTTACAATACGACTTACAACTTAGTGCATCAGCCATGACATTGACTTTTCCTGGGGTGTAAGAAATTCCTAAGTCATAATCTTTTATCAACTCAATCCAGCGTATTTGCCTGAGATTAAGATCTGGCTGGGTGTATATGTATTTGAGGCTTTGGTGGTCGGAATAGATCTCACAACGATTACCAAGGAGGTAATGTCGCCAAGTTGTCAGGGCATGAACTAAGCGAGTTCAAGATCATGGGTAGGATAGTTCTCTTCATGTGGACGCAACTGGCGTGAAGCATAAGCTACCACATGACTATCTTGCATAAGTATGCATCCTAACCCTTGCCGTGACGCGTCACAAAAGATCTCGAAATCCTTCTTGGTGTCTGGAGGCGCAAGTACGGGTGCAGAAGTCAATCTTATTTTGATCTCTTGAAAGCTTTCCTCCCACTTGGGAGTCCATCGGAATTTCTTATCTTTCTTGAGGAGTTCAGTTAGAGGCTTTGCAACTTTAGAAAAGTTCTCGACGAAGCGGAGGCAATAGCTTGCTAAGCCAAGAAAACTCCTAACTTTCTTAACCAATTCAGGTGGAGTCCAGTCAAGGACGGCCTGAACTCTCTCGGGATTGACAGCAATGCCTTTTGCAGATATCACGTGGCCTAAGTAGATCACTTCTGGTAGCCAAAATTCACACTTGGAGAACTTGGCATAAAGGCGGTGCTCTCGAAGTTTCATCTATACCAACCTAAGATGTTCGGCATGTTCTTCTTCGTTCTTCGAGTAGATGAGAATGTCATCAAGATAAACTACAACAAATTTATCCAAGTACTCCATGAAGATCGAATTCATCATGCGCGAGAAAGTGGCGGGGGCATTGGTTAAACCGAAGGACATGACGGTGTACTCGTAAAGACCATAACGATTAGTGAAAGCCGTTTTGGGAATGTCCTCATTTCGGATTTTGATTTGATGATAGCCTAATCTCAAATCCATCTTGGAGAAGACAGAGGATCCAGCAAGTTGATCATAAAGATCATTGATCCTGGGCAGTTGGTACTTGTTCTTTATCGTCGCTAGATTTAGCGGGCGATAGTCTATGCACATCCTTTCTATTCCATCTTTCTTCGTTACGAATAGAAAGGGGCAACCCCATGGTGATGAGCTAGGGTGGATGAAGCCTTTTGCAAAAAAAGCTTCAAGTTGGATTTTAAGCTCAGCTAACTCACGTGGGGCCATCTTGTATGGGCGTCTGGAAATTGGAGCTGTTCCTGGCATAAGATCCACTATTAACTCTATACATCTGTCGGGTGGCATGACCGACAGCTCTTCAGGAAAGACATCTGGGAAGTCACGAACCACCGGAATATCATCAAGGTCGGGAAGAGGAAGCACATTCAAAGAATGCATCTGGGTTATCGATCTTGGTGAGGAATAATCTATTGTCTGGCCTGAAGGATGTGTAAGTCTAACTGACTTGGATTTACAATCAAGAAAAGCATTTTGTCTTGATAACCAATCCATACCAAGGATGACATCAATGTCTGAAGACTTGAGGGCTATGAGTGAAGCAAGGAATACTAAACCCTCAATTGCAATTTGATTACCATGGCTTACTCTATTAGTTTGCCACTTGGAACCAGGAGTTTGTATAATCATTGGGGTGACCATTTAATCAAAGGATATCTCATGACAAAGTGCATAACTCTCGGACATGAATGAGTGAGATGCTCCTGGATCGAAAAGGACAGAATTGGGAACATAATTGACTGGGAGCGTACCAAGAATGATGTCAGAAGTACCATCAGTCTCCTCAGCTGAGATTTGGTTCACACGTCCAAGATTTGCGGAAGAAGATGGCTGGGTGGTGGAGACAGATGGAAAGAGAGTGTTAATACTCTTCAAGCCTCGTTGGTTACCCCAAGTGCAGAGTGACATATAGTGCAGCGGCAAGTTTTCCCTTGGCAAAGATACCAAGGTTTGTCTCCCGTAGGACTCCGAAGGATACAAGAAGGTGCTAAAGTGAACAATGGTGTCGAGGTTGCTAGCTTCACCTGGACCTGCACACAGATAAAAATAACTTTGCTCCCAACGAGTACAGAGGAGTTGTCAATTCCTCCGGCCTTGCTGTTTACAAAGGATCAACGCAAGAGATAATAATAGTGGCAACTGAAAGTAAACTAAGGGCGTAAACAATAGTGTGAAGATGGACCGGGGTCCCGTAATTTTCACTAGTGTTGTCTCTCTCCCAAAAGACGATAAAAGTGCTAGCGAGGTAAACGAATCACAGTTGGGCAATTGACAGGATTATGAAGGCACCGCAATGCTAACTATGCTGCAAAGAAAGGAAGGGCTCAAAAGCAATGGGCAGTACGCCAAGGTAAGTAGACCGAAATCCAACTGCATCTACTATGAATCATCCACCTTGAGATATCTATCCAGAAAATCTCGCTGGTATTAAGTTGCGAATCCCACCCAAAGTGTAAACTCAAAGCAACAGACAACTGCATTAAAAGAACTTCGCGTAAAGTAAACAATCCTTGCATCCGCGGATACAAGCACCGTTGTTTTATCCCTGGTGGCAACAGCACATCCCCTAGTCTCATGTTTCTATCACTCAAGCTAGACATCAAGGGGCTGAACCCACAATCAAGCATAGCACTCCCTCTTGGAGTTGTAACAAATCACTTGGCCAAAGTAAAAATTGGCAATGGAGAACATGCAAGAATTTACTAGAGAACAAAATATAAAAGAGAAGAACCAAATATATTACTCATCACAATCTGAACATAGTCTCATAATCCATCAGATCCCAACAAACTCAGCATAGCAACGGCAGAAAATTACAAAGGTGCCTCGATCATGTGAGGCGGCTCACGAGGTTTCGAAAGTGGAAGCACAAAGAGGGGAGAGTAACATCACATAGCTACTGGTCATGGACCCATGGTCCAAGGGGAACTACTCACGGTACATACGGGAGGCGTCCATGGCTATGGATGGTCTCCCGGAGGGGGTAGCTTCTCCCGGCAAGGTCCCGGAGCAGCTTCTCCAGGCAGCCCCGATCTTGGAACGGCGGCGGCGGCGGTACAGAGGGGAGATCGCGGAAGAGAGATCGATATTAGGGGTTTCCGTCACGGGGGGTAAATATAGGCGAAGGGGGGCACCAAGAGGGGCCACGAGGCAGTCAGGAGGGTCCCTGGCGCGGCCCAGGGTGGGGCCGCTCCACCTGCCTCCTGGATGCCTAGTGGTGGCCCTCCTTCCCTCCTCTGGTGATTCCGGCAGCTTCCATTGCGCTGATTTTTTATCTGATTTTACCGGATTTTTTGGAGAACTTTTAATGGCCGGAAAACCTGAAATATAAAAACAGCAGAAAACGGCAACTGGCAGCTGGGTGCACTGGGTTAATAGATTAGACCAAATATGCTGAAAAGTGTATGAAAGTTCAAGCAAAACATGGCAAAGTCACACAAAACATGCATGGAGCAAGCAGAAATTATAGATACGTTTGGAACGTATCAACATCCCCAAGCTTAATTCCTACTCGTCCTCGAGTAGGTAAATGATAACAAGCATAATTTCTGTGGTGACTTGAGACACAACCATAAAAGGACTTTTAAGTAAAGAAATCAAAGCATGCAATTCAATTCAAGTCTTAACAAGCAAGAGTCTATATTAGCATTGACACAAGTAACAAAAGAACAAAAGGTGCAAGAGATCTCGCTATCCGTGACTCGAATGTCTCCAGATGGTGTTTGCGTGCAAGCAGGGGACTGGGAAAAAGAGAGAGAAAAAGGTTGTTGAGAACAACTATCTACTAAAGTTTCACACTTGGTCTCCTTTGGGTTCTTATCTTGACTCGTCCCCAGACCACTATCCAGGTACAAGTCAAACTGATCCACTCCCTTTAGATATTTTGAGCACTCATGCAATGCATGAGCATGAGCAAGAAAGTTGACACCTAAAAGGCGAAACAGAAAGAAGGTGGAGGAGGAAGACAAAAAGGTGTGAAAGGCTCACATCAATGAGGACAATCATAGGCGAGAGAAGACCATATGATAGATATGATGTGAGGAGTAGGGATTGCCATGCAACGTATGCACATGTGAGCTAAAAGCTCTCCAAGGGAACTAGTGGGGGTGCATCTAACTTGCTTGCTCATGAAGACCTAGAGCTCATTTGAGGAGGCTCATCATTGGAATATACAAGCCAAGTTCTATAGTGTGAAGGTCCCCACATAGCTATATGCATGATGATGATCTCTATGGAATACAAGGGATAGAGGATGAAGTACTAGTGTGGATCTCTCAAAAGGAATAGTAGTGTGCCCCCTTCTCTCTTTTTATTACTTTTTCTCTTTTTTCTATTTTTTCTATTTTTTTGGTGGCCTCAATGGCTCTTTCTATTTTTCTCTCATTTGTCCTCTTTGGGATCTTTTGATTTTTTCCTCTTTGGGATCTTTTCCTCACTTTAGGGGCAACACTCTATATTTTACAGGAATATAGGAGATCTTTCACACTTTACAAAGGTACTCACATAAAGAAGATATAACTATCATGATGCAAATGTATGCTTCTGCCAGGATAGCAGGAACATGTAAGACATAAAGATCAAGTCATGAGAAGGTGGATGTTGCATGGAAATGTATCTCGGAAAGATATAAGGAGGTTTATGATGACAGAGCGTATCGTGCCAAGGGTTTGGATGTATCGGCGAAGGTGGACGCTAACTCTCGGAGTGAGCAGAGAGCAATGCACGGCACAGGAGAGGCTAGAAAAGGTATAGGTGGGTGGTAGTGTCAACTTTCGAATACTCACATTAGTCCGAAGAACTCATGCACTTATTATCGGTAACTCTCAATCTAATTAGGAGGTTCACAAAGAGACAAGTACCCCGAGGAGCAGTGTATGGGGGTTTGGTTATCCTTGCACATCCTCGACTCATGGTACGTGAGTGTTATCTAATATTAGAACCCTCCAGAGGTTAGTGATCCATCTAGTAGCTAGAGTTCTCAACATGGGTTTTTGGTTTTCGAAAAACACAAGGATTGCCCAAAATATGACATCTATCACTAATAGGCTCGAGCTCTTGACACCAAAAGTTCAAACATTACTCTAATCAATACCTCAAAACTATTGCCAGTTACTACTACAAAGAGAAAATCAACTTAAACTACCTACTTCTAGTCAAGACACAAAACTCAGTATAACAGGAAAACTCTCTAACAAGATAAAACATGCAACCTATAGAAAGTTCAACCTAAAACGAAAGAAGAGCTCTAGAAAAACTAAAGAACTACAACTAAACAGAGCAGCAGCTAAGAAAAGAAAAAGAACAACTCACAGCTAAAAAGAATAAGCATGCAAATCCTATGAGGAGTTCTAGTTCAAGCGGAGCGTGTAATTCTCCCACACAAAAGATTAAGTTGGGGTCTAACTTGTTACTACAGCAAACAAAGCAAAAACAAACCTAGAAAAGTAAAGAGCGAGACGCTCCAAATATAGCACATAACGCATGAAGCGATAAAAATATAGTGCAACGAGAGACGAACTGATAATTGTTGATGAAGAAGGGGATGCACGGGGGCATCCCCAAGCTTAGACGCTTGAGTCTCCTTGAATTTTTATTAGGGGTGCACATGGGCATCCCCAAGCTTGAGCGTTTGACACTCCAAGATCTTCTTTCATCATCTTCCATCGCACACTTGAAAACTCCCTTCATACATAACTCATTGTAGACTGATTAGAGAGGTTAGTACCCTACTAAAATAATTTTTCCTCTAATGCAAATAAAGATAATATTGAAGAGCTACTGCTTCTCAAGATTTCCAAGAAGTTGTTTCAAAGAAAAAGCAAGCTTAAGGTTTGCAAAAGTAAGAAGAGACAAAACGTGGAAGAATCTGTGAAAAACAGAACAGCAGATAGAAACAAAAAATTTAGGGGTACTTCTGCAACTCAAATAAAAAAAACTCAGAACATATGCAAGTTTCGTAATTTTAAAGAGAACTCTGTGTAAAAATTTCATCTCAAAAAGATTAACTGGGATTTTTCCATGATTTTTCTAGTCACGAGGACAGAATCTGTTTTCTGGACAGCATGTCACAACTTTTACTTCCCTTGTCGTATGAGGCTATAAAAGGCACAAAGCTTGAAAAGTAAAGATACAATGATGTTGCTACAGTAGTAACAATCACCAAGACCACTAAGAACAGAAGAAAAGCAAAAAGAAAAACCTAAATTCGTTGTGGGCTGCCTCCCGAAAGCGCTTCTTTAGAGCCATTAGCTAGGCTTCAAGCAAACGATCAAGTCTTTTCAAGAAAATAACTAGCCCGTGTGACGGACTCAAAAGGAAATTTAATCTTTTTCCTAGGGAAATGTTCCATCCCTTTCTTGAGAGGGAATTGGAATTTCATATTCCCCTCTTTCATGTCAATAACAACACCAATTGTGCGAAGAAAAGGACGTCCCAAAATAATTAGACAAGAAGGTTCACATTCAATGTCCATAATAGTAAAATCAACGGGAACATAATTGTCATTGACAATGATAAGAACATCGTCGATCTTCGCCAAAGGTTTCTTTACGGAAGAATCAACAAGATGAACACCAAAAGAACAGGGATCAAAAGGTTTCAATTCAAGAATATCATACATTCTTTTGGGCATAACAGAGGTAGTTGCTCCAACATCACAAAGACCATAACAAGAGAAGTTATTCAACTTGATTTTTATCATAGGATCCCAACCATCTTCTAGATTCCTAGGTATGTAGGATTCTAGTCTAAGCTTCTCCTCCCTCACTTTGATTAGAGCATTGGTGATATGCTCTGTGAAGCCAAGATTAAGTGTGCTAGTGTGGGGGTCTCTAGACATCTTGTGAAGGAAACGAATAAGTTCAGAAAGGGTGCAATTATAAAAATCAAGGTCACTACTATCAAGTAAAGTGGTAGTGGTGTCCTTTAGGCTCACTTGTTTGGTAGCTTCTATAGTCATAGGAATTTCTTGTTCTACGGTTAAGGTCATAGCATCACCATTAATAGGTCCTATGGGACTAGGGGTGCATTGGGTGCTAAGAGTTTGGATATCCTCAACCACTTGGATAGTGGCTACTGTATGGTAGGTAGGAAGGCTCTTAATTCTTTCTTCTTCCTCTTTTTCTCTAGCCCATCTTTCTTTGAGTTTAGCCATCATCCTAATGTTTTCATTAATTTGTAACTGGATAGCATTAATAGGAGTGACCTTACTCTCCTCAAGGGGAGAGGTTCTAATTTTTAACATCTCAACATCAAGGGCTAAGTTGTCTACCTTCAAACAAATATTATCTAATTTAGCTAGTTTTTCTTCCACATTCTTGTTGAAGGCTTTTTGGGTAGTGATAAAGTCTCTAAGCATACTCTCTAGTTCAGAGGTGGGGTTCTTGTTTCTAGGGTAGGTGTTGTTGTTCCCATAAGTGGATGGAAACGGCCTAGGATTACTAGCAAAGTTGCCGCTATAAGCATTATTGTTGAAGTTGTTTCTCGAGATAAAATTCACATCTACTTGATCCTGAACAATCAAAGAATTTAAAGGAACATTTTGAGGATCGATAGGAGCTTGCTTGGTAAGTAGAGACATGATAAGGTCAACCTTTTCATTTAGAGAGGAGATCTCCTCGACAGAATTTACCTTCTTACCAGTTGGAGATCTTTCGGTGTGCCACTGAGAGTAGTTCAACATCATCTCATCAAGTAGCTTTGTGGTAGCACCAAGTGTGGTTGACATAAAAGTTCCTCCCACGGCCGAATCTAACAGGTTCCGCGAGGTAAAGTTCAAGCCTTCATAAAAAGTCTGGATAACCATCCAGGTAGTCAGCCCATGTGTGGGGCAGTTCTTGACAAGCATCTTCATACGTTCCCATGCCTGGGCAACGTGTTCATTATCCAATTGATTGAAATTCATAATGTTACTCCTCAATTGAATAATCTAAGCAGGGGGCTAGTACTTCCCGATAAAAGCATCCTTGCACTTATCCCAAGAATCTATGCTATTCTTAGGCAAGGATTGAAACCAGATTTTAGCTTCCTCCCTCAAATAAAAAGGAAAAAGCTTAAGATTAACAATTTCACCATCTACTTCTTTGTACTTTTGCATATCACATAGCTCAATAAAATTATTTAAGTGCAAAGCAGCATCATCTCTAGCACCAGAGAATTGATCTTTCATAACAAGGTTCAGCAAAGCAGGTTTAATTTCATAAGAAGGTGCTAAAGTGGCAGGTGTAGCAATAGGAGTGCAGATAAAGTCACTGTTGTTGTGACTAGTGAAGTCACACAACTTGGTGTTTTCATAGGAACCCATAGTAGCAGCAGGTGTTTTTGGTATTTTTGATAAGGGACACAAAAGTAAAAACTGAATGGTAAACTAACAAGACTAAAAAGCAAAGATAAAAGATAGTGTGCAACTCCCATATCTTGTAGGCTGGAGTCCCTGGCAACGGCGCCAGAAAACTTGCTGATGGCAAGAGAGTGTTAATACTCTTCAAGCCTCGTTGGTTACCCCAAGTGCAGAGTGAGATATAGTGCAGCGGCAAGTTTTCCCTTGGAAAAGATACCAAGGTTTGTCTCCCGTAGGACTCCGAAGGATACAAGAAGGTGGTAAAGTGAACAATGGCTCCGAGGTTGCTAGCTTCACCTGGACCTGCACACAGATACAAATAACTTTGCTCCCAACGAGTACAGAGGAGTTGTCAATTCCTCCGGCCTTGCTGTTTACAAAGGATCAACGCAAGAGATAATAATAGTGGCAACTAAAAGTAAACTAAGGGCGTAAACAATAATGTGAAGATGGACCGGGGTCCCATGATTTTCACTAGTGATGTCTCTCTCCCAAAAGACGATAAAAGTGCTAGCGAGGTAAACGAATCACAGTTCTCTACAAAGTATACAACTTTATTGATAACTCTTACAGAGTGCACACATAGATCACAAGTCTGTGATCCAACATTACATCAAACATGCGGAAGCAAAGTAGGTCTGAGTACAGACAAGTTTAACAAATGGCTTAGAGAAGCCTTGTTTATAAACAAGCCCTTCCACGAGGGACCAGTCGTCTGACTGGGACTACACTAGCTTGGCTTCAGTCGTCGAGCTCTAGGAAGAAACTACCTTCGGGGTTAGTGGGTTCATCTAAAACATAGAATAAGCAAACGTGAGTACAATGTCGTACTCAGCAAGACTTACATAGGAGCTATGCTACTCATGCACATGTATCAAGGTAAAGGGAGGTGGGTTTCATGAGCAGAAGTGCCAGCTTTGACTTGGCTAGTCCTGAACTACGAGTACCAGACATAAGGTAAGAAGCGTACACGAGTCCACTACATCTCCAACCGATTACACCACTATGGTGCCTTCCTCGTCTTCCCACGAGAAAGCACGCCATAGCACTCACGCTTATCTTGGCAAGTTTTATAAGTATCCATTGAAGCTGTCTAATAATCAGGCACAACTTTCCAAGCAGTCCATAACCTCGGACGCGGCTATTCGAATAGTTTTGTTAACCCTGCAGGGGTGTACTACTACACACATGTTTCATCACTTACCTCCTTTTGTGTGTCACCGTTCAAGAGGTGACAGCGAGGATGCCACCACAACACTTCACCCACAGCTCTGTTCTAGTCCAGAGAGTCGCCTATCTGAGGGGGATCCGTTTGGAAGTCCGGCCGAGGTTCCAGTACAGCCTCAAACGATGTGTGTAGGGTCCCAAGCCGGTCTGAGTAGTCGTTCATCCACTTCGCAGACCGTGCCACAGCCCTACCAGAACTCCGAACTACTGCGACTTCTAGGGTTCGAACGGGGTGAGGTACTAGGTTGAGAGGGGTCAGTGAGCCCAATGTGTGGTTGCACTCTTCTTCTTGGACCACCACACAAGAACTCGGACTTAAGGCGGTGTTCAACGGGACAACCCACTGTGTACTCCTACACAGCGTCTCATCGTTCACCTTGTATTAGGGTAGATTCACCAACACAGTTTCACCTTCTTCAACATGATTGCTACCATCCTGACTCACAGATCAAGTATCCTCATTGTAAACTCTAAGCATGCAATAAGCAGTAACAGTTGCAGGGGCCACATGATATCAATCAACTCCTACATCTGCTAGGATTGTGGTTTGCTTACTACTGTGACAAGATGATAGGTCATGCAAAGGATATGGGTTCTACTATGCATTAGAATCGATAACAAGGTGATCATCCTATTTCATGCATAGGCGAGACTGAGAGGGAAATGGGTTTTTATCGACATGATCAATGGGGGTTTGCTTGCCTTGCTAACGAGGTTCAAACACAGTGTCTTCAACGAAGGGGGTGGCCTCCGGTTCCAGCTCCACTTCTGTCGAGCAAACAACGAGCAAGGGAGCACAATAAGTACAATGCACAATCACATGGTTGAAGGTTGAAACTTGATGTATGTGCCACTGATGGTTGAGGGGATTCCTTTTAAATGAAGTATATTGCAAAGGTTTTGAAAATTCCAACTCCAATTTGAATTTCAAAAGAATGCATATGCAATGTTTCCACTGTTCACCCAATTTTAATTTCTCAAACATGAAAACAGATTGCATATTCATAATCCTTGAATTTTTCTGATAACTTTATATATATTATTTGCTGCATTTGAAGTTAAGATGAATTTTCTATGAATTTCCAAAGTTTCACATATTTTCTGCCATTTTCTGGATTTGTTTTAAATAGAAAAGCACTTATTGCGTCATGCTGATGTAAGGCTGGCGTCAGGGGGCCACTGACAGCAGGGGCCCACTGGTCAGCCTCTGTTGTGTTAATTAATTTGATTTAATCGTTTTAATTAAACAGGGGGGATTAAGGCCTAGGGCCCACATGGCAATGGCTATGTGATACGTCCCAAACGTATCTATAATTTCTGCTTGCTCCATGCATGTTTTGTGTGACTTTGCCATGTTTTGCTTGAACTTTCATACACTTTTGAACCTATTTGGACTAACTGTCGGGACCCGGGGTTAGCGTATGGAAGTCCCGCTAAGACATAGTCATATGGAGAGCCGAGAACCGTAGCCACTTGTCTAAGCAGACAAGGCCAAGCACAGAACGTTCTCGGAAAGCATCGTACGTGAGGGGCATCCCATCCAGGCCGGATGATCAACTAAGATGGGTCCTCATCGTCCGCACACAAGTCTAAAGATATGCGTGATGAACTCCCATATTCACAGACAAGTCGCCTCAACCATACTATCGACTATCTCATAACTCTTAGATAGACTTACTCCAGCCCGATCACTTAGTCGGGGTCTAGGGCGGGCTCGATCATACCACAAAGTGTGCACGAGACAGACTCTCGAGCAATCGCATCGCGATGCCCCAAGCTGCGCACATCTAAGACCGCCAGCCAGATCTCCACTAAGGTCTCGAAAACCCATATAAAGACATGCATGTTATAAACATAAACGTAGCACACATGCCTTGTATGAACAGTAGGTATCATTGCAATTCTCTACAAAGTATACATTTTATTGATAACTCTCACAGAGTGCACATAGAGATAACAAGCATGTGATCCAACATTACAACAAACAAGCGGAAGCAAAGTAGGTCTGAGTACAGACAAGTTTAACAAATGGCTTAAGAAGCCTTATTTAAACACAAGCCCTCCACGAGGGAACCGGTCGTCTGACTGGGACTACACTAGCTTGGTCTTCAGTCGTCGAGCTCGATGAAGAAGCCACCTTCGGGGTCAGTGGTTTCATCTAAAACATAGAATAAGCAAACGTGAGTACAAATTCGTGCTCAGCAAGACTTACATAGGAGCTATACTACTCATGCACATGTATCAAGGTAAAAGGGGGTGGGGTTTCACTTTCAGAAGTGCCAGCTTTCACTTGGCTAGCCCTGAACTACGAGTACCAGACTTTGAGGTAAGAAGCATACACGAGTCCACTACATCTCTTCAACCAATTACACCACTATGGTGCCTTCCTCGACCTCCCCACGAGAAATCACGCCATAGCACTCACGCTTATCTTGGTAAGTTTTATAAGTATCCAGTTCAAGTTGTCTAATAATCAGGCATAGTTTTCCAAGTAGTCCCTTACTGCGCACGCGGCTATTCGAATAGTTTATTAACCCTGCAGGGGTGTACTGCTACACCCCGGTATCTCGTCACCCTTCAAGCGGGTGTCGGTGAGGATAATCTCCACAACTTTTACCTCACAGCCAACTCAAGTTCAATGAAGACGCCTATCTGGGATGGTTTCCACAATCGTAACCTCGCCGGTCTACCGAAGTGGTCCCAGAAGATGTGTGCGTGGTGCATAAGCCGGTCTCGGTTGAGCCGTTCTCTCACCTTGCATCCAGGCCACAAACCTACCAGAACTCCGAACTACTGCGACTCATTGAACTGAGAAGGGGTGAGTTAGTAAGTTGAGCGGGGATCCGTTTGCCCAACATGTGGTAGTACTCTTCAGCTTGGATCACCACACAAGAACTCGGGCTTAAGGCGGTGTTCAACGAGACAACTCACTGTGTACTCCTACACAGCCTCTCATCGTTCACCTTGTATTAGGGTAGATTCACCAACACATTTCCACCATCATCAACATGATCACTACCATCCCGACTCACATAACAGTATCAACATTGTAATACCTAAGCATGCAATAAGCAGTAACAGTTGCAGGGGTCACATGATATCAATCAACTCCTACATTTGCTAGGATTGTGGTTTGCTTACTACTGTGACAAAATGATAGGTCATGCAAAGGAATGGGTTCAACTATGCGGTAGAAACGCATCATGGTAATCATCCTAAACAATGCATAAGCGAGACATGAGAGGGAAGTGGGATTTTATCGACATGATCAATAGGGGTTTGCTTGCCTTGCTGACGGGGTTCAGTCTCGGGATCTTCAACGAAGGGGGCAGCCTCCTGTTCCGGTTCCACCTCTACTCGACAAACAACAAGCAAGGGAGCACAATAAGTACAATGCACAATCACATGGTTGAAAGTTGAAACTTGATGTATATGCTTCTGATGTGTGAGGAAATTCCATTTAAATGGAGTATATTTGTCGGGGATTGGTACCCGGGTAGGCTCACCCAAGCGAAAGCAACCTTTCAAGACAAGGATGGACCGATTGGGCTGCAGATGGGCCGAGCTGGGCAGGCGTACGGCCGATTGTTCCAAGGCAATCAGCCGTACCGAGTGCCAGCAGTCGGCCCAGGCGCAACCAGTCCACCCTTCCTTCACCAAGATGATTATCCGATTGGCCCGCAGCTGGGCCGAGGTGGGCATTAGCACGGCCGATTTCCCAGAGCAATCGACCCTGCCGAGAACCACCAGTCGGCCCAGGCGCAATCGGTGCAACCTACTACCCCTGGAGAAGTTGACCCCGAGATGAGTCGAGGGTACAAGTACGAGGTCATAAATGCGCAATCCCGAGAGATCGGGGTGGCAGAGAAGCCAAGTCACATCGAAGATCTGGCAGAGATGCGGTGTCGACCTCTCCGCCGATTCCGCGGACAGGACGACAAGACTGCACCTCCTAGCTCCACTGTTCACCATCATGCCCTATGAGTCTACAGCATGGGCCGCCGCTCGTCGGGTCCGGATCACCCGGAGAGGAGCAGTCGGTGGACCCCAGCCGATTAGAGGATGACAGCTGGGCCCAATCGGCAGTGAAGTTACCGATTTACCCCGTGCTCACACTATAAGAAGCCGGGGTACCCCTCCTGTGTGGGGGACGATACACACATTCGCACCATTACTCACATCTCGCCCAGTTCATTTACTGCTTGTAGTTCTACCTCAGGGAAGCAGGAGAGAGCCTTGCCCACGGCGGCCCTCACCTTCCTCTGAGCAGATAGAGAAGCAGTTATTGTAGCTCAGTTCCATTGATATAGAAGAGACAATCAGGAGTAGGGGTGTTATCTCTCCGTAGAGCCCCGAACCTGGGTACATCGTGGTGTCCGTCACCGTGTTTGTGCCCAACCCGATTCCGGCACCATCGACATCTTCTTCCTCGCGTCTTCCCCTCACTTTAGACATCCCCATGGCATCTGCCGTCACATATCGACGACAATATTGCAAATGAAATTGCAAATTCAAACTCCAATTTGAATTCATCTTATCCAAGTTATAAATGCTAATGTTTGAGCAATGCAACTCATTTTGAAATGTGTATGATATGCCTATGATGTTCAGATGAAAAGTGGCATGTTGCTAAGATTCAAATTGCAAAAGCATTTGAATTTAATTTGATTAGGGGCTAAACTCGCCGGACACGTCAGCCTCGCCGCCGGCCAGTCGCCGGCGACGTCCAGGGACGGCGGTGTCCGCGGAGACGGCGCTCCCGTGGCCCAAATCGAGCGCTGCAACCACTGAGACGTAGCTCTTAGTGCCGCGCGTCGAATGGGATCAAGAACAGGGGCTGGGGTGTCCTAAAGGCTCACCGGCGACGAGCTTTGCGGCGACAGTGGTACGGCTGCGAGGCAAAACTCGCTACGGTGCACTAAAAGGAGTGGGGTTAGGTGTGTTTGAGGCAGAGGAGCACGGAGGTTATGAAAGACATGGCCCCGAGCTCGATTGCTCCACGGGTGCTCGCCGGCGAGCACCACGGCGGCGTTGAGCTATGGCTCGCATGGTGGATCTGGCTACAGCTGCGGGGAGGGCGCGGGACCAGAGGGTTTTTTCTCAGAAGCTCACCCTGAGTGCAACGGCGGTGACGTCTTGCTCGGGGAGGTCCTGGCGATGGAGAATCAGGCGATGGCGCGCGGCTGCCGTAGTTGAAGAAGACGACCCGATTCCTTGGCTCCAGGGGCTCCACGCTCGATTCCTTCTACACGGAGACGTAGACGACGATGACGAAGACGATGGACACTACTACGCGGCTTGGGGACGACGGTGGCAACGCGGGCTTCAATCCATGGCGACGGCGGCGCTCGGTTCGTCGCCAAACTCGGCGAGAGAGAGAGAGGGAGAGGCTCTGGAGTGGGGGAATGGAAGCACGGTGTCTCCAGGCGTGGCGTGGCGTGGCTAGAAGGCGCGGGAGGTGGAGGTGGCGTCTGGAGGGGCGACGACGTGCGCGGCTAGCTCGGTGGCATTCCACCGAGCAGCTTGGAGGCGCGGGGTCAGGGAAGAAGACCCCCTTGCCCCTTTGGGTCGGGTGAGCTGGCTGGGCTGCCTTCGCCTAGGCGACAGGTAAGACTTTTTCTAATTTCTTTTCTGTTTAATCTTTCCTTTCTGTTTTTCTTTTCTGTAATTTGTTTTGATGTGCTAAATAAATAGCTAGGCATTTTATTAAATGCTAAAACTTTTTACATGGCCTCATAATAATATATACTAGCCATTTGCAAAGTTTGGCACTTTTTAAAATTCAAATTATTTGAACTTTAAATCAAATAGGGGTTTTGGATTAATTCCAAGGTCCGGTTTGAATATTTGAAAAATCCATGAGCATGGGGTGGGTCCCACATCACTTGATATGTGATCACACTCATTTATAAGACTTTTCAAAAATCAAACATGAATTTTTGGAGAAGATTTATTTCTGGCCTTTTGAATTAATTCATCTGGGGGGTGTTCCTTCTCCCATTTGAGTTTGAATTTTATTTCAAATGATTTCTTTTGAAATTTTTTAACATGATGCAAGGTGACTTGCTAATCCTAGCACATACCTAACTTGGGGTTGTGAAAACTCGCCCCCACTCAATAGAATCTCGTCCCACGTGGCTTCTCTCTCAGAGTGGTGTGACCATTGCACTTTCAGAAACTTAATCTTCTGACGACGAGTGACACGCTCTACGGTATCAAGAATACGAACGGGGTATTCTCGATAAGAAAGGTCATCTTGGAGAACAAGCGTTTCATGGTCGACTTCGCAGATGGGGTCCTTGAAGCAACGCCTGAGTTGTTACACATGGAATACATCATGTACTCGAGAAAGGTGCGGGGGTAGTTCAAGTTGGTAGGAAACTTCTCCACGTTTAGAAAGAATGCGGAAAGGTCCAATGTAACGTGGGGCCAACTTGCCTTTGATATCGAAACGTTGGGTTCCCTTCAGAGGAGTAACCCGAAGGTAAGCCTTCTCATCCAGATTGTAGCTCTCTTTCCTATGATGAAGATCATAGTAGCTTTTCTGACGAGACAGGGCTGCTTTCAATTGATCACGAACAATGCGAACTTGCTCTTCTGCTTCCTTGATCATATCCGGTCCAAAGAGATGTTCTGGATAGATATCTCAAGGTGGATGATTCGTAGTAGATGCAGATGGATTTCGGTATACTTACCTTGGCGTACTGCCTATTGCTTTTGTGCCCTTCCTTTGTTTGAAGATGATGAAAGAAGATTCGGGAGTGTCAAGCGCTCAAGCTTGGGGATTCCCCCATGCATCCCCAACAAATATTCAAGGAGACTCAAGCGTCTAAGCTTGGGGATGCCCCCGTGCATCCCCTTCTTCATAAACAATCATCAGTTTGTCCCTCGTTGCACTATATTTTTATCACTTCATGCGTTATGTGCTTTTCTTGGAGCGTCTCGCTCTTAGGTTTTGTTTCGTTTTTAGTTTTCTTTAGCTTTGTTTTCTGTAGTAATAAGTTAGATCCCAGCTTACTTACTGTTTTGTGTGGGAGAGATTCACGCTCCACTTGAACTAGAAGTCCTCATAGGATTTGCATGCTTATTCTTTTATCTGTGAGTTGTTCTTTTTCTTTTCTTAGCTGTTGTTCTGTTTAGTTGTAGTGCTTTAGTTTTTTTTTTCTAGAGCTCTTCTTTTGTCTTATGTTGAACTTTCTATAGGTTGCATGTTTTATCTTGTTAGAGAGTTTGCCTGTTGCACTGAGTTCTGTGTCTTGACTGAAAGTAGGTAGGTAAAGTTGTTGTTCTCTTTGTAGTAGTAACTTGCAATAGTTTTGAGGGATTGACTAGAGTAATGGTTGAACTTATGGTGTCAAGAGCTCTTTCCTATTAGTGATAGATGTCGTATTTTGTGCAATCCGTGTGTTTTTCGAAAACCAAAAACCCCTGTTGAGAACTCTAGCTACTAGATGGATCACTAACCTCTGGAGGGTTCGAATATTAGAGTACACTCACGTACCATGAGTCGAGGATGCGCAAGGATAACCAAACCCCCATACACTCCTCCTCGGGGTACCTATCTCTTTGTGAACCTCCTGATTCGATTGAGAGTTACCGATAATAAGTGCATGAGTTCTTCGGACTAATGTGAGTATTCGAAAGTTGACACTTCCAACTACCCATACTTTTCTAGCCTCTTCGGTACCGTGCATTGCCCTTTCTCACCTCGAGAGTTGGCGCATACTTCGCCGGTGCATCCAAACCCTTGGCATGATACGCTCTGTCATCATAAGCCTCCTTATATCTTTCCTCAAAACAGCCACCATACCTACCTACAAGGCATTTCCATAGCCTTTCCGAGATACATTGCCATGCAACATCCACCTTCTCATGACTTGATCTTCATGTCATACATGCTACTTGCTTGATCGATGAGCCGCATGCTAGTTGGGCCTTGCCCTAAACATTGCTACATGACACACTAGTATCAATTCATATCCTGCTACACTGGCAGAGGCATACATTTGCATACTTCATGATATTTACATTTTCTTTATGTGAGTACCTTTGTAAAGTGTGAAAGATATCCTATATTCTTGCAAAATATAGAGTATTGCCCCTAAAGTGAGGAAAATATCCCAAAGAGGACAAAATCAAAAGATCCCAAAGAGGACAAAATCAAAAGATCCCAAAGAGGACAAAATCCAAAGATCCCAAAGAGGACAAATGAGAGTTAAATAGAAAGAGCCATTGAGGCCACCAAAAAAATACAAAAAAATAGAAAAAGAGAAAAGAAAAATAAAAAGAGAGAAGGGGGCATACTACTATTGTTTTTGAGAGATCCACACTAGTACTTCATCTTCTATCCCTTGTACTCCATAGAGATCATCATCATGCATATAGCTATGTGGGGACCTTCACACTATAGAACTTGGCTTGTATATTCCAATGATGAGCCTCCTCAAATGAGCTCTAGGTCTTCTTGAGGAAGCAAGTTGGATGCACCCCCACTAGTTCCATTGGAGAGCTTACCTTAGCTCACATGTGCATCCGTTGTATGGAAATCCCTACTCCTCACATCATATCTATCATATGGCTTTCGTTCGCCTATGATTGTCCTCATTGATGTCAGCCTTTCACACCTTTTTGTCTTCCTCCTCCACCTTCTTTCTGTTTCGCCTTTTAGGTGTCAACTTTCTTGCTCACGCTCATCTATTGCATGAGTTCTCAAAATATCGAAAGGGAGTGGATCAGTTTGACTTGTACCTGACTAGTGGTCTGGGGACGAGTCCAGATAAGAATCCAAAGGATACCAAGTGTGAAACTTTAGTAGATAGTTGTTCTCAACAACCTTTTTTCTCTTTCTTCCCAGTCGCTTGCTTGCACGCAAACACCATTTGGAGACATTCGAGTCACGGACAGCAAGAGCTCTTGCACCTTTTTGTTCTTTTGTTGCTTGTGTCAATGCTAATATAGACTCTTGCTTGTTAAGACTTGAATTGAATTGCATGCTCTGATTTCTCTACTTAAAAGTCCTTATTTGGTTGTGTGGCATGTCACCACAGAAATTATGCTTGTTATCTTTACCTACTCGAGGACGAGCAGGAATTAAGCTTGGGGATGTTGATACGTCCCAAACGTATCTATAATTTATGCTTGCTCCATGCATGTTTTGTGTGACTTTGCCATGTTTTTCTTGAACTTTCATACACTTTTGAACCTATTTGGACTAACCTACTAACTCAGTGCACCCAGCTGCCAGTTGTTGTTTTCTGCTGTTTTTGTATTTCAGGTTTTCCGGCCATTAAAAGTGCTCCAAAAAATCCAGGAAAATCAGATAAAAATCAGCGTCGCGGAAGCTTCCGGAAACACAAAATCAGCGAAGGGGGCCACCACCTTGGAGCCAGGAGGGGAGGACTCCTGGCTTCCTGGTGGGTCCCCTCGACGCCCCCCTTCGCCTATATTTACCCCTCGGGGCGGAAACCCCTAAGAAGAACTCCTTTTTCGCGATCTCGCCTCTGTTCCGTCGCCGCCGCCGTTTCAAGATCGGGGCTGCCTGGAGAAGCTGCTCCGGCACCCTACAGGGAGAAGCTACCCCCACCGGGAGACCATCCATAGCCATGGACGCCTCCCATATGTACCGTGAGTAGTTCCCCTTGGACAATGGGTCCGTGACCAGTAGCTATGTGATCTATCTCTCCCTCTTTTGTGCTTCCACTTTTGAGTCCTCGTGAGCTGCCTCACATGATCGAGGCATCTATGTAATTTTTGTTGTTGCTATGCTGAGTTTGTTGGGATCTGATGGATTATGAGACTATGTTCAGATTGTGATGAGTAATATATTTTGTTCTTCTCTTTTATATTTTGTTCTTGAGTAAATTCTTGCATGTTCTCCATTGCGGTATTTGCTTTGGCCAAGTATTTTATTTGCAAGTCCAAGAGAGAGCGTTATGCTCGATTGTGGGTTAAGCCCCTTGATGTCTAGCTTGAGTAACAGAAACATGAGACTAGGGCATGTGTTGTTGCCACCAGGGATAAAACAACGGTGCTTGTACTTGCGGGTGCAAGGATTGTTTACTTTACGCAAAGTTCTTTTAATGCAGTTGTCTGTTGTTTTGAGTTTACACTTTGGGTGGGATTCACAACTTAATACCAGCGAGATGTTCTGGATAGATATCTCAAGGTGGATGATTCGTAGTAGATGCAGATGGATTTCGGTCTACTTACCTTGGCGTACTGCCCATTGCTTTTGAGCCCTTCCTTTCTTTGCAGCATAGTTAGCATTGCGGTGCCTTCATATTCCTGTCAATTGCCCAACAGTGATTTGTTTACCTCGCTAGCACTTTTATCTTCTTTTGGGAGAGAGACATCACTAGTGAAAATCACGGGACCCTGGTCCATCTTCACATTATTGTTCACACTACCAATTTACTTTCAGTATTTACTTTTCCGTTGCTATCACTATCATTATTATCTCTTGCGTTAATCCTTTGTAAACAGCAAGGCCGGAGGAATTGACAACTCCTCTGTACTCGTTGGGAGCAAAGTTATTTGTATCTGTGTGCAGGTCCAGGTGAAGTTAGCAACCTCGGTTGTGAACGGCGCCATTGTTCACTTTACCACCTACTTGTATCTCTTGAGTCCTAGTGGAGACAATCTAAACCTTAGCATCTTCGCTAAGGGAAACTTGGCGTTGTGCTACATCAAACCTTCCACTTGGGGTAACCAACGAGGGGCGAGAAGCCATCACTATGGCAAGTGGGGCCAGGTGATTAAGCTCCAGGGTTAGTGATAATGGCATCGGGGTTTGCCGGAGTTACTGTTGGCGGCCGGAGTGGCGTCGGGTTCGCGCTCTGGGCAGACATTTGGCGCGCTGGTGGCACCGTTCGCGAGCTAGAGGTCGCCCGCATCGACCTGGAGTGGAAGGGGAGGCTGGGGTGCACGGGAGGCTTGCCGACGACGAGTTTGGCGGCGGCAGTGGCTCGGCTGCGAGCGGGATCTCGCTAGGAGACTCTACTTGGAGCGGGGTTAGGCGGGATCAAACCAGAGGAGCACGGCGGTGACAAAGGACAAGGTGGAGAGGACGTCTGCTTAGCAGAGGCTCGCCGATGACGAGCACGGCGGCTCTGTACTCCGGCGTCCATGGTGATTCAAGCTAGAGGAGGGGAGGGGTGCAGTGGATTGAGGGGAAAGGCTCAGAGGCTCACCACAAACGCGACGGGAAGGCTAGAGGGCTCGGGGAAGCTCGGGAGGCGGTGAATCGATGATGAGGTCCTCCGGCGACCGGCGGCGATCCAAAGAAGCGTGCGTCTCCTCGGTGCCGAATTGAAGCTCCAGCTTCTGCGTGTAAACGTAGACGAGGGTGAGGAGCACGGGGGACTTGCTGGTTCGAGCCCTAGGTGTCGTTGGCCACGGATTCCATTGACGGCGATCTGCGGTGGCGCTCTGTGTCGGTGGGGGAAGAAGCACAGAGAGCTCGAGAGCGAGGGGAAAGTGGGGGAAGTGAGAGAGGGTTGCACGGTCATCTCTGTGGCACAGTTTGGAGGGCTGGGGAGGCCTGGAAGCTTGAAGGCGTCGAGGTGGCTTCCACGGCGTGCCCTGGCTCGACACCAAGCTGCTTCGGTGCGCGGGGTAGAAGACGACAGAACGGGGGCTGGGCTGGGCTGGCTTGCTGGGCCGGCGGGGGTTAAGTTGGGCCTCTTCGGTAAGCTTTCTCTCCCTTTTCTTTTTCTGTTTTTCTCCTAATATTTGTTTTGGCACTACTAAATAAAATAGCAAACCATTTTATAAAATGCTGAAACTTTTTACATGGCCTCATAATATATTAGACTAGCCACTTATAAAGTTTGGCACTTTTGAAAATTCAAATCATTTGAATTTTAAATCAAATAGGGGTTTTTGATTAAATCCAAGGCCTTGTTTCAATTTTTTAAAATTCTATGAGCATGGGAATTCTACCACATCACTTTTCATGTGATCACACTCATTTATGTGACTTTTCAAAATTCAAACAAGAATTTTTGGAGAAGATTTATTTCTGGCCATTTTGAATTAATTCATCTGGGGGGTTCCTTCTCCCATTTGAGTTTGAATTTGAATTCCATTTTATTTTCTTTGATGAATGCAAGGTGCCTTTGATCCTAGCACATTACCTAACAGAGGGTTCTGACACTAGGTATCTGCTGATCTTCCCAGTGAAACCGTAAGGAAGTTTTAATCCTCGGAGGCAGTTGATAAACTGCTGCATCTCCTTCTGACTTAGAGTGAAGCACGTGGGGGGCAGTAATAATGTTCGCTCTGCTTCTTGGCCTTTTTGCCTTTGCGACGACTTTCCGTGTCCTCCGATGGCTCATCATCATCATCATCATCATCATTAGGGCGGTTTGCGTGAAGCTCCTCCCTGATGCCCATTGATAGCAATTCTTCTTACTTTCGGCCCATCTTTGGTCTTTTCTGGCATGTTGAGCAGCGTAGAAAAAATACTCTCGCACACATTCTTCGTGATATGCATGACATCAAGGCTGTATGGCACACTGAGGATGTTCCAGTACGGCAATTCCCAAAAAACAGACCTCGTTTTCCATACCTTCAGCAGCGGCTCTGGCGCCTTTCTCTTAGAATTGATCTTTCCTGGCGGTGGGCACTCTTTCCAATTTTTCAACAGCATGTCTATTTCGGTGCCGCTCCTCCTACGTGGGGCCTTTCGGGGTTCGGTTGTTCCATCGAACAGATCCTTGCGTTTTCTCCATGGGTCATTGTGAGGAAGCCATCTTCGATGTCCCATGAACACGGTTTTTGAAGACCCGGGATCGTTAGGTAGCTGGTGATACGTTGTGTCGTCCATGCACCTAGCGCATCCACAGTGTCCGTGGACCACCTGCCCCGCGAAATATCCTAAACTAAGATAGTCGTGCACCGTCGTGAGCAGTGCGGCTTTCATAGGGAAATATGTTTCTTCTAGAGCGTCCCACGTATTGACTGGCGTTCTCCATAGAGTATCTAGCTCCTCTTTCAGGAGCCCCAGATACAGATTGAGGTCGTTTCCTGGGTGTTTCGGCCCTTCAATTAGCACACTCATATGCATGTACTTCCTCTTCATGCACTCCCAGGGGGGATGTTGTACATGCACACAAACACTGGCTAGGTGCTATGTGTGCTGCTCTGGTTGCCGAAAGGATTGACTCCATCGGTGCTCGCGACCAACACTACGTTCCTTGAATCCTTCCCAAAAGTCCTCCTCGAAGTTCAACGCCTCCCACTGGGTCCCATCAGAAGGGTGAATCAACATCCTGTCTTTTTCTGGATCATTTTTTCAGCTTCTTCCTTTTGCTTCTTCCTTTCCGCATGCCAGCGCATGAGCTTAGCTTGCTTAGCGTCCGCGAAATAACGCTGCAGACGAGGAATGATCCGAAAGTACCAAACTGTTTTTTGAGAAGCTTTCTTCTTCTTCTTGTATCGACTGGCGCCGCACTTCGGACATACGGTAGACTCCGCGTACTCATGCCGATAAATAATGCAATCGTTAATGCAGACATGGTATCTAACATGCGGTAAATCCAGAGGACACACGATTTTCTTCGCCTCATTGAAACTGGTCGGGCACGTGTTCCCCTTGGGAAGACGGTCTTGCCAGAATGACATGTTTTCGTCGAAGCATGTGTCGGTCATTTTGTGTTTTACTTTCATCTCCAGAGCCATGAGCGCTACTTTCAGGCGGGTGTTGACGAAGAATTTGTTCAACGCAACACAAGACTTGCACTGCGCAATTGTTTAGGGTAAGGGAGTCTCCACTTCGTTTTACGTTACGAAGAACGGATGATTTACAAGCAAATCAACAAAGAGATCTTCAATTTCGGAGAAGAAATGGGTGCTTTACGAGAAAAACACCAAATATGACCTAGAACTAGACAAAAAGTGGAAGAACTTGAAAAGTAGATGTGTTTTTGGGTATATGTCGATTGTGTGTTGTTTCAATCGGCCGTCACCTCATCTATATATGAGGGGGTTGGACTTCCCTTGGAAGACACGGACTTGGATTCCCGTCACAGTGCCAAAAACTATAGCCAAACTCGGATTTTCCAAAATCTGCACGAATCTGCGCACAGACCGGTAGTACCGCTCTCTCAGACCGGTAGTACCGGTAGTACCGGTCGACCGGTAGTGGACCGGTAGTACTGGTATATGATTTTTTATCGGAACAACCGGGGTGCTACCGGCTCGATTCCGGGCCTCAACATAAGGTTTTTCGCGTACCCGGGCGGTAGTACCGGTCTCCAGACCGGTAGTACCGGTGTATATTTATTTACCGGAACAACCGGGGTGATACCGGCCCGATTCCGGGCTTCAACAGAAGGTTTTTGTGTTTTTGCCGGTAGTACCGCTCTTACCGGCCGGTAGTACCGGTCTTCCCTGCTGTGCCACCCAGATTTGGCTCTAACTTCTTCATACGAACTTCGATTTGGGCGATTCAAGTGTCAAAATCGACCGGTTCGACGAGACGAAGCCAATGGATGTATAAATCTTATTATTTGAAGCCATCTTGAGGACGCAATTAGCCAAATAGTGCACTGAATGCCATAGTCTTGTTGCCCGAAACGTAGTTTCGGCCCTTGAGATGGAATCGGATGACAATGGCTCAAACTACAAAGTTGTTCACATCGACAATACCCAACTTTTTCATGTAGAGAACTTCTTCATTTGAGGTTATCTTATATAGGTTTGATGTCGTGCCAAAAACCGGTGTCAACACATGCCCCCCTGTTTTTCGGCAAAACTTGCGTGCCGAAAAATAACTTGCCCATGTTTGTTCTAAGGACGATGTCAACACTCCATCGGCCATATGTTTTCTAAGGGCGATAATTACTTATCGGCCGTGTGTATTCAAGCTTCCTGCCACACGCTAGGATAATATTTCTTCAAGTATCTTCCATTGAGAGCTTTGGATAATTTACTTCCCTGTAAAGTTTGTAAAAAATATGAATTTCCAGGAACAATCCCCACAACTTCATATGGACCTCCCCAACTCGGCGACCACTTGCCGAATTTTTTGTCCCTAGTTCCAACGGGCAAAATCGTTTTCCACACTAAATCTCCTATTTGAAACGATTTCTCCTTGACCTTTTTATTATAAGCCTTAGCTACTCTTAATTTTTCTTTCTCAATCTCCTGCAACGCTTTTAGCATTTTTTCTGGAACATCATCTATTCGGTCCATCATTAAATCATTGTAATCTATAGCCGACAAGTTATTTTTCCTGGCTACCCTAAGAGCTTGATACTTGATTTCTACAGGTAACACTGCCTCTTGGCCATATACTAGCTCAAAAGGTGTAACTTGAGTAGCTCCGTGCTTAGATATTCTATGAGCCCATAATGCTTCCGAAAGGACTTCATGCCACCTCCACGGTTTCTCTTCAATTTTCTTCTTTATGAGCCGAATCAAAGTTTTATTACTAGAATCGGCTTGTCCATTAGCTTGAGCATAATAAGGTGATGAGTTCAACAATTTAATTCCAAAGGATTTGACAAACTCAAAAAATTGATGAGACATAAAAGAAGAACCTTGATCGGTTGTCAAAGTTTGAGGAATGCCGAATCTATGAATAATATGCTCGAAAACAAAACTAATCAGCTCCCTATGAGTCATATTTCTTAAGGGAACTGCTTCTGTCCACTTAGTAAAATAATCTGTGGCTACTAGGACGAAGCGATGCCCTTTAGAAGACGAAGGATGTATCTCACCAATAAAATCTAAGCGCCACCCTCTAAATGGCCATGGTTTGATGATGGGATTGAACATAGCTTCAGGTTCCAATTGTATATTGCCAAACTTTTGACAAGCCTCACAACCATTGTAGTATCTAAAGCAATCCTCTAACCAAGTCGGCCAATAGAAACCAGCTCTTTTTATTAACCAACACGTCTTATGAGCCGACTGATGCGTCCCACATATGCCTTCATGCACTTCACCCATGGCTAACCTAGATTGATCATAATCCAAGCATTTTAAAAGTAACCCATCTATAGTTTGGCGATGTAACTCATCATTATGCATAGTATATTTTAAAGCTTGCCGCCAAACCTTCCTGTCTCTAGTTTTACTCGGATCCCTTAAATGATTGATAAGAGGAACCCGCCAATCTACAGCTATAGTTTCCGAATTACTAGGTAACTCGACAGCTTGTGGTAACTCTGGCATGCGTATCCCTTGCACTAAATCTTCCGAGCTGGGTGTGACTTGGTCCACCTTTGTTTCCGTATTAGCAGCAACTCGGTATAACTCGGTGCAACTTGGAGCATTTTCCGAATTACTATCCGTTACTCGGTGTGTGTCCCGAATGAGTTGCAATTCGGTCTCATACCTTGTAGCGACAGGCATCGGTTTTCCTAATATAAGAAACTTTCCCCTATTGACATTGTAACCGGATGCTTGCTGTGCTAGATAGTTTGCTCTAGAATTTTCCTCCCTAGGTATATGACTAATAGTGAAAGTATCCAGGGATTTGATTATATCTAAACATCGCTCTAAGTAACTATTTACCAATCCATCAAAACATTGGAATTCTCCTTTAACTTGTTGCACTACCAGAAGTGAATCACCAAAAGCATCTATATCTTTGACACCCATATTAGCCAAATAATGTAAACCGAATAGCAAAGCTTCATATTCAGCTTGATTATTACTACAATTATACTCTAAACGAACCGATGTTTCATATATCACATTATTAGGAGAAATTAAAACAGTACCAACACCTTGACCTTCCCTACAAACTGATCCATCAAAATAAAGTTTCCATGGGCATATGCTAACATAATCAATGTCTTCTTCATCTTTAACTCTATGATCAACAATGAAATCGACAATAACTTGACCTTTCACAACACGCAACGATTCATATGTCAAGTCATATTCAATTAATGCATAAGCCCATTTACCAACCCTGCCACTAAGAATCGGTTTTTGTAACATGTATTTAACTACATCGGCTTGGCAAGTTACTACGCAAGTACTAGACAGCAAGTAAGGTCGAAACTTGGTACATGCATAATACAAAGATAAACATAACTTCTCAATGAACACATACCGAGTTTCGGCGTCTATCAAGCGACGACTTAGATATGTAATAATGTGCTCCTTCCCACCATCTTCTTGCGTCAACACGGCACCGATCACTTTATCTTGTGCAGCAATATACAACCTGAACGGCGTACCAGATTTGGGTGCACACAACACTGGAGAATTCAACAAGTATTTCTTTATGTTATCAAAATCCTTCTGTTGCTCTTCCCCCCCAAGTGAACTCGGCTTCATTCTTTAGCCGGAGTATCGGAGCAAACGATTCAATTTTCCCTGGAAGGTTAGATATGAATCGTCTCAAGTAATTAATCTTCCCCAACAATTTTTGCACATCCCTTTTGCACGTCGGCTGCTCTAGATTTCTAATTGCTTCTACCTTCTTAGGATCAATCTCTATACCATGTTCATGAATTATAAAGCCCAAGAACTTTCCAGCCGACACACCAAAAGCACACTTAAGGGGATTCATCTTTAGCCCATACTTACGCATCCTTTCAAAACCTAGTCGCAAATCGGCCAAATGAGAATCAGAACCATCCGATTTAACAACTATATCATCAATGTATACCTCTACTATGATGCCGAGCAAATCATGAAATATAAGATTCATAGCACGTTGATATGTAGCACCGGCATTCTTCAAGCCAAAAGTCATGACTACCCATTCGAACAAACCGACAAAACCAGGACACCGAAAAGCAGTCTTAGACATATCCTTTTCGGCCATGAATATTTGGTTATAACCAGCATTACCATCTAAAACGTGATTACTCTATGTCCTGAAGCATCATTGATAAGTGTGTTGGCTATAGGCATCGGATAATCATCTTTCGGGGTAGCTTTATTCAAGTCTCTAAAATCAATACATATTCTAATTGCACTAGTGTTTTTCTTTTCAACAGGAACAATATTAGAAACCCACTCAGCATATCTACATGGCCGAATAAACCCAGCTTTTAGCAACCGATCAATTTCCTCTTTGATACGATCATACATAATAGGATTGAAATTTATGCGAGGTTGTTTATGCGGCCTAAAACCAGATTTAATAGGTAATCTATGCTCAACTAAATCTCTACTCAAACCAGGCATCTCAGTATAATTCCAAGCAAAGCAATCAACAAATTCTTTAAGTAACTCGGTTACCTTGCTCTTCTCATTGGCCTTCAAATTAGCATTAATAAAAGTAGGCCTTGGAATACTTCCATCACCAATATCTATCTCCTCAAGTGGATCAGTCGATGAGAATCCATGCCCAAGATTTTCCATGTCTTCAAATTCTTCAATGGTTTCATGCATATCGTTCTTTCCGGAACGATACTCCTCAGTACGTTGTTGGAGCCATTTAATACTACTGTTTTTATTCATCATCTAAATAGACAGATTGTTAAGCCGAGCTACATCAGCCGGCTGTACATTGATAGGTACAAAACCATTTTTACCTATACTAATATAATCATAGTCCGATAGTTCTCTACCAGTCAAACACTGCATGTTACCGAGTTGACAATCAACCGCTACTTCGGTCACAGCTATACAAGCCGAGTTGTCTGCTTCAACCACCTCCACATTGTCATCCACCCATTGAATTAAACATTGATGTAGGGTAGAAGGAACACAACAATTTGCATGTATCCAGTCACGCCCCAACAGAACATTGTATCGGCCTTTGACATCCACCACAAAGAAAGCAGTCGGCAAGGTCTTACTCCCAACCGTGAGCTCCATAGAAATAATGCCCTTGGCTTCAGATAGCTCCCCCGAGAATCCACTAAGTCCCATGTTGGTCTTCATTATTTCACTTTCCTTTCGGTTGAGTTTGGTAAACCCCGAATAGGGCATGATATTGACACCTGCACCACCATCCACAAGCATGCGTCCAATAGTCTTTCCATAAATGTTCCCCTTGATAAACAGTGGCTTCAAATGTTGATCCGGCTTCTCTGGCTTTTCAAACATGGCTCTACCCGGACCAAGAACAAGTTCATCAACCTCTGGCTCGGGTGCACGGAATTCAGCGGGCAGTGCAAAGACCATGTTGATATCCATATGGGGATTGCTTTTTGAGTTAATACCACCCTCCGAGTTAATGTTGTCATCCTTATCCTCGGCCATGTCATTGTCCGAGTATTTGTCATCACCCTCTGAGTAGTCTTCATCACCACCCAAGTACTCCCCATAATCCACCGAGTCCTGAGCGGCATCTTCCAAGCAATGATCACCATCCGAGTTGTGATCAGCTCCTTCAAAGTTTTTGGCGGCATCTGATTTTTGCGCAGCTCCTTCTGAGTTTTTAGCACCATCTGAGTTTTGGGCAGCTCCTTCTGAGTTGTTAGCACCTCCTGAGTTATGACTAGCTCCTTCCGAGCTATTGGTGTCGGCGTTCCTTTCTACTATGAGATTTTTCCACCAAGTTAACCGGGGTATCAATGGCCTCTCCTTATTGAACACCTCGTCACGCTCTTTCTCAGCAATTTCCTCTCTAATATGCAACGCTCGCAGTCGTTGCACTCGGCGCTTTTCAGTGTGAGTTAATCCTTTAGGACATCAACGAGGTTCTGGCCGAGTTCCCGGAACAAACGACTTGCTGCCCCCCGAGTAATTTGGCCTATACCGAGTAACACGATCATTGGCCTGCTAACGAGATACACCTCCTGCTGCAAACTTCTTGCTCCCACTGGTATTTGGTTCCCCATCTTGATTGAGTGGGCCGAAAATAAGTGGAAATTGATTAGGGGCTGTGTGCGAGTTATTTTCCTTGATGAGTGGACCGATGCGCACACCAACTGAACCGGTCTTCCGAGTTTCACCGATGGGCATAACACCACTAGTCTCAGAATCCATCGCAACTTGGTTTGTATTTGCTTCCGAGCGATGAGCCATCTTTCCCTGAACTGAATTGTCTCTCGGTTCGCCTGCACCCTGTTCATCCAAGTCCTTCCTCGCTCCTCCATCTTCCTTTCCTTTACCGAGTGCTTCTACAGATTTTCGCACCCAGGTGAGCCTACGACCAGTATTGTCTCGGTCATCCACCTTGCGCACCGGTGACCGATCCCTCCGAGTCATATCTTCATTGAACCGATTCCTTTTCCCATGCTGTCCTTGGTACATACGACTCGGTTGATCCCATCTTGGTTGAAAGTAAATCGGTGGTCCCATAGGGAAAGGAGCCCAATGGTTAAAACCCCATGGCGAAAAGTGTGGAGGCATAGGAGGTGGGCATCCCCAATAAGCCGGTTGCATCGGAAAACCTGGCTGTTGCTCATATGGATTTCTCTCCCATTGCTCATTGTTATGCCTAGGAGGAGATCTTGGACGTTTAACTCCTCCAAGCCGATTGAACACATTGTTGGTTCTGCGAGAAGTGTATTTTTCCAACAACATGCAAACTGTCGGCTTTGGTCTTGGAGCTTGTTTCTTCTTGCCATTGACCTTCCATACCCCAATCTCTGGGTTCTTGGGCTTGATCATTCTTGGTGGAGCATTGTCCTCAACTACATTCTTCTCCTTTGCTGACTCGGCCTGATCCGACCAAATTAGCATCTTCTTGTTATGAAACTCGATCATATTGACAGGAAAAGGATCACTATCGAGCTTCATCTTGGAGGCTTCCGTAAATGTCAATCGTCCTTCACTAATGGCCGATTGTACCTGCCGTCGAAACACATTACAATCATTAGTAGAATGAGAAAAAGAATTATGCCATTTACAATATGCTTTTCTACCCAATTCTTCGGAAGATGGAATTACATGTCCTGCTGGAAACCTAATCTGTTTTCCCTGCAACAACATGTCAAAAATCCTATCACATTTACTAATATCAAAAGTATACTTGATCTCCTCTTTCCTGGTAGGTGTAGGATTCAAGTCAGGACACAAAAAATGTTTTGATTTTGCTGTTTGGATCCACTCGGCTACACAAACTTCCATGTCATCATCACTAGCCGAATCACTATCATGCTCTACAATGTTAACCGTAGGAGTAACTTTTTCTTTTCCTCTATTATCTCTAAACCGAGTAGCTTGCTTAACATCTCTAACTCGGTTTTCTTGCGCCAAAGCTTTTTTGTAATACTTGATTAACATCTAGAAACTCTTTCCCCTCTAGCTTGTCTTTGATGTGAGTGAGTAAACCAGAAAAGGAAAGATCAGCCAAATCCTTTTCGGCTATAGTTAAACTAAAGAATCGGTTTTTTGTATCTCTAAACCTTCTAATGTAATCATGAACCGATTCATTGTACTTCTGCCTAACCATAGTCAAGTCGGAAAGCCGAAGTTCAGTTTCACCACTATAAAAATACTCATGAAATTTATGCTCCAATTGTGACCATGTTGTAATAGAATTAGGAGGAAGTGATAAAAACCAAGTAAACGCAACACCGGACAAGGATATGGGAAATAGCTTAATTCTGTAAACATCCGCTGTGCCAAATTCACTAGTTTGCATTAAATACTGCCCCACATGTTCCAAAGTTGATCTACCATCTTCCCCTGTAAACTTAACCAAATCTGGAATTCTAACTCCACGCGGACATGGTATAGAATCGAAGGATTCGGGGTATGGTTTTTGATATGCTCGTGTTGTACCATTAGGAGATAAACCATACTCTCTAAGTATATCAGCCAGTTGATCCTTCATACTAGGTGGCGTAGAATTTATTTGTGGGGGAGACGGGATAGCAACACGTGATAAGTTTTTCGACAAAGAGACTTGATTATGTGAAGTTTGCAACGGAAAACTACTAGCATTACCGAATTGGTTGTAACTCGGTTGTGGGTTTGTACCGAATTGCGTGTAACTCGATTGATCATTGTAAGCTACTGTCTGATAATAGGGTTGCTGCAAATTAGGATTTAAGACACCACTTCGGTTATGATTTTGTCGAACCGAAGTAGTAACAGTAGGATGCGCAACACTAGGAACGAAAGTATTAGCCGAACTACCAACAAGGTTCTGTCCATTATGACTATTACTTGTAGCAACATATGGTTGAATAGCACCATTTGATGCATCAGGCACATGAAAATTATTAGGGATTGATTATGCTCCGAGTGGATTGTAGCTCGGTGCATGGTGAGGCAAACCAATTCCATACTCTTTACTTAGTTGCACTTTAAATTCTTCAAACTTATCAGTCATGTTTTTAGCAAGTGCATGCATAGAATTACCATATTTTCTAGCTACAGAGGAATCAATTAGATGAGCAAGTTCCTCGGTGGATTTCATTACCTTATCGCCGGGTGCCTTAGATGCACTCGGCGTGACACTTGGTGTGGCCGCCTTCTTGACCACGCCGTTCCGCGTCTTCTGGAGTCCCGCGAGCCATGCCTTCCTCTGTTCTTCAAGTGCGAGCTCCATCTCCAATCGCAACTCTTCCGTGAGATCTTCAAGTTCAACCGGGATGATGTTGTCAGAGTCAATGTCGCTTCCATTCTTGAGATCGAAGCTCATGGCGCCCGAGTTGGTGACGATCTTGTCCTTGTTCTTCGTCCGAGTTAGATCTAACTTGGCCTCGTTCCCCAGCGGAATCGCCAATTTGTGTGGATGAAGAATTTGTTCAACGCAACACAAGACTTGCACCGCGCAACTGTTTAGGGTAAGGGAGTCGCCACTTCGTTTTACGTTACGAAGAACTGATGATTTAAAAGCAAATCAACAAAGAGATCTTCAATTTCGGAGAAGAAATGGGTGTTTTACGAGCAAAACACCAAAGATGACCTAGAACTAGACAAAAAGTAGAAAAACTTGAAAAGTAGATGTGTTTTTGGGTATATGTCGATTGTGTGTTGTTTCAATCGGCCGTCACCTCATCTATATATGAGGGGGTTGGACTTCCCTTGGAAGACACGAACTTGGATTCCCGTCACAGTGCCAAAAACTATAGCCAAACTCGGATTTTCCAAAATCTGCACGAATCTGCGCACAGACCGGTAGTACCGCTCTCTCAGACCGGTAGTACCGGTCGACCGGTAGTGGACCGGTAGTACTAGTATATGATTTTTTACCGGAACAACCGGGGTGCTACCGACTTGATTCCGGGCCTCAACAGAAGGTTTTTCGCGTACCCGGGCGGTAGTACCGCTCTCCAGACCGGTAGTACCGGTATATATTTATTTACCGGAACAACCGGGGTGATACCGGCCCGATTCCGGGCTTCAACAGAAGGTTTTTGTGTTTTTGCCGGTAGTACCGCTCTTACCGGCCGGTAGTACCGCTTTTCCCTGTTGTGCCACCCAGATTTGGCTCTAACTTCTTCATACGAACTTCGATTTGGGCGATTCAAGTGTCAAAATCGATCGGTTCGACGAGACGAAGCCAATGGATGCATAAATATTATTATTTGAAGCCATCTTGAGGACGCAATTAGCCAAATAGTGCACTGAATGCCATAGTCTTGTTGCCCGAAACGTAGTTTAGGCCCTTGAGATGGAATCGGATGACAATGGCTCGAACTACAAAGTTGTTCACATCGACAATACTCAACTTTTTCATGTAGAGAACTTCTTCATTTGATGTTATCTTACATAGGTTTATTGTCATGCCAAAAACCGGTGTCAACAGCGGGTATCCTCGGGATTGCATCCTTCATACTATGGAGTAACCGCGTCCATCTCAAGTTGATTCAGCTTGGCTTTCTCTCGGGGGGCGGCTCTTGCGTTATTACTCGCCTGGTTCAGAAGCAACTCTTGAAGATGAGGGTCCTGCACCCAGTCCATCGACGATGGTCCATCATCGCCGTCTTCTCCAGCATCTTCATCTTCATGATGATCATGCCCTTCGTTTTGATCTTCCTCATGATCATGTCCGGCATCTTCTACATTATGATTGCGTCCTGCATCGTGATCATGTCCGGGAGATTCTTCGTCTTCTTGCCCGCCCTCGGCGCTATTTCTGCTTACTGTTTCCCGACCACCTTGGACGAATTCATAATCTTTTTCATCACCTTGCCACCGATAGCCATCCATGAAACCACGCGTGAGCAGGTGCCCCTTTATGGTTTTTGAATCCGGGTCCAAAAGGCACTTCAGCTTGCATCTTCGACACGGACATCTTATCTCCGTCTCGTTCTTTTGAATCATCTCGTCCTTCGCGGAGCTCAAAAACCAATCCACGATGCCTCCGGTCATCTTTCGAACCATGGTCGCCTGCGGGCATAGAGAAAAACGATATTTTAGAACCAAATTTTTTTTGCATGACCTTGCCTAATTATTAGGACAAAAAAGAATGCAAAGTGTGCCAAATTTTCGCCGAAACGGAAATGAATCAACATTCCGGCAAAATATTGGCAACTATCGCATATGTGAGGTACCTGCAAACACACACGTACATACATATCCCATGATCATCACACACCCATTATCACAACACACATACATATATACCTCATGATCATGACATCACACCACACATATACACCGACAAAAAGTGTGTTCGAGAGAGAACAAACTAGATCTACACAACAATAAAGAGAGATACCTTACTTACCAATGAAAAAAGGAGATACAACTGCTTATTTTGGGTAGATCTATGGTGCAAATAAGGTGAGGAGATGGAAGGAACCGAGAGAAGCTTGTTGGAGGTGGGGAAAGTGAGTGTGGTGTGCTGCAAAAACATCTAGCTGCTCCCAGAGTTAGTAATGGCGCACCTCATCAAATATGCGCCATTACTAACTCTGGGACAGGTGGTCCTAGCTGTCCAGAGGGGGGACCAGGATAGCAATGGCGCACATCCCAGAAGTGCGCCATTAGAGTTCCACAGTTAGTAATGGCGCACTTCCCAATATGCACTATTGCTATGTCATCATACCTGGGCGCACCCCTCCCTAACTTACCAATGGCGCACATCCCAGAAGTGCGCCATTAGCATCCCTCATGTCTTATGGCGCACTTCTTGGAAGTGCGCCATTGCTAAGTCAGGGGAGGGGGGCTTGTCCAGGAGCAAATGGGCGGTGGCGCACCTGTTGGTACGTGAGCCATTAGTAACAGGGGCACTAATGGCGCACCAGGACATGGTGCGCCATTGCTATTTAGTAATGGCGCACTGCACATGTGGTGCGCCATTAGTGTCCATATTATCTATAGCTATTTTCTAGTAGTGATAACGCATGAAGTGATAAAAATATAGTGAGACGAAGGACGAACTGATGATTGTTGATGGAGAATGGGATGCACGGGGGCATCCCCAATCTTATACGCTTGAGTCTCCTTGAATATGAATTGGGGATGCATGGGGGCATCCCAAAGCTTGAGCGCTTGATGATACGTCTCAAATGTATCGATAATTTCTGCTCGCTCCATGCATGTTTTGTGTGATATTGCTATGATTTAGATACACTTTCATACACTTTTGATCATATTTGGACTAACCTACTAACTCAGTGCACCCCAGTGCCAGTTCCTGTTTTCTGCTGTTTTTTTCCAGTTTTCCCCCATATAAAAAGTGCACCAAAAATCCGGGAAAAATCAGCGTGTCAGAATCCTCCAGAAGCCCGAAGGAGGGCCAGGGGGCCACCACCAGGCGGCCACCTGGCGCAGGCAGGGGCATGGCCGCACCAGGGGGTGCTTGGACCCCTGGTGGCCCCCCTGGCTGCCCCCTTCGCCTATTTATTCTCCGTCACGAGAAACTTCCGAAGACGGAACCCTATTTCTCAATTTCGCCTCTGTTCCGCCGTCGCCGCTCTTCCAAGATCGGGAGCACCGTTAGGACCCTTCCCGGCACCCTGCCGAAGGGAGGATCGACCTCCGGGAGCTTCTCCTCCACCATGGACGCTTCCCAGATGTACCATGAGTCCGTGATCAGTAGCTTTGTAATGTTCTCCTCCCCTCTTTGTTCTTCATGGTTTAGACCTCGTGAGCTGCCCTACATGATCGAGGCACATATGTAATTCTTCTGTTGTTGCTATGCTGAGTTTGATGGGATCTGATGGATTATGAGATTATGTTCAGATCGTGATAGAGTAATATATTTGGTTTTTATCTCTTATATTTTTTTTCCTAAGTAATTCTTGCATGTTCTCCATTGCTGTTTATTGCTTTGTCCAAGTGGTAGGTAGTAACTCCAAGAGGGAACGTTATGCTCGATTGTGGGTACATGCCCACTGATGACACGCTTGAGTGATAGAAACATGAGTCTAGGGGATGTGTTGTGGCCACAAGGGGGAAAACAACGGTGCTTGTAACTGCGTTTGCAAGGATTGTTTACTTTACCCAAAGTTCTTTTTAATGTAGTTGTCTGTTGCTTTGGGTTTACACTTTGGGTGGGGCTCGCAACTTAATACCAGCGAGATGTTCTGGATAGATATCTCAAGGTGGATGATTAGTAGTAGATGCAGATGGATTCCAGATGCTTATTCTCTACTAGTGCCTTGCCTACCCACGCGCCCGTTTGACGGGTGGCTTGACGTCGAGCTCCTCCTTAGAACTAGAAGAGCAAGCACCACCGGCCGAGGAGTCAACCGAAGATGAAGCCACTGGAAAAGTAGACGAAGGATTCCTCGACTCACCTGATGGCACGAGAGTTTGCGGGTATAGATTTGCTTGCGTCCCCGGCAATGACTTCTCGCCCCTCGCTGGTTACCCAAAGTGGAAGGCTTGAGATGTAGACAGCAGCAAATTTCCCTCGGTGAAGATACCATGGTTTGTGTTCAGTAGGACTCCGGCAACATGGACCTGCACACACAACAGATAACTTTGCTCCCAACGATTTCAGAGAGGTTGTCAATCCCTCCGGCCTTATTGTTTACAAACAATAAAACGCACGGGATAATAATGATAGTGATAGCAACGGAAAAGTAAATAAAGCAGTAAATAAATAGTGGGTGTAAACAGTGTTGGAAATATGGACCGGGATCCCATGATGTTCACTAGTGATGTCTCTCTCCCAAAAGACGATAAAATAGCCATGCGACGTAAACAAATTACAGCTGGGAAATTGACAAGATTATGTGCGCAAACCAATGCTAACTATGCTATAAAGAAAGGAAGAGGCTCAAAAGCATGGGCGGTACGCCAAACCAAGTAGACCAAAATCCATCTGCATCTACCTACTAATCATCCACCTTGAGATATCTATCCAGAACATCTCGCTGGTATTAAGTTGCGAATCCAACCCAAAGTGTAAACTCAAAGCAAGAACAACTCCACTAAAGAACTTTGCGTAAAGTAAACAATCCTTGCACCCGCAAGTACAAGCACCGTTGTTTTCTCCCTTGTGGAAACACACATCCCCTAGACTCATGTTTCTGTCACTCAAGCTAGTCATCAGGGGGCATGAACCCACAATCATGCATAACGCTCCCTCTTGGAGTCACTACCTACTACTTGGCCAAAGCAATAAACAGCAACGGAGAACATGCAAGAATTACTCAAGAACATAAATATAAAAGAGGAGAATCAAATATATTACTCAAACACAATCTGAACATAGTCTCATAATCCATCAGATCCCAGCAAACTCAGCATAGCAACAGGAGAAAGATTACATATGTGCCTCGATCATGTAGGGCAGCTCACGAGGTCTAAACCATGAAGAACAAAGAGGGGAGGAGAACATCACATAGCTACTGATCATAGACCCATGGTCCAAGGAGGACTACTCACGGTTCATCTGGGAAGCATCCATGGTGGTGGAGAAGCTCCCGGAGGTGGTTCCTCCCTCCGGCAGGGTGCCGGGAAGAGGTCTCCTCGTGCTCCCGATCTTGGAAGCGCGGCGCGGCGGAACAGAGGAGAGATCGCGAAAAATGGTTCTCGTCTCGGGGCTTTCGCGCCATGGAGAATATATGGGCGAAGGGGGAAAGTCAGGGTTCCAGGCGGCCCCCTGGCGCGGCCCCACCCTAGGGCGCGCCGGGAGGGTGCCTGGGGCCCTGGTGGGTCCCCTCCGGCCCCTCCTTGGTGATTCCCGAAGCTTCCGAAGCGCTGATTTTTTATTGGATTTTTCCCGAATTTTTGGAGCACTTTTAATATGGGGGAAACCTGAAATAGAAAAACAGCAGAAAACAGGAACTGGCACTGGGGTGCACTGAGTTAATAGGTTAGTCCAAATATGATCAAAAGTGTATGAAAGTTCATTAATATCATAGCAATATCACACAAAAGAGGCATGGAGCAAGCAGAAATTATAGATACGTTTTGGACGTATCCCCACCAGAGTTGTCGCTGCTTGTTTCCTCTGAGTACGGACCCAGACGATTGCCACCAGCATCAAAAGCACGAACAGTGAGAGTATCTTCGCCATCAAAACGACAACAAAGGATATCCCTGTCACGCAGGTTCAGCCGACACGAAAACGCCCTCTGGCTAGATCCAAGAAAAATCATGAACGAATTATCAACTTCCAACTCCACCTAAGAGGAAGATCGAGCACACCCTTGAAGATGGAGCCAGAAACCCCTCAAATTGAGCTCAGAAACAATGGAGGCAAACGAGAACGGAAGAGGGATCCGGGTAGCGGTCCGACTAAGAACACGCAAAAGGAAATCATAGCGCCAAACACCCTCCTCCACGGAAGAAGAGGAAGGCGCCATCGTAGCTCCACGACGTCCACCCCGTGAAGCACGAGGTGTGCGTCCACCACGGCCACGCCGACCACGACCTCGGCCAATCACACCGCCACCACGCCTGGGCGCCATATCAAGAAGAATAAGAAGGAAAAGAGAAGAGAATAGCAGATGCCGAGCCCAAGCAAACAAACAACAGGTATTTATAGCACAGCCCAAGGGTAAACCAGGAAAACACACAGAAGCCCAGGCGGCGCCATCATTAATTCAAAAACCAACACACCGGGCGTTACGAATTCCAAGAAAATATGCCTTTCCACGGTCAGCACTATTTAAAGGACACATCAAATCTCGCGTGTTTCCCATACACGCCTTGGAAATCCAACGGGCAGCAGCAGCGCAGCGTCCAAGCCGTCATCATGACTGATCAGGAGATGCGACGGTTCGAAAACCAAGCAACATCACCACATCGGCCACCAAAAGAGAAATTATTACGATGCTTACCCATGCAACTTCCCAAGAAGAATGATTCAAGATAAAAGAAATTGGAAAAATACAGAGTGGAAAAAACTACTTGTCTCTTGGTACCAAATTTTCTGATTTTTTGATCCAAATTTTTTTACTCCCATCGGGACCACCTTGCCTTCCCTAAAAACAGAGCAAGGCCCAAAACCTCGAGAGTTCGGGTGCTCCCTCACCCATAAGACAAAGATGTGCTCGAGTGATCACTCGCACCAACGGTAACCACGACATCCACAGAGTTTTGAGTGCTCCCTCACCTAGAAGGCAAACATGTACTCGAGTGACCACTCGCACATCTCTAGAGTCCGGGTGCTCCCTCACCCAGAAGATGACGACTATACGAGTGGGCACATTCTTATCGACTCCTTGCTCGAGCTCGCAAAAAACACCGCGAGTGACTACTAACATCTCACTTGATTGTTTATTTCCAAGTGGGTGCATCTCTAATTAGGTTTCGTGCCACTATAAAAAAAATGATGCCTGGGCTGCGACTCGCTGTACCCAGATGACACGCAAGCTTAGCGTGTAGGTAGGACCCCGCTGCGCAGTCGGCCGGGCCGGGACTTGCCACAGCGCGACTTCACTCCCGATGTTTTCCATGCGCTTGCATGATAGAAAGATGAGCCGATAACGTACGCGTTAAGGCTATTTGTTGTGGCCGGCGGCATTGATCCTATAAGATCTGCAGCGGCATGGGATTTTCTAGACACCGGTCGTTTCCAAGTTCGTGTCGAGGGACACGGGCTTGAATGGGCTACTGAGGTATTTTCCACTAGTGCAATTCACCAAGGCTCGACTAGTCGACTACCTTGGGCCCTTTCAGCTTATCATCCCTCGAATAAACTTTGTCATGGCTAAAACTGCCAACGACTTGCAGCCGCGCTGCGCATATGAAGGCAAAACGATGATGGATTTGAGTCCCTACGCGACTCTTCGAGTCCCCCAGGCACTCGGGGGCTATTGAAGAGGGGGTGACCCCATGACTCCTGTGTGTGATGATACCTAGTGCGTATAAAGACGAAGGGCCCGATAGAAGCCTCGGCAGGCCCACGACTGGCCCACTCTAGGCACCGATGTAGGAGTCCGCGACCAATATGGAAGTCAAGACTTGGCTTCAAGGCAAGGCTAGAATTAGGTAATCATCCTTGTAACCTGGGACGAACTCCCCGAGACCCAGCCTAGTATATAAAGTCTGGGAGGGTGACGGCTTAGGGCATCCAATCTACAATCAACACCCTCGGTCTTGAGCGAACTCGCCTGACTTCCACTGTAATCGCCCCATCGCATAATATAATCGAGCAGGAAGTGCTTCTCCTGTTAGCCGACGAGTATCGCCAACCTGTTCCTTCTCTACGATCTAACCCAGGGTCCCTGACCATGGGATTTGCCGAGGCTAATCCTCGTCAGTGTCTTTATGAAAATACAAAAAAAATAGTTGCTACCTTTTGCCTTTGTCTTGCTTTGCCTAGTGATGCTATCCTCACCATGGGTGCTGAACCACCCAGATATGGTAGGATGGACATGTTTGACATGTTTTACTTGGATCGTCTTCGATAAATTTTTGCTCGCGCTAAAAACCCAACCGACTTGGTTGAGGGAAAATCATTGGATGAGCATGCTCATTATACGCGGTACCGTCTATCTCAGAAAGGGAAACACTTATGGGATCAAATACATGTTTCTTATTACCATGCTAAACTTTTGCTCCACATTTATGATTTTACTTGCTTCTCTAATATAGATCATAAACACCTTCATTTCCAATGTGAGTTTAATGAAAATGAGATCTTATCTTCTTATGCTAAAGGTGTTTATGATTACTTTGATGTTGAAAAGATTGAAGAGTTTGTTGCTTTTAAGGGTGCTTATGAGATTGCTTCTTTGATTGAAAAGTACCACGATACTATTTACAAGTCTGGAAACTTTGCGGTTCTTGCTTATTGCTTCGAGAATTATACTTCCAATTTTATATTGAGGATTTTAAAACAAAATGTTTGCTGCCCTAGAAGAGGCCAATGATTGCTTTGAGGAGGAATCCCATGATTCCGAGGACTCACTCGAAATATCCCTTTCTGAAGATCTTGCTATTTTCTTTGTTGATGGCCATGATGCCAATATGGATTATGCTTGCAAAGACAAACTTGATATAGTTCCTTATGTTAAGCATGAAATTGTTGCTATTGCACCCACACATGATTGTCCTATTATCCTTTTGAAACTCCAACTCATATTCCGGAGAATTTTGTTCTTATCAAGGCTCAATGTGATGGGTTGCATCTATCTTATGATCCTAAAGACCGTGTTGAAAACTATACACGTGTGCTTGTAGGTCATGAACAACATGATTTATGTGATAGTTATATTATTGATGTTTTTCATGATGCTACTGAAAATTATTTTGAGAGAGGAAAGTTTGGTTATAGAAACTTCCATGTTACAAAAACTCCTCTCTCTAAGTTGAAACTTTTGAAGTTGTTCTTGTTCCACCTTCCTATGCTTGTCTCTTTCTGCTTCTTTGATTTATTTTCTTACAAGATGCCAATGCATAGGAAATGGGTTAGGCTTAAATGTGTCTCATATTTGCTTCTTGATGCTCTCTTTTGCTCCAAATTCTTATTCTTATGTGAGCATATTCTACAATCTTTATGCCTAGCTTAAAGGCGTAAAAGAAAGCGCTTGTTGGGAGGCAACCCAAGATGTTTTTACTTCTTTTTTTAGTGGTCTTGAAGATTTTTACTACTGTAGCAACATCATTGTATCTTTATTTTCAAGCTTTGTGCCAATTATTAGCCTCATATGACAAGGGAAACGAAAGTTATGACATGCTATCCAGAAAACAGATTTTGTCCTCGTGACGGGTAAAATCGGATCAAATCACCAGTTCATCTTTTTGAGCTGAATTTTTTACACAGCATGCTCTATACAATCACGGAACTTTCGTATGTTCTGAGGTTCTTTTATTTGAGTTGCAGAAGTACCCCTACAAAATTCTTTACTACTTGCTATTCTTTTTTTCACAGATTCTGCCACGTTTTGTCTCTCCTAACTTTTGCAAACCTTAAGCTTGCTTTTTCTTTGCAAAAACCTTTTGGAAATCTTGAGAAACGATAGCTCTTCAAGAATATCTTTATATCCAGTAGGGAAAAATTATTTATTAAGGGTACTAACCTCTCTAATCAACTTATGGTGAGTTATGTATGAAGGGAGTATTCAAGTGTGCGATGGAAGATGATGAAAGAAGATTCGGGAGTGTCAAACGCTCAAGCTTGGGGATGCCCCCATGCATCCCCAACAAATATTCAAGGAGACTCAAGCGTCTAAGATTTGGGATGCCCCCGTGTATCACCTTCTCCATCAACAATCATCAGTTCGTCCTTCGTCTCACTATATTTTTCTCACTTCATGCGTTATGTGCTATGCTTGGAGCGTCTCGGTCTTAGGTTTTATTTTTAGTTTTCTTTAGCTTTGCTTGCTGTTCATAACAAGTTAGGCACTGGCTTACCTTGTGTGGGAGAGAAACACGCTCCACTTTCAAAATCTAGAACACATCATAGGATTCTTCATGCCTATCTTTTTGTTGTTGTGTGTTCTTTATCTTTTCGTAGCTGCTGCCATGTTTAGTTTTAGTTTTAGTTTGTCTTTAGCAAGAGCCTTGTCTTTTGTTTAGTTTGTTGCTGGAAATCTCTTTAGTTTTCATGTTTATCTTGTTAAGAGAGTTGGTTGTTGCACTGAGTTATGTCTTGTTTTGAGAGTAGGTAATTGATGTTGCTATTTAATTTTAGTAGTAACTTGCAATAGTTTTGAGGTATTGATGTGAGTAATGTTTGAACTTTTGGTGTCAAGAGCTCTAGCCTATTAGTGATAGGTGTCGTATTTTGGGCAATCCGTGTTTATTTTCAAAACCTACAAAACTAGTTGAGAAATCTAGCTACTAGATGGATCATTAATCTTTGGAGGGATCGAATATTAGAGTACACTCACGTACCATGAGTCGAGGATGCGCAGCGATAACCAAACCCCCATACACTCCTCCTCGGGGTACTTGTCTCTTTGTGAACCTCCTTATTAGATTGAGAGTTACCAATAATAAGTGCATGAGTTCTTCGGACTAATGTAAGTATTGAAAGTTGACACTTCCACCTCCTCATATTTTCTAGCCTTTCCTGTGCCGTGCATTGCCTCCTTCTCACTCCGAGAGTTGGCGTCCACCTTCGCCGGTACATCCAAACCATTGGCATGATACGCTATGTCATCATAAACGTCCTTATATCCTTCCTCAAAACAGCCACCATACCTACCTATCAAGGCATTTCCATAGCCTTTCCGAGATATGTTGCCATGCAACCTCCACCTCTTCATGACTTGATCTTCATGTCATACATGTTCCTGCTACACTGGCAGCGGCATACATTGCATACAGCATGTTAGCTACATCTTCTTTATGATTTTGAGTACCTTGTAAAGTGTGAAGATCTTCTATACCCTCTTGTAAATTAGAGTGTTTCCCTTAAGTGAGGAAAAGATCCCAAAGTGGACAAAATAAAAGATCCCAAAGAGGAAAAATGAGAGTTAAATAGAAAGAGCCATTGAGGCCGCCAAAAAAATAGAAAAAAGAGAAAAAAATAAAAAGAGAGAAAGGGGCAACACTACTATCCTTTTGAAAGATCCACACTAGTACTCCCTCTTATCGTTGTACTCCATAGAGATGATCATGCATATAGCTATGTGGGGACCTTCACACTATAGAACTTGGCTTGCATATTCCAAGGATGAGCCTCCTCAAAAGAGCTCTAGGTCTTCATGAGCGATCAAGTTAGATGCACCCCCACTAGTTCCATTGGAGAGCTTTTCAGCTCATATGTGCATCTTTTGCATGGCAATACCTACTCCTCACATCATATCTATCATTTGGCATTCTCGCTTATGATTGTCCTCATTGATGTGAGCCTTTCTCACCCTTTTTGTCTTCCTCTTCCACCATATTCTCTCTTTGCCATCCTAAGTGTCAACTCTCGTGCTTACGCTCATCCATTGCATGAGTGCTCAAAATATTGAAAAGGAGTGGATCAAATTGACTTGTACCTGGCTAGTGGTCTGGGGACGAGTCAATATAAGATTCCGAACAAGAACAAGTGTGAAACTTTAGTAGATTGAGTTCTCAACAAAAATACTTTTTCTTCTCATATTGTTCTTACACCTAATGTTCTTTTGTTACTTGTTTCAATGCTAATATAGACTCTTGCATGTTATGATTTGAATTGAATTACATTCTTAATTTCTTTACTTTTCAAAGTTCTTATATGGTTTCTAGCATGTCACCATAGAAATTATGTTTATTATCATTTACCTACTCGAGGACGAGCAGGAATTAAGCTTGGGGATGTTGATACGTCTCAAACGTATCGATAATTTCTGCTTGCTCCATGCATGTTTTGTGTGATATTGCTATGATCTAGATACACTTTCATACACTTTTGATCATATTTGGACTAACCTACTAACTCAGTGCACCCTAGTGCCAGTTCCTGTTTTCTGCTATTTTTTATTTCAGTTTTCCGACACACCGACATACATGTTTATTATCAAGGGGCCTGGCCGCGCTAGGGGGGCGCCAGGACCCCTGGTGGCCCCCCTAGCTGCCCCCCTTCGCCTATTTATTCTCCGTCACGGGAAAATTCCGAAGACAGAACCCTATTTCTCAATCTCGCCTCTGTTCTACCTCCGCTGCGCTTCCATGATCGGGAGCACCGTCAGGACCCTTCCCGGCACCCTGCCGAAGGGAGGATCGACCTCCGGGAGCTTCTCCTCCACCATGGACGCTTCCCGGATGTGCCGTTAGTAGTCTACCATGTACCATGGGTTCGTTATTAGTAGCTATGTGATATTCTCCTCCCCTCTTTGTTCATCATGGTTTAGACCTCGTGAGCTGCCCTACATGATCGAGGCACATATGTAATTCTTCTGCTGTTGCTATCCTGAGTTTGATGGGATCTGACGGATTATGAGATTATGTTCAGATCGTGATAGAGTAATATATTTGGTTTTTATCTCTTATATTTTTGTTCCTAAGTAATTCTTGCATGTTCTCCGTTGCTGTTTATTGCTTTGGGCAAGTGGTAGGTAGTAACTCCAAGAGGGAACGTTATGCTCGATTGTGGGTACATGCCCCTTGATGACACGCTTGAGTGACAGAAACATGAGTCTAGGGGATGTGTTGTGGCCACAAGGGGGAAAACAACGGTGCCTGTAACCGCGGTTGCAAGGATTGTTTACGTTACTCAAAGTTCTTTTTAATGCACTTGTCTGTTGCTTTGGGTTTACACTTTGGGTGGGGCTCGCAACTTAATACCAGCGAGATGTTCTGGATAGATATCTCAAGGTGGATGATTAGTAGTAGATGTAGATGGATTTCGGTCTACTTATTTTGGCGTACTTCCCATGCTTATGAGCCTCTTCCTTTCTTTTTTAGCATAGATAGCATCGTGGTGCGTTTATAATCCTGTCAATTGCCCATCTGTAATTTGTTTACCTCGCACAGCAGTTTTATCGTCTTTTGGGAGAGAGACATCACTAGTGAACATCACGGGACCCCGGTCCATATTCTCATCACTGTTTACAAGATTATTTATTTTTTAGTATTTACTTTCAGTTGCTATCATTATCCTTATCCCTTGTGTTTGACCCTTTGTAAACAACAAGACCGGAGAGATTGACAACCTCTCTGAACTTCGTTGGGAGCAAAGTTAATTGTATCGTGTGCAGGTCCAGGAGAAGCAAGTGATTCTTTTCAGACGGCGCATCACTTGTCGAACCACCTACTTATCATCTCCGGAGTCCTACTGGAGACAAACCCTATCCTCTACATACGGGAAATTTGCTGCTATCCTACATATCACCTTCCACTTGGAGTAACCAACAAAGGGAGAGAAGCCATTACCACTTCCATGCCATCACTTGACACTCCGGATCTTCTTTCATCATCCTCCCTCGCACACTTGAAAACTCCCTTCATACATAACTCATCATAAGCTGATTAGAGAGGTTAGTACGCTTAATAAAATCATTTTTACCTACTGGATATAAAGATATTCTTGAAGATCTACTGTTTCTCAAGATTGCCAAAAAGGTTTTTGCAAAGAAAAAGCAAGATTAAGGTTTGCAAAAGTAAGGAGAGGAAAAACGTGGCAGAATCTGTGAAAAATATAACAGCAAGTAGTAAAGAATTTTTTCGGGGTAGTTCTGCAACTCAAATAAAAAAACTCAGAACATACGAAAGTTCCGCAATTGTATAGAGCATGCTGTTTAAAAAATTCACCTCAAAAAGATGAACTGGTGATTTGTTCCGATTTTTTCCGTCAAGTAGACAGAATCTGTTTTCTGGACAACATGTCACAACTTTTTCTTCCCTTATCATAAGAGGCTATAACTTGGCACAAACCTTGAAAATAAAGATACAATGATGTTGCTACAGTAGTAACAATCATCAAGACCACTAAGAACAGAAGTAAAAACATCTTGGGTTGCCTCCCAACAAGCGCTTTCTTTTACGCCTTTAAGCTAGGCATGAGGCAAAAGAAGAATCAAAGGTCTCCGAGATCATTGGAATCATAAAAACCTTCAAAATAATTTTCAACAAGCTCATTCTTCTTCTTCCTAGGAAAGACGTACTTACCTTTCACCTTACCGTGTAAGCGTATGTGCCCGTTACAAATATCAATGAAGCCTTTCATAGTTCGGAGGAAGTCCCTCCCAAGTACGATGTTGCTTTGGTTTGGCTCCATGATGAAGAAATCCATCGGTGCAACCCTATGGAGGAATGCAACTTGGACTTCCTTTACCTTTCCTTTGACCTCTGAAATATTTCCATTAGCATGTTCATGATAAGATGATAATTGATCCATATCTAGTTTTAAAGAATCATAAACTATTTTTGGCATGGTAGAAACTATGGATCCAAGATCACAAGAAGCAAGGAAGTCTTGGTTAGAGATACTAATCCTAACAAAGGGCTCCCAATCATCATCTATCTCTAACATTTCTTTTTTATTGGACTTAATTTCCTCTACCTTTCTCAAGTCTAGAGCATCCATCCTCTTTTCAATAGTGGCAAGTCTATCTATAACAGTATCAACACTACGATCATAAACAAAAAAACTAGATAGACTATGAAAAATATCAAGAGCTCTAGCTACATCACACTCTAAAAAGTCTCCTTCGGCTATAATATCAAGAGAGTGTTTACACCACTTAAAAAGACCATGGTAAAAGTTCCTAAGCACAATTTTTATAGGTATCCAAGGCATAATTCTTTTATGTGCTTCAGAAATTCTGTCCCATGCCTTCTTCATATTTTCTCCATCCCTTTGACGGAAATCGAGAACTTACGATTCCCGCAAATCACCAAGTCCTAACATGTTCATCTAAATAAGGAGGACTACTAACAGCATGATAAATAATTTTGTGTGATTTTTTATATAAGACACAAAGATAAAAACTGAAAGGTAAACCAACAAGACTAAAAAGAAAAGGTAAAAGGTACTGGGCAACTCCCCTATCTTAGCACTCGGAGTCCCCGGCAACGGCGCCAGAAATTTGCTTGATGACAAGAGAGGTTACTAGTGCAACGCCTCTCCTCGTTGCTTACCCCAAGTGGAAGGTGTGATGTAGGATAACGGCAAATTTCCCCTATGTAGAGGATAGGGTTTGTCTCTGGTAGGACTCCAGAGATGATAAGTAGGTGGCAAGGAAACAATGGCACCGTTTCAAACAAAAGTTGCTTCCTTGACCTAGACCTGCACACAACACAAATACATTTGCTTCCCAATGAGTACAGAGAGGTTGTCAATCTCTCCGGCCTTGTTAGTCCACAAAAGATCAAACGCAAGGGATAATGATAATGATAGCAACTGAAAGTAAAAGCAGAAAATAAATAAACGTGTAAACAATGATGAGAATATGGACCGGGGTCCCGTGATGTTCACTAGTGATGTCTCTCTACCAAAAGACGATAAAACTGCTATGTGAGGTAAACAAATTACAGCTGGCAAATTGACAGGATTATAAACGCACCGCAATGCTAACTATGCTACAAAGAAAGGAAGAGGCTCAAAAGCATGGGTAGTACGCCAAAATAAGTAGACCGAAATCCAACTGCATCTACTACTAATCATCCAACTTGAGATGCCTATCCAGAACACCTCGCTGGTATTAAGTTGTGAGCCCCACCCAAAGTGTAAACCAAAAGCAACACACAACTGCATTAAAAAGCACTTTGCGTAAAGTAAATAGTCCTTGCAACCGCGGTTACTAGCACTGTTGTTTTCCCCCTTGTGGCAACATCACAACCCCTAGACTCATGTTTCTGTCACTCAAGCGTGTCATTGGGGGGCATGAACCCACAATCGAGCATAACATTCCCTCTTGGAGTTTCTACATACTACTTGGCCAAAGCAATAAACATCAACGGAGAACATGCAAGAATTACTTAGGAACAAAAATATAAAAGATAAGAACCAAATATATTACTCTATCACAATCTGAACATAATCTCATAATCCATCAGATCCCATCAAACTTAGCATACCAACAAACGAAAGATTACATATGTGCCTCGATCATGTAGGGAATCTCACGAGGTCTAAACCATGAAGAACAAAGAGGGGAGGAGAACATCACATAGCTATTGATCACAGACCCATGGTCCAAAGAAAACTACTCACGGCACATCCAGGAAGCGTCCATGGTGGAGGGGAAGCTCCCGGAGGTCGATCCTCCCTCCGGCAGGGTGCCGGGAAGAGTTCTGCTGGCACTCCCGATCTTGGAAGCGCGGCGGCAGCGGAAGAGAGGCGAGATCGCGAAAAAGGGTTCTGTCTTCGGGGGTTTCGCGTCAAGGGGAATAAATAGGAGAAGGGGGGCAAACAGGTGGCCCACCAGGTGTCCAGGCAGCCACCCGGCGCGGCCCCACCCTAGGCCGCGCCACCTGGCCGCCTGGGCACCAGGTGGGGCCCCTTTGGCCCTCCTTCGGAGCTCAGGAAGGTTCCATTGCACTGATTTTTATCAGATTTTTCTCAAATTTTTGGAGCACTTTTAATATGGTGGAAACCTGGAATAGAAAAACAGCAGAAAACATGAACTGGCATTGTGTTGCACTGAGTTAATAAGTTAGTCCAAATATGATCAAAAGTGTATGAAAGTGTATCTAGATCATAGAAATATCACACAAAACATGCATGGAGCAAGCAGAAATTATAGATACGTTTTGGGACGTATCACCACCTGGCGCGGCCTAGGGTCTGGCCGCGCCGGGGGGCGCCTGGACCTCTGGTGACCCCCCCTGGCTGCCCCCCTTCGCCTATATATTCTCCGTGACGCAAAACCTCCGAAGACATAACCCTTTTTCGCGATCTCACATCTGTTCCCCCGCTGCCGCACTTCCAAGATCTGGAGCGCCAGCAGACCTCTTCCCGGCACCCTGCTGGAGGGAGGATTGACCTCCGGGACCTTCCCCTCCACCATGGAGGCTTCCCGGATGATCCGTGAGTAGATTCCCTTGGACCATGGGTCTGTGATCAGTAGCTATGTGATGTTGTCCTCCCTTCTTTGTTCTTCATGGTTTAGACCTCGTGAGCTGCCCTAAATGATCGAGGCACATATGTAATTTTCTATTGTTCCTATGCTGAGTTTGCTGGGATCTGATGGATTATGAGACTATGTTTAGATTGTGATTGAGTAATATATTTGGTTCTTATCTTTTATATTTTTGTTCCTAAGTAATTCTTGCATGTTCACCTTTGTTGTTTATTGCTTTGGCCAAGTAGTAGGTAGTGACTCCAAGAGGGAACGTTATGCTCGATTGTGGGTTCATGCCCCCTGATGACACGCTTGAGTGACAAAAACATGAGTCTAGGGGATGTGTTGTTGCCACAAGGGGGAAAACAACGGTGCTTGTAACCGCGGTTGCAACGATTGTTTACTTTACACAAAATGCTTTTTAATGCAGTTGTCTGTTGCTTTGGGTTTACACTTTGGGTGGGGCTCGCAACTTAATACCAGCGAGATGTACTGGATAGACATCTCAAGGCGGTTGATTAGTAGTAGATGTAGTTGGATTTTGGTCTACTTATTTTGGCGTACCGCCCATGCTTTTGAGCCTCGTCCTTTCTTTCTAGCATAGTTAGCATTGCGGTGCGTTTTTAATCATGTCAATTGCCCAGCTGTGATTTGTTTACCTCGCATAGCATTTTTATCATCTTTTGGGAGAGAGACATCACTAGTGAACATCACGGGACCCCGGTCCATATTCTCATCACTGTTTACACGCTCTTTTATTTTCCTTCTTTTACTTTCTAGCTGCTATCACCATTATCATTATCACTTGCGTTTGATCCTTTGTAAACAACAAGGCCGGAGAGATTGACAACCTCTCTGTACTCGTTGGGAGCAAAGTTATTTTTGTCGTGCGCATGTCCACGTCAATTGCGCCGTTGGCACCTACTTATCATTGTCGGAGTCCTACGGGAGAAAAACCCTATCCTCTACATAGGGGAAATTTTCCGCTACACTACATCTCAACCTTCCACTTGGGGTAACCAGCGAGGATAGAGTATCATGAACCCATCGTAAAATATGACTCCATGCACGCATTATCACATGCCTCGAATTTAACGTTGATATCACAACATTACCACTTACAAGATACGATATACATATACAATAAGGCATACAAGTATTAAGATCCAAATTATATGCATAGATCAAATTGTCTAATATTAAATAAACAACACGAGGCAATAGTATGAGTACAGACAATATCTAAAGTGCCTAAGAGGTTGAAACATAAGCGGAGATCCCATAACTCGCCGGTCTCAGGCTGCCATCCGGGACCCGTTTCATAAAATTAGGATAACCTACACCCGCTAAACTATACTAACAAGTTTGCGAGTAATGAAGGATAAATTATGAGGTTGCGGAAACACTAACTAATTATCAACTATGACTACATCTAAAAGGAGAGAAGCCAAGCAATGATTTTTTGTCGAAACTAGGTCTACTATTCACCTAATTACGCAATCATAACACATAATATTATCCCCTCCTATGTAACCCAACAAAGAAAAGACAATCAAGGCATAAACATGTTGGGAAGTTTTAATTGGTTAATGTTGATGTTGTCTATAAACAAGACGTAGGTTATAAGTCGTCCATAACTGTGGACATGACTTTTTGAAGAGATTTAAACCTGCAGGGTGTACTACTATCCATTATAAACGCCACACGCACACCCCTTTCCAACCGGAATCTACCTATTACAAGACCCATTCGATGAGATGGTACCAATATTTTCAAAATGACAAGACCCTCTAGCTAATCACAAACACATCCAGGCGCCCTTCGATGAGTCGACACCTGAAATGAGAGTTGATCGTACCTCTGAATTGGACTCTACCGAAGGTGTAAGATCGGAGGTGCGTGTTACTGTGTCTCAGACACCCATTCCTAGATCCACAAGGTTTGGATCAACATGGCATTCCACCCCACTATCAAACAATCAAAAGTAACCTAGTTTAGCAAGCAAACACGTTAGTGATAAGATCATGATAGTGATCATCCTTTCATGTTAGTCCCTCGGCCCGGTGAGAAGGCGGATTCCATGAAGTGTCGTGGATTGCATACTCAAATCGTCTTCGAGTCCTATCCGCTAAGAAGCACGAAGGAAGAACACTCGAACACAAATGACAGATGAAAATCTTATATCTACGACAAAAGCTCCAGCATGTTCAAGATTGCAATGCATGAGACGGCAAGACGACACACAACAATAAACTAAAGCAATTACTAGCAAGTTAAATGAGCATCAGTCATGCACGATGATACTTGAAGTTTAGTATTGGTTTTGCTTATTTATGTACACATCAAGTTTATATCTTAATTAACATGGAAATGCATGGCAATATGGTGAAGCGAAAGTAAAATATCCTATCTATTTACTTTAAATGGGGTAGAAAATCTATACATGGCAATTCCTAACATAGCAATGTAATTTAATGAATTATCTATTATTCTTCCCTAAACAATGTTTTAAAGTTGTTAACAGGAGCAAATAATAGCATAAATATATTGTACACACTTTTTAATCAATTTTCATATATAAACAATTTTAATCAGACTTACTGTTAATTATTTAGTAAGTAAAGCATTTAACAATGTCATTAGTTAATAATTAGAATAAAACAACATGCTAAGTTGTTTAAACATATCAAAGAGTATCATTTTATGGAACAACAGAAAATTCTAAGCAAGTTTCATGAGAACATGTCTCCATTCGACAAACGATTAAGATGACACTAGATAGAAAGTGCGGCCTGCTACTCCCCTGTCGGGTGCAGTCATATCCAACTCGGTGCATATAAAACATAGCATGATATAGGTCCAGTACAATACAATACATCATAGAGTTATATATGAACTAACCCAATAAAACTTAGAAAGTATGATGCCTTTCAATTCCGATGGGGGACTTAATTAAAAAAAATGCAGCATTATAGAATAGGATCATTAGTACATGATCAAGAGTACATTATGTAGGTCGAAGGATCACTCATAATAATTAGAGTAAATCATTTATACAAAAAAGCAAGGATTGAGTACTGCTTTAGGGTAGAAGGTCAAAATATTATTGAAAAAGGCATCATATGTACTGAAGAAGTTCATCCCCAATGCTTTGATTTATCTTAACATGCAAGTGATCCACCTCAGCAAGTCTTTCACATCAACAGTCTAAGATTTTTTCTCTAAGAAAACATGATATTTTCATCATTTTCACCTAGAAATTGCCTTATCCACACCCAGTCCGGCCCAAGCAAATCCTTCAACACAAAATCTAGGCCTAGACCCAGCCTGGCCTGACAAAAAATCCTGAAAGCCCGGTGGGCCAACGAGGCAGGCCCCTTCCTTAAAAAGACAAACACAAGGCCCGATCCTAGCTCAACCTGGTTGTTGGGCCTTGTTTTTTAGGCCCGGGTTCGAGATTTTTTTGGTTTGGGCTACCCATGCCTAGGTCTAGGTGCAATTGTCAAAACGAACGATATAAACTTACAAATTAATGTTTGAACTTCCGCAAACTAGTTTGAATTGTATTTTATCATTTTGAGGACATGTATTTCTTGGTATGTAGACATAATATGCGACAACAATAACAACATTTATTGTTTTTTTTATTTTATTATGTGGATGGATTGGTGAATTAAAGAAAAGACAGAACATGCCTAGTAAAAAATGTGTTAAATTGTATTTTTTGTGTGATGTTGTATGGTTACTCGCGTAAAATATTTTTTTAACTTTCTCTTTATTTTTTTTATAATGCTTTCTTATTACCAATGTACTCAAAACTTGTATGATGGCGTACAAGCTATACAATCAAATATGTACAAAGAGGGTTGCGGACCAACAAGCAAGAATACATTGTGTGTAGTTTTTTTGGTAAATCGTTATTTTATATCTCAATCATATACTTAAGTAATAAATCACTAACTACATTATAGTGAAAAAATTATTCTTATAGGGGGGCATGGCCCCCCTTGACCCCGATGTAGCTCCGCGTGTGAGGGATCTTTGTCCATATACTACTTACAATTTTCCATCATCTAGGGAACATAGCTTCCTCTGTGAGGACTTATTGTCCATGCTATTTAATTCATGACATCATTATCCATACTACATAGTTCTTGCCATCATGGGATGGATCAATATTATATTTTCGTATGGGCGGGGAGACGCCAAATCTAGAGTAAGCACATCGCACATCTCATAGTTGAGGTTGAGCAATAGGTATCACCACTTTAGTTATTTGAGTACAACATTCCTTCCATGCTACCATAGGTTCAAGTGTTAGAAGAAACGATATAAACTTAAACATTAACCTTTTGACTTTCGCGAACTAGTGTGACTTATAGTTTATCATTCAATAATGCTACACGTACGGAAGACTTTTGCATAATCCATTTTACGAGATTACGTGTTTCTTCGTCCACCATAAAACTGATCCCTGATTTCAAAGGTGGTTCTGTCCTCCCCTCTAGTCTCCAGTTAAACAGTGCAAAGTCATCCTATAGAAAAAACCCTATAAGTTTTGTCCGTAAGTGTAGCATCTCTCTTTATCATTTTAAGGACATGTGTTTCTTGGTATGCAAACATAATATACGGCAATTAACAACAACTGTCTTTCAACATTCTTTTTTTTATTTTGTTTTATTATGTGGATAGATTGGTGAATTATAGAAAAGACAGAACATGCCTAGTAAGAACGTGTTAGAATTATACTTATTGTCATGACGTTGCATGGTTACTTGTGTGAAATATTTTGTTAATTTTAACTTAAGTTTGTTGTAATGATTTCTTATTTCCTATGTACTCAAAACTTGTAAGATGATGGACAAGATGTACGATCAAACTTCTACAAAGAGGGTTGTAGAATACCTGGCAAAAATACGTGGTGTCTAGTGTTATATTGGTAAATACTCTATTTAGATCTCAATCATATACTTAAGTAATAAAACACCAAATACATTATAGTGAAATTTTTATTCATAGAGGGGCATGTCCCGTCCTTGGCCCTAACGTAGCTCCGCGTGTGAGTGATCTTTTCCCATACTACTTAGTATTTTCCATCGTCGAAGGAACATAACTTCGCCTATGGGGACTTTCTATCCATGCTACTTAGTGCTTGCCATTGGAGGGCTCATTATCCATACTACTTAGTTTTTCTATGATGAGACGGATCAATCTTGGTATATTCTTATGGGCCGCAAGGCGCCATGTCTGGATCAAGCACATCACACATCCCGTAGTTGAGGTTGTGCAATAGGTAACACCTCTCAGTTATTCTATCGGAGCATCCAACCCTTCTTTGAAACTGTAGGTGCAAGTTTCGGAACACGCGATATTCGTTTACACGTTAATCATTGGACTTCCATTGTCTAGTGGCTTCGTTTATTATTTTGAGCATATTCATTTTTTTGTATGAAAATAAGATACAAGGCAATTAACAGTAACTGCCTTTCAACTCCTTTTGTTTGTTTTAAGTTTTATTATGTATATGGCTTGATGAGTTATAAAAAAGAAGGAACATACATAGTAAAACATGTGTTTGAATTGTACTATTTATTGTGATGTTGCATAGTTACTTGTGCAAACTATTTGTTAACCTTTTCATTGGTTTATTTTATGTTAATTTCCATGTACTCAAAGCTTGTAAGATAGTAGACAAGCAACATGGTCAAACTTCTACAAAGAGGGTTGAAGTTCAAATCAACAAGGACATTCTCGAGCCTGATGTTTACTTATCGAAGCAAGAGTTGAGAACATCTAAGAAAAGTAGTTATGGTGATCGGGCAATGATCACCCACACAACGAGATTGTAGAGTTGGCATCAACAACCGTCATCAGCCCAAGTGTATTATAGTCCTTGTCCTCACCCTCCAACATTGCTTTGAGATGCGTGCTAGCCAATGAACTTACTACATGAAAGTTTCTCCTTTTTGTTTCTTTCAAATAAAACAACACATGGATCTCAAACTTTACAAGACAACAAAACTTCCGAATTACAATGTGTGTAAAAACGTTTGGGGTCTAACATGAATATACATTTTTTTTCAGTAAAAAATTAAAATAAACAAGTTATATAACTTGTACAGTAGCTTTTTGCACAGTTTCCTCCTGTTGTTATTTTTCATAGTTGCATAGTCTCATAGATGGTATGTTTTCTTATGGAAATCTACAAGGGCAAGTTCCTATCCAATACCTAGGTAAATCACAACTCAAAATGAAAAATCATGACATAATAATTAACTTAAGCGCATCATAATTGTCCGTTACTAAAGTTATAAACCACCCAAAACAGTGTGAATCTCTCGATAATAAAACCGTGTCCAGCTGAAATGGGACTCCACTTAGCTGAGCCAGGAAGCAATCCTGTCTAGGAAGAAACTTTGTATTCTAGTCTTAGACGAAGCTGTAAGGCAACATGGCACGTGCCACTCGCTTCTTCAGTTCTATCCCAGTTCCCAGAAGGCTCTAGTCACCGACACGCAACATGCACCACCTAATCTGTACGACCTAGTAGATAAGTTTTTTTTTGAACGTAAAGTAAACTTTATTGAAATTTAAAGACAGTGAACACCTAGTAGATAAGTTGGGGTCAAAAAATGGAGTGAACTCTCCTCTCCCCGCACGTCTCTCCTCTCCCCACCCCCTCCTCTTCCCTTGGCAGTTCCTCCCTCCGGATCCAGCCGTCGGGCCCTCTCCCGGGTCTTCTCCGCCGGCGCTGCCGGTAGGGGAAGCGATGGGGCAGGTGCTTCGTGCGCGCTTGTAGTTAAGTTTGGCTATATGCCGTGTTTGGGATGCGTGTTTCCGACCTGTTTGAGTCATGGCCGGTGCCTGCTTCATGGGGAACTCTACTTCACGGCGGCGAGGTGCTGCCTGAGATGGAGTGCTCTATTGGCGTCCCCTCCAATAAGCTGGTCGCTCCTCCTCTGCTTCTGGATCTCGAGGCTCCTCTTCTCCATTGATGCCATCGTGGTGGTGGCGAGATGGTACGGGAAGTTGTTGGGGTTGCAGTTAGTGGCCGGATCTGGCGCATATCCTCCGGGCCTGCGCTTGAGATGTTTGGGCACGCCACCGATGTTTGCAGGGCAGTCTTCTGAGGGAGCTATGCAGCCCATTGCGGTGGTTCGTTGCCGGCATCGTTAAGGTAGTCTCGGTTTCTTCTGGCTGAAAGGCAGCCTTTTATTCCTCCAGTGTGAGGAAGCACTTCTTCTCGGTGGATTTCGTCGGACCAAGTGGTTTGTCCCCGGCGCCGGCGACGTTACTGTCTACCGTGAAGAAGAAGGATCCAATCGCGTTTTTTCTTCCCTGTTTAGGGTCCTTGTAGCAAGAAGTGGAGCTTTATCTGTATCTTTTATCTTTCTTAGGGTCTTTCTTGTAAGATGTTTAATCTATGATTATAGTATATGAGTACTGGGGTTTTTATGTTCAAAAAAAAATCTGTACGACCTCAAATAGATAGAGATAGAGATGGCACTGAGAGCATGCATCCTATGTTCTGTCCATCGCCATCACAATGGTCAGTGGGGGAAGTAGCCATCAACAGTCTGAATTTCACCAGGAGGATATATCAGAATACCAGTTTTTTTGCTGATGTACTTTTCATCCATGTAATCAAACATCACGATCAAGCATTGTTGTTCTTATAACTTTCATCTGAATCTCCGTCGAATGACCGCATCTACAAGATCGCCAGCGAGAGAGAGAGAGAGAGAGAGAGAGAGAGAGAGAGAGAGAGAGAGGATAGCTATCTCAACATGAACATTCCATGCTGAAAGGCAGACGTAAAGAAAGGCCAGATCCATTTGCCAGATATGTAGCTCATCATCTGGGCAGCTGATCAGCCTAACAATTCCAACTCAGGCCGTTATTGGTGGGTGCGAACAGCTGTCTTCGGAGATTGAAGAGGCATAGGAGGAGGAGGATGACATCATTGAAGGCCTGATAGTGATGCCTCAACAAACTGGCCACGCCACGACGCCATATAGCCAAGATCACGGCCACGGGTTAAGAAAGAAAGAAGCACACCACTGCTCTCTTTCTCTCATCACCACTGATCGATCTCCGGCGACCAGGAACCATGGGGAAGATGTGCTGCAGTACCGAGTCGGAGGAGGAGGCAGGCTTCAACTTCATGGGGCTTCTCGTCGCCGCCGTCATCGCCTTGGTGTTCATGCTCCTATGCACACCGCCAAAGCGGCGCTCCGTCACCATCTACCCGTGCTGTTGAGGCCAAGGAGTCTCCGCAGGTCTCTGGTTGCTGGGAGAAAGGCTCTGTTTGTTCATGGGAGGCAGCAGGCCAGGCAATGTTTCCTGGTTTTCTTCAGTTCAGAAATAAATTCTACTGAATTGTAGGATTGGTTCGTCCAAACTGTAAGCCATGTTTTATCGGTATACTATTAGGCTGTCCATCTCCATCTGTAGCCTCAACTGATACATCTGGGGAAAATAGATATCATCAAACTTGTTATGTTGCTTTCACCTGTCCTGTTCCCTTCTATCTTTATCTCCTATGTTTGTTTCAGTTTTCTTTCTTTCAGATTTTTCATATGATCGTAGCAGAAAAGCCCAAGCTATCTTTTAGCACAGCCATGCTGCAATTAAGCAGCAGAAAAGTTCAGTTTGCAGGTTCCATTAGGAAAGCACTAACCAGAAACAGGGCTGCAAAATACTTCAAGATTAGGCCAAAGATTCTACACTTGCTGGCAGATCTGAAAAACCTACTAGGCAGTCTGAAGTCTGAAGGCCATCATTTCACTGTTTGATTTTATGCTTATCGTTTCGATAATTGTCAGTGCGTCTTAAGCAATAGCAGGTGTACGGTTCATGGTTCATGGTTATCCATCTTTGCCTAGGCTCTTTCCCACTCCATTACTTGCAAAAGGCATCTTTACTTGCAGAATGTCACCTCTTTCTGAATTTTCTCGTTCTACAGATTCAGGAATCTTAGTTAGCAAACTAGTTTAATGGAGATCTATAAAGATCTGCTCAGTCATCTAGATCCCAGTGGGTGCAACGACCCACTCCATATCACACTTCAGTTCAATCTCTACGAATTCCTGCACTACGAGTACACCCTAACTAAAAATTATACCATTCAGACGGGGATGGCTTGAGGTCACTTTCTAAGGAAAGTGGGAATGGAAGAAAGTGAACCCCAGGGTGTGATTTGTCAGTGTCGTCGCATAAATTAGGACTGTACACTTTTTGTAAGTGAGGTGTCTGACGCAACCTAAGACTGCTTGAACCGCATACTCTGGAAACAAAAGAGAGGTTTTTGCAGATAACACCATTTGTTGGGGCAGTTTTTGCGCAAAACCACAATTTTTGTTCTTTTTTGCAAAGAACACCACCATTTGGGGTAATTACTTGCACAAAACACATAAACCATTATTAGTGCGTTTAACCTTAAATTAACAAGCTGGACCCATCCGTCAGGAAGTAACAGGCAGGGACAGTAGCTATCTGCCAACACCAGTGTGGTTAGTCTTTGTCAAATATGCTTGACATCTTATTGAGCCTTATGTATATAGTCTTAAGCTTCCAAATTCTATATATTGTATGGTTTCTGATGGGATATTTCAAGATGAGTCCAGGCTCAAAAAATCCTTAAAAAGACATGAAAAAAGTTTAAAAAATTCTAAATTTAATCATGGTGAAAGATCCGGAAGCTGCGAAGAATACACGAACCGGAAGCTGCGATTCGGTGCCCGGGTGCATCTGCACCCGAGGAGATTAAAAAAAATATGAGAAAAGCTCAAAAATTTCAAAAAACAATTGTGGTAGGAGATGCTTACGTGCGAGATGTTCATGCAAATTTTGGTGAAGTACGAACATCTGAAGAGCGCGCGGCAAAAAAGATAAATTTACAGTTTCTTTGAACGACACTGTTCATACACTATTTCGGACTGAATTTGTCTTTTTTTACCGTGACCTTTTTAGATGTCCAAAAAAGCTCAAATTTTACACGAACATCTACCCCTAAAGATCTTTCATCATGATAAAATTTGGATATTTTTCAACTTTTTTCATATGTCTTTTTAAGGGTTTTTTAAGCCTGGACTCATCTTTGAATATTCCATCAGAAACCATACAACATATAGAATTTGGAAGCTTAAGACTATATACATAAGGATAAATAAGATGTCAAGCATATTTGACAAAGACTAACCACACTAGTGTTGGCAAATGTACTGTCCCTGCCCGTTAATTCCTGACGGATGGGTCCAACTTATTAATTTAGGGTTAAACGCACTAATAATGTTTCATGTGTTTTGTGCAAGTAATTACCCCAAATAGTGGTGTTCTTTGAAAAAAGAACAAGAGTTGTAGTTCTGCGAAAAACTGCCCCAACAAATGGTGTTATCTGCGAAAACCTCGACAAAAGATGATGGTACACTCACACCGCTGAGTTCCACGCAAGATAAGGGAGAGCTTGAAGATGAAGATGAGCGTCAAGTTTGTCATCACCTGCAACTGCAAGTTCGATGGTCCTGCCCATATGCAGTTGACAAGTTTTTGGGCGGCCGGTGAAGCTTGTGTGGTGCCGACGCGATCTGCCGCTTTGGACCGGTGCGTCCGGACGCGAGGAAAAAAGCGGCTCCCGGCCGGTCCGTCATCCGGCTTGTCTTCACTGTATGACACAGTGCACGTGGAGGCGGTCCTCCCGGACGCAATGACACACCGTCACCGTCTTATCTGGGCAACCGAGCTGCCTTGTTTTTGTTTTTAACGTACCGAGCTGCCTCGTTGGAAAGGATCACATGATACCCTACGGGAATCCTTGATATATTTCAATAAAATTTAATTAGCAAACATGCCCGCTGCGTTGCAACGGAAGATTTAAAAAAAATGTAAAGCTTATTTTAAACGTTAAAGTTGGAATGGTTCGGCGATTAAAATCCGGAAATCAAAATCCCTATCGTTTGCATTGTGAAATAATGAACCCAATCTAAATTGAAAACGTATCGAAATGGCTGGTTGGATATTAGAACACATCGAGCAGGTTCATTAGCGTAGTAGCTCGCGCTCACTCCAATCTATTTTTTATATTTTTTGTTTTGTTTTGTTTTCTTTCTTTTTTTGCATAAAAAATAAACTGTTTGGACGTTAACATTTAAAAAGAGTTCGTAGTAAAAAAATTAAAACTATTCGCACTCAAATTTTGTAAAATTTTAAAAAATACTCGCACTTAAAAATATTTGCTCTCCTCGGAACATTTTCTTTTCTTTTCAATTTTTCTTTTGCATCACTTTTAAAATATATTTACCCTAAAAATAATATTTTAAAAACTAATCATATATAAAAATTTGAAGAAAATCATGAACGTATTTATTCAATAGTTCACACTTTAAATAAACATTAAAATGTTGGCGCACTTAAATGTGGTAAATTTTTCACAGATAAAATTTTTATAGTCTGCATTTTTATTGAATAATATTTTCTTCTACGTGCAAACTATTTTTCAATATGTGTACTATATTTTCTATTTTCTATTTTTAACTTTTTAATTTTGTTTTGTATAATTTCCTTTTTCTTTCGTTCATTTTTTTGAATGAAAAATAAACCTTTTATATGTTAAAACTTTTAAAAGGTACATAGTAAAAAAAACTATTCGCACTTAAATTTTGTAAAGTTTATAAAAATGCATGCACTTAAAAGTATTTGCTCTCTTTGGAACATTTTCATTTCTTTTTACTTATAATTTTCTTTAATTTATAAGATATTTGCACTAAAAATAATATTTGAAAAAAATGTTCATATATAATTATTTATTTATTTATTTATTTTCCATCATTTTTATAAGATGTTTGCACAACATTTTTTTAAACAAAACAATATATAAAAAATGTAAAATAATTATGAACTTATTTATTAAATAATTCACACTTTAAAAATGCGTTAAAATGTTGGCGCACTTCAATGTGGTAAATTTTTCACACGTAAACTTTTTATAGTGTTGTCAGAACCCTCTGTTAGGTATGTGCTAGGATCAAGTCTCACTTTGCATCATGGAAAATTTTCAAAAAGAAAATGAAATGGGAGAGAGAACACCCCCAGATGAATTTAATTCAAATAGCCAGAATAAAAGTTGCTCCAAAAATTCCTTTTGCATTTTTTGAAAATTCTCATAAATGTGTGTGATCACATATCAAGTGATGTGGGACCAACCCTATGCTCATGGATTTTTCAAATATTCAAACAAGAGCATGGATTTAAATTTAAACCCCTATTTGAATTAAAGTTCAAATAATTTGAATTTTAAAAATGTTCAAACTTTACAAGTGGCTAGCCTATTATATTGTGAGGCCATATAAAAAGTTTCAGCATTTTATAAAATGTCTAGCTATTTAGTTTAGCTAAGACAAAACAAATACATAAAAGAAAAGGAAACCGAAAATAGAAAAGAGGCTTACCTGCGTTTTGGCCCAACTCATCCCCCAGCCTGGCCCAGCCCAGCCCACAGGGGCACATGCGTCTTCAACCCCGGCCAGCCAGGCACGCAGGTCGCCGGCGAGCGCCGTGGGCGCGCCAGGCAGCTGTCTACCTGCCCAGGGGTTATCCCCTCGTCTGGAGACGTCTGGGAGACGTCCCCATCCATTCCTCCCCCTCCAGCGCAGTTTCCCCCTCCTCCCTCGCCGTGGTCGTCGTCGACAGGAGAGATCGCGGGAGGACCGAAGCGCCCCAACGTCGCCATCGACGTCAAGCCCATCCAAGTTGTCCCCCGTGTCCAGAGCCGTGCGCTTCGTCGACCTGCAGAAGATGGCGTGGCCGGAGCCTCCGTAGCCACCGAATTTGATCCCGAGCCCTCGCCGGAGCCGAGGAAGATCGACGATGATTGCGACGCCGTCAAGCCACCCCAGCTCAAGCCGTCACCGCCTTTGAACTCCTGGTGAGCTCACGGTCAAAACCCCCCTACTAGGGCCCCCAATCCATGTCTCCTTCGTGTTCCACCATGAGAGCCGAAGCACTTCGCCGCCGTGGTCGTTGTCGGCGAGCTCCCACTAAGATATCGAGCTCGAAACCTTGTCCATCGCATTCTCCTTGCTCCCCTGCTTCGAACGCAACCATCGCAGCCTCTTTCCGTGCTTTAAATCGACGACTGCCCCGAGCCAGTAGCTCCGCCGCCGCTAGGTCTCGTCGCCGACGACGATTCCGTGCCTCCCCGCCTCTGTTCATGGTCCAGATCAACGCGCGTCGTCCAGGGCTTCAAGAAGATGGTCTCGGCGCAAAGAATAGCCCCCTGGAGCGCAGTTTTGAGCATCGCCGCCGCGGATTTTGTCGCCGGCGAGATGACGTGGACGTCATTAGCTTAAGTGCTAATCCCCCCTTAGAGACACTTACAAGTGGGCCCTAGCCCCTAATTAACCCACTGTTAATTAAAACAAATCGGGAGTTAACACTGAGTCAATGACAGCCGGGTCCCATAGGTCAGTTTGACCAGAGTCAAACCCCCTGACGCCAGCATGACCTCACAGTGATGCGGTAAAGCCTTTTCCAATTTAAAGAATATTCAGAAATTCCAGAAAATGCTTTAAACTTTGGAAATTCATAACTAATTCATTTTAACTCCAAATTAAACTTATAATATATGTAAAATTATCAAAAAAATGCAAGGATTCTAAATATGCAATCTTTTTTCATGTTTGACCAAATAAAATTGGGTGAATAGTGGCAACATTGCATATGCATTCTTTTGAAAATCAAATTGGAGTTTGAATTTGCATTTCAAATGCAATACACTACTTTTAATTGGAATAACTCACACATCAGTGACACATACATCAAGTTTCAACCTTCAACTCATGTGTTTGAGCATTGTCTTATTATTGTTTCGATGTTTGTGTTGTTTGTCGAATAGAGGTGGAGCCGGAACCCGAGATCACCCCCTTCGTTGAAGACCCCGATACTGAACCTCGTCAGCAAGACAAGCAAACCCCCATTGATCATGTCGATAAAATCCCATTTCCCTCTCAGTCTCGCTTATGGATTGTTTAGGATGATTACCATGCTACGTTTCTACCGCATAGATGAACCCATTCTTTGCATGACCTATCATTTGTCACAGTAGTAAGCAAACCACAATCCTAGCAGATGTACGAGTTGATTGATAGCATGTGGCCCCTGCAACTGTTACTGCTTATTGCATGCTTAGAGTGATACAATGTTGATACTGTTATGTGAGTCGGGGTGGTAGCAATCATGTTGAAGAAGGTGAAACTGTGTTGGTGAATCTACCATAATATAAGGTGAACGATGAGAGGCTATGTAGGAGTACACAGTGGGTTGTCTCATTGAACACCTCCCTAAGTCCGAGTTCTTGTGTGGTGATCCAAGATGAAGAGTACAACCACACATTGGGCTCACGGACCCCTCTCAACCTACTAACTCCTCCCTTTCGATGTCCAGATGTCGCAGTAGTTTGGAGTTCTAGTAGGTTTGTGGCCTGGTTGCTAAGTGAGAGAACGACTCAACCGAGACCGGCTTATACACCACGCACACATCATCTGGGTCCACTTCGGCAAACCGGCCGGGTTCACGATAGTGGTAGCCAACCCAGGTAGGCGGCTTTCTTGGACTAGATCGGCTATGAGGTAACAGTTATGGTGAACATCCTCGCCGACACCCCTTGAATGGTGTCGAGGCCAAAGGCGGTAACTGATGGTCATGTGTGTGTAGCGGTACACCCCTGCAGGGTTAACAAAACTATTCGAATAGCCGCGTCCGCGGTAAGGGACTACTTGGAAAGCTTAGCTTGATTATTAGACAACTTCAATGGATACTTATAAAACTTGCCAAGATAAGCGTGAGTGCTATGGCGTGCTTTCTCGTGGGAAGTCGAGGAAGGCACCATAGTGGTGTAATTGGTTGGAGACATGTAATGGACTCGTGTACGCTTCTTACCTCAAGTCTGGTACTCATAGTTCAGGACTAGCCAAGTCAACTGCTTATGAACCCCACCTCCCTTTACCTTGATACATTTGCATTGGTAGTATAGCTCCTACGTAAGTCTTGCCGAGTACGACTTTGTACTCACGTTTGCTTATTCTATGTTTTAGATGAACCCACTGACCCCGAAGGTGGATTATTCCTCGAGCTCGACGACTGAAGACCAAGCTAGTGTAGTCCCAGTCAGACGACTGGTCCCTCGTGGAAGGGCTTGTTTATAAATAAGGCTTCTCTAAGCCATTTGTTAAACTTGTCTGTACTCAGACCTACTTTTCTTCCGCATGCTTGTTGTAATGTTGGATCACGGTCTCATGATCTCTGTGTGCACTCTGTAAGAGTTATCAATAAAGATGTAAACTTTGTAGAGAATTGCAATGGTACCTGCTGTTCATACTAGACATGTGTGCTGCGTGTATGATTATATCATGCATGTCTTAGTATGGGTTTTCGAGACCTTAGTTGTGATCTGGTTGGCGGTCTTTTATACACCAAATGGCCCTTAGATGTGCGAAGCTTAAGGCATCGCGATGCGATTGTTCGTGACTCTGTCACGTGCACACTTTGATGTATGATCGAGCCCGCCCTAGACCCCGACTAAGTGATCGGGCAGGAGTAAGTCTATGTAAGGGTTATGTAAGAGCATGTTTTTTCCCCGAAGGTTTTGGACATTGTTGGACAAAGAAGAAGTGGAACTAATATTGTTTTCGAGTATAAACAGATACTTAGGTTCCGAAAGAATGGAGTTTGCATGTAGAAGGTCGAAGGACAATTCACTGCAGCGAAGCTGCAGTCATCTACCGATACCTTTGAAGGAAGACGACCCCTAAAAATGTCGTCGAAGAAGAAGACTCTCTCGAGTAAAAGCGCAACGAGGAGAAAGCTGAAGCTAGTCGAAGACTTAGTCTTTTTACTAGTTTCTCTTTATTTTCTTGAGTCGTAAGAAAAACCGTACTATCAAGAGGGGTTTGCTAGTTGAGATCTTTGTCGAAGTGAATTTGCTCTGCTCAACCTAAACCCACGAAAGCCTACCGAGAGAAATCTTACTGAGTCAAGTGAATATCTCGAAGGCAAAGTCATCGCACTTCGTGTCTTTGAGAGAGAACTCGCTCGGTAAGTCAGCTTACGTGTTTCTCAAGTAAAGTTGCACACTGATTGGAATCCGACCGTTGTGGACACGCGTCAAGCTGTCGCATCGGGTCACTTCAGTCATTTTACCCATCAGGATCGCCAACTATAAATACCCCGCACCTACCCGCCATTTCGGGTTGGCTGCTCCACTGAAGATTCTAAGACAGAAGTCTGTGAGCATTCCAAGAGAGATCCATCGAGAGAAAACCAAAACCCAAGTTGAGCTGAGTTGAGCAATTCACAAAGACTTAGGTTGAGATTAGCCGATCTTTTTATCTTGGAGAACTGCAAGTCTCCTAGAAGGTTAGGCGTCGCCTGTGAAGCTGCTGAAGGAAGTTTGTAAAGGTCTCGGAGATGTCCTGAATCATCTACCACAAGTGAAAACTGGACAAGCTCGAGGAGTTTGTTGCAGTGGAGAATAGGACGGAGAGAGTTTTGCTCCAGGTGTTCAATCACCAGTCCCTCCAACCAGACGTAGCACTTTGCAGAGTGTGAACTGGTTTACCAAACATCGTCGTGTCAGGCTCGTTTTCCCTCTAGCATTTACATTCAGTATTTACTCGTTGCCTGTGTGTCTTCGATGTTTTCCTTCACTCCCAATCCTTTCGAGCCATGCATTACTTTCGATACTGTATTTCCTTCGAGATGCCATTAGTCCTTCGTAGTTTGCTTGAATTCCTTCTAAGTTCCATAGAATTTTTAGAAGTGATCATTCACCCCTCCCCCTCTGATCATTCTTGAGCTTTCAATTGGTATCAGAGCTAGGCACTCCCTACGCTCTGCGTATTTTGGTCTAACAACCTGGAGTGTTGTCAAGAATGTCGTTTGCAGCTGTTCGCTCGGGGGAACCGATTCCTATCTACAATGGGAAGGACTATCCCTATTGGAAGGAAAAAATGAAGAGGAATATCATGGCTATCAACTCAGCCGCTTGGGAAGTTGTCAAGAATGGTGTAACTGCCAAAGACAAAAATGCTATAACTCCTGAAGAGGCAAAGAAGATAGAGCTAGATGCTGAAGTCTGGGTATTCATTACAAATCATCTGATTCCAGAGAAATATCATGAGGTCAAGAATATTTCTTCGGCCAAAGGTGTTTGGGACTATCTCGAGAAGATTGGTGAAGGTGTCTCTACTCAGAAAGATGCTCGTATTGACACCCTTCGAAGAAAGTTCTATCGTTTCAAGAGGCACGAGGGAGAAAAAGTTAACTCCATATACAGCAGACTCACTGCGTTGTCAAATGAACTGATTTCCCTCGGTGCCGAAGACATTACCAATCAGATTATTGTCAGAACTTTGCTTCGTTCCCTTGATGATTCCTTCGATCACATTGTGCTGATGATTAAGGAAAGGACTGATTTGAAGGATCTAGTTGCCGCTGATATTCTTGAGAGACTCAATACCTTCGAGATGGAAGAATATGAAAAACGAGATGTTAATGGGACTCGAAGAAAATCTCATGCACTAAAGGCCAGAGCTTCACATCACTCCTCTCCTGAAGCCAGTTCTGAATCTGGTGGTGCCACTGATGACCCCGAGAATATTGGAAAATATCTGGCACTGATAATGAGAAGATTCAACCGCTTTCAGAGAAGGAACTCCTCTTCACCGAAGAAAAACTAATCTTCAAGACATTCGAGCAATTCATCACAGCATCGATCATCATCCAGAAACTCTTCAGCAAAAAATAACTGTTGCTACAAGTGCAAGAAGCCAGGTCACTTCATTGCTGATTGTCCTCTTTGGGAAATTGAACATAGATCAAAGCATTCTCACAGCAACTCTTCGAGCAAGTCACACAGATCGAGCAAAAACTATGATTCGAAGAGATATGATTCAAAGTCCAGAAAAGACAAGAAAGATGGTTCTGATGATGACAAGAAGAAGAAGTATCTCAAGCATCGAGAGAGTTCTTCCTCGAAATCACATTCCTCTCGACTCAAGAATTCTCACCGTGCCAAAGCCTATTTGGGTAAAGAGATGAACTCTGAAGATGATGCATCCGGTTCCGAAGCTGAATCAAACTCAAGATCTGGTTCTGGTTCTGGTTCTGAATCTGATGGTGTTTCTGGACTAGCATTTGCTTCGAACAAGAATTCAAGTTCATTCTTCTCCAACCAAAGCAGTGAAGATGAATCCCCATCTTACTGCTTCATGGCCAAGGCTAAGGTATCCTCATCTAGGAATTCCTACGATACTTCTGATGGATCTTCTTATGAAAGTAACTCTAGGATAAGCTATGCTAAACTTTCTAAAATTGCTTCTATCCAACAAGATGAACTAGATTCTCTAAGTGAAACTATTCAAAAATCTGAGACTTTGTTGATCGACGAGATTGAGAAAGGTCAAACTTTGACAAACGAGCATGCTGCTCTGAAGGAAAAGTATGATGAACTTTCCTCTCGTCATGATCTTCTCTCAGTGGACTACGAGAAGCTAACCTATGAATTCCTTCAAAGGAAAATGGATCTCGAGAAACTGAGAGAGGCTAATGAAGAGTTAGAAAGTGTCAATCTCACGCTCATGGCTCAACAAGGCTCAGAAGCTAAAAATGAATCTACTTCACCTTGCTTAACTTGTTTGGAACGAAGTAAAATTGAGTCTATTTCTGAGAGATCGAAAGGAAAGCAACCTATTGTTATTGATGATACTAACCCCTCGAACGAGGAAACCATTACCGAGGAACTCCTCAGGTTGAGAAATTTATTTGAAACAGGCATGTTCAAAAGTGTGCAGGGACACAAGTACCTATGTGATATCCTACGAAAGGCTCTCCTTCACAGGAATCCACGAAACGACGGAGTTGTCTTCGAGCGGAAAATCAACCCTGATGGAACCTACTGGGAACCCGAGCAGTATCCTAAAACTGTCTGGGTTCTTGCGAAAGAAAAGCCCATTGATATTGCTAACCTTTCAGGTTTCAGTTGCAAAATTGATAAAGCCATTGTTGATGAATCACTTGATTCTAACTACAAGCTTATCAAAGATCAGGAAGGAAAGGTGTCGGCTGAATTCGTTGGTACTCCTCCGAAGAATGGTTTCTATAAGCGACAGATTTGGGTTCGCAAATCTCTCGTAGAAAAACTGCCCCCTAACCATTCTATGCAGGGAAAATCCTCGGTACCACTGAATCACTACTATTCTCTCGAGGATAGAAATGAACCCTTGGTGCCTGCTTCAAATGTTCCCCAGAAGGAATACTATCGAGTTGATAGAAATGTTTATCGTCATCGTGACAATAATACCAAAACTGCTATTACATACCAGTACTCTAACCCCTCTTTGAGGAATTATATTTATGGCGTGCTTGATGGTCCAGATCGACAATGCAACCCTGTTCGCTATAATATCGCTGCCCCATCTAGCTCTACCATGCCTTCTAAGTCACCTGCTCGTTTGTGGGTGGTTAAGAAGAACTAATTCTTCTGCAGGGCTATGTCTCTGGTGGATCCGAATGGGTCATGGATAGTGGATGTACAAATCATATGACCGGAGACAAAGATTTGTTCACCGAAGACAAACTCACTGAATCTTCACAGAGATACATTACCTTCGATGACAACAATAAAGGAAAAGTACTTGGTTTGGGTAAGGTTGCTATATCGAAGGATAAGCATATTGATAAGGTTATGCTTGTTCAGTCTCTAGGATATAATCTTATGTCTATCTCAAAACTTTGTGATATGGGTATGCTTGTACTGTTTTCTGCTTCTCGCTGTGTTGTCTTTTCACAGGATGATTATTCCTTCGTGTTCGAAGGATATCGCAAAGGTGATCTTTATATCGTTGAATTTTCTTCGGGACCTGCAGTGTCCACATGTTTAATGGCCAAAGCCACTTCTGGTTGGTTATGACACCGAAGACTTGGTCATGCAGGAATGAAAATCTTCAAACTCTTATCTCGAAGAAGAACATCGTTGGAATTGATAATGTGAAATTCGATAAAGATCGTCTATGCAGTGCCTGTGAAGCAGGAAAGATTGCGAAGAAACATCACTCAGCAAAAACTATAATGACTACTACTCGTCCTCTTGAATTACTTCATATGGATTTATTCGGTCCTCAAAATTATGCTAGTCTTGGAGGTAACAAGTATGGTCTGGTTATTGTTGATGATTTCTCTCGATATACTTGGGTTTTCTTTCTAGAAGACAAAAGCAAGGTTGTTGAAATTTTCAAAACTTTCGCAAAGAGAGCTCAGACTGAATATGAATTATCTCTCAAGCATATCAGAAGTGATAATGGTACAGAATTCAAAAACACTCATATCGAAGAATTTCTTGATGAATATGGATTTACTCATGAATTCTCGGCTGCTTATACACCGCAACAAAATGGTGTGGTCGAGAGAAAGAATCGAACACTTATTGAAATGGCCAGAACAATGCTTGCTGAATACAAGACTCCTATCAAGTTCTGGGCCGAAGCTATTAATACTGCATGTCATATCATCAACAAGGTTTATCTGCACAAATTTCTGAAGAAAACTTCACATGAACTCATCACTGGTAAAAAGCCGAATGTTTCATATCTCAGGGTTTTTGGTGCTCCATGTTATATCAGAGATATGAATCACAGCTCCAAGTTTGCCCCAAAGGCTCACGAAGGTTTTTTCCTAGGTTATGGTTCCAATTCTCACACTTACATAGTTTACAACTCACATCTTGGCAAAGTTGTAGAAACTGTAAATGTTCGATTTGATGAAACTAACGACTCTCAAAAGGAGCATTTACCTCTTAACCTGGATGAACCACCTTTGGATGAAGTTATCAGGTACATGGCTATTGGAGACATTCGACCTGTCGAAGGAAATGCACGTCAAGCCAACAAGGATGATGATGGTCCAATGTTCCCACACATAGCCCGGGGCGCTGGAGATCAACATCTTGAAGCAAATGATGTACAGGTCGAAGGAGAACGCGTAAACGAAGAAAATGTCCAATCCGAAGGAGAAGCTGAACCCGAAGGAAATGATCCCGAAGGACAAGCTGATCCTGAAGGTCAAGCTGATCCCGAAGAACAACCGGATCCACAAGATGATGAAGGAGTTTTACCTCGTGTTCGAAGAAGAGTGGATGTCGAGTCAATTCTCGAAGAGATTCGTTTACCAGGTCGTCCCACCACTCGTTCTCGTACTCGATTAGCTAACTTCTGTGGAAATTTTTCATTTGTATCCATGCTAGAACCATCAAAATTTGATGAAGCCATGAAGGACTCAGACTAGATGACTGCAATGCTCGAAGAACTTAATCAGTTCGAGAGAAATAAAGTCTGGTCCCTTGTCGATAGACCTGATCCCAAGAAGCATAATATCATTGGTACGAAGTGGATTTTTCGCAACAAGCAAGATGAAGATGGCATTGTGGTAAGGAATAAAGCTCGACTGGTTGCACAAGGCTACACCCAAATCGAAGGTATTGATTTCGGTGAGACTTATGCTCCAGTTGCTCGACTTGAATCCATTCGTGTCATGCTTGCTTTTGCCAATTACAATGGTATATTGCTATATCAAATGGATGTCAAAAGTGCATTTCTTAACGGTGAAATCGAAGAAGTATATGTTATGCAGCCACCAGGTTTTAAAGACCCGAAGAATCCTGATAAGGTGTACAGGTTGCACAAGGCCCTATATGGGTTAAACCAAGCACGTCGTGCTTGGTATGAAACACTTAAGGATTTTCTTCTTAAGAAGGGCTTCAAACCAGGAACAACTGATCCGATTCTTTTTACTCGTGCATACAAAAATGATCTTTTTGTGTGTCAAATTTATGTCGATGATATTATTTTTGGCTGTACTAACCCTGATATGAGCGAAGAATTTGCTCGTATGATGTCGAAGAAAAATGAAATGTCTATGATGGGAGAATTGAAGTTCTTTCTCGGGCTTCAAATCCGTCAACAGAAGAATGGGACTTCATCTCTCAAGAGAAGTATCTCAGAGATTGCCTGAAGAAGTTTGATCTTCTCAGTTGCAAAACTATCAAGACTCCAATGCCTACGAATGTTCATCTAGATGCAGATGAGAAGGGAAAACCTTTCGATCAGAAGAAATATCGCTCGATGATCGGTTCGCTTCTTTACCTTTGTGCATCTAGACCTGGCATTATGCTATCAGTTTGTATGTGTGCTCGTTTTCAGGCAAACCTGAAAGAATCACATCATATTGTTGTCAAGTGAATTCTTCGATATCTGGCTCATACACCAACTTTGGGACTTTGGTATCCCAAGGGTGCCCAGTTTGATCTCGTTGGATATTCTGATTCTGACTGGGCTGGTGATCGAGTCGACAGGAAATCTACCTCAGGCACATGTCATTTCCTCGGTAGATCTCTTGTCTGTTGGGATTCGAAGAAACATAATTGTGTATCTATTTCTACGGCTGAAGCCGAGTATATTGTTGTCGGTTCATGTTGCACTCAGATTCTGTGGCTCAAGCAAACGCTGAAAGATTATGGTATTCTTGTGAAGAAAATTCCATTTCTATGTGATAATGAGAGTGCTATCAAGATTGCCCATAACCCCTGTGCAACACTCTCGAACGAAGCATATTGATATTCGTCATCATTTTCTTCGTGATCACGTTCAGCGAGAAGATATTGTTATCAGCCATGTTCGCACCGAAGATCAATTGGTTGATATCTTTACGAAGCCCTTGGATGAGAAAAGGTTCGGTGCACTAAGGTGTGAGTTAAACATATTGGACTCACACAATGTGCAGTAAGATCATAACTATCGGTACTATGTATTATATGCTTTTCTTTCTATGTCGTTTACTTATGTTAATTTTCTATCGTGTTTCTTTTTCGTTTGTTTTTGTTCGTTTGGTGTTGTCCTATACACTTATCACTCCGAGTTTTATCGCTGTTTTTTTTCCTCGGATTGATTTAGCATCGGACCCTGTTTTCCCTCTATTCTATCCCTACCTTATCTTTGATTTTCTCTCATGAACATGTATATTTGTACTCGATCAAGATTCCCTTCGAATGTCATTGATTTCGAAGGTAAATCTATCGAACATTTATCTACTTTTATACTCGATGTTCGATGAGTTTGGTCTTGGACGTGGAGCAACTTTCTTTCGGTTCCTTGGGATTTCCCCGCAATCACCGCCACAAAATCCATCCGTTGAATGCGGAGAGACGCGGAATCTGCGCCGTTGGATCAGATCTGAAAGTTATGTCAGACCCCTCACGTATAAATACTGATCCACCCCACCGGCACAGCCCACGCAATTCCCTCTATTTCTTCTCCCCGCTCCCGAAGTTCTCTCTCGCGCGCCGTCGTGCTGTTCGTCGCCGTCGACTCCCTCGCCGCTTTGCTTCCGGAAGGAAGTCGCCGGAGACCTTCCCGTCGACGAGGATCTTCATCCGCGTCGTCGTAGTCGCCGCACATCGCCAAGTTAGGGTATGTGTGGCTCTAAGACTCGATTCCAATCTCTTCTGTTCATCGAGTCCTAGATTTGTTCTTGATTTTCTATCATTTTATTAGGTATGTTTGATCCTTTTGGATCATTGAATCTTAGGAAATCTGTTTCTAGCATTTTCTGTCGATTCCCCATCTGAGCTAGGTAAGAAATCCCTCGGATTCTCTCACTTAGACAATTTCCTCAGAAGCGTATCGATGGATTTGCACTTGTGCACTTATTTCATTCAAGTTCTTCGTTAGATTTACACTTGATGAAAATCTAGCCTAGCACATGCTTGAAAAACTTGCTGCAAGACAAGTTTATCGATACGTTTACTGCATTCAAAATGATTTTCCTCGAAAACCGCTGGTACTTGTTCACAACTTTCCTATATTCCCTCATACCTATCTTTTTCGCAGGAAAATGTCTGGGATCGAAGGAAATGTCAAAGCACCCAAGCGTGTAGGAGGTCGAACAAGAATCACCAACAACTCTGAAGGATTATCAGAGGATTTGATCATAGAAAAGAAGTTAAGAACGCCTTCAGGTTCTGAAGATGAACGTACGAGAGAAAACCGTGTGCAAGAGATTCGAAGGCTTCAAGCACTTCGTTGGTATGAATACAAGTCTCTTATGCCTCGCTGGGAGAGGTTGTTTGCTTTGAAAAATCCTTGGTCACATGTCAAATCTTTAAGGCCCAAGTGGACGAAAGATAATCGACCACCTCCTCCAACTGATGCTCATCCATCCTCTCTGAAAACACCTGCCGACTTTGAAGAGCTGGTTGATGCTCGGGAAGCACGAGCACAAAAACGCAAAGAGGCTAAATCAAGAAAGGAGGCTGCTGCTGCTGAGGGTGCCGAGGAAGTTGGCCCAAGTGCCAAACCGAAGTCTGGCAAGAAATCATCCAAGCAAAAGAAAAAGGTGGTAATTGTCTCGCCACCAGATGCAAGCTCCGAAGAAGAAGCTAATTCTGATGATCAAGACCCGGGCACTGAGGATGATGTCGAGGACATTCCTCATAAGAAGAAGCCGAGCAGTAAAGGCATAAGGATCCAGGAGCCAGCTGCCCAGGCTCCTCGAGCAACAATTGACATGACCGATTTTGTCACTGATCCGCCCATTTCATCTGCTCCACCAGTTCAAGCTCGCAGGGCAAAACCATCGGCCAAATCGAAGGGAAAGCAAGCTCAAGTGGCCGAGGATGATGAAACGCTTATCCAGCGTAAGGAAAGGTTGGCAAAGCAAAAAGAGCAAGAAGATAAAGACTTGACAAATTCCAAGCTCTTAAACTTCCACAGTCAGTCCGAGCATAAAAAGGCCCAGGTTGCTCAAAAGTTAGGCATTTTACATCTGGTCAGTGAAAAGTATCGACGACAGATTGCTGAAGGCACAATTCCTAGTGCTCCGAAGGAAAAGGTTGTGGCCCCAAGCTCTACCGAGAAAGTAGTGACTCCCACAGTCACGTAGGAAAAGGATGCAGCTGCAAGTGCTGCGAAGAAAATCGCTGAGGCCCCAAGTGCCTCGAAGGATAAAACTGCGGCCCCTAGTTCCGTAACAAAACCCATTGCTGCTGCCAAGGCCACCAAGGAGGCCGTGAAGAAAGCCAAAGAGGCTAGGCAGAAGGCTCAGGCTGTTCCAGTTACTCGAGCCGCACCAGCTCCTGCACCTGCCCCTGCTGCACCTGTTGTTTCCGGCCCTCGTGCCGATGAAGAGAGCTCCAACGAAGGAGATTCTGGTGCCCATGCTCCTTGGGATGCTGCGAATATTTCACATATCCTCTGGAAGATGGCTACCACACCGAGCAAAGTTACTGCCGAAAAATGATGTCCCTGCTGAGATCCAAGAGCATGTTGCTCGATACATGATTCGCTGGGAAGGATATCTCACTCAGGATCGCAAGGACAAGGAGCAAGTGAGATTTTACACCAGGCAACTTCAAGAAGAAACCGAGGACCTTGAGTCCCGTAAATTTTTCAAATCCAAGATTGACACCCTTGAAGCATCCAGAAGGGCACAGAAGGAAAACTTGACCGCCGTGAATGAAAAGGTTCGACAAGTTGTGTCTGCCATATGCAAAGAGCACAATGATGCCCTGTACAAAAGACAATCTCGAAAGATAAAGTCTTCTGCCCCAACCTCTGTGCGTGGGACGCCAGAGATCGAGAAGATTGTCAAGAAGTCCAAGCCAACCGAGGTCGTTGCTGCCACAGCACGACAGGAAACTGCTCAAACCCCCACCAAGCAACCCACTCCTCCTCGTGAGAAAACTCCACCCCCTCGCCAAACAACTCCACCCCCTCGCCAAGCCACACCTCCACCTCGTCAACCATCACCACCAAAAGCCTCGTCGCCACCACCAAACCCATCATCACCACCGCACATCATTCCATCGACCACCCCAGCTATCGAGACCCAAGCACAAGCAGAGACCGAGAAACCTGCTCAGGTCGAGCAAGAAACTCAAGCCCCCATATCCTCTGATCAGAAAGATTACTCCTCTGCCCAGACTCTGCATGAAGGAGAAGACGCTGATGTTGATATCACAATAGTTTCTTCTCGTCAAGATGCTGTCGAAGGAAATAGTTCTGGAGATGAAAGTTCTAGTGACAGTTCTTCCTCCTCCTCATCAAATTACTCGAACGAAGAAATGGTTGATGCTTTCGCACAACTGGACGAAGATTTGGAGGCCATGGAGACTGAAGAAGCCGCTCAAATTGCTAATGCCAACGAAGGAGTTGCCGTCGAAGCACAGGCCGAGGAGAATGCCCCTGCAGCCATCCCAGCTCAGGATATTATAAATGTTGCTTATTCAATTCCTCGTCCTGCTGAGCCAGTTTTCCAGATGCCGGATAATGCTGCCGAGGTTTTTCCTGTTAATGAGCTGCACCATTCTGCTCATCCGAGAGAAATGTTGCCCCTGTTCCGCTCAAATGTTCCTCGAGGAGGCCCCATCTTCAAAAGGCGTGAATACAAGCCATTTTTCTTCGGGACCAATTCCTACGAGAAGCCCATAAGTGCATATTCTCTTCGATTTTGGACCCAAGAGCAAGCCATATACTACACCCGTGTGATGTACAATAAGGCAAGAGTTTTCCAACATCAATACCTTGATATGCCTTCGGTGTACTCCACTTCATGTTTCGAGAATGTTGCCGAAACAATTGATGGTCTTCATGCTCACAAGATGTTTGCTCTCGATTGTGGCTACAATCCCGAGCTTATCAAGCAATTTTATGCAACGCTCTATGTCACTGGTGATCCCGAGAACTCGAAGACGTGGAAATTTGATTATATGATCCAAGGCCAAGTATTCCATATGACTGTCGACCAATTTCTGGCCATCATCAATTTACCTCGGTTCGAAGGATTACCACACAAGCTTCATGACTTACCTGCTCCAACTCCTGCTGAATTTTCTACGCTCATGAATCCAGATGTCGTAGGAGATAACTACCCGGCTGAGCCCAAGCCAAGACATTTTGTATTTGAAGCAAAGGCATGGTTTTATATTCTTTCGAAGACCTTGATGCCAATGCTCGATGTGCACGATGATTTTCCCATTCCCAATGATGCACAACTTGCTCTGTTGAAGTTAGTCCACGGTCATCCTTTCGATTTTCAACACTACTTCATCAGAACTTTGGTGTCTTGTGCTGATGATCACAATTCCCACAAGCCGTATGCACCATGGCTGATGGCTATCTGCAATTACTCTCGGGACGTGCCATTCCCCGTGTCAATTTTCCCGAAGATTTTCACTCCACCAGTTAGGGAAGTATTGCAGATTGTTGCTCGACCCAATGATCAATATGCTGAGCACACTGGCATCCGCGCCCACTTAACTGAGCGTAATGTTCGCTCGAAGTTTATCAAGCCAGTGCATCACATGGAAGTTTCTCTTCGGTCCCAGCAAATGCTTCAACATCATATCGACCAAGATTTCATTCAGAAGCAAGCATTGATGGACGAGATAAATCATTTGCGCAATATTACTATGAACAACAATCAAATGCTGCGTGAATGCCTTCGCCGTGATTGGAAAGGACTGCGGAAATTCAATTCCCTCGGTCAACTTCAACGGTGCGGTTTTGAAGAATATCCTCCCCATCTAAACATGAATTAGACTAATGATGATCGAGTAGATCGCCCGGATCCCAATATCCCTCGGTTGCCGAAGAACAGAGATGTGCTCAGTGTCGATGATTATTATCACATTAATATGAACACCTTCTCCTCTGACTCCGAGAAAGATGAAGCCCCTCAACGCCAACCGAGAGTTTACACTCCACATCCTCGAAGCCCCAGGACCCCGCCGGAATCGCAGCTGGAATCTTCTGGAGATCACCACTCCTTCCGCACGAAGATCACTCCTCCAGGAGCTCGCCCCATTCGTCGTGCTCCAACGCTCGCCGAATCTTCTCGTCGTCGCCGGAGCCATCCAAGCGAGTAGGGATTTCTCTCGACCCTATTCTCTCGACTTTTTGTACGTTGTGACAAAAAGGGGGAGATGTAGTGGCATCGAAGAAATTAGTTTGCCTTCGGGGTTAAGGGCTTTGCTTTTCGTTCGATAAACTTTTGAACCTTGAGGTTTTTGAGTAGTTTCAACAAACTTTCGATTCACATTCGATCTGGTTGTAACTAACTCTAAGTAGGTCTGTGAACTGCCATCCTTTTCGTAAGATATCTATCTGCTGCTTGCGATACTTAACCTTTTGCAGGAAGGTATCTTTCATATAAGTTCACAGGTCATTCGAGGAGATTGCATATTTCTTATTGGTTATCATCTGGAATGCAATTTCACTCGCTAAGATTATTGATGTTTTTCACTCGACTCTACTTGTCAAATATGCACTTGACAGGAAACTCCTATCTTCTGTGCATACATCAAGGGGGAGTATTTCATCGATCTTAGCACTGGTTTATCATCGAAAACTCAAAACTTTCAATTTTACTTATCGATGCCTGTTTTGTCAACAATCGTCCAAAAAGGGGGAGATTGTAAGAGCAAGTTTTGCCCCCGAAGGTTTTGAACATTGTTGGACAAAGCAGAAGTGGAACTAATATTGTTTTCGAGTATAAACATATACTTAGGTTCCGAAAGAATGGAGTTTGCATGTAGAAGGTCGAAGGACAATTCACTGCAGTGAAGCTGCAGTCATCTACCGATACCTTTGAAGGAAGACGACCCCTAAAAATGTCGTCGAAGAAGAACACTCTGTCGAGTAAAAGCGCAACGAGGAGAAAGCTGAAGCTGGTCGAAGACTTAGTCTTTTTACTAGTTTCTCTTTATTTTCTTGAGTCGTAAGAAAAACCGTACTATCAAGAGGGGTTTGCTAGTTGAGATCTTTGTCGAAGTGAATTTGCTCTGCTCAACCTAAACCCACGAAAGCCTACCGAGAGAAATCTTACTGAGTCGAGTGAATAGCTCGAACGCAAAGTCATCGCACTTCGTGTCTTTGAGAGAGAACTCGCTCGGTAAGTCAGCTTACTTGTTCCTCAAGTAAAGTTGTGCACTGATTGGAATCCGACCGTTGTGGACACGCGTCAAGCTGTCTCATCGGGTCACTTCAGTCATTTTACCCATCGGGATCGCCAACTATAAATACCCCGTACCTACCTGCCATTTCGGGTTGGCTGCTCCACTGAAGATTCTAAGACAGAAGTCTGTGAGCATCCCAAGAGAGATCCATCGAGAGAAAACCAAAACCCAAGTTGAGCTGAGTTGAGCAATTCACAGAGACTTAGGTTGAGATTAGCCGATCTTTTTATCTTGGAGAACTGAAAGTCTCCTAGACGGTTAGGCGTCGCCTGTCAAGCAGTCGAAGAGTTATTGTCGCTGCTGAAGGAAGTTTGTAAAGGTCTCGGAGATGTCCTGAATCATCTACCACAAGTGAAAACTGGACAAGCTCGAGGAGTTTGTTGCAGTGGAGAATAGGACGGAGAGAGTTTTGCTCCAGGTGTTCAATCACAGTCCCTCCAACCAGACGTAGCACTTTGCAGAGTGTGAACTGGTTTACCAAACATCGTCGTGTCAGGCTCGTTTTCCCTCTAGCATTTACATTCAGTATTTACTCGTTGCTTGTGTGTCTTCGATGTTTTCCTTCGCTCCCAATCCTTTCGAGCCATGCATTACTTTCAATACTGTATTTCCTTCGAGATGCCATTAGTCCTTCGCAGTTTGCTTGAATTCCTTCTAAGTTCCATATAATTTTTAGAAGTGATCATTCACCCCCTCCCCCTCTGATCATTCTTGAGCTTTCAGGTTATAATACAATCGATAGTATGGTTGAGACGACTTGTCTATGAGTATGGGAGTTCACCACCCATATCATTTAGACTTGTGTGCGGACGATGAGGACCCATCTCAGTTGATCATCCGGCCTGGATGGGATGCCCCTCACGTTCGATGCTTTCCGAGAACGTTTTGTGCTTGGCCTTGTCTACATAGACAAGTGGGTACGGTTCTCGGCTCTCCATATGATTGTGTTGTAGCGAGTCTTGCATAGGCTAACCCCGGGTCCCGACAAGTGTGAAGTTTTATTATATAATAATTTTTGGTAACAACGTTGGCCCAGTAAATGGTGAAAAGGCCAAGGCCCAAATATGAAAGCATAGTGTTTTTTATTATCCGGTCTCCTTGAGGCGCCAATTACAGATGGGCCGTATGTCCTTCAAAGTGCCCTAGACGGGCCAATGGAGCAGCGAAACGTTTTATTTATTTATTATTGTAGTGCAGGTTAGTTTCCGAAAATTACAGGGACCTTTCTGTAAAATAGGCGTGACGGACGAACAAAAGGGGAGAACGCGTGCAGGTATAGATTGACTTTTGTATACAACGTGTATTAGTGCAACTACGTGGGACCGGGTTTTCTAGCCAGCAAGTATTAGTGCTGGCATTGGATAATGTTACACGCCCTCGATAATAATATAATTTATGGCATGCTGAGAACAACCACGTCACAAGTATTTTCATTATGATCAAAATTATAGGTATCTTTTTATTTTACCCACATCTCACTTTCATGTCTCTCGATGGAAGCCGTTGCCCGTCGCTACCTGATGGCTTCTCGCCCCTCGTTGGTTACCCCAAGTGGAAGGTTTGAGATGCAGTGCAGCAGCAAGTTTCCCTCGGTGAAGATACAAGGGTTATCGAACTAGTAGGACTCAGGAGATACAAGTAGGTGGCAACGTCGCCAGAAATTGCTTCCTTACTAGGGTGTTGTCATGGACCTGCACACAACAACAAATAACTTTGCTCCCAACTAGTACAGAGGAGTTTTCAATTCCTCCGGCCTTGTCGTTTACAAAGGATCAACACAAGAGATAAAAGGTGCAAAGGAAAGTAAAAGCTGAAAGTAAATTGAGGGTGTGAACAATAATGTGAAGATGGACCGGGGTCCCGTGATTTTCACTAGTGATGTCTCTCTCCCAAAAGACGATAAAAGTGCTAGCGAGGTAAACAAATCACAATTGGGCTATTGACAGGATTATGAAGGCACCGCAATGCTAACTATGCTGCAAAGAAAGGAATGGCTCAAAAGCAACGGGCAGTACACCAAGGTAAGTAGACCGAAATCCATCTGCATCTACTACGAATCATCCACCTTGAGATATCTATCCAGAACATCTCGCTGGTATTAAGTTGCGAATCCCATCCAAAGTGTAAACTCAAAGCAACAGACAACTGCATTAAAAGAAATTTGCGTAAAGTAAACAATCTTTGCACCCGCAGGTACAAGCACCGTTGTTTTATCCCTGGTGGCAATAGCACATCCCCTAGTCTCATGTTTCTGTCACTCAAGCTAGACATCAAGGGGCTGAACCCACAATCGAGCATAACGCTCTCTCTTGGAGTTGCAAATACAATACTTGGCCAAAGCAAATACCGCAACGGAGAACATGCAAGAATTTACTCAAGAACAAAATATAAAAGAGAAGAACCAAATATATTACTCATCACAATCTGAACATAGTCTCATAATCCATCAGATCCCAACAAACTCAGCATAGCAACAGCATAAATTACATAGATGCCTCGATCATGTGAGGCAGCTCACGAGGACTCGAAAGTGGAAGCACAAAGGGGGGAGAGATTCATCACATAGCTACTGGTCACGGACCCATGGTCCAAGGGGGACTACTCACGGCACATCCGGGAGGCGTCCATGGCTATGGATGGACTCCCGGAGGGGGTTCCTCCTTCCGGCAGGGTGCCGGGGCAGCTTCTCCAGGCAGCCCCGATCTTGAAACAGCGGCGGCGGCGGTACAGAGGGGAGTTCGCGAGAAAGAGATCGATATTAGGGGTTTCCACCCCGAGGGGTAAATATAGGCGAAGGGGGGCATCGAGGGGACCCACGAGGCAGTCAGGAGGGTCCCTAGCGCGGCCCAGGGTGGGGCCGCGCAACCTGCTCTCCTGGCTGCCTGGTGGTGGCCCCCCTTCCCTCTCTTGGTGATTTCGGAAGCTTCTGGTGCGCTGATTTTTTATATATTTTTCCCGGAATTTTTGGAGCACTTTTAATGGCCGGAAAACCTGAAATACAAAAACAGCAGAAAACAGAAACTGGCAACCGGGTGCACTGAGTTAATAGGTTAGTCCAAATAGGTTCAAAAGTGTATGAAAGTTCAAGCAAAACATGGCAAAGTCACACAAAACATGCATGGAGCAAGCAGAAATTATAGATACGTTTGGGACGTATCAACATCCCCAAGCTTAATTCCTACTCGTCCTCGAGTAGGTAAATGATAACAAGCATAATTTCTGTGGTGACATGCCACACAACCAAATAAGGACTTTTAAGTAAAGTAATCAAAGCATGCAATTCAATTCAAGTCTTAACAAGCAAGAGTCTATATTAGCATTGACACAAGCAACAAAAGAACAAAGGTGCAAGAGCTCTCGCTGTCCGTGACTCGAATGTCTCCAAATGGTTTCTGCGTGCAAGCAAGGGACTAGGAAGAAAGAGAAAAAAAGGTTGTTGAGAACAACTATCTACTAAAGTTTCACACTTGGTCTCCTTTAGATTCTTATCTGGACTCGTCCCCAGACCACTAGCCAAGTACAAGTCAAACTGATCTACTCCCTTTCGATATTTTGAGCACTCATGCAATGGATGAGCGTGAGCAAGAAAGTTGACACCTAAAAGGCGAAACAGAAAGAAGGTGGAGGAGGAAGACAAAAAGGTGTGAAAGGCTCACATCAATGAGGACAATCATAGGCGAGAGAAGGCCATATGATAGATATGATGTGAGGAGTAGGGATTTCCATACAACGGATGCACATGTGAGCTAAAATCTCTCCAAGGGAACTAGTGGGGGTGCATCTAACTTGCTTGCTCAAGAAGACCTAGAGCTCGTTTGAGGAGGCTCATCATTGGAATATACAAGCCAAGTTCTATAATGTGAAGGGTCCCCACATAGCTATATGCATGATGATGATCTCTATGGAGTACAAGGGATAGAAGATGAAGTACTAGTGTGGATCTCTCAAAAGGAATAGTAGTATGCCCCCTTCTCTCTTTTTATTTTTTTATTTTTGTGGCCTCAATGGCTCTTTCTATTTAACTCTCATTTGTCCTCTTTGGGATCTTTTCCTCACTTTAGGGGCAATACTCTATATTTTACAAGAATATAGGAGATCTTTCACACTTTACAAAGGTACTCACATAAATAAAATGTAACTATCATGATGCAAATGTATGCCTCTGCCAGGGTACAGGATATGCAATGATACTAGCGCGTCATGTAGCAATGATTAGGGCAAGGCCCAAGTAGCATGGGGCTCATCGATCAAGCAAGTAGCATGTATGACATGAAGATCAAGTCATGAGAAGGTGGATGTTGCATGGCAATGTATCTCGGAAAGGCTATGGAAATGCCTTGTAGGTAGGTATGGTGGCTGTTTTGAGGAAAGATATAAGGAGGCTTATGATGATAGAGCGTATCATGCCAAGGGTTTGGATGCACCGACGAAGTATGCGCCAACTCTCGAGGTGAGAAAGGGCAATGCACGGTACCGAAGAGGCTAGAAAAAGTATAGGTGGGTAGAAGTGTCAACTTTCGAATACTCACATTAGTCCGAAGAACTCATGCACTTATTATCGGTAACTCTCAATCTAATCAGGAGGTTCACAAAGAGACAGGTACCCCGGGGAGGAGTGTACAGGGTTTTGGTTATCCTTGCGCATCCTCGACTCATGGTACGTGAGTGTACTCTAATATTCGAACCCTCCAGAGGTTAGTGATCCATCTAGTAGCTAGAGTTCTCAACATGGGTTTTTTGGTTTTCGAAGAACACACGAATTGCCCAAAATACGACATCTATCACTAATAGGCAAGAGCTCTTGACACCAAAAGTTCAAACATTACTCTAGTCAATACCTCAAAACTATTGCAAGTTACTACTACAAAGAGAACAACAACTTTAACTACCTACTTTCAGTCAAGACACAGAACTCAGTGCAACAGGCAAACTCTCTAACAAGATAAAACATGCAACCTATAGAAAGTTCAACCTAAGACAAAAGAAAGGCTCTAGAAAAACTAAAGCACTACAACTAAACAGAACAGCAGCTAAGAAAAGAAAAAGAACACCTCACAGCTAAAAGAATAAGCATGCAAATCCTATGAGGAGTTCTAGTTCAAGCGAAGCGTGAATATCTCCCACACAAAAGAGTAAGTTGGGGTATAACTTGTTACTAAAGAAAAGAAAGCAAAACAAACCTAGAAAAGTAAAGAGCGAGACGCTCCAAGCAAAGCACATAACGCATGAGGTGATAAAAATATAGTGCAACGAGGGACAAACTGATGATTGTTGATGAAGAAGGGGATGCATCGGGGGCATCCCCAAGCTTAGACGCTTGAGTCTTCTTGATATTTATTGCGGGTGCACATGGGCATCCCCAAGCTTGAGCGTTTGACACTCCTGAATCTTCTTTCATCACCTTCCATCGCGCACTTTAAAACTCCCTTCATACATAACTCATTGTAGGCTGATTAGAGAGGTTAGTACCCTAATAAAATAATTTTCCTCTACTGAAAATAAAGATTTCCAGGAAGAGCTACTGTTTCTCTTGCCTGCCCAAAAATGTTTGCAAAGAAAACGCAAGCTTAAGGATTGCAAAACTGCGAAAAGAAAAACCGGGGCAGAAGCTGAGAAAAACAGAACAACAGAGAAAGGAGAATTTTTTCGAGGTACTTCTGCAACTCAAATCAAAAAACTTTGAATAGACGCCTGAAATGTAATTGTATGGAGCATGCTTTCAAAAAAATTCAGATCAAAAAGATGATCTGGTGATTTATTGACAATTTTTCCGTCAAGCAGACAGAATCTGTTTCTGGACAGCAAGCACCAACTTTTGACCTTTCTTGCAATCTGAGGCTAAACTTGGCACAAAGCTTGAAAAGTAAAGATACAATGATGTTGCTACAGTAGTAACAATCATCAAGACCACTAAGAACAGAAAAAAAGCAAAACGAAAAACCTAAATTCGTTGCGGGCTGCCTCCCGAAAGCGCTTCTTTAGAGCCATTAGCTAGGCTTAAAGCAGAAGATCAAGTCTTTTCAAGAGAATAACTAGCCCGTGTGACGGAATCAAAAGGTAACTTAATCTTTTTCCTAGGGAAATGTTCCATCCCTTTCTTGAGAGGGAATTGGAATTTGATAGTTCCCTCTTTCATGTCAATGATAGCACCAACTGTGCGAAGAAAAGGACGTCCCAAAATAATTGGACAAGAGGGCTCACACTCAATGTCCATAATAGTGAAATCAACGGGAACATAATTGTCATTGACAATGATAAGAACATCGTCGATCTTCCCCAAAGGTTTCTTTACGGAAGAATCAACAAGATGAACACCAAAAGAACAAGGATCAAAAGGTTTCAATTCAAGCATATCATACATTCTTTTGGGCATAACGGAGGTACTTGCTCCAACATCACAAAGAGCATAACAAGAGAAGTTATTCAATTTAATTTTTATCATAGGATCCCAACCATCTTCTAGCTTCCTAGGTATGGAGGCTTCTAGTCTAAGATTCTCCTCCCTAACTTTGATTAGAGCATTGGTGATATGCTCTGTGAAGGCAAGATTGAGTGTGCTAGTGTGGGGTCTCTAGACATCTTGTGTAGGAAACCAATAACTTCTGGTAAAGTGCAGTTGTCAAAGTCTAAGTCACTACTATCTACCAAGGAAGTAGTTCTATCATTTAATCTCACTTGTTTGAAAGCCTCTATGTTCATAGAGGTTTCCTCTTCTAAGGTTGAGGTGGTAGCATCACCATTGATAGGTCTAGTGGGACTAGGGGTGTGATGGGTGCTAGCAGTTTGGACATTCTCAACTACTTGGATAGTGGCTACTGTGTGGTAGGTAGGAAGGCTCTTAATTCTCTCTTCTTCCTTGGGTACAACTTCGGGTTTAGCTGCCATTTGGTTTATCAAGGTAGATTGGGTATGAGACATGTTTGAAACATAAGTCTCGATGGCAGTGAGTCTAGTTTGGAGACTGGAAATGTCACCGTTCAGGCTCTCAAGCTGTTTGCTAATGTTTTGCAGGATAGAGGAGTGCTCATCTAATTGTCTAGAAAAGGCCTTGTTTTGTTCAACTGAGTGTGCATATAGTTTTTGGTGGCCTTTTCTATTTCTACAAGTTTCTCATAGTTGGGCAGGTCTTTTTCCCTATAGTTCTGGCTGTAGGAGTTGCTGGTGGTAGGATAAGTGTTGTTCCCATAGTTGTTGGATGGGAAAGGCCTAGGATTTTTGCTACCAAAGTTACTCCTATAAGCATTATTGTTGAAGTTGTTTCGAGAGACAAAATTAACATCTACTTGCTCCTGAGCAACCAAAGAATTTAAAGGAACATCTTGAGGATCATTAGAAGGTTGCTTGGTAAGTAGAGACATGATACGGTCAACCTTTTCATTTAAAGAGGAGATCTCCTCGATAGAGTTTACCTTCTTACCGGTTGGAGATCTCTCGGTGTGCCATTGCGAGTAGTTCAGCATCATCTCATCTAGTAGCTTTGTGGCAGCACCAAGCGTGGTTGACATAAAAGTTCCTCCCGTGGCCGAATCTAACAGGTTCCGCGAGGTGAAGTTCAAGCCTGAATAAAAAGTCTGGATAACCATCCAGGTAGTCAGTCCATGTGTGGGGAAGTTCTTGACAAGCCTCTTCATACGTTCCCAAGCCTGGGCAACGTGTTCATTATCCAATTGCCTGAAATTCATAATGTTACTCCGCAATTGAATAATTTTAGCAGGGGGATAGTACTTCCCTATAAAATCATCTTTCCATTTGCTCCAAGAATCGATATTGTTCTTGGGCAAAGATTGTAGCCACTCCTTGGCTCTTCCTCTCAAAGAGAAAGGAAAAAGCTTCAGCTTGACGATGTCTCCATCCACTTCCTTGTACTTCTGCATGTCGCAAAGCTCGATAAAGTTGTTTAGGTGCAAGGCAGCATCTTCTCCTGCTCCTGAGAATTGATCTTTCATAACAAGGTTAAGCAGAGCAGGTTTAATCTCATAAGAAGGTGCTGAAGTGGTAGGTGGAGCAATAGGAGTGCAGATAAAGTCACTGTTGTTGTGACTAGTGAAGTCACACAACTTAGTGTTTTCATTGGAACCCATAGTAGCAGCAGGTATTTTTGGTATTTTTGATTAAGGACACAAAAGTAAAATCTGAAAGGTAAACTAACAAGACTAAAAAGCAAAGGTAAAAGATAGTGTGCAACTCCCATATCTTGTAGACTGGAGTCCCCGGCAACGGCGCCAGAAATTTTCTTGATGGCTTCTCGCCCCTCATTGGTTACCCCAAGTGGAAGGTTTGAGATGCAGTGCAATAGCAAGTTTCCCTCGGTGAAGATACCAAGGTTATCGAACCAGTAGGACTCAGGAGATACAAGTAGGTGGCAACGTCGCCAGAAATTTCTTCCTGACTAGGGTGTTGTCGTGGACCTGCACACAAGAACAAATAACTTTGCTCCCAACGAGTACAGAGGAGTTGTCAATTCCTCCAGCCTTGTCGTTTACAAAGGATCAACGCAAGAGATAAAAGGTGCAAAGGAAAGTAAAAGCTGAAAGTAAATTGAGGGTGTGAACAATAATGTGAAGATGGACCGGGGTCCCGTGATTTTCACTAGTGATGTCTCTCTCCCAAAAGACGATAAAAGTGCTAGCGAGGTAAACAAATCACAGTTGGGAAATTGACAGGATTATGAAGGCACCGCAATGCTAACTATGCTGCAAAGAAAGGAAGGGATCAAAAGTAATGGGCAGTACGCCAAGGTAAGTAGACTGAAATCCATCTGCATCTACTATGAATCATCCACCTTGAGATATCTATCCAAAACATCTCGCTGGTATTAAGTTGCGAATCCCACCCAAAGTGTAAACTCAAAGCAACAGACAACTGCATTAAAAGAACTTTGCGTAAAGTAAACAATCTTTGCACCCGCAGGTACAAGCACCGTTGTTTTATCCCTGGTGGCAACAATACATCCCCTAGTCTCATGTTTCTGTCACTCAAGCTAGACATCAAGGGGCTGAACCCACAATCGAGCATAACGCTCTCTCTTGGAGTTGCAAATAAAATACTTGGCCAAAGAAAATACCGCAACGGAGAACATGCAAGAATTTACTCAAGAACAAAATATAAAAGAGAAGAACCAAATATATTACTCATCACAATCTGAACATAGTCTCATAATCCATCAGATCCCAACAAACTCAGCATAGCAACAGCAGAATTATATAGATGCCTCGATCATGTGAGGCAGCTCACGAGGACTCGAAAGTGGAAGCACAAAGGGGGGAGATTCATCACATAGCTACTGGTCACGGACCCATGGTCCAAGGGGGACTACTCACGGCACATCCGGGAGGCGTCCATGGCTATGGATGGTCTCCCGGAGGGCGTTCCTCCTTCCGGCAGGGTGCCGGGGCAGCTTCTCCAGGCAGCCCCGATCTTGAAACGGCGGCGGCGGTGGTACAGAGGGGAGTTCGCAAGAAAGAGATCGATATTAGGGGTTTCCACCCCGAGGGGTAAATATAGGCGAAGGGGGGCATCGAGGGGACCCACAAGGCAGTCAGGAGGGTCCCTGGCGCGGCCCAGGGTGGGGCCGCGCCACCTGCCCTCCTGGCTGCCTGGTGGTGGCCCCCCTTCCCTCTCTTGGTGATTCCGTAAGCTTCTGTTGCGCTGATTTTTTATATATTTTTCCGGAATTTTTGGAGCACTTTTAATGGCCGGAAAACCTGAAATACAAAAATAGCAGAAAACAGAAACTGGCAACTGGGTGCACTGAGTTAATAGGTTAGTCCAAATAGGTTCAAAAGGGTATGAAAGTTCAAGCAAAACATGGCAAAGTCACACAAAACATGCATGGAGCAAGAAGAAATTATAGATACGTTTGGGACGTATCACTACCCTGCCACCCTCGAATGTCGTTGTCGACCCTTTGTCGTCGTTGAGCCATCCTCGCCTCTCCCTGCACCGCCATGAGCCGTTCCCATGCCCGTCGCCCAGCCATCCTTGCCCGTCACCGCGCAATTCTCGCTCGTCCCCGTGCCCGTCGTCGATCCATCTTCGCCCATTGTGGGTTTCACGGATCTATCCTCACCATCCGTGCCCGTCTTCGTGCTGTCCTTCCCCATCCCCGTGCTCGTCGTAGTGTCGTGTTGCCCCGTCCCCTTTCGAGGTGCAATTTTACATTTTAGTTGGTGTAGTCTTAGTGTGCTATTAGCGTTACTTGTAGTTGTAGAATAATTTAGAATTACTATAGTCTTAATGTAGTCTTAGTGATACTTAATTTGTAGATGAACTTAGTTTTAGTGTAGTGTTATTGTTACTTTTGGTTGTACATAAATTTAGTTTTAGTGTATTCTTTGTGTAGTGTTATTATTACTTAGTCGTATATGGATTTAGTTTTAGTGTAGTCTTATTGTTTCTTAGTTGTAGGTGAATTTAGTTTTAGTGTAGTCTTAGTGTAGTGTTAGTGATACTTTTAGTCGAAGATGAATTTAGTTTTTATTGTTATTTTTAGTTGTAAATGAATTTAGTTTTAATGTAGTGTTATTGTTACTTTTAGTTGTAGATGAATTTAGTATTAGTGTAGCCATAAAGAATTTTACAAACTTGTTTGATATTTGCATCGTCAGAGATGGCATCGAACTTTCGTAGTTTTTGAAAATTTGATGCATGAGCTCGTCCATTGGACTACTCCGAAGGAAGCGACGCAGTCGATACTATATATTGTGAAGTCTAATAAAGAGACCATCAAATCTGTAGATAAGAAGTTTAGAGAGCTGAAGCAGGAGACCGACCATCTTAAGCTAGAAAGGAACCAACTACCTAAACACATAAATCAGATTAAGTATGAAAGAGATGAGCTTGATAATTGTGGAGCGCGCCCTATGTTCGGGCCTAGCATCACTTGTATATCCGCTTTAAGCATCATGTTCATGCCTACCTTCATTATATCATTTGTTTTAGGGACAATTACATTTCAACTCCTATTTATGTCTCACTCGTCGGATTTGCCCCTAGTTTAAAAAACTCACCGGTTCTGTCCAAGCCACTTTGCTCTTCTTATGCTTTTACCCTTTCACTGTCTGACCATAAGTTTGAAAACTTCAGAGAAGATTCATATTAACTCAGAAAAATGCAAATAAGATATCAAAAATTTCAGAAAAACATCACTTATATGTCCATGTCATTTGCAATTATGAAAAAAGTGTTGTAAAGTCCACATCTCAGTTCGAGCTCATATGATCTTAGCATGAATATCAAAATCTTAAAAAATTCAAAATAATTAAAAAAAATCTTAATTATTTTTTTCTGCAAACATTGACAAATGTTTTGTGTTTTTGCAAAGTTTCAACATCAAATAACATTCATGAAAGTCGTGGCAAAACAGACAAATTCAACACTCTGAAACAATGAATTTTGGAGTGTTGAATTTGTCTTTTTTGCCACGACTTTCGTGAATGTTATCTCCTGATGAAACTTTACATGAACTCAAACCATTTGTCAATGTCTACACAAAAAATAATTAAGATTTTTTTGATTTTATTCAATGTATTAAGATTTTTCTATTCATGCTAAGAACATATAAGCTCGAACTGAGATGGGGACTTTACAACACTTTTTTCATAATTGCAAATGACATGGACATATATGTGATTTTTCTGAACATTTTGATATTTATTTGCATTTTTCTGAGTTAGTATGACTCTGCTCTGAAGTTTTCAAAATTACGGTAAAACAGTCAAAGGGCAAAAGCATAAGAAAAGCAAAGTGGCTCGAAAAGAACCGGTGAGTTTTTTAAACTAGGGGCAAATCAGACGAGTGGGACATAACTAGGGGTAAAAATGTAATTGTCCCTTTGTTTTATCTCTCATTGTACTCATCATAATTCTTCTATCAATGAAATGATACACAAGCTTTACGTATTCGTGAAAAAACAAAAGGGTGCATATATACATAGCCACACAGAAAACTTGAGACGTGGTTTGCAAGGAATCCCACCAATACCTCTTTGCGACATTATTGGTATATGAGCAACATAAGACATACCTAGCAAAAGGGCACAAACAGAAATAGGGTAGTGTTCAGCACCGGGAAAACCATCCCAAATTGGTCGCTCATGCAACACGCCGTCCTCCGCATCTCACTTGCGATGTGTTCCACCATCCCATAATAGAATCACCCCCATCGACATTATCATGGGTCATCAAGCTCCACACGAGGGGTGCCGCGCCCAGGACGAAGGGGTTGCGCTGCGCCAACCCCTTCCTTCAAGGGAACGAGAAGGCTCCGAGAATGAAAAAATCATGACTTTTTTCTACTTCCTTCTCCTCTTTCCTTTTTCTTTACCTTTAGCTCGTGGGTTGATAAAGGGGAGTACGGACCAATCACCTTTACCGAGAATGAAACCTGCTTGCTCAAGATTCCAAAATACCAGTACTGAAATACTCTAAAGATTCTGAATGGTCTATGGGTAGACGCTATAATCCTCACTCCGCTGGCTCCGATCAGGATTTGCCCTGCCGAACTCCGGGGCAGCGACCGGGACGATGGGGGAGGTGGGAGGAGTTGTCGATGGCGATGGACTAGGGTTCCTCCCTCCCGTCTTTGCGCGGGGAAGGCACGAGAGAGGGAGGGGGATTGCACGACCTGACCTATTCAATCTAGCTGCAGACTTCAATCAATCAATGAAATTCACACAAGCAACACGTTTCAATGTTGCTTTTGTCTTTTTTGACACTATTCATACTACTAGATCTAGTTTTTTCAATGTTTATTTCGAATTTCGATATCTTTTAGAACCTATAGACACATATCTTAAGAATATTAAAAAATCAATTTTTAAAATTTTTAATTTGCTTTTTTTTCCTTAAATTCGAGTGGTACCACGTTATCTATAATATATAAATAGTTCATCCCACTATCTTATTTTTCTTGACATGCAAACATGTCGCATCATCACACAATTATGTGTGGGATAAGACCCACCTCAACATGCAACCATGCATGAGACAGAACCCACCACCACATACAATCATGAGTAGAAAAATAGTTTTCATTATATTACTATAATTATATTTAATAAATATTTAATACATAATCAAATATAATAAATTGTATGTATTTCATAATTTTGGTTCATGTGTTATTAATCTAAATATTTAGAAGTCACATAACACTGATACACGTTGTATACAAAAGTCACGCCAGCAGTAACCATATCTATATCTATATCACTATATAGTGTAGTAATAACTTTGAATATCGGCTGTTGGATGAAGCCGATTCAACGGTTGAGATGTGGCAAATCCTGTTGGATTTTATCTATTTGCTTGAGTGGGCTTTTGGCCCAAAGCACTTTGTAAAATCTGAAATTCTCTTGGCCCATTCATGCATAGCAAGTGGTGGAAAGTTTAGTACCACCTCGCTAGTGGAGGGAGAGCTACACCTCTTTATAAGGTGAGCTCCACTAGCACTTGTAAGATCTTGAGAAGAGAAGTGCTACACGCGCGCTCCTCCTCCTCGCTCGCCTCGTCACGACGCGTGCGCGCGCGCGTCGGGTTTCGGGAATGAGCCGAGCCAAGAACAAAGCTATGCGTACGCTTATATTTTTGCAGCTCGGAAAAAATTAATGAGGCATTAATTGTAATTAACGGACGCGATAATTATGCTTAATTGGTGCGCCGTTTTCGTGGGCTCTACTCCCACGTCGGCCCGTCCCGCTGCGTCTATATAAACAGCGCAAACCCTACCTTGGTCGTACCGCCATATGGTTCCTCCTCCTCGTTCCAGATCGTTGCGCCGCCGCTCAAGTCTTCTCCATCCCTTCTTCCGGCGTGCACCGCAAGAAGGGACAGCAGGCCTCCGAAAATCCGCCTCTCGAGATCTTGTACGGGAGAGGGGCGATCAGGTTTTTGGGGAGCGCACTCGCGCGACTGCTGACAGCGACGACTACTTCTCCGACGACGACTTCTTCCCGGACGTCGGCAGCCTCTCCATCAACGACATGGGCGACACCAACACCAACACCAGCGGTTCCACACCCGTTGCACCATACGTGATCTGTTCTTCCGTGTTTGAGATCATGTTGCATGTCGTGTTCCTAGTAATTGCTTTAGATGTGATCTCGTTGTGTACTGTTTTAGTAGATCGCATGGCTAGTTTGATATGTTTCATTATTTCCATGGATTGTTTGTCTATTTCGTGGATTAAATCATATGCTAAATTGCTAATATATTCAACAATCCAAAAACCTGATTATAGGCAATTTACTGCATCTGGCTTACTTGCGTCTATGAAGCCGCCGCCTTTCAAGGGGGTGCACTATAAGTGGTGGCGCACGAGAGCAGTGTACTGGCTTCAGTCCATGCAATACTATGACGCCACCAAGGGCAAGCCCGAGGGCGATCTTAATCCTGCACAGCAGGAGGCTTATGAGAAGATCGATAGTCTCTTTAAGGGTGCCCTCCTTGGTATTCTCGATTATTCCATTGTGGATTCATATATGTCGTTTGATAATGGCAAGGACATGTGGGATGCGCTCGAGGCCAAGTTTGGGGCCTCGGACGCTGGCAGCGAGTTGTATGTCATGGAACAATATTATGACTACAAGATGACTGATGAGCGCTCTGTTGTTCAACAAGCGCATGAGATACAGTCGCTTGCCAAAGAACTTGAGCACTTCAAGTGTGTGTTGCCGGACAAGTTTGAGGCCGGAGGCATTATTGCCAAACTTCCACATTCGTGGAACAACTTTGCTACTTCTTTAAAACACAAGAGGCAAGAGTTTTGCATTGCGAATCTCATTGGTACTCTTGATGTTGAAGAGAAGGCGAGAGCAAAGGATACACGCGCTCGAGTTCCTGAGGGTGGTTCAAGTGCCCATATGGTACATAAAAAGAACTACCAGCCCAACAAGTTCAACTTCAAGAATAAATCTGGTGGAAAAGGAAAGTTCGATAAAAAGAACAAGCCGTCACAGCCTACCAACTTCAAGAAGAATCCTAATAAGAAGAAGGGAGTGTGCCATGTTTGCGGCAGTGAAAAGCATTGGGCCTCCAGCTGCCCTAATCGCTATGAGGAGCGCGGACCTGAGAATGGCGGCAAGACCGCCAATGTTGTCATTGACACGGAGATGAAATACTCTGGGTACGTCCCTACAATTCTTTCATTATGTCAGTCTCCTGATTGGTTGATTGATACTGGTGCCAATATTCATGTCTATGCTGATGCCTCTATGTTTTCTTCTTATCAGGTCACATGGACTCCCCCCGTGCTGATGGGGAACGGGTCATATGCTACTGTTCGTGGGGTCGGTACGGTGGATCTGAAGTTTACTTCGGGGAAGATCGTGCGACTGAAGAACGTTCATCATGTGCCCTCCATCAACAAAAATCTCGTTAGCGGTTCGCGTTTGTGTCGAGATGGTTTTAAGTTGGTTTTCGAGTCCAATAAAGTTGTAATTTCCAAGTATGGACAATTCATTGGGAAAGGCTATGAATGTGGAGGCTTGTTCCGCCTATCTTTGTCAGATATTTGCACCAAAGTTGTTAATCACATTTGTTATGATAATGAGTCCAATGTTTGGCATTATCGACTCTGTCACATTAACTTTGGTAGCATGACGTGGTTAGCTAATATGAGTTTAATTCCGAAGTTTCCTACTATCAAGGGTTCCAAGTGCCAAGTATGCGTTCAAGCTAAGCAACCTCGCAAGTCCCATAAGACTGCAGAGGCAAGAGACTTGGCACCACTAGAACTTATACATTCAGACCTCTGTGAGATGAATGGTGTGATGACAAAAGGTGGAAAGAAATATTTCATGACGTTGATTGATGAATCTACTAGATATTGTTATGTGTATCTTCTGAAATCTAAAGATGAGGCTTTAACTTACTTCAAAAACTATAAAGCTGAAGCAGAGAACCAACTTGATCGAAAGATTAAACGACTTAGGTCTGATCGTGGTGGAGAATACTTTTCCAATGAATTTGATTTGTTTTGTGCGGAACATGGTATAATACATGAGAGGACGCCTCCCTATTCACCTCAGTCAACTGGGGTGGCCGAAAGAAAGAACCGAACTCTAAATGATTTGTTTAACGCCATGTTAGATACTTCGGGTCTCTCCAAGGCATGGTGGGGGGAGGCGCTAATGACTGCATGTCATGTCCTAAACCGAGTTCCCACAAAGACAAAAACTGTTACCCCATTTGAGGAATGGGAAAGGAAAAGGCTGAAACTCTCTTACTTACGTACTTGGGGATGTTTGGCAAAGGTCAATATACCGATCCCCAAGAAGCGCAAGCTTGGACCAAAAACCGTAGATTGTGTTCTGTTGGGTTATGCTTTTCATAGCATTGGCTATAGATTTTTGATAGTAAAATCTGAGGTATCCGACATGCGTGTTGGTACAATTATGGAGTCGAATGGTGCGACTTTCTTTGAGGATATATTTCCTATGAAGGATATGCCTACCTCATCAAACCAGGAGATTCCTACTTTATCTGGTCAGGATTTAACTGAGATTCCTAAGACCACCATCTCGATAGAACACGTTGAGAATCCTGAGGAGGATGACAATGAAACTCCTGTAAGGAGCAAGAGACAGAGGACTGCAAAGTCCTTTGGTGATGATTTCATTGTGTACCTCGTGGATGACACACCCAGTACTATTTCAGAAGCCTATGCATCTCTTGATGCTGACTACTGGAAGGAAGCTGTTCGTTGCGAGATGGATTCCATCTTGGCTAACGGAACCTGGGAAATTACTGAACGTCCTTATGGGTGCAAACCTGTAGGATTTAAGTGGGTGTTCAAGAAAAAGCTTAGGCCTGATGGTACTATTGAGAAGTACAAAGCAAGGCTTGTGGCCAAGGGCTATACTCAAAAGGAAGGTGAAGACTTCTTCGATACTTACTCACCAGTGGCCAGATTGACCACTATACGGGTGCTACTTTCATTGGCTGCCTCACACGGTCTTCTCGTTCATCAAATGGACGTTAAGACAGCTTTCCTCAATGGAGAGTTGGACGAGGAAATTTACATGGAGCAGCCAGATGGTTTTGTACTACCTGGTCAAGAGGGCAAGGTGTGTAAGTTATTGAAGTCGTTGTATGGCCTTAAGCAAGCTCCTAAGCAGTGGCACGAAAAGTTTGAAAGGACTTTAACTGCTGAAGGATTTGTTGTAAACGAGGCCGACAAGTGTGTGTAATATCGCCATGGTGGGGGCGAGGGAGTCATTCTTTGTCTATATGTCGACGACATATTGATTTTTGGGACCAACCTCGATTTAATCAAGGAGGTCAAGGATTTCTTATCTCGCTGTTTTGAGATGAAAGATCTGGGGGTAGCTGATGTTATCTTGAACATCAAGCTACTAAGAGATGATGATGGTGGGATTACTCTGCTTCAGTCTCACTATGTGGAAAAGGTCTTAAGTCGTTTTGGGTATAGCGACTGTAAGCCCTCTCCAACACCATATGATCCTAGCGTGCTACTTCGTAAGAATAAACAGATTGCTAGAGATCAACTGAGATACTCTCAGATTATTGGCTCGCTTATGTACTTGGCAAGTGCCACGAGGCCTGACATCTCGTTTGCTGTTAGCAAACTGAGCCGATTTGTGTCAAATCCGGGAGATGATCATTGGCATGCGCTTGAGAGAGTTATGAGGTATTTGAAAGGCACTGCGAGCTATGGGATTCACTATACTGGGTATCCTAGGGTACTTGAGGGTTATAGTGATTCCAACTGGATATCTGATGCTGATGAGATTAAGGCCACAAGTGGGTATTTGTTTACACTTGGTGGTGGCGCTGTTTCCTAGAAGTCTTGCAAGCAGACCATCTTAACGAGGTCAACTATGGAAGCAGAACTCACAGCATTAGACACAGCCACTGTTGAAGCAGAGTCGCTTCGTGAGCTCTTGATGGACTTACCTGTGGTTGAAAAACCAATACCCGCTATCCTGATGAACTGTGATAATCAAACTGTGATCATCAAAATAAACAGTTCTAAGGATAATATGAAGTCATCAAGACATGTGAAGAGGAGACTGAAATCTGTCAGAAAATTGAAGAACTCCGGAGTTATTACATTGGATTATATCCAAACATCTAAAAATTTGGCAGATCCCTTCACAAAGGGTCTATCACGTAATGTGATAGATAATGCATCGAGGGAGATGGGTTTGAGACCCACCGTTTGAGTTGTCCACAGTGGTAACCTACTCTATGTGATCGGAGATCCCGTGAAGTAGAAGTAGGAGACAAGCTGTTGGTCAGCTGACAGGAGAGTATCCTTATATTGGTTACCCCACTCCGTTATGATGCAATACTCTCCTGATCTGCATGGAAGGTTGATATTTATCTTAATGTGTTCCAAGTGGCTTATGTATATAAGCAAAGATGTCGTCCTGCAGAGCATCTTTTGAGGAATACACCTATATGAGCTTGGCTGTTAAACGTCGCAGTCCGTGAGAGTTGGGTGCTCTCTAATAAACTCATGAAAGTCTTTGGAGTATGACGTATAAGCTCCACCCGCGGGGAAGCCTTGCGGCAGCCCAGTATCGATCAAGGGTTTGTGTGAAACTAGATTTACAGAAAGCTTGTAGTTCAAGGCATAGTCCACTATTCAAGTTGTGAACTAGTGCAGCATGAATTCTACGTGGAAGTTCAACTTAACAGTCTCCACTGAAACATCGGTATATAAACAATGATTTGGAACAAAATGATGAGATGAGCCAATGAGACTTTGTGGGGGATTGTTGGATTTTATCTATTTGCTTGAGTGGGCTTTTGGCCCAAAGCACTTTGTAAAATCTGAAATTCTCTTGGCCCATTCATGCATAGCAAGTGGTGGGAAGTTTAGTACCACCTCGCTAGTGGAGGGAGAGCTACACCTCTTTATAAGGTGAGCTCCACTAGCACTTGTAAGAGCTTGAGAAGAGAAGTGCTACACGCGCGCTCCTCCTTCTCGCTCGCCTCGCCTCGTCACGACGCGCGCGCGCGCGCGTCGGGTTTCGGGATTGAGCCAAGCCGAGAACAAAGCTATGCGTACGCTTATATTTTTGCAGCTCGGGAAAAATTAATGAGGCATTAATTGTAATTAATGGAAGCGATAATTATGCTTAATTGGTGCGCCGTTTTCGTGGGCTCTACTCCCACGTCGGCCCGTCCCGCTGCGTCTATATAAACAGCGCAAACCCTACCTTGGTCGTACCGCCATATGGTTCCTCCTCCTCGTTCCAGATCGTTGCGCCGCCGCTCAAGTCTTCTCCGTCCCTTCTTCCGGCGTGCACCGCAAGAAGGGACAGCAGGCCTCCGAAACTCCGCCTCTCGAGATCCTGTACGGGAGAGGGGCGATCAGGTTTTTGGGGAGCGCACTCGCGCGACTGCTGACAGCGACGACTACTTCTCCGACGACGACTTCTTCCCGGACTTCGGCAGCCTCTCCATCAACGACATAGGCGACACCAACACCAACACCAGCGGCTCCACACCCGCTGCACCGTACGTGATCTGTTCTTCCGTGTTTGAGATCATGTTGCATGTCGTGTTCCTAGTAATTGCTTTAGATGTGATCTCGTTGTCTACTATTTTAGTAGATCGCATGGCTAGTTTGATCTGTTTCATTATTGCCATGGATTGTTTGTCTATTTCGTGGATTAAATCATATGCTAAATTGCTAATATATTCAACAAATCCGAGTAGTCTTGGCCATTGGATAATCTCTTCATCACATTAGATTTTACACTGTGTAGCAATCTAGAAGGTTGCACACTTCTGCTTATGCACAAACCTAAAAACAAAGACACGTCTCCTTCTTTCGAGACTCTTTCATACTTTAGTTATTGAAGTGTTTCTCTGTTAAAAAATAACCATTCATGTCTTTTCTAGACACTTTCATATCATTTACGTTTTACAATATGTACATAACACATACACACTTCTCATTTGTTCTAGAAACTTCCATACTTCAGTTCTCCCATATGTTTTTCTTTCAAAAGAATTAATATCTATTTTTATTTTATTATATTATATTTTGATTCAAAGCTAATACAACATCTTTCCAAAGTACAACTTTCTTTGCAAATGAAATACTCAACTGTTTTTGTGTATCTCACATAAGTTTTCATCAAACGTTATGTTGTTATAGTTTGATTTCGAATGAGATGGGTGATGATCTTAATTTTTTATATCTGATTCTAAATGTATATGTTTACTTATTGTAATGTGGCAATGTTGATATCTGGTCACACTTCTCTCTCACATGCCTTCGTGTAACTTACTAGTATATGTGGTGTGCCAAATATGCCAACGCCACAATAATTTTAAAAAGGCGTTGATGAAATTTAGCGCGCCACCAATTAAAGTTGCGGATAAGCATTTCTTTACTAATGGAACCAACAAGAATTTCAACATCGCCAAAGTAAAAACCGGGGACCTAATGGAACCAACAAGAATTTCAACATCGCCAAAGTAAAAACCGGGGACACCACTAGTATGTACTCCCTTCGCTCCATAATATGAAATCATTTTGTAAGATTTTATTAAAAATCATTTTGCAAGCTAAAAATCAGTTTGCAAGCTATGTTAGTTTGTAAAATGATCTTATATTATGAGCCAAAGGGAGTAAGAGCAAGCTTATATTGTATATGTAATTCTTTAAAGATGATTTAACTTGCGCACCCTCTTTTGAGGATAGGCATGAAATCATCCATCTTGGGTTTATTCAATCTGAGTGGCAATCCAAGATAAGTGAATGGAAAACTTCCAATGGAGCATCCCAAAATGGGAGCCAGCTGATCCATTTTGGTTTGGTTGGTGTTGATGGGGACCATCACAGATTTATTAAAGTTAATTCCCATTCCTGTGAATAAGTTGAAATATTGAGGCAGACATTTGATTTGTTGAACTTGTGGCTTAGAGGCAGGCATGATAAAAAACAGTATCATCTGCATGGGAAGTCTTGGCAAGGATGATTCTCAATGGGATGTTTGATAAGTTGCAGTTGCATGGCTTTATTGAGGATGGTTTGCAGAATATCAGCAGTCAGAACAATAGTATGTTCAAAGGATGTATTCCATTGCAAAAGAAATTAATGAATAGACAGACCGTGCAGAAATGAGGACAGCAGATATTAAAAGAACTTCCATTGTTACCAACATGTGTATACACTAACACGCGGTGTGACTTTATTATTTCCGTATGGGGCTATACAATAACAGTGTACATCATTTGGTACTTCCCCATCTCCATTGTTCCATTTACTGTACATCACAGCAGTGCCAGGAGGGCATCAAAATACAAAGGATGACCATATTTACAGAAGGCCCAGCAAGCCAAGTGCACATGTTTGCATCCTATAATAAGTTCAGTTATTCGTACCCACCAAACTGACCTGGAGACGAAATACTTCATGAACAGCACCTCGGTTAAGAATAACCAGAACTTTTGCCCCGTCGTCGCTGGTGAGCCAACTCAGTGAATTTTTGTATGATTCGTAGTCATCGGGCAACCTAAAACCATAGAACCACCTACCAAGCTTGAGCAAGCTGACACATACCTTCCTTTCTGCTACCTGGCAAGCTTTAAGTGCTTTATCCACTTCACTGGGCTGGAAGAATAATTGCACGTCAATTCCTCGTTTTTTATGAGCATATCAGATTAATCGAGCAAGAACATATGTTATCAAGCAAAATAAAAGTTCACAAGGCTTGAAACTTATATTTTCCAAAGCTTTTTTATGTTGCTAATCATATATTATCTGAAGTAGCAAAATGTTCTCTTCTAATTTATGTTTTCAGGTATGGAATAGCATGTTTATACATGACATAACATAACATGGCATGCTTGTGCAAATGGAGCTACCAATTACTCCTTACAATGTGCACAGTCTGCTATTAAACACATTTTTTTTTCAAGAACAAGCAACAAAGAGTTGCCTGTCATTTTCATTCAGATTTAGGGGGAAACCATATGGATTTACAAGGTGATCATACACACCACCACTCCACCGCCACTCTCCTACGGCTACTCCTCCATGTGACCTGCCAGAAGCCTGGCCCAAGACCACATGAAGTGCTTTAAGCTAAAATAAGCTTCCAGAATAAAACTTGACCTTGTTTGAGGAAAAAGAGAGAATGAAGCTTGGCCTGAGTGTAACACAGTGAGACACGCTGAACCTAACCATGGTGACTTCTGGAGGAAAGATGAGATCAAAAATTCGAGGGGACTGACAAAGTTTGCTCACATCTGAATAATATAAGTCTATACAAGGGAATAAAGTAATGGTATTTCAAGAACAACAGTGAGAAATGGTTCCAAAAACATTCTACAGTGGTGTAAATTTAATGGGAGACAGAGATCATGTAATCATAAGAGCTCAATGAGAACATCACGAATCATAACTCACCAGTATATGCAAATATGCAATGGAGTAATGCAGTCCAATAAGATTTAGTATCGCACTGCGATTTCTTGAAAGCAAGAAAAATTGGACATTGACAAAGCCTATATCCTTCATCAATGCCAAATCAGACATAGCTTTCAGATAACATTCAGCTTCAAGCGACCCGTTATGTGTGCTGCTCTCCACAAATTCAACCACACTAGAGATAGCCACAGCAGTTCTTCTGTGGTTGTTGATGTAGAGAGCTTTCCATCCCTGCAGTACAAGTGACACCAAGAAGAAAGGTTAATATGTTATCCTTTGGGCAGCAAGGAACAGGTGAGTATGCGACGAGAAATACAATCAGGAAAGGATGCAATAGTTCTTCGACACCAGTGCTGGGTTCATTTTATACAACTTGAAGAAATGTCTCATAAAGACAAATGAAGACCTTAGAAATATGATATGTACCATTTTGGTCCTACATCTTTGAAGAACACTACATTTTAAACCAACCTGAAACATTTTAAACAGTTTTGTATAATATTCCGGCTAAGAGACCTCATGATGTGAAGGGAAGGTAACCTAGGATGCCTACTGGCTCTACACAAAAAATTGGACCTTGCACTGAACTAGAATCCAAATTCAAGTGTGTCTTTCATCTAAAAAAAGAAGACATATTCTTTAGTAATAAAACTCATGAATTGTCCTACTATGTAATAGTATTTAGGCAAAACAATTCCTAGTTGACGCACGAGACTGAAATTAACCTCACATCAATTTCTGCACAGAATCTAACATCACACGCCGACTTAGTACCATAGCAAAACAAAACTGCAGGGTCTAAAGGCCCTGAATAAGAATACACTGAAACTTGAAAAAGCAAAAAATGAGTGAAAACTGTACATCAGATTTGTTACTCATAAACTTGAAGAAGTATTATAGACGTTCAATCGAGGATATAGGCCACAGGAACTGAGAATCTAAGAAGGAAACTAAGTTGGGGGAAATGGGCCTAGCAGCTGTATTCTAGTTGTACTCTCTTACCCACCTGCACACGGGAAGCCCCTACCCCTCCGGCCGCCATGGCGGCCGCGGTGGCCGGCCAGCGGCGGCAGAAGAGGCCCTCCCACACGAAGTTCGCGTCGCAGGCGCGGCGCCAGGACCGGGAGCATCCGCCGAGAGCGCACAAGTCGGCCTCCTGCGCAGGGTGCGAGGCAGTCAACGAGCGAGCCGCATACATACTTGAGCTACGCATGATACAGAGAGAAAGATGAGAGGCGCACCTGGAGGCGGGAGGCGACGGCGATGGCTATGTCGTCGGGGAGGTCGTCCCACCTCCCCTCCGGCGACGACGGCGATGGCGAGAGCTCCATTCCGATTCCCCTCCTCTCTCCGCGACTGAGAGTTAAGCGTACGTAATAGCCTGTCGGGGAGGCAGGACTCGGATCGTTTGCGGCCGGGTCCACGTCAGGGACACGTGGAAGAAGAGCCTGGATTGCACTGGTGCCCCGGGATTCTCTGTGAGCAGCTAACGCGCATCATCAAACAAACCACATCAAAATGCTTATGGGTGTGGCTATATCTTAGTCGATTGAGATTTAAAAATTTCAGTCATGTCTCATAACACGCAATATAAAAAAATAAAAAATAAAGTTTTGCATCAATCTTAACGTAAAATCTCACGGATATATCATCGAGTGAGACTTAACATGTTGATCATTCAATTGTACTCCCTTCCTAAATAGTATGTTTTTTTAGAGATTTCAATATAAATTACATATGAAGTAAAATAAATGTATCTACAGTTTAAACTATGTTTATATACATTTTTACATAGCTTTTATTAAAATCTCTAAAAACTTATATTTAGAAACGAAAGAAGTACACATTAAATATCTTTGTTTGGACTTTTTGCATGGACATCTAGGTCAACATATGCAATCGTAATTCTTTGGCATGAATATGTAAGTCAATAATCATTTAATTATACATTTAAATATTTATAAAGATACGTAATTACAACTAAAATCATTGAATGCTAACAAGTTTTTGCATTCATCAATCCCATAAGCTCCGGTTCGATTTTCTATGCTAAAGGTTCAATTTTTTCAAATTGATAGTTTACCCACATTAATATGTGTATCGTAGGTATCCTACTCCTAAACAGTCATGAACAAGATTTACGAGGTTTTGTATCCACGGATAATGAATATCGATACTCGTAAAATATATGGATAAAACATGGATATAAAATTACATCCATAAATAATCCAATGAATATCTAGAATAAAATAATAATGAAAACCACTTTATGATATATGGGGTTAATATCTAACTTCTACGGCCCAATCATAAATTCCTTGTTCTTATCAACCATAGCTCATAGGCCTTCAACCACTAACTCATCACTCATATGTTCTATTTGATTCTTCAAATTGATGAAATATTGACTTGTCGTTTTTATTTTTTTGCTCAACTCACCAATAATCTCTAGTTTCCACCATCACCTTCCACCGCATCAAGTTTTCTTTGACAACAACTGCTCGTACTCCCATGTCCCACCACAGAAGGAGGTCGAATGATGCTAGACTACTCGCCTATCATCACTTGAATTTTAGACATATTTATCTACTTAAAAAAACATAAATGCTATATATTGTACCCATTGGATACCTAGTGAATATAAGATATCCAATGGGTATGGGCACGGGGGTGTCAAATTTGCACCCATGAATATTGAAGTGGGTGGGTATAAAAAAAACTATGGGTATGGGTTTGTGTGGAAGGAGGTTATATCCGCCCATACCTTACTCATTGTCATCCCTACAATTTTTAACATAATAGCACAATAGTCTTGCACATACTTAGCCGCATTGATTCAAATCCACCATAAACAAGATATTGGACTCCTTCAAAGCAACTTTCATGGTAAGCTTTTTCTTCTCAAGCTTGAGCTTCTTGTCTTGCATGTACATGAACATACCAAACCTCTCTGCTTTATTTTTCTCCTTGACCTCGTAGGTCTTGAAACATGGTTCCTTCTTATTAGCCATGATGTTCTCAAACTTTTCTATCACGCTAGATCTCACTATTCTCTCTTCTCTTTATTCACCTCCGACTTACTCCCCCATTTCCTAGGCATATGGATGGTTGGAACTCTTTCTGTTGGATCATCGTGACAATCTTGAATGATTTAGCAATGAAAGTTTGACACCTGCCTTTATCCAATTTATCCAACAATGCATGAATATGAAGTGCTTCTTTTCTCTCATGTGGTACAGAAATATGAAGTGCTTCTTTTCTCTCATGTGGTACAACGTGCACACGGGTGCGGGCTAGCAAAAGTAGACAACAATATCGTCAACAAATTGTAACATTGCGCAAATCAATCAAATGATCAACACATAGAGCAACAAGCGACAAAACTTACGATCTCTTGAAGTGTTGACCACTAGGCCATCAGTTTTACACTTGTTTGTACGCCCACGCAAAATTTGTTGATGAACCTTAAATTGAATGGTGTAACATTGATGGGCTAGCGACTTTGGATTGCGATCATGGATCACTTTCGTCCGGCACAGATCGTAACACTTCTCCTCATGAAACCAATTATGCACGCCCTTCTTTCTATGTTCCATGAAATGAATCTACACTAACGCCCAACCAATATCAAGTCATATTTCTTGTTCGAGTAGGACAACCACACTGGACATATCAGGTCATCTTTCTTGTTCGAGTAGACTCAAAGTTTGGTTGATTGGTGTGCGTTTGCCGAGTGTCAACAGCGTTTGCCGAGTGTCAACAATCGGGTGTTCTTATGTGGCTATTGCTTTGACTCAGATTATCCACTTATCCATCTTCATAGGCAGCTACATCGTGGATGATAGTCATCGTCCCTGTATCCCTTGCGTTGTCGGTCTTGGTTGAGGTATTTCGAAAAATAGTGATAAAAAACAACGATGGTCATGAGCTCCCCAATGGTACTCTGCGACCGGCGATCGGACAAGCACTAGCGACTCCGTAAAGTGATAGTCGTTGTTTAGGTTAACAAAAAACGACGCTCGGCGGCGGGAGGTGAAGAAGAACAAAGATTGATGCACCGAAAATTGATGTGTGCCGAGCGAACCGAGGTGTTGAGGAAAGTAGTAGTAGGGAAACTTCGGTTGGACAGGTCAGAGTTGTGATTGCTCGGGTAGGGCACCGACCCAACGTTTCGCTTCGGAAGACGAGCTATGATCGTCGTCGCCTTCTGCTTCTTATGCTCATTCTTGGCGCCTTGATGCACTGGCCTTGGCGGAGAGCGGGCGCGGTCTTGCAAGTGGCCATCTCCCGGTTTGATGGGACAGCGAACATCGTGATCGGCTCCTCCATCATGATAGCGAACGATAGAACGAGAGGGAAGGGTTGGTGGTCGCGGCGGATGCAACATGAGGGGCCACACGGGAGGATGAACGGGATTGCGAGACTCAATTTTGGGTGGGTCTATGTTTTCTGAGTTCAGCGTGGTAAACATTCAAACTCGCATAAATCTTTTTCAATTTGATGTCCGTTTTGACCTGTCAATAAAATTTTAATGACTGCATTGAAATGATTAAAAATGTTCAAACAATTGAATACACATCATCTTTGACATGGAAACACTCTTTCCATTAACCAATGTTCCCAAAAAGATCATCGGTAATCAGGTCCTAGATGAAGATAGGATCACTGCTCGGCCATATGACTTAGGGTTCGGTTACCAAGGGTATCCATTACCTTATTACAAATTCTAGGAACATGAATTATTCCAGAAAAGACTGAAAATTTTACGCTAATGATACTCACCGAACGTCAAGCAGCAAGACACTTCGCCCGAACGTTGTTTCTACCATCAATTTAGAGTACACGAATCTTACAGAATACAAGCTGCCACGTCAGATTCTGGCATCGTTCGGTCGAACTACATCCGGCTCGCACACCCTTCATGTCGTCACACCATCTCAATTCCCCACTCGTCTTCCTCGTCACTCTCCTCTCTCCCTCCCACTAGCGCGTCTCGCCGCTCAAGCGCAAGCGCCGAATCCAACCACACTAAAACTAGCGCCGGCGAGCCTCGTCCTCGCGCTCCAGCCGCCATCGGCCGCAGGAGAGCGCTGATACGTCCCAAACGTATCGGTAATTTCTGCTTGCTCCATGCTTGTTTTGTGTGATATTGCTATGATCTAGATACACTTTCGTACACTTTTGATCATATTTGGACTAACCTATTAACTCAGTGCACCCCAGTGGCAGTTTTTGTTTTCTGCTATTTTTCTATTTCAGTTTCCCCCCATATTAAAGTGCTCCAAAAATTCGGGAAAAATCAGATAAAAAATCAGCGTGAAGGAACCTTCCGGAGTCCCGAAGGGGGACCAGGTGGGACCCACTAGGGCCCCAGGCGCCTAGCTTGCGCGGCCTATGGCTTGGCCGCGCCAGGGGGCGCCTGGACCCCTGGTGGGCCCCCTGTATGCCCCCTTTGCCTATATATCTCCCGTGTCGTGAAACTTCTGAGGACAGAACCCTTTTTCGCGATCTCGCCTCTGTTCCGCCGCCGCCGCGCTTCCAAGATCGGGAGCACCAGCAGACCCCTTCCCGGCACCCTGCCGGAGGGAGGATCGACCTCCGGGAGCTTCCCCTCCACCATGGACGCTTCCCGGATGTGCCATGAGTAGTTTCCTTTGGACCATGGGTCCGTGATCACTAGCTATGTGATGTTCTCCTCTCCTCTTTGTTCTTTATGGTTTAGACCTCGTGAGCTGCCCTACATGATCGAGGCACATATGTAATCTTTCTGCTTTTGCTATGCTGAGTTTGATGGGATCTGATGGATTATGAGATTATGTTCAGATTGGGATAGAGTAATATATTTGGTTCTTATCTTTTATATTTTTGTTCCTAAGTAATTCTTGCATGTTCTCCGTTGATGTTTATTGCTTTGGCCAAGTAGTAGGTAGTGACTCCAAGAGGGAACATTATCTCGATTGTGGGTTCATGCCCCCTGATGACACGCTTGAGTGACAGAAACATGAGTCTAGGGGATGTGTTGTTGCCACAAGGGGGAAAACAACGGTGCTTGTAACCGCGGTTGCAAGGATTGTTTACTTACGCAAAGTTCTTTTTAATGCAGGTTCCTGTTGCTTTGGGTTTACAATTTGGGTGGAGCTCGCAACTTAATACCAGCGAGATGTTCTGGATAGATATCTCAAGGTGGATGATTAGTAGTAGATGCAGTTGGATTTCGGTCTACTTATTTTGGTGTACCACCCATGCTTTTGAGCCTCTTCCTCTCTTTGTAGCATAGTTAGCATTGCGGTGCGTTTATAATCCTGTCAGACATCATTAGTGAACATCACGGGACCCTGGTCCATATTCTCATCATTGTTTACACGCTTACTTACTTTTCGGTATTTACTTTCAGTTGCTATCATTATCATTATCCCTTGTGTTTGATCCTTTGTAAACAACAAGACCGGAGAGATTCAACCTCTCTGAACTTCGTTGGGAGCAAAGTTATTAGTGTCTGTGTGCAGGTCCAGGTGAATTAAGCAACCCTGAGTTGTGAACGGCGCCATAGTTCACTTCACCATCTACTTGTCATCTTCGGAGTCCTACTGGTCGACACTCTCAACCTTGGTATATTCACCAAGGGAAACTTGCCGCTACGCTGCATCTCACCTTCCACTTGGGGTAACCAACGAAGGGCGAGAAGCAATTATCATCTCTCGCGTATCAAGCAAATTTCTGGCGCCGTTGCCGGGGACTCCGAGTGCTAAGATAGGGGAGTTTCCCATTACCTTTTACCTTAAGATAGGGCAGACCCACCGATTGTGACCAGACCGGCTGACCAACAGTCGGCATGTTGCAACCGGCCCATCTACGTAGCTCTACCTTTACGAACAAAACTGAGAGCTTAGAAGTACTTGTCAAAATTTCCTTCAAGGCCTATTCTTTGATCCGACCACAGACCGCAGGTCGGCTGTATGGTTGGAAGGAATATCGACCAAGAAAGAAAAGAGGGAAAGAAAAAGGAAATCGGTTGAAAAACGCAAAGGCAGAGTAGCATATAGAGTCAAGGGAGAACCAAGTTCATAAGCAAGTATGGCCGATTGGCCGAATGATGTTCATTACATGAAAGTGGACCTCAGAGGGCGCACTTTGAATTTAACTAGTGTTTGTCGAGCAAAAGAAGGTAAATAAAAGCGTGACGAGCTTAAGCAGTCGGCGCATCTGGAGCAGCTGGAGCAGTCGGAACTAAAGTAGTTGGGGTGTTGCTGGTGGCTGATGTCACGAGAGTTTACTTCTCGCCCCTCTTTGGTTACCCAAAGTGGAAGGTGAGATGTAGCGTAGCGGCAATTTCCCTTAGCGAAGATGCTAAGGTTGAGTATCGAACCAATAGGACTCCAACAACGATAAGTAGGTGGTTCGGCAAGTGATGCGCCGTTTGAAAACAATCACTTGCTTCTCCTAGACCTGCACACACAGCAAATAACTTTGCTTCCCAACGAGTACAGAGAAGTTGTCAATTCCTCCGGACTTGTTGTTTACAAAGGATACAACGCACAGGATAATAATGATAGTGATAGCAACGGAAAAGGAAATAAAGCAGGAAATAAATAGCGGGCGTAAACAGTATTGGAAATATGGACCGGGGTCCCATGATGTTCACTAGTGATGTCTCTCTTCCAAAAGACGATAAAATAGCCATGCGAGGTAAACAAATTATAGCTGGGCAATTTCCAGGATTATGTGCGCAAACCAATGCTAATTATGCTATAAAGAAAGGAAGAGGCTCAAAAGCATGGGCGGTACGCCAAGACAAGTAGACCAAAATCCATCTGCATCTACCTACTAATCATCCACCTTGAGATATCTATCCAGAACATCTCACTGGTATTAAGTTGCGAATCCCACCCAAAGTGTAAACTCAAAGCAACAGACAACTGCATTGAAGAACTTTGCGTAAAGTAAACAATCCTTGCACCCGCAAGTACAAGCACCGTTGTTTTCCCCCTTGTGGCAACAGCACATCCCCTAGACTCATGTTTCTGTTCAGATCATGCATAACGCTCCCTCTTGGAGTCACTACCTACTACTTGGACAAAGCAATAAACAGCAACGGAGAACATTCAAGAATTACTTTAGAACACAAATATAAAAGAGGATAATCAAATATATTACTCAAACACAATCTGAACATAATCTCATAATCCATCGGATCCCAGCAAACTCAGCATAGCAACAGCAGAAATATTACATATGTGCCTCGATCATGTAGGGCAGCCCACGAGGTCTAATCCATGAAGAACAAAGAGGGGAGGAGAACATCACATAGCTACTGATCATAGACCCATGTGATACGTCCAAAATGTATCGATAATTTCTGCTTGCTCCATGCATGTTTTGTGTGATATTGCTATGATCTAGATACACTTTCATACATTTTTGATCATATTTGGACTAACCTATTAACTCAGTGCACCCCAGTGCTAGTTCCTGTTTTCTGCTGTTTTTCTATTTCAGTTTTCCCCCATATAAAAAGTGCCAGAAAAATTCAGGAAAATTCAGATAAAATATCAGCGTGACGGAAGCTTCGAGAAAAGCACGGGAGGGGCCAGAGGGGGGCCAGGGGGGGCCCAGGCGGCCACCCGGCGCGGCCCCACCCCTGGCTGCGCCAGGGTGGCGCCTGGGGCCCCTGGTCCACCTCTGGCTGCCCCCCTTCGCCTATTTATCCCCCGTCACGGGAAAACTCCAGAACAAGAACCCTATTCCGCGAACTCGCCTCTGTTCCGCCGTCACCGCGCTTCCAAGATCGGGAGCACCAGAAGACCTCTTCCCGGCACCCTGCCGGAGGGAGAATTGACCTCCGGGAGTCTCCTCTCCACCATGGATGCTCCCCGGATGTCTCGTGAGTAGTTTTCCTTGGACCATGGGTCCGTGATCAGTAGCTATGTGATGTTCTCCTCCCCTCATTGATCTTCATTGTTTAGACCTCATGAGCTGCCCTACATGATCGAGGCACCTTTGTAATATTTCTGCTATTGCTATGTTGAGTTTGATCGGATCTGATGGATTATGAGATTATGTTCAGATTGTGATGGAGTAATATATTTGGTTTTTATTTCTTATATTTTTGTTCCTAAGTAATTCTTGCATTCTCTCCGTTGCTGTTTATTGCTTTGGCCAAGGAGTAGGTAGTGACTCCAAGAGGGAGCGTTGTGCTAGATTGTGGGTTCATGCCTCCCCGATGACATGCTTGAGTGACAGAAACATGAGTCTAGGGGATGTGTTGTTGCCACAAGGGGGAAAACAACGGTGCTTGTAACCGCGGTTACAAGGATTGTTTACTTTACGCAAAGTTCTTTTTAATGCAGTTGTCTGTTGCTTTGGGTTTACACTTTGGGTGGGGCTCGCAACTTAATACCAGCGAGATGTTCTGGATAAATATCTCAAGGTGGATGATTAGTAGTAGATGCAGATGGATTTCGGTCTACTTACTTTGGCGTACTGCCCGTTCTTTTGAACCCCTTCCTTTCTTTTGTAGCATAGTTAGCATTGCGGTGCGTTCTTAATCCTGTCAATTGCCTTTCTGTAATTTGTTTACCTCGCATAGCATTTTTATCGTCTTTTGGGAGAGAGACATCACTAGCGAACATCACGTATCCCGGTCCATATTCTCTTTATTGTTTCCAAGCTATATTTACTTTTCTGCATTTACTTTCAAGTTGCTATCATTATCCCCTTGCGTTTTATCATTTGTGAACAACAAGACCGGAAAGATTGACAACCTCTCTGAACTTCATTGGGAGCAAAGTTATCTGTGTCTGTGTGCAGGTCCGCGTCAGTTGTGCCGCTGACACCTACTTATCATCTCTGGAGTCCTACTGGAGACAAACCTTGGTATCTTTACTGAGGGAAAACTTGTTGTTGTACCGCATCACGCCTTCCACTTGGGGCCTACCAACGAAGGGCGAGAAGCCGTCATCAAGAGCAATTTCAGTGTATTTTATGAAAAACCACAAAAAGAGTTGCTACCTTTTGCCTTTGTCTTGCTTTGCCTATTTATGCTATCCTCATCATGGGTGATGAACCACCCAAATATGGTAGGATGGACATGTTTCACTTGGATCGTCTTCCATCAATTTGTGCTCGCGCTAAAAACCCAACCGACTTGGTTGACGGAAAATCATTGGATGAGCATGCTCATTATACGTGGCACCGCCTATCTCAGAAAGGGAAACACTTATGGGATCAAATACATGTTTCTTATTGCCATGCTAAACTTTTGTGCCACATTTATGATTTTACTTTCTGTTCTAATATAGATCATAAACACCTCCCTTTCCAATGTGAGTTTAATGAAAATGAGATCTTATCTTCTTATGCTAAAGGTGTTTATGATTACTTTGTTGTTGAAAATATTGAAGAGTTTGTTGCTTTTAAAGGTGCCTATGAGATTGCTTCTTTGATTGAAAAATATCACGATACTATTTTCGAGTCTGAAAACTTTGCAGTTCTTTCTTATTGCTTCGAGAATTATACTTCCAATTCTTATATTGAGGATTTTAAAAATAAAATGTTTGCTGCCCAATAAGAGGCCAATTATTTCATTGAGGAGGAATCCCATGATTCCGAGGACTCACTTGAAATATCCCTTTCTGAAAATTTTGATACTTGCTTTGTTGATGGCCAAGATGCCACTATGGATGATGCTGACAAAAATGAACTCTCTATAGTTCCTTATGTTAAGCATGAAATTGTTGCTATTGCACCCACACTTGATTGTCCTATTATCCTTTTGAAATCTCCAACTCCGGAGAATTTTCCTCTTATCAAAGCTCAATGTGATGGGTTGCAATTATCTTATGATCCTAAAAACCGTGTTGAACACAATACATGTGTGCTTGTAGGTCATGAACAATATGATTCATGTGATAGTTATATTCTTGATGTTGTTCATGATACTACTGAAAATTATTTTGAGAGAGGGAAGTTTGGTTGTAGAAACTTCCATATTACTAAAACTCCTCTCTTTATGTTGAAAGTTTTGAAGCTGTTCTTGTTCCACCTTCCTATGCATGTCACTTTGTGCTTATTTTATTTATTTTCTTACAAGATTCCTATGCATAGGAAGTGGGTTAGGCTTAAATGTGTTTCATATTTGCTTCTTGATGCTCTCTTTTGCTGCAAATTCTTATTCTTATGAGAGCACCTTTTATAATCCTTATGCCTAGCTTAAAGGTGTAAAAGAAAGCGCTTTCGGGAGGCAGCCGCAACGAATGTAGGTTTTTCTTTTTGCTTTTGTTGTGTCTTCATGATTGTTACTACTGTAGCAACGTCATTGTATCTTTACTTTTCAGCTTTTTGCCAAGTTATAGCCTCTTACGGCAAGTGAAGTAAAAGTTGTGACATGCTGTCCAGAAAACAGATTCTGTCCTCGTGACCAGAAAAATTCCAGAAAACTCCCAGTTCATCTTTTTGAGCTGAATTTTTTACACAGTATGCTCTATACAATTACGAAACTTCCGTATGTTCTGAGTTTTTGGATTTGAGTTGCAGAAGTGCCCCTAAAAAATTCTTTACTATCTGCTGTTCTGTTTTTCACAGATTCTGCCACGTTTTGTCTCTCCTTACTTTTGCAAACCTTAAGCTTTCTTTTTCTTTGCAAAAACTTTTTGGCACTCTTGAGAAACAGTATATCTTCAAGATTATATTTATATGCAGTGGAGAAAAAAATTATTTATTAAGGGTACTAACCTCTCTAATCAGCTTATGATGAGTTATGTATGAAGGGAGTTTTCAAGTGTGCGTTGGAAGATGACGAAAGAAGATCGAGAAGTGTCAAGCGCTCAAGCTTGGGGATGCCCCCATGCATCCCCAATAAATATTCAAGGAGACTCAAGCGTCTAAGCTTGGGGATGCCCCCCGTGCATCCCCTTCTCCATCAACCATCATCAGTTCGTCCTTCGTCTCACTATATTTTTATCACTTCATGTGTTATGTGCTATGCTTGGAGCGTCTCGCTCTTAGTTTTGTTTTTAGTTTTCTTTAGCTTTTCTTGCTGTTCATAACAAGTTAGATCCCGTCTTACTTTGTGTGGGAGAGAAACACGCTCCACTTTCAAAATCTAGAACACATCATAGGATTTTTCCTGCATATCTTTTTGCTGTTGTGTGTTCTTTATCTTTTCATAGCTACTGCCATGTTTAGTTTTAGTCTTAGTTTGTCTTTAGCAAGAGCTTTGGCTTTTGTTTAGTTTGTTGCTGCAACTCTTTTTAGTTTTCATGTTTATCTTGTTAAGAGAGTTGGTTGTTGCACTGAGTTGTGTTTTGTCTTGAAAGTAGGTAATTGAGGTTGCTATTTAATTTTAGTAGTAGCTTGCAATAGTTTTGAGGCATTGTTGTGAGTAATGTTTGGACTTTTGGTGTCAAGAGCTCTTGCCTATTAGTGATAGGTGTCGTATTTTTGGCAATCCGTGTTTATTTTAAAAACCTAAAAAACTAGTTGAGAACTCTAACTACTAGATAGATCACTACTCTTCTGAGGAGTCGAATATTAGAGTACACTCACGTACCATGAGTCGAGGATGCACAAGGATAACCAAACCCCCATACACTCCTCCTCGGGGTACTTTTCTCTTTGTGAACCTCCTCATTAGATTGAGAGTTACCGATAATAAGTGCATGAGTTCTTCAGACTAATGTAAGTATTGAGAGTTGACACTTCCACCTTCCCATATTTTGCTAGCCTTTCCGGTGCCGTGCATTGCCTTCTTCTCACTCCGAGAGTTGGTGTCCACCTTCGGTGGTACATCCAAACCCTTGGCATGATACGCTCTGTCATCATAAGCCTCCCTTTATCCTTCCTCAAAACAGCCACCATACCTACCTATCAAGGCATTTCCATAGCCTTTCCGAGTTACATTGCCTTGCAACATCCACCTTCTCATGACTTGATCTTCATGTCATACATGTTCCTGCTACACTGGCAGCGACATACATTGCATACATCATGATAGTTACATCTTCTTTATGATTTTGAGTACCTTGTAAAGTGTGAAAGATCTCCTTTACCTTCTTGTAAAATAGAGTGTTGCCCTTAAGTGAGGAAAAGATCCCAAAGTGGACACATTAAAAGATCCCAAAGAGGACAAATGAGAGTTAAATAGAAAGAGCCATTGAGGCCACCAAAAAAATACTAAAAAATAGAAAAAAGAGAAAAAGAAATAGAAAGAGAGAAAGGGGCAACACTACTATCCTTTTGAGAGATCCACACTAGTACTCCCTCTATGTCTTTGTACTCCATAGAGATGATCTTTATGCATATAGTTTGGAGAGCTTCTTAGCTCGTATGTGCATCCATTACATGGCAATCCCTACTCCTCACATCATATCTATCATTTGGCATCTCTTGCCTATGATTGTCCTCATTGATGTGAGCCTTTCTCATCCTTTTTGTCTTCCTCCTCCACCATATTTCTCTCTTTGCCATCCTAAGTGTCAACTCTCGTGCTTACGCTCATCCATTGCATGAGTGCTCAAAATATCGAAAAGGAGTGGATCAAATTGACTTGTACCTGGCTAGTGGTCTGGGGACGAGTCAAGATAAGATTCCAAAGAGGACCAAGTGTGAAACTTTAGTAGATTGACTTCTCAACAAAAATACTTTTTTCTCTCGTATTCCCTATCCTCCTTTCTTGCACGCAACCACCATTTGGAGACATTTGAGTCACGGATAGCGAGAGATCTTGCACCTTTATGTTCTTATGTTGCTTGTTTCAATGCTAATATAGACTCTTGCCTGTTATGACTTGAATTGAATCTCTGACCTTGATTGCTTTACTTTTCAAAGTTCTTTTATGGTTGCTAGCATGTCACCACAGAAATTATGCTTGTTATCATTTACCTACTCGAGGACGAGCAGGAATTAAGCTTGGGGATGTTGATACGTCCAAAACGTATCGATAATTTCTGCTGGCTCCATGCATGTTTTGTGTGATATTGCTATGACCTAGATACACTTTCATACATTTTTGATCATATTTGGACTAACCTATTAACTCAGTGCACCCCAGTGCCAGTTCCTGTTTTCTACTGTTTTTCTATTTCAGTTTTCCAGCATATAAAAAGTGCCAGAAAAATTCGGGAAAATTCAGATAAAAAATCAGCGTGACGAAAGCTTCGAGAAAACCCTGGGAGGGGCCAGAGGGGGGCCAGAGGGGCCCAAGCGGCCACCCGGCGCGGCCCCACCCCTGGCCGCGCCAGGGGCCCCTGGTCCACCTCTGGCTGCCCCCCTTCGCCTATTTATCCCCCATCACGGGAAAACTCCAGAACAAGAACCCTATTCCGCGAACTCGCCTCTGTTCCGCCGCCGCCGCGCTTCCAAGATCGGGAGCACCAGAAGACCTCTTCCCGGCACCCTGCTGGAGGGAGAATTGACCTCCGGGAGTCTCCTCTCCACCATGGATGCTCCCCGGATGTCTCGTGAGTAGTTTTCCTTGGACCATGGGTCCGTAATCAGTAGCTATGTGATGTCTCCTCCCCTCTTTGATCTTCACTGTTTAGACCTCGTGAGCTGCCCTACATGATCGAGGCACCTTTGTAATATTTCTGCTATTTCTATGTTGAGTTTGATCGGATCTAATGGATTATGAGATTATGTTCAGATTGTGATAGAGTAATATATTTAGTTTTTATCTCTTATATTTTTGTTCCTAAGTAATTCTTGCATGCTCTCTGTTGCTGTTTATTGCTTTGGCCAAGTAGTAGGTAGTGACTCCAAGAGGGAGCGTTGTGCTAGATTGTGGGTTCATGCCTCCCCGATGACATACTTGAGTGACAGAAACATGAGTCTAGGGGATGTGTTGTTGCCACAAGGGGGAAAATAACGGTGCTTGTAACCGCGGTTACAAGGATTGTTTACTTTACGCAAAGTTCTTTTTAATGCAGTTGTCTGTTGCTTTGGGTTTACACTTTGGGTGGGGCTCGCAACTTAATACCAGCGAGATTTTCTGGATAGATATCTCAAGGTGGATGATTAGTAGTAGATGCAGATGGATTTCGGTCTACTTACTTTGGCGTACTACCCGTGCTTTTGAACCTCTTCCTTTCTTTTGTAGCATAGTTAGCATTGCGGTGCGTTCTTAATCTTGTCAATTGCCTTTCTGTAGTTTGTTTACCTCGCATAGCATTTTTATCGTCTTTTGGGAGAGAGACATCACTAGCGAACATCACGTATCCCGGTCCATATCCTCATTATTCTTTCCAAGCTATATTTACTTTTCTGCATTTACTTTCAAGTTGCTATCATTATCCCCTTGCGTTTTTCATTTGTGAACAACAAGACCGGAGAGATTGACAACGTCTCTGAACTTCGTTGGGAGCAAAGTTATCTGTGTCTGTGTGCAGGTCCGCGTCAGTTGCGCCGCTGACACCTACTTATCATCTCTGGAGTCCTACTGGAGACAAACCTTGGTATCTTTACTGAGGGAAAACTTGCTGTTGTACCGCATCACGCCTTCCACTTGGGGCCTACCAACGAAGGGCGAGAAGCCGTCATCACCATGGTCCAAGGTGGACTACTCACGATTCATCCGGGAAGCATCCATGGTGGTGGATAAGCTCCCGGAGTTGGTTCTTCCCTCCGGCAGGGTGCCGAGAAGAGGTCTTCTGGTGCTCCCGATCTTGGAAGCACGACGGCAGCGGAACAGAGGAGAGATCGCGAAAAAGGGTTCCCGTCTCGGGGTTTTAGCGTCACGGGGAATAAATAGGCGAAGGGGGGGCAGCCAGGGGGGACACCAGGGGTCCAGGCGGCCCCCTGGCGCGGCCCCACCCTAGGGCGCTCCGGGAGGGCGCCTAGGGCCCTGGTGGGTCCCCTCTAGCCCCCCTCGGAGATTCTCGAAGCTTCCTGTACGCTGATTTTCTATTGGATTTTTCCCGAATTTTTGGAGCACTTTTAATATGGGGGAAACCTGAAATAGAAAAATAGCAGAAAATAGGAACTGACTCTGGGGTGCACTGAGTTAATAGGTTAGTCCAAATATGATCAAAAGTGTATGGAAGTTCATCAATATCATAGCAAGATCACACAAAAGAGGCAGGGAACAAGTAGAAATTATAGATACGTTCTGGACGTATCAACATCCCCAAGCTTAATTCCTGCTCGTCCTCGAGTAGGTAAATGATAAAAGCATAATTTCTGTGGTGACATGCTAACAACCATATAAGGAATTTTAAGTAAAGCAATCAAGGCATGTAATTCAATTCAAGTCATAACAGGCAAGAGTCTATATTTAGCATTGAAACAAGCAACATAAGAACATAAAGGTGCAAGAGCTCTCGTTGTCCGTGACTCGAATGTCTCCAAATGGTGTTTGCGTGCAAGAAAGGGGATAGGGATATACGAGAAAAAAGTATTTTTGTGTTGAGAACTCAATCTACTAAAGTTTCACACTTGGTCTTCTTTGGAATCTTATCTTAACTCATCCCCGGACCACTAGCTAGGTACAAGTCAAAATGATCCACTCCTTTTTGACATTTTGAGCACTCATGCAATGGATGAGCGTAAGCAAGAAAGTTGACACTTAGGATGGCAAAGAGAGAATATGGTGGAGGAGGAAGACAAGAAGGTGTGAAAGTCTCACATCAATGAGGACAATCATAGGCGAGACAAAGCCAAATGATAGATATGATGTGAGGAGTAGGGATTGCCATGCAACGAATGCACATATGAGCTAAGCTAAGCTCTCCAATGGAACTAGTGGGGGTGCATCCAACTTGCTTGCTCAATAAGACCTAGAGCTCATTTGAGGAGGCTCATCATTGGAATATACAAGCCAAGTTCTATAGTGTGAAGGTCCCCACATAGCTATATGCATGAATGATAATCTCTATGGAGTACAAGATATAAGAGGGAGTACGAGTGGGGATCTCTCAAAAGGAATAGTAGTGTGCTGATGACCCTCAACGTAAAGGGATCTATTGCAGCGTTTTTGATAAGTAAGAGTGTCGAACCCAACGAGGAGCGAAAGGTATTGATAGGTGATTTTGGACAAGGAATAACTGCAAGCACTGAAAGATAACTTTTTAGGGGTTTTCGATATAAGCAACAATAAGATAAAAGAAAGCAAAGTAAATAACACTGAGGAGCAGAAAGTTGCCCAATCCTTTTGAGCAAAGGATAAGCCTGACAGCTGAACTTATAAAGACTAAAGAGTTCTTGAGGACACATGGAGAGGTAGTCACGCGCTTTCGCCATACTCCGTATCGATAACAAGTGTTGAGCTAATACGTGTTGAGTGGGTGGATCTATGCTAGCACACCTTCTAGACTAAGATAAGTGCACTCTTATGATTAAACATCTTGCAAGCATCCGCAAATACAAGATAGAAATTAAGGCAAAGCCTAACCACAGCAATAAGATCAAGGATCCATTAGTCCCTTGTGCAAAAGTGTGCAAACTGGGGTTCAGGTTTCTGTCACTCCGGCAACCCACCGTAAGCATTCTTAATACACAATGTATTCCCCTAGGTCCTTAAGAAGGCAAAGTGTTGAGTGTTCGACTCACACAACACCACTAGGAAAATAACAACACAACTTAAATATCAAACAACACAAATTACTTCAACATCATATGACTACTAACAACTAGACTTCTCCCATGTCCTCAAGAACTAAAGGAACTACTCACAAGACATAAAAGAGATCATGATCAGAGGTGATAAATATATGATAAACAATCTGGACATAATGATATTTCTCCAACAAAAGTCAATAGAATTCACCACAAAGTAGTAATCAACACCGGTAGAGTAGAGAGGATAGATAGTATGGATTACAACACAAGATAAACTTGTGAGGTGAGATTGGATGGTGGTGGAGATGGTGCTGATGTTGGGGATGACGTTGATGATGATCTCGATGATTCCCATGACGATGGTGATGACGATGGCGATGATCTCCCCTTCCGAAAGGTGATCTCCTCGGCGGAATCTGCCCGCCGGAGAGCCCTTTTCTGGTCTGTAGGTTTCCGCCACGGAGCAGCGACGGAACTCCTTAAAAGCTTCTCTTTTTAGGGTTTTCGCGTAACGAGGAGTATATAGGCCAGAGGGGGGGGAGCTGGAGTGGCCCCAGGGCTCCAGGCGCCCTCCCGGCGCGGCCATGGGTGGGGCCGCGCCAGGTGGCCTCCTGGGGCTCCTGTGGCCCCCTCTGGCCCCTCTTCGGCGTGTCTTCGTCAATCTTCTGGAAAATACCCCCTGTCGATTTCCAGGTAATTTGGAGTTATTCTTCTTCAGCAACTCAGCGTCCACTTTTTACCGTTGAATCCTGCGTGTGCTGCTTCGGCACCAGAAAGTTGAAAACTGTGTAAAATAAGCCAAAACAACATAAGAACATCATAGTAATATCAAATATATCAATGAATAAGGATGAATTACGATATAAAATAGTGATGCATTTTGGACGTATCTAGTCCCCCAAGCTTAGACCTCGCTTGTCCCCAAGAAAAAACTGAGCTCGACAAACCTGTCCACAAGTTTAGAGAGTGAAGTGTCGATAAATAAAATACGGACAAGAAGCCTCATGATCCTTTCACCAAACTCAAACATCCTAAACAGCAATCTCCAACTCATAAGGCCCTTATGAAAGAGTAATAACGATTATAATCAAAAGTAGGGCTAAGGAAACTTGTCAAATCATGGCAAACAAGTCCTTTGGTCAAAGAACAACTAATAGCTTTTATCTTTGCTCTTTCTCTTTATATTTTGAAGAGATAATTTGGAATCTTTTGAAAGAACAAGCTATTAGTCATGAAGTGCAAATGCTAACACAAAGGAAGATGTTTTCTTGGCAAATGATTTTGCAACAACTTACTTATCAAGAGATAATGTCAACAATGATATGGCATGGCAAAACTTAATGCAACATTATATTGATGAATCTTCATCAGCATCAAGTGTCTGTTATCTTTGGGAAAGGAGGAAGTAGGGAGAACTGACTCAACATAAAAGTAAAGGAAAAAGCCTTGTTAAAGGCAAGCAGGGAAAACTCAAGTGCTATCCTTAAATCAAACAAAATGAAAACAAGTTTTGAGAGGTGCATGATTTGTCAACGAATGCTCATAGATAACTCAATTGCTTCTCAGATTGGACAGGTTTCGAGGAACAGCTCCCAAACGGGGACGATCACATCCCCGCAATCTCCTTTGTTTATCACTGCCAAAGTTTTCTGATTTCTCATGAACAAAGCGTGAAGGAGGGTTTGTTTGTTGTATTATATTTGGTGAGCTGGGCGCACTCATGCCAGTTCCTCATCGTATTAGGGGTTTGCAGATTAGACATGCAATCTCAGGGTAAAACTTGTCCAACTTAAGAAGAACATGAATTAACTACTACTTCCTCATGAGCTAAAACAGAGGCACAAAATAGAAGATTTTGAACATCTAAGGATAACACAAAAATTCTATGCGTGAGGAGTGGTAGTGGAATACCACGAATAAGAAGGTATGGTGGACTCATATGGAAGATATTGGTTTCAGGGTATGGATGCACAAGCAGAATTCCGCTTAGTACAGAGGTTTGGCTAGCAAATGCTTTGAGAGAACAGACAATTGATGATGACTTGGATGCAAAGCAATATAAAGCATAAACATTAAAACAAGCATAGCACATCAAGTTATCTTCCTTGTCAACATAACACTACAAGCATAATAACAAAGAGGGTTTGGCTATGTTGCTACTTTGAGAAAAATAACATGCTTGTTGTTATGACCAAAGCTATGTTTGCCAAGATTAAATAAAGTTTTCAAAGCCATACCTGATATAAGGTCAATACTCCCGATAAGAATCATCATGAGGTCGATTGCGTGAAGAGAATACCGAGTGCAGCGAAGGGATCAATAGACTTCTCATTAATATTCCATCATAGACGACTCCACACTCACGGATACATAACTCTCCCAAAAGGAGTGATAGACCTCAAAGCAAACACCTATTTTATAAGATAACTTCCCTAGACATGATAAGACTCTACTTGACTCTAAAAGACATAGATAAAGATAAAAATACCGGGCACTCCCCCAAGCTTGGAACAAGCTAAGGGGATGCCATTACCCAAGGAGATTTACTCCTCATTCTTGTTCTTGTTGGTCACGTACTCCTTGGCGTAGCGCTTCCATGGCAGTTGTTCTCCAGTATCAGAGGACATTCCCGTCTCCAGGATCCTGCACTCAGCACCCAAACCCATGCGCAGAAACTTTAGTTCATACTCACAGTTCTGGTTCTGCAGATCATAGATCTGTGCTTGGAGCTCATAAACTTTTTCTTCTAGTGCGGCCAAACTTGACCACATCTCCTTCATCTCCTTCTTGTGGGAAGCCTCTATCTCGTTCATGATGTCGAAGTTAGCTTCAACACCGCCCTCCACCATCTTCTTGAACTTGAAGACCTCATGTTCCATATCCTTCAGCCGCTCCTCGGTGCTCCCCTCCTTGACTGGTCCCTTCAGATCCTCCTTGTGGAGGTCACCATCCTCCACACGAAGGATCTGGGGGTGCTTCTTCACCTCAGCTAGGTAAGGGTTGCTGACGTTGACGACGAACTTGTCCTTCGGGGAACTTGGGGAAGCCATGGCACCTAGGTCTATATGAAAGCTTCCCTGGCAGAAACAGCTCGAAAAGAAAACACACGAAATCGCGAGATACGTTGCCGGAACGATCCGGGCAAATATATAGCAAAAATTTCTGCACAGAAAGGAAGGTAACGAGCCAAAGCGGGGTCGGAGACGGACTCCGGGGTGCCCAGGCGGCCTCCCGGCGTGGCCAGGGGTGGGGCCGCGCCAGGGGGGCGCCTGGCCCCCCTGGAGCTGTTCTCCGGCTCCACTTCGGCCTCAAAATTTCTATATTTTGAAAAAACTCGTAATCTGGAACTTTTATGGCGGTTTCGCGATGTTTCCTTACTGTAATACATACCTTTCCTTATTCTGCTCCTGCTGGTGTCTGAAACAGGGCTGCAACATGTTCTTCATGAGTTGTTGTGTATACCAAATCCACATCAACATTGACAGGATCTCCTGCTATGTAATGCTTAAGTCTTTGCCCATTCACCCCTTGAGGTTTGGTGCCTTCGAAATTGTTAATCTTGATTGCACCCGAGCGGTAGACTTCCTCAATATGAAATGGCCCTTCCCACCTGGAAAGTAGTTTACCTGGAGAAAACCTAAAACGGGATCTAAACAACAAAACTTTATCACCAACATTAAATTCACGTTTCAGAATCCTCCTATCGTGCCACTTCTTTACCTTTTCCTTGAACATTTTAGCACTCTCATAAGCTTCACTTCTCCACTCATCTAGAGAAGTCAAGTTCATGAGACGCTTTTCAATAGATAATTTCGGGTCAGCATTAAGCTCTCTAATAGCCCAGAAAGCTTTGTGTTCTAGTTCTAATGGAAGATGGCAAGCCTTGCCATAGACCATATTATAGGGAGACATGCCCATGGGGTTTTTGTAAGCAGTTCTAGACGCCCACAAAGCATCTCCTGACTTATTTGACCAATCTTTTCTATTTCTATTGACTGTCTTCTGTAAGATAAACTTGATCTCTCTATTGGTGAGCTCAACTTGCCCACTAGTTTGAGGGTGGTATGGTGAAGCAATTCTATGATTGACATCGTACTTGGCTAAAGATTTTCTAAAAGCTCCATGTGTAAAGTGCGAACCCCCATCAGTCATGAGCTACCCGGGTACTCCAAACCTAGGAAAAATTACATCCTTGAGCATTTTCAAAGATATCTTGTGATCAGCACTTTCAGTGGGGATTGCTTCTACCCACTTAGTTACATAATCAACAACAACTAAAATGTGAGTGTACTTGTGTGAGGAAGGAAAAGGACCCATAAAATCAAAACCCCAGCAATCAAAAGGCTCAATCACTAGAGAGTAATTCATAGGCATCTCATTCCTTCTACTAATATTACCAACTCTCTGACACTTATCACAGGATAAAACATAATTTCTAGCATCCTTAAAGAGAGTAGGCCAATAAAAACCTAATTGAAGAACCTTATGTGCGGTCCTCTCACCAGCATGATGTTCTCCATATGGACTGTCGTGACATTGCTTGAGAATGTCCTTCTGCTCGTGTTCCGGTATGCATCTTCTCACGATCCCATCTGAACCTTCTTTGAAAAGATGTAGGTCATCCCAAAAGTAATGCCACAAATCATGAAAGAACTTCTTCCTTTGCTGTAACGTTAAACCTGGAGGCAAAAACTTTGCAACGATAAAGTTAGCATAATCTGCAAACAAAGGATCGGAAAGAGATTGTACTTTAACAACAACTATCTGTTCGTCTGGAAAACTTTCGTTGACTGGAATGGGATCATGCGGTATATCTTCCATCCTTGAAAGATTATCCGCCACCGGATTGTCTGCTCCTTTCCTATCGACAGTCTGAAAATTAAATTCTTGAAGAAGGAGTACCCATCGGATGAGCCTTGGTTTGGCATCCTTCTTCTCCATAAGATACTTAATGGCAACATGGTCAGTATGAACAATAATCTTAGAATCAACAATATACTGCCTAAACTTATCACAAGCAAACACTACTGCTAAGAATTCCTTCTTAGTAGTAGCATAATTCTTTTGAGCACTATCAAGGGTTTTGCTAGCATAATATATAACATTCAAATTCTTATCAACCCTTTGTCCTAAAACAGCTCCAACAGCAAAATCACTAGCATCACACATAATTTCAAAAGGTAAATTCCAATCAGGTGGTTGTAATATAGGAGCAGTTATTAAATCTTTCTTAAGAACTTCGAAGGCTTCCTTACAATCTTCATCGAAAACAAAAGGAACGTCCTTTTGGAGAAGATTAGTAAGGGGCCTCGAAGTCTTTGAAAAGTCTTTAATAAATCTTCTATAGAAACCAGCATGACCGAGGAAACTAGAATACCTTTGATGTCCCTTGGGTAGTTGTAAGAGCAAAGTTATATCCCCATGAGTTTTGGATATTGTTGGGCAAAACAGTAGAGGAACTAACAAGCTTTCTAGTGTAAAACAGATGGTTAGGTTCCTGAAGTTATAGGTTGGTGATAAAGCTTCAACGAAGATTTACATATTTACTGAAGCATATCCTCTGGAGTGAAGCTCATCACGGATGACGAGCCCTAAAAAGATAAGGAATCCTGAAGATCGTCTCATCGAAGGAGATGACCAAGATGGCGCAAGACTTAGTAGTTTTTGCGTAGTTCTTTTTCACTTCTGTGAGTCGTAGGAAAAACCGTACTATCAAGAGGGGTTTAGTAAATGTACTCCGAAGGTTTTGGTGAAAAGACTCAGATCGAATCCAAACCAGTGAGTAGCCAGAGTTGAGAAATCTCATGTGCACTAGGTAATGCTTCACCAGCGAAGACTTAGTTCTTTCGGCTACTGAAGCAGAACCAAGTCCGTGAGTCAGCTTTACTTGGACCGCAAGTAAAGTTGCGCTTTGATTGGAAATATGACTGTTGCGGACAGGTGTCAAGCTGTCACATCGGGTCACTTCAGTCATTTCGCACCTAGGGATTTCCACCTATAAATACGCCACCCCCGCCCTCATTGGCCGGTGGCTGCTCCAAGAATATTTCCTTACAGTGAAGAGAAAGAGCAAACCCCACCGAAGCAAACCGAAAAACCCATCCACCGAAGCATAAGTCCTATTGATCTGAGTTGATTCATTATGACTTAGGAAGAAGTTTGCTAGCCTTTTTTATCTTGGAGAACAGCAATTCTCCTAGACAGTTAGAGAGTTGTTCTTCAGAGAGCGAAGAGTTATTGTCGCCTCGAAGTCCAGTTTGTCAAAGGTTTCGGTGATTTCCTCAATAATCAACCACGAGTGAAGAACTGACCAAGATCAAGGAGAAGGAGATTGGTGCAGTGGAGATACGGACGGAGAGAGGTTAGCTCCTGTGTTCAATCACAAGTCCCTCCAACCAGACGTAGCACTTTGCAGAGTGTGAACTGGTCGAACAAACATCGCCGAGTCAAGAGTTTGTTTTACTTTCCGCACTTACATTCAGTTTATCAATTGCTTCAGTGATTTGCTTCAATGCAATTGATTCGATGCTTTTGATTCGCTATGTTATGCTTCAATCCTGTTCTGCTTCAATGTTTACCTTTCTGTTGCAACTCTTCTGCTGCTAAGTTATGCTTCACTTCATAGTTTCATGCGAAAATTTGAAGTGATCATTCACCCCCTCCCCCTCTGATCACATACTTGGACTTTCAATTGGTATCAGAGCTAGTCACTCTTTATTTGGATTAACCTCCTAGAGTGTTTTGCAAGTATGTCTTTCGCAGCCATTTGCTCCGGCGAACCCATACCCGTGTTCAATGGAAAGGAATATTCATACTGGAAGGACAAGATGAAGAGAAATATTATGGCTATCAACTCAACTGCCTGGCAAGTTGTCTTGTATGGAGTCACAGTTGCAGACGAGAACGCCATCACTCCTGAAGAAGCGAAGCTGATCGATCTTGATTCTGAAGTCTGGGTCTTCATCACCAATCATCTGACACCAGAGAAGTATCATGAAGTGAAGAATATTCCTTCGGCCAAATCCTGAGAAGATTGGTGAAGGTGTTTCTACCCAGAAGGATGCCAGAATTGACACACTTCGAAGCAAATTCTATCGATTCAAGAGAAATGAGGGTGAAAAAGTCAGCTCCATTTACAGCAGACTCACTGCTCTTGCAAATGAGTTGATCTCACTTGGTGCTGATGACATTACTCCCCACTCAGTTGTTAGAACTCTGCTTCGCTCATTGGATGATTCGTTTGATCACATTGTGCTGATGATCAAGGAAAGGACTGATTTCAGACGTCTTGTCGCCGCTGATATTCTTGAGAGACTCAATACCTTTGAGATGGAAGAAGATGAGAAACGTGACATAAATGGTTCTCGAAGGAGATCTCATGCCTTGAAAGCAAAAGCTTGACGTCATTCTTCACCCGAAGTCATTTCTGCTTCAGGTGTTGAATCAGATGATCCTGCAAGCATTGGAAAAGATCTAGCACTGATCATGAGACGCTTCAATCGCTTCCAGAGAAAAGGTTTTTCTTCACCGAAGAAGAGCTATCCTTCAAGAAGCTCAAGTCATTCTTCTCACCGTTCATCCTCAAGAAGCTCTCCATCAAAGGACAATTGCTGTTACAAGTGCAAGAAACCAGGTCACTACATTGCTGATTGCCCTCTGTGGGAAGCTGAGAACAAATCAAAGCATTCGCTCAGAGACTCTTCATCGAAGTCTCACAGATCCTCCAGAAGTCATGAGTCAAAGAGACATGATTTCAGTTCAAGAAGAGAAAAGAAGAAAGATTCTGATGATGATAAGAGGAAGAAGTATCATAAGAAGCATGAGGGTTCTTCATCGAAAACTCACTCGTCTCGTCGAAGCAGCTCTCACCGTGCCAAGGACTATCTGGGAAAGGAGATGAACTCTGAAGACGAAGCCTCTGGTTCCGAAGCTGAATCAGGCTCAAGGTCTGGGTCTGGGTCCGAATCAGATGGTGTTGCTGGTTTGGCTTTCGCTTCGGCAGATGCTTCAACAAATGCTTCGAGCTCATTCTTCACCAACAACAGTACTGAAGATGAAACTCCTGCATATTTCTTCATGGCCAAGGCGAAGGTATCTTCATCCAAATCAAACTATGATACTTTCTATTGTTCCTCATATGAAAGTGATTCAAAGATAAGCTATGCTAAACTTGCTAAGATTGCCTCAATTCAACAAGATGAACTTGATTCACTAAGCAAAACAATTAAGAAATCAGAAACTCTGTTGATCGATGAGATTGAGAGAGGTCAAACTTTAACTAATGAGCATGCTTCTCTGAAGGAGAAGTTTGAAGAATTATCCTCTCGGCATGATCTTCTTTCAGTTGATTATGAGAAGCTCACCTATGAATTTCTTCAGAGGAAAATGGCTCTCGAAAAACTGAAAGAAGCTCATGAAGAATTGGAAAATGTCAATCTCTCTCTCATGGCTCAACAAGGTTCTGAAGCAAATCATAAAACTGAATCACCTTGTTTGGATTGCTTGGAACGAAGAAAAACTGATTCCAAAGGGAAAGCTCCTATTGTTATTGATGATACTAATGCCTCGGATGAGGAAAATCCTGCTGTTACCGAGGAACTCCTCAGGTTGAAAAACTTATTTGAAACAGGCATGTTCAAAAGTGTGCAAGGACACCAATATATCTGTGATATCCTGAGGAAGGCTCTCCTTCACAGGAATCCCAGGAATGAGGGTGTTGGTTTCGAGAGAAAGATGAACCCTGATGGCACCTATTGGGAGCCTGAGCAGTATCCTAAGACTGTTTGGTTTCTAGAGAAGGAGAAACCCATTGATATTGCTAACCTTTCAGGTTTCGACTGCAAAATGAACAAAGCCATTGTGGATGAATCACTTGATTCAGACTACAAACTCACGAAAGATGAACAGGGAAAAGTTACAGCTGAGTATGTAGGTGCTCCACCGAAGAATGGCTTCTATAAGAGGAAGATATGGGTGCAGAAAGCACTTGTGGAAAAACTGCCTGCTAACCATACTATGCAGGGAAAGTCTTCAGTACCACCGAATCATTTCTATTCTCTTGAGACAAGAAATGATCCATTGGTGCCCGAATCAAATGTTCCGCAGAAGCAATACTATCGTACTGGTCGCCATACGTATCGTCCTCATAATAATCATACTAAGATTGCATATGCTCACTCTTATGCTAACCATTCGCAGAGGACTTACATTTATGGTGTGCTTGATGGTACACCGAAGCAATACACTCCTGTTCGATTTAATATTGCTTCAACCAGTGCTTCAACATCTTCTCAGTCACCTACTCGTTTGTGGGTGGTTAAGAAGAACTAATTCTTCTGCAGGGCTATGTCTCAGGTGGATCCGAATGGGTCATGGATAGTGGTTGTACAAATCATATGACCGGAGACAAGGAGTTATTCACCGAAGAAAAACTATCTCAATCTTCTCAGAAGTACATTACCTTCGGTGATAACAATAAGGGTAAAGTGTTAGGTTTGGGTAAGGTTGCCATATCGAAGGATAAGCACATTGACAAGGTTATGCTAGTCCAATCTCTTGGATATAATCTTATGTCTATTTTGAAGTTATGCGATATGGGTATGCTTGTTCTATTTTCTGCTTCGCGTTGTGTTGTCTTTTCACAGGATGACTATACGTTTGTCTTCGAGGGTTACCGAAAGGGAGATTTATACATTGTTGATTTTTCTTCGGGCCCTGCTGTATTCACATGCTTAATGGCAAAAGCTTCATCTGGTTGGTTATGGCATCAAAGACTTGGTCATGAAGGGATGAGAAATCTTCATAATTTAGTGAAGAAGAATCATGTTATTGGTCTTAGCGAAGTAAAATTCGATAAGGATCGTCTCTGCAGTGCTTGTGAAGCTGGTAAAATCACGAAGAAACATCATTCAGCGAAGACTATCATGACTACCACTCGCCCTCTTGAATTGCTTCATATGGATCTATTTGGTCCTCAAAACTATGCAAGCCTGGGAGGAAACAAATAAGGTCTTGTTATTGTTGATGATTTCTCTCGTTATACTTGGGTTTTCTTCTTGGATGACAAGAGCAAAGTTGTTGAAATCTTCAAGTCATTCGCTAAGAGAGCTCGAACAGAATATGAATTATCTCTGAAGCATATCCGAAGTGATAATGGAACCGGATTCAAAAATACTCATATTGAAGATTTTCTTGATGATCATGGTTTTACTCATGAATTCTCTGCTGCATATACACCTCAACAGAATGGTGTAGTTGAAAGGAAGAATAGAACTCTCATTGAAATGGCCAGAACTATGCTTGCTGAATACAAGACTCCTATTAGGTTCTGGGCCGAAGCAATTAACACTGCTTGTCACATCATCAACAAGGTTTACCTTCACAAGTTCCTGAAGAAAACTTCACATGAACTTATCACTGGTAACAAACCAAATGTTTCTTATCTTAGGGTATTTGGTGCTCCATGCTTTATTAGAGATATGAATCATAGCTCCAAATTTGCCCCTAAGGCACATGAAGGTTTTCTTTTAGGTTATGGCTCAAACTCTCACACTTACAGAGTCTATAACTCTCACTTTGGGAAAGTTATGGAAACTGTGAATGTAAGGTTTGATGAAACTAATGGCTCTCAAAAAGAGCATTTGCCTCATGATCTAGATGAACCTCCACTTGATGAAGTGATCAGGTCCATGGTTATTGGAGAGATTCGCCCTGTTGAAGCCAATCCACGTCAAGCTATTAGGGATGATGATGGTCCAATGTTCCCACACATAGCTCGGGGCGCTGGAGATCAACATCCTGAAGCTAATGATGAACAGGACGAAGAAGGACAAGGGAACGAAGGAAATGCAAATCCTGAAGGAAATGCCGAAGCTGAAGCTGAAGCAGATCCTGAAGCAGAAGCTGAGCTTGAAGCAAATGATGCTACGTTATCACGAGTTCGAAGAAGAGTTGATGTGGATTCGATCCTCGAAGATATCAATCAACCAGGTCGTCCCACTACTCGTTCTCGTACTCGTTTGGCTAACTTCTGTGGAAGTTTTTCTTTTGTCTCCATGCTAGAGCCTTCAAAGTATGATGAAGCCATGAAGGACCCGGATTGGTTATTAGCTATGATGGAAGAACTTCACCAATTTGAAAGGAACAAAGTTTGGTCACTTGTTGACAGGCCAGATCCCACGAAGCACAATGTTATTGGCACAAAGTGGATATTTCGCAACAAGCAAGATGAAGATGGTATTGTGGTAAGAAACAAGGCTAGATTGGTAGCACAAGGTTACACCCAAATCGAAGGCATTGATTTTGGTGAAACCTATGCTCCAGTAGACCGTCTCGAATCCATTCGTGTCATGCTTGCTTTTGCTAACCACAAGAACATATTGCTATATCAAATGGATGTCAAGAGTTCTTTTCTTAATGGTGAGATAGAAGAAGAAGTGTATGTCATGCAGCCTCCAGGTTTTGAAGACTCGAAGAATCCTGATATGGTGTACAGGCTTCACAAAGCTTTGTATGGACTGAAGCAAGCACCTTGTGCTTGGTATGAAACATTGAAGGATTTCCTCCTGAAGAAAGGCTTCAAACCAGGAACCACTAACCCACACTTTTCACTCGATCATATAACAATGATCTATTTGTGTGTCATATATATGTAGATGATATCATTTTTGGCTGTACTAACACTGAAATCAGCAAAGAATTTGCAAGGATGATGTCGAAGAAATATGAGATGTCTATGATGGGTGAATTGAAGTTTTTCCTTGGACTTCAGATTCGCCAGCAGAAGAATGGCACTTTTATTTCACAGGAAAAATACTTGAAGGATTGCCTGAAGAAATTTGATCTTGCTGAATGCAAGACCGTCAGGACTCCCATGCCTACAAATGGCTTTCTTGATGCTGATGAGAAAGGGAAACCCTTCGATCAGAAGAAGTGTCGGTCTATGATAGGTTCACTCTTATACTTATGTGCATCTAGGCCTGATATTATGCTATCAGTTTGTATTTGTGCTCGTTTTCAGGAAAATCCGAAGGAATCGCATCATATTGCTGTGAAGCGAATTCTTCGATATCTAGCACATACTCCTTCATTGGGACTTTGGTATCCTAAAGGAACTCAGTTTGATTTGATTGGTTATTCTGATTCAAACTGGGCTGGTGATAGGGTTGACAGGAAATCTACCTCAGGCACTTGTCATTTTCTTGGTAGATCTCTTGTGTGTTGGGCTTCAAAGAAACAGAACTGTGTCTCAATATCTACTGTTGAAGCTGAATACATTGCTGCTGGCTCATGCTGCACTCAAATACTTTGGCTTAAGCAGACGCTGAAAGATTATGGCATTTTTGTGAAGAAAATCCCTCTGCTTTGTGATAATGAGAGTGCTATCAAGATTTCTCACAATCATGTGCAACACTCTCGAACGAAGCATATTGATATTCGTCACCATTTCCTTCGAGATCATGTTCAGCGCGAAGACAGTGAGATCAGCCATGTAAGAACTGAAGATCAATTGGCAGATATTTTCACGAAGCCATTGGACGAGAAAAGGTTTTGTACATTGAGATGTGAGCTAAACATCCTAGACTCACACAATGTTCAGTAAGATCGAAACTTTTCATTGTATATATTCACCTTCGTTGTGAATTTTCTTATTTAGTTTCGCTTGATTTTTCCTTCGTCCAAATTTCTGTGTTTAGTTTCGTTCGTCATTTGCCTTCAGTTTTGTGTTTATTGTTATGTTTTTTTGTTTCTTTTGTCCCCTGTACTTATCATTTTTAGCTTTGTTGTTGTTGTTCTTCGAAGTGATAAGTTTCGGACCTTTCCCCTCCATTCTGATTCGCTCCCAATCTACTCTGTCTTGAATGTTAAGCACAATTGAAACGGAAAGCATATTTCTTCGAACGTCCTTGAGTTCTGAATCAAATGCTTCCAACTTTATCAAAGTTTTTGCTCTCGGTCAAGACTCATTCTTCGGCCGTTGAGTCCCCGTCTTTTATGGGTCGTTGAGATTCGCTCGCGATCTGCCATTTCATCTGAGCCGTTGAATCGGAAGAGACACTCGCTGGGAACCGTCCGATACGATCTGGCAACCGTTTCAGATCGAGCCTATTTAAGGCGATCCCTTCAGCGAACCGTTTCCCCCACGTTCATTCACTTCCAATTTCCCCGTCTTCCTCCTCGAGCACGCCGCAGAGCTCCCGTTCCCGACGACGACTGCACCGCTTCACTGCCGGACCGCCGCCGCCGTGGACGTTCCTCGTCGACGAAGAGCAAGTCTCCGCACTCCGTCGCCGTAGCCGCTTCGCGTCACCAAGTTAGGGTACGCTAAGCTTCTTGGATCCAATCTTATCTGCGTGTTCTTCATCTAGGGCTTGGATCTAAGTTCTGTTAGGGTTTTGTTTTCTGTTTATAGGACTGTTTTGATCCGTGCTGATCATTGATCCTTGGGAAATCTGTTCTTAGCATCAAAGTGATCCCATCTTCTCAGGTCAGTTTTGAGATTCGGTCTTTTCTGTGTTTGGACTGAGTTAGGTCTTGTTCTTGAACTAGTTCTAGCCCAATCCATTAACAGACGTGCATCTAATCTTAGATTGCTCTGGGTTCTTGTCAAAATTTGGTTTTGGTCGAAACTTTTGCCTGTGCTTATTCATTCCCTTTTCTTGTTCCCTCTCGTCTATATTTCTGGTCACGGGATGTCTGACGAAGAGGCTGCCATGGGGAATGAGTCACCCATCGTTGAAGGGCTCGAAAACTATCCAGAGCCACCGAAGCAGAAAGGCAAAGGTGGCAAGACAAAGGAAGTCAAGAATGCCCGAGGCATACCCGAAGCCATTCGTCTCAAGATGGGCTATGACACACCGTCTGAAGAATCTGATCATGACAGAAAGATTCGATTGCAAAAGATTCGACGCTACTGGGCCATTAGGTGGTACAAGTACAAGAGCATCCCAAATTGGAAGTGGGCAATGTAGTTTGCTTTCAGCCCTCCTTATCGGTACACCACTGCCATGTGTGCCCAATACAATGCTGCAAACAGGAAGAAGTACTACCCGAAGCCTCCTGCTGTTCCTCACCCAAACACTCTCAAGAATCCAGATGACTATCCTAATGAGCAAGAGAGACTTGCTATTTTGGCTGAGAGGAAAAGGCTTCGAGAAGAGAAGAAGGCCAAAGCTCTTGCTGCTGCAGGGCTAGATGAAGCAGAAGCATCGAAGCCTAAGAAGAGGCGAAAGCTTCGTAAACTGAGTGCTTCACCCCCTCCTGCTTCAGAAGAAGAAGCTGATAATGAAGCTGATGATGAAGCTGATGCTGCTGCACAGCTTGAAGACTCAATTGATGTAGATCCTTCTGATGAAGCAGATGATGAGTCTGAGCACAACCCCATTCCCCCTAGTCCCAAGAGACTTCGTCTTCGGAAGCCACTGAAGAAGAAGGCTGGAGAGAAACCGTCTGCTCCAAAGGGCATTAGGATTCAAGATCCAACTGACCCTCCTGTTCCCAAGAAAAATATTGATTTGACAAACTTGGTGGTTGAGGCTCCCCTGGCTAGTAAGCCACCTCGCCGCCTTGTTCCTGCTGAGCAAAGAACCAAGGAAAGGCATGACCCGAAGGCAAAGCCTGCTAAGCCCGAAGCAAAAGCTCCTGAACCAGCCAAAGCTTCGAAGCTGAAGACATCTGTTGCCAAGCCTGGCCAGACTTTTGCTCAGGTCGGCACTAAGAAGCTGTCAGAAGCAGAATTGCGCAAGCGAGACCGTGCTGAAGCTGAACGCCTTCATGCTGAAGCACAAGCCCAAGCTAAGGCTGATAAAGAAGCTAAAGAAAAAGAGATAGCTGATAGAGATGCTGCTTAGTTGGAGAAGCAGAGGATAGAGCTGGCTGAATCGAATCAAAGAGCTGAAGCGAAGCGCAAGCTCGCTGAAGCAAAAGCTCAAGAGGCTAAGGCTGCTGCCGAAGCCAAACAGCTTAGTGAAGCTGAAGCTAAGCGCCAAGCTCAACTTGACATTTTTCGCACAAAGAAAGCAGAGAAAGCTGCTAGAGCCGCTCAGAAGGAAGCTGCTGTTGACATGGCACCAAAGGATATCCTTCCGAAGCCAGTCGCAGCACCTGCCCCGAAGCTCATGAAGAAGCTGAGCACAGTCAACATAACTTCCCTGATGCAAGAGAAGGTGAACTTTGGGACTGCTTGAGCCTCAATCAGGCATTCTGCCAGCTTGCTGAAGCTGTTGATCCCAAAGTTGTGGATGTTGGGAATGTCTATATTTCACCAACTCTTTCTGCTATGATTGAAACTTTATACAATCAGCTGAGGGATTTGCATGCTAGGGACAGATCTGAAACTGCTAAAATTCTGAAATTTAAGAAGAAAGCAGATGTTGAATCAGATGAGGATTTCAAGAACGAAGCTGAAGTTGCTTTGAATAAAATTGCTGATGTAAATGAAAAGACGAAGCAAAATATTCTAGTGTATCAAGGCAAGATCAAGTCTGCCGTTGAAGAATGTTGCAAAACTCATAATGCTTCAGTCATGGATCTTGACTCCAAAAAGCTTGAAGCCATGCTCAAGCAATTAGCTTCACCCCTTCCCCAGCTGCAACAGAGAAAGAGACGTCTTATCTTAGATACAGACGAAGCTGATGAGGTGAGCTCTCATCCGGCCAAGAAGGCCCCAAGGCAAGCATCGCCCCCTCGATGCAAGATTATCACTCTTCCCAAACCCACTGCGAAGCCAGCTGCTCCCGAAGTCGTTCCAGCCCGTGTTCGAACTCCACCTCCTCCTCAACCCGCTCCTCAACCGTCCGCCCACGACAACTTTGAGCCAGAGCCTTCTCCTCCTCCTCAAGACATTCCTGCAAAGGATTATTCTTCGGCTCACTCTGCTGAGGAGTCTGAAGAACAAGAAGGCGAAGCCAAAGAACGTGCTGCTGAAGCCAATGCTGAAGCCGATGCAAATGCCGATGCCGAAGCCAATGAATTGGCAATCATAAATCAACCGCAAGAGAGAGCCATAGTTTCTCGAAGGCACACTCCTCACTGCATCCCTGCACAAGATACTCAACTGGACTCCATCTACCCACGAGAGACTTTTCCTATATTCTTGGGAGATGAATCTTCTTCAAGACATGGCCCTGAATTCAATCTCGAAGTTCATCGCCAGAAGCTTCGCTTCTTTGGCGCTAGTCCATATGATTCACCTCGGACTGCAGATGATCTTCGTTTCTGGACAGCTGAACAACAAATTCTCTACACAAAGCTCTACTGCCAGAAGGGTGTTCTTTTCAGACACAAGTATTTGGATATGCACAGTCTATCTTCTGCAACGTGCTTCCAGAATATCATGGAAACCATCGAAGCACAGAATCTGACCGGCATCTTTGCCATGGAGACCCCATTCAATTCCGAGCTAGTGAAGCAATTCTATGCCACTCTCTATGTCTCTGGAAATCCTGATGACACAAGTACATGGATTCTTGAGTGGATGATTCAAGGAAAGGTGTTTAGGATGCATTCTGATGAATTCATGGATATAGTAAACATCCCAAGGCACACTGGAAAACTTGCAAAGGTTCATTTGATACCTCATCCCACTGAAGCTGAATTTGCATCACTTCTGGATCCCGAAGTCACTGGAGATCACATGCCTGAAAATATTCACCCGAAGCATCTGGTATTCATATCAAAGACTTGGTTTTACATCTTGTATAACTCACTGATGCCTCTCAGCACTACAAATGAAGAATCCAACATTCATTATCATACACGTCATGCGTTGCTGAAACTTACCCATGGCCATGTGTTTGACTTCGAGGATTGTTTCCTTCGGTATATGGTCCAAGCTGCTGAACTTGTACATCAATTGAAGCCATATGATCCCTGGCTGCAAGCCATTTGCAATCATGGACGCAGGGAAGACTTCGTTGCGAAGCATCACCCGAAGCTGTTCTGTCCTCCTGTGCGCGATACTATGAATATCTTCAGAAGGCCAAATGATCCATTTGCCACATATGTCGGTGTCAGACAGCATGTTAATGAACGCAACATGTCGAAGAAATTCCAGAAGGAAGTTTACCACTTTGAAGTTGGCATTCGAACTCAACAAATGCTTAAAAACTTCATTGAAGGAAATCAATGCCAAATGCAACATCTTTCAGATGAGATCAATAGAGTTGGCAACATTGCTTTAAACAACAACCAGTACTTGAAGGTTTTGAAGCGCCACTCTTGGAAAGGATTAAGGAAGTTCAACTCTGTGAGGAAACTTGAAGCTGACCGGATTTTCAAGGAGTATCCACATCTTCAACGTCACTTCTCCCGAAATGATTCGATCGACCGCCCCAACCCAAAGATCTCGCCGCTGGAAAATATTGATGAAGTCCTCTTTGTAAATCCAGCTGAACAGATTCGCCCAGATACCCTATCTGATGAAGACTCCCACACCTCGAAGCAAGAAGATGACCCTCTCAACGACAGTGATCTTGATCTGCTTCAAGCACCGATGGACATTGACGAGTTGGAGTCACCTGCTTCGACCGAAGGAGACACTTCTGGAGATGCATCTTCTTCAGGCGAAGACAATCAGCAGGGTCCCCGGGTTGCAACAAACGCGTAAATGCTCTTGGTCTACCTCTCAACCTTTTGTCCAATTATTTACAAAAAGGGGGAGAAAGTAGCATCGATTGAGTTTAGATTCGCTGCGGGGTTTAGGGATTTGATTCGATCTTTTGCGTTGTGTGTTAAGTTACAACAAACCTTCCATTCGCTTCGATTGGGTTGTAACTTAAGTTTTACTTCGGTTGTGAACTGCTACTGTTATGTGTTAATAACCCCGTGCTTGCAAGTGGTTGTTATCCATTAAGTTCACAGGTCATTGGAAAATTGCATATTATTCAAGACAAATATTCTCTATATGCAATTGATTCACTAAGATATGTGTTAGGCTTCCCATCAATGATATTCTTCATCAAGCATTCACTTCGATTATATAAATCTTCGATGCTTGCATTCAGGGGGAGTCAAAAGCTTCATATCTTAGAGTTTTCTCTCAACTCAACTCAAAATTACATATCTTTATCGATGCCTGTTTTGTCAACAATAGTCCAAAAAGGGGGAGATTGTAAGAGAAAAGTTATATCCCCATGAGTTTTGGATATTGTTGGGCAAAACAGTAGAGGAACTAACAAGCTTTCTAGTGTAAAACAGATGGTTAGGTTCCTGAAGTTATAGGTTGGTGATAAAGCTTCAACGAAGATTTACATATTTACTGAAGCACATCCTCTGGAGTGAAGCTCATCACGGATGACGACCCCTAAAAATATAAGGAATCCTGAAGCTCGTCTCATCGAAGGAGATGACCAAGATGGCGCAAGACTTAGTAGTTTTTGCGTAGTTCTTTTTCACTTCTTTGAGTCGTAGGAAAAACCGTACTATCAAGAGGGGTTTAGTAAATGTACTCCGAAGGTTTTGGTGAAAAGACTCAGATCGAATCCAAACCAGTGAGTAGCCAGAGTTGAGAAATCTCATGTGCACTAGGTAATGCTTCACCAGCAAAGACTTAGTTCTTTCGGCTACTGAAGCAGAACCAAGTCCGTGAGTCAGCTTTACTTGGACCGCAAGTAAAGTTGCGCTTTGATTGGAAATATGACCGTTGCGGACAGGTGTCAAGCTGTCACATCGGGTCACTTCAGCCATTTCGCACCTAGGGATTTCCACCTATAAATACGCCACCCCCGCCCTCATTGGCCGGTGGCTGCCCCAAGAATATTTCCTTACAGTGAAGAGAAAGAGCAAACCCCACCGAAGCAAACCGAAAAACCCATCCACCGAAGCATAAGTCCTATTGATCTGAGTTGATTCATTATGACTTAGGAAGAAGTTTGCTAGCCTTTTTATCTTGGAGAACTGCAATTATCCTAGACGGTTAGAGAGTTGTTCTTCAGAGAGCGAAGATTTATTGTCGCCTCGAAGTCCAGTTTGTCAAAGGTTTCGGTGATTTCCTCAATAATCAACCACGAGTGAAGAACTGACCAAGCTCAAGGAGATTGGTGCAGTGGAGATACGGACGGAGAGAGGTTAGCTCCTGTGTTCAATCACAAGTCCCTCCAACCAGACGTAGCACTTTGCAGAGTGTGAACTGGTCGAACAAACATCGCCGAGTCAAGAGTTCTTTTTACTTTCCGCACTTACATTGAGTTTATCAATTGCTTCAGTGATTTGCTTCAATGCAATTGATTCGATGCTTTTGATTCGCTATGTTATGCTTCAATCCTATTCTGCTTCAATGTTTACCTTTCTGTTGCAACTCTTCTGCTGCTAAGTTATGCTTCACTTCATAGTTTCATGCGAAAATTTGAAGTGATCATTCACCCCCTCCCCCTCTGATCACATACTTGGACTTTCAGTAGGGCATCCTTTCAATTGCGTCGATCTTGGCCCTGTCCACCTCCATTCCCCTCTCGGAAATCTTGTGGCCAAGAAAAATTCCCTCGTTGACCATAACGTGGCACTTCTCCCAGTTAAGCACCAGATTTGTCTCCTCACATCTCTGCAAAACTTTATTAAGGTTGTGGAGACAATGGTCAAAAGAGGTTCCATAGACGGAGAAATCGTCCATGAATACCTCCACAATTTCTTCACAAAAACCATGAAAGATAGCAGACATACACCTTTGAAAATTAGTAGGGGCATTACATAAACCAAAAGGCATACGTCTATAAGCATAAGTACCATAGGGACAAGTAAAAGTGGTCTTCTCTTGATCAGTAGTGTTAACATGAATTTGAGAGAAGCCAGAATAACCATCAAGATAACAGAAGTGAGTATTTTTGGATAACCTTTCAAGCATTTGGTCGATGAACGGCAACGGGTAATGGTCCTTCCTGGTTGCCTTGTTCAGCTTCCTGTAATCAATACACATTCTATATCCAATAATAATTCTCTGGGGTATTAGTTCATTCTTATCATTGGGAACCACAGTTCTTCCTCCTTTCTTTGGAACACAATGAACCGGGCTTACCCACTTACTATCAGCTATAGGGTAGATAATACCTGCGGCTAGAATCTTGAGAATATCAGTCCTTACAACATCCATCATTTTCGGATTCAGCCGTCGTTGATGATCAACAACTGGTTTAGCATCAGGCTCAAGGTTGATGGTATGTTGACAAATAGATGGACTAATCCCCTTATGGTCATCAAGGGTATAGACAATTGCACCTCGATGTTTACGAAGTACTTCCAATAGACGCTCTTCTTCATACCCTGAAAGTTTAGAATTGACAATAACAGGATATACTTTCTTTTCGTCTAAATAAGCATATTTGAGCGAATCAGGAAGATTTTTAAGATCAAACACTGGATCTTCTTTTGGTTGCAATAAAATGCCCAAAGGCTCAACTGGAAGGTTGTGCTTTAGGATAGCAGGTTGTCTTAAGAATATTTCGTCCAGCTCATTCCTCTCCTGCATATGCAAATCATTCTTGTGGTCATCCGTATATTGCTACAAAGGATCATTAGGAGGAATAGCAATGGAAGCAATATCTTCAATAATCTTATCATTACTAGGCAAATCAGTACCACGAGGCTTCTTAGAGAACTTAGAAAAATTAAATTCATATGGCTCACCATTGAATTCAACAGAAACTTTACCTTTCTTGCAATCTATTATAGCTCCACAAGTTCTGAGAAAAGGTCTACCGAAAATAATAGGACAAAAATTATCCCTCACTGAACCAAGTACTAGAAAGTCGGTAGGATCTTTTACCTTTCCGCATAAAACTTCAACGTCTCTCACAATTCCGATAGGAGAGATAGTTGCTCTGTTTGCAAGATCAATAGTAACATCAACTTCTTCAAGTTCACAAGGTGAAATTTCACCCATGATCTCTTGATAAAGTGAATACGGGATATCACTAGCACTCGATCCCAAATCGCATAGACCATAATAATTGTGATCTCCTATTTTGACAGATACTACTGGAGTACCTGAAATTGGTCCCTTATTCTTGGCTGTGACAAGGTTAGTGGAAACAACACAAAAATTTATATTGGAATCTAAAGCATCATTATTAATAAGATCCTTAACCAATGCAACTCGAGGATCGACCTTAATCTGGTCCTCAGGCTCATCAATCCTTCTCTCACTCTTATTCATTGTTCATGTCACAAAAGAGTACTCCCTTATTCTTACGGGAAAAAGGGTCTTTTCATATATAACTGCAGGCACAATAGGGTCAGCAACATGAATATCAATAGGTAATTCTTTAAAGGGTTTATGATGTTGATTCTTCTTCTTCTTAGAAGAGTCGATATGAGAGGCAAAGTCCTTACAAAAATCAACCATTAGATGGGAATCAAGACCAATCTTAGAGAAAAAGGTATTAAAGTAATCAGTTTTCAAATAGCTTTCTATATAATCATGCTCATAATTTATAGTGGGTTCAATACCTTCATATATTTCCCAATCTTCGGTATTCTTCTGGATCCTTTCAAGGAGGTCCCATCTTTCTTCACGCTTTTTTTTCTGAAATACCCCACTAAAGGAGGCATCCAACATCTCCTTATCCTGACGAGAAAGTCTAGCATAAAAATTTGTAAGTATAGTTTTCTTGGGGAGCTCATGAATAGGACATTTGAGCATTAGAGATTTCAATCTCCCCCAAGCTAAAGTTATAGATATAATTCCTGTCTCGATGAATTTCATGAAGAGGATAAAACTTGGTATAAAAGAGAGACATAAGCTCATGCCAATCAAGCAAATGAGAGTTATCGAGAAGCTTATACCAATCTGAAGCTTTGTCTGTAAGCGATACGGAGAACAATTTCTTCATGAAAAACTCCTTTGATACACCTGCAAGCTTAAATAGTGAACATAGTTGTGATAAATATAGCAAATGTTCACTGGGATGTCTGTCTCCTGCATAATGATTAGCCAAAATGCAATCGATAATACCAGCTGGTATTTGATAAGGCACAATTTCAGTGGGGGAGGTACAACCACCACAGATGTGGGGTGTTTCCCCATAAACAGCGATCCAATAGATAGGTTGTCCATACGGAAAAAGAACAGCAACAGCAAAATAAAAACAACATTACAAAAATTTCCTTACCAGCTTCATTTACCAATAGCGCTATGCTCCCCGGCAACGGCGCCAGAAAACGTTACTTGATGACCCTCAACGTAAAGGGATCTATTGCAGAGTTTTCGATAAGTAAGAGTGTCGAACCCAAAGAGGAGCGAAAGGTATTGATAGGTGATTTTGGACAAGGAATAACTGCAAGCACTGAAAGATAACTTTTTAGGGTTTTCGATATAAGCAACAATAAGATAAAAGCAAGAAAAGTAAATAACACTGAGGAGCAGCAAGTGGCCCAACCCTTTTGAGCAAAGGATAAGCCTGACAACTGAACTTATAAAGACTAAAACGTTCTTGAGGACACATGGAGAGGTAGTCACGTGCTTTCGCCATACTCCGTATCGATAACAAGTGTTGAGCTGATAAGTGTTGAGTGGGTCGATCTATGCTAGCACACCTTCTAGACTAAGATAAGTGCACTCTTATGATTAAACATATTGCAAGCATCCGCAAATACAAGATAGAAATTAAGGCAAAGCCTAACCAGAGCAATAAGATCAAGGATCCATTAGTCCCTTGTGCAAAAGTGTGCAAACTGGGGTTCAGGTTTCTGTCACTCCGGCAACCCACCGTAAGCATCCTTAATACACAATGTATACCCCTAGGTCCTTAAGAAGGCGAAGTGTTGAGTGTTCGACTCACACAACACCACTAGGAAAATAACAACACAACTTAAATATCAAACAACACAAATTACTTCAACATCATATGACTACTAACAACTAGACTTCTCCCATGTCCTCAAGAACTAAAGTAACTACCCACAAGACATAAAAGAGATCATGATCAGAGGTGATAAATATATGATAAACAATCTGGACATAATGATATTTCTCCAACAAAAGTCAATAGCATTCACCACAAAGTAGTAATCAACACCGGTAGAGTAGAGAGGATAGATAGTACGGATTACAACACAAGATAAACTTGTGAGGTGAGATTGGATGGTGGTGGAGATGGTGCTGATGTTGGGGATGATGCTGATGATGATCTCGATGATGCCCGTGACGATGGTGATGACGATGACGATGATCTCCCCTTCCGGGAGGTGATCTCCTCGGCGGAATCTGCCCGCCGGAGAGCCTTTTCTTCTCTGTAGGTTTCCGCCAAGGAGCACCGGCGGAACTCCGTAAAATCTTATCTTTTAGGGTTTTCGCGTAACGAGGAGTATATAGGCCAGAGGGGGGAGCCGGGAGTGGCCCCAGGGCTCCAAGCGCCCTCCCAGCGCAGCCACGGGTGGGGTCGCGCCAGGTGGCCGCCTGGGGCTCCAGTGGCCCCCTCTGGCCCCTCTTCGGCGTGTCTTCGTTAATCTTCTGGAAAATACCCCCCGTCGATTTTCAGGTAATTTGGAGTTATTCTTCTTCAGCAACTCAGGGTCCACTTTTTACCGCTGAATCCTACGTCTGCTGCTTCGGCACAGGAAAGTTGCAAACTGTGTAAAATAAGCCAAAACAATATAAGAACATCATAGTAATATGAAATATATCAATGAATAAGGATTAATTATGATATAAAATAGGGATGCATTTTGGACGTATCATGTGCCTCCTTCTCTCTTTTTATTTCTTTTTCTCTTTTTTCCGTTTTTTGTATTTTTTTGGTGGCCTCAATGGCTCTTTCTATTTCTCTCATTTGTCCTCTTTGGGATCTTTTAATTTTTCCTCTTTGGGATCTTTTAATTTGTCCACTTTGGGATCTTTTCCTCACTTTAGGGGAAACGCTCTATATATTACAAGGAGTATAGAATATCTTTCACACTTTACAAAGTACTCAAATCATAAAGAAGATGTAACTATCATGATGTATGCAAATGTATGCCTCTGACAGTGTAGCAAGATATGCAATGATACTAGCGCGTCATGTAGAAATGATTAGGGCAAGGCCCAACTAGCATGCGGATCATCGATCAAGCAAGTAACATGTATGACATGAAGATCAAGTCATGAGAAGATGGATGTTGCATGGCAATATATCTCGGAAAGGCTATGGAAATGCCTTGATAGGTAGGTATGGTGGCTGTTTTGAGGAAGGATATAAGGAGGTTTATGATGACAGAGCGTATCGTGACAAGGGTTTGGATGTACCGGCGAAGGTGGACGCCAACTCTCGGAGTGAGAAGAAAGCAATGCACGGCACATGAGAGGCTAGAAAAATATGGGAAGGTGGAAGTGTCAACTTTCAAATACTCACATTAGTCCGAAGAACTCATGCACTTATTATCGGTAACTCTCAATCTAATAAGGAGGTTCACAAAGAGACAAGTACCCAGAGGAGGAGTGTATGGGGGTTTGGTTATCCTTGCGCATCCTCGACTCATGGTACGTGAGTGTACTCTAATATTCGACCCCTCAGAAGAGTAGTGATCCATCTAGTAGCTAAAGTTCTCAACTAATTTGTAAGTATTGAAAATAAACACGGATTGCCCAAAATACGACATCTATCACTAATAGGCTAAAGCTCTTGACACCAAAAGTCCAAACATCACTCAAAACAATACTTCAAAACTATTGCAAGTTACTACTACAAAAGAATAGCAACCTCAATTACCTACTTCAAGTTAAGACATAAAACTCAGTGCAACAGGAAAACTCTCTAAACAAGATAAACATGAAAACTCAAGAGAGTTCTAGCAACAAACTAAACAAAATCTCTTTGAAAAGATAAGCATGAAAGCTAAGAGCAAAACATGGCAGTAGCTATGAAAAAGATAAAGAACACACACAGCAAAGATAAGCATGAAAAGTCCTATGTTCTGTTCTACATTTTGAAAGTGGAGCGTGTTTCTCTCCCGCACAAAGAAATATGGGTTCTAACTTGTTATGAACAGCAAACAAAGCTAAAGATAACTAAAAATAAAACCTAAGAGCGAGACGCTCCAAACATAGCACATAACGCATGAAGTGATAAAAATATAGTGAAACGAGAGACGAACTGATAATTGTTGATGGAGAAGGGGATGCACGGGGGCATACCCAAGCTTAGACGCTTGAGTCTACTTGAATATTTCTTGGGGATGCATGGGGGAATCTCCAAGCTTGAGCGCTTGACACTCCTGAAACTTCTTTCATCATCTTCCCTCGCACACTTGAAAACTCCCTTCATACATAACTCATCATAATCTGATTAGCGAGGTTAGTACCCATAATAAAATATTTTTTCTCTACTGGAAATAAATATATTCTTGAAGATATACTGTTTCTGAAGATTTCCAAAAAAAATTGCAAAGAAAAAGCAAGCTTAAGGTTCGCAAATTGAAGAAAAGGCAAAACAGGACAGAATCTGTGAAAAACAGACCAGCAGGTAGTAAAGAATTTTCTAGGGATACTTATGCAACTCAAATCAAAAAACTCAGAACATACGACAGTTTCGTAATTGTATAGAGCACGCTGTGTAAAAAATTCAGCTCAAAAATATGAACTGGGATTTTTCTGTGATTTTTCTAGTCACGAGGACAGAATCTGTTTTCTGGACAGCATGTCACAACTTTCACTTCCCTTGTCATATGAGGCTATAAAAGGCACAAATCTTGAAAAGTAAAGATACAATGATGTTCCTACAGTAGTAACAATCATCAAGACCACTAAAAACAGAAGAAAAACAAAAAGGAAATCCAAAATTCGTTGTGGGCTGCCTCCCGAAAGCGCTTCTTTAAAGCCATTAGCTAGGCTTAATGCAAATAGAAGGAATCAAAGATCATCATAAAGCTCTTCAATAATACAACCACTCTGAAGAGGTCTTTCAAATAAAGGCCTAATAAAGATACTTCTAGGAATAAAAGCTAAAGGTGGAAGATCAATTGGAGTCTCATTTATTCTATTAAAGAGAGGTATCTCTTCCAAAGTCTTCACAGTTTCAACCCCTTTGGCAATTGATAGATTATTTTTCAAATGAGGAGCCTTTGGAACATAAACGAACCTAGGTTCCTTCTTTGCCGGAGTTTCCACCTTTTTGTTTTGATTGAGGAGAAAGTATTTCCTAGAGTGTCAATGATTTCCTCAATCTTATCAATCCTAGAAGGGCCCAAGTCATGGGATTTGATGGTCTCCAAGGTTTTGAAAATTTTATGCATGGAGCTATCTAGTCTATTCAAATTCCTTTGAACCTTACGATCCAACTCACTTATCTTAATAATACTTGGCATCTCTAGCTCTATCTTTTCAAGTTTTTAATAATATGAGCTAGGGTAATGTCTTCTTGAATGCTAGCAACAAGGAGATTTCCAACAAGATTTTCCATAACACTAAGAGCTTCCCAAACTGGGGCTTCTATGAAATTACCATTGATAGCAGTATCTAGAGTAAACCTATTCCAAGAAGTTATTCCAACATAAAAGTTTCTAAGCAGGATAGTAGTGGATTGCTTCTTGGTGGCTCTTTTTTGAGAATCATTGATTCTATACCAGGCATCTTTCAGACTTTCACCACCTCTTTGTTTAAAGGTGAGCACTTCTGCTTCACCAAAGGAAAAAGGTGTCGGGCCCCGGGGTTAGCGTATGCAAGTCCAGCTAAGACATAGTCATATGGAGAGCCGAGAACCGTACCCACTTGTCTAAGCAGACAAGGCCAAGCACAGAACGTTCTCGGAAAGCATCGTACGTGAGGGGCATCCCATCCAGGCCGGATGATCAACTGAGATGGGTCCTCATCGTCCGCACACAAGTCTAATGATATGGGTGGTGAACTCCCATATTCAAAGACAAGTCGCCTCAACCATACTATCGACTATCTCAAAACTCTTACATAGACTTACTCCAGCCCGATCACTTAGTCGGGGTCTAGGGCGAGCTCGATCATACCACAAAGTGTGCACGAGACGGAGTCTCGAACAATCGCATCGCGATGCCCCAAGCTGCGCACATCTAAGGGCCACTTGGTGTATGAAAGACCGCCAGCCAGAACACAACTAAGGTCTCGAAAACCCATACAAAGACATGCATGTTATAAACATACACGCAACACACATGCCTTGTATGAACAGCAGGTATCATTGCAATTCTCTACAAAGTATACATTTTTATTGATAACTCTTATAGAGTGCAAACAGAGATCACAAACATGTGATCCAACATTACAACACAAGCGGAAGCAAATTATGTCTGAGTACAGACAAGTTTAACAAATGGCTTAAGAAGCCTTATTTAAACACAAGCCCTCCACGAGGGAACCAGTCGTCTGACTGGGACTAGACTAGCTTGATCTTCCGTCGTCCAGCTCGATGAAGAAGCCACCTTCGGGGTCAGTGGGTTCATCTAAAACATAGATTAAGCAAACGTGAGTACAAAGTCGTACTCAGCAAGACTTACATAGGAGCTATACTACTCATGCACATGTATCAAGGTAAAGGAAGGTAGGGTTCACTTTGCAGAAGTGTCAGCTTTGACTTGGCTAATCCTGAACTACGAGTACCAGACTTTGAGGTAAGAAGCGTACACGAGTCCACTACTTTCTCCAACCAATACACCACTATGGTGCCTTCCTCGACTTTCCCACGAGGAAGCACGCCATAGCACTCACACTTATCTTGGTGTGTTTTATAAGTATCCAGTTCAAGTTGTCTAATAATCAAGCTAAGCTTTCCAAGCAGTGCATAACCGCGGACGCGGCTATTCGAATAGTTTTGTTAACCCTGCAGGGGTGTACCGCTACACACACATGATCATCATTTACCGCCTTTGATCTCGACACCATTCAAGGGGTGCCAGCGAGGATGCTCACCACAACTGTTACCTCATAGCCGATCTAGTCTGAGAAAGCCGCCTACTTGGGTTGGCTACCACTATCGTGAACCCGACCGGTTTATCGAAGTGGACCCAAGTGATGTGTGCGTGGTGCATAAGCCGGTCTCGGGTGAGCCGTTCTCTCACTTAGCAGCCAGGCCACAGACCTACCAGAACTCCGAACTATTGCGACATCTGGACATCGAAAGGGATGAGTTAGTAAGTTGAGAGGGGTCAGTGAGCCCAATGTGTGGTTTTACTCTTCATCTTGGATTACCACACAAGAACTCGGACTTAGGGCGGTGTTCAACGAGACAACCCACCGTGTACTCCTACACAGCCTCTCATCGTTCACCTTGTATTAGGGTCGATTCACCAACACTTTTCTACCAACATCAACATGATCACTACCATCCCGACTCACATCACAGTAACAACATGGTATCATACTAAGCATGCAATAAGCGATAACATTTGCAGGGGCCACATGATATCAAACAACTCCTACATTTGCTAGGATTGTGGTTTGCTTACTACTGTGACAAAATGATAGGTCATGCAAAGGAATGGGTTCATCTATGCGGTAGAAACGTAGCATGGTGATCATCCTAAACAATGCATAAGCGAGACATGAGAGGGAAGTGGGATTTTATCGACATGATCAATGGGGGTTTGCTTGCCTTGCTGACGAGGTTCGGGCTCGGGGTCTTCAACGAAGGGGGCAGCCTCCTGCTCCGGTTCCACCTCTACTCGACAAATAACAAGCAAAGTAGCAAAGTAAATATGATGCACAAACACATGATGGAAGTTTGAATCTTGATGTATATGCTTTGATGTGTGAAGCAATTCCATTTAAATGGAGTAAATTGCAAATTGAAGTGCAAATTCAAACTCCACATTTGAATTCAACTTAGCCAAGTTGCATGTGACATTGTTTGATAATTTTGAACCTTTTGGAATTGTGTATGCTATGCCTCTGAAGTGTGGTTGAAATGTAGCATAATTCCATGGTCCAAGTTGCAAAAGCATTTGATTTGAATTTGAATTAATTTCAATTAAACCAAATGACATATGCTACTGGTCCCATTTTAAAATCAACTCCAACATAGTTGAAAGTTGCATATTTGGAAAGATAATTTTCTCCTGATCATTTTTCATATATTATTTGTCCAATTTGGAGTTAATATGAATTTTCTATGAATTTCCAAAGTTTGGGGTATTTTCTGGAATTTCTGGAATTCTTTAAATCAATTAATCTCTGGAAATTCATTAAATCGATTTAATGCGTCAGGCTGACGTCAAGCTGGCGTCAGGGGGGGGGGCTGACAAGGGGGTCCCACCTGTCAGTGGCTGGATGATTTAATCCGCTGGGTTAAATCAATCCAGTGGCTTAATTAAGCCACTAGGCCCACTGGTCAGTGACCCAGGGGTGGGTTAGGAGGTGGATTAGCGAGGGGGGTTTGAGCTAACCCGCCGGCGGCTAAACGCCGGCGACCTGGTCACGGCGGCGACTCGCCGGAATGGGCTAGGGGCCACGGGAGGCTACGGGGAGGACACCAACGGGTGCAACAACGTCATCCGCGTCGTCTGGAAGCAACAGGGGGTCATGGGGAGCTCGGAATCGACGGCGGCGACGACTCCGGCGGCAATAGAACGGCGGCGAGTTTGCAGTTGTCGCTGTAGTGCACGGGTTGAGTTGATTCGGGGCGCGTTCGAGTGCTGGCACACGCAGGAGTCAAACGCGTGCACTGGAGCTTCACGACGGGCACTGGAGCGAGGAGGGCGACGACCATCCGCGGCGGCCGTGGCACGGGCTCGGGGTGAAACTCGTTGTAGAGCACCAATGAAGCCAACGTTGGGCGCTTTTGAAACAGAAGACCACGGCGGAGGTGAAGGACAAGACGGCGAGGACGATTGCTTAGCAGAAGCTCGCCGACGACGACCGTGGCGGCTCGGTACTCCGGCGACCATGGCAAACGGTGACAGAGGAAGCAATCGAGGGGGGGAGGTTAGGGTTTTCGATCGGGAGCTCACCAGGAACTCAACAGAGGTGGTGGCTATGGCTGGGGTGTTTCAACGGCGACGGAATCGACGAAGTCGTGCGGCGGCCGTAGACGAAGACGACGACACGATTCAGCAGCTCCAGGGGGCTTCAGCTCCTCCTACTCCGTTCGAAGACAAAGACGACTGTGGTGAAGACGATGGACAGGGTCCTGGGGCTTCTCGGCGTCGATGGCTACGTGGGGGCTCGACGGCGCTCCGGCGATCTTCCCGGGCGGCGACGAATCGGGCGAGAGAGGAGGGGAGGGAGCTCGTGGAGGGGGGGAATGGACGTCGCATGCTCCAGGGCGTCTCCAGGTGCGAGAAGAGGCCACGGGGAGGCCTGGAAGCTCGAAGGAGTCGAGGTGGCGTCCACGGCTGGCTCGGTGGCATTCCACCGAGCAGCTTGGAGGCGCGGGGTGGGGAAGAAGACCCCCGCTGCCCTTTTGGGCCGGGTGGGCTGGATGGGCCGGCTTCGCCTGGGCGTCTGTTAAGTCTTTCTGATCCCTTTTCTGTTTTTCTTTTCTGACATTTGTTCTGTTTAGCTAAATAAAATAGCTAAACATTTTATTAAATGCTGAAATTTTTTATGTGGCCCCATAACAATATAGACTAGCCACTTATAAAGTTTCAACATTTTTAAAATTCAACTGATTTGAATTTTAAATCAAATAGGGGTATTTGATTAATTCCAAGGCACTGTTTGAATATTTGAAAAATCTATGAGCATGGGGTGGGTCCCACATCACTTGAAATGTGATCACACTCATTTATATGACTTTTCAAAAATCTAACATGAATTTTTGGAGAAGATTTTTATCTGGCCTTTTGAATTAATTCATTTGGGTGGGTTCCTTCTCCCATTTTGCTTTTGATTTTGATTTCAAAGATTTCTTTTGAGATTTTGACATGATGCAAGGTTACTTTGATCCTAGCACATTACCTAACAGAGGGTTCTGACAAAAGGACCAGACATAATGACAACTACTAGGAAGGTAACTATTTTTTTGATTTTTGATAAAGGACACTAAAGAAAAAGCTGAAAGGTAAACTAACAAGACTAAAAATCAAAGATAAAAGATAGTGTGCAACTCCCCTATCTTGAAGAGCGGAGTCCCCGGCAACGGCGCCAGAAATTGCTTTGATGTCATGAGAGTTTACTTCTCGCCCCTCATTGGTTACCCAAAGTGGAAGGTGAGATGTAGCGTAGCGGCAATTTCCCTTAGCGAAGATGCTAAGGTTGAGTATCGAACCAATAGGACTCCAACAACGATAAGTAGGTGGTTGGGCAAGTGATGCGCCGTTTGAAAATAAATCACTTGCTTCTCCTGGACCTGGACACACAGCAAATAACTTTGCTTCCCAACGAGTACAGAGGAGTTATCAATTCCTCCGACCTTGTTGTTTACAAAGGATAAAACGCACGGGATAATAATGATAGTGATAACAACGGAAAAGGAAATAAAGCAGGAAATAAATAGCGGGCGTAAACAGTATTGAAAATATGGACTGGGGTCCCATGATGTTCACTAGTGATGTCTCTCTCCCAAAAGACGATAAAATAGCCATGCAAGGTAAACAAATTACAGCTGGGCAATTGACATGATTATGTGCGCAAACCAATGCTAATTATTCTATAAAGAAAGGAAGAGGCTCAAAAGCATGGGCGGTACGCCAAGACAAGTAGACTGAAATCCATCTGCATCTACCTACTAATCATCCACCTTGAGATATCTATCCAGAACATCTCGCTGGTATTAAGTTGCGAATCCCACCCAAAGTGTAAACTCAAAGCAACAGACAACTGCATTAAAGAACTTTGCGTAAAGTAAACAATCCTTGCACCCGCAAGTACAAGCACAGTTTTTCCCCCTTGTGGAAACAACACATCCCCTAGACTCATGTTTCTATCACTCAAGCTAGTCATCGGGGGGCATGAACCCACAATCATGCATAACGCTCCCTCTTGGAGTCACTACCTACTACTTGGCCAAAGCAATAAACAGCAACGGAGAACATGCAAGAATTACTTTAGAACATAAATATAAAAGAGGAGAATCAAATATATTACTCAAACACTGAACATAATCTCATAATCCATTGGATCCCAGCAAACTCAGCATAGCAACAGCAGAAATATTACATATGTGCCTCGATCATGTAGGGCAGCTCATGAGGTCTAATCCATGAAGAACAAAGAGGGGAGGAGAACATCACATAGCTAGTGATCATAGACCCATGGTCCAAGGTGGACTACTCACGGTTCATCCGGGAAGCATCCATGGTGGTGGAGAAGCTCCCGGAGGTGGTTCCTCCCTCCGGCAGGGTGTCGGGAAGAGGTCTTCTGGTGCTCCCGATCTTGGAAGCGCGGCGGCGGCGGAACAGATGAGAGATCACGAAAAAGGGTTCCCGTCTCGGGGTTTTTGCGTCACGGGGAATAAATAGGCGAAGGCGGGCAGCCAAGGGGGGCACCAGGGGTCCAGGCGGCCCCCTGGCGCGGCCCCACCCTAGGGCACGCCGGGAGGGTGATACGTCTCAAACGTATCTACTTTTCCAAACACTTTTGCTATTGTTTTGCACTCATTCTTGCATGATTTGGACGAAACTAACCCGGACTAACGTTGTTTTCAGCAGAGCTGTCTGTATGGTTTTATTGTGTGCAGGAAAATGGATTTTTAGGTATCGCAGAAAATTCCGGGAAAATTTACAGAAAATCCACGCACCCGAAGGAGCCAGATGCCAGAAGTGGGACCAGAGGGGAGCTTTGGCGGGCCCAGGCGCCCCCCTGGCGCGGCCAGGGGTGGGGCCGCGCCGGGAGGCCGCCTGGGCGACTCCCCCCTCCTCTGGTGCCCTACCGATGCTCCTATTTATTCTCGTGACGGAAAAACCCCAGAACAGAAGTCGTTTTCCCAGTTTCCGTCGCGGAGGCGCCGCCACCCTCTGTTCTTCTTCGGGAGGGCTAATCTGGAGGCTGATTTGGCCTCCGGAGAGGGGAGATCGTCGCCATCGTCATCACCATCACAAATCCATCCCTCCTCCATGAATTCCCTTCATATGTGTGAGTAATTCCCTGCTGTAGGCAAAGGGGATGGTAGGGATTGGATGAGTTTGATCATGTAATAGTTCGTCAGATTGTTGGGGGCATGTTGCCTATCATCTAGATTGGTGTTTATCTTCTTTGCTTCAACTTGTTGCTCTTAATGCTTGTCACTTTGGGCCCGAGTGCCATGTTTTTAGATCTGAACCCTATGTGTTTTCATGAATATATTTGTGTTCTTGATCCTATCTATGAGTTGTATGCACCTATTATGGTCCGGAACCGGTGATCCCAAAGGTGACAGCTTGGGACACCAAAGGGGATGGTCCATAATTTGAGGATTTCATGTATCCATTGAGTTTATTGCTTTGTTCTGGTGCTCTTTGACAGGAGCACCTTAATCTCCATAAGTTCCCTTTGGCCCCGTTCGTAGCGGGATGGTAGGACAAAAGATGTTGTGCAAGTTCTTATTGCAAGCACACACAACTACCTACGGGATACATGCCTAATGTTTGATATTTGCCTAGATGATCATTGCTTTTCTGTGTGCCTTGCCCCGTATTATAATCTATTACATGTTCACTCTCATCCATGCAGCGCCCAACCATCCATCTCCCTAGCCTACAGTGTTTTCAATCCTGCTGGTCATTAGTTGTTACTTTTGCTGTTTACTTTTGCTGTCGTCACCATCACTATCATATTACCTTCACCACTTATCTTTTGTTGCAAGCAAGTATATTTCAGGTGCGGTTGAATTGACAACTCAACTGTCAAAGCTTATAAATACTCTTTGGATCCCCTTGTGTCGAATCAATAAATTGGGTTAACTTACCCGCGAAGACTATCTCGATACCTTACGTTTGTGGGGCATCAAGCAGCGTTTTCTGGCGCCGTTACCGGGGAGCATAGAAATATTTACAAGTCTACTTGAAGTATCCTGCCTGCTGCACATCATCCGCTTTTGGTAAGAAAGGAGACCCCAAGGTTCCGATCTTACCATCCCGTACAAGAAAAGGTACTGTTCTGAACACTAGTGCTACACTTGATTCACCTTCTGTTATGAGTAAGTTTACTTCACCACCACCACACGATGCTTCTACTGAGTCTGTCACTATGTCCAGTACTTTTGATGATGCTTCCACTACTCTTGATGATACTACTTTTCTTGGTCATTATATTGAAACTCAGACTGCTAAGGCTGCAGCAGAATCCAAGACCGAGACCCCTGCTACCTATATCCCTACCTTCAAAACCTTTGGTTACCCGTGCTTAGATGAACTCAAGGAGAGAATCCTTGATGATGATTATGTTACTCTTGATGATGATTTTTGCAGGGAACTCAGAGAGTGTGTCGACTCTAACCCTGGTGTTGTTAAGGAGTTGCTCAAAAAGCCCTCCATGAAGAACAAAGTTATTCCTGATCCTAAATTTGCCACATCCCCTATATGCATCATTGATCCTGATTATGATTTCTCTGTTGATCTTTCACTTATATCTACAGTCGAGGCTGACCCCTTTTATGGCAGAGAAAATGATGATGCTATAGCACACTTGACCAAACTCACTGAGTTAGGCAACCTATTCACTACTGATGAGAAGATACGAAACTTCTATGTGGCCAAGATTTTTCCTTTTTCTTTGAAGGAAGACGCTAAATCATGGTACGATGCACTACCCTATGGTTCCATTAAGAGTCCTCAGGACTTAGTCCAATTCTTCGTTGATAAATATTTCCCAGCTCATACGCAACATGCTGCTTTGCAAAGAATCTATAACTTTAAACAATTGCAGGATGAGCACCTCCCTAAATCTTGGGGGAGGTTTTGTGATTTACTTAAGGTTATGCCGGGACATGGAGTCCCCAAGAATGAACTGCTTGATATATTTTACGTTGGTTTAACCGATGAATCCAGATCCTACCTGGATAGTTGTGCTAGTTGTGTTTTCAGGGAAAGAACACCGGACGATGCAGAAGAATTAATGTGCAAAATTGCCAAGAACTATGAAGATTGGCCCGTTCCTGAACCACTTCTACCACCGAAAAAGAGGGGCATGCTTGTTCTGAGCCCCTAAGATATGCAAGAAGCAAAGAAGTCTATAAAGGAGAAAGGTATTAAAGCCGAAGACGTGAAGAATTTACCGCCTATTGAGAAGATGTGTGAGCCTACTACTCACCCTCCCTTGGTAGAGGTACACTCTCTATTAGACTTTACTGAAAGTGACATCCTTAAAGGTAAACCTCTCGACCAATGCTTAGATGAGCTTGATAATTTTATTATTAAGCAAGATCGTTTTAATAGGAGGATACAAAGTCAGTTGCATGATAACTCTCTTGCTATCAAAAGTTTGTGTGGTGTCCTAGAAAGAACAGTTAATGATGTTAAATTTCTTGTTAAGAATTTTCATATGGTTCAAACTCAGCTTGAACAAATTTCTAATGTGCAAAAAGATTTGCTTGCTAATAATGCCAAAAAGGACATACAAGCTATTGGCATCAAAACTAGGGGTGGAACACACACCCAGGACCCACTCTATTCTGAGGGGCATCCAAAGAGGATCGAGCAAGATTCTCAAGTACAAGAAGAAGACGAGACTGTTAGCTCTCCGAAGAAAAAGAAGAAGAAGAAACACAAGGAGGCTGACAATCCCAATGATCCTATTATAAGTGAAAAGCCAGCTGTTGATCCTAACAGCATATCTACCTCCGATGCTGAAACAGAAGACGGTGCCGAGCTTGAAGAAAAGGACACGGAGAAGGATGATTCTTCCGAGGTAAGAGAAGAAGAAACACCTGATAAACGCAAGAAGTACTCTAGAGAAGACTTCATCGCAAGAAGACATGGGAAGGAAAGAGAACCATGGATACAGAAACCCATGCCCTTTCCAGGTAAGTCCCTCAAATCTAAAGAAGAAGAGCATTACAATAAGTTTTGTGAATGGATGAAACCTCTTTTTCTTCAAATTCCTTTGACTGATGCTATTAAGTTACCTCCCTATTCGAAATATATGAAAGATATTGTTACTAATAAAAGAAAAGTTCCTAATGAGGCAATATCTACTATGCTTGCTAACTACTCTTTCAGTGGCAAGATTCCTAAGAAGCTTGGTGATCCAAGTATACCCACCATTCCTTGCTCCATAAGGAATAATTACGTCAGAACTGCTTTATGTGATCTTGGTGCGGGATTGAGTGTTATGCCTTTTTCTCTTTACAAGAGGCTTTGTTTAGAGAAACTAATCCCTACAGATATCTCTCTTCAGATGGCTGACAAGTCAACAGCTGTCCCCATTGGTATTTGTGAGGATGTTCCCGTTGAAGTTGCTAATTGTTTGATCCTTACAGATTTTGTTGTGCTTGACATGCCCGAGGATGGGAGCATGTCCATTATTCTTGGTAGACCTTTTCTTAACACCGCAGGTGCTATTATTGATTGCAATAAAGGAAAGGTCACTTTCAACGTTGATGATAAAGAACACAAGGTGTATTTTCCAAATAAGATCGACAAGAGGCATGGCCTTAACTCTATAGAGAATGTTGAGGCTGTGAGAATGGGACTGTCCACTACATGTGCACCACAAATACAAAACCATTATGGTGGGGACAATGTCCATTAAAATAAGGGTGCAATGATCACTTCATAAGAGGTGAGACTTCTTGTTCTATATATCACCGGTTTGATGGTAAGACTTGATCAACCTTACTAGTGAGCTTATTTTATATAGGTAAAAATTTAAGCTTGTTATGTTTTCATTTGATTTAGCTTTTATTCTCTTTGCTGTACCAAGTTTTTGTGTTTTTGAAGCTTCACAATACTAATCACCGCTTTAAGTCTTCAGAAAGTTTTGCAGCTTTTTGAACTCCGAGAAATTTTCAATAGTGAAGTTTTCAGAAAAATTCCAGAAAAATGAAAATAAAAATTTCCATGCCGGGAATGACCCAGAGGCATATGGGGCTGACCAGGGGGGCCACGGCGGCCAACTGGCGCGGCCTGCCCCCTGGCCGCGCCCACAGGGCAGCCAGCCAGGTAAGTCTTCTTCCTCCTTCTTCCTCTCTCTCCAAAAACACGAGTTCTGCACTTCGTTCTTGTGTTCTTGCTGCTCTCCGTCCAGAATTTCGATCTCTTTCTACGACCCATTATTTGAGCTGAGATTTTGGGAAAATACTCCCTGGTGTGTAACTCCTCCACTCCTCCAACTAGATTTTTGGTTGGTGGCTTCATTTGTGAGTATTTAGTAGTTCTTGGTGCCGTTTAGATGAGCTAGCATGCTTGTGTAGAAGTTTATTTTCCAAGTTTTGATGCAAGTGTTTGCCTTAGGTAAGTGGGTTGATTAGTTTACCTTAACTCACTTTGTTTAAATCCTTGTTTTTGTAATTTGTCAAAAATTTCAGAAATGACTTTGCTAGGAAGAGAAAAGGGGTGGCTTGGGAAGAAAAGGCCCGAGCGCTCCGATCGAGTTACAAGAGCTGCAGCTTCACCTTCGACTGCTAGGCTGCAGGAATTAAGGAGGAATTCTATAATCTTTGCGCTAATGCAGGTCTGACGCGGCTCGCAACGTGCCGTGTTGCTCAGTATCAAAAACTCACCTCCTGTTTCATTAACAGTTTTAGATATAACCCTGATAATGGTTCTGTTGAGTTTAAAATTTACAATGATATTTTGACCATGCCTTTGGAAAAGTTTTGTGAGATAATAGGTGTGCCAAGCGTTGGACTGACGGCGAAGATGAGCTCTCAGCCCTCCGAGCTGAGAAATGTCTTCAACTCTCTCTGTAGCATGGATACAAGGGATATTCATCGGTCAAAGATCTCTAGCATCTTATTCCCACACCTCAGGTATTTTGCGTACTATATTGCTAGAGGGGTGTTAGCTCGTGACAACACGAGCAACATATCTGCGCCGGATATTTCTATCCTGGCAACCGCCCTCTCAGGAAGGTTTGATTATAATGTGGATGCCTTAATTGCTCGACGCCTTGCTATGAACGGTAACAAGGGAGATTTATTTGGTGGCGTTTACGCCACACTTATCCTAGAGTCTCTTAATGGCACCCCCCGATGATAAGCCTTTTACTTATTTAAGTTTTGATCTTACTGCTATGAAAAGGCACAAGTTTGTTACCATGACTTCCGAGTTTGGTAACCTTAATTATATCTTGCGTTTCGGAGCCACCACGGAACGCAAGATCCGTCTACCTGCACCTCTTTTGTTCGATTTTTCTCGCAGGAACGGATGGTCCTTTGATGCTACCCAGTTCGATGAGTTCGTGGTCCAGCATCAGTTTCATAACCCCATGGAGGGGGTTGTGCCCGCCGAGGAGGAGCATGGTGAGTTCCCACCTTTCCAGGGGGAGACCTTCACCCAGTTTGGTGAAGGGTCTTCCTCTGCTTGGAGCACGGATCCTTCTTCGTGGGAGGATCCGAGGACTTCGGTATACGCACCGGAAGGCTCATACGACCCTTGGACTCACCAGTACCACCCTGGAGCAGGAGGCTCCTGGGGACATTAGCTACTACCAACTTAGGCCAAAAGCCTAAGCTTGGGGGAGTACGTGCCCTTCTCACTTTTCCATTGTATTATCCGTTTTATTTTTGTTCGCTTTGATCTCTTCGAAGTTTTTGCCCGTTCTTCTTTCCTTCTTTTTTTTCAAAAACAACAAAAAGATTTTCTCTTTTCTTTTGCTCTCGTTTAAACCTTTTAAAAAACCCAAAAATATTTCTTTTCTTTCTTTAGTTTGCTTTGTTTTCAGAGTTCAGCTCGAGTCCGTGATGGCATTTGATTATATTTCCCACGTTCGATCGTGCAAGTGACCAGGAAGTAATGACGAAGATCGACGGAAGGGAAGCAACAAGGAAAACCGGTATGAACTCTTCTTGTTTCTACTTTTGTACATATGCCTGTACTTATGATCTAGAGACCAGCTTGTAGCGACATAGTGCTATGTTTACAATGCTTTCCCAGTGTTCATGCTTTCCTTGTGGCTTGCCTCAAATAGCTAGAGTACATAATGTGTTGTTTTAATGATTTACATGCATTGCATTGTTCATGGTTTGGCATACTGAAGTGGTATTTCCCTTCGGAGAATTTTTGGATTGACTTGGCACATGTTCACACATGTTTATGACTAAAAGTCTATTATGCCTTGATGATCTTTTTGTTTCAGAATAGTCATATCACTTTCATGCCCGATTCAATGTTGCTTTGTCGCTCTGCATGATTATGACAGTTATTGCTCTCTAGTTGGTCGCTTCCCAGTCTTTTGCTAGCCTTCGCTCGCACTAAGCGGAATTCTTCTTGTTCTTCCAAACTCCTTTTCAAACCCAGCTGTTCCATTTGAGTCCACCATCCCTTCCTATATGTGGTATTTACCGGCCACTCCTAACTTAGACTTTCATGTGCCATCTCGAAATTTATTCAAAAGCTTCCCTTTTTGAACCGTACAAGCTCATGGTGCGGTGAGGGGAAATCAGTATCTTGCATGCCAAAAATATTTTGACGGAAGTTTTAACTAGTCAAGAAAAAAAGACATGAGAGTTACACCTCCCCCATACTTGATGATGGAGTGAAATGGACCAAATGCTTCTTATGATAGATGGAACGATACCCTCCTTCCATCCTTGAGGCAAAATAAAAGGTTTCGTAGACCATCAAGGGATTTATGGATAAGGGAATATGTGTAAGCAAAAGGCACTAATATGGTTGGCATGGAAGATATTGAGAGACCTTTACCGTTCACTGTTGAATGGAAAGTTACACCTCTCAAAAGAGTTTTATCTCTGTTTTCAAAACCAAGAGCTCTGGCACATGTTTAGTCTTTGCTTCCTTTCACGGGTTTTCAACCTTGCCATCAAAAGCCATGGTTCAAGAGTCTCCCCTTCTTTCTTTAAAGCACCAACTATGAGAGCATAATTGTCAATCTTAGTGTAACATGCATTGTCCCAAAGTATTACATTGTCTTCTGCATGCTTGTGTTATTGCTAGTCTGAAGTACTGAGTTCTAGTCACCTTTAAAACTCCGGACGAGTTTCTGCATTTATGTTTTGCTTCACTCATGGAGGCTAGCGAAATGCCACTCAAGTATGTTCAAGCTATGTGCATTACGATCCTGTCTTCATTTTCAGTAGCATATCATTTAGTTTCAGTTGTTTGTGATTGATCACATGAAAGAAGAATTGCTTCGTGCATTGTCCTTATAGCATTGTTTCAATACTTCCTAAACTCTTTTCGTAGTCATGCTTATATACATATAATGAAGCAAAAGACTTTGTCAAAGTTTTCTTTGTCGCTTCCAGTTCGTTGAACTGAATTGCTTGAGGACAAGCAATATGCTAAGCTTGGGGGAGTTGATACGTCTCAAACGTATCTACTTTTCCAAACACTTTTGCTATTGTTTTGCCCTCATTCTTGCATGATTTGGACGAAACTAACCCGGACTAACGCTGTTTTCAGCAGAGCTGTCTGTATGGTTTTATTGTGTGCAGGAAAATGGATTTTTAGGTATCGCAGAAAATTCTGGGAAAATTTACAGAAAATCCACGCACCCGAAGGAGCCAGATGCCAGAAGTGGGACCAGAGGGGAGCCCCAGGCGCCCCCCCTGGCGCGGCCAGGGGTGGGGCCGCGCCGGGAGGCCGCCTGGGCGACTCCCCCCTCCTCTGGTGCCCTACCGATGCTCCTATTTATTCTCGTGACGGAAAAACCCCAGAACAGAAGTTGTTTTCCCAGTTTCCGTCGTGGAGCCGCCGCCACCCTCTGTTCTTCTTCGGGAGGGCTAATCTGGAGGCTGATTTGGCCTCCGGAGAGGGGAAATCGTCACCATCGTCATCACCATCACCAATCCATCCCTCCTCCATGACTTCCCTTCATATGTGTGAGTAATTCCCTGCTGTAGGCAAAGGGGATGGTAGGGATTGGATGAGTTTGATCATGTAATAGTTCGTCAGATTGTTGGGGGCATGTTGCCTATCATCTACGTTGGTATTTATCTTCTTTGCTTCAACTTGTTGCTCTTAATGCTTGTCACTTTGGGCATGAGTGCCATGTTTTCAGATCTGAACCCTATGTGTTTTCATGAATATATTTGTGTTCTTGATCCTATCTATGAGTTGTATGCACCTATTATGGTCCGGAACCGGCGATCCCAAAGGTGACAGCTTGGGACACCAAAGGGGATGGTCCATAATTTGAGGATTTCATGTATCCATTGAGTTTATTGCTTTGTTCCGGTGCTCTTTGACAGGAGCACCTTAATCTCCATAAGTTCCCTTTGGCCCCGTTCGTAGCGGGATGGTAGGACAAAAGATGTTGTGCAAGTTCTTATTGCAAGCACGCACAACTACCTACGGGATAAATGCCTAATGTTTGATATTTGCCTAGATGATCATTTCTTTTCTGTGTCCCTTGCCCCGTGTTAGAATCTATTACATGTTCACTCTCATCCATGCAGCGCCCAACCATCCATCTCCCTAGCCTACAGTGTTTTCAATCCAGCTGGTCATTAGTTGTTACTTTTGCTGTTTACTTTTGCTGTCATCACCATCACTATCATATTACCTTCACCACTTATCTTTTGTTGAAAGCTAGTATATTTCAGGTGCGGTTGAATTGACAACTCAACTGTCAAAGCTTATAAATACTCTTTGGATCCCCTTGTGTCGAATCAATAAATTGGGTTAACTTACCCGCGAAGACTATCTCGATACCTTACGTTTGTGGGGCATCAAGCAGCGTTTTCTGGCGCCGTTACCGGGGAGCATAGAAATATTTACAAGTCTACTTGAAGTATCCTGCCTGCTGCACATCATCCGCTTTTGGTAAGAAAGGAGACCCCAAGGTTCCGATCTTACCATCCCGTACAAGAAAAGGTACTGTTCTGAACACTAGTGCTACACTTGATTCACCTTCTGTTATGAGTAAGTTTACTTCACCACCACCACACGATGCTTCTACTGAGTCTGTCACTATGTCCAGTACTTTTGATGATGCTTCCACTACTCTTGATGATACTACTTTTCTTGGTCATTATATTGAAACTCAGACTGCTAAGGCTGCAGCAGAATCCAAGACCGAGACCCCTGCTACCTATATCCCTACCTTCAAAACCTTTGGTTACCCGTGCTTAGATGAACTCAAGGAGAGAATCCTTGATGATGATTATGTTACTCTTGATGATGATTTTTGCAGGGAACTCAGAGAGTGTGTCGACTCTAACCCTGGTGTTGTTAAGGAGTTGCTCAAAAAGCACTCCATGAAGAACAAAGTTATTCCTGATCCTAAATTTGCCACATCCCCTATATGCATCATTGATCCTGATTATGATTTCTCTGTTGATCTTTCACTTATATCTACAGTCGAGGCTGACCCCTTTTATGGCAGAGAAAATGATGATGCTATAGCACACTTGACCAAACTCACTGAGTTAGGCAACCTATTCACTACTGATGAGAAGATACGAAACTTCTATGTGGCCAAGATTTTTCCTTTTTCTTTGAAGGAAGACGCTAAATCATGGTACGATGCACTACCCTATGGTTCCATTAAGAGTCCTCAGGACTTAGTCCAATTCTTCGTTGATAAATATTTCCCAGCTCATACGCAACATGCTGCTTTGCAAAGAATCTATAACTTTAAACAATTGCAGGATGAGCACCTCCCTAAATATGGGCGAAGGGGGGCAGCCAGGGGGGCCACCAGGGGTCCAGATGGCCCCCTGGCGCGGCCCCACCCTATGGCGCGCCGGGAGGGCGCCTGGGGCCCTTGTGGGTCCCCTCTGGGCCCCCTCGGTGTTTCTCGAAGCTTCCGTATCGCTGATTCTTTATTGGATTTTTCCCGAATTTTTGGAGCACTTTTAATATGGAGGAAACCTGAAATAGAAAAACAGCAGAAAACAGGAACTGGCACTGGGGTGCACTGAGTTAATAGGTTAGTCCAAATATGATCAAAAGTGTATGGAAGTTCATCAATATCATAGCAATATCAAACAAAAGAGGCATGTAACAAGCAGAAATTATAGATATGTTTTGGACGTATCAGTGGCACCTCCCGGAGCGGAAGAAGCAGTGGTCTTGGCTTGAGTGTTCGGCGGGTCCTGTGCAGTACTCGCCGAGTGCCCGTCGGAGGAGCCTTCACCTTCTTCATCAGCATCGTCATCAACATACTCCGAGGAGTGGGAGGCGTCGCTTGTCGTCCGCCGAGCAGGTCGGGATTGGGTTGCGTCTTCACTAGTGGTATACAGAAGGTCGCTGATGGAGGCAACTCTAGTTGGCTGACTATCATCATCGAGATAGGGAGTAACTTCCAGAAGATCCATGCCATCTGCGAGCTTTTGGGCAATGTGGCAGATTCGGGTCCAAAGTTCACCAACGTACTCGTTCGATCAGGTCCGCAGGGCATTTATCAGGTCTAGATCAACATCAGGATACCATTTCTTCACAATAGAGAGAGCATCTTGCACCCCAGATCGGAAGGCATAATCGAGCATGTTTTCCAGCTGGCGAGGCACGACCTTGAGGTTCCGAGCAACATCTTCGTTGGTCTCAAAGGCAATCGGTTTCAGCCTGCCCTTGAAAAGATTGTCGTTCAACTTCTGGATACCAGTCTTGTAGGTGCACAGGGCACCCTTCACATGGGGCACTCGTGCATCGAAAGCATCAACAAAGTCCTCGGCATCCCAGCCGACATTAGCAGGAACTACCACACCTCGCACTCGGCGGGCTTCAGCAACAGCTTCATCGCAGCAGTGGTGGAGTTGGGCCATGCATCTGGCGAGAGCAATCGGGGAAAAAGTTAGTTCAGAGGGCAGTAGGATCAGGTCGGAATGTAAGAACAAGCAAGTAGAGGAAAGTACCAGCAAGAGCAAGATCTACTCGGTGGAGGCAGGCGAGGGAGAGGTCAACATTGGCCTGGGCACCTCGGATCTCTTTCTGGTGTTGGGCATCCATGTCTTCAGCATGTTTGAAGGCCACATCCCTTTCCTTCATGAGCTAGCCCTCAACCTCGATCCGAGCATCTATCAGCCACCGAGGATCAGAACCCCAACTAGGGCAAGTGCTAGGGCTTGTTTGACCCTTTGCATCATGCAAAAATTTCAAAAGAAATTCAAAAATGGGGAAAAGAAAAGCCCTAAAGAATTTATTTCAAATGGCCAGATAAAAATCTTTTTCCAAAAATCATTTGAATAATTGGAAAATTCCTATAAATGATGCTGATCATTTTAAAAGTGGTTTGGGTATTTTTCCCATGCCCATGGAATATTCAAAAATTCAAAAGGTGCCATGGAAATTAAATTAAACTCCAATTTGAATTTAAATTCAAATTGTTTGAATTTCAAAAGTCACCAAAACTTATGAGTGGCTAGCTATATATGTTATAAGCCCACATAAAAGTTTTCATGATTTTATAAAATGCCTTACTATTTTTATTTGGGGAAAAACAAATAATAGAAAAGGAAAACAGAAACAAAATCACAGAGAAAAAGAAAAAGGGCAAAGGAGCCCACCCAACCGGGGCCCCTGGCCCAACTTACCTTTTCCCAGCCTAGCCCACCAGCCCCCGGTGTCGTCTTCCTCCCCGGCGCCCGAAGCAGCTCGGTGGCGAGCTCACCGCCGCGCACGCCACCGAGGAGCTTCCAGGGCCCCCTCTTCTCCCCATGGACGCCATGGAGACACCCAGAGGTCGCCACACAATTCCCCCCTCCTCCAGCTCACTCTCCCTCTCTCCTCGCGTCAGAAATCACCATGGCCGAGAGCTAGGTCTCGCCGCCGACGAGCGCTTGCGTGGCCACCGTGCCTCCCCCGTGACGCCGTGTTGTCCAGAGGACTCTTCACCGCCGACTCCTTCGACCAGCAGCATCAATTCGAGCCCAGCCGCCCCGAGGACGACGCCTTCTTCACCGATTTTCCGCCGGCCGTCGTGGACCCCGTCGGGAAATACACCGCCACCGCGCCTCCTCTGTCTTCACCGTCGACGCCATTGCATCCGGGGTGAGCCCCTCGTTGTTTTCCCCCTCCCCTCGCTCTCCTCCGTGCCCCCGTTCCCGTTTCCCTCTTCACCAGTCGCCAGCCGCCGCTACTCTTCGTCGCCGGCGTGCTCCGAAGCCTCCCCTTGAACCCCCGATGGCGCTGCTAGACGCGCGCGAGCCCCAGCAACCCTCGAGTGCATCCCCCGTGCCCTCCCGTGGCCCGTAGCACTATTCCGGCGAGCGCCGCCGTGGCCAGTGCCACCGGCGTCAAGCCGCCGGGCACTTAGCCCCTAACCCACCACTAAGCTAACCTAAACCTCACTGACTAGTGGGCCCAGCCACTAATCTAATCCCTGTTTAAAAACTAACCGCAGGGAATTAACCCCCTGTGACACTGACAGAGAGGCCCCACCAGTCAGACCCCCCCCCACGTCATGTTGATGTCAGCATGACGCAGTAATCCATTTTCTGAATTAATAGGTTTAAAATAAATCCGAAAAATTCAGAAAATTAGCCAAACATTGGAAATTCATAATAAATTCATATGAACTCCAAATATAACATATAATATATGAAAAATGATCAGCAGAAAATAAGCTATCCAAATTTCCCACTTTCAACTATGTTTGAGTTGATTTTAAAATGGGACCAGTAGCTTTTGCTATTTGGCTTAATTGGAATTAATTCAAATTTAATTCAAATGCAATTCAAATTTTAACCATTACAATGCAAACATGATCACCTGAACTTAAGAAGCATATCACACACATGATCACATGGTTTCAAATGATCAAACAATTTCAAATGCAATTTTGTTAAATTGAAATTCATATGTGGAGTTTGAATTTGCATTTCAAATGCAATACACTTCATTTAAATCAAATGTACCACAAACCAGCACCATTCACATCATGGACAACATAATCATGTGCTTGTGCATTCTATTACAATGTTGCCCCCCCCCCTTTGTTGATTGATTGTTCCGGTGACAGACGATCCGAGATGGTGGTCACCCCCGAAGGAGAAGGCCACCGTTAAGAACCGTGTATCGTCAGCAAGGCAAGCAAACCCCATTGATCATGTCTATAAAATCCCAATTCCCTCTCAGTCTCTCTTATTCATGTTTAGGAGATCACTTTGTATCGATTCTACCGCATAGTTGAACCCATATCCGATGCATGACCTATCATCTTGTCACAGTAGTAAGCAAACCACAATCCTAGCTGACATAGGAGTTGATTGATATCATGTGGCCCCTGCAACTGTTACTTCTTATTGCATGCTTAGTGGTACAATGAGGTTGCTTTTGATGTGAGTCGGGATGATAGTGAACATGGTGTTGATGAAAGTGAAACTGTGTTGGTGAATCCACCCTAATACAAGGTGAACGATGAGAGGCTGTGTAGGAGTACACAGTGGGTTGTCTCGTTGAACACCGCCTTAAGCACCGAGTTCTTGTATGGTAATCCAAGACAAAGAGTACAACCACACATTGGGCTCACTGGCCCCTCTCGGCCTAGTACCTTGATCCGTGTTGACGTCCACGAGTCACATTAGTTCGGGCCTTCCATTTGACATATGCATAGAAAAAGAGTGAGTGGAAATGTTGCATCATCCTAGATATGTGGGTGGATCTGTGAGACAGTGAAACCATCTGTCAGAGGTGGCGTCTCGGTTGCCTACATTGTCTGGGTCCGTTTCGTTGATCCGGCCGGACTCTCGAGCGGTGACAAACTCAGATAGTCGACTCCTGGAATAGACCGGTTGTGAGCGAAGTGTCGTGGTGAACATCCTCGCTGTCACCTCTTGAACGGTGGCGAGACCTGGCGGTAACCGATGGTCATGTGTGTGTAGCTTACACCCATGCAAGGTTAACAAAACTATTCGAATAGCCGCGTCTGCGGTCATGGACTACTTGGAACCTGTACCTGATTATTAGACAACTTGAATGGATACTTATAAAACTCGCAAGATAAGCGTGAGTGCTATGGTGTGCTTCCTCGTGGGGAAGTCGAGGAAGTAACCATAGTGGTGGATTGGTTGGAGACTTGGATAGTGGACTCGTGTACGCTTCTTACCTCAAGTCTTGTAATCGTAGTTCAATACTAGCCAAGTCAAAGCTGGTACTTCTGCATGATGAACCCCACCTCCCTTTACCTTGATACTTGAGCATGAGTAGTATAGTTCTGATGTAAGTCTTGCTGAGTACGACTTTGTACTCACGTTTGCTTATTCTATGTTTTAGATGCAAACCCAGACCCTGATGGAGTCATCGACCTGAAGCTCGACGTTGACCTTGGTAGCATAGTTCCAGACAGCAGTCTAGTCCCTCGTGGAAGGGCGTGTATGTTTACAAGGCTTCTCTAAGCCATTTGTTAAACTTGTCTGTACTCAGACCTAATTTGCTTCCGTTGTATGATGTATTGACGATCACAGACATGTGATCTTTGTATACTCTATGTGTAAGTCAATAAAGAAGTATTTTGTAGAGTTATGTGATGATACCTGCTGTTCATGCTAGGCATGTGTGCTGCGTGTATGTTTATAACATGCATGTCTTAGTATGGGTTTTCGAGACCTTAGTTGTGATCTGGCTGGCGGTCTTTTATACACCAAGTGGCCCTTAGATGTGCGCAGCTTGGGGCATCGCGATGCGATTGCTCGTGACTCTGTCACGTGCACACTTTGTGGTATGATCGAGCCCGCCCTAGACCCCGACTAAGTGATCGGGCTGGAGTAAGTCTATGTAAGAGTTAGGATTCAATCGATAACATGGTTGAGGCCACTTGTCGATGAATATGGGATTCACCACCCATAAGCATTTGGACTTGTGAGCGGACGTTGAGGACCCATCTCAGTTGATCATCCGGCCTGAATGGGATGCCCCTCATGTTCGATGCTTACCGAGAACGTTCTGTGCTTGGCCTTGTCTGCTTAGACAAGTGGGTACGGTTCTCGGCTCTCCATGTGATTGTATCGTGACTGGAATTACATACGCATATTCCGGGTCCCGACAGACTTGGTATCAGAGCAGGACTGTCTGTAGGATTATCAACCCTTGGTCGAAGTCGAGTCTAGCACTCTATAGTTATATAGTTACTCTGGGTATAAGGGAACAACGTAAGGCTTCTTTTTCTCCTTACCCTCATCGATCTGAGTTCTGAGTCACCCTTATATTTTCTACGGGATAATAGGACTAGGCTCATCTATGTCTGACTAGAACATCTCGTTGTTTGCCTCCTTGTAGCCGTAGGACAGTTGTGGTCGTCCAGAGTTTTTGAGTTCCTTGAGGAAGTTCTGTTCAATCTCCTCGAGGTTGTCTTGTTTTCCATCCCGGTGTAGCCGTTATGCTGCCGGGATTATTCCGAGTTTCTGTGGATCATTGCCTTCGCATTATAATCTTTTCCGTCTTCTTCATGTCCTTCTTGTCTTTGATTCCATCATACACCATGTTCTGATTGTTGATTTTTATCACACAGGATGTCAGGTGGAACTCGTAGTGCTGTTCGTCGGAATCGAGACCGTGTTCGGAATCGAAATGATGATGCACCTCCACCATCGCCTTCTGCGGCGGAAATCATGATGGAAGCTGAGAAGAATCAACGTGACCAAACACGCCTTCTGGAGCTCATCGAACAGAATACCTCACGTCATTGCAATGTGGTTGTGAGCATTCAGGACTTCATCCTCCTCAAGCCACCGGTATTTCGATGTTCTTCTGAGCCCCTTGAAGCTGATGATTGGCTCTGTTCCATCGAGCGTAAGCTTGACACTGCACATGTTGCTCCCGATGATCGAGTTATATTCGCGGCATACTTTCTGGAAGGTGCTGCTGCTGAATGGTGGGAGAACTAGCCAGATGGTCACCTAGTGACTTGGCAGGAGTTCCGTGTTGCCTTTCGAGGGTACCACCTTCTAGATGAGTTAATGGAGCGCAAGAAGGAAGAGTTCTGCAATCTGACCCAAGGAGAGATGTCCATCCATGAGTATGTGAGAGAGTTCAACCGTCTTGCTCGGTATGCCCAAGATGAGATCACCACCGATGCTAGAAAGCAGGCAAGGTTCCGCAAGGGACTTAGCCCCATCCTTCGTCATGATCTCAACCTCATCGAATTTCCCACCTTTGAGGATTTAGTCAACAGATCCTTCAGAGCTGAGCATGGCAATGAAATTTTCGAGGAGTCCCGCAAGCATGCTCTTGAGCATGCCCCTTCTTCAAGTTCAGCCCCTCAGAAACGCCGAATTTGGATTCCAACCCGTGCCATACCTCAAAACCTTCTTCAGAGGCCACCACCAAATATATGCCATCCACCTCAACACGTTATTCCACCCCGGAATGATGGTGTGCAACCAAGTAACACCACCCCCAGCAATTCAGGCAGGGTGTGTTTCACGTGTGGACTGACAGGCCATCACTTTCGACAATGCCCTACAGTGTTTGTGGCACCCCGTCGACCTAGTCGTAAGCCTTCAAAGAAATCAACCACCAAAACCATCCCAGCAAAGCTTTCAGCCACAAGTAGTGGATATGTGAACCAAATCTCAGTTGAGGAAACCACTGCTGCTTCCGACGTCATCCTTGGCACACTCCCAGTCAATCACGTTCCCACCTCCGTTCTTTTCGATCCAGGAGCTTCTCATTCATTCATGTCGGAGAGTTATGCACTTCGGCATGATGTATCCTTTGAAGAAATGTTTTCTTCAATGATCATTCAAACTCCTTGTTCCAAATGGCAAACTAATAGAGTAAGCCATGGCAATCAAATTGCAATTGAGGGTTTAGTATTCCTTGCTTCTCTTATAGCCCTCAAGTCTTCGGACATTGATGTCATCCTAGGCATGGATTGGTTATCAAGGAAGAATGCTTTCCTTGATTGTAAAGCCAAGTCAGTCAAACTCACCCATCCTTCAGGCCAGACCATTGACTACACATCACCCAGCTCTAGAATCCAGATGCATACTTTGAATGTGCTTCCCCTTCCCGACCTTGAAGATATTCCGGTGGTTCGTGACTTCCCGGATGTCTTTCCTGAAGAGCTGCCGGGAATGCCACCCGACAGGTGTGTAGAATTCATAGTGGATCTTATACCAGGCACAGCCCCAATTTCCAGACGCCCATATAGAATGGCCCCACATGAGTTAGCTGAGCTAAAAACCCAACTTGATGCTTCGTTGGCAAAAGGCTTCATCCGCCCTATCTCATCGCCATGGGGTTGCCCCGTTCTGTTCGTAACAAAGAAAGATGGAACAGAAAGGATGTGCGTAGACTATCGCCCGCTAAATCTAGCGACGATAAAGAACAAGTACCCACTGCCCAGGATCAATGGTCTTTATGATCAACTTGCAGGATCCTCTGTCTTCTCCAAGATGGATTTGAGATTAGGCTATCATCAAATCAAAATCCGAAACGAGGACATTCCCAAGACGGCTTTCACTACTCGTTATGGTCTTTACGAGTTCACCGTCATTTCCTTCGGTCTAACCAATGCCCCCGCCACTTTTTCACGCATGATGAACTCGATCTTCATGGAGTATTTGGACCAGTTCGTCGTGGTTTACCTCGATGACATCCTTATATACTCGAAGAACGAAGAAGAACATGCCGAACACCTAAGGCTTGTATTGATGAAACTTAGAGAGCATCGCCTGTATGCTAAATTCTCCAAGTGTGAATTTTGGCTACCAGAAGTGACCTACTTAGGCCACGTGATTTCTGCGAAAGGTGTTGCAGTCAATCCCGAGAGAGTTCAGGCCGTCCTTGACTAGACTCCACCTGAATCGGTTAAGCAAGTTAGGAGTTTTCTCGGCCTAGCAAGCTATTGTCGCCGCTTCGTTGAGAACTTCTCCAAAGTAGCAAAGCCTCTTACTGAACTCCTCAAGAAAGATAAGAAATTCCAATGGACCCCCAAGTGCGAGGAAAGCTTTCAAGAGCTAAAAAGAAGATTGACTTCTGCACCCGTACTTGCACCTCCAGACACCAAAAGGGATTTCGAGATATATTGTGATGCTTCACGGCAAGGGTTAGGATGCATACTTATGCAAGATCGACATGTGGTAGCTTATGCTTCACGCCAGTTGCGTCCACATGAAGAGAACTATCCTACCCATGATCTTGAACTCGCTGCCGTAGTTCATGCCCTGAAGACTTGGCGACATTACCTCCTTGGTAATCGTTGTGAGATCTATTCTGATCACCAAAGCCTCAAATACATATTCACCCAGCCAGATCTAAATCTCAGGAAAAGACGCTGGATAGAGTTGATAAAATATTATGACTTAGGAATTTCTTACACCCCAGGCAAAGCCAATGTCATGGCTGATGCACTAAGTCGTAAGTCGTACTGTAACAACCTCATGTTACAGCAGTATCAACCACTTCTTCATGAGGAATTTCGAAAGATCAACCTCGAGATTGTTCCTCGTGGATCTCTTTTCAACTTGGTGGCGAAACCAACCCTTGAGGATCAAATCATAGTTGCCCAAAGACGTGCACGAGGTGTACGCCGGATCAAGGAGAACATTGCTAGCGGAGTTGCTAAATGTTTCTCCACAGATAGCAAAGGAACGGTATTCTTTGAAAATCGTTTGGTAGTACCTAAGAATAAGGATCTAAGGCAACTCATCCTCAAAGAAGCCCATGACACTCCCCTCTCAATTCATCCCGGTAGCACAAAAATGTACCGAGATCTACGCCAGAGATTTTGGTGGACCAGGATGAAGAGAGACATTGCTCGATTTGTTGCTGAATGTGATGTTTGTCGTCGCATTAAGGCAGAACACCAAAGACCTGCTGGCACACTTCAACCTTTGCCTATTCCCGAGTGGAAATGGGACAAAGTCGGTATGGACTTCATCACCGGCTTTCCAAAAACCCAGAAAGGAAATGATGCCATCTTCGTTGTCATAGATAGGCTTTCCAAAGTTGCTCACTTCCTTCCAGTTCGCGAGTCTATAACTGCTAGCCAGTTAGCAGACTTGTATGTCTCTAGAATTGTGTCTCTTCACAGTGTTCCTTTGGTAATCAATTCTGATCGTGGTAGCCTTTTCACCTCTAGATTCTGGGGAAGCTTTCAGAATGCTATGGGAACTCATCTATCCTTTAGTACAGCTTTCCATCCTCAGTCTAGCGGTCAAGTTGAAAGGGTTAATCAAATCTTGGAAGACATGCTCAGAGCTTGTGTTATCTCATTCGGAAATAATTGGGAGAAATCTCTTCCATTTGCCGAATTTGCTTATAACAATAGTTTCCAATCTAGTCTGAACATGGCTCCTTTTGAACTCCTCTATGGACGACGATGTCGAACACCCTTGAACTGGTCAGAAACCGGTGAAAGACAATTCTTTGGACCAGATATGATCAAGGAAGCAGAAGAGCAAGTTCACATTGTTCGTGATCGATTGAAAGTCGCCCAGTCTCGTCAGAAAAGCTACTATGATCGTCATCATAGGCAAGAAAGCTACAATCTGGATGAGAAGGCTTACCTTCGGGTTACTCCTCTGAAGGGAACCCAACAATTCGGTATCAAAGGCAAGTTGGCCCCATGTTACATCGGACCTTTTCGCATTCTCGCTAAACGTGGAGAAGTTACCTACCAACTTGAACTACCTCCGCACCTTTCCCGAGTACATGACGTATTCCATGTGTCACAACTCAGGCGTTGCTTCAAGGACCCCATCCGCGAAGTCGACCATGAAACGCTTGATCTCCAAGATGACCTTTCTTATCGAGAGTACCCTGTTCGTATTCTTGATTCCGCAGAGCGTGTCACTCATCGTCAGAAGATCAAGTTCCTCAAAGAGCAATGGTCACATCACTCCGAAAAAGAAGCTACGTGGGAAAGAGAAGACCGCCTCCGTGCCGAGTACCCCACCTTCCTCCCGACGACTTCTGAATCTCGGGACGAGATTCTATTGAGTGGGGGCGAGTTGTCAGAACCCCAACTAGGGCAAGTGCTAGGGCTTGTTTGACCCTTTGCATCATGCAAAAATTTCAAAAGAAATTCAAAAATGGGGAAAAGAAAAGCCCTAAAGAATTTATTTCAAATGGGCAGATAAAAATCTTTTTCCAAAAATCATTTGAATAATTGGAAAATTCCTATAAATGATGCTGATCATTTTAAAAGTGGTTTGGGTATTTCCCATGCCCATGGAATATTCAAAAATTCAAAAGGTGCCTTGGAAATTAAATTAAACTCCAATTTGAATTTAAATTCAAATTGTTTGAATTTCAAAAGTCACCAAAACTTATGAGTGGCTAGCTATATATGTTATAAGCCCACATAAAAGTTTTCATGATTTTTTTAAATGCCTTACTATTTTTTATTTGGGGCAAAACAAATAATAGAAAAGGAAAACAAAAACAAAAACACAGAGAAAAACAAAAAGGGCAAAGGAGCCCACCCAACCGGGCCCCCCGGCCCAACTTACCTTTTCCCAGCCCAGCCCACCAGCCCCCGGTGTCGTCTTCCTCCCCGGCGCCCGAAGCAGCTCGGTGGCGAGCTCACCGCCGTGCACGCCACCGAGGAGCTTCCAGGGCCCCCTCTTCTCCCCTAGGACGCCACGGAGATACCCAGAGGTCGCCACACACTTCCCCCCTCCTCCAGCTCACTCTCCCTCTCTCCTCGCGTCAGAAATCACCATGGCCGAGAGCTAGGTCTCGCCGCCGACGAGCGCTTGCGTGGCCACCGTGCCTCCCCCGTGACGCCGTGTTGTCCAGAGGACTCCCCAGCGCCGACTCCTTCGACCAGCAGCATCAATTCGAGCCCAGCCGCCCCGAGGACGACGCCTTCTTCGCCGATTTTCCGCCGGCCGCCGTGGACCCCGTCGGGAAATACACCGCCACCGCGCCTCCTCTGTCTTCACCGTCAACGCCATTGCATCCGGGGTGAGCCCCTCGTTGTTTTCCCCCTCCTATCGCTCTCCTCCGTGTCCCCGTGCCCGTTTCCCTCTTCACCAGTCGCCGGCCGCCGCTACTCTTCGTCGCCGACGTGCTCCGAAGCCTCCCCTTGAACCCCCGATGGCGCTGCTAGACGCGCGCGAGCCCCAGCAACCCTTGAGTGCATCCCTCGTGCCCTCTCGTGGCCCGTAGCACTATTCCGGCGAGCGCCGCCGTGGCCAGTGCCACCGGCGTCAAGCCGCCGGGCACTTAGCCCCTAACCCACCACTAAGCTAACCTAAACCTCACTGACTAGTGGGCCTAGCCACTAATCTAATCCCTGTTTAAAAACTAACCGCGGGGAATTAACCCCCTGTGACACTGACAGAGAGGCCCCACCAGTCAGACCCCCCCCCCCCCACGTCATGCTGATGTCAGCATGACGCAGTAATCCATTTTCTGAATTAATAGATTTAAAATAAATCCAGAAAATTCAGAAAATTAGTCAAACTTTGGAAATTCATAATAAATTCATATGAACTCCAAATATAACATATAATATATGAAAAATGATCAGCAGAAAATAAGCTGTCCAAATTTCCCACTTTCAACTATGTTTGAGTTGATTTTAAAATGGGACCAGTAGCTTTTGCTATTTGGCTTAATTGGAATTAATTCAAATTTAATTCAAATTTAATTCAAATGCAATTCAAATTTTAACCATTACAATGCAAACATGATCACCTAAACTTAAGAAGCATATCACACACATGATCACATGGTTTCAAATGATCAAACAAATTCAAATGCAATTTGGTTAAATTGAAGTTCATATGTGGAGTTTGAATTTGCATTTCAAATGCAATACACTTCATTTAAATCAAATGTACCACAAACCAGCACCATTCACATCATGGACAACATAATCATGTGCTTGTGCATTCTATTACAATGTTGCCCCCCCCTTTGTTGATTGATTGTTCCGGTGACAAACGATCTGAGACGGTGATCACCCCCGAAGGAGAAGGCCACCGTTAAGAACCGTGTATCGTCAGCAAGGCAAGCAAACCCCATTGATCATGTCTATAAAATCCCAATTCCCTCTCAGTCTCGCTTATGCATGTTTAGGAGATCACTTTGTATCGATTCTACTGCATAGTTGAACCCATATCCGATGCATGACCTATCATCTTGTCACAGTAGTAAGCAAACCACAATCCTAGCTGACATAGGAGTTGATTGATATCATGTGGCCCCTGCAACTGTTACTTCTTATTGCATGCTTAGTGGTACAATGAGGTTGCTTTTGATGTGAGTCGGGATGATAGTGAACATGGTGTTGATGAAAGTGAAACTGTGTTGGTGAATCCACCCTAACACAAGGTGAGCGATGAGAGGCTGTGTAGGAGTACACAGTGGGTTGTCTCGTTGAACACCGCCTTAAGCACCGAGTTCTTGTATGGTAATCCAAGACAAAGAGTACAACCACACATTGGGCTCACTGACCCCTCTCGGCCTAGTACCTTGATCCGTGTCGGGCCTTCCATTTGACATATGCATAGAAAAAGAGTGAGTGGAAATGTTGCATCATCCTAGATACGTGGGTGGATCTGTGAGACAGTGAAACCATCTGTCAGAGGTGGCGTCTCGGTTGCCTACATTGTCTGGGTCCGTTTCGTTGATCCGGCCGGACTCTCGAGCGGTGACAAACTCAGATAGTCGACTCCTGGAATAGACCGGTTGTGAGCGAAGTGTCCTGGTGAACATCCTCGCTGTCACCTCTTGAACGGTGGCGAGACCTGGCGGTAACCGATGGTCATGTGTGTGTAGCTTACACCCTTGCAAGGTTAACAAAACTATTCGAATAGCCGCGTCCGCGGTCATGGACTACTTGGAACCTGTACCTGATTATTAGACAACTTGAATGGATACTTATAAAACTCGCAAGATAAGCGTGAGTGCTATGGTGTGCTTCCTCGTGGGGAAGTCGAGGAAGTAACCATAGTGGTGTATTGGTTGGAGACTTGGATAGTTGACTCGTGTACGCTTCTTACCTCAAGTCTGGTAATCGTAGTTCAAGACTAGCCAAGTCAAAGCTGGCACTTCTGCATGATGAACCCCACCTCCCTTTACCTTGATACTTGAGCATGAGTAGTATAGTTCTGATGTAAGTCTTGCTGAGTACGACTTTATACTCACGTTTGCTTATTCTATGTTTTAGATGGAAACCCAGACCCCGATGGAGTCATCGACCTGAAGCTCGACGTTGACCTTGGTAGCATAGTTCCAGACAGCAGTCTGGTCCCTCGTGGAAGGGCGTGTATGTTTACAAGGCTTCTCTAAGACATTTGTTAAACTTGTCTATACTAAGACCTAATTTGCTTCCGTTGTATGATGTATTGATGATCACAGACATGTGATATTTGTATACTCTATGTGTAAGTCAATAAAGAAGTATTTTGTAGAGTTATGTGATGATACCTGTTGTTCATACTAGGCATGTGTGCTGCGTGTATGTTTATAACATGCATGTCTTAGTATGGGTTTTCGAGACCTTAGTTGTGATCTGGCTGGCGGTCTTTTATACACCAAGTGGCCCTTAGATGTGCGCAGCTTGGGGCATCGCGATGCGATTGCTCGTGACTTTGTCACGTGCACACTTTGTGGTATGATCGAGCCCGCCCTAGACCCCGACTAAGTGATCGGGCTGGAGTAAGTCTATGTAAGAGTTAGGATTCAATCGATAACATGGTTGAGGCGACTTGTCTATGAATATGGGATTCACCACCCATAAGCATTTAGACTTGTGAGCGGACGTTGAGGAACCATCTCAGTTGATCATCCGGCCTGAATGGGATGCCCCTCATGTTCGATGCTTACCGAGAACGTTCTGTGCTTGGCCTTGTCTGCTTAGACAAGTGGGTACGGTTCTCGGCTCTCCATGTGATTGTATCGTGACTGGAATTACATACGCATATTCCGGGTCCCGACAAGGTCAGACCGGTGAGACATCAAGGGCGCCAGTATACGCTTGGCGGAACCGGTCAGCTCACGAAAGCTGACGGCCCGTGGTCTGGGGCTGGCGAACAATGGCACTTGAGGATGGAAGTGTGGCAGCGCTAGCTCCAACAGGTATGTGAGTAGGAAGCGGAAAACTGACCTAAGGATCAGCGGGTGGAGAAGCAGTCGGGTCGATGGGGGCGGCGGCAGCGCTATCCGATATGGCTGCGGGAGCTGGATTCACATGAATAGTGGCCTGGGCTGAAGAAGCCTCAGGCTGAGCAGCATCAGCAGCAGACCGATCTGGCATCGGCACATCGAGTTGCGCAACACCAGATGGGTCCATGAGGATCGGAGTAGGAGCAACAACAGTTGTTGCAGGAGTGGCCGACTACACGCCAGCAGTCGGATTGATGGTAGTCGTAGAGGTCGGAGGAGGAGTAGTCGGCTGCGCCTGCTTGGTCGCTGCGGCAGCTTTCTGTTTCTTGATCCGCTCGGCCTTGGAGGTGTCGGCGGCAGCTCTCTTGCGAGAAGGTGCAAGAGGAATGTTGTAAGTAGCGGAGGCCGCGGGGGTCGCACTCGGAGGAACTTTAGAGGTAGTAGGGGGGCAGTCGGAATCACCCCAGGCACCACAGAGGCAACAGATCAGGTAGCCCTGCAAATCAAAGAGCAAGTTGAAAAAAGTAGTCAGACAAGATTGGAAAGAACAAAAAATGCAAAGGAACATACCCAGGATCTCGGGGTAGCTGGGCATCAAACTTCGGCAGGGAGAAGCTTGGACTAGCAATATTCAGAGGTGTGGGAGAGATCACAGGTCCACCTGGCTTGGGGGCAGTAGGACCTGGAGCAGGGCACCGTGCACCATATTTGCCCTTTTTCTTGGCAACCTTGGAGGTACCAGGTGCGGGGGCGTTTTCCTTCGGCCACTGTCTGCTCGGCCAGCTCGGATTCTGCGCCGAAGTCACCAGGGGAATCAGCGTCACTGCTCCATTCGGCCATGAAGCGTTTGATGGAGGAATCAGACTCACCCGGATGGTTGAGGCCGATCCCAAAGGAAGCAGTCCGAGCTTCGGTTTTGGAGTCTGTTTCCTCTTCAAGCTCCAAGTCCTCGGCGTCCTCTTCTGCGCGGTCGGGGTGGTAGCCCGAGGCGGCTTGTCCATCTTGCATGGCCTTGGAGCCAAGGAATTCCTGGAGAAGAACACCCGATCAAAATCAACAAGAAGGAAAAATAGCTCATATGGAAGTAAGACTAGAAGTATACCACGGGGCAGGGCCGGATGCGATCGTGTGCCCTCTTTCCGAATTTCAAGGGCGCAACGATTTTGAGGTCGGCAAGCAAGTTCATTCGGCGGATAAGTTCAGGTTCACCCATGTTAAGCGTAGAGATCCGAGTGGGGTCCAGGAGTCGGCTCATATCGCAGATGCGGTGACATCTCTGCTGCAGAGGGAGCACTCGGCGGCAGAGCCAAGTAGCTAGCAGATCGGCTGGTTGAAATCCTTCGGCCATAAGCACTTGGATGTGGGCCATCTGGTAGTTCAGGTCGGTGTCCCCATCTCCTGGCTTCTCGGACCAGTTGTGCGTGAGGAAGACGACACGCTCGCCGGCCTTGGGTACGGGTGCAAGCTCGGGGCTGGGGACGCGGTAGTCGAGGTCCGTCAGGATCTTGTGTGACCGGCGGAGGAGATAGATGTGCATCTCATTGGCAATGGAGCCCTTCCACGAGCCCTTCTGAGAACCGGCGGCGGCGGCGTCGTCCCTCATGGAGGTGTCGGACTCCGTGGTGGGCGAGGAGGAGCAAGACGACGATGAAGACGGCGGCGGCGGAAGCCAAGATCCCCGTCCACCAATGATGGCAGAGGAGAAGCAGAGGCGGTGGCGGCGGCGGAGTGCAGCCGGGAGGTCCTCGGTGGAGCAGCCCTAAGTTCCGGCGGTAGTGGCAGCAACACTGAGAGGCGCGCGGCGTGGTGGCAGCGGAGACAGAGGAGGAGAGCGCTGATATGTCCCAAACGTATCTATAATTTCTGCTTGCTCCATGCATGATTTGTGTGACTTTGCCATGTTTTGCTTGAACTTTCATACACTTTTGATCATATTTGGACTAACCTATTAACTCAGTGCACCCAGTTGCCAGTTCCAGTTTTCTGCTGTTTTTATATTTCAGGTTTTCCGTCCATTAAAAGTGCCAAATAAATCCAGAAAAAATATATAAAAAATCAGCGTCCCGGAAGCTTCCTGAAGAACCAAGGAAGGAAGGGAGTGGACCCACCAGGGCCCCAGGAGGGTCCCTGGCGTGGCCTCACCCTAGGGCGCGCCAGGAGACCTCCTGGCTGCCCTGTGGCCCCTCTCGGTGCCCCTTTGGCCTATATTTAGCCCCCGCGGAGGAAACCCCTAATATCAATCTGCTATTACCTTTCTCCTCTCTGCACCGCCGCCTCCGCCTTTTCAAGATCGGGGCTGCTAGGAGAAGCTGCCTCGGCACCCTGCCGGAAGGAGGAACCCCCTCCGGGAGACCATCCATCACCATGGATGCCTCCCGGATGTGCTGTGAGTAGTCCCTCTTGGACAATGGGTCCATGACCAGTAGCTATGTGATGTTCTCCTCCCCTCTTTGTGCTTCCACTTTCAAGACCTCGTAAGCTGCCTCACATGATCGAGGCACCTTTGTAATTTTCGGTGTTGCTATGCTGAGTTTGCTGGGATCTGATGGATTCTGAGACTATGTTCAGATTGTGATGAGTAATATATTTGGTTCTCTTTTATATTTGTGTTCTTTAGTTAATTCTTGCATGTTCTCCGTTGCCGTATTTTTCTTTGGCCAAGTGATTTGTTGAAACTCCAAGAGGGAGCGTTATGCTTGATTGTGGGTTCAGCCCCCTGATGTCTAGCTTGAGTGACAGAAACAAGAGACTAGGGGATGTGTTTTTGCCACCAGGGATAAAACAACGGTGCTTGTACCTGCGAGTGCAAGGATTGTTTACTTTATGCATAGTTCTTTTAATGCAGTTGTCTGTTGCTTTGAGTTTACACTTTGGGTGGGATTCACAACTTAATACGAGCGAGATGTTCTGGATAGATATCTCAACGTGGATGATTCGTAGTAGATGCAGATGGATTTCGGTCTACTTACCTTGGCGTACTGCCCATTGCTATTGAGCCTCTTCCTTTCTTTTGTAGCATAGTTAGCATTGCGGTGCGTTTATAATCCTGTCAATTGCCCAGCTGTGATTTGTTTACCTCGCTAGCACTTTTGTCGTCTTTTGGGAGAGAGACATCACTAGTGAACGTCATGGGACCCTGGTCCACATTTCCACCATTGTTTACACCATCAATTTACTTTCAGTTCTTACTTTCTGTTGCCACTATTATTATCTCTTGCGTTGATCCTTTGTAAAAATCAAGGCCGGAGGAATTGACAACTCCTCTATACTCGTTGGGAGCAAAGTTATTTGCTGTGTGTGCAGGTCCATGTCAAGGAAGAAGCTTTTGTCTTAAAAACGGTGCCATTGTTTCCTTGCCACCTACTTGTCGATCTTGGAGTCCTACTGGTCGATCCTCAACCTTAGAATCTTCGCTAAGGGAAATTTGCTGCTATGCTACATCTCACCTTCCACTTGGGGTAACCAACGAGAAGTGAGAGAGCTATCTTCCTCACCGTATCAAGCAATTTCTCGCGCCGTTGTCGGAGATTCAAAGGTACAACAAGTAGACTGGTCCCGTCAACTCCCTAGCCAGAAGCTAATTTCGGGCGCCGTTGTCAGGGACTCCAGTCTACAAGATAGGGGAGTTGCACACTATCTTTTATCTTTGCTTTTTAGTATTGTTAGTTTACCTTTCAGTTTTTACTTTTGAGTCCCTTATCAAAAATACCAAAAATACCTGCTGCTACTATGGATTCCAATGAAAACACCAAGTTGTGTGACTTCACTAGTCACAACAACAGTGAATTTATCTGCACTCCTATTGATGCTTTTATTGGGAAGTACTATCCCCCTGCTAAAATTATCCAGTTGAGAAGTAACATTATGAATTTTAGGCAATTGGATAATGAACACATTGCCCAGGCTTGGGAACGTATGAAATATCTTGTTAAGAACTGCCCTACACATGGTTTGACTACTTGGATGGTTATCCAGAATTTTTATGCAGGCTTAAACTTTACCTCGCGGAATCTGTTAGACTCCGCCGCGGGAGGAACCTTTATGTCAACCACACTTGGTGCTGCCACAAAGCTACTTGATGAGAAGATGCTGAACTACTCTCAGTGGCACACCGAACGATCTCCAACCGGTAAGAAGGTAAATTCTGTCGAGTAGATCTCATCTCTTAATGGAAAGGTTGACTTGATCATGTCTCTACTTACCAAGCAAGCTTCTATTGATCCTCAGGATGTTCCTTTAAATTCCTTGGTTGCTCATGAACAAGTAGATGTGAACTTTATCTCTAGAAACAACTTCAACAATAATGCTTATAGGAGTAATTTTGGTAGCAACAATCCTAGACCTTTCCCATCCAACAACTATGGGAACAACAACACTTACCTTAGCACCAAAACTCCATTTCTGAACTAGAGAGTATGCTTAAAGACTTTATCACTACCCAAAAAGCCTTCAACAAGACTGTAGAAGAGAAATTAGACAAATTAGATATCCTCTCTTCGAAGGTAGACAACATAGCCCATGATGTTGAGATGCTTAAGATTAGAACCCCCCCCCCCCCCCCGAGGATAGGAAAACCACTCCTATGAATGCTATCCAAGTGCAAATTAATGAAAACATTAGGATGTTGGGCAAACTTAAAGAGAGATGGGCTAGAGAAAAGGAGGAAGAAGAGAGAGTTAAGAGCCTTCCTACCTACCACACCGTAGCTACTATCTAAGTCGTTGAGGATGTCCAAACTATTAGCACCCATCACACCCCTAGTCCACCTGGACCTATCAATGGTGATGCTACCACCTCAACCGTAGATAAAGAAACCTCTATGCACATAGAGGCTTTCAAACAAGTGAGACTTAATGATATCACTACCTCCTTGATAGATAGTAGTGATCTAGACTTTGACAACTGCACCTTACCTGAAGTTATTGGTTTCCTACACAAGATGTCTAGAGACCCCCACACTAGCAAACTTAATCTTGCCTTCACAGAGCATATCACCAATGCTCTAATCAAAGTTAGGGAGGAGAAGCTTAGACTAGAAGCCTCCATACCTAGGAAGCTAGAAGATGGTTGGGATCCTATGATAAAAATCAAATTGAATAACTCCTCTTGCTTTGCTCTTTGTGATGTCGGAGCTAGTACCTCTGTTATGCCCAAAAGAATGTATGATATGCTTGAATTGAAACCTTTTGATCCTTGTTCTTTTGGTGTTCGCCTTGTCGATTCTTACATAAAGATACCTTTGGGGAAGATCGATGATTTTCTTATCATTGTCAATGACAATTATGTTCCCGTTGATTTTACTATTATGGACATTGAGTGTGAGCCCTCTTGTCCAATTAATTTGGGAAGTCCTTTTCTTCGCACCGCTGGTGCCGTTATTGACATGAAAGAGGGGAATATCAAATTCCAATTCCCTCTCAATAAAGGGATGGAACACTTCCCTAGGAAAAATATTAATTTGCCTTTTGAGTCCGTCACACGGGCTAGTTATTTTCTTGATAAAACTTGATCTTTTGCTTTGTGCCTAGCTTAAAGGCGTAAAAGAAAGCGCTTGTTGGGAGGAAAACCAAGATGTTTTTTCTTCTGTTTTTTAGTGGTCTTGATGATTGTTATTACTGTAGCAACATCATTGTATCTTTATTTTTCAAGATTTGTGCCAAATATAGCCTCATGTGACAAGGGAAGTGAAAGTTGTGACATGCTGTCTAGAAAACAGATTCTGTCCTCGTGACGGGAAAAATCATACAAAATCACCAGTTCATCTTTTTGAGTTGAATTTTTCACACAACGTGCTCTATAAAATCACGGAACTTTCGCGCGTTCTGAGTTTTTTTATTTGAGTTGCAGAAGTACCCAATAAAATTCTTTACTACCTGCTGTTCTGTTTTTCACAGATTCTGTCACGTTTTGTCTATCCTCACTTTTGCAAACCTTGAGCTTTCTTTTTCTTTGCAAAAACCTTTTGGAAATCTTGAGAAACATTAGCTCTTCATGAATATCTTTATTTTCAGTAGAGGAAAATTATTTTCATAGGGTACTAACCTCTCTTATCAGTTTACAATGAGTTATGTATGAAGGGAGTTTTCAAGTGTGCGATGGAAGATGATGAAAGAAGATCCTGGAGTGTCAAACGCTCAAACTTGGGGATGCCCCCATGCATCCCCAATAAATATTCAAGGTGACTCAAGCGTCTAAGCTTGGGGATGCCCCCGTGCATCCCCTTCTTCATTAACAATTATCAGTTCGTCCCTCGTTGCACTATATTTTTATCACTTCATGCGTTATGTGCTATGCTTGGAGCGTCTCGCTCTTTACTTTTCTTAGGTTTGTTTTTGCTTTGTTTTCTGTAGTAAAAAGTTATACCCCAGCTTTATTTTGTGTGGGAGAGAAACATTCTCCGCTTTAACTAGAACTCCTCATAGGATTTGCATGCTTATTTCCTTAGCTGTGAGTTGTTCTTTTTCTTTTCTTAGCTGCTGCCCTGTTAAGTTGTAGTGCTTTAGTTTATTCTAGAGCTTTTCTTTTGTCTGAGTTGAACTTTCGATAGGTTGCATGTTTATCTTGTTTAGAGAGTTTGCCTGTTGCACTGAGTTTTGAATTTTGTTGTTCATAACAAGTTAGATCCCAGCTTTCTTTTGTGTGGGAGAGAAACACGCTCCGCTTGAATTAGAACTCCTCATAGGATTTGCATGCTTATTTCTTTAGCTGTGAGTTGTTCTTTTTCTTTTCTTAGCTGCTGCCCTGTTTAGTTATAGTGCTTTAGTTTTCTTCTAGAGCTTTTGTTTTGTCTTAGGTTGAACTTTCTATAGGTTGCATGTTTTATCTTGTTAGAGAGTTTGCCTGTTGCACTGAGTTTTGCGTCTTAACTAGAAAGTAGGTAGTTGAAGTTGCTATTCTCTTTGTAGTAGTAACTTGCAATAGTTTTGAGGTATTGACTAGAGTAATGTTTGAACTTTTGGTGTCAAGAGCTCGAACCTATTAGTGATAGATGTCGTATTTTGGGCAATCCGTGTTTATTTTCGAAAACCAAAAACCCCTGTTGAGAACTCTAGCTACTAGATGGATCACTAACCTCTGGAGGGTTTGAATATTAGAGTACACGCACGTACCATGAGTCGAGGATGCGCAAGGATAACCAAACCCCCATACACTCCTCCTCGGGGTACTTGTCTCTTTGAGAACCTCCTGATTAGATTGAGAGTTACCGATAATAAGTGCATGAGTTCTTCGGACTAATGTGAGTTTTCGAAAGTTGACACTTCCACCTTCCCATATTTTGCTACCCTCTCCTGTGTCGTGCATTGACTTCTTCTCACTCCGAGAGTTGGCGTCCACCTTCTCCGGTACATCCAAACCCTTGGCATGATACGCTATGTCATCATAAACCTCCTTATATCTTTCCTCAAAACAACCACCATACCTACCTATCAAGGCATTTCCATAGCCTTTCCGAGATACATTGCCATGCAACATCCACCTTCTCATGACTTGATCTTCATGTCATACATGTTACTTGCTTGATCGATGAGCCGCATGCTAGTTGGGCCTTGCCCTAATCATTGCTACATGACACGTTAGTATCATTGCATATCCTGCTACCCTGGCAGAGGCATACATTTGCATCATGATAGTTACATCTTCTTTATGTGAGTACCTTTGTAAAGTGTGAAAGATCTCCTATATTCTTGTAAAATATAGAATGTTGCCCCTAAAGTGAGGAAAAGATCCCAAAGAGGACAAATGAGAGAAATAGAAAGAGCCATTGAGGCCACCAAAAAAATACAAAAAAATAATAGAAAAAGAGAAAAATAAAAATAAAAAGAGAGAAGGGGGCACACTACTATTCCTTTTGAGAGATCCACACTAGTACTTCATCCTCTATCCCTTGTACTCCATAGAGATCATCATACATGCATATATCTATGTGGGGACCCTTCACACTATAGAACTTGGCTTGTATATTCCAATGATGAGCCTCCTCAAAAGAGCTCTAGGTCTTCATGAGCAAGCAAGTTAGATGCACCCCCACTAGTTACTTTGGAGAGCTTTTAGCTCACATGTGCATCCGTTGCATGGCAATCCCTACTCCTCACATCATATCTATCATATGGCCTTCTCTCGTCTATGATTGTCCTCGTTGATGTGAGCCTTTCACACCTTTTTGTCTTCCTCCTTCACCTTCTTTCTGTTTCGCCTTTTAGGTGTCAACTTTCTTGCTCACGCTCATCCATTGCATGAGTGCTCAAATTATCGAAAGGGAGTGGATCTGTTTGACTTGTACCTGAATAGTGGTCTGGGGACGAGTCAAGATAAGAATCCAAAGGAGACTAAGTGTGAAAATTTAGTAGATAGTAGTTCTCAACAACTATTTTTTATCTCGTATTCCCTATCCCCCTTTCTTGCACGCAAACACCATTTGGAGACATTCGAGTCACGGACAGCGAGAGCTCTTGCACCTTTTGTTCTTTTGTTACTTGTGTCAATGCTAATACAGACTCTTGCTTGTTAAGACTTGAATTGAATTGCATGCTTTGATTGCTTTACTTAAAAGTCCTTATATGGTTGTGTGGCATGTCACCATAGAAATTATGCTTGTTATCATTTCCCTACCCGAGGATGAGCAAGAATTAAGCTTGGCGATGTTGATACGTCCCAAACGTATCTATAATTTATGCTTGCTCCATGCATGTTTTGTGTGAATTTTCCATGTTTTGCTTTAACTTTCATACACTTTTTATCATATTTGGACTAACCTATTAACTCAGTGCACCCAGTTGCCAGTTCCTGTTTTCTGTTGTTTTTGTATTTCAGGTTTTCCAGCCATTAAAATTGCCAAATAAATCCCGGAATATTATATAAAAAAATCAGCGACCCGGAAGCTTCCCGAATCACCAAGGAAGGAAGGGAGTGGATCCACCAGGGCCCCAGGAGGGTCCCTGGAGCGGCCCCACCCTAGGCCGCACCAGGAGACCTCCTGGCTGCCCTGTGGCCCCTCTCGGTGCCCCCATTGGCCTATATTTACCCCCGGTGACGGAAACCCCTAATATCGATCTGCTATTCCCGTTCCCCTCTCTATCCCTCCGCCGCCGCCGTTTCAAGATCGGGGCTGCCAGGAGAAGCTGCCCCGGCACCCTACCGAAAGGAGGAATCCCCTCCGGGAGACCATCCATCGCCATGGACGCCTCCCGGATGTGCCGTGACTAGTCCCCCTTGGACCATGGGTCCGTGACCAGTAGCTATGTGATGTACTCTTCCCCTCTTTGTGCTTCCACTTTCGAGACCTCGTGAGCTGCCTCACATGATCGAGGCACTTTTGTAGTTTTCTGTGTTGCTATGCTGAGTTTGCTAGGATCTGATGGATTATGAGATTATGTTCAGATTGTGATGAGTAATATATTTGGTTCTATTTTATATTTGTGTTCTTTAGTAAATTCTTGCTTGTTCTCCATTGCCGTATTTTACTTTGGCCAAGTGATTTGTTGCAACTCCAAGAGGGAGCATTATGCTTGATTGTGGGTTCAGCCCCTTGATGTCTAGCTTGAGTGACAGAAACATGAGACTAGGGGATGTGTTGTTGCCACCAGGGATAAAACAACGGTGCTTGTACTTGCAGGTGCAAGGATTGTTTACTTTACGCATAGTTCGTTTAATGCAGTTGTCTGTTGCTTTGAGTTTACACTTTGGGTGGGATTCGCAACTTAATACCAGCGAGATGTTCTAGATAGATATCTCAAGGTGGATGATTCGTAGTAAATGCAGATGGATTTCGGTCTACTTACCTTGGCGTACTGGCCATTGCTTTTGAGTCTCTTCCTTTCTTTTGTAGCATAGTTAGCATTGCGGTGCGTTTATAATCCTGTCAATTGCCCAGCTGTGATTTGTTTACCTCGCTAGCACTTTTATCGTCTTTTGGGAGAGAGACATCACTAGTGAACATCACGGGACCCCGGTCCATATTCACACCATTGTTTACACCCTTAATTTACTTTCAGTTCTTACTTTCAGTTGCACTATTATCTCTTGTGTTGATCCTTTGTAAAAAGCAAGGCCGGAGGAATTGACAACTCCTCTCTACTCATTGGGAGCAAAGTTACTTGTTGTGTGTGCAGGTCCAGGCGAAGTTAGCAACCTCGGTGCCACTGTTCACTTTACCACCTTCTTGTATCTCTGCGAGTCCTACGGGAGACAAACCCTATCCTCTACATAGGGGAAATTCGCTGCTACGCTACATCTCACCTTCCACTTGGGGTAACCAACGAGAAGTGAGAGAACTATCTTCCTCACCATATAAGAGCACTTATTGCAACTTCACCCACCATATAGAGAGCAAGAAGAGAGTTGTTCTTAGATCCCTCTTCTCCTTCATCTCAAACAGCTCAAGGGGCATTCATTGTAGCCAGAGTTATTGCATATAGCTAGCTCGGCAGGACTAGGGGTGTTATCTCTACGGAGAGCCCCGAACCTGGGTACATCGTGGTGTCTCACTGTGTCTTCCCATTCTCGATTCCGGTACTAGCGACACTAACCCACTAACCTCGGTCTCTCCCCCTCTTTAGCCATCCCCATGGCATCTGCCGTTACATATCAACGACAAAACCCTTGGCATGATACGCTCTGTCATCATAAACCTCCTTATATCTTTCCTCAAAACAGCCACCATACCTACCTATCAAGGCATTTCCGTAGACTTTCCGAGATATATTGCCATGCAACATCCACCTCTTCATGACTTGATCTTCATGTCTTACATGTTCCTGCTACACTAGCAGCGACATACATTGCATACATCATGATAGTTCCATCTTCTTTATGATTTGAGTACCTTGTAAAGTGTGAAAGATCTTCTATACCCTCTTGTAAATTAGAGTGTTGCCGTTAAGTGAGGAAAAGATCCCAAAGTGGACAAAATAAAAGATCCCAAAGTGGAAAAAATAAAAGGTCCCAAAGAGGACAAATGAGAGTTAAATAGAAAGAGCCATTGAGGCCACCAAAAAAATATACAAAAAATAGAAAAAAGAGAAAAAGAAATGAAAAGAGATAAAGGGGCAACACTACTATCCTTTTGAAAGATCCACACTAGTACTCCCTCTATATCTTTGTACTCCATAGAGATGATCATTCATGCATATAGCTATGTGGGGACCTTCAAACTATAGAACTTGGCTTGCATATTCCAAGGATGAGCCTTCTCAAAAGAGCTCTAGGTCTTCATGAGCGAGCAAGTTAGATGCACCCCCACTAGTTCCATTGGAGAGCTTTTCAGCTCATATGTGCATCCGTTGCATGGCAATCCCTACTCCTCACATCATATCTATCATTTGGCCTTCTCTCCTATGATTGTCCTCATTTATGTGAGCCTTTCACACCCTTTTTGTCTTCCTCCTCCACCATATTTCTCTCTTTGCCATCCTAAGTGTCAACTCTCGTGCTTACGCTCATCCATTGCATGAGTGCTCAAAATATTGAAAAGGACTGGATCAAATTGACTTGTACCTGGCTAGTGGTCTCGGGACGAGTCAAGATAAGATTCCAAAGAAGACCAAGTGTGAAACTTTAGTAGACTGAGTTCTCAACAAAAATACATTTTTCTCGTATTCCCTATCCCTCTTCTTGCATGCAAACACCATTTGGAGACATTCGAGTCACGGACAGCGAGAGCTCTTGCACCTAATGTTTCTTTCGTTGCTTCTTTCAATGCTAATATAGACTCTTGCATGTTATGACTTGAATTGAATCACATACCTTGATTTATTTACTTTTCAAAGTATTTATACGGTTTCTAACACGTCACCACAGAAATTACGCTTGTTATCATTTACTTACTCAAGGACGAACAGGAATTAAGCTTGGGGATGTTTATACGTCCCAAACGTATCGATAATTTCTGCTTGCTCCATGCATGTTTTGTGTGATATTGCTATGATCTAGATACACTTTCATACACTTTTGATCATATTTGGACTAACCTATTAACTCAGTGCACCCCAGTGTCAGTTTCTGTTTTCTGCTGATTTTCTATTTCAGTTTTCCCCCATATTAAAAGTGCTCCAAAAATTCGGGAAAAATCAGATAAACAATCAGCGTGAAGGAACCTTTCGGAGTCCCAAGGGGGGACCAGGTGGGACCCACCAGGGCCCAGGCGCCTAGATGGCGCGGCCTAGGTCTTGGCCACTCCAGGGGGGCGCCTGGACCCCTGGCTGCCCCCCTTCGCCTATATATCTCCCGTGGCGTGAAACTTCCGAGGACAGAACCCTTTTTCATGATCTCGCCTCTGTTCCTCCGCCGCCGCGCTTCCAAGATCGGGAGCACTGGTAGACTCCTTCTTTGCACCCTGCCGGAGGGAGGATCGACCTCCGAGAGCTTCCCCTCCACCATGGACGCTTCCCGGATGTGCTGTGAGTAGTTTCCTTTGGACCATGGGTCCGTGATCAGTAGCTATGTGATGTTCTCCTCCCCTCTTTGTTTACATGATCGAGGCACCTTTGTAATTTTCTGCCGTTGCTATGCCGAATTTGTTGGGATCTGATGGATTATGAGACTATGTTCAGATTGTGATGAGTAATATATTTGATTCTTCTCTTTTATATTTTGTTCTCTAGTAAATCCTTGCATGTTCTCCGTTGCCGTATTTTACTTTGGCCAAGTGATTTGTTGCAACTCCAAGAGGGAGCGTTATGCTTGATTGTGGGTTCAGCCCCTTGATGTCTAGCTTGAGTGACAGAAACATGAGTCTAGGGGATGTGTTGTTGCCACAAGGGGGAAAACAACGGTGCTTGTAACCGCGGTTGCAAGGTGTTTACTTGACGCAAAATTCTTTTTAATGCAGTTGTCTGTTGCTTTGGGTTTACACTTTGGGTAGGGCTCGCAACTTAATACCAGCGAGATGTTCTGGATAGATATCTCAAGGTGGATGATTAGTAGTAGATGCAGTTGGATTTCGGTCTACTTATTTTGGCGTACCGCACATGCTTTTGAGCCTCTTCCTTTATTTGTAGCATAGTTAGCATTGCGGTGCATTTATAATCCTGCCAATTGCCCATCAGTAATTTGTTTACCTCGCATAGTAGTTTTATCGTCTTTTGGGAGAGAGACATCACTAGTGAACATCACGGGACCCCGGTCCATATTCTCATCAGTGTTTACACGCTTACTTACTTTTCAGTATTTACTTTCAGTTGCTATCATTATCATTATCCCTTGTGTTTGATCCTTTGTAAACAACAAGACCGGAGAGATTGAAAACCTCTCTGAACTTCGTTGGGAGCAAAGTTATTAGTGTCTATGTGCAGGTCCAGGTGAAGTAAGCAACCCTGAGTTGTGAACAGCGCCATTGTTCACTTCACCACCTACTTATCATCTTCGGAGTCCTACTGGTCGACACTCTCAACCTTGGTATCTTCACCAAGGGAAACTTGCCGCTACGCTGCATCTCACCTTCCACTTGGGGTAACCAACGAAGGGCGAGAAGCAATTATCATCTATCGCGTATCAAGCGCCCGTGAGCCGACGTCCTCATCTGCGCCTATCGGCACCAGCCCCGCGGTCTCGCAAACTCACCAAATCTTCTCGTGAGCCGGCGTCCACCTTCTCTCCGGTCCCGGCCCACTCCCGCCGGAGACCATCCTCTCCGCTCCAGCCCCGGCGCGCTCCCTCCGGAGACCTTCCTCTTCTTGGCCGAGTCGTCTTCCCACGAGCTGACGTTCTCCTCCGTACCCATTGACCTGCAGCCTTCCATGGGCCGCGTGATGTCTACCCATGCTTCTGTTCTTGTAGACTATGTTGGGCCTCCAAGCGCAGAGGTTTTTAGGATAGAATCAATTTCCCTCAAGTGGATGACCTAAGGTTTATCGAACTAAGGGAAGTAGAGGTTGAAGATGGTCTCTCTCAAGCAACCCTGCAATTAAGATATAAAAAGTCTCTTGTGTCCCCAACACACCTAATACAACTAGGAGTTGTATAGGTGCACTAGTTCGGCGGAGAGATGGTATGACGGGGATCAACCCCGGAAAATCCCATGGTCAGGGACCCTGGGTTAGTCATGAGAGGCACAGGTTGGACGATAGCTCGTCGGCTAACAGGAGGAGACGTTCCTGGTCGATATTATTGCTTGGAGATGCGATTACAGGGAAGGCCAAGGCTAGTGCGCACAAGGCTAGGGTTACAGATTGTGTGTTGGTTGATCTCGACGTCTCCCATCCCAGCCCTTATATACTAGGCTAGGTCTCGGGGAACCCGTCTTGGATTACAGATGAGGTTTCCTAACCCTAATCTTGTACCGCACGGCAGGTTTGCACCTTCCTTACGACTCACGGACTCCTACGTCGGTGCCACTAGTGGGCCAAGGCTGGACCCAGGCGGCATCCTTGTGGGCCTTCTGTCTTCGGGTACACCAGGTAGGCCCATCCATAGGAGTCGTGGGGTCACCCCCTCGTCAGTAGCCCCCGAGTGCCTGGGGGACTCGAAGAGTCGCGCAGGGACTTGAGTCCTTCCTTGCGTCGATTTGATGTATGCAAGGTTCAACCGCGAGTCGCTAGCAGTCTAGGGCCATGAAAAAACCTCTTTCGAGGGAATGCTAAGCTGAAAGGGCCCAAGGAGTCGACTGGTCGAGCCTTGGTGAATTGCGCTAGTGGCAAATACCGCAGTAGCCCAATCAAACTCACGTCCCTCGACATGAGCTTGGAACACTGGTGTCGAGCAAAGTCATGCCGCTGCAGGTCTTACAGTGATCAATTGCCGCCAGTGAAGTTCGTAGGCTAGGCGTGTCCGCCCTGTTTTTTCTATCATGCAAGCGCATGGAAAAGATTGGGAGTGAAATCGCTCTGCGGCAAGTCCCAGCCCGGCCGATCTGCGCAGCGGGGTCTTACCTACACGCTAAGCTTGCGTGGCATCTGGGCACAGTGTATCGTGTTCCAGGAATATGTATTTTTTCGAGGCACGGAGCCTAGTTAGTAATGCACCCACTTGGAATAAACAATCAAGTGAGATGTTTTAGCGGTCATCCGCGGAGCTTTGTCGAGCGCTCGGGCGAGGAGTAATGTAGAGGAGTACTTGCTCGGCAGGTCTTCGAGTGCTCGGGTACTAGAGTTATGCGAGTAATCACTCGAGTATCGCCTTCGCTCTTGGGGTGAGGGAGCACCCGATACTCTGGGACCGTACGATCTGGCGAGTGCAGGTCTGCTTATCTTGTGTCGTGGTGAGGGAGCACCCGAAACTCTCATGGGTGCGAGTAATCACTCGAGCACGTCTTTTTCTTCTAGGTGAGGGAGCACCTGAGACTCTCATGGGTGGATACGCTCCCGATGGGAGTTAAATATATTTGAAAAATGTATTTGAATCAGTGAAAAACGATCCTCGCAAGCTGCACTTTCTTTTGTGTTACTATTTTGATTTATCTCTTCTTGATAAGGATAACGATCTCCTTGTTGAATGACCGTCAAAGATGCTCTGTCTGTGAACCGTCATGACTTCATGACCAGTTATAATGATGGATTTTGTGGCGTGCTGCTGATGGCAGGAGAGTGTTAATACTCTTCAAGCCTCGTTGGTTACCCCAAGTGCGGAGTGAGATATAGTGCATCGGCAAGTTTTCCCTTGGCAAAGATACCAAGGTTTGTCTCCCGTAGGACTCCGAAGGATACAAGAAGGTGGTAAAGTGAACAATGGCGCCGAGGTTGCTAGCTTCACCTGGAACTGCACACAAATACAAATAACTTTGCTCCCAACGAGTACAGAAGAGTTGTCAATTCCTCCGGCCTTGCTGTTTACAAAGGATCAACGCAAGAGATAATAATAGTGGCAACTGAAAGTAAACTAAGGGCGTAAACAATAATGTGAAGATGGACCGGGGTCCCGTGATTTTCACTAGTGATGTCTCTCTCCCAAAAGACGATAAAAGTGTTAGCGAGGTAAACGAATCACAGTTGGGCAATTGACAGGATTATGAAGGCACCACAATGCTAACTATGTTGCAAACAAAGGAAGGGCTCAAAAGTAATGGGCAGTACGCCAAGGTAAGTAGACCGAAATCCAATTGCATCTACTACGAATCATCCACCTTGAGATATCTATCCAGAACATCTCGCTGGTATTAAGTTGTGAATCCCACCCTAAGTGTAAACTCAAAGCAACAGACAACTGCATTAAAAGAACTTTGCGTAAAGTAAACAATCCTTGCATCCGCGGATACAAGCACCGTTGTTTTATCCCTGGTGGCAACAACACATCCCCTAGTCTCATGTTTCTGTCACTCAAGCTAGACATCAAGGGGCTGAACCCACAATCAAGCATAACGCTCCCTCTTGGAGTTGCAACAAATCACTTGGCCAAAGTAAAATACGGCAACGGAGAACATGCAAGGATTTACAAGAGAACAAAATATAAAAGAGAAGAATCAAATATATTACTCATCACAATCTGAACATAGTCTCATAATCCATCAGATCCCAACAAATTCGGCATAGCAACGGCAGAAAATTACAAAGGTGCCTCGATCATGTGTGGCAGCTCACGAGGTCTCGAAAGTGGAAGCACAAAGAGGGGAGAGGAACATCACATAGCTACTGGTCACGGACCCATGGTCCAAGAGGAACTACTCACGGTACGTAGGGGAGGCGTCCATGGCTATGGATGGTCTCCCGGAGGGGATAGCTTCTCCCGGTAGGGTGCCGGAGCAGCTTCTCCAGGCAGCCCCGATCTTGAAACGGCGGCGGCGGCGGTACAGAGGGGAGATCGCGGAAGAGAGATCGATATTAGGGGTTTCCGTCACGGGGGGTAAATATAGGCGAAGGGGGGCACCGAGAGGGGCCACGAGGCAGTCAGGAGGGTCCTTGGCGCGACCCAGGGTGGGGCCGCGCCACCTGCCCTCCTGGCTGCCTGGTGGTGGCCCTCCTTCCCTCCTTTGGTGATTCCGTAAGCTTCCATTGCGCTGATTTTTTATCTTATTTTCCCGGATTTTTTGGAGCACTTTTAATGGCCGGAAAACCTGAAATATAAAAACAACAGAAAATAGCAACTGGCAGCTGGGTGCACTAGGTTAATAGATTAGTCCAAATATGCTCAAAAGTGTATGAAAGTTCAAGCAAAACATGGCAAAGTCATACAAAACATGCATGGAGCAAGCAGAAATTATAGATACGTTTGGGACGTATCAACATCCCCAAGCTTAATTCCTGCTCGTCCTCGAGTAGGTAAATGATAACAAGCATAATTTCTGTGGTGACATGCCACACAACCATAAAAGGACTTTTAAGTAAAGCAATCAAAGCATGCAATTCAATTCAAGTCTTAACAAGCCAGAGTATATATTAGCATTGACACAAGCAACAAAAGAACAAAAGGTGCAAGAGCTCTCGCTGCCGTGACTTGAATGTCTCCAGATGGTGTTTGCGTGCAAGCAGGGTACTGGGAAAAAGAGAGAAAAAGGTTGTTGAGAACAACTATCTACTAAAGTTTCACACTTAGTCTCCTTTGGATTCTTATCTTGACTCGTCCCCAGACCACTAGCCAGGTACAAGTCAAAATGATCCACTCCCTTTCGATATTTTGAGCACTCATGCAATGGATGAGCGTGAGCAAGAAAGTTGACACCTAAAAGGCGAAACAGAAAGAAGGTGGAGGAGGAGGAGGACAAAAAGGTGTGAAAGGCTCACATCAATGAGGAAAATCATAGGCGAGAGAAGGCCATATCGTAGATATGATGTGAGGGTAGGGATTGCCATGCAACGGATGCACATGTGAGCTAAAAGCTCTCCAAAGGAACTAGTGGGGGTGCATCCAACTTGCTTGCTCAAGAAGACCTAGAGCTTGTTTGAGGAGGCTCATCATTGGAATATACAAGCCAAGTTTTATAGTGTGAAGGTCCCCACATAGATATATGAATGATGATGATCTCTATGGAGTACAAGGGATAGAGGATGAAGTACTAGTGTGGATCTCTCAAAAGGAATAGTAGTGTGCCCCCTTCTCTCTTTTTATTACTTTTTCTATTTTCTGTATTTTTTTGGTTGCCTCAATGGCTCTTTCTATTTCTCTATCATTTGTCCTCTTTGGGATTATTTGATTTTGTCCTCTTTGGGATCTTTTCCTCACTTTAGGGGCAACACTCTATATTTTACAGGAATATAGGAGATCTTTCACAGTTTACAAAGGTACTCACATAAAGAAGATATAACTATCATGATGCAAATGCATGCTTCTGCCAGGATAGCAGGAACATGTAAGACATGAAGATCAAGTCATGAGAAGATGGATGTTGCATGGCAATGTATCTCGGAAAGGCTATGGAAATACCTTGTAGGTAGGTATGGTGGCTGTTTTGAGGAAAGATATAAGGAGGTTTATGATGACAGACTGTATCGTGCCAAGGGTTTGGATTTACCGGCGAAGGTGGACGCTAACTCTCGGAGTGAGAAGAGAGCAATGCACGGCACAGGAGAGGCTAGAAAAAGTATAGGTGGGTGGAAGTGTCAACTTTCGAATACTCACATTAGTCTGAAGAACTCATGCACTTATTATCGGTAACTCTCAATCTAATCAGGAGGTTCACAAAGAGACAAGTACCCCGAGGAGGAGTGTATGGGGGTTTGGTTATCCTTGCGCATCCTCGACTCATGGTACGTGAGTGTTCTCTAATATTCGAACCCTCCAGAGGTTAGTGATCCATCTAGTAGCTAGAGTTCTCAACAGGGGTTTTTGGTTTTCGAAATACACACGGATTTCCCAAAATACATCATCTATCACTAATAGGCTCGAGCTCTTGACACCAAAAGTTCAAACATTACTCTAATCAAAACCTCAAAACTATTGCAAGTTACTACTACAAAGAGAAAAGCAACTTCAACTACCTACTTCTAGTCAAGACGCAAAACTCAGTGCAACAGGCAAACTCTCTAATAAGATAAAACATGCAACCTATATAAAGTTCGACCTAAGACAAAAGCAAATCTCTAGAAAAACTAAAGCACTACAACTAAACAGAGCAGCAGCTAAGAAAAGAAAAAGAACAACTCACAGCTAAAAAGAATAAGCGTGCAAATCCTATGAGGAGTTCTAGTTCAAGCGGAGCGTGTAATTCTCCCACACAAAAGAGTAAGTTGGGGTCTAACTTTTTTCTACAGCAAACAAAGAAAAAACAAACCTAGAAAAGTAAAGAGCGAGACGCTCCAAATATAGCACATAATGCATGAAGCGATAAAAATATAGTGCAACGAGAGACGAACTGATAATTGTTGATGAAGAAGGGGATGCACGGGGGCATCCCCAAGCTTAGACGCTTGAGTCTCCTTGAATATTTATTGGGGGTGCACACGGGCATCCCCAAGCTTGAGCGTTTGACACTCCAATATCTTCTTTCATCATCTTCCATCGCACACTTGAAAACTCCCTTCATACGTAACTCATTGTAGACTGATTAGAGAGGTTAGTACCCTACTAAAATAATTCTTCCTCTACTGCAAATAAAGATAATATTGAAGAGCTACTGCTTCTCAAGATTTCCAAGAAGTTTTTGCAAAGAAAAAGCAAGCTTAAGGTTTGCAAAAGTAAGAAGAGACAAAACGTGGCAGAATCTGTGAAAAACAGAACAGCAGAGAGAAACAAATTTTTTAGGGCTACTTCTGAATCTCAAATCAAAAAACTCAGAACATACGCAAGTTTCGTAATTGTATAGAGCACGCTGTGTAAAAATTTCAGCTCAAAAAGATGAACTTGGATTTTTCCATGATTTTTCTAGTCACGAGGACAGAGTCTGTTTTCTGGACAGCATGTCACAACTTTTACTTCCCTTGTCGTATGAGGCTATAAAAGGCACAAAGCTTGAAAAGTAAAGATACAATGATGTTGCTACAGCAGTAACAATCATCAAGACCACTAAGAACAGAAGAAAAGAAAAAATAAAAACCTAAATTCGTTGCGGGCTGCCTCCCGAAAGCGCTTCTTTAAAGCCATTAGCTAGGCTTAAAGCAAAAGATCAAGTCTTTTCAAGAAAATAACTAGCCCGTGTGACGGACTCAAAAGACAACTTAATCTTTTCCTAGGGAAATGTTCCATCCCTTTATTTTGAGTGAATTGGAATTTGATATTCCCCTCTTTCATGTCAATAACAGCACCAATTGTGCGAAGAAAAGGACGTCCCAAAATAATTGGACAAGAAGGTTCACATTCAATGTCCATAATAGTAAAATCAATGGGAACATAATTGTCATTGACAATGATAAGAACGTCGTCGATCTTCCCCAAAGGTTTCTTTACGGAAGAATCAAAAAGACGAACACCAAAAGAACAGGGATCAAAAGGTTTCAATTCAAGCATATCATACATTCTTTTGGGCATAACAGAGGTACTTGCTCCAACATCACAAAGAGCATAACAAGAGAAGTTATTCAACTTGATTTTTATCATAGGATCCCAACCATATTCTAGCTTCCTAGGTATAGAGGCTTCTAGTCTAAGCTTCTCCTCCCTAACTTTGATTAGAGCATTGGTGATATGCTCTGTGAAGGCAAGATTAAGTGTGCTAGTGTGGGGGTCTCTAGACATTTTGTGTAGGAAACCAATAACTTCAGATAAAGTGCAGTTGTCAAAGTCTAGGTCACTACTATCTATCAAGGAGGTAGTGATCTCATTTAAGCTCACTTGTTTGAAAGCATCTATGGTCATAGAGGTTTCTTCATCTATGGTTGAGGTGGTAGCATCACCATTGATAGGTCCAGTGGGACTAGGGGTGTGATGGGTGCTAACAGTTTGGACATCCTCAACTACTTGGATAGTGGCTACTGTATGGTAGGTAGGAAGGCTCTTAATTCTTTCTTCTTCCTCTTTTTCTCTATCCCATCTTTCTTTGAGTTTAGCCATCATCTTAATGTTTTCATTAATTTGTAACTGGATAGCATTAATAGGAGTGACCTTACTCTCCTCAAGGGGAGAGGTTCTAATTTTTAACATCTCAACATCAAGGGCTAAGTTGTCTACCTTCAAACAAAGATTAACTAATTTAGCTAGTTTTTCTTCCACATTCTTGTTGAAGACTTTTTGGGTAGTGATAAAGTCTCTAAGCATACTCTCTAGTTCAGAGGTGGGGTTCTTGTTGCTAGGGTAGGTGTTGTTGTTCCCATAAGTGGATGGAAACGGCCTAGGATTACTAGCAAAGTTTCCCCTATAAGCATTATTGTTGAGGTTGTTTCTACAGATAAAATTCACATCTACTTGATCCTAAGCAATCAAAGAATTTAAAGGAATATTTTGAGGATCAATAGGAGATTGCTTGGTAAGTAGAGACATGATAAGGTCAACCTTTTCATTTAGAGAGGAGATCTCCTCGACAGAATTTACCTTCTTACCAGTTGGAGATCTTTCGGTGTGCCACTGAGAGTAGTTCAGCATCATCTCATCAAGTAGCTTTGTGGCAGCACCAAGTGTGGTTGACATAAAAGTTCCTCCCGCGGCCGAATCTAACAGGTTCCGCGAGGTAAAGTTCAAGCCTGCATAAAAAGTCTGGATAACCATCCAGGTAGTCAGTCCATGTGTGGGGCAGTTCTTGACAAGCGTCTTCATACGTTCCCATGCCTGGGCAACGTGTTCATTATCCAATTGCCTAAAGTTCATAATGTTACTCCTCAATTGAATAATCTTAGCAGGGGGATAGTACTTCCCGATAAAAACATCCTTGCACTTATCCCAAGAATCTATGCTATTCTTAGGCAAGGATTGAAACCAGATTTTAGCTTCATCCCTCAAAGATAAAGGAAAAAGCTTAAGCTTAACAATTTCACCATCTACTTCTTTGTACTTTTCCATATCACATAGCTCAATAAAATTATTTAAGTGCAAAGCAGCATCATCTCTAGCACCAGAGATTGATCTTTCATAACAAGGTTCAGCAAAGCGGGTTTAATTTCATAAGAAGGTGCTAAAGTGGCAGGTGTAGCAATAGGAGTGCAGATAAAGTCACTGTTGTTGTGACTAGTGAAGTCACACAACTTGGTGTTTTCATTGGAACCCATAGTAGCAGCAGGTATTTTTGGTATTTTTGATAAGGGACACAAAAGTAAAAACTGAAAGGTAAACTAACAAGACTAAAAAGCAAAGATAAAAGATAGTGTGCAACTCCCCTATCTTGTAGGCTGGAGTCCCCGGCAACGGCGCCAGAAAACTTGTTGATGGCAGGAGAGTGTTAATACTCTTCAAGCCTCGTTGGTTACCCCAAGTGCAGAGTGAGATATAGTGCAGCGGCAAGTTTTCCCTTGGCAAAGATACCAAGGCTTGTCTCCCGTAGGACTCCGAAGGATACAAGAAGGTGGTAAAGTGAACAATGGCGCCGAGGTTACTAGCTTCACTTGGACCTACACACAGATACAAATAACTTTGCTCCCAACGAGTACAAAGGAGTTGTCAATTCCTCCGGCCTTGCTGTTTACAAAGGATCAACGCAAGAGATAATAATAGTGGCAACTGAAAGTAAACTAAGGGCGTAAACAATAATGTGAAGATGGACCGGGGTCCCGTGATTTTCACTAGTGATGTCTCTCTCCCAAAAGACGATAAAAGTGTTAGCGAGGTAAACGAATCACAGTTGGGCAATTGACATGATTATGAAGGCACCGCAATGTTAACTATGCTGCAAAGAAAGGAAGGGCTCAAAAGCAATGGGCAGTACGCCAAGGTAAGTAGACCGAAATCCAACTGCATCTACTACGAATCATCCACCTTGAGATATCTATCCAGAACATCTCGCTGGTATTAAGTTGCGAATCCCACCCAAAGTGTAAACTCAAAGCAATAGACAACTGCATTAAAAGAACTTTGCGTAAAGTAAACAATCCTTGCATCCGCGGATAGAAGCACAGTTGTTTTATCCCTGGTGGCAACATCACATCCCCTAGTCTCATGTTTCTGTCACTCAAGCTAGACATCAAGGGGCTGAACCCACAATCAAGCATAACGCTCCCTCTTGGAGTTGCAACAAATCACTTGGCCAAAGTAAAATACGGCAACGGAGAACATGCAAGAATTTACTAGAGAACAAAATATAAAAGAGAAGAACCAAATATATTACTCATCACAATCTGAACATAGTCTCATAATCCATCAGATCCCAACAAACTCAGCATAGTAACGGCATAAACTTACAAAGGTGCCTCAATCATGTGAGGCAGCTCACGAGGTCTCGAAAGTGGAAGCACAAAGAGGGGAGAGGAACATCACATAGCTACTGGTCACGGACCCATGGTCCAAGAGGAACTACTCACGGTACATACGGGAGGCGTCCATGGATATGGATGGTCTCTCGGAGGGGATAGCTTCTCCCGGCAGGGTGCCGGAGCAGCTTCTCCAGGAAGCCCCGATCTTGAAACGGCGGCGGCGGTGGCGGTACAGAGGGGAGATCGCGGAAGAGAGATCGATATTAGGGGTTTCCGCCACGGGGGGTAAATATAGGCGAAGGGGGGCACCGAGAGGGCCACGAGGCAGTCAGGAGGGTCCCTGGCGCGGCCCAGGGTGGGGGCCGCGCCACCTACCCTCCTGGCTGCCAGGTGGTGGCCCTCCTTCCCTCCTTTTGTGATTTCGGAAGATTCCGTTGCGCTGATTTTTTATCTGATTTTTCCGGATTTTTTGGAGCACTTTTATTGGCCGGAAAACCTAAAATATAAAAACAGCAGAAAACAACAACTGGCAGCTGGGTGCACTGGGTTAATAGATTAGTCCAAATATGCTCAAAAGTGTATGAAAGTTCAAGCAAAACATGGCAAAGTCACACAAAACATGCATGGAGCAAGCAGAAATTATAGATACGTTTGGGACGTATCAGCTGTAGCCGCTGATACGTCCAAAAAGCATCGCTATTTTATATTGTGATTTCACCCTATTCATTGATATATTCCACTTTAAAGTATTGTTCTTATGTTGTTTTGGATTGTTTTACACAGTTTACAACTTTCCGGTGCCGAAGCAGCAGAACCAGGATTCAGCGGTAAAAAGTGGATACCAAGTTGCTAAATCAGATCAAGTCCAAATGCGATGAAAATTTACGGGGATCGTTTTTATGGGAATTGACTGGGGATCACCGAAGACGAAGGTGAGGGGACCCATCAGGCAGCCAGAAGGGTGCCTGGCGCGGCCCCCCTCCTGGTCGCGCCAGGCACCCTCCTGGATGCCTGGTGGCCTCCCTCGATGCCCCCTCTCGCCTATAAGACCCCCCTGGGGTGAAAACCCTAGATAGAGAGTCGTTTCCGTGTTTCGCCGCCGCCACGGGGCAAAAACCTACAGAGGAGAAAAGTCATCTCCGGCGGGCAGATTCCGCCGGGGAGATCACCTCCCGGAAGGGGAGATCGTCGCCATCATCATCATCATCATCGTCACGGGCATCATCGAGATCATCATCAACATCATCCCCAACATCAGCACCATCTCCATCTCCATCCCATCTCATCTCACAATTGCAACTTGTGTTGTAACCCGTACTATCTATCCTCTCTACTCTGTTGGTGTTGATTACTACTTTGTGGTGAATGCTATTGAGTTTTGTTGGAGAAATATCATTGTGTCCAGATTGTTTACCACCCATCTATCACCTCTGATCATGATCTCTTTTATGTCTTGTGAGTAGTTACTTTAGTTCTTGAGAACATGGGAGAAGTCTAGTTGTTAGTAGTCATACTATGTTGTAGTATTATGTGTTGTTTGATACTTAAGTTGTGTTGTTATTTCTCTAGTGGTGTTATGTGAGTCGAACACATAACACTTCACCTTTCATGGGCCTAGAGGAATACATTGTGCACAAAGGATGCTTATGGTGGGTTGCCGGAGTGACAGAAACCTGAACCCCAGTTCGCAGACTTTGGCACAAGGGAGTTATGGATCCTTGATCGTAATGTTGTGGTTAGGCTTATGCCTTAATTACTACCTTGTATTTTCGGATGCTTTCAAGGTGTGTAATCATAAGAGTACACTTATCTTAGTCTCGAAGGTGTACTAGCATTGATCCACCCACCGACACTTATCAACACGATACATATTACTTGGCGGAGTATGATGAAAGTGACTTGACTATCTCTCCCGTGTTTTCTCGAGAACGCTTTAGCTTTTATAAGTTCAGTTCCTAGGCTTATCCTTGTGAAAGGATTGGGCCACTTTCCACTCCTCAATTATCCTGTTTACTTTTCCTGTCTTTTACTTTTCTGTCGCTTAAATCAAAAAACCTTAAATATTTACCTTGGAGTGTTTGCAGCTTTTTCCTTATCCAGTATCACTTATCAGTACCTTCTGCTCCTCGTTGGGATCGACATCCTTATTTATCGAAAAGCTACAATTGATCCCCTAGACTTGTGGGTTATCAAGAATCGTTTATTGGCGCGGTTAACGGGCGAGGCAATCCCACTAAACCTATTAACTTCTCCGCTATCAACGAACTTTTCTGGCGCCGTTGCCGGGGAGTGTAGCGCTATTGGTAAGTGAAGCCGGTAAGGGAACTTTTATTTTCTGTTGTTACTTTCAGTCCTTATGGACTCTTCTGTTGTTGGTTCTTTGCTGGTAAGTAGTCGCCCCACGACTGTGGTGGTCACTCCTACCCCTACTGAAATTGTGCCCTATAAAATACCATTTGGTATTGTTGATTATGTCTTGGCTAATCGTTATACAGGAGAAGGACATCCGGGAGAACACCTGCTATATTTATCACAATTATGTTCTTTATTTAAGCTTGCAGGTGTGACGATGGAGTTCGTCATGAAGAAACTATTCTCCATATCACTCAAAGATAAAGCTTCAGATTGGTATAAGCTACTCGATAACTCTGATCTGCTTGAATGGCCAGAGCTTATGTCTCTCTTTTATGCAAAGTTTTATCCTCTTCGTGAAATTCACCAAGACAGAAACTACATCTACAACTTTTGGTCTCGCGACGGAGAGAGCATCGCTCAAGCTTGGGGGAGACTGAAGTCCCTGATGCTTAAATGCCCAAACCATGAGCTCCCCAAGGAAATTATACTTACAATTTTTTATGCCAGGCTTTCTCGTCAGGACAAGGAGATGTTGGATGCCTCCTCTAGTGGGGTATTCCAGACCAGAAGTATGGAAGAGAAATTGGATCTTATAGAAAGGATCCAAAAGAACACTGAAGACTGGGAAATTGATAAAGGTATTGAATCCGCTATAAACTATGAGTATGACTACATTGAGAGTTATGTGAAGACTGATTACTTTAATACCTTTTGCTCTAAAATTGGTCTTGATTCCCAGCTAATGGTTGACTTTTGCAAGGATTTTGCTTCTCATATTGATTCTTCTAGGAAGGAGAGTCAACATCATAAACCTTTCAAGGAGTCACCAATTGAGATTAATATTACTGATCCTGTTTTACCTGCAGTTGTGTATGAACAGCCTCCTTATCCCTCCAGGATAAAGGAGCACTCTTTTGTTACAGGTATTCTAAACAAGAATGGAAGGACCACTGACGAACCTGAGGACATGATCAAGGTCCAGTCTCAAGTTGCAATGGTCAAGGATCTGGTAACCAGTGATATCGAAGAATCCACTATTAGTTTTTGTGCTGTTGCCACTAAAATTTTCACAGCCAGGAACAAAGGCCCAATTTCAGGTACACCAGTTGTATCTGTCAAAATAGGAGATCATAACTACTATGGGCTATGTGATTTGGGATCTAGCGTCAGCGCTATTCCCTTCACACTTTATCGAGAGATCATGCACGAGATTCAGACGTGTGTGATCGAGGATATAGATGTCACTATCCATCTTGCAAATAAACAAACAATCTCTCTAGTTGGGATTGTAAGAGATGTTGAAGTACTCTGTGGGAAGGTAAAATATCCTACAGACTTTCTTGTACTTGGTTCAGTGCAAGATAGTTTTTGCCCTATTATCTTTGGTAGGCCCTTCCTCAGCACTTGCGGAGCTATAATAGATTGCAAGAAAGGTAAAGTTTCTGTTGAATTCAACGGTGAGCCGTATGAATTTAATTTTTCTAAGTTTTCTAAGCAGCCTCGTGGTCCTGACCTGTCAAGTAATGAAAAAATTATTGAAGAAATTGCTTCCATGGCTATTCCTCCTAATGACACTTTGCAGCAATTTATGGAAGACCACGAGAATGATATACATATGCAGGAGAGGGATGAACTAGAAGACATATTTTTAAGACAAACTCCCATCCTGAAGCACAACCTCCCGGTTGAACCTTTAGGAATCCTCTCGCAACCGAAAGAAGACCCGTTGTTTGACCTAAAACCACTACCCGATACACTCAAGTATGCTTATTTAGATAAAAAGAAAGTATATCCTGTTATTATCAATTCTAACCTTTTAGGGTATGAAGAAGAGCGATTATTGGAGACACTCCGTAGACACCGAGGTGCTATTGGCTGTACTCTTGATGATCTCAAGGGTATTAGTCCATCTATTTGCCAACATACCATCAATCTCGAGCCCGATGCTAAACAGGTTGTTGATCATCAACGACGGTTGAACCCAAAGATGAAGGACGTGGTTAGGACGGAGGTTCTCAAACTTCTAGCCGCAGGTATCATCTATCCTATAGCTGATAGTAAGTGGGTAAGTCCCATTCATTGTGTCCCTAAGAAGGGAGGTATGACTGTTGTTCCTAATGATAAAAATGAACTAATACCTTACAGGACTATTATTGGATATAGAATGTGTATTGATTTCAGGAAGTTAAACAAGGCCACCCGGAAGGACCACTATCCTTTGCCCTTTATTGATCAGATGCTCGAGCGGTTGTCTAAAAACACCCACTTCTGCTATCTTGATGGGTACTCTGGCTTCTCCCAGATTCACGTCAACACCGGGGATCAAGAGAAGACCACTTTCACGTGTCCTTACGGTACTTGTGCTTATAGGCGTATGCCTTTCGGTTTGTGTAATGCACCTGCTACTTTTCAGAGGTGTATGTCTTCAATATTTCATGGTTTCTGTGAGGAGATTGTAGAAGTTTTCATGGATGACTCTTCCGTCTATGGAAACTCCTTTGACCACTGTCTCCACAATCTTAATAAAGTTTTGCAGAGATGTGAAGAAACAAATTTGGTGATCAATTGGGAGAAGTGCCATTTCATGGTTAACGAAGGGATAGTTCTTGGACACAAGATTTCCGAAAGGGGAATTGAGGTGGACAAGGCAAAAATTGAAGCTATTGAAAGGATTCCTTATCCAAGGGAGATTAAAGCTATTCGTAGTTTTCCAGGTCATGCTGGTTTCTATAGAAGATTTATCAAGGACTTTTCTAAGATCTCGAGACCCCTTACCAATCTTCTCCAGAAGGGTGCTCCTTTTGTGTTTGATGAAGATTGTAAGGAAGCTTTTTAAGTTCTTAAGAAAGCCTTGATAACCGCTCCTATAGTACAACCACCTGACTGGAATTTGCCCTTTGAAATTATGTGTGATGCTAGTGATTTTGCTGTCAGAGCTGTTTTAGGACAAAGAGTTGACAAGAAGTTGAATGTCATCCACTATGCCAGCAAAACACTTGATAGTGCTCAAAAGAATTATGCTACTACCGAGAAGGAATTCTTGGCAGTGGTGTTTGCTTGTGATAAGTTTAGGCCGTATATTGTTGATTCTAAAGTTATTATTCATACTGACCATGCTGCCATTAAGTATCTTATGCAGAAAAAGGATGCCAAACCAAGACTCATTAGGTGGGTACTCCTTCTTCAAGAATTTGATTTGCAGATTGTCGACAGAAAAGGAGAAGACAATCCGGTGGCGGATAATCTTTCAAGGATGGAAGATATCCCGCACGATCCTATTCTAGTCAACGGCAGTTTTCCAGATGAACAGCTTGCTGTTGTAAAAGTACAATCTCATTCCGACCCTTGGTTTGCAGATTATGCTAATTTTATCGTTGCAAAGTTTTTGCCTCCAAGTTTCACATTTCAGTAGAGGAAGAAATTCTTCACGGATTTGAGGCACTACTTTTGGGATGATCCACATCTTTATAAAGAAGGTGTGGACGGGATCGTAAGAAGGTGTATACGAGAGCACGAGCAACAGGACATTCTTCGACAATGTCATGATAGTCCCTATGGAGGACATCATGCCGGTGAAAGGACCGCACATAAAGTTTTACAATCAGGTTTTTATTGGCCTACTCTCTTTAAGGACGCCCGAAGGTACGTTCTATCTTGTGATAAGTGTCAGAGAGTTGGTAACATTAGCAGGAGAAATGAGATGCCTATGAATTACTCACTAGTGATCGAACCTTTCGATTGCTGGGGTTTTGATTTTATGGATCCTTTTCCTCCTTCACACAAGTACACACACATCTTAGTTGCTGTTGATTATGTAACCAAGTGGGTTGAAGAAATCTCCACTGAGAGTGTTGATCACAAGACATCTTTGAAAATGCTCAAAGATGTAATTTGTCCTAGGTTTGGAGTACCAAGGTACCTCATGACAGATGGAGGGTCACACTTCACGCATGGAGCTTTTAGGAAAGCTCTAGCCAAGTACGGTGTCAATCATAGGATTGCATCACCGTACCACCCTCAAACTAGTGGGCAAGTTGAGCTCACCAATAGGGAGATCAAGTTGATCTTGCAGAAAACAGTAAGCAGATCTAGAAAGGACTGGTCAAAGAAGTTAGGAGATGCTTTGTAGGCGTATAGAACTGCTTACAAAAACCCCATGGGCATGTCCCCGTATAAGATGGTCTATGGCAAGGCTTGCCATTTACCATTAGAGTTAGAGCATAAAGCTTTCTGGGCTATTAGAGAGATGAATGCTGACCCAAAGTTAGCTGGAGAAAAGCGTCTCATGAACTTGACTTCTCTAGATGAGTGGAGAAGTGAAGCTTAAGAGAGCGCTAAATGTTCAAGGAAAAGGTAAAGAAGTGGCACGATAAAAGAATGCTGAAACGTGAATTTAATATTGGTGATAAAGTTTTGTTGTTTAGATCTCGTTTCAGGTTTTCTCCAGGTAAACTACTTTCCAGATGGGAAGGACCTTTTCATATTTAAGAAGTATATCGATCGGGTGCAATCAAGATCAATAATTTCGAAGGCACCAAACCTCAAGTTGTGAATGGACAAAGACTCAAACATTATATGGAAGGTGATCCAATCAATGTGGATGCAAACATGATATATACAAGTACTCATGAAGAACATGTTGCAGCCCAGTTTCAGACTCCGGCAGGAGCAGAATTAGAAAAGGTATGAATTATGGTAAGAAAACACTGCGAACGTCAATAAAAGTTAACTTTTCAGAGTTTTTGCAAAATTAGGAAAATTCCAAGCCCGAGTGGAGCCGGAGAGGAGGTCAGGAGGTCAGGAGGCCCCCTGGCGCGGCCCCACTCCTGGCTGCCCTGGACTCCGCCTCCCACTCCACCTAGGCTTGAAACCTTCCTTCTGTTGCGGAAATTTTTGCTATATATTTGCCCGGATCATTCCGGCACCATATCTCTCGATTTCGCGTGTTTTCTTTCTCGGTCTGTTTCTGCCAGGAAAACTTTCAGTAGATCTAAGTGCCATGGCTTCCCCAAGTTCCCCCAAGGACAAGTTCATCGTCAACGTCATCAACCCTTACCTCGCTGAGGTGAGGAAGCACCCCCAGGTCCTTCGTGTGGAGGACGGTGTTCTCCACAAGGAAGATCTGAAGGGACCAGTCAAGGAAGGGAGCACCGAGGAGCGGCTGAAGGAGATGGAACATGAGGTCTTCAAGTTCAAGAAGATGGTGGAGCGTGGTGTTGAAGCTAACTTCGACATCATGAACGAGATCGAGGCTTCCCACAAGAAGGAGATGAAGGAGATGTGGTCAAGTTTGGCCGCACTAGAAGAAAAAGTTTATGAACTCCAAGCACAAATCTATGATCTGCAGAACCAGAACTGTGAGTATGAACTAAAGTTTCTGCGCATGGGTTTTAGGTGCTGAGTGCAGGATCTTGGAGACAGGAATGTCCTTTGAGACCGGAGAGCAGCTGCCATGGAAGCGCTTCGCCAAGGAGTATGTGACCAACAAGAACAAGAATGAGGAGTAAATCTCCTCGAGTAATGGCACCCCCTTAGCTTGTTCCAAGCTTGGGGCAGTGCCCGGTATCTTTATCTTTATCTTTGTCTTTAGGAGTCAATTAGAGTCATATCATGTCTAGGGAGGTTACTTTATGAAATAGATGTTGCTTTGAGGTCTATCACTCCTTTTGTGGAGAGCTTTGTATCCGTGAGTGTGGAGTCGTCTATGAAGGAATATTAATGAGAAGTCTATTGGTTTTCTTCGCTGCACTTGGTATTCTCTTCACACAATCGACATTATGAGCTGATTCTTATGAGGAGTATTGACCTTATATCAGGTATGGCTTCAAAAACTTATTTAATCTTGGCAAGTATAGCTTTGGTCATAGCAACAAGCATGTTTTTCTCAAAGTAGCGACATAGCCAAAACCTTTGTGTTATTATGCTTGAAGTGTTATGTTGACAAGGAAGACAACCTGATGTTTCATGCTAGTTTTAATGTTTATGCTTTGTATTGCTTGCATCTAAGTTGTCATAAATTGTCTGCTCTCTCGAAACCTTGCTAGTCAAAACTCTGTACTAAGCGGAATTCTGCTTGTATTTCCATACCTTGAAACCAACTTCTTCCACTTGAGTCCACCATACCTTCCTACTTGTGGTATTCCACTACCACTCCTAAAGAATATAATTTATGTGCTATCTTTATATGTTCAAAATCTTCTGTTTTGTGTCGTTGATTCAGCTCATGAGGAAGTGGTGGGTGACCCATGATCTTCTTAATTTGGACAAGTTTTATCTTGGGATTGCATGTCTAATCTGTAAACCCCTAATACGAGAAGGGACTGGCATGAGTGCCCATCTCGTAAAAGATAAATACTAACACACAAGTTCCTTCGCCCTTTTACGAGTGATAAACAAAGGAATCCAAGGGGATGTGATCGTCCCCACATGGGAGTCGTTCCTCGAAACTTGTCCAAATCATGAAGTGGGTGAGTTATCTATCAACAGTCGTTGACGGATCATGCACCTCCCAAAAGTTGTTTTTATTCTGTTTGATCTAGAGATGGCACATAAGTTTTCCCTGCTTACCCTTTTTCAAGGGGTTTATCTTTATTTTGTGCTGAGTCAGTCCTTCCTACTTCCTTCCTTTCTAGAGAGAGAACAGACATTTGATGTTGATAAATATGCTTGCATATAAAGTTGCATTGAAATCTAGCATGTGACATCTTTGTTGACATTATCTTTTGATAAGTGAGTTGTTCACAAAAGCTTATGCTTAGTAAACATCTTCCTTTGTGTGGATATGTGCACTTCTTGACTAATAGCATGTTCTTTCAAAAGCTTCAACTGCTCCATTATAAGTGAAAGAGCAAAAGTAAAATTTATTAGTTGTTCCTTGACCAAGGCTATGTTTGTCATGATTTGATGAGTTTTCCAGGTCCTACTTTGTTATAATTGTTACTACTTTCTCATAAGGACCTTATGAGTTGAGGTTGCTGTTGAGGATGTTTAAGTTTGGTGAGGAATCTTGATGCTTCTTGTTCGTATTCTTTTATCGACACTTCACTCTCTAAACTTGAGGACAGGTTTACCGAGCTCAGCAATCGCTTGAGGACAAGCAAGGTCTAAGCTTGGGGGAGTTGATACGTCCAAAAAGCATCACTATTTTATATTGTGATTTCACCCTATTCATTGATATATTCCACTTTAAAGTATTGTTCTTATGTTGTTTTGGCTTGTTTTACACAGTTTACAACTTTCCGGTGCCGAAGCAGCAGAACCAGGATTCAGCGGTAAAAAGTGGATACCAAGTTGCTGAATCAGATCAAGTCCAAATTCGATGAAAATTTACGGGGATTGTTTTTATGGGAATTGACTGGGGATCACCGAAGACAGAGGTGAGGGGACCCACCAGGCAGCTAGAAGGGTGCCTGGCGCGGCCCCCCTCCTGGCCGCGCCAGGGACCCTCATGGATGCCTGGTGGCCCCCCTCGGTGCCTCCTCTCGCCTATAAGACCCCCCTGGGGTGAAAACCCTAGATAGAGAGTCGTTTCCGTGTTTCGCCGCCGCCATGAGGCGGAAACCTACAGAGGAGAAAAGCCATCTTCGGCGGGCATATTCCGCCGGGGAGATCACCTCCCGGAAGGGGAGATCGTCGCCATCATCATCATCATCGTCACGGGCATCATCGAGATCATCATCAACATCATCCCCAACATCAGCACCATCTCCATCTCCATCCCATCTCATCTCACAATTTCAACTTGTGTTGTAACCCGTACTATATATCCTCTATACTCTGTTGGTGTTGATTGCTACTTTGTGGTGAATGCTATTGAGTTTTGTTGGAGAAATATCATTGTGTCCAGATTGTTTACCACCCATCTATCACCTCTGATCATGATCTCTTTTATGTCTTGTGAGTAGTTACTTTAGTTCTTGAGAACATGGGAGAAGTCTAGTTGTTAGTAGTCATACTATGTTGTAGTATTATGTGTTGTTTGATACTTAAGTTGTGTTGTTATTTCTCTAGTGGTGTTATGTGAGTCGAACACATAACACTTCACCTTTCATGGGCCTAGAGGAATACATTGTGCACAAAGGATGCTTATGGTGGGTTGCCGGAGTGACAGAAACCTGAACCCCAGTTCGCAGACTTTGGCACAAGGGAGTTATGGATCCTTGATCGTAATCCTGTGGTTAGGCTTATGCCTTAATTACTACCTTGTATTTGCGGATGCTTGCAAGGTGTGTAATCATAAGAGTACACTTATCTTAGTCTAAAAGGTGTACTAGCATTGATCCACCCACCGACACTTATCAACACGATACATATTACTTGGCGGAGTATGATGAAAGTGACTTGACTATCTCTCCCGTGTTTTCTCGAGAACGCTTTAGCTTTTATAAGTTCAGTTCCTAGGCTTATCCTTGTGAAAGGATTGGGCCACTTGCTACTCCTCAGTTATCCTGTTTACTTTGCCTGTCTTTTAATTTTCTGTCGCTTAAATCAAAAACCCCTAAATATTTACCTTTGAGTGTTTGCAGCTTTTTCCTTATCTAGTATCACTTATCAGTACCTTCTGCTCCTCGTTGGGGTCGACATCCTTATTTATCGAAAAGCTACAATTGATCCCCTAGACTTGTGGGTCATAAATAATCGTTTATTGGCGCGGTTAACGGGCGAGGCAATCCCACTAAACCTATTAACTTCTCCGCCATCAGCCGCCTGTTGAGTTACCGATGCGCGCATTGAAAACGCGCAAGATTTGACGCGTCCAGCGCACAGTGCCGCCCGTGTGAAAGCATCTTTGTCTCGGAATTCGAATCGCCTGGCACGCTCGGTCTTTGAATTAATTGCTGCCGTCGTCTGGGCTTCTGCGTGCCCTTGGGTTTGCACTATAAATAGACCCCTCTTTTTCATCTAGCAGCAATGTTCGTCCTCTGACCATCTTGCTCCTCTTCTTCATCTTCCTCTTTCTCTTTCCCTTCTCATGGGGCCAAAGCGAGGTGGAGGTATGACTAGCCGCGGCCGGGTTCGCCGTGGCCGCGGTGGTCGTACTCCGCGCTCTTCTCGCAGTGGCCGTCGTGGTGCAGCGTTGATGCCTTTCTCCTCTTCCTCAGAGGAGGGTTTTTGGTGCTACAATTTTCTCCTATGCGTCCGTGGCCGGAATGCTGCTCGTATTCTTCTTCCTTCTGCATTTGCTGCCATTGTTTCTGAGCATAGCCTGGATGGCCTGCTTCTTCGTCTTCAGGGGTGCTCTCGGCCTCTTTCTTATGTTGAGTTGGAGACCAACATTTCCCGCTTGATTTTTTTTGGTTTTGGCTGGAATTCATTTTCTCGGCAGTTGAACTTGCATGATGGTGATACTCTTTGTTGCCGTTTTGATGGAGAAAATACTCTTACCATCCGCGCTTTTGACCCGAGTGGCAATCGCATGGATCCGGACTGGCAGGAGAGAAGCAGCGACAATTTCGGCAGGTCGGGAGTCCTACGCCCATGTCCTCAACGGCTTCATCCTCTGGCGACTCCTCGGGTGGTGATGTTGTGCCCTCCAGCTCCGGAGAGGACCTCGACGTCAAGCCACCGATCAAGCGGGCATGCCAGGCGACCTTGTAGAACTGGAGGCAGCGGCGTCATCTTCGCCGGCATCTCGGGTGGAGCTGGAGAGGAAGCTGTACAGCTGGAGAAGAAGTTGGTGGAGCTGGAGAAGAAGCTGGTGGAGCAGCGGCTTCGGTGCTCCGCAAATAAGTCGAGCTTCACCTTTTGTTATGTCATTGACATCATGAGCTGGCTTCTTCGACTCCTCCTTTGTCCGTGATGATGCTCGTCGTATTAGCGCCAATCACCCCAGCACGGGCACACATGTAAAAGTCGTAATTCCTTGGGTGATTGGTGATGTAGTCTTGTCGGCTGCTTGTGTCTTTGTAACTAGGTTAGTTCTCCATGTAATGAGGATTGTCTTCGAGTAATGAGAGTTTCCTTCTATCCAATGTACTCGAGTCTTGGATTGTGTTCGAGTCCTTTGCAATGTGACCTGTCTTCGAGTCCTTGTGGTATGAACTGTTTGTGAATTCTTTCAACGAGAGCTGTCTTCGAGTCCATCAAGCCCTTGTACTGTGGATTCTATCGGGTGCGCGACAGCACTCCCAATGGGAGTAGCCCCCGAGGCTACGTACGAGTTGGAGAGTCGAACGTAGGCTGAGATTTATTTCCTTTGTCGTTCTTTGTTAACTGTCGTCTTTTATCGGGTGCGCGACAGCGCTCCCGATGGGAGTAGCCCCCGAGTCTTTAGGTGATCGTTAGCGATCAGGTGAAGACTAAAGGATTGTCTGTGTCTTGTGCTCCATCCATATTTCTCCAAAGTACTTGGTGTTCCACCTGGTTGTAGCCGTGTCTTCCCTTTGATTCCAAACGGTTTTCAGCAAGTGGCGCCTATCGGGGGTTTTTGCTTGGACCCTTGAGTTACAGGCTGCGCGGGAGATGATAGCGTTTCTCCGGGGGAGGTGTGCTCGAGCCCCCGGGCTTTTTAGGTAAAGATCGCGTGAGCGATGATGGCGTCTCTCGGGGGGAGTTGGTATTCGAGCCCCCGAGTGCTTTAAGTAAAGATCGCGTGAGCGACGATGGCGTCTCTCGGGGGGAGTTTGTACTCGAGCCCCCGAGTGCTTTGGGTTAAGATCACGTGAGCGACGATAGCGTCTCTCGGGGGGAGTTTGTACTCGAGCCCCCGAGTGCTTTGGGTTAAGATCGTGTGAGCGAAGATAGCGTCTCTCGGGGGGAGTTTGTACTCGAGCCCCCGAGTGCTTTGGGTTAAGATCGCGTGAGCGACGATAGCGTCTCTCAGGGGGAGTTTGTACTCGAGACCCCGAGTGCTTTGGGTAAAGATCGCGTGAGCGACGATATCGTATCTCGGGGGGAGTTTGTACTCGAGCCCCCGAGTGCTTTGGGTAAAGATCGCGTGAGCGACGATTACGTCTCTCGGGGGGAGTTTGTACTCGAGCCCCCGAGTGCTTTGGGTTAAGATCGCGTGAGCGACGATAGCTTATCTCGGGGGGAGTTTGTACTCGAGCCCCCGAGTGCTTTGGGTAAAGATCGCGTGAGCGACGATAGCGTCTCTCGGGGGGAGTTTGTACTCGAGCCCCCGAGTGCTTTGGGTAAAGATCGCGTGAGCGACGATAGCGTCTCTCGGGAGGAGTTTGTACTCGAGCCCCCGAGTGCTTTGGGGTGGTAGTATTTGGGCAACATCATTTTATTGCGTCGAACGGTTACATGAGTTGCCAATTAAGCATGACTGTTGGAGACTATGGGTAGAACACGCGTAGGTTCGCAACGTTCCATGGATTTCCCACGTCCTCGTCAGTCTTCGGGTTCTTCATTCTATAGGCGCCTCCTCCTATGACTTCTGAAACTATGAACGGTCCTTCCCATTGGGGGGCAAGCTTGTGGACTTTCTCTTGTATGAGCCGTAGGACAAGGTCACCTTTGTTGAAGGTTCTGGTGCGCAGGCGACTACTTTGGTAGGTGCGCAGCTTTTCCTGGTACCCCTCTGACCTTGCTAGGACTGTGTCTCTTGCTTCGTCTGCTGTGTCCTTGTCATCTTGCAGTGCTTCTTTTGCTTCCTCTTCTTCGTACCCGAGATCCGTGGTGCCCCGAATTTGAGGTCATGTGGTAGTACTGCCTCCGCCCCGTACACCATGAAAAAGGTGTGTACTGGGTTGCGGTATTTGGGGTAGTGCGCAGGCTCCATAGTACTGCAGGGAGTTCTTCTACCCAGTTGCTTGCGGCCTGCTCGAGTGGAGCAAGGAGCCGTTTTTTTGATTCCACCGCATACTAGGCCATTTGCTTTTTCCACCTAGCCGTTGGACTACGGGTGCGCGACTGATGCGTAGTTGATTTTGATTCCCAGTTCTTCGCAGAAGTTCTAGAATTCTGCCGCTTTGAAGTTCATACCGTTGTCCGTGATGATGTTGTGTGGTACCCCGAACCTGAAGATGATTGATCTGATAAAATTTACTGTCGTGAGGGCTGTGGAGCTGGTGATGGGCATTGCTTCAATCCACTTGGTGAACTTGTCGACTGCTACTAGCAGGTGTGTTCTTCTTCCCTTTGATGATTTCTTGAGCGGGCCCACCATGTCAAGTCCCCAGGTGGCGAACGGCCATGATAGTGGTATGGTCTTGAGTTCTGAGGCTGGAGCGTGCGGTCTGCTGGCGAATTTTTGACAGGCGATGCAACTCCGCACGATGTCTTCTGTGTTTTTCATGGCAGTGGGCCAATAAAACCCTGCTCGGAATGCTTTGGACATGAGCACTTGTAACGACCCAATTCACACCGAATTGAAGTCTCTGTGCTCAAGTGCCAGTCCCTGGATCGAACTCGCTGGCACACACAGTATCATAGATGTATATCAAAGTACAAGTGCATCATTATTACAACGTATGATCCAGAGTAAAATAAATAACAAGTTGCATAGCTCAAGGCTAGCTTATTCAATATAAATATAGCGGAAGCAAAAGAAAATAACGTGGAGTCCATCAACAGTCACATGCGAACATGCTGAGTGTAGACTCGCAACCCCTAAACGCACCTTACTGATCGTCTGAAAAACCTGCAACACCGAAGGTTACAGCCCGACAACGGGTCAGTACATCTGATTTGTACGGCAAGTGACACGAAAAAGTTTATATAAAGGACCTACAACTACATGCAAGGTAAGTCAAAGGAAAGGCATATGGTTTAATTTTGCAGAAAGCCAATTTTCTCCTGAACTAAACTAGTCAAAATTTTAAGTTGAATTCTACCTGAAACACACAGCAACCCATGCTACTCTTGTCCCAACCAAATTATTATTAAGTGTTCATCTGTCAAGATCATTCATCAACAGTACTGACTAGTTGCTCAAAGTTCGTCCGTAACCGTGGACACGGCTAATCATGATCAGTTTATACACTCTGCAGAGGTTGTACACGTTCCCCACTGTACTCAACCCGAAGATTGAGACAAAGACTTTCTGAAGAGGTTGCCTCCACCCTTTGGTAGCCGGTACACCTAACACACATCTACATCAGCTAGCTACCAGGGCCAGGTTCCCCACAACGTACTCGTGCTAAGCCAGAGCCCATATAGCCAGTGGCTGTACACGGAAGCTACTAGTAATATTGCCTGTCTGATCTTTTTGAGCCTGGACGACGCCCATTGCGTCAGAGGGTACTCGCCATGACGCACCCGGTTCACCATCAAAACAACCATTGGGTGCATTTAACCCCGGCACTGTCCTCAACCGAGCCACAACTACCGGGATGCAACCTGCCCGTCCAGAAGTGATTTCTATTATATTAAAGTTGCTACACAGTTTATTTAATAGCTCACATGCGCTCCATGAATTCTCACAACCCAAACCACGTCTACAAAGCATAGCAAATAAGTAACAACACGGCTAGGTTGATCTACGGTACACAAGTCAAGACATATGGCTATCCTAACTGGTTTTGCAGCAACAGAATAATAAACTACCTATCATGCAATAGGGTGATAATCTTAACATAATGCATATAGAAAATATAGGTATGAGTATGGTCAAAGCATCACTTGCCTTATACATTCGATGAAGTTCTTCGCTCTCACGCTCCAGTCAACTCTATTCGTCACACTCCGAGAATCTATCGCAACGAAAGAACTCAATAAGAAATCACATCACAAGTACAAAACATAAGATCAACAAAACAATCACTAAAGTTTTAGCAACAAAACAAAAGGTTTTGAAGTGCAAAGGTGTGGATGTGCTCGAAGGTGATCGGTGGAACGTGAACTCGAGAGAGTCAACGGATAAGAAATTGTCGATACAAGAGTATGATCAAGGCATTATGACATAAAGGTAAAGATCATAGCAATATGAATGGTGTGTGGATATTGCCGATAAGATGTCTCATATGATCCAATATGCAAAAAGAATCACGTGAAACGGATTACTACAACACAGGTCATAGCAGGTGCAAAACTGAATTGAATTTGAATTTAAACAGATCAATAAACTTGTGAATTTTTGTGTACACATGATATAAACAGAAGGTACATAACACGAGTGATCCAACGCAAAAAGAAACGGCGCAAACGGGCGCACCGGTAAAAAGTTACGGCTGCCGGAAGTCCAAATTTGGATCAGCTTGGGATCCAAATTTAAAAACTTCAAACTTCTGTAACACTAGGTCTACTGGCTAGAAAATTTCTACACGGTCGCAACGCAACTGGAATCACTCGATTCCGAGCTACGGTTAAAAAGTAGTCGCGAAAACGGTATCGGGTGAAGAACGGGGTACCGGGGTGCTCTACTGTAATAAGGGCCCGTACGCAAATAAAAAATTTCTGAAAAACGCGATCGGGTCTCCGGGCGGTTTGGATCCAGATCTGGAAAAAAAAATCGAAACGTTTTTTTTCTAATCTATCTTCTTCCTCACGGATCGCACGGGACAGAGCACAGGGCCACGGAGAGCGGGGGCCGGCGGCCACGGGCGGCGAGGCGGGGCCAGGGGCGGCCAGCCGCGGCAGCGGGGCGGGCGGCCACGGGCGGCGCAAGGTGCGGCAGCCGGGCGGCCATGGAGCTCAGGCGGCTCGGCTCCGGCCGAGGGCTGGCGGGCGAGCGCGGCGGCGGCGGGGACGGCCAGCCGCGGCGGCGGGGCGGGCGGCCAGGGGCGGCGCGAGGTGCGGCCGAGGCGCGCGGCCTGGAGCAGAGGCCACGGGCGCGGCGGCTTGGCCGGCCGGCTCGCTCTGGCGAGCGGCGGCGCGGTGCTCGGCGCACGGCGGCGGCGCTAGGGCGGCAGCGCGGCTCCGGTGAGGTGGGGACGGCGGAACACGGCGGCACGCGAAGAAATACCTCGAAAAAAACGCGAAAACGCAACTCCGGCAAACTTTCCGGCGAAGCTCCGGCGAGATTCCGGCGATGACGTCGGCGGCGGCGGGTCCCGTGGATTAGATTAGTCTAACCCTAAAAACGCTAAGTGAAAATAAATTTAGCCCTAATCGGGGCTATTTATAGCCAACCCCTAATCCCTTTTTTTTTAAATCGGAGATAAATACAAAATCGGTCTGCGGAAAAAAAATAGACCAGGCCCATTAGGCCCAAAACAATATTAGAAAAATCACGGAAATTAATTTTAAAATTTCGTCTTCGCCAATATTTTTCAAATAATAAAACTGAATTTTTTTGCTTGACTAAAATATTAAAATAAAATTAAAAAACTTTGCAACTTATTTTTAAATATTTTTAAATACTTTTCTGGCATTTTAAAAATACCGAAAACTCCGAAAATTGAAATAAAAACTTTTCCGAAGCATAAATAAATTCCAAAAATATTTTTAGAAAATATTTATAACTCCAAAATAAAATTAAAAAGTCTCCCAAAAATATTTTAAAATATTTTTCAACAAATTCAAATGGGGATAAGTCCTTTTATATCCTCTCCAGCGAACTGCCATGTGTTGAAAAATGTTGTGAATATTCAAACGAATTCCAATAAAGATTTAAAACATTTTCCAAACTTTTAATATGTTGAAGGAGTCATATTACCTTCTCTCATTTTGTTTTGTTGGTTTTGTTTTAAAATAATAAATTCCAAAACACCAACGGTGAATATTAGGGAAAGTCATTTTATTCCCTCTCTCTTTAATATTCATTTCAACACCAAAAGTTTTTAAATTCCAGAGAAAATCAAACACATCAGGCAAACAATCAATATCTATTTAATTTTATTAACATTCAATTTTGGGATGTTACAGCACTCGACTGCTCGCGTGGTGCCCGCAGGTACCCTCGTGGATTTCGAGCAGTAGGGCTTTGCCGTCTTCTTCGTCGATGCACTTTTGGAGTATCTGGGTGATACTGCGCTTGTATAACTGTCTGTTGATCACCGTGAATGCCTTGGATCGACGACTGATGCGTTGAGCTTCTGTGACGTCTTGCGGTAGCGTGCCTTTGATTAGGAATCGGAGGAATGGTTGCGTCCACGCTGGTCCCTCGAGTGCTGTTGGATCTGTAGATTCGACCGCTTGGCTGTTGTTGCCTTCGGATGGACTCGCTGATGCCACCTGTGCTGGCTCAGTGGTGTCGTCATCTACAGTTGCCTCGGGTGCTGCTGTTTTCACTTTGATTGATCTCTGGCGGATGCTTTCGAGGAAGACGCCGGGTGATACTGGTCCTCGAGTCGAGCCGATGTTTGCGAGTTCGTCGGCTTCTGTGTTGTTTGCTCTGGAGATATAATTGAGCTCGCAACCGTCGAAACTTCCTTCGAGCGTGTTGTAGAGCTTCTGATAGGCCGCCATGTTGTCGGCTACTGCATCGCAGTCTTTCATCGCCTGCTGGACGACGAGGTTGGAGTCTCCGTAGATTACGAGGCGAGTGGCACCGCATGTTTTGGCCATGCGCATGCCATGGAGTAGTGCCTCGTATTCGGCTAGGTTGTTGGAGGCGTTGCTGAAGTTGATCTAGAGGACGTATCTGAGCTTCGTTCCTTCGGGGGAGATCAGAACAACTCCTGCTCCGGCTCCTTGCTGTCTTTTGGACCCGTCGAAGAGCATTGTCCATGAGTTCGACAGGTCTGGGGGGGCTGGTGTCTGGACCTCCGTCCACTCGACCAGAAAATCTGGGAGTACTTGGGCCTTGATTGCTGTTGGGTGCTTGAACTGCAAGTCCCGCGGGCTGAGCTCAATGTTCCACTCGGCGACTCGCCCAGTCGCTCCGGGGTTGTTGAGGATGTCCGCGAGTGGTGCGCTGCTCACGATTGTGATAGGATGTTCGTCGAAGTAGTGCGACACCTTTCTTGAGGTCATGATGATGGCCAGTAGTAGCTTCTGGTAGTGCGGGTACCACTGCTGGGATTTTGTCAAGAGCATGTTGAGGTAGTAGATAGGCCTTTGTATGCTCTGGGCCTTGCCTTCTTCTGTGCGCTCGACGACGAGTGTTGTGCTTACCACGCTGTTGCGTGCTGCCACATAGAGGTGCAGATTTTCTCGTTCTTTGGGTACCGCTAAGATCGGTGGGGTCGAGAGTGTCTTCTTCAGGTCCGCGAATGCTTTGCGGCTTCTTCAGTCCACTCAAATTTTTCCTCTTTTCTGAGCAACTGGTAGAATGGCAGTGTGCGCTCTCCCAATCTGCTGATGAAACGACTCAAGGTTGCGAGTCTTCCGGTGAGCTGTTGCACGCCTTTGATGTCAGTTGTCTCCTGCATCCTGGCGATTGCTTGAACTTTCTCAGGGTTCGCTTCGATTCCTCGAGCGGAGACCATGTACCCGAGCAACTTCCCGGCTGGGACGCCAACCGACATCAGCAACGCCTCCAACCCACAGACGGCGCCAATTGACGGGGATCAACCCCGGCAAATCCCATGGTCAAGGATCCTGGGCTAGTCATGAGAGGCACAGGTTGGATGATAGCTCGTCGGCTAACAGGAGGAGACGTTCTTGCTCGATATTATTGCTTGGAGATGCGATTACAGGGAAGGCCAACGCTAGTGCACACAAGGCTAGGGTTACAGATTGTGTGTTGGTTGATCTCGACGTCTCCCCTCCCAGCCCTTATATACTAGGCTAGGTCTCGGGGAACCCGTCTTGGATTACAGATGAGGTTTCCTAACCCTAATCTTGTACCACACGGCAGGTTTGCACCTTCCTTACGACTCGCGGACTCCTACGTCGGTGCCACTAGTGGGCCAAGGCTGGACCCAAGCGGCATCCTTGTGGGCCTTCTGTCTTCGGGTACACCGGGTAGGCCCATCCATAGGAGTCATGGGGTCACCCCCTCGTCATGGTAAAATATGGGTGATAGGTGTGGAAAAACAAAGTAATATAAATCTGTAATAAAAAGTGCAGCAAGCTGATACGTCCAAAACGTATCTATAATTTCTGCTTGCTCCATGCATCTTTTGTGTGATATTGCTATGATATTGATGCGCTTCCTTACACTTTTGATCATATTTGGACTAACCTATTAACTCAGTGCACCCCCGTGTCAGTTCCTGTTTTCTGTTGTTTTTGTATTTCAGGTTTTCCCATTACTTAAAGTGCCAGAAAAATTCAAGGAAAAATATAGGAAAAATCAGCGTACAAGAAGCTTCAAGAAGAGCCAAAGTGGGGCCAGAGGGGAGCCAGGGGTGGCCCAGGCGGCCACCTGGCGCGGCCATCCCCTAGGTCGCGCCAGGGGGGCGCCTGTGGCCCATGGTCCACCTCTAGCTGCCCCCTTCGCCTATATATCTCTCTTGTCCCAAAACCCTCGAGGACAGAACCCTTTTGCGTGATCTCTCCTCTGTTCCGCCGCCGCAACGCTTCCAAGATCGGGAGCACTAGGAGCCCTCTTTCCGGTACCCTGCCGGAGGGAGGAACCACCTCCGGGAGCTTCCACCACCATGGATGCTTCCCGGATGAACCATGAGTATTCCACCTTGGACCATGGGTCCATGATCAGTAGCTATGTGATATTCTCCTCCCCTCTTTGTTCTTCATGGTTTAGACCTCGTGACCTTCCCTACATGATCGAGGCACATATGTAATCTTTCTGCTGTTGCTATGCTGAGTTTGCTGGGATCTGATGGATTATGAGACTATGTTCAGATTGTGTTTGAGTACCTCCTTTATATTTATGTTCTTGAGTAATTCTTGCATGTTCTCCGTTGCTATTTATTGCTTGGGCCAAGTAGTAGGTAGTAACTCCAAGAGGGAGCATTATGCATGATTGTGGGTTCATGCCCCCTGATGACTATCTTGAGTGACAGAAACATGAGTCTAGGGGATGTGTTGTTGCCACAAGGGAGAAAACAATGGTGCTTGTACTTGCGGGTGCAAGGATTGTTTACTTTATGCAAAGTTCTTTAATGCAGTTGTCTGTTGCTTTGAGTTTACACTTTGGGTGGGATTCGCAACTTAATACCAGCGAGATGTTCTGGATAGATATCTCAATGTGGATGATTAGTAGGTAGATGCAGATGGATTTCGGTCTACTTGTCTTGGCGTACCGCCCAAGATTTTGAGCCTCTTCCTTTCTTTGTAGCATAGTTAGCATTGGTTTGCGCACATAATCCTGTCAATTGCCCAACTGTAATTTGTTTACCTTTCATGGCTATTTTATCGTCTTTTGGGAGAGAGACATCACTAGTGAACATCATGGGACCCCGGTCCATATTTCCACCACTGTTTACACCCGCTATTTATTTTCTGCTTTATTTCCTTTTCTGTTTCTATCGCTATCATTATTATCCCGTGCATTTGACCCTTTGTAAACAACAAGGCCGGAGGGATTGACAACCTCTCTGTACTCGTTGGGAGAAAAGTTATCTGTTGTGTGTGCAGGTCCACGTCAACCGCCTAATTGCTGGCGCCGTTGTCACCTTCCTGTCGTTGTCGGAGTCCTACTGGAGACAAACCTTGGTATCTTCACCGAGGGAAATTTTCTGTTGTTTACATCTCAACCTTCCACTTTGGGTAACCAACGAGGGACGAGAAGCCATCACAAGGAAACATGTGACAAAAGTGAGCACAAACGGTATTGCAATGGTGGAAACAAGGCCTAGGCTTCATACTTTCACTAGTGGCAACTCCCAGCAACATTAACATAGTCTAATCACATGATATTTCCCATAAAACATGCAATGGAGACGCACTCGGAGGTCATTCCTTTGTGGTCAAGAGAGGACGAGAATTATGTAGGGCTACAAAAGCACACCTCAAAGTTTGTAGTTCTCAATCTATGGATTTCCCAATGTCACTGCGGCCATCCAAAGAGAGTACCACAATCACCACAACATATCTCAAGGATAGTCAAAGACAAGCACCAAGAGACTCTCAATCTTCAATCAACACACAAAAGAGGAAATCACTCATGAAAATATTCTTCTAACCCAGGTCAAATAGACCGCTGTCACCATGGTCTCGGGGATTATACTAGATAAGATCAAGTGAGTACATCAATCCAATACATAGAGGAAGGGGAAATATCATGGGATCACCCTAGATTAACATAGCCTATGATCACAACAAAGATCACATCATGGGAGAGAGAATTTACCACATAGCTACTGGTAGAAACCTCAGCCCCGAGGAGGGACTACTCCCGCATCATGGAGGGAGGAAGCAACGGCAGTGGAGATGAATCCGGGGGCACTACCCCGTCCCGGCAGGGTGCCGGCACAGGAATTTTGGTCCTCGAAGCTTGTTGGTGATGGCGGCGGAGATCGGAATTGCTTCTGGAGAAATAGGGTCTAGAATCAGGGTTTCGCGACGAGAGTATAAATAAGAGCCAAAGGGGGCACCGGGGGGCCACCAGGAGTCAGGGCGGCCACCCAGCGCGGCCCACCCTAGGTCGCGCCAACTGGCCGCCTGGGCACCAGGTGGGGCCCCTCTGGCCCTTCTTCGGTGAATCCGGAAGCTTCCGGAACGCTGATTTTTTATCTGATTTTTACGAATTTTTGGAGCACTTTTAATATGGGGGAAACCTGAAATAGAAAAACATCAGAAAACAGGAACTGGCACTGGGGTGCACTGATTTAATAGGTTAGTCCAAATATGATCAAAAGTGTATCTAGATCATAGCAATGTCACACAAAACATGCATGGAGCAAGAAGAAATTATCGATACATTTGGGACGTATCAACATCCCCAAGCTTAATTCCTACTCGTCCTCGAGTAGGTAAATGATAAAAAGCATAATTTCTGTGGTGACATGCTAGCAACCGTATGAGAACTTTGAAAAGTAAAGCAATCAAGGTATGTGATTCAATTCAAGTCATAACATGCAAGAGTCTATATTAGCATTGAAACAAGCAACGAAAGAACATTAGGTGCAAGAGCTCTCGATGTCCATGACTCGAATGTCTCCAAATGGTGTTTGCGTGCAAGAAGGGGGATAGGGAATACGAGAAAAAAAAGTATTTTTGTTGAGAACTCAATCTACTAAAGTTTCACACTTGGTCTTATTTGGAATCTTATCTTGACTCGTCCCCAGACCACTAGCCAGGTACAAGTCAATTTGATCCACTCCTTTTCAATATTTTGAGCACTCATGCAATGGATGAGCGTAAGCACGAAAGTTGACACTTAGGATGGCAAAGAGAGAAGTATGATGGAGGAGGAAGACAAAAAGGTGAGAAAGGCTCACATCAATGAGGACAATCATAGGCAAGAAGGCCAAATGATAGATATGATGTGAGGAGTAGGGATTGCCATGCAACGGATGCACATATGAGCTAGGAAAGCTCTCCAATGGAACTAGTGGGGGTGCATCTAACTTGCTCACTCATGAAGACCTAGAGCTCTTTTGAGGAGGCTCATCCTTGGAATATGAAAGCCAAGTTCCATAGTGTGAAGGTCCCCACATAGCTATATGCATAAATGATCATCTCTATGGAGTACAAGGATATGAGGGAGTACTAGTGTGGATCTTTCAAAAGGATAGTTGTGTTGCCCCTTTCTCTCTTTTTATTTCTTTTTCTCTTTTTTCTATTTTTATTTTTTATTTTTTTGGCGGCCTTAATGGCTCTTTCTATTTAACTCTCATTTTTCCTCTTTGGGATCTTTTAAATTTGTCCACTTTGGGATCTTTTCCTCACTTAAGCGCAACACTCTATTTTACAAGAAGGTATAGAAGATCTTCACACTTTACAAGCTACTCAAACATAAAGAAGATGTAGCTATCATGATGTATGCAAATGTATGCCTCTGCCAGGGTAGCAGGAACATGTGTGACATGAAGATCAAGTCATGAAGAGGTGGATGTTGCATGGCAATATATCTCAGAAAGGCTATGGAAATGCCTTGATAGGTAGGTATGGTGGCTGTTTTGAGTAAAGATATAAGGAGGTTTATGATGACATAACGTATCATGCCAAGGGTTTGGATGTACCGGCGAAGGTGGACGCCAACTCTCAGAGTGAGAAGAGGGCAATGCACAGTACGGAAGAGGCTAGCAACTATGAGGAGGTGGAATGTCAACTTTCAATACTTACATTAGTCCGAAGTACTCATGCACTTATTATCGGTAACTCTCAATCTAATAAGGAGGTTCATAAAGAGACAAATACCCCGAGGAGGAGTGTATGGGGTTTTGGTTATCCTTGCGCATCCTCGACTCATGGTACGTGAGTGTACTCTAATATCCGATCCCTCAAAAGATTAGCGATCCATCTAGTAGCTAGAGTTCTCAACTAGTTTTATAGGCTTTGAAAATAAACACGGACTGCCCAAAATACGACACCTATCACTAATAGGCTAGATCTCTTGACACCAAAAGTTCAAACATTACTCACAATAATACCTCAAAACTATTGCAAGTTACTATTAAAATTAAATAGCAACCTCAATTACCTACTTTCAAGACAAGACACAACTCAGTGCAACAACCAACTCTCTTAACAATATAAACATGAAAACTAAAGAGAGTTCCAGCAACAAACTAAACAAAAGCCAAGGCTCTTGCTAAAGACAAACTAAAACTAAACATGGCAGTAACTACGAAAAGATAAAGAAGACACAACAGTAAAAAGATAGGCATGAAAAATCCTATGATGTGTACTAGATTGGAGTGGAGCGTGTTTCTCTCCCACACAAAGTAAGTTGGGGTCTAAATTTTTATGAACAAAAAACAAAGCTAAAGAAAACTAAAAATAAAACCTAAGAGCGAGACGCTCCAAGCATAGCACATAACGCATGAAGTGATAAAAATATAGTGAGATGAAGAACGAACTGATGATTGTTAATGGAGAAGGGGATGCACGGGGGCATCCCCAAGCTTAGACGCTTGAGTATCCTTGAATATTTATTGGGGATGCATGGGGGCATCCCCAAGCTTGAGCGCTTGACACTCCCGGATCTTCTTTCATCATCTTCCATCGCACACTTGAAAACTCCCTTCATACATAACTCATCATAAGCTGATTAGAGAGGTTAGTACCCTTAATAAAATAATTTTTCCCCACTGGATATAAATATATTCTTGAAGATCTACTGTTTCTCAAGATTTCCCAAAGGTTTTTTCAAAGAAAAAGAAAGCTTAAGGTTTGCAAAACTAAGGAAAGGCAAAACGTGGAAGAATCTGTGAAAAACAGAACAACAGATAGTAGAGAATTTTTTCGGGGTACTTTTGCCACTCAAATCAAAAAACTCAGAACATACGAAATTTTTGCAATTGTATAGAGCACGCTGTGTAAACAATTCAGCTCAAAAAGATGAACTGGTGATTTGAGCCGATTTTTCCGTCAAGAAGACATAACCTGTTTTCTGAACAGCATGTCACAACTTTTGCTTTCCTTGTCATATGAGGCTATAACTTGGCACAAAGCTTGAAAATAAAGATACAATAATGTTGCTACAGTATTAACATTCATCAAGACCATTAAAAACAGAAGTAAAAACTCAAACTAAAAGATAACAAGGGTTGTCTCCCTAGAGCTCTTTCTTTATAGCCATAAAGATAGACTTAAGATTTTAATGATGCTCTTGTTGGAATAAGAGTTGAAGAACAAAAGAGAGCATCAAGAAGAAAATACAAAACACATTTAAGTCTAACATGCTTCCTATGCAAAGGGATCTTGTAGAAAAATAACGCATTGAAGCATAAAGATATTAGCATAGGAAGGCAAAATAAGTGCAACTTCAAGACCTTCAACATAAAGAGAGGGAACTTGATATTATTGAAATATCTATAAGAATATGTTCCCCTCTCATAATAATTTTCAGTGGGATCATGAATAAACTCAACAATATAAGTATCACATAAAAAATTCTTATCATGATCCACAAGCATAGAAAATTTATTACTCCCCACATAAGCAAAATCCTTCTCATTAGTAATAGTGGAGCAAACTCAAGAAAATAGCTATCACATGAATCATTCTTATCATGATACACTTGCAAACATTTATTCTTTATAGCATAAGTGTCATCACAATAATCACAATATATAGGAGGCAAAGTATCATCAAAATAAATTTCCTCATCAAAACTTGGGGGGCTAAAAAGATCATCTTCATAAAACGTAGCATCCCCGAGCTTATGGCTTTGCATATCATTAACATCAAAATTATTCAAAGAAGACATACTAATAACATTGCTACTAACATGAGTGTTGTGCAAATAATGAAGCTCCATAGGACTTTTGATTTTCTCTTCAAACACTTCATGTCCCAACTCAAGGTAGAGCTCATAAAGCTCTCTCATAATATTTTTGTTGTTTTCCATAAGCCTAACTAGTGAAAATAAAAAAAAGAAACAAAAAGAATTAATTGCAAGATCTAAAGATATACCTTCAACGCTTACCTCCCCGGTAACGGCGCCAGAAATAGCTTGATGTCTACGCACGCTTCTATTCTTGTAGACTATGTTGGGCCTCCAAGCGCGGAGGTTTGTAGGACAGCAACAATTTCCCTCAAGTGGATGACCTAAGGTTTATCGAACTCAGGGGAGTAGAGGTTGAAGATGGTCTCTCTCAAGCAACCTTGAAATTAAGATACAAAAAGTCTCTTGTGTCCCCAACACACCTAATACAACTAGGAGTTGTATAGGTGCACTAGTTCGGCGAAGAGATGGTAAAATATGGGTGATAGGTGTGAAAAAACAAAGTAATATAAATCTGTAATAAAAAGTGCAGCAAGCAAACATGTGACAAAAGTGAGCACAAACGGTATTGCAATGGTGGAAACAAGGCCTAGGCTTCATACTTTCACTAGTGGCAACTCCCAACAACATTAACATAGTCTAATCACATGATATTTCCCATAAAACATGCAATGGAGATGCACTCGGAGGTCATTCCTTTGTGGTCAAGAGAGGACAAGAATTATGTAGGGCTACAAAAGCACACCTCAAAGTTCGTAGTTCTCAATATATGGATTTCCCAATGTCACCGCGGCCATCCAAAGAGAGTACCACAATCACCACAACATATCTCAAGGATAGTCAAAGAAAAGCACCAAGAGACTCAATCTTCAATCAACACACAAAAGAGTAAATCACTCATGAAAATATTCTTCTAACCCATGTCCAATAGACCGCTGTCACCATGGTCTGGGGGATTATACTAGATAAGATCAAGGGAGTACATCAATCCAATACATAGATGAAGGGAAAATATCATGGGATCGCCCTAGATTAACATAGCCTATGATCACAACGAAGATCACATCATGGCATAGAGAATTGACCACGTAGCTACTGGTAGAAACCTTGGCCCCGAGGAGGGACTACTCCCGCATCATGGAGGGAGGAAGCAAAAACGATGGAGATGAATCCGGGGGCACTTCCCCGTCCCGGCAGGGTGCCGGCGCAGGAATTCTGGTCCCCCGAAGCTTGTTGGCGATGGCGGCGGAGATCGGAATTTCTTCTGGAAAAAAGGGGTCTGGAATCAAGGTTTTCGCGATGGGAGTATAAATAAGAGCCAAAGGGGGGCACCGGGGGGCCACCAGGAATCCAGGCGGCCACTCGACGCGGCCCCACCCTAGGCCGCGCCACCTGGACGCCTGGGCACTAGGTGGGGCCCTCTGGCCCTTCTTCGGTGAATCCGGAAGCTTCCGGAACGCTGATTTTTTATCTGATTTTTCCCGAATTCTTGGAGCACTTTTAATATGGGGAAAACCTGAAATAGAAAAACAGCAGAAAACAGGAACTGGCACTGGGGGTGCACTGAGTTAATAGGTTAGTCCAAATATGATCAAAAGTGTATCCAGATCATAGCAATATCACACAAAACATGCATGGAGCAAGCAAAAATTATCGATACGTTTGCGACATATCACCGCGTCTCTACTACAAGCCCCCTATGTCAGCTCTCCTCTTTCCTGTTTGCCTTTGGTGTTGTAGCCGTCGAGTCCCCGTTCGTCCCAGTCTCGCGGCTCTCGCCGTGTAGCTGTAGGTGTGTGCGTCCTGATATGTTCATGTAGTGGTCGTCGTGACCCCTCCGAGTTCCCTCACGCTCCGAGCGCGAGCAGCTCGTGCCAGCGGCTCATCCCGTGGCTCTGTGCGTGCCCTGGCCACCCCGGCCCCGTCCTGTGCTGAATAATTCCACATCCAATAGTCACATCATTAGTACTTGCAGCGTATTGTATACCATCAGAAGTAACACAAATATTACAGTCTGCAGAGAGAGATAATGTTGTTGTTTTCCTCAATAGCTTTAGCATCTATCCCTTTCATCAGTTACATTTACTACACAACAATGTAAAAGAACATAACAACAAATGATATTTTTGAATTATCTTATGACTAGTTTACAATGGTTAAGGGAACCAGGGGATGTGATAGAAATAAAAGTCACTATTTCAGGGGAATTTTTTCTCTATTTTTATCATGGCAATTTAGAAACGTTGGGCATTGCTTTTTTTAGTAGAACACGGCAAAATTGCCACTATCCCAATGGTGCAATATATTCTTACCCTCATGGAAATTTACCTTGTTTTTATTTTGTACGTTGGTTTTTGTATATGTTGCAATGGAGTTTTGTTGGAAAAAATATTTTTCAAACCATCCATGGCAAAATCTTATTTTTATTGGACATATCAATTCTTATTTGTAGGACATGGTAAATTTTATTCGTAGAACATGCCAATTTTTATTCGTAGGACATGCCAATTCTTACATGTAGGATAGGGAAATTCTTATTGGTAGGACATGACAATTCTTACATGTGGACATTTGCCATGGCAATTTAGAAATGTTGCACATTGCTTTTTTTAGTAGAACATGGCAAAATTTCCATGGTTCCATACTTCCAATGGTGCAAATATGTTTTTATCCTCATGGAAATTTTACCTTGTTTTTGTTTGTTTTTGTATAGGCTGCGATGGATTTTTGTTTGACAAAATCTTTTTCAAACCATCCATGGAAAATTCTTATGACTATTGGTCATATCAATTCTTACTGGTAGGGCATGGTAATTCTTATTCGTAGGACATGTCAATTCTTACTGGTACGACATGACAATTCTTGTTCGTTGGACATGACAATTCTTATGCGTAGGACATGGCAATTCTTGTTCGTTGGACATGGCAATTCTTATTCATAGGACATGGCAATTCTTACTGGTAGGACATGTCAATTCTTACGGCAAAAAATGATATTTGTCAATTTAAGTTAATGGATCATGGTAAACGTAGGTTTTGTGTCATGGCACTTTTACTTTATTATAAATGGCAATTTTAAATTTACACAACTACGACAAAATCTCGAATGTAAATTTTCCATGGCAATTTTACTTTATCATAGATGACAATTTTGAATCTACACACACATGGCAAAAATCTGTATTATGAATTTTCCATGGCAAGTTTACTTTATCATATAGATGGCAAATCTAAATTTACACACCCATAGCACAGGTTTAGATGGTAAATTTAAACATTTTCTTAACATACTTATCTTATTTTCTATGGCAATCTTGGAAAAAGGTTTACATATATAGAAATGGCAATTTTACATATATACACATGGCAATTTTACCCTTTTGCACATGACAATTTTACATATATAGACATGGGAAATTTTCAACTATCCATTATTACCATTGCATTTTTCACTTTTTCTTATATGCCATGGCAAATTTACTTTCATTGGCATGGCAATTTTTACTTAACATACACGGCAATTTGTTATTTTTCATCTTTTTTTCATGGGATTTTTTTGGCTCTTTCGTGATACCATGTAAAGATTTACTTGTTAGCATGGCGATTTTAACTTTTGTATATCGGTACTATAAATATGCACAAAAATCTACTATGTTGCTTGAAAATAAATTCATTTTAATTACCATGGCAAATCTGTTTCTCATATAGATGGGTCATTTAATCAATGGCAATTTTTTGAAATTTTTATTCTTGTCTGTTTGTCATATAGATAAAGTAAAAAAAATTGTGCGTTTTTTAATCAACATATTTTATTTTTTCAGGCAGGATGTTGCTTTTGGGCTCACCTCGTAGCCCACTGGAGGAGGTGGCCAACCTTGTGGCGTTCGATCCAGGTGGAGAGTCCAGCCGAATGTTTTTGTTCCATCGAAAACACTTTTTCACCGAACGTTTTCAATTTGAGCGAGATCCTTCGAAACTGACGTTCGGCGAATATCGGAATCCAAATTTTAATACTTCTTCGAATTCATATTAATGGACTTAAGTTTGTCTAAATACACATGCATTTAGTTCAAATACTTAAATAAATACATACAAATTTAGTTAAAGTTGAGTCCATTAATATAGATCGAAGGTAATACGGGTTTTATGGGTGCGGGATAAAAGTTGTGATGATGTGCGTTGAGCTGTCCTTGTCTCTCTCGGTCACACCTCTCCCCCTCCTTAATAAATTCCTGACGGAGACGGAGGTGGACCCGCACGCCACGAAACGTAGCACCAGTTAATCAAATTAAAACGTGCGGTGTTACCGTGATCCGACTGGTTTTGGTGTTCGCACATTACTTCACTTTATTTGGGAATCAACATGTGGTTAAGTTGGTTAGGTGATGGTTGTATCCCCAGTTCATCAGAGTTTAAATCCCAGATTTGACAATGATGCTCGCATTTTCCTAGATTTATTCCAGGGCTTTCGGTGATGCGCTTTTAGTGGGAGGACACGTTCCCGTCGAAGACGAGGTGGTGGCTTCGTTAATCTTAAAATGATGTACCGACTTAGTATTGCGAAGATGCTCATAGGGATAGCGTATGCGTGTATGTGTCATAGGGTGATTGTATACTAGACTACTAGTGAGCGTCAGAGTTGTACTGTGTTTCTCAAAAAAGAAAACATTACTTCACTTTATATTATACCAGCCCTTTCAACTTTATACCATCTTATTATAATTTTCTTTCGCTTGCCCTGCACTTCTCCTCCAACTCGAACCTTTCTCGCAGCCCCGGCTCGACGCGCCCACCCTAAGCGATTGATTGATTTGATCGATCCCCCCTCGCTCGATCGGGCCGGCGAAGGTTTCTCGCGCCGGCTTCGGCCTTTTTGCGGCTAGCACCCCGCCGAATCTTGTCTGCGCGGCGATTTCGGTGTGGTCGTGGATTCTCGCGCGGCGGGTTTAGGCGGGATGGAGCGGCGGCGCTGGCTGCAGGCCGCCGTTCTAATGTGCTTGCTGCTGCTTTGCTCCGGGAGAGGTAGGGCTCTCACTTCTTCTCGCCCTGGGAAAATACCCTCATCCGCTAGTTAGTTTATGCCCGGGGTTGCAGTCGGGGCCCTTCTACATGTGCTGCGAACCTACCCTGGTTGCTGTTTAATAATGTCGTCGTGTTCAGGAATCGATTAGGAACCAGAACACAGTTATCTAGCAACCGTTGTTAGACCACAAATTCACGACATGTTGTTTGATACTATGCGGTGATTCTTAGCCTAGCTACTCGGTTTTATCCTGTGTGTCGTGATCGATTACTGAACGCATCCTCATATTCTCATGTTGGTCCTATTTTCTTCATTCAGAACTTAAGAACAAAAAACAAGCTTCAACATATAATTCCACTCTCGCCAAGACGCTTGCAGAGTATACTTCAGCAGTAAGTTTGCTTGTCTTCTTCATCGTCAAACTCGGATTTGCTTATGGTGAATAACTAGGATTTCTAGTGTAATATTAATCTAGTAGTAACCTGGTTTGAACATTGGTTCTCTTTCTTACAGGTTTATACGAATGACTTGACACAATTGTTCACCTGGACCTGTGAAAAATGTGGTGACTTAACGGAGGTATTCTTCCTCATCACTTTTGCATTATTTCTTAAGAAACGGCAAAAGATGGTTTTGTTCAAGATTTATCATTATTCATATGTAGCTTGGTGTGGTTGACTGATTAGGTATTTTTGATGATGCAGGGGTTCGAGGTGGTCGAGCTGATTATTGATGTGAAGAATTGCTTGGAGGTTAGTCCCTCTGTCCATGATCTTTCCTTTTACCTTTAGTGTACTCTTCTTTTACATTGAGGTTGATAGTTTTCATGAACCAGGCATATGTTGGTTTTGCAAGTGACATGAATGCTGCTGTAATTGCATTCAGAGGGACTCAGGAGAACAGGTAGTTCTTTTATATCTCTTCCTTATTAGTGGTTACTTCATTATAAAGGCTGCTTTGAAGTTATTATTGAATGAGTATACTATTACTCAAAATCAGAAAAAATGAATAATTTTCTAAGATGTGAGTTATCTTAAATTGACACCTGAAGTCTTGCTCAATTAGATAACTTTGACATCGTTTACATCTTGTTATTCTTATGTAAATAATGTTTCTCCTCCATTCTCTCAGCATCCAAAATTGGATTGAGGACTTATTTTGGAAACAACTTGATTTTGACTATCCAGGCATGACTGAAGCAAAGGTCAGCATAACTAAAGTGTTTATGATGAAATACCGGTTTCTTACACAGTATTAATGTTGGTGATCTATCTGTTTATAGGTGCACAGTGGGTTTTATTCGGCATACCATAATACAACATTGCGTGATGGAGTCATCAATGGTATCCAGAAGATCAGGAAAGCATATGGCAATGCTCCAATCATGGTGACAGGACATTCCATGGGAGGGGCCATGGCTTCATTTTGTGCCCTTGATCTTATTGTGAGTGCTAATATTTGTCTGAAGATGATACGCTTTCAGTTTATTTAGAAGTTTCTCTACTTTCCATGAATCATCCTGCTAAATTGTACTGCACGCTGTCCTATTCGAAAGGAATAGGGTGCATTGTTTGGGGATTCCATTCCTCTTCTGTTATTAGTTTAAGTTGATTCGTTCATGTGTGTAAAATGCATTGAACAGAACCTCTAAATTCACTAAAATCAATACTTCATAATTAACTGCACAGTTCTCAGACTTCTCTCTTTACATTTGACAGACTGGATATTTAATATTTTGTTTGGAATCACAGCAAGTGTCAGCCGATCAAGAACCTCAGTGCTAGTATAATTTGATTATTGTGCTTGTTCTTCAGAATACCAAAATCTTAGACGAGGCACATGTAACTATCTTTTGTTCGCTTGGGCAGTACACATTCTGTATATTCAAAAAGTGGCATCAAGCAGAATTAGTACTAGAATCCATATTTGTCTATCCTGAAAAGTTTACGACAAGCTTCTGGTTTAGTCACCATGGTAACACATTTCTGTGTTTTATAGGTCAACTATGGGTTAAAGGATGTGACCCTGCTGACATTTGGGCAACCTCGGATTGGTAATGCTGTGTTTGCTTCCCACTTTAAGAAGTACTTGCCAAACGCAATTCGAGTAACCAACGCACATGATATTGTGCCTCATTTACCCCCGTACTACCAGTACTTTCCACAGAAAACCTACCATCATTTCCCACGGGAGGTATGCATCGTTCACTTCCACCTTTGCTAACAACTAGAATTCTAGTCTTACACCTGATGTTTATGATTTTCTGGGAGGTGTGGTGAAAATTATCCGTCATTTAACCGTCTCCTGTCGATTTTGTGGCACATTTCACATATATTTTCAGGTATGGGTTCATAATATTGGACTCGATAGCCTAATATACCCGATCGAGCAAATCTGTGACGATTCTGGTGAAGACCCTACTTGCAGCAGGTCCCTCCCGCTCTCATATATTCCAAATCTTCTTTGCCAGCTGATGTTCTTTCACATTAACATTGCTCTTCTATCCAGATCTGTGAGTGGAAATAGCGTGCAAGACCATATCCACTATCTTGGCGTCAGCATGCATTCAGAGTCGCGGGGATCATGCAGGATCGTCACTGATGACAATATGCTCAGGTACAAAATTGGCACTGTAGATGGCACTATTGTCTTCTCGAAGCAGCCTGGTTTATCAGTCAATCAACTACTTAGCGCACAGTAAACAAGATGGCATGGATTTCTGTTCATAGTTCTTTTCTGCCAAGTACAATATGCTTGTTGGAAATCAAAGGACCATCTCATGTATATATACACACGTGATCCTGGCTGGATTAAATTATCCTAGCTGAGGGCGTATTTCTGAAATGTACAAACATATCCATGCTAATTAATTTGTTCATATTGTTGTGTAGTATAATTTAATTTACTTAAGCATGGTGGTTGCTTTAATCATGTGCAGCATACCAGCTGCCTATGGTCTATATATATGGTAAAGTGCACAAGTCAGTTTGTGGTATCAATGTTTCTAAAAAATGTGGAGGATGTCTATACCCTGTGGTTTTTGACATTCCTCCAGTCAAATGGTTTGTTTTACCCAAATGATAACTGCTGATGTCAGAGCCGAGAGACCCTCGTTCTGATGCTTTTTAAAGCTAAAATTGCCATCTAAAAAAACTAAAAGAAAAATTACCATCTTGGTGGAAATTGCCATGTGCTATCAACTAAAATTGCCACCCCCGCGGAAATAAATTGTCACCAAATCCGTCCGGGTTTGTCATATTTTCGTGCCACACTTGTGGCAGTTATCAACTTCCTTGTTTTACAATTGCCTGGTTTTGATATTGAAGTTAGACTATTAAGCTTTACAAGGATGTGGTAAACTTTAAAAAATCGGCACGACTATAATACATACTCCCTCCGTCGTTGAAAGAGTGTACTTTGAATTTTTATTTGGAGAGTCAAACTATTTTAAACTTCGGCAGAGTTTACATAAAAATATAACAATACTTATTAGACCAAATAACTATATAATAAAATATATTTCATAATGAATCTGATGATACTAATTTGATGGTATAAATGTTAATGCATTTTTACATAATCAAGGTTAAAGTTTAATTTTTGTGACTTTTCAACCAAGTTGAAAAAGTACATTTTTCAAAGACGAAGGGAGTACATGATACATTCATGAATATTCATGTACTGCTAGCATGCTCCACCATAGAAACAATTGGAGGCAACTACACCGCGGTACTATAATTTGGCGCAAGCTCTCACTTTGGTGCTAAAACTTGAGATACGGATTAGTAGTGCTGCATGTTGGTTTTCTTGTGTAAATGAAGTGCTAAACTCGTTTGTCTGACTGCGCTGCTAATTGAGCTTACCAGGCGTGGGGCCCAATGTCAACCACCGGACGTGGACATGTCGCCTGCTATTTTGCAAAAGAAAAAAACTAAAACAATATGTCATGAAAATGCTCCATCTACAAACGTTTCATGTCATATCATTCTTTTAATTATATGAATATGTTTATAATAATACATGACTTAAATTTTAAAAATGACAAATAAATAAATTTATATAAGCATTTATTAAAATTTCAACAAACTTACATGTTACCAAGCTAATTTAGATAATTATATGAAAAAGTTTGCTTTACAAATTTTAGCACGTTTTCTGAAAGATATATGTTATAAAAAAACAAATATAAAAATATGCATGACAACTAATATGCTTCCTTCGATCCATAATAAACGTCGCTCATTTCGTACTAAGATGATCGACACTTGTTATGGACCAGAGGAGTAATAAATAATATGAATATGTTTTATAATGAAACATGACTTAGAAAAGAACAATTTTAAATTTTAAGCATTTAGTTCAATAAAGAATTTTCACATTCTAAATATTTAATATAATTATTTTAAATAAAGGTTTTCTTTAAAATAAAAGTAGCATGTTTTGAAAAGATATATTATAAAGAAAATTATATAAATAAGTATATATGAAAATAATAATAATTCAATTATATGAATATTTTTAAATAATACATGATAAAAAATACAAGAACATTTCTACAATTTATATAAATATTTATTTAAACATAATATTTACACATTATAAAGTTAATTTATATAAAGTATTTTATTAAAGTTTTCTTTAAATAAAGCATGTTTTATATTATAACGAAAATTAAATAAAAACAAATATATGTTTTGTAATAATATATGATTTTGAAAACATGGACATTTTTAATTTATATTTATAATTTATTAAAATATATAAAGCATATAATTCCTTTCTTATTATTATTAAATATGAAAATCATTGCATGATTAGATGTGCAAGTTATAATTTAATTATATGAAAAATTGTTAAATTAATATGTGACTATTTGCTAATGTAATTTTATTTTAGTTATATGCATATTATCTATAACACACGATGATAATTTACATATATTCTACAAATTTCTATAAGAACGTGCAAAATAGACTGCCTGTGCTACAGTCCACTCAAACTCGAAAAACATATACACAACATATTGTACACATGACACGAAATCTTTATGGCTTTAGTGGTTACTGGTTAGGGCACTCCCAATGCTAGTATCTTAGCACGAAATCATAGGTAATTTGCTTATGTGGCATAGTGTTTAATGAAGAAAGAGAGGGAGGTTGTATCTTAGCTAAGATACAACCCTTGCACGTGGCCTATGCAAAAAACATGATTAGACCAATCCCATTTATGCATGGAGTTAAAATCATTAAATAAGATACAACATCTAAGAAACAATGCATTGTGGAGGGTTGTATCTTAAGTTTTTATTACTCCTATGATATTGTGCTAAGAAACAATGCATTGGGAGAGCCCTTAGGTCAGCTAGTTGCAACAGGTCACATGTTTGAGCCCAACCACGTGGATCATGCGGATAAGTACACTTGTGCCAAGGGCTTTTTCATAAGAATCTTTTTCGGTTTTCTTTTGTAAAATACAGTAACAAACATGTCACATGTTCTCGTAGTGGGCCTTACGCCATGCTGGCAAGCCCAATTAGCGGTGCTGGCGTAGACAAACAAGCCTAATACTAGCCTCGTCCATCTGTCTGTATTCATGTAGGACAACAAAGTGCCCTAATTCGGTTGACTAGTAGTGTTACTGTGTACTTTCGGGTATGCATTTTTTCTAGCGAATATATTTGTACTATTTCGCTGATAAGCGGAACCTACGTAATCCAAAATAGAAAATTATAATTATCTGTATTGTTTGCTAAGAGATGGAACCCATCCGATGTCACACACGCAACGTATATGTATGCATATATGAATTATGATTATATTTATACGTTATGCAATTTTTATGGATGTAATCATGTATTTTACACGTTTATGCACCAAACTAACCAGTGCGGGCAAATTTAAGCCTCCCAGTGTATTTAGGGCATCTCTAGCCCCCCCGCCCCTAAAAAATAGAGAAGTAAAACATCGAGTGGAGTAATTTTACTGTAGTAAACTTTGACTGTGCCAAGCCAAACTTTAAAATTTAGTGGAGTAATTTTTTTGTCAAATTGATTTCTATTTTGGCCACCGAAATAAACTCCATGTTTTTTTATTTCATTCAACGACATCTTGATATATCAGTAGATAATTCATCAGATCTTCGCTAAAAGAAAAGAAAGACGAAAGAAAATAAAAAACCACAAGTAAACATTTTAATAGAATTTCAACTTCTGTAATTGCTTTCGAAAGTTGAATTATTTTTTTTTCTATATTTTAGTTCGAAGATTGTTCAATTTCTCATTTGACTTCTAGATTTTGTAAACTTTTTTCTTCTTCGCTTCCATACAATTCGACATTGCGTCGTCTTTTGTCTCATCTCTAGTCTCTATTTTACCAACGAGTGTACGAACATCTAGCAAATTTCTTGCTATCAATAGATCGATGTACTTTTTTCTCAATACCAAAACTTGCATCCATCCTACACATAATTTTGAGAAAACAATAAGCTATAATTTATGATGAATTTGAAGAAAAAACAGACAAACAAACACTCACCCTATGATTTTCGCACTTAAAAAACACTCAACAATGCGCAACAACAACCGTGGGTAATGGTCACAGGCGATTTACAACAGCGAGAGGCCGACGTGTCGAGCCCGGTCGACTACTGAGATTCGAGTGCCTAGGGTAGGAGACCCTACACAGATGCGGAGCAAAGTTGGTGCGGGGGTTGCGCCAATCGATACCCGACGAATCCATCTGTCACGCGGCGACGCCAACATCCGGATGCTCGAATCTGGCATCGACGGCGACTCCCGTAAACCTGGCGATTTAGGAGCTAGCGCTGGCTATAATGGCCTAAATCCGGGTGGGTGCGGATCGTGGCAGGTCCTCCGGAGAATCAACATTGGTGGGTGTTCGTCGATGAAGGCGGGATTTGGACGATGGGATAGAATGAGAGTGAAAAGTAAAGTTTACTTGACCGGATCGAAATCGAATAGATTTGCGTCAAAGGGACCAAAAATTAAAATTTTCATTTCTTTATAAGGTTTAGAAGATAGGATAGGTATCGATTTTACTCCTCTAACCAATTTTAGGGAGTCGGTAGAGATGGCCTTACGTCTTTCTTCTGTGATGATTTAAAAAAAATCAACCTTCTGCTTGGTTTTGATCGTGGTTTTGATTGGTGACGGGGCAATGCCATATCAGCTTTTGACTACACCGTCAGCTTGGACTAGGTCAAATCATTTACAACGTCATTCCACGTTCGTCTTCCTCCGGACCGAGCACGGAGGAGAGGATTGAGCCCCGACGATGCTGTCGACTGGCGGCACGAGGGCGCTCGCCGATGACCTCGAGGTGACAGCTGGGTCCAATAGCGTCCATTGGATAATGCACGGAAGCTGCATATGGAAAACGCGTCGGAAACGCCTCTCATGGCGGATGCCCGGCGACGAGAAAAGAGGGGTTCGCCTCCTGCGCTTCCCCGTGCAAAATTGAATGTCGCAGGTGCGCCAGGAGGGTTAGAGGGCGCAAGACAAGATGAATCAGAGTTAAGGGTGGTAAGGAGGTCTCTCAGTGTGCGGGTGGTGTCGTGTCTCGACTTTGATGAGAGTGAGCTCACCGCCCCGCGTCGCCTCGCTCGCCGTCAACCATGGCCGGTGAATTAGAATTAATTTCTTCCTCCTGAGCAAGATCACTCCTACTACTCCTTTCTTAATGTCACAGGCCGGGGTTCAGTGAGCAAGTGAGTGGAAACAGAGCAACCTTGGATCATGTGGAAGAGGGATTATCTATTCTTCAATATGCGGACGACACAATTCTTTTTATGAAACATGATCTAGATAAAGCAGTGAATCTGAAATTAATTTCCATAAAAGTGAATTGTTTTGTTTCGGCGAGGCCCAGGATGCAGCAGCTCAATATGCCGAGATATTCGGATGCGAGCAAAGTCAATTCTCTATTAAGTATTTGGGGATACCCATACATTATAGGAGACTGACTAATGCAGAATGGAAGCACGTCGAAGAACGTTTGCAAAAAAGGCTAGCTAGTTGGAAAGGGAAGTTGTTGTCTGTAACACCCCGGGTGTCACACTACAGTAATCACTTTTACTGTTGCAATGTCACCATGATTAGGCATGTGATGATCACCTTGACCATGGCTTGTTCCAAAATTTAATCCAATTAAAAATTTCAAAACAAAGTGGTCATTAATGTTTTACCAAAAATTGTGGAACTAGTTTTATAAAATGTCTAATAATCATTAAGTCATATTAAAAATGAAATGGGAGTTTATTAAAATGTTTTACAAATTTAATCAAATCAAAATGGTGTCAAATCAGTGGAATTTAATCCGTTTAAATAAAACAAAATTGCAAATGATTTTAATCTAGTCCCAAACTTTCTGTGGTATTATTATAAAGTGTAGCACTAATTGTGGAACTAGTTTAGCCTTTTACAAAAATCAACAGCTTGCCAAATAAAATAAAACAGAAAGGAAAATGCACAACTGAGAAAGAAAATGGGAGAAGGGGCTAACTTGCGCCCTAGGAAAATTGCCCCCCTGGGCCACACCGGTCGGCCCACCTCCTTCTCCCTCCTCCCCCCTCTCTCTCCTTGCGTGTCGGCAGCACGCATGCCATGGCCGAGATGCGCCGCGCGATAGACGACAGCGGCGCGCCCCTGTAGCCAAGGACGTCTACAGGACCTCGACCCCTTGCCCCCAGAAACCCTAGCCCCCTCCATTCCCCTCCTCTCCATCGCTCCCTAGCCCCTCCCCGCGCGAGCTCCCTCACGGCCGTCGCCGCGCCACCGTGCGCAGCCGCGGCCAGCGGCGTCGGCAGGCCTCCCCGGCGTGTCCAATGGACTCCCCGGTGGCGGCAGCGTGTTTACCCCACGCCAATTTGGGACGGGGCACACTGAGAGCTCGACGCCGCGCCGATTCCCCGCCACGGACGGCGACCGCAACCCCGATTCGGCACGCTCCGACCACCCCGCGCTTCCCTTGCACGCCGCCGAGAACCACCGTGAGCTCCCGCACCTTCCCATCCCCTGCTTGCTCTTCCTTGCGTCTTGTGGCCGCCACACTGCAGTCCTGTGCTCCGGGCGCCGCCGTTGCCCGGTGTTGCGCTCCTTCCCCCCCCCCCCCCACGTCCCATGGCATGTGTGCCTCCGTGGCCACGTGCGCCTCGCCGTGCGTGGCCACACCCCGCTCCCCATAGCCGCCCGCTGCTGCTGCAGCACCGCCGCCGGCCATGACCGTGCACGCCCTGCCCCTCGCCCCACACCTGACCTCGCCGCGGCCCCGCCACGCCTCGGTTTGCCGCGCCGTTCCTAGCTGCGTGCGACCGCGCACCCGCCTGTGCCCCCACTGCTCCGACCTCGCCGCTGTGGTCGGCTTGTCGCCCGCGAGCCCAGCCGTGGGTTAAACAACCGGTGGGGCTAATCCCCTGGTTAACTAACTCCTAACCCCACCCCTCCTAATACTTACAGGTGGGCCACCACCCCTTCTAAACCCCCTCTGTATAAATTAACCCAAGAAACTGTTGACCCTATGACATGTGGGCCTTGTCCTTTAAGTTATTCACTACCTTAATAAAATTGTTTAAATAAAATAACTCTATGACTAGTGGGCCCCTTTACTGTTAAAACTAAACTTAGTTAATTCTATTATCTCTGTTAGGATGACACCTAGGCCCCACCTGCAAGCTATGAGTTTAAATAAAATAGAAAATGGCATATGTCACTGACATGTGGGCCCTCTCTGTATTATCTATTTAAATTAAATGATTTATATGTCTCTGTCACTGACATGTGGGTCCCACATGTCAGTGACACTGTTCTGGATAATGTTTTAGATAATGTTGATTTAAATAATAAAACAAATTCAAAAAATGATTTAAATTGAATTAAACTTTGAATTTGAATATCTTTTGAACCGTAAGTCAGATTCAAAAACTTTATATATGAAAATTGATCAGAAAAATATAACGAATACGGATACGTTATTCGTATACTAACCACACCCCTCTAACGCACCGAACATCGAACCGTCCCCCTCCGGACCGTTTGTCCGATGATTTGTCCGGTACTGTCAAAGTATCCGGATGAATTTATTCTGAACACGAAAATTGTTCGGATTGTTTCAACTAGCACGGTTACACCATCCACACGTTTGTCGGATGTCCACGCCACCTCCGGCATGAACCCTTCCCTCTCCGGCCTCCCTGTCCGGTAATCACCCGGAGCTGGTATTTCATCCCCGATGAATTCCCGCTCCGAGCAATGTGCGTTGCACTGCGTTAGAACACCGTTACCTTTGCTTATGTCATGCCATGCATATGTTTGTTTATGATTGCTGTGTATTTACTGTCCCGCCCCCTTATCTCCGATAGACCCCGCTGCTGTCGACTACACCGCTGCTGGGTACGACTACTACGTCGACGACCCTGCCTCTACTGCCGAGCTTCCAGGCAAGAAGAGTCATTCTCTTCCCCAGACATTGTCTATCTTTCCGTACTTTTCTTGCACTAGGCATTGATACTGCTGCTGCTACGTTACAATCCTATTCAATTGCATAGCCTGATTTTGTCGCCCCTTGATGTACCCTCCTTTATCCTATGCTGCCTATTATAATTATGCATTATTCAGCAGTGAACCCTGCGAATTGTTAGCTAGGATTAGATAGCGGGCCGTGAACACTCAGGGGAGTGACGCGGATACAACTTATTACAACTGCACAGGTACGGTACAATGCAGACACCGCCTAAGGCCCCTACCTCGGCTCTGCCGAGCCACCATCAAGTGTGAGCTATCGAGGAGTAATCCTCGTACCTCCACTCGTTGCTGACTTCGTATAGCCGCTCTAGGCATCTAAGCAACGGTTGTCCTTAAAGGTAAGAAAGTCGGGTGACCCAACTGTGCCCGCAAGCGGTATTGCGTCGGGAACGACAGGGAGGGTACGACTGACGTTACTGGCGTGCTTGGCCCCTGCTCGTATCTCGCGGGATTTACCAAATCACGAAAGTCGAGCTCTATCAAGAGCACACGCGAGACAAGGTAAGGAGACGGTTCACCTTGTTGGTAACCGCAGAGACTTGGTGGGACGACATGCACCGATGTACTGGTGGTCCTGACTGCTGTCGTTGTCCGCGGGTTAGTTAAGTCGAGGCAACGATAACGGTTGTCACGCAGGTTAATTAAAATGCTAAATGGTTCGGCGGATGTCTTGAGTAGCCTTTTGGCTTGTACGCACTACCTACACGTGGGATAAGGAGTGTGGGCTCCCCTGCATCGTAGTCTCGTTCGAGGGTCTTCAGACGTCAGCAGTATCACGGGCTGATTGCCGGGAAGTGGTGTTGTCTTCTCTTGGTCGAGCGGTGTGTTTGTATTTGCTTTGATTTTGCTTCACCGGCCAGTCACGCACCGTGCAGGAGTACGCTCGGGTTAGGGTCCAAAGCCCGGCGTACATAGGATATAGTCCGGCGGATGACCTCTCTGTTGATTGCCGAAGGATGGGCTACTTTGTGTCAGATAGCTTCGATGGGGTGTTCCCTAACAAGGTGTACGCCACCCTAGAGATCCGAGCGTCGTAGAGTCACGCCAGTGCACCCCTGCAGGGAAGATTAATCTATTCGAATAGCCGTGTCCACGGTAACAGGACGCTTTATGCTGAAGCTGGATCTTACCACTACAAACTATTACTATTAAACTGTATGGTTCCGGGTTTTTCTTCCTCGCATGGGAAGTCGAGGAGGGGAACTCGGAAGCATTATTATTATTAATCATTACAACTTACTATTATACAATGTTGCAGCAAATTCTGCTTCATTGTTACTTTATTGCTTTATATAAACTGTTGGTTGATTCTCTCCTTGTGCTGCAAGACACGTCAGAAGATGCTAGTCTTTGATAGGCCTAGCTTCTTACCCTTATTCTGATTTCTACCTTGCATTCCACTATATACAGCCTCCCCTTTCCATTTGATACAAATGCATAAATGCTTAGTAGCGGACGTAAGACTCGCGGGTATGCTAGATACTCACCTTTGCTTTATTTCCCCTTTTTGTTTTGCCTGATCGGCCGCTGCAGTCGACGTTGGAGCCTTGGAGTCCAGGAGCAGGAGATCCCCGATGCCGACCGTCGCAACGTGAAGATCCCCGATGCCCTCTACGACGTCGAGTTCCCCGTTGACTAGGAGTAGTTTGGAGGTTCCCAGGCAGGAGGCCTCGCCTTTTCGATCTGTTGTTATCGGTGCTAGCCTTCTTAAGGCAACCTTGTATTCTTGTGTCTGTACTCAGATACTATTGTTTCCGCTAACTTTGTGCTCTCGAGCTGTTGTATTCGAGCCCTCGTGGCCCCTGGCTTGTATTAAACAGCTTGTATTATTTTATTTGTAGAGTTGTGTTGTGATATCTCACCGTGAGTCCCTAATATCGATCGTGTACCTTGCGTGTATGAATACTGTACACGGTCTGATTTTGGGGGCGTCACATTGTCCTTGGGTGGAAGATTGGTACTCATAAATTCAGTTTTAACCAACATGGTACTGTATATGATATCATTCTTTCAGCTACCTAAAGGGGTCTTACATAGATTGGATTATTTCCGATCAAGATTTTTTTGGCAAGGGATAACGAGAAGAAGAAGTATCGACTGACCATGTGGAATGTCGTTTGCCGTCCGAAGGGCCAAGGGGGGTTGGGTATTCATGACCTTCAGGTCAAGAACTCTGCTCTCCTTGGTAAGTGGCTATATAAACTACTGACTTCGAACGGTGTCTGGCAAACGCTCCTTAAGCAAAAATATATCGGCACAAAAGCGTTATCTCAGGTTGTATGGAAGCCTGGAGATTCACATTTTTGGGCTGGTCTCATGGCGACAAAGAAAGACTTTCATCGCTTTGGGGTTTTCAAGATTAAGGACGGGTCGGAGATAAGATTTTGGGAGGATATATGGCTAGGAAATGCCACACTCCGAGATCAATATCCGGCCCTATATAACATTGTGCGACATAAGGGAGATACGCTGGCCACGGTCATGCAAGAGTCACCCCCTAATACTGCATTCAGGAGAGACTTAATCGGTCCTGGACTAACGTCTTGGAATGCCTTGCTAGAGTGGTTAGCGGTAGTGCAACTGTCCCAAGGCTACGATGAGTTTCGATGGAATCTCAATAGGAATGGAAAATTCTTTGTAGATTCTATGTATAGGGCGCTTGTCCAACCTGAAATACCAGTCGACAATAAATATAAAATATGGCAAATGAAGATACCTCTAAAGATTAAAGTCTTTGCATGGTATCTTCGAAAATGTGTCATTCTAACGAAAGATAATCTTGTCAAGCGCAACTGGCAAGGGAGTAAGAAATGTGTTTCATGTGCTCATGATGAGACAATAAAACATCTATTCTTCACTTGTAAGGTTACACGTTCTATTTGATCAGCTATTCAAATGGCTTCAAACTTATATCAACCCACATCCATTGCTAATATCTTTGGCAATTGGCTTAACAGGATAGATAATAAGCTTAAAACCATTCTTAGGATAGGAGCGCTTGCCGTAATATGGTCGCTCTGGCTATGTAGAAATGACAAGATTTTTTCAGATAAAAATTTCACTTGTTTGCAGGTTCTGTATCGATGCACGGGTATTCTCTGTTCATGGTCCATCTTACAACGGGTGGAATATCGATGCATTTTTATGGAGGCGGGTGGACGACTGGAAGCGGTGGCGAGGTATATTTTTATCCAACATGGGTGGCGCATAGAGCTACCTTGAGTGGCGATAGTTCTTTCATTGTAACTTGTCGTACACTATTTTCTTTTTTTTCCTTTTGGTGACTTGCGACTGTGTGCATCTTAGCTATGCAGAGGCCAGGTGTACTTACTTAAACCTTTTGAGTAATAAAACTCTTTTTTCAACAAAAAAATGTGGTCTAGTAGTGGTGCTGAGTTTAATTTGTCACTTGCCGTTTTGTGGGGTTATTCACGTGGATTCATGTTGTTTTCAGTTGAACCGAAGCCTTTCTCTACATCGCCTTATTGCTCTTGGACCTGCAGGAGAGTAGCAGCAGCACTAGAACTGTGTCCAGAGGCCAGAGAAAACCCAATGCCCTGCTCCACCTGATCATCAGCAGGCAAAGAGTCCACACCTCTCACTCCACATTCCAGCAGCGAGCAGCAACATACGCAATCACCATATCCTCCTCACACCGACGCCAGCAGCCACAGAGCCACTGATACCACAACAACAAGACATGGTTCAGGTTCTAGTAAGAACGACATCAGCAATGTCCCGGCCAAGCCGCCGGTGCCGCAGGGCACGCCGTCGTCCATTCTGAGACAGGTGGTGAGAACTGAGAAGCCTGCTCATACGAGGGCTTCCATCTCCAGGCTCGTCGGCACGAGGATTCCCGGGACGTCATCGCTCCTGACGGCGGTCTGGGCGCACCGAGCCAACAAGATGCCGCCGAGCGTTCCTGACGGCACCGAGCGTTTTTTCCTCATACACTCCGCGGCATGCCCACGGTGTTGTCGTCGACCGTCCGCCTCGGCACATGCCTCGCCCGCCTGTGCTGGCTGCACCCACGGTTTATGTCCAATGCAAGCCGGCAACGCTGCATCCCCGGTGTGTGAGAGGAGAAGAGGCAGAGAGAATTTATTTGTTTATTTACTGCATGGATGATGGATCCCACGTGTAAGGGCAACTCCAACGCGCCGACGCAAACGGATGCCGAATTTGTCCGGTTTCCGCGGGCGCGTCCGCTCAACGCGTCCGTTTTTGTCCGCAGTTTTGTGCGGTCGCCCAACGCGTCGACGCAAACGCAAAATATAAACTGAAATTTAACTAACTTAACCGTTCATTGTAACTAATAAAATATTAATTTAAAAAACTTAAAAAAAACGCGCCATTGCCGCCGCCCTCGCCGTCCTGCGCGCCGTCGTCGCCGCCTACGCGTCGTCATCACCGTCTTCCTCGTCGCTCGACAGCTCGACGACGGTAGGCGGCACCGGCGCCCAGGGGTATTTGCGCCGCCAGCGCTCCTCCATGGCCGCGCGCTCAGCCTGCCGCCGCGCCTTCTCCTCCCGCCGGGCCTCTCTGTCGCGGCGTGGCGGCGGTGGCGGGTCGACGACGGCGGCACTGCGCGAGGCGGCGTACTCCGCGTTCATGATGCGGTCCGCCTCGGCGCGCTCGGCCGTGAGATGGCGGCGGAGGTGATGGCGGCGGCGGCATGAGAGAGGATGGAGATGGCGGCGGCATGAGAGATGATGGAGATGGCGGCGGCATCCTCACATGTGGCGGTGGCGGCGGCGGCATCATAGAGGATGCCGGCGCTGGTGGTGGCGGCGGCGCCTGCGCTGGTGGTGGGGGCCCGTCGCCAACGCGGATCCCTCTGGCGGCGCGTCGAGGAGGCGGGGCCGGCTTCAAGCTTTCCTGGATAACGAAATCCAGGCCCGGCCACATTGCCTTCTCCTCGGCCTCCGAGAGCGCGAGGGCTTGCTGAAGTGCCGCCTTCTCCTCATGCCGCCTCCTCAGCCTCCTCTTCGGGCGCGACGACGGCCGGCGGGGGCACGACGCGCCCGCCCCAAGCTGCAACCCAGCCGGCTATGGTCGCGCCACGTACCGGTCGCGCAGCGTTGCGGCCAGGTTGGGCGGCACGGGGATGCGGTCGCGGCTGAGGCGCCAGTCGCCCGGCAGCCCGACGTTCGTCCATGGCAGCGGGCACCTGTGCTGCCAGTAGTTCCGGCACTGGTGCGCCGGAAGATAGATCTTTGCGTGCGGCAGCGGAGGAGGGGGAGGAGTAGGTCCGCGGCCGCGCCGGCGCCCGGAGCCGGAGCTGGAAGCCTCGTGGTCATGTTTGCCGGGGCGAAACCACCTGGACATGGCGACGCTCTGGTGGTGCTCTGGTGGCGCTCTGGTCGCGACTTGGGAGGCAGTTTGTGGGCGCGGGTGTGGGATAGCGACGGCCGCCGCGTTGTCGTCTTATAAAAAAACGCCACAGAGGCTGGCAAGTGGCCTCAGCGCGGACGCGAAACGTCGAGAGCGAACGCGCGCGGACGCGAAACGCGTCCGCTCGGTGTCCGCGCCAGCGCAAACTCGGCGCACTTTTGCGTGGGATTTGCGTCTGCGCGGACACCGAGCGGACATGACCGCGCCAATAAATACGTTTGCGGTTGAGTGTTGGCGCACATTTGATCGGTTTGACGCAAATCCGGACGCGCGCGAACAAAATGCGTCGGCGCGTTGGAGTTGCCCTAAGGACAAGATAGAGATGACTTTGTTTTGCCTCACGCTAGCCGCTCGCAAAATACACTGTGCCATGCTCTGGCTGCGTATGGTCGTAGTGCACCTCAGGCCTGAAGTGCATCTCACACTGCGGTTTGGTTAGGCTCAGAGACGCCTGATATTGTAAAGAACTACCTCGCAAGTCTTTAGAAATTTGGACGTCACCTATAAAAAAAACAATGTAAAATGGGCGCCTTAAAATACGTTGTGATCATTAAAAATGCTTACCGATGATGCTTACTTGCCTATATACGGTGAAAATTGTTTGTTATGATTTTTAAGTGGTTTCTGTCATACTTAATTGATAAATTCATTAATACATATAATGTACAGTAGTTGCTTATGTTTAACACTAGAGTTGCCTTGTTTAGCATCAAAGTTGCTCGTTTTTCAAAATTTATCAAAACATGCTCATATGAGATCTAGTTTTAAAAATCTCGTCGCAAGAAACCTAACGGTGAAAACGGATCTTCGTTCGGACAATGGGTTCAAAAGTTATTAATTTTTTGAGAACATGAAACGTAATAAATGAATGTGTCAGCACATGCATGCGCATTATGTATCTTCATCCTCCTGCATGGGACACGGTCCCTTTAACTGTCGCTGTCAACAGTAATCTAATATTGTGTGCTATTTCATGTTGCGTAAAGGTGCGCTTGCTCCGGCAAACGAGCGCAGTTGCGCTCGTAAGTCTTTCACATCTAATATTGTGTGCTATTGCATGTTGCGTAAGGGTGCGCTCACTCCGGCAAACGAGCGCAGCTGCGCTCTTAAGTCTTTAGGAATTTGCTTTGGCTGAAAAGTCCCCCTGAGTAATGAAAAGTCTTTTTATACGCAAAAAAAAACAGTTAAAATTGAGAGAAGTTTGATTTCTAAACCAAGTCACAAGCTAAGGGTGTAGAATAACTGGTCTTGGAGTTGAGGGTTGAATCCTAAACCGAGTGGCAAGTTGAAGGTTGTAATGTGGAATTTTCTTTTCAAATGAGGGAGTGACTTGGACTTATAGCTTAAGGGTCCGTTCGGTTTCCCTCTACTCCACTGCGCTCCAAAAAAATACGAAGTATCCTTTATCCGCTCCGTAAAATTGCACAGAAAACCATCAATTCTGCTCCGCCGCTCGAAGAGTGGAGGACATCCGAACGCGCCTTAAGTTTGAAATCTGATTATAAGCTTACCCATTGATGTGGTTATCATTCCCAAGTTGCACATCAGTTTCAAAACTTTGGTCCATCGAGTCAATTGTGACTGTGAGCTATCCATGGCGAAGATCTCACTAATTCCAAACTATAACCACGAAAACAATGCATTTTTCCACAATACTGAGTGCGCAAATGGCGATTGGGATCACCACTGCAATTGGCATATTAAACATGGACGCAGGAGAGAGCGAGAGAACATCGACCCCATTCTTAACAGCTTCATGTAACCCGACCAATATGTGTGTTGATGCACCCACGAAAGACACACATGTTGTATATGGATAGGTGAGCATCTGCGGTCATGAGTCGATGCACATGGTGTATATACACTCAATGGTAAACAACCATTAACGAAATCTATTATGAAGATGTGCAAAACAAAAGAGGGCATATGCCCCCCCCACCTCATAAAATATATGGGAGCATCCAAGGCGCGCAATCTTAAATTAACTCTTTATTCCCTTGGTGTGCGGGTCTAACACAAGGTTAGAATCCAAGCTATTTCAGAGCGGTAACTCACTGATGATTCATGGTTGATAATCATTTGATTGTGCATGAGCGCATGGCTGATGGCAATAGCATCACAGAATATGTAAAGAAAATAAGAAAAGGCAGCGTATAAATTTATCAGAGCGCACGACTCAACTATGCATGAAATGAATATATAGAACATGTAGTTTAAGTATGAAAAAGGGTAGATTTTGTACTTTCAAAAAATAAAATGAATATTGGACTAGGAATTTGGAGTTGTGAGAACAATTTTGTACTAGTGAACAAGTTGGGAAAAGCAGGTGCATGTATATTTGATATAGTAACTCCAAATTTGGCATGTATATTTGATATGAACTATATTTACCACAACCACGACCAAAAATACGAGAATAGGAGAAGAATTCGAGGAAATAGTAGTATTAACAATTTTGTGATGGCTCCAATCAACCTAAGGTTTTTGTGCTTCATGATGGTTGTTTTGATAATTTCGACCACTGCTTTGTCGATTCGTGTATCCGAGAGGGCATAGATCTGGAAGCCGGCGGGTTTTGCGGCAAACGAGAACCCTACACATTCAATTGTAAGCCTGATGTATGTGATACTGCCTGCAAAGAAGATGGTGGTTGCTATTGCGACTAATGAGGCTGCTCAGTCGTCATTAGTTTCTCTAATTTGTAGCAAAAAAAAAAGATATGAACTATATTTCACATGGCGTATATGCACTCAACGATAAACAACCATTAAAGAAATATATTATGAAGATGTGCACAACAAAAGAGGGCATATGCCCCCCCCCCCCCACCTAATAAAATATGTGGGAGCATCCAAGGTCTAGAAAGTTAAATTAACTCTTTATTCCCTTGGTGTGCGGGTCTAACACAAGCTTATAATCCAAGCATTTTCAGAGCGGTAACTCACTGATGATTCATGGTTGATCAACATCTGATTGTGCAGGAGCGCATGGCTGATGGCAAAAACATCACAACATATGTAAAGAAAATAAGAAAAGGTAGTGTATAATTTTATCAGAGAGCATAACTCAAGTGTGTATGAAATGAATATATAGAATAGCTAATTTCAGTATGAAAAAGGGTAGATTTCATACTTTAGAAAAATAAAATGAATATTGTACTAGGAATTTGGAGTTGTGAGAATAATTTTGTACTAGTGAACAAATTGGGAAAAGCAGGTGCATGTATATTTGATATGAACTATATTTCACATAAGTTGGATGGAGATGTTGTTCCATGAATAAGTGAGCACGTAAGTAATAGTAATGTATGTCAACAAACTAACTAGTGAAGCATTCCATGATTAAGAAATCAACACATGATTACATCTCACCATCTTTTCTTTGCAGTGTGGTGTTAAGAAGGGGGTGACGGTATTACTCTTCAAAACATTGCCATGTGTACATAAACCTCTGAAGTCATAGCGGATTGGGCACTACCAATACGGAGGTCGAATTTAGTAGAAAACAAACATTGAATACTAATTTGAAGGAGATTGACCAGGATAGATGAAAAATTACCTTAGTTTCATCCTTTGAATCCAGTTCCATTGGGTTTTTTGGGCTAGGATCAGTGGGCAGGGCAATAATTTCCGAGCTAGGATCAGTGGAAGGGCAACAACTGACGGAAACAGGATGCATGAACAAGCTATAGGACTGCGAATAGACTAGATATGAAGGATGATAGTCAAAAGAAGAACCTGAGTGGAAGAAAGTAAGGTGGAAGAAAAAACGAAAACATGCAATTTATTATGTACGAAAGGACCGAACTAACCAAGACCATGCCCATGTATTAAGTTTTAACGAGGAAACTTGAATAAGCACGTATGTTTATCATATTGCAAGTTTATGGCGATGTAACTTAACTCACCATATGCAAGTCACATAGCTATGAGATTGCAAGTTTTGTGGAAAGTAACTCAAGAAAACCAATATATACAAAGGTTAGGATCAAGAAAGAAATCACATGGCAGAAGCTTCATTGCACTGGGAAGAAGGAATTTTGTAACGAGAAAATGAGAATGGAAGGAGGAATATGTCAAGATACCATAATGTGGCATACTAAAATAATTGAATTACATAAAGGGTACATGAATTTTTAATGACAAGAAAGATTACATGAACTTGCTATGATACATAACAGGAAGGAACTGATGAATTTCAAACAGTAAGAGGAAGATAACTAGACGGCGTAAAATGAATTGTGAAACAGCACGATCAAGTTTAACTAGAAGGTTAGGATCAAGAAAGAAATCACATGGCAGAAGCTTCATTGCACTGGGAAGAAGGAATTTTGTAACGAGAAAATGAGAATGGAAGGAGGAATATGTCAAGATACCATAATGTGGCATACTAAAATAATTGAATTACATAAAGGGTACATGAATTTTTAATGACAAGAAAGATTACATGAACTTGCTATGATACATAACAGGAAGGAACTGATGAATTTCAAACAGTAAGAGGAAGATAACTAGACGGCGTAAAATGAATTGTGAAACAGCACGATCAAAGGATCGAAAGGAAGAAATGTGACACTTAAACAGATACATTGAGGAAGAAGGTGAATAGTAACGATGAATGGAACATAATTATCAAAAAAATCGATTTAAGAATAAAGAAGCAATTGAACATGACATGAAGATGTAGCCTAAGTACAGGAACAATCATGTAGAACACCAGTTGGACCAAGTATTAATACAAGATAAAAATGTATATTGTATCGTATTGACAGAATGACAGGGTTCAGAACTTCAATCTCTTTTCCAAGATTTCTTCACCGAAACTAGTTTGAAGGACTAATTTAAGGCAATCTTTTTTCTATAATTTCTACTTAACCAATATCCTTCGGATGAAATATTTCGAGGATGAGGATACTTGAGTCAAAAAAGGACACATCATTTGCCCACGACGCGAACTGCTAAGCAAACAAGAACCATATACTGAGATGCCGAAATGCTCCGCCGGAAACGAAGGATCGGAATTTGCGCGTCACACAAAACATGCAAGAAAAACCAAACGGGAAACAGATGCCGTTACATGAGGAGTCCTGAAAGCAACAAAATCATGCACACATTCTGCATGCCCAAAGAGATCCACATTGCACTGCATCTCTGGGATCATGCATGCATGCATGGATGCTTGAGAATGCATATAAGCATCAATCTCGCACCAAATGTTCTTCATGCCAATGCATGCTTGCATGCTCTCATAGATAGATAGGTGTATGTCATGGCTCGCCGGACGATGCTACTGCTCCTGTGCGTTCTCGTCCTCAGGGCGACGCCCACGCTGAGCATTGTCACCGGCGGTGCGACGACGAGGCAGAGCACGGCCAGCCTCAACGATGGCGCCGCTCGGACATACGTGGTGCTCGTCGAGCCTCCGGCGCACGCGCATGGCGACGACGAGGCCGCGCACCGGAGGTGGCACGAGTCGTTCCTGCGGCCCGGGCCGCGCGCCAGCAGGACGACCGGCCGCGTCCCGCCGACCATTCGCCACTCGTACACCGGCGTGTTCTCCGGCTTCGCTGCGAAGCTGACGCGGAACGAGCTCGCAGCGGTGTCCGGGAAGCGCGGGTTCGTGCGCGCGTTCCCGGAGCGGCGGCTGCCGCTCATGACGACGCGCACGCCGGCGTTCCTCGGCTTGCACGCCAAGGAAGGCGTCTGGAACACCACCAACTACGGCGAGGGCGTCGTCGTCGGCCTGCTCGACACCGGCATCGCTGCCTCGCACCCTTCGTTTGGCGACCATGGCATGCCCCCGCCGCCCGCCAAGTGGAAGGGCAAGTGCCAGCCGCCCGTGCGGTGCAACAACAAGCTCGTCGGCGTGGTGTCGCTCATGGGCGGCAACGACACAACCGACGCCGTCGGGCACGGGACGCACACGGCAGCCACCGCGGCCGGCCACTTCGTAGACGGCGTCTCGGCGTTCGGCCTTGGCACGGGCACCGCCGCCGGGATCGCGCCGGGCGCGCACCTGGCCGTGTACAAGGTATGCGACGGCGAGGGATGCTTCGAGTCCGACATACTGGCCGGGATGGATGCGGCGGTGAAGGACGGCGTCGACGTGCTCTCGCTCTCCCTCGGCGGCCCCTCCTTGCCGTTGGACAAGGACATTCTCGCGATCGGCGCGTTCGGGGTGATGTCCAAGGGCGTCCTCGTGGTGTGCGCCGGCGGTAACAGCGGCCCGACGCCCTCCTCGTTGTCAAATGAGGCGCCGTGGATAATGACCGTAGGGGCCGGGTCGGTGGACCGGAGCTACCGCGCCACCGTGCGGCTCGGCGACGGGGAGGCGTTCAACGGCGAGTCGCTGACGCAGGACAAGCGCTTCAGCTCCAAGGCGTACCCGCTCTACTACCCTCCGGGCACCAGCTACTGCGACTACTTCGACGACGTCAACATCACCGGCATGGTGGTCGTGTGCGACACCGAGACACCGCTGCCTCCGCTGAACTCGATCGAGGCGGTCCAGGCGGCCGGCGGCGCCGGAGTGGTGTTCATCAACGAAGCCGACTTCGGGTACACCATCGTGGTAGAGAAGTATTATAACCTGCCAATGTCACAGGTGACCGCGACCGACGGCGCCAAGATCATGGGGTACGCCAAGGTGGGCTCGTCGGCGGCCGCCCACACGGCGACGATACTGTTCAACAGCTCGATCGTTCACGTGAAGCCGGCGCCGATCGTGGCGGCCTTCACGTCGCGCGGGCCAAATGCGGCCAGCCCGGGCGTGCTCAAGCCCGACATCATGGCGCCGGGGCTCAACATCCTCGCCGCGTGGCCGTCGATGGTGCCAATCGACGGCACCACCGAGTCATACAGCTACAACGTTGCCTCCGGCACGTCCATGGCCACGCCGCACGTCACCGGCGTCGTGGTGCTCGTGAAGAAGGTGCACCCGGACTGGTCGCCGTCGGCGGTGAAGTCCGCCATCATGACCACGTCCAGCGCCGTCGACAACGCGGGGCACCCGATCATGGACGAAGGGCACCGGAAGGCGAGCTTCTACGCGATGGGCGCCGGCCACGTGGACGCGGCCAAGGCCGCGGACCCAGGCCTGGTCTACGACCTCGGCGTCGGCGACTACAGCGCCTACATCTGCGGGCTCCTCGGCGAGGCGGCCATGAAAACCATTACGGGGAACAGCAGCTTGACGTGCGCGGCGGTGGGGACCATCCCGGAGGCGCAGCTGAACCTGCCGGCGATACTGGTGCCGTTGTCCGGGAAGCCGTTCAAGGCGAAGCGGACGGTGACGAACGTGGGGCCGGCGGAGTCGAGGTACACCGCTCACGTGGACGCGCCCAAGTGGCTCAAGGTGAGGGTGGAGCCGGAGGCGCTGGACTTCACGGCGGCAATGGAGAAGAAAACATTCACTGTGACTGTGAGCAAGGACGAAGGTGATGACGCCGACGGCGGGCAGCTGGCCGAGGGGAGCCTGCGCTGGGTGTCCGAGGATCATGTGGTGCGGAGCCCGATCATTGCCGACGCCAGGGTTGTCGCGACATGATTCTGACAGACCCCTTTCGCAAGTCGTATCCAGTGCAGCAAGATCTCGTTGCACTCAGCCTGCTATAGTAATCCATAGTTTGCAAATGAAGACATTAGTACCATTCTTCCAAAGTATACTTAATTACCACTCGTTGGGTTTCGATTAGTTTGCAATACTACAATCTAAACGAGGTCACTGATAACCTTGTTGCTTACTGTGTGTTCCTGGTTGTCCAACCTCAGCAGGTTGTGGGCGGGCAAAGGTGTTTTCTGAACCGATACCTGCGCTCAAAAACAAAATCTAGATTTAGTTATTTCTTGAGAGGGGGGGGGGGGGGGGGGGGGTGGACAGACACAAAATTAGCTCTCCAAACCCATCTATCAAATCAGACTAAATTGAAACAACACCACAATTACGTCCAAGTTTGCCGAAAACCACTGAAACACTTAGTTTGCAGAAACCCCAATTTTCAATTTTTTTACAAGAACCACTAACTGTTTGGTTGATCGTGCTTTGACGCAAAACCCAACAGGCGGGCCCCACTGGTAGGGCCGATGTGGCCGGGGCTGATGATCCACGTAGACGTCCATTAGATGACGCGTCATTACCCTACCGAGCAGTCGTCGAAGCAAACCGAACAGGTCTCTCGCCCTCGTCCCAAGTCACTCCTCCGCCTCCGCTCATGGCGACACACAACGATGATGTTACGGCCTAGGGGTACCTCGGTTGGTGGGTTATCAACCCAGTAGGCTGGCGTAAGAACACTTTGGTCGGTTCCTACTTTTGACCCTCATGTTGATCCATGGGATGTAGATACGAAAGATTTCAGAAGCCTTGTCGATCAAGACAAAGAGATTCTAATTGTGGAGGATTCTCCTCCACCGGCTTAGTTGACTAGGACTCTTATAACTCTAGGCCTCCGACATCCTTTATAAGCCAAATGCCGAAGCCGGGCTAGTCGATAGGCTCCGGAATACACATCCCTTTGATCTACTCACCTAGTTGAGATACCCTATCAAAGGATTTGCCGGAATCGTCTCCTATAATTTTGGCCCATACAGATCTCGCTTGGTGAAACCATGGATCAAATGGATCGCTTTTTGGTGTCGGCTAAATCTACATGTCGGGTCAGATCTTTGTTTTCAGCGCCATGAGCTATGTTGCTGATTCGACTGGCCATCTAGTATGAGTCGAAACTTTGTGTCCAGGGTGGAATTTTCAATTCGACAATCTAGAGTACGTCACGGATTCATGCGGCAAGCTGAGTCTCCAAGGTTTGGCATCATGACGGATCGAGGGGCAGCAAATTGATTTTTTTCAACCCATCTGGTAGCCATCATCGAAGTCTTAGATGATTCTCCAAGGCTTAGATGCACCGCCGCTATCATTCATGTGCTTCCCTAGAAAGTTGAACCGGTCCACCATCCCCGCCGCGCACGCTACGTGTGCCTACATGGGCCACCCGCGGGGAGGAGGAGGGAGGGGAACAAGGAGGAAGGAGGGAGAAGAGTGGCATGCCTTCTTCTTCTGAAAAAAATAGATAAACCCGGTCTTTTTTTTGAAACTTCATCATATAATGAACCCAATTTAAAAACATATCATAAAATGGCCCATTTTCATGACGCCCAGGGTTGGAGCGCCATGCTAGTTTGGGGCATCATGCAAAAAGACCATTTCGTGACCCCCCCCTTAAAATAGCTTCATTTTGTGCTAAACTTTCAGAAAAGGGCTAGATTTGTCAAAATTTTCCTTCTTTTTGTGCCGGCAGGGACACGGATTGGTCACCGGGAAGGCAAAGGTGGATGAAACCACGATAGTCGAAGGGTGAAGTACGGCTACATCTTGACAAGGTCTAGGCGCTGACAGCAAGATGGGTTCCTTTGGATGGTCACACACGCTGGTCCATAAGAGTGGGGTGCAATGGTGGGAGGTGAATGCGTCCAGGTCATCATGTCTGTGTCAGCTCCACACAGTGGAAATGGGGGCGGGGGGAGGGGGGGATCCGACAGGTGAGGCACCAGGCGCGTCAAAGCAATGGGAGGAGTCGCTATGTAATTCAAGAGAGAGGGAGAAATTAGGATCCGGGAAGAAGAGGATAAAATAGATGATGTACGATTTTATTTCTTTTTTGTGCTCGCGTGAGACGTGTGTTTTTATAGTGCAATTTTTTGTGCGTGGTATCGTACGAGGGGAGGGATGGAGTAACCATTACTAAGGATTATGAATGTAACAGCCCAGATTTCACAAAAATTAAAAATTTTGTTCTCGGTGTGAATTGTTTGATTGTCTGATTTGTTTGCGGTGTTTGCATCCCCGATTTATCGATCGGCGATTATTTTACCCCTCTTATATCGTACCGGACGGAGACCGACCCTTGACACCCTGACACTCGACCTTTGCGACACCGGGTTTCACCCGATCAACGTCGCGAAAACCGCACGAGACCAGTCGCAGCCAACGGAACGAAAAACCCCGTTTAATAATTAAACGGGGTATTTTGATAGCGCACCGGAAAGTGTTCTCAGAACGGTTCCAGCGCGAGGTGAACGCCGCCGGCTCGACGCGCTGATCGCGCAGTTCGAAGTTTTACCCGAATCGGAGGTCCTGCGGACCCCCGACGGTCAGAAACGTGAGCACCGCGCGCGCGCGAGGAAAATCGGGGATGTTTTTGCAAACTGCCAGCCACCGGGGCTATATAAAGACCACCACCCCACTTAGGGTTTTCCCTAAGCACCTAGACAGCCACCAGCCCCAGATCTGGCACAAAAACACCCCATTTTCGCCGCTTTATCCCCATTTTCGCGAAACCCTAGCCGATCTATACCGTTCGATCCGGATCTGACGATCCCAGGCGTGCCACGTCACCAGACGAGATCCACACAGCCTCTCTCCATCTCTCTCCTCTCCACCCGTGCCCGTGGGCAACCGCCGCCGCCTCCGGCCAAGGAGCCGCCGCCGCACGGCCTCCTCAGGCGAGCTCCTCCTCCCTCTGCGCGCCTCCCTCCTCTCTCCTTCTCCCTCTTCCTCTCATCCTCTGTGCTCTCTTCCCAGGAAATCGCGGCACCCAGGCCGCGCCATGGCTCTCGGTGGAGCTCGCCGCCGCCCCCTGCTCGAAGCCCCGCGGCCGTCCTGCACGTCTCCCCTCCGGCCAGATCCGGTGTGGCCCGACCGGATCCGGCAACCTCCGCCTCCGCCACGCCCGTTCCACCTCCCCTCGCTGGAGCTCCGGCCACCAGTGGCGTCGCCGGCCGTCTCGCCTGGAGGACGAGGACGAGGACCTCGCTCCCGAACCGGCTGGGCCTCCTCAGCGCCCAGGTGGGCCGCCTCCAGCCGCGCGGCCCAGGCCTCTCCAGCCAGCCCAGGCCTCTTGGGCCAAAGCCCATGAGGTGAGCACTCCTTTATTTTTATTTTTATTTCGCTGCTGCTACTATTGGGCCTAACCCAATGCTATATGGCGCCCCGTGCGCAGGATAATTGTTTTGCGCTCAGCCCCCTGTTAGGCCTGTTAAGGCAGATTCGGCCCGTTTAGTTTTTTCTGCTAGGTTTTTTTTATTAATTTTGCAGATTGTATTAGCTTTTTGCGGCGCCCGTATCTTTTCACCGGTAGCTCCGATGGAGACGCTTTCTACATGAAAGTTTCTCTGTTTTGCGCGTAGATTATTAAAATGTTGCTTGTTGCCATGTTTGACTCTGTTTACCTGCTAATTACAGTTGACTGCCACTGTAAACTGTAATTGCTATAACTTTTTAACTGTTGCTCTGTTTAAAATGTTCTTTATGTGTAACTTGACTAGAATTGCATGTAAATTGTGTTTATGTTGTTCTTTCTTGCTAATAAAAATAATAAAATATTGTTTAGGGCAAAACAGTACCAAATTCCATTTTTATCGTGGGGTCCGCAATAGTTTGCCATGTATAGGTTTTACCCCCACTTAAATTGACTAGCTTAGGTAGTTTATTTATGCTTCACCTCTTGCCATGTTTGCGTGATATGCCATGCTTGAGTGAGTTGCCATGTTCACAACCTTGCTCACCTATAGCTAAACAACTTGAACCGATGATAAATGTGCGGTATCGTCGTGTGTGACGAGTACTCCACTTAACCTGTTGGTAACCGCTCTCGACGGTAGGTGTGATGTCTCGTGTTGCCTTCTTGTTGATGCTTGCTCGTGTTTGCCTCGTAGTAATAGAAGCTTGCTCGTTGATTGCTTTCCAGTGTTTACCATCTTGTGTGCTTCCGCGGGTACCTCTCGGAGACGTTGCGAGCGTGCGATCAACTACACCTTCGGAACCCGACTTATCAACAGGCAAGGACTATACATTACTTATGATCCATTCTATTTCAACCAGCGGTTTGCATGCTAGTCTAGGATAGGTTCGATGTTTGATCCTATCACATGTTTACAACCTCTTTCAAACCGATACAGCCATGTCCCCTCCCAGCAAACCATGTACTGCTATGTTACTATTGCTCGTTGCTCAGACCCTGCTTAGTATGCATGCTTAGGATGCTACGATGTTACCCTGTTACTCCTTGGTTTGGGATATCACATTATTATATTGTTGCTGATGATATGAGTATTATAATGTTGACTATATTTGACGAAGGATGGAAGGTCTAGGCTATCCCGCCCCGACGCTTTGTTCCATTCGAGTCACCTAGGATCCGAGTTCCGGGTATTGGTTTTAAGACTGAGCGTGCCTAACCGCGTGTGGGATTTTATGGGGTCCCCTTTTCTTACCTACCTAGCTTCAAACATTTCTAGTGGTGGCCCAAGCTGATTTACCATTTGAAACCGTGTGTGTGCTGGTCGGCCGCCAGTTGTTTACAAACCAACCTGGACCAGTGAGGACATAGTTCCCTTGCTGGCCCACTTTGTCCGGCTGAGGACCCGGTGTCCCATGTGTGATTAACCGGCTATCCAAACCTGCGACAGACGGTAGAGACCAGATCGAGAGCGCGGCCGGCTCCTGAGATGGATGATGACTCACCGGGGGCCACCCGGATTTGTTCGTTGTTAGTTAGAGGGACCTGTCGTTTCGGATCTCTTGGAACTAAATCATAAAATGGTTGCCTGTGATGGGTAGCAACTGAGAGAGATGGACGTGCGTGCAGAGCCTTGTAATGGGCAGTTGGTACACCCCTGCAGGGTTAAATCTTTTCGAGAAGCCGTGTCCACGGTTATGGACGGCTTGAGACCTACTCCTTGTTCATAGACAACAACAACTGAGATATCTTAACATAACTTGATCAACGTGTGTGTGTGCCTTGACTGCTTCTTCTTCGTCGGGATGCGAAGAGGAGGACAAGGATAGGATAGGTGTTATGATTGCATTAGTAGCTGGTAGCAAGACTTGTTGGAGGCGATTCCTCATCGAATGCTTGGCTTCTTATCTTACTCTCTAGATCGTTAGCCACCTCATAAATGCTAGAGCGGCAGCAACCTCACCACTTACCCCTTCCTTAACGTAAACTACTAGTTGTACTAGAATGACGAGTGATGAAGTCCTTGCTGGGTCAGTTGACCACTACAGTTGGATGCTGAGTACTTCTGTACTCATGATACTACCCCCAAACTCTTTGCAGGGTTCTTGATCGACAACAGGTATGGTGATCGACGTTTCACGTGGAGACTCGACGACGACTAGTTAGGCGGATCCCGGCGGAGGGCCTGGACCCGTGTGGTTATGGGATCAATGTTTTTCTCTTTGTCAGTAGGCATTTGATTGTAGTCTGTACTCAGACATGTATCTTCCGCTGTTGTATTGTATTTGAGGCAGTTGTATGCCAATTGTATGAGATGTTGTATCCTTGTATCTGTAATGTTGTGATATTGTCAGAACCCCAACTAGGGTCAGTGCTAGGATTTGAGTGTCCTTTGCATCATATGAAAATTTCAAAGAGAAATTCAAAAATGGGGAAAAGAAAAGCCCTAAAGAATTAAATCAAGTGGCCAGATAAAATTATTTTTCCAAAAATCATTTGAATAGTTGGAAAATTCCTATAAATGATGGTGGTCATTTCAAAAGTGGTTTGGGTTCATTCCCATGCCCAAGGAATTTTCTAAAATTCAAAATGTGCCCTGGAAATTAAATTTGCCCCTTAATTAAATGGAATTCAAATTTATTGAATTTCAAAAATGCCCAAAATTCATAGGTGGTTTGCTACTGACCACCTAGGGTTTATAAAATTATTTGGGCATTTATTATAAATGCCTAGCTAATTTATTTAGTGGGGCCAACCTATTTACAGAATTTTAAAAAGAAAAAGAACACCAGTAAACTAACTGTCGCCTAGGGGCGAGACTTACCTGGCCCAGTAGCCGGCCCAGCCCGCCTGGGGGCTTGTCTTCTTCCTCCCCTCGCTTCCAAGCACCTCGGTGGCGAGCCGAGCGCCGTGGACGCCACCGAGCGCTTTCTAGGCCCCCCCGAGGCTTCTCCTTGCGCCACCACACTCGCCAGGAGCCGCCACACCTTTTGCCCCCTTCTCCGCTTCCCTAGCCCTTCTTCCTCGTCGTTTTTCTGCCGCACCCGAGAGCTCGTCGGAGCGAGTCGCCGCGCCCGCGTGGCCAACAGCCACCAGCCGCCGCGCGACCATGTCTAGCGTCACCAGCACCGTCGTCTTCTTCGCCCTGGAGGAGGCCACGAGCCCGGACCCCCTCGAGCTGCCGGATTCTCCAACAACTTCGTCGCCGGAGCCGCGCGTTCACCGTCGTCGATTCGCCGCCTGCAGTGCTCCCTCGACCCCGCCGTGGACGCCATCGTCCTCCTAGCGCTCCGGTGAGAAGAACCCCCCTATCCCCGGCCCTTCTCGCGCACGGATTCGCCGTTCCCCTCTTCACCAGTGGCGGCCGCCTCCATTGCCGTCGCGGCCGAGCTTTAGAGCTCCCCTCGTGGCGCCCCCATGCCACTGTTGGATGCGCGAGGACGCGGGCGACATCCCAGTGCCCTCCCCTCCTTCTCCCGTGCCAAATAGAGAAACTCCAGTGAATCTCCGCCGTCCCCAGGCCACCGGCGTCAAGCCGGCCATTAGGCCCACCTAACCCGCGTGCTAATCAACCCTTAACCACCCCCCCTAAACTAACCCCCACCCCCACTGACAGGTGGGACCCTAACCACTAACCCCCCTCTCTGTTTTTTTAAACAGAGGGGTTAACCCCCACTGAGGCTGACAGGAGGGCCCCACTGGCCAGAGCCCACCCACGTCATGCTGATGTCAGCATGACGCACTAAACAGAAATTGATTTAAAAGAAATTACAGAAAATCCAGAAAAATGATTAAACTTTGGAAATTCATAGAAAATTCATATTAACTCCAAATTAAACATATAATATATGAAAAATTATCAGAAAAATGCAAGGATTAAGAATATGCAATTTGTTTTCATGTTTGACCATTTTAAAATGGGGGCAACAGTAGCAAATGTGCATATGGCTTAATTTGAATTTGAATTTGGAGTTTGAATTTTCAATTCTTTTGCAAGACACTTCAATTAAATGGAATTTTCAACACATCTGTACCATGTACATCATGTTTTCACAACTTATCATGTGCTTGAGCATCGCAATTATATTTATTCCTTGATTGCTTTGTTTGCTCGATAGAAGTGGAACCGGAATCGGAGGCCACCCCCTTCGTTGAAGACACCGTGTGTGAACCTCGTCAGCAAGGCAAGCAAACCCCATTGATCATGTCTATAAAATCCAAATTCCCTCTCAGTCTCGCTTATGCATGTTTAGGAGATCACCTTGTATCGATTCTACCGCATAGTTGAACCCATATCCGATGCATGACCTATCATCTTGTCACAGTAGTAAGCAAACCACAATCCTAGCTGACATAGGAGTTGTTTGATATCATGTGGCCCCTGCAACTGTTACTGCTTATTGCATGCTTAGTGGTACAATGAGGTTGCTTTTGATGTGAGTCGGGATGATAGTGAACATGGTGTTGATGAAAGTGAAACTGTGTTGGTGAATCCACCCTAATACAAGGTGAACGATGAGAGGCTGTGTAGGAGTACACAGTGGGTTGTCTCGTTGAACACCGCCTTAAGCACTGAGTTCTTGTATGGTAATCCAAGACAAAGAGTACAACCACACATTGGGCACACTGACCCCTCTCGGCCTAGTACCTTGATCCGTGTCGACGTCCAGGAGTCACATTAGTTCGGGTTTTCCATTTGGCATCTGCATAGAAAAAGAATGAATGAATGGTTGCATCATATAGATATGTGGGTGCACCTGTGAGGCAGGAAAACCATCTGCCAAAGGTGGCGTCTCGGTCACTTGCATTGTTTGAGTCCGTTTCGTTGATCCGGCCGGGCTCTCGAGCGGAGGAAACTCAGATAGTCGACTCCTGGAATAGACCGGTTGTGAGCGAAGTGTCGTGGTGAACATCCTCGCTGTCACCTCTTGAACGGTGGCAAGCAAAAGGCGGTAACCGATGGTCATGTGTGTGTAGTTTACACCCTTGCAAGGTTAACAAAACTATTCGAATAGCCGCATCCGCGGTCATGGACTACTTGGAACCTGTACCTGATTATTAGACAACTTGAATGGATACTTCTAAAACTCGCAAGATAAGCGTGAGTGCTATGGTGTGCTCCTCGTGGGGAAGTCGAGGAAGTAACCATAGTGGTGTATTGGTTGGAGACTTGGTAGTGGACTCGTGTACGCTTCTTACCTCAAGTCTGGTACTCGTAGTACAGGACTAGCCAAGTCAAAGCTGGCACTTCTGCAAGATGAAACCCCACCTCCCTTTACCTTGAAACTTGATCATGAGTAGTATAGTTCTGATGTAAGTCTTGCTGAGTACGACGTTGTACTCACGTTTTCTTATTCTATGTTTTAGATGAGAACCCGTACCCCGATGGAGTCACCGACCTGAAGCTCGACGTTGACCTTGGTAGTATAGTTCCAGACAGCAGTCTGGTCCCTCGTGGAAGGGCATGTATGTTTACAAGGCTTCTCTAAGCCATTTGTTAAACTTGTCTGTACTCAGACCTAATTTGCTTCCGTTGTATGATGTAATGTTAATCACATACATGTGATCTTTGTATACTCTATGTGTAAGTCAATAAAGATATACTTTGTAGAGTTATGTGATGATACCTGCTGTTCATACTAGGCATGTGTGCTGCGTGTATGTTTATAACATGCATGTCTTAGTAGGGGTTTTCGAGACCTTAGTTGTGATCTGGCTGGCGGTCTTTTATACACCAAGTGGCCCTTAGATGTGCGCAGCTTGGGGCATCGCGATGCGATTGCTCGTGACTCTGTCACGTGCACACTTTGTTGTATGATCGAGCCCGCCCTAGACCCCGACTAAGTAATCGGGATGGAGTAAGTCTATGTAAGAGTTAGGATTCAATCGATAACATGGTTGAGGCGACTTGTCTATGAATATGGGATTCACCACCCATAAGCATTTAGACTCATGAGCGGACGATGAGGACCCATCTCAGTTGATCATCCGGCCTAAATGGGATGCCCCTCACGTTCGATGCTTTTCGAGAGTGTTCTGTGCTTGGCCTTGTCTGCTTAGACAAGTGGGTACGGCTCTCGGCTCTCCATGTGATTGTATCGTGACTGGAATTACATACGCCTATTCCGGGTCCCGACAGATATCATGTTGGAAATCCGGGGCATATGGCTATGTCATATGTCGCGGTGGGACCGATATGTGCTTCGTCCCCGGATCTGGATGGAAACATCTAGATCTGGAACAATACCGCATATCGGGCCTTACAATGAACGATGAGGGTTATCTAAAAAATCATTCGTTCTGAAGATGTCCTAAAGATGAGGAGGAGGCTAAAAGTGCAATCATGCCCTTAAGCATATTTTGTTGATTGATGACAATATACATATAGGGGACTAACTATGTTTGTTAAGTGACACACAGGAAGTTGGTTAGTTCTCTTGACATCATCGTGTAGGGATCATATGCTGAGCCTCGACCGCACTCAAGAATTCGACACAACGACAGAAGATGACGCTAAGTCTTCTTTACTATTATATCTTGAGTCATAGGGATCCCCGCACTATTAAGAGGGGATCATAAGGTTGAGTTCAGTCTTGCTCAAATCAGTAAAACTTCAACATGTAAAACACTCCTTCTTACATCTATGAAATATCAATATAGTTGTGTAGGGTTTTTCAAAACACTTCAATTTGTGCACTCACTGCTTATGCCGGATCGTCCGGGCCACATCTCGGACCGTCCGGGCGCAGCCCGGACCGTCCGGCCACGGCCCCCAGACATCCGAATAATTACGATAGACACCCGAAGGTGCATAATTCTCCGGACCGTCCGAGCTGGACCCCGGACCGTCCGAATAATTATGCGCTCGGGACCAGAGGGTGCACAATCATCCGGACCGTCCGGATGTCAGGTCGAACCGTCCAGGCTCCACCCGGACCGTCTGATACTTCCCAAACGTATCTATAATTTCTGCTTGCTCCATGCATGTTTTGTGTGACTTTGCCATGTTTTGCTTGAACTTTCATACACTTTTGAGCATATTTGGACTAATCTATTAACCCAGTGCACCCAGCTGCCAGTTGCTGTTTTCTGCTGTTTTTGTATTTCAGGTTTTCCGGCCATTAAAAGTGCTCAAAAAATCCGGAAATATCAGATAAAAAATCAGCGACACGGAAGCTTCCGGAAACACCAAAGGAGGGAAGGGGGACCACCACAGGGACTCCAGAAGGGTCCCTGGCGCGGCCCCACCCTAGGCCGCGCCAGGGAGCCTCCTGGCTGCCCTGTGGCCCCTCTCGGTGCCCCCTTCGCCTATATTTAGCCCTCAGGGTGGAAACCCCTAATATCGATCTCTCTTTCGCGATCTTGCCTTTGTACCGCCGCCGCCGCCGTTTCAAGATCGGGGCTGCCTGGAGAAGCTGCCCCGGCACCCTGCCGGGAGGAGGAACCCCCTCCGGGAGACAATCCATAGCCATGGACGCCTCCCATATGTACCGTGAGTAGTTCCCCTTGGACCATGGGTCCATGACCAGTAGCTATGTGATGTTCCTCTCCCCTCTTTTGTCTTCCACTTTCGAGACCTCGTGAGCTGCCTCACATGATCGAGGCACCGTTGTAATTTTCTGCCGTTGCTATGCTGAGTTTGTTGGGATCTGATGGATTATGAGACTATGTTTAGATTGTGATGAGTAATATATTTGGTTCTTCTCTTTTATATTTTGTTCTTGAGTAAATTCTTGCATGTTCTCCGTTGCTGTATTTTACTTTGGCCAAGTGATTTGTTGCAACTCCAAGAGGGAGCGTTATGCTTGATTGTGGGTTCAGCCCCTTGATGTCTAGCTTGAGTGACAGAAAAATGAGACTAGGGGATGTGCTGTTGGCACCAGGGATAAAACAACGGTTCTTGTATCCGCGGATGCAAGGATTGTTTACTTTACGCAAAGTTATTTTAATGCAGTTGTCTGTTGCTTTGAGTTTACACTTTGGGTGGGATTCACAACTTAATATCAGCGAGATGTTCTGGATAGATATCTCAAGGTGGATGATTCGTAGTAGATGCAGTTGGATTTCGGTCTACTTACCTTGGCGTACTGCCCATTGCTTTTGAGCCCTTCCTTTCTTTGCAGCATAGTCAGCATTGCGGTGCCTTCATAATCCTGTCAATTGCCCAACTGTGATTTGTTTACCTCGCTAGCACTTTTATCGTCTTTTGGGAGAGAGACATCACTTGTGAAAATCATGGGACCCCGGTCCATCTTCATATCATTGTTTAAATCCTTAGTTTACTTTCAGTCTTTACTTTTAGTTGCCACTATTATTATCTCTTGCGTTGATCCTTTGTAAACAGCAAGGCCGGAGGAATTGACAACTCCTCTGTACTTGTTGGGAGCGAAGTTATTTGTATGTGTGTGCAGGTCCACGTCAAGCGCCATGACACCTACTTGTATCTCTTGGAGTCCTACTGGTTCGATACTAAACCTTAGCATCTTTGCTAAGGGAAACTTGCTGCTACACTGCATCTCACCTTCCACTTGGGGTAACCAACGAGGGCGAGTATTATCTCGTGTATCAAGCGAATTTCTGGCGCCGTTGCCGGGGACTCCAGTCTACAAGATAGGGGAGTTGCACACTATCTTTTATCTTTGCTTTTTAGTCTTGTTAGTTTACCTTTAAGTTTTTACTTTTGTGTCCCTTATAAAAAATACCAAAAATACCTGCTGCTACTATGAGTTCCAATGAAAACACCAAGTTGTGTGACTTCACTAGTCACAACAATAGTGACTTTATCTGCACTCCTATTGCTCCACCTTCTACTTCAGCACCTTCTTATGAGATTAAACCTGCTTTACTGAACCTTGTTATGAAAGATCAATTATCTGGTGCTAGAGATGCTGCTGATTTGCACTTAAATAATTTTATTGAGCTTTGTGATATGCAAAAGTACAAAGAAGTAGATGGTGAAATTTCTAAGCTTAAGCTTTTTTCCTTTCTCTTTGAGGGATGAAGCTAAAATCTGGTTTCAATCCTTGCCTAAGAATAGCATAGATTCTTGGGATAAGTGCAAGGATGCTTTTATCGGGAAGTACTATCCCCCTGCTAAAATTATTCAATTGAGGAGTAACATTATGAATTTCAGGCAATTGGATAATGAACACGTTGCCCAGGCATGGGAACGTATGAAGACGCTTGTCAAGAACTGCCCCACACATGGACTGACTACCTGGATGGTTATCCAGACTTTTTATGTAGGCCTAAACTTTACCTCGCGGAACATGTTAGATTAGGCCGCGGGAGGAACTTTTATGTCAACCACACTTGGTGCTGCCATAAAGCTACTTGATGAGATGATGCTGAACTACTCTCAGTGGCACACCGAAAGATCTCCGACTGGTAAGAAGGTAAATTCTTTCGAGGAGATCTCCTCTCTAAATGAAAAGGTTGACCTTATCATGTCTCTACTTACCAAGCAAGCTCCTATTGATCCTCAGGATGTTCCTTTAAATTCCTTGGTTGCTCAAGAACAAATAGATGTGAAATTTATCTCTAGAAACAAATTCAACAATAATGCTTATAGGGGCAACTTTGCTAGTAATCCTAGGACGTTTCCATCCACTTATGGGAACAACAACACCTACCCTAGCAACAAGAACCCCACCTCTGAACTAGAAAGTATGCTTAGAGACTTTATCACTACCCAAAAAGCCTTCAACAAGAATGTGGAAGAAAAACTAGCTAAATTAGATAATCTTTGTTTGAAGGTAGATAACTTAGCCCTCGATGTTGAGATGTTAAAAATTAGAACCTCTCCCCTTGAGGAGAGTAAGGTCACTCCTATTAATGCTATCCAGTTACAAAATCAATGAAAATATTAGGATGATGACTGAACTCAAAAAAGATGGGCTAGAGAAAAAGAGGAAGAAGATAGAATTAAGAGCCTTCCTACTTACCACACAGTAGCCACTATCCAAGTAGTTGAGGATGTCCAAACTGTTAGCACCCATCACACCCCTAGTCCCACTGGACCTATCAATGGTGATGCTACCACCTCAACCATAGATGAAGAAACCTCTATGAACATAGAGGCTTTCAAACAAGTGAACTTAAATGATATCACTACCTCCTTGATAGATAGTAGTGATCTAGACTTTGACAACTGCACTTTATCTTAAGTTATTGGTTTCCTACACAAGATGTCTAGAGCCCCCCACACTAGCACACTTAATCTTGCCTTCACAGAGCATATCACCAATGCTCTAATCAAAGTTAGGGAGGAGAAGCTTAGACTAGAAGCCTCCATACCTAGGAAGCTAGAAGATGGTTGGGATCCTATGATAAAAATCAAATTGAATAACTTCTCTTGTTATGCTCTTTGTGATGTTGGAGCAAGTACCTCTGTTATGCCCAAAAGAATGTATGATATGCTTGAATTGAAACCTTTTGATCCCAGTTCTTTTGGTGTTCGTCTTGTTGATTCTTCCGTAAAGAAACCTTTGGGGAAGATCAACGATGTTCTTGTCATTGTCAATGACAATTATGCTCCCGTTGATTTTACTATTATGGACATTGAATGTGAACCTTCTTGTCCAATTATTTTGGGACGTCCTTTTCTTTGCACAGTTGGTGCTGTTATTGACATGAAAGAGGGGAATATCAAATTCCAATTCCCTCTCAAGAAAGGGATGGAACATTTCCCTAGGAAAAAGATTAAGTTACCTTTTGAGTCCGTCACACGGGCTAGTTATTTTCTTGAAAATACTTGATCTTCTGCTTTAAGCCTAGCTAATGGCTCTAAAGAAGCCCTTTCGGGAGGCAGCCCGCAACAAATTTAGGTTTTTCTTTTTTCTTTTCTTCTGTTCTCAGTGGTCTTGATGATTGTTACTACTGTAGCAACATCATTGTATCTTTACTTTTCAAGCTTTGTGCCAAGTTTAGCCTCATACGACAAGGGAAGTGAAAGTTGTGACATGTTGTCCGAAAACAGATTCTGTCCTCGTGACTAGAAAAATCATAGAAAAATCCTAGTTCATCTTTTTGAGCTGAAATTTTTACACAGCGTGCTCTATACAATTAAGAAACTTGCATATGTTCTGAGTATTTTGATTTGATTTGCAGAAGTATCCCTAAAAAATTAGTTTCTACCTACTGTTCTGTTTTTCACAAATTCTGCCACGTTTTGTCTCTCCTTACTTTTGCGAACCTTAAGCTTGCTTTTTCTTTGAAAAAACTTTTTGGCACTCTTGAGAAACAGTAGATCTACAATATTATCTTTATTTACAGTAGAGAAAAATTATTTTATTAGGATACTAATCTCTCTAATCAGTCTACAATGAGTTATGTATGAAGGGAGTTTTCAAGTGTGCGATGGAAGGTGATGAAAGAAGATCCTGGAGTGTCAAACGCTCAAGCTTGGGGATGCCCATGTGCACCCCCAATAAAGATTCAAGGAGACTCAAGCGTCTAAGATTGGGGATGCCCCCGTGCATCCCCGGGCATCCCCTTCTTCATCAACAATTATCAGTTCGTCCCTCGTTGCACTATATTTTTATCACTTCATGCGTTGTGTGCTATGCTTGGAGCGTCTCGCTCTTTAATTTTCTAGGTTTGTTTTAGCTTTGTTTGCTGTCGTAACAAGTTAGACCCCAGCTTACTCTTTTGTGTGGGAGAGATACACGCTCCGCTTGAATTAGAACTCATCATAGGATTTGCATGCTTATTCTTTCAGCTGTGAGTTGTTCTTTTTCTTTTCTTAGCTGCTGCTCTGTTTAGTTTTAGTTCTTTAGTTTTTCTAGAGCTTTTCTTTTGTTTTAGGTTGAACTTTCTATAGGTTGCATGTTTTATCTTGTTAGAGAGTTTGCCTGTTGCACTGAGTTTTGTGTCTTGACTAGAAGTAGGTAGTTGAAGTTGCTTTTCTCTTTGTAGTAGTAACTTGCAATAGTTTTGAGGTATTGACTAGAGTAATGTTTGAACTTTTGGTGTCAAGAGCTCGGGCCTATTAGTGATAGATGTTATATTTTGGGCAATCCGTGTGTTTTTCGAAAACCAAGAAAACCCCTGTTGAGAACTCTAGCTACTAGATGGTACACTCACGTACCATGAGTCGAGGATGCGCAAGGATAACCAAACCCCCATACACTCCTCCTTGGGGTACCTGTCTCTCTGTGAACCTCCTGATTAGATTGAGAGTTATCGATAATAAGTGCATGAGTTCTTCGGACTAATGTGAGTATTCGAAAGTTGACACTTCCACCCACCTATACTTTTTCTAGCCTCTTCGGTACCGTGCATTGCCCTTTCTCACCTTGAGAGTTGGCGCATAATTCGCCGGTGCATCCAAACCCTTGGCACGATACGCTCTGTCATCATAAACCTCCTTATATCTTTCCTCAAAACAGCCACCATACCTACCTACAAGGCATTTCCATAGCCTTTCCGAGATACATTGCCATGCAACACCCATCTTCTCATGACTTGATCCTCATGTCATACATTTGCATCATGATAGTTATATCTTCTTTATGTGAGTACCTTTGTAAAGTGTGAAAGATCTCCTATATTCTTGTAAAAATATAGAGTCTTGCCCCTAAAGTGAGGAAAAGATCCCAAAGAGGACAAAATCAAAAGATCCCAAAGAGGTCAAATGAGAGTTAAATAGAAAGAGCCATTGAGGCCACCAAAAAAATACAAAAATATAAAAAAGAGAAAAAGAAATAAAAAGAGTGAAGGGGGCACACTACTATTCCTTTTGAGAGATCCACACTAGTACTTCATCCTCTATCCCTTGTACTCCATAGAGATCATCATGCATATAGCTATGTGGAGACCTTCACACTATAGAACTTGGCTTGTACATTCCAATGATGAGCCTCCTCAAACGAGCTCTAGGTCTTCTTGAGAAAGCAAGTTAGATGCACCCCCACTAGTTCCCTTGGAGAGCTTTTAGCTCACATGTGCTTCCGTTGCATGGCAATCCCTACTCCTCACATCATATCTATCATATGGCCTTCTCTCGCTTATGATTGTCCTCATTGAAGTGAGCCTTTCACACCTTTTTTTCTTCCTCCTCCACCTTCTTTTTGTTTCGCCTTTTAGGTGTCAACTTTCTTGCTCACGCTCATCCATTGCATGAGTGCTCAAAATATCGAAAGGGAGTTGATCAGTTTGACTTGTACCTGGCTAGTGGTCTGGGGACGAGTCAAGATAAGAATCCAAAGGAGACTAAGTGTGAAACTTTAGTAGATAGTTGTTCTCAACAACCTTTTCTCTCTCTTTTTCCCAGTCCCCTGCTTGCACGCAAACACCATCTGGAGACATTCGAGTCACGGACAGCAAGAGCACTTGCACCTTTTGTTCTTTTGTTGCTTGTGTCAATACTAATATATACTCTTGCTTGTTAAGACTTGAATTGAATTGCATGCTTTGATTGCTTTACTTAAAAGTCCTTATATGGTTGTGTGGCATGTCACCACAGAAATTATGCTTGTTATCATTTACCTACTCGAGGACGAGCAGGAACTAAGCTTGGGGATGTTGATACGTCCCAAACGTATCTATAATTTCTGCTTGTTCCATGCATGTTTTGTGTGACTTTGCCATGTTTTTCTTGAACTTGCATACACTTTTGAGAATATTTGGACTAATCTATTAACCCAGTGCACCCAGCTGCCAGTTGTTGTTTTCTGCTGTTTTTGTATTTCAGGTTTTCCGGCAATTAAAAGTGCTCCAAAAAATCCGGAAAAATCAGATAAAAAATCAGCGACACGGAAGCTTTCGGAAACACCAAAGGAGGGAAGGGGGACCACCACAGGGACCCTAGAAGGGTCCATGGCGCGGCCCCACCCTAGGCCGCGCCAGGGAGCCTCCTGGATGCCCTGTGGCCCCTCTCGGTGCCCCCCTTTTCCTATATTTTTTGTACCGTGAGTAGTTCCCCTTGGACCATGGGTCCGTGACCAGTAGCTATGTGATGTTCCTCTCCCCTCTTTGTGCTTCCACTTTCGAGACCTCGTGAGCTGCCTCACATGATCGAGGCACCGTTGTAATTTTCTACCGTTGCTATGCTGAGTTTGTTGGGATCTGATGGATTATGAGACTATGTTTAGATTGTGATGAGAAATATATTTGGTTCTTCTCTTTTATATTTTGTTCTTGAGTAAATTCTTGCATGTTCTCCATTGCTATATTTTACTTTGGCCAAGTGATTTGTTGCAAATCCAAGAGGGAGCGTTATGCTTGATTGTGGGTTCAACCCCTTGATGTCTAGCTTGAGTGACAGAAACATGAGACTAGGGGATGTGCTGTTGGCACCAGAGATAAAACAACGGTGCTTGTATCCGCGGATGCAAGGATTGTTTACTTTACGCAAAGTTATTTTAATGCAGTTGTCTGTTGCTTTGAGTTTACACTTTGGGTGGGATTCACAACTTAATACTAGCGAGATGTTCTGGATAGATATCTCAAGGTGGATGATTCGTAGTAGATGCAGTTGGATTTCAGTCTACTTACCTTGGCGTACTACCCATTGCTTTTGAGCCCTTCCTTTCTTCGCAGCATAGTCAGCATTGCGGTGCCTTCATAATCCTGTCAATTGCCCAGCTGTGATTTGTTTACCTCGCTAGCACTTTTATCGTCTTTTGGGAGAGAGACATCACTAGTGAAAATCACGGGACCCCGGTCCATCTTCATATCATTGTTTACACCCTTAATTTACTTTCAGTCTTTACTTTTCGTTGCCACTATTATTATCTCTTGCGTTGATCCTTTGTAAACAGCAAGGCCGGAGGAATTGACAACTCCTCTGTACTCGTTGGGAGCGAAGTTATTTGTATGTGTGTGCAGGTCCACGTCAAGCGCCGTGACACCTACTTGTATCTCTTGGAGTCCTACTGGTTCGATGCTCAACCTTAGCATCTTTGCTAAGGGAAACTTGCTGCTACACTGCATCTCACCTTCCACTTGGGGTAACCAACGAGGGCGAGTATTATCTCGTGTATCAAGCGAATTTCTGGCGCCGTTGCCGGGGACTCCAGTCTACAAGATAGGGGACTTGCACACTATCTTTTATCTTTGCTTTTTAGTCTTGTTAGTTTACCTTTAAGTTTTTACTTTTGTGTCCCTTATAAAAAATACCAAAAATACCTGCTGCTACTATGAGTTCCAATGAAAACACCAAGTTGTGTGACTTCACTAGTCACAACAATAGTGACTTTATCTGCACTCCTATTGCTCCACCTTCTACTTCAGCACCTTCTTATGAGATTAAACCTGCTTTACTGAACCTTGTTATGAAAGATCAATTATCTGGTGCTAGAGATCCCGCTTCTTTGCACTTAAATAATTTTATTGAGCTTTGTGATATGCAAAAGTACAAACGAGGGCGAGTATTATCTCATGTATCACCGTCCGAGCTGGACCCCGGACCGTCCGAATAATTATGCTCCCAGGACCAGAGGGTGCACAACCTTCCGGATCGTCCGGGTCAGGTGCCGGACCGTCCGGGCCATGCCCGGACCGTCCGACTGTCCTTCCCGGACCGTCAGACATCACACACATGTAGAGCCTGTGCTGTCTTGCCGGACCATCCGAATCTCAGGTCGGACTGTCCGACTTAAGTCCCGGACGTCCGGAGCATACCAGACAGCTCAAAACGGCTTGTTTTCTTGAGCACCTATATATACCCGCTACCCACTTAGGGTTAGGGTTGAACACTTCATTCATTTCACTCAAGAACACCAAGTGCTCCCTCTCCCCTTTCTCCTACACTAAATCCAAGATCCCGGAGAGATTTGTGAGAGTTCTTGCCGGATCTTTCACCACGTGATAGATCCGTCCCTTCCCCATCTTTCGACCAAAGCAAATTGTGATTTGATCAAGCATTGAGATTTTCCCCATTGATTTTGTTGCTCTTGGAGGTTGGAGACTCCTAGGCGGGTAGGAGTTTCTTCGGAGAGGAATCGACCATTGTGATTGAGGGTTTGGTGACTACCTTTAAGGTCAACCGGTAGTGGTTGGGAATCGCCTTCGTGGTGATATCTCAAGGGGAATAGAGTGAGACTTCGTGGCGTTGGTGTGCCTTCGTGGTTTCACCTACTCTCTCCGAACGGTGAGTAGCTTCCCTCCAAGGAAGTGAACATCGCGGTACATCGTTGTCTTTGCGTCATTCGGTTATCCCTACTCTTTCCCTTTATTACTTGTGCTACCGTATTATTTGCCCCTCACTTGCTTTAGTATATTGTGCTTATTGTTTATCTTGTCATATCTAGGAAAACCTTGCAATTGTTAGGCACACCTTTATCTTCCGCATTATTGCCTAAAATTGCTAAGTAGTGTAAAAATTTGTAATAAGACCTATTCACCCCCCTCTAGGTCTATCTCGATCCTTTCAATTGGTATCAGAGCCTCGTGCTCTATTCTTGTGGCTTAACTGCCCTAGAGAGAGATGACCAAGAACGGCATCCCCGAAAGTTCGGGTGCCGATGTGGAGGAGGTCGCAATTGCTGCGGATGCTGCCCGTTCGGAAGCCGAGAGATTGGCTGCCGAACAAAGGGTCATCGCACAAGCTGCGTTGCCTCCCTCCACAGGGCATGTTAACTATGAGATTGAGGATCCCAAGTTGTTCACCTCCGGAGATATGGAAAAAGCCTTGCAAAAGGCTTTGGACAATCAAAGGAAGGAAATGGAAGCCTCCTTTGCAAGAATGAAGGCTTCGGCATCGGAGTCACAAACGTCAAGTGGTGCGGCCCCTAAGTCCCCACAAGCGACCTTTGTGCACCCCGGTTCCGAGGCTCCCTTGCAAAGAGGTGATCCCTACTAATGGGACTATCCTGCTCCTAAGCTTGTGGAACCTAAGTATAACTTCAATGGCAATCCGTCGGTACTAACCGAGACACTAACTTTTTGGATTGGAAAAGTCTTATGGCAGATTATCTTAGGTTTGTGTGCGGGCCCATGTGGAACCTCATCGACTCCGGGAAAGGCTATTATCCAGTTGATCCAAACAACCTTACCCCAAGTGAAGTGTTTAATCGACATCTCAACCTTGCGGCTATTGGGTTCTTGAAAAGAGGAATGGATGAGTTGACGCGTGCACCATTTCTTCATATCATCAATGCCAAGGAAATGTGGGATACTCTTCTCATTGCCAAGTCCGGTACCGGGTCTCTTCAAATGACAAAATATGAGACCGCAAAGAATGCATTGCACAACCTTCACATGAAGAAAGATGAGACGCCCCAACAACTTCATATGCATCTCAAAGTTCTCTCCGCTCATGTCCAGTCCTTCACATGTGAGAAATCTTTGGATGGATATCAAATCACCAGCCGTTACCTTGTGGACAAGATGTTGAATGCTCTCATGGTGTATTCTCATCAAATGGTGTGGGAATTGAGGCATATTCCCGACTTCTTCAAGATGACACCGGATGATGTGATTGCCACCTTCTTGCAATATGAAGAGCACCTAAAGGAGTCCAAGAGACCAGTTTCCACATATGGTGGTCCGTCCTCAAACCTTGCACTCAAGGCTAAGCTCCAGGATTTTGATGATGATGAGGAAGAACATGAGTATGAAGATGGTGATAACTCCGATGATACTCCCTCATATGATGATATAGCTCTCTTTGTGAAGAAGTTCACCAAAGGGGGCTTCAAGGGAAGATTCCAAAAGAAGAATACGAGAAACTGCTACAACTGTGAGAGACCGGGACACTTTGCGGAGAATTGTCCATATGAGAAAAGAGAGGACAAACCTTGATTTCCTCGGAAGGAAGTTGCCAAGAATCTCCCAAACCCTCTCAACAACAAGTTCAAGAAGAAAGCATTGTTGGCACTTGAAGGGTCCGATCCCGACGATGTTGGTGGTGTGGCTGGAGTTGCTCAAGATACACAAAAAACCTTGAAGCTCCTCAACAAGGAAGGTGAAGTTGTAAACTACAACTACATGAGTAACTACACCGGCAATGCACACAAGTGTCTCATGGCCAAGTTGGTTGATGATGACACTTCCTCCTCCTCGGCTAAGATCAAGGTAAATCCTATTGATGAGTCCTTCATGTTCTCTTCCGAACCTCATGATAATTTTCATGATGCGGAAAGTGATGATGCACATGCTATTTGTGAAGATTTGTTGTTTGCTAAAGTGAACAAAATGATGAGCTCTCTCAAAGGCAACAAGCTCAAAACGTTTCAATTACTTATGGATGTGGTGGGTAAGCACTCCACAACCATTAAGGATCTTGAAATCCTCCTCACCGAGGAAAAGGATAACTATACTCTCCTTGAGTGAAAAGTGGACTTTGAGGAAGCTCAAAATGATAACTTGTGCAGAGTTGTTCACGCATCAAATGACTTAAATGACAAGCATGTTGCCTCCTTGAAAAAGGCTAATGATATGTAAGGAACTTTCTAATGATATAAGCAAGCTTGTGGAGCTAAACACCTCCCTTTCGAAGGATGTTGAGGTACTCACCTTGTCTCTCAAGACAAAAGATGAGGAACACGCCACCCTTAAGAAAAATCTTGAGGCTCAAAAACTTGCTCATATAAAGACACTTATTAAGATGTCTCCTCCCACTATTGTGCATATTGATGCTTGTGCTACTAACTCTACCCTTGATCAAGCATCTCTCATTGAGGAGAACTTAGCTCTTCATGCTCAACTAAATAAGGGTCTCTTGACTTGTGCCCAAGGCGAGAAAAATCTAAATGATGTACTAAGTCATCATGCTATTGGTGGCTAGACGTGTTGATGTTGACAAGATTCTCACGGGATTGGGGCAAGGTATAGTTACTCGTCGTCAACTTATGAACTTTTGCGCTCACTTCTCGTTTGTATCTTGCATTGAACCACTTAGGGTTGAACAAGCACTTGAGGATGCGGATTGACTCATTGCAATGAAAGATGAGATCACTAGTTTCACCCGGAATGAAGTATGGTCTCTCGTGGAGAGGCCCTCCGGTCAAGATCATAACATCATTAGAACCAAGTGGATCTTCAAAAACAAGCAAGATGAATATGGTAGTATCATTTGAAACAAGGCAAGGCTAGTGGCTCAAGGCTACTCCCAAGTTGAAGGCTTGGATTTTTATGAGACCTTTGCTCCCGTTGCCCGTCATGAATCTATACGCATGTTTCTTGCTTATGCCGCATTCAATGAATTCCCATTATTTCAAATGGATGTAAAAAGTGCTTTTCTTAACGGTCCACTACAAGAGGACGTGTATGTAGCACAACCACCCGGCTTTTTTGACCCTGATCACAAGGACCACGTGTACAAACTTCATAAGGCATTATATGGTCTTAAGCAAGCCCCTAGGGCTTGGTATGACCATCTTAGGAAGTTTTTACTCGAGGAAGGATTTGTGTGGGGTCATTGATGCCATTCTTTTTACCAAGAGAACCAATGGTGAATTTCTCATATGCCAAATCTATGTAGATGACATAATATTTGGTTCCCCTAATCCATCTTTGTGGAAGTGGTTCTCGGAAACTATGACCAAGAACTTTGAGATGTCTATGATGGGGAGCTTGAAGTATTTCCTTGGATTTCAAATCGAGCAATTTTCCGAAGGAACCTTCATCTCCCAAACAAAGTATATTCAAGACATGCTCGTGAAGTTTGGTATGAAGGATGCAAAGCCATGCAAGACACCCATGCCAACCAAGGGATATCTAGATCAAGACCTTTCCGGTATTCCGTTTGATGCTACTCTTTATCTTTCTATGATAGGGTCATTGCTTTACCTTTGTGCATCTAGACCGGATATTATGCTTAGCGTAGGAACGTGTCGAAGATATCAAGCCTCTCCTATGGAGAGTCATCATTTGGCGGTTAAGGGCATTCTTATATACCTTGTTCATACTCCTCTATTGGGCCTTTGGTACCCCAAGGAAGCAAAGTTTGATCTCTTGGGGTACACCGATGCGGATTGGGCCGGAGACAAGGTGGATCGGAAGTCAACATCCGGTTCATGCCAATTTCTTGGGAGCTCATTGGTAAGTTGGCACTCCTAGAAGCAAAACTGTGTCTCCCTCTCCACCGCCGAAGCCGAGTATGTGGCCGCCGCAAGTTGTGCCACTCAAATCTTGTGGATGAGGAAAACTTTGAAGGATTATGGCCTCACTTATGAGAAGGTACTCATCTTATGTGACAATGAAAGTGCTATCAAGATTGCCAACAACCCTTGTCAACATCCTCACACCAAGCATATTGACATCCGTCATCACTTCATACGGGATCACATTCAAAAGGGTGATATTGTTCTTGCACATGTGGGCACCGACAAGCAACTTGCGGATATCTTCACCAAGCCATTGGATGAAACAAGGTTTTGCCAACTAAGGGGTGAACTTGGTATCTTGGAACGTTATAGCTTCTCAGCCTAGGGGTATATTGCTCTCATTCATGCAAATAGCAAATAACTTGTCTAGATGTAGGCATGTATGTAGGGGGAGAAACTCAACTCATGAGTTCTCTGCTCGCTACACGATGCATAAAGTGACCCACACATCAACAATCCGCATGCTCACTTCAGTGAGACCATGTGTAGCGGTTAAAGATGGAGTTGTGACTGTTGGACCCAAGGTACATCTTCGCGGTGTCAACATCACCTATACTCATACATGGTGGCCACCACCACCGCCTACCCCATCATATATTACTTCTGTCAAATGGTTCTTTAGTAATCTTGCTATTTGGGTTTTCATGCTCACGCTTGTCATGCACACATATTTTCATATATATATATATATATATATATATATTTGCCATATTGCTAGATCACACACATATTCAAGAAGTATGTCCCTATAGATACCTTTGGCAAACCCTTGTACACCTGCCGGACGTCCGAGCTGTGCCCTGGATGGTGCGGGCTCACCCCGGACGATCCGGCCGCTGGTCCGGTCGTCCGACCCTTGTCGTGCCGATGCCCCCTCTAAAACACCATGTCGGTCGTCCGCTTCCAGTCCGGATTGTCTGGGCTCGTCCTGGAACATCCGACTTATGGCCCGGACGTCCGGCCTTCCTACCCTATAAAACCTCACGGGCCGCACGCCCCCACGACCTGGCAGTTCTTTAGGGTTCAGCCTCTCCCTGCGCCGCCGCCACCGCCGCCCTACCTTGGGCGCTCCCCGTCCGGTTTAGCCCTCCGGTGAGTCTTCCTTTGGATCTGGCACCTCTCCTCGTCCCGATCTCTGATTTGATCCAACCCATTTGTCATTTGGGGCAGGATTCTTCTTGGAGGAGGGAATGCATCTCCGATCTGGCCGCCATGCCTCCGAAGGGGTCCCGTAGTGGTGAGTTCTCTCCCCATTCTAGTTGGACTCGATTGCCGTGGTCTCCATTTTTTTGTGCCCTCCAGTTTGGTTGACTCATTGTGGATTGCCCATGGATTTGTCATATCCACTGTTTTCGGCCTTCCGGGTTTGCTTCTGGTCGTCCGGGTGGGGTCCACTGTGTCTCCCATACGTGTTGGGCCTTCTTGCCCGTGCTACCCCATGTGGCCTCACTATGCTGCCCCTTTGCACAAACTCTCGCCTCCAGGGCTCTGACAACTCTCAGGATGATCTCCGTCCTCGTCGTCGCCTTCGCGGCGGCGGTGACCGGGCGGGCGGCAGCAATGTGGAGTTCCAAGGACTTGATGATGATTATGAGGAAGACTTTGAAAATGAAGAACTTGTCTCTCCATGCCCCAAACCCGGCACTCGCAAGAAGACACTACCAAACCGTCAGAAAGATACCTCCCCTGCTCCTCGGCGCCTTCCTCCAGCGCGGCGGGAGCCGCTTCAGGGCTTGGCCATCTCTGCGGCGCCCCCTAACCGGCGCAACAGTGCTCCCTATGACTACTTTGCCATGTAGTCCAGACACTACCATGCGCTTCGCAATGGGACGAATCAGTTTGACCTGGCCAACAATGCCATGGATCCTCGGTTCCACACCCTGGTGCAACAGGATATCTATGCCACTGTTTGTCTGCACATCAATCGCACGACACCCCAGAAGTTTATCAACATGGAAAATTTTGAGCGCCGTCCTGACACATTTGCTGACCTCATTCGTCTTGTCGATGCCATGGGACTTCGTCATGGATTGACTCTTCGATGTGACTGAAGCCATGCAGCTATTCTCCAGTTCTATGCTACCTATTTCTTCACTGGCGGTGCCATCACTGGAAATGATGCCACTCTTACCTGGAAGACTCACCACCAGACGATCACTATTACGTATGACCAGTGGTGTGCGGCGCTCGGGATGCCTACTCGGTCCGAGAACCTCTTCATGATTCACAGTGAGCATACCGATTTTCTCTCGGCACCGATCAATGACTGCATGGGTTGTCTTATGGCTCCTCAAAACATCACTCCGGGGACCAATCAAGATGTGAACAACTCATCCATCTTTTTGCCGAGGTATCGTCAGCTGTACTTATGCCTCCTTCAGACAATTGTGACCAAGCATGGCGACAAGGCCATGGTTCGCTCCTATGTTGTCAATCTCATGGCCCGCGCATCTCCCACATATGACCGCTTCGAGTTCAAGCAAGTGATCCATGAGGTGTGGCTTTTCTCTATTCAGAAGCAGGGCCACTACCCTCTTGCTCCTTATATCCAGAGGGTGATTGATGCACACTTTGCCACTCCTATTCAAAAGGCCGTCGTTCACCAAGAGTGGATCCCGAAGAAGGGATCATATCTGGACACTTGTAGGTCTGTGCCTCACTCTGCTGCAGGTGCCTCCAGCTCTACGGCACCTCCTCCACGCCCACCGATGGCCAAGCCATTCAAGACGATTGCGCACTTCTTGGGAAAATCTCATAAAGAAATTTTTAATTTGTGCAAGTCAAACACCAAGGCCATCCATCAGCTTGAGACCCGGTGCATCACGAAGGAAAATGCTCTCAAGGCCCGTCTTTGGACTCGCCCTGGCAGTCCAGTCAGTGATGATGAGCAGCTTCCATCATCCCCTTAGCCGCAGGACTATGGCTTCCCATCCGCGGAGGACTTTGCTGACTTCTTCCCGGACGTGGTGCCCGATCAGGATGAGGAGGCGTAGCTCCGTGTGCCACCTTTTGTTACTTGTTGACAAAGGGGGAGAACTTTATCTAGGGGTGCTAGTAGCTAGTTCATTTGCGCTCGTGTTTGCTCGTATTAGTTATATCGTATGCTGTGTGGCAGACATGTATTATGTATTGAACTATGTGTTATATTTCGAGTGTTCTCTCTTATGTGGTATTGTGTCCTATAACTAATGTGCCTTCTCATATACATCTTATTGGTTATATGATCATGGGGGAGCCTCCCTAACACATGTCTTGCTTAAATGTCTAAAAACCAACATGCACATGTTGAGGGGGAGTCTCCCTCTTTAAAATGAAAATGCTCTCCAAAGTTGTAATTGTTATTCCTTTGAGATCTATATGTGTATTGTCATCAACTACCAAAAAGGGGGAGATTGAAAGTGAAATCATGCCCTTAAGCATATTTTGTTGATTGATGACAATATACATATAGGGGACTAACTATGTTTGTTAAGTGACACACGGAAAGTTGGTTAGTTCTCTTGACATCATCTTGTAGGGATCATATGCTGAGACTCGACCGCACTCAAGAATTCGACACAACGACTGAAGATGACGCTAAGTCTTCTTTACTATTACATCTTGAGTCATAGGGGTCCCCGCACTATTAAGAGGGGATCATAAGGTTGAGTTCAGTCTTGATCAAATCAGTAAAACATCAACATGTAAAACACTCCTTCTTACATCAAAGAAAAATCAATATAGTTGTGTAGGGATTTTCAAAACACTTCAATTTGTGCACTCACTGCTTATGCCGGATCGTCCAGGCCACATCCCGGACCGTCCGGCCACGGCCCCCAGACGTCCGAATAATTACGATAGACACCCTAAGGGGCATAATTCTCCGGACCGTCCGGGCTCAGCCCGGACCGTACGAATAATTATGCGCTCAGGACCAGAGGGTTCACAATCATCAGGACCGTCCGGATGTCAGGTCGGACCATCCGGGCTCCGCCCGGACCGTCCGAATAGTTATGCTCCTAGGACCAGAGGGTGCACAACCTTTCGAATCGTCCGGGTCAGGTGTCGGACCGTCCGACCGTCCTTCCCGGACCGCCAGGCATCACACACATGTAGAGCCTGTGCTGTCTTGCCGGACCATCTGGATCTCAGGTCGGACCGTCCAGGCACAGCCCGGACCGTCCGACTTAAGTCCCGGACGTCCGGAGCATACCAGACAGCTCAAAACGGCTTGTTTTCTTGAGCACCTATATATACCCCCTACCCACTTAGGGTTAGGGTTGAACACTTCATTCACTTCACTCAAGAACACCAAGTGCTCCCTCTCCCCTTTCTCCTACACTAAATTCAAAATCCCGGAGAGATTTGTGAGAGTTCTTGTCGGATCTTTCACCACGTGATAGATCTGTCCCTTCCCCATCTTCCGACCAAAGCAAATCGTGATTTGAGCAAGCATTGAGCTTTTCCCCATTGATCTTGTTACTCTTGGAGGTTGGAGACTCCTAGGCGGGTAGGATTTTCTTCGGAGAGGAATCGACCATTGTGATTACCCCCGTTGAGTTTGTGAGGGTTTGGTGACCACCTTTAAGGTCAACCGGTAGTGGTTGGGAATCGCCTTCGTGGTGATATCTCAAGGGGAATAGAGTGAGCCTTCGTGGCGTTGGTGTGCCTTCGTGGTTTCACCCACTCTCTCCGAACGGTGAGTAGCTTCCCTCCTAGGAAGTGAACATCGGGATACATCGTTTTCTTCGCGTCATTCGGTTATCCCTACTCTTTCCCCTTATTACTTGTGCTACCGTATTATTTGCCCCTCACTTGCTTTAGTATATTGTGCTTATTGTTTATCTTGTCATAGCTAGGTAAACCTTGCAATTGTTAGGCACACCTTTATCTTCCGCATTATTGCCTACAATTGCTAAGTAGTGTAAAAATTTGTAATAAGACCTATTCACCCCCCCTCTAGGTCTATCTCGGTCCTTTCAGAGGCAACCTTTTTTGATGAACTGAAAATTGGAGCAAATGCTAGGGCTAAGAGTGTGTTCGAATCCCCTCCTCTCCGCTCCGCTCCCCAAAAAACGTATATCCCTAAAAGCATGGTTAATAATATAGCCAGCTGCTGGCTATAAGGTATTGCCTTGTCATCTATAGCCAATCTTATAGCCTACAAGTACAATAGTTAAGTAGATTAGTGTACTATTTTTATGATATGTGGTCCACCTTGCACTCACAAGGTGTCTAGGAGCGCGTGTTGCAGCCGACTGTTAACTAGTAGCTCGCTTCCCTTCTCTTCTCTCTCCTCTTCTCTTTCTTTCAATTCATAAAAAATATAATATTTTATTTCTTATAGCCCGCCTACGATCACCTTATTGTACTTGCTGGCCCGCTCCGCTCCGTGCGCTCTCGGAGCGGATGACATACGAACAGGCCTTAAATGTTGCCAAAAATCTCCGTGTTCCTTTGCTTCTAAATGCATCAGGTAGCTGTGATATATCTCCATGAAGAATGGTCTGCAAAAGCAGCTTCAGCCGAAGATATAGCAGAGTTTTTCTTTTTCTTTTTGACAGAACTTACTCCTCTTTATTTAAATAGTACTCAGGTTTACATCTTTACACAAAAGAGGAAGGAGCTCAATTGGCGGCTCTTCCATAAACTCACTAGATCATCGAAGGCGCACGTTGCTGCGCCCGTCCATTTTGACATTTATAATATTAATGATTATCCTATTATATGTAACAACAATAGTAACTTAATCATGAGATTTAATGATTACACAGAGCTTGCATAATACCATACTTTTGGTATTTAATCATTCAATGAGAAGCTTCTCAAAAGTTCGGGTACGGTTAGACAGCGAAGAAGTATTTCCTTTGCATTGTTTTCGACAGCAAGTTCTATTTGACTAACAAATGCAATATTAAGTACAATCCTTCACAATTGAACCGTTAAAAGAATTAACGAAATCATACTAATGTCAAGAAAAAGATTAGCGGTGATATTTGTTTCTTAGCTCTTACCAGGACTAATATTACCTCAGTTATGCTTTCTCTTAACGGAAATTTCCCTTGTCATTCAATCAAGGAGGTTAAAAGGGAATACAGAAAAGTTTACTAATTGAATGTAAAAAAACATGACAAACTATTGTATTATTGATAATTTTAACTATATGATTTAGACTAATTTAGCCTCTCAGCAATGTGAGAAGCGGGAATCTTATAAGCATCTAAATAATTATTTGTTCCTGATTTTTCTTTTGGCTAGACCTGACAAAACAAAACTGAAAATTAAGTCTTTCCAACATAGACTTATCTATTTAGATAGTTGTGATAAGTAAAATATTATAGTTTTAGTTTAATGCACTGGAATATTCAAGAAAATATTGTTAGGTTTGAAAATAAATAAATAAAATGATCTTAATTTAGTAGATCATGCAAAAGCATTGGTAGGATAAAAAAACTTGGTCCACTACAGAGCCTGTATTTCAGAGTGCAACACAATATCGGTAATGGTGTCATAATTTAGAGTATTATACGAACATGTATTAGAATTGGTGTAGTATACATACAAAGTTGAAAGAAGCAACCATAAAAAATACAAGGAATCTTGACAAAACCATCTGAAGTACTGTGAAGGATCGCCGTGCTGATAGGAGAAAGGAGAGGAGAGGCCTGTATTGGGTCTGTTTGACTTGCTCTTTTAAAGCTTGGACAAACTCTCCGTAATCTATAAACGAAACAGCGTACTCATATTTTCCACAAATTGGCGAAGATGCTTTGTATTTAAAACGGCTCCATATTAGCACAAACAAATAACATGATTATTATTTTCTATCCTTAATATAGGCACATACGCACATGCATTAGGAACAACCCCATACGTTACTCGTTTTTGAAGACTACATTGTACCGTCCAAATCTTCTTATATCCAAATCTGGCCCGCAACATACCCATGCAAATATGATATCCAATGAGGCAAATCTGGCCAGCAACATACCCATGCAAATATGATATCCAAATGATATTATCCCAAGTGCCTAACTTCTAGAGAAACTGCATGATTCTAGCCACATGGGAACAAGAGCTAGGGTAAATCAACCTGCATGCCATTATGGAACACAAGTGAGTAAAGGGTGTTCTTTTCCTGATAGACTACATGATGAATTCCTCTTGCGTAGGTGATTTCACCAATAATATATTGACTTCTTTGAATTTCTTAAGAAATGGTTTTACCTGTTCCTACATGGAGCTAAAACATAATTCTAAAACATCGAAGTATGCATCCAGGGTGAGACAACACACACACCTCTAGCTGCAGCAGCTACGCCACTAAGGATATACCTAAAATATGTTCGATGCCAAAAAGATGTGGAAATGATGATGTACCAACTTTGTTAGCTGTAAGATTTATAACTAAGTGAGCATGAAAAGAATCAGTACCAAAGCTAGACTTTGAAAAATTAATAGAGAGCAGCTTAAGGCACCCCAATTGCTAGCCAAAACATATATAATGATAAAAATTTGCATACATGTCTACCTTTTACTCAGTTAAAGTTACTCTCACAGTCATAACACAAAAATGGTTGAGGCTTGAAGAACATTTCTTCCTTGCTAGTTGATACTTCAAGACAATTCAACTGTGTTTGTTCTGTTCTTCAGGAAAAATCAAAATGGTTCAGAGAAAAAGGTACAACATAAAGCAGAAATTTAATGTACCTTAAGGTAAACTAAGTGGTGCATCAAAATACACAAAGACACAAATTTCTACACTGCTAAGGGAGTATTAACTCGAGAGAAAGGAAGGTGAAGTTGTAAACGGCAACTACATGAGTAACTACACCGGCAATGCACACAAGTGTCTCATGGCCAAGTTGGTTGATGATGACACTTCCTCCTCCTCGGCTAAGATCAAGGTAACTCCTATTGATGAGTCCTTCATGTTATCTTCCGAACCTCATGATGAATTTCATGATGCGGAAAGTGATGATGCACATGCTATTTGTGAAGATTTGTTGTTTGCTAAAGTGAACAAAATGATGAGCTCCCTCAAAGGCAACAAGCTCAAAATGTTTCAATTACTTATGGATGTGGTGGGTAAGCACTCCACAACCATTAAGGATCTTGAAATCCTCCTCGCCAAGGAAAAGGAGAACTATACTCTCCTTGAGTGAAAAGTTGACTTTGAGGAAGTTCGAAATGATAACTTGTGCAAAGTTGTTCACGCATCAAATGACTTAAATGACAAGCATGTTGCCTCCTTGAAAAAGGCTAATGAAATGTAAGGAACTTTCTAATGATATGAGCAGCTTGTGGAGCTAAACACCTCCCTTTCGAAGGATGTTGAGGTACTCACCTTGTCTCTCAAGACAAAAGATGAGGAACACGCCACCCTTAAGAAAAATCTTGAGGCTCACAAACTTGCTCATATAAAGACACTTACTAAGATGTCTCCTCCCACTATTGTGCATATTGATGCTTGTGCTACTAACTCTACCCTTGATCAAGAATCTCTCTTTAAGGAGAACTTAGGTCTTCATGCTCAACTAAAGAAGGGCCTCTTGACTTGTCCCCAAGGCCAGAGAAATCTAAATGATGTACTAAGTCATCACAAGGATTATTTTGCTAAGGAAGGACTTGGGTTTGACCCAAGTACGAGTGTGACAAAGGATGTCACCCTTGGCAAGTAATCAACTCCTCAAAATGTGATCTTTGTTCGTGAAGGGCATAAGGACAAAGGTAATAAAAAGGTTGATGAGGTTGGTGTTGGGAATGGGAAGGCCACTAGGGGCAATCCCATTCCTAACAAAAGGAAGTAGAAGATGCCTCCATCCTATGTGCTCCATAAGGAAAAGGATGGAGAGGTGTTCGAAAAATTCATTGGGCCCCATAATGATTTCCGTTTCTATACCATTTGGGTTCCAAAGACCCTTGTTACTAACCTTAGAGGTCCCATTGCGAAATGGGCACCTCTAACCAAAGCTTAAATCTATGTGTAGGATGCTCTCTCCGGTGGAGTCAAATGGGTGATTGATAGTGGATGCACCAATCATATGACCGGAGAAAGCCGTTTGCTCAAGGACTTCATGGATGCAATTCAACCATATATGAGCATTGTCTTTGGTGGTGGTTCCAAGGGAAAGGTACTTGGGTTGGGAAAGGTGGCTATTACTAATGACATGTCTCTTGCGAATGTCATGCTTGTCCAATCCCTTCAATACAATTTGCTTTCCGTTCGTCAATTAGCTTCTGTTGGTTATGATAAACTATTTGGTCTAACAAGTGTGAAATTCTTTAGGAGAGGTACTCTCGAAGTGGCCTTTGTTGGAGAGTTGGATGGCAACCTTTACACGGTTGATTTCTCGAAAGAGAGTACTTATAATGCAACTTGTCTAATGGCCAAGGCCGACAAGGGGTGGCTATGGCATCGCCGGCTAGCCCATGTCGGTATGAGAAATCTAAAAGATCTCCTAAAGGGTGAACACATCCTCGGACTAACAAGCGTGTCTTTTGAGAAAGATCGTGTGTGTAGTGCATGCATAGCCGGGAAGCAACATCAAGCAAAGCATTCCCCCAAGAATATCGTGTCAACTTCAAGGCCTTTGGAGCTCCTTCATGTGGATCTCTTTGGACCTCCATCATGGGATAGTGTTGGTGGGAAGAAATATGGTCTTGTCATTGTTGATGATTATTCAAGATACACATGGGTGTTCTTTCTCAAGTCCAAGGACGAGACGAAGGCCACCTTCATTGATTTTGCCAAACAAGCCCAAAGAAAATACAACATGGCTATCTTGGCAATACGAAGTGACAATGGCTCTGAATTCAAGAAATACACTTTAGAAGAATTCTTGAGTGACGAGGGGATTGAACATCAATATTCCGCACCTTACACCCCTCAACAAAATGGTTTAGCCGAGAGGAAGAACCGCACTCTTGTGGAGATGGCCCGGTCCATGTTGGATGAGTACAAGTCACCATATAGTTTTTGGGCCGAAGCCATCAACACCGCATGTCATGCATCAAACTGGTTCTTCCTTCGCAAGATCTTGATGAAGACCCCCTATGAGCTTCTAACCGGTCACAAGCTAAACGTCAAATACTTTTGAGTATTCGGTTGTAAGTGTTTCTTTCTCAATAAGAAATACCGGTTAGCTAAGTTTCAGTCCAAAACAATTGCGGGTATATTTTTTGGGTATGCGTCAAACTCTCACGCCTATAGGGTCTACAACAAATCCACCGGATGTGTTGTGGAAACTTGTGATGTGGAGTTTGATGAATTTAATGGATCCCATGGGGAGCAAGTTGATCCAAGTGATGTAGGCAATAATGAAGATTCTTCTCAAGACATCTTGGCTATGGGCATTGGAGATCTTGTGACCATTGCTCAAGTTCCTAGAGATGATGAGGTAGGTGATGGGCCAAGTGTTCCACCGCCACAAGCACCTTTTCCTACCACTCAATATCCGATTGCTCATGAGGATCACATCATCCAAGAACAAGACCCTCCACAATCTAATGTGGTTGCTCAACCACATGTTGATGATGCAGTTGATCCACGAGATCGGCTTGACCGCATTTGCTTTGGAGAAAATGATGAAATTGAAGATGGCTCCACCCTTGATGATGAACCAAATGTTGTTCATGAGCCCGAATGGGTGGAGCCTATTGAAACTCAAACTTCCATCATGCCATTGGTGGCTAGACGTGTTGATGTTGACAAGATTCTCACGGGATTGGGGCAAGGTATAGTTACTCGTCGTCAACTTATGAACTTTTGCGCTCACTTCTCGTTTGTGTCTTGCATTGAACCACTTAGGGTTGAATAAGAACTTGAGGATGCGGATTGGCTCATTGCAATGCGAGATGAGATCACTAGTTTCGCCCGGAATGAAGTATGGTCTCTCGTGGAGAGGCCCTCCGGTCAAGATCATAACATCATTGGAACCAAGTGGATCTTCAAAAACAAGCAAGATGAATATGGTAGTATCATTTGAAACAAGGCAAGGCTAGTGGGTCAAGCCTACTCCCAAGTTGAAGGCTTGGATTCTGATGAGACCTTTTCTCCTGTTGCCCGTCGTGAATCTATACGCATGTTTCTTGCTTATGCCGCATTCAATGGATTCCCATTATTTCAAATGGATGTAAAAAGTGCTTTTGTTAACAGTCCACTACAAGAGGACGTGTATGTAGCACAACCACCCGGCTTTTTTGACCCTCATCACAAGGACCACGTGTACAAACTTCATAAGGCATTATATGGTCTTAAGCAAGCCCCTAGGTCTTGGTATGACCATCTTAGGAAGTTTTTACTCGAGGAAGGATTTGTGAGGGGTCATTGATGCCACTCTTTTTACCAAGAGAACCAATGGTGAATTGCTCATATGCCAAATCTATGTAGATGACATAATATTTGGTTCCCCTAATCCATCTTTGTGCAAGTGGTTCTCGGAAACTATGACCAAGAACTTTGAGATGTCCATGATGGGGAGCTTGAAGTATTTCCATGGATTTCGAATCGAGCAATTTGCCGAAGGAACCTTCATCTCCCAAACAAAGTATATTCAAGACATGCTCGTGAAGTTTGGTATGAAGGATGCAAAGCCATGCAAGACACCCATGCCAACCAAGGGATATCTAGATCAAGACCTTTCCGGTATTCCGTTTGATGCTACTCTTTATCGTTCTATGATAGGGTCATTGCTTTACCTTTGTGCATCTAGACCGGATATTATGCTTAGCGTAGGAACGTGTCGAAGATATCAAGCCTCTCCTATGGAGAGTCATCATTTGGCGGTTAAGGGCATTCTTATATACCTTGTTCATACTCCTCTGTTGGGCCTTTGGTACCCCAAGGAAGCAAAGTTTGATCTCTTGGGGTACACCGATGCGGATTGGGCCGGAGACAAGGTGGATCGGAAGTCAACATCCGGTTCATGCCAATTTCTTGGGCGCTCATTGGTAAGTTGGCACCCCAAGAAGCAAAACTGTGTCTCCCTCTCCACCGCCGAAGCCGAGTATGTGGACGCCGCAAGTTGTGCCACTCAAATCTTGTGGATGAGGAAAACTTTGAAGGATTATGGCCTCACTTATGAGAAGGTACTCATCTTATGTGACAATGAAAGTGCTATCAAGATTGCCAACAACCCTTGTCAACATCCTCGCACCAAGCATATTGACATCCGTCATCACTTCATACGGGATCACATTCAAAAGGGTGATATTGTTCTTGCACATGTGGGCACCGACAAGCAACTTGCGGATATCTTCACCAAGCCATTGGATGAAACAAGGTTTTGCCAACTAAGGGGTGAACTTGGTATCTTGGAACGTTATAGCTTCTCAGCCTAGGGGTATCTTTCTCTCATTCATGCACATAGCAAATAACTTGTCTAGATGTAGGCATGTATGTAGGGGGAGAAACTCAACTCATGAGTTCTCTGCTCGCTACACGATGCATAAAGTGACCCACACATCAACAATCCGCATGCTCACTTCAGTGAGACCATGTGTAGCGGTTAAAGATGGAGTTGTGACTGTTGGACCCAAGGTACATCTTCGCGGTGTCAACATCACCTATACTCATACATGGTGGCCACCACCACCGCCTACCCCATCATATATTACTTCTGTCAAATGGTTCTTTAGTAATCTTTCTATTTGGGTTTTCATGCTCATGCTTGTCATGCACACATATTTTCATATATAAATATATATATCTCTATATATATATATTTGCCATATTGCTAGATCACACACATATTCAAGACGTATGTCCCTATAGATACCTTTGGCAAACCCTTGTACACCTGCCGGACGTCCGAGCTGTGCCCCGGATGGTCTGGGCTCACCCCGGACGATCCGGCCGCTGGTCCGGTCGTCCGACCCTTGTCGTGCCGATGCCCCCTCTAAAACACCATGTCGGTCGTCCGGCTTCCAGTCCGGATCGTCTGGGCTCGTCCTGGAACATCCGACTTATGGCCCGGACGTCCGGCCTTCCTACCCTATAAAACCTCACGGGCCGCGCGCCCCCACGACCTGGCAGTTCTTTAGGGTTTAGCCTCTCCCTGCGCCGCCACCACCACCGCCCTACCTTGGGCGCTCCCCGTCCGGTTTAGCCCTCCGGTGAGTCTTCCATTGGATCTGGCACCTCTCCCCCCCCCCGATCTTTGATTTGATCCAACCCATTTTTCATTTGGGGCATGATTCTTCTTTGAGGAGGGATTGCATCTCCGATCTGGCCGCCATGCCTCTGAAGGGGTCCCGTAGTGGTGAGTTCTCTCCCCATTCTAGTTGGACTCGATTGCCGTGGTCTCCATTTTTTTTGTGCCCTCCAGTTTGGTTGACTCATTGTGGATTGCCCATGAATTTGTCATATCCACTGTTTTCGGCCTTCCGGGTTTGCTTCTGGTCGTCCGGGTGCGGTCCACTGTGTCTCCCATACGTGTTGGGCCTTCTTGCCCGTGATACCCCATGTGGCCTCACTATGCTGCCCCTTTGCACAAACTCTCGCCTCCAGGGCTCTGACGACTCTCAGGATGATCTCCGTCCTTGTCGTCGCCTTCGCGGCAGTGGTGACCGGGCGGGCGGCAGCAATGTGGAGTTCCAAGGACTTGATGATGATTATGAGGAAGACTTTGAAAATCAAGAACTTGTCTCTCCATGCCCCAAACCCGGCACTCGCAAGAAGACACTACCAAACCGTCAGAAAGATACCTCCCCTGCTCCTCGGCGCCTTCCTCCAGCGCGACGGGAGCCGCTTCAGGGCTTGGCCATCTCTGCGGCGCCCCCTAACCGGCGCAACAGTGCTCCCTATAACTACTTTGCCATGGAGTCCAGACACTACCATGCGCTTCGCAATGGGACGAATCAGTTTGACCTGGCCAACAATGCCATGGATCCTCGGTTCCACACCCTGGTGCAACAGGATATCTATGCCACTGTTTGTCTGCACATCAATCGCACGACACCCCAGAAGTTTATCAACATGGAAAATTTTGAGCGCCGTCCTGACACATTTGCTGACCTCATTCGTCTTGTCGATGCCATGGGACTTCGTCATGGATTGACTCTTCGATGTGACTGAAGCCATGCAGCTATTCTCCAGTTCTATGCTACCTGTTTCTTCACCGGCGATGCCATCACTGGAAATGATACCACTCTTACCTGGAAGACTCACCACCAGACGATCACTATTACGTATGACCAGTGGTGTGCGGTGCTCGGGATGCCTACTCGGTCCGAGAACCTCTTCATGATTCACAGTGAGCATACCGAGTTTCTCTCGGCACCGATCAATGACTGCATGGGTTGTCTTATGGCTCCTCAAAACATCACTCCGGGGACCAATCAAGATGTGAACAACTCATCCATCTTTTTGCCGAGGTATCGTCAGCTGTACTTATGCCTCCTTCAGACAATTGTGCCCAAGCATGGCGACAAGGCCATGGTTCGCTCCTATGCTATCAATCTCATGGCCCGCGCATCTCCCACATATGACCGCTTCGAGTTCAAGCAAGTGATCCATGCGGTTGATGAGGCCAACTTTTCGTGGCATGAGGTGTGGCTTTTCTCTATTCAGAAGCAGGGCCACTTCCCTCTTGCTCCTTATATCCAGAGGGTGATTGATGCACACTTTTCCACTCCTATTCAAAAGGCCGTCGTTCACCAAGAGTGGATCCCGAAGAAGGGATCATATCTGGACACTTGTAGGTCTGTGCCTCACTCTGCTGCGGGTGCCTACAACTCTACGGCACCTCCTCCACGCCCACCGATGGCCAAGCCATTCAAGACGATTGCGCACTTCTTGGGAAAATCTCATAAAGAAAATTTTAATTTGTGCAAGTCAAACACCAAGGCCATCCATCAGCTTGAGACCCGGCGCATCACGAAGGAAAATGCTCTCAAGGCCCATCTTTGGACTCGCCCTGGCAATCCAGTCAGTGATGATGAGCAGCTTCCATCATCCCCTCAGCCGCAGGACTATGGCTTCCCATCCGCGGAGGACTTTGCTGACTTCTTCCCGGACGTGGTGCCCAATCAGGATGATGAGGCGTAGCTCCGTGTGCCACCTTTTGTTACTTGTTGACAAAGGGGGAGAAATTTATCTAGGGGTGCTAGTAGCTAGTTCATTTGCGCTCATGTTTGCTCGTATTAGTTATATCGTATGATGTGTGGCAGACATGTATTATGTATCGAACTATGTGTTATCTTTCGAGTGTTCTCTCTTATGTGGTATTGTGTCCTATAACTAATGTGCCTTCTCATATACATCTTATTGGTTATATGATCATGGGGGAGCCTCCCTAACACGTGTCTTGCTTAAATGTCTAAAAACCAACATGCACATGTTGATGGGGAGTCTCCCTCTTTAAAATGAAAATGCTCTCCAAAGTTGTAATTGTCATTCCTTTGAGATCTATATGTGTATTGTCATCAACTACCAAAAAGGGGGAGATTGAAAGTGCAATCATGCCCTTAAGCATATTTTGATGATTGATGACAATATACATATAGGGGACTAACTATGTTTGTTAAGTGACACACAGGAAGTTGGTTAGTTCTCTTGACATCATCTTGTTGGGATCATATGCTGAGCCTCGACCGCACTCAAGAATTCGACACAACGACTGAAGATGACGCTAAGTCTTCTTTACTATTACATCTTGAGTCATAGGGGTCCCCGCACTATTAAGAGGGGATCATAAGGTTGAGTTCAGTCTTGCTCAAATCAGTAAAACATCAACATGTAAAACACTCCTTCTTACATCTAAGAAAAATCAATATAGTTGTGTAGGGTTTTTCAAAACACTTCAATTTGTGCACTCACTTCTTATGCCGGATCATCCAGGCCACATCCCGGACCGTCCGGCCACGGCCCCCAGACGTCCGAATAATTACGATAGACACCCTAAGGTGCATAATTCTCCGGTCCGTCCGGGCACAGCCCGGACCGGACGAATAATTATGCGCTCAGGACCAGAGGGTGCACAATCATCAGGACCGTCCGGATGTCAGGTTGGACCGTCCGGGCTCCGCCCGGACCGTCCGAATAATTATGCTCCCAGGACCAGAGGGTGCACAACCTTCCGGATCGTCCGGGTCAGGTGTCCGACCGTCCGACTGTCCTTCCCGGACCGCCAGGAATCACACACATGTAGAGCCTGTGCTGTCTTACCGGACCATCCGGATCTCTGGTCGGACCGTCCGGGCACAGCCCGGACCGTCCGACTTAAGTCCCGGACGTCCGGAGCATACCAGACAGCTCAAAACGGCTTGTTTTCTTGAGCACCTATATATACCCACTACCCACTTAGGGTTAGGGTTGAACACTTCATTCATTTCACTCAAGAACACCAAGTACTCCCTCTCCCCTTTCTCCTACAATAAATTCAAAATCACGGAGAGATTTGTGAGAGTTCTTGTCGGACCTTTCACCACGTGATAGATCTGTCCCTTCCCCATATTCCGACCAAAGCAAATCGTGATTTGAGCAAGCATTGAGCTTTTCCCCATTGATCTTGTTACTCTTGGAGGTTGGAGACTCCTAGGCGGGTAGGAGTTTCTTCGGAGAGGAATCGACCATTGTGATTACCCCCATTGAGTTTGTGAGGGTTTGGTGACCACCTTTAAGGTCAACCGGTAGTGGTTGGGAATCGCCTTCGTGGTGATATCTCAAGGGGAATAGAGTGAGCCTTCGTGGCATTGGTGTGCCTTCGTGGTTTCACCCACTCTCTCCAAACGGTGAGTAGCTTCCCTCCTAGGAAGTGAACATCGGGATACATCGTTTTCTTCGCGTCATTCGGTTATCCCTACTCTTTCCCCTTATTACTTGTGCTACCGTATTATTTGCCCCTCACTTGCTTTAGTATATTGTGCTTATTGTTTATCTTGTCATAGCTAGGTAAACCTTGCAATTGTTAGGCACACCTTTATCTTCCGCATTATTGCCTAAAATTGCTAAGTGGTGTAAAAATTTGTAATAAGACCTATTCCCCCCCCCCCCCTATAGGACTATCTCGGTCCTTTCAGAGGCAACCTTTTTTGATGAACTAAAACTTGGAGCAAATGCTAGGGCTAAGAGTGTGTTTGAATCCCCTCCTCTCCGCTCCGCTCCCCAAAAATCGTATATCCCTAAAAGCATGGTTAATAATATAGCCAGCTGCTGGCTATAAGGTATTGCCTTGTCATATATAGCCAAGCTTATAGCCTACAAGTACAATAGTTAAGTAGATTAGTGTACTATTTTTATGATATGTGGTCCACCTTGCACTCACAAGGTGTCTAGGAGCGCGTGTTGCAGCCGACTGTTAACTAGTAGCTCGCTTCCCTTCTCTTCTCTCTCCTCTTCTCTTTCTTTCAATTCATAAAAAATATAATATTTTATTTCTTATAGCCCGCCTACAATCACCTTATTGTACTTGCTGGCCCGCTCCGCTCCGTGCGCTCTCGGAGCGGATGACATACGAACAGGCCTTAAATGTTGCCAAAAATCTCCGTGTTCCTTTGCTTCTAAATGCATCAGGTAGCTGTGATATATCTCCATGAAGAATGGTCTGCAAAAGCAGCTTCAGCCGAAGATATAGTAGAGTTTTTCTTTTTCTTTTTGACAGAACTTACTCCTCTTTATTTAAATAGTACTCAGGTTTACATCTTTACACAAAAGAGGAAAGAGCTCAATTGGCGGCTCTTCCATAAACTCACTAGATCATCGAAGGCGCGCGTTGCTGCGCCCGTCCATTTTGACATTTATAATATTAATGATTATCCTATTATATGTAACAACAATAGTAACTTAATCATGAGATTTAATGATTACACAGAGCTTGCATAATACCATACTTTTGGTATTTAATCATTCAATGAGAAGCTTCTCAAAAGTTCGGGTACGGTTAGACAGCGAAGAAGTATTTCCTTTGCATTGTTTTCGACAGCAAGTTCTATTTGACTAACAAATGCAATATTAAGTACAATCCTTCACAATTGAACCGTTAAAATAATTAACGAAATCATACTAATGTCAAGAAAAAGATTAGCGGTGATATTTGTTTCTTAGCTCTTACCAGGACTAATATTACCTCAGTTATGCTTTCTATTAACGGAAATTTCCCTTGTCATTCAATCAAGGAGGATAAAAGGGAATACAGAAAAGTTTACTAATTGAATGTAAAAAAACATGACAAACTATTGTATTATTGATAATTTTAACTATATGATTTAGACTAATTTAGCCTCTCGGCAATGTGAGAAGCGGGAATCTTATAAGCATCTAAATAATTATTTGTTCCTGATTTTTCTTTTGGCTAGACCTGACAAAACAAAACTGAAAATTAAGTCTTGCCAACATAGACTTGTCTATTTAGATAGTTGTGATAAGTAAAATATTATAGTTTTAGTTTAATGCACTGGAATATTCAAGAAAATATTGTTAGGTTTGAAAATAAATAAATAAAATGATCTTAATTCAGTAGATCATGCAAAAGCATTGGTAGGATAAAAAAAACATGGTCCACTACAGAGCCTGTATTTCAGAGTGCAACACAATGTCGGTAATGGTGGCATAATTTAGAGTATTATACGAACATGTATTAGAATTGGTGTAGTATACATACAAAGTTGAAAGAAGCAACCACAAAAAATACAAGGAATCTTGACAAAACCATCTGAAGTACTGTGAAGGCTCGCCGTGCTGATAGGAGAAAGGAGAGGAGAGGCCTGTATTGGGTCTGTTTGACTTGCTCTTTTAGAGCTTGGACACACTCTCCGCAATCTATAAACGAAACAGCGTACTCATATTTTCCACAAATTGGCGAAGATGCTTTGTATTTAAAACGGCTCCATATTAGCACAAACAAATAACATGATTATTATTTTCTATCCTTAATATAGGCACATACGCACATGCATTAGGAACAACCCCATACGTTACTCGTTTTTGAAGACTACATTGTACCGTCCAAATCTTCTTATATCCAAATCTGGCCCGCAACATACCCATGCAAATATGATATCCAATGATATTATCCCAAGTGCCTAACTTCTAGAGAAACTGCATGATTCGAGCCACATGGGAACAAGAGCTAGGGTAAATCAACCTGCATGCCATTATGGAACACAAGTGAGTAAAGGGTGTTCTTTTCCTGATAGACTACATGATGAATTCCTCTTGCGTAGGTGATTTCACCAATAATATATTGACTTCTTTGAATTTCTTAAGAAATGGTTTTACCTGTTCCTACATGGAGCTAAAACATAATTCTAAAACATCGAAGTATGCATCCAGGGTGAGACAACACACACACCTCTAGCTGCAGCAGCTACGCCACTAAGGATATACCTAAAATATGTTCGATGCCAAAAAGATGTGGAAATGATGATGTACCAACTTTGTTAGCTGTAAGATTTATAACTAAGTGAGCATGAAAAGAATCAGTACCAAAGCTAGACTTTGAAAAATTAATAGAGAGCAGCTTAAGGCACCCCAATTGCTAGCCAAAACATAGATAATGATAAAATTTTTCATACATGTCTACCTTTTACTCAGTTAAAGTTACTCTCACAGTCATAACACAAAAATGGTTGAGGCTTGAAGAACATTTCTTCCTTGCTAGTTGATACTTCAAGACAATTCAACTTTGTTTGTTCTGTTCTTCAGGAAAAATCAAAATGGTTCAGAGAAAAAGGTACAACATAAAGCAGAAATTTAATGTACCTTAAGGTAAACTAAGTGGTGCATCAAAATACACAAAGACACAAATTTCTACACTGCTAAGGGAGTATTAACTCGAGAGCTAGCATTTGATTTTGGACACATATAATCTCTAGTAGTTTCTTATCTTTTTGGTCTCGAGTGACACTGATAAAAAATTGTTCTGCTTTGCTGCTACTATTGTTTGTTTATTATTAAGAGGAGCAAAATTAGTGCCATATTCAATAATTGTAATAAGATCGGAGCGCCTCAGAAACAAAAGTAGATGTGCACGGAAGAACACATCAGCCTAGGAGAATGCTAGACTGCTACTCTGCCACAATTAAGAATCAATCCAATAGAGCCAAGTTTAAATCTGTCAACCTAGATCACCTGCATCATTATGGGAGGATAAAGAACATCATAAATAATGCACAAGGAGGAATGGAAGAGCATAGACTGATATCGTAACTCACATGCAATTATCAGCCACCAAAGACCGACATGGTGATTAATTTCTTCAATGCGTGCGGCCACTACCAGGTCGTCTTCTTCTTGTGGTCATGAGGTGACTCCAGTTCAGATTGGCGGTGTACGCCGGAGGAGAGGGGGTGAACCCAATAGGTGGACAGAAGGAGCGACAATGATTACCGCTTGGCATATTCCAATGAACAAGGAGAGGTAATACGGTTTAAATTTGACATACATACCCAGCCTTGTATCCAGTTTAGAACAGAACATACACAATGCCATATTCTTCAACTCACCAGTTTGCCAATCTGAAATTGAATTGAACTGAATTCAATATCAGTGGGGGGTAGAACTTAATAGAGTCAGGGAAAATTCATACCTTGGTAACTTGGTGGCGGGGTTGCTGTGCGCAGCAGGGATGGGGCGGAGCTTCCATCCATCCAAACTCATCTCCGTGAACAACTATGCATCCATGTATGTGACCACACCCTTGGCAGCCTAGTGGCTCATCCATCGGCCACGTCGTACACATCATGTCTAATAGCACAGAAGGGTTCCGCCTATCCACTACAGGAAACAGGAGTTTTGCCTTATGAAAAGCTGACGGCAAAGGCTTTGCCGTCAGCTCCACGACGGCAAACCTGTTGTCAGCTCATCAGTCGGCAGTGAGCTGCTTTGCCGTCAGCTCAAGATCGACCGACGGCAAAGCCTTTGCCGTCAGCCTTTTTGTACTGGCTGACGGCAAAGCCGCTCGTACGGCCAGCTCTGACTTAACCCCCGTGGGCTGAGTTAACGGCGTGCATTGCCGTCAGCTAGCCGTCTGGCTGACGGCAAAGCCCTTGCCTGGGCCCACATGTCAGCAGTTTGCCGTCAGCCAGCCTACTCTTTGCCGTCAGCCGGTTGAAGGCCGACGGCAAAGCCGTGACCAAATGGTCACTTCCACAGCCCAGATTGCACAGGCTGCCGCCACGTGTCCGCTTTGCCGTCAGCTTGCTAACGGCAACGCCTTTGCCGTCAGCAAGGTGACGGCAAAGCTCTCTGTATCTATCTTTTTAATTTGTTTTTCTTTAATTCCCTGCATATAAACAATAATATATATATATATATATGTACAGAATGCCATCCACAAGTCATATATACAATCATAATGCTATCCACAAGTCACGTATACCGAGAGGATGTGTACCCGGAGAACAACAAGGTGGCGCTGACGAAATCCTGCGTCCGATCCGGAGGAGAGCATATATGGGGAAATGAATCCAATCTACACATACTCGGGTTGTCCATGGATCATTCATTTGGTGAATACCATGTCATATTAAAAAAAACAGACGTCTGAAGATGCTATTAACATAAAACAAGGTATGTTAAGTTCCTTCGGCAAGTGTCACATGTAAACAATACCTTTTTTTCTATTTTATGCATCCTCTGAAAGCTGATGTGTCTCACTTCCATGGAATTAATCACTTCAACCAAGAAACCAAGTATTGTTTTACGAAATTAATATCATCTCCAAGTTCCAACTGAATCTCTCCATTGGAAGTACTCAACCAAATATATTTCTGAAATCTGCATGTTGAACGACTACAAAACTCATAGGGTTATACGTAAACAAATGCCATATATAACTAAGAACTTGAGTACTTGACTAGGAAATTAGACCTTGCTGTGATGCCAAATCTGTTTCTAGATAAAAACAACTAACTCAATGTGAGGCATGGTGGCGTGTAGAGTTGAAATAAAGTTCTCCTTTGGAAAACACCAGATAATGGTGTGTTTTAGATCAGAATGATTAACTAATAAAACTGAGACTGACAAAGATAGTAGCAACATGGTATTAAGAAAACTGAAATTGCAACTGGGGACATCATAGCACAGGAGTGAACTTTTTCTTTGGCTCTCCATACAATGCAGAGGTCCGCATGTTGGATTTTGTTTCTTACTTTTCATATAATAATGTTACAGTTAAACAATTACCTCATGAAAACAATATCCACCGTAAGGTAGGGGGGCATGCATGCTCATTCACCTTCTACACCAAGTTGTTGTACAGACAGTAAGTCAAGGCAGGCAAATTCACCAATCACCAGTAATCCCCACAAGAACATTTCCCATCCTTGAAGTGATGAAACCTGTTAGTGTCTCTAACAGATATTTCCCTCCCCTCAAAACATGATATGAACTTCATTGCTTCATGGCAATCGCCACAAATCCGCAGGTTCTTTATCACCCGGAGGGGGGTTCCTGGGCTTGTGCTTATGAGGCCCAATGCAACAGCTAGCTTTTCGCTGTGCACAGCAAGGATATTGTCCTTTTCTTGTTCTTCCACATCATGTAGGACAAAATCTGTGCTCGGTACAAAGCCCAGCCTGCTCATCTCAGTGGTAAGCTGCTTTAGTTTCTCCGTTATAGCCATCATCATGGGGTGCGAATTGTCACCAGCTAACAACATGTGCACCTTGTTCTTGATCTCTATCCAACTGCAGCCCTTTTCTTTCTTCAATCCCAAATTCTTCATTTGATCCCTCACTCTGTTTACCCCATCCCACATTTTTTTAGACGCATAAATGTTGGAAAGCAGGACATAGTTGCCGGTATTTTCTGGCTCTAGTTCAAATAACTTTTCTGCTGCGACTTCGGCCAGGAACACATTTCCATAAACCCTGCAGGAGCCCAGCAAGGACCCCCAAATACAAGCATCTGGCTCAAATGGCATCTCATTTATGAGATCGTATGCCTCATCAAGCTTGCCAGCCCGTCCAAACAGAGTAACCATACATGCATAATGCTCCCTCCTAGGGGAAATGCCATGCCTATGCTGCATTTCATGGAAGTAGTGACGCCCCTCCTCTGTAAGGCCAGCTTGGGCGCAGGCACCAAGGACACAGGTGAATGTGACCAGGTCGGGCTTCTGTTTGCACTTCTGCATCAAACAGAACATCTGCACAGCATTTGCAGCCTCCCCATGCATTGCATAACCACCAATCATCGCATTCCAGGAAACCGTATTTTTGGACGGCATTGCATCGAAGATCGTTCTCGCATCTCTGACCTTGCCACACTTTGCATACATGTCCACCAACGCACTGCCAACATAAACATCATGAACGAATCCCTTCCTAAGGGAAAAACAGTGCGCCGACCGGCCATGCATAAGAGCAGCAACATTGGCAAACGCTGGTAGCACGCAGGGTATCGTGACTGAATTCGGCTCAATCCCATTTGACTGCATCTTTCTGAAGAGATCCACCGCTTCCAAGTCTTTCCCATTCTGCACACAGCAGGCAACAATCGAGGTCCAGGACACAACATTCAACTCGACTCCTCGGCTGACAAACTCGCTGAACAACAGCAACGCCTCAGAGACCTGGGCATTCCGAGCGAGCCCGGCGACAAGAGCGTTGCAGGAAGCAACGTCCATGTGGGTGGACTCATGGAAGACGTGAGAAATCTCATCGGCGCGCCCACACTTGCCGTACATGTCGATGAGCGCAGTGACCACATGCTGATCCAGCCTGCACCCTGCCTTCACCACATACCCATGCAGCTGCTCGCCAACAGAGACCTCTTTCACATCCCCGACCGCGGAGAGCGCACAAGAGACGCCGGTGGCGTCCGGCAAGAACCCTTCACCGTGCATCCTCACAAGTGCCTTGACGGCGTCGAGGGCGCTCCCGCTCCGGTTCAGCCCGGAAACCAGTCCGTTCCAGGTGATCACGTTCGGCTGGACTCCGGCGCTCCGCATGCGCCCCAGAAGGCCCCACGCGGCCTCGGCGTCCCCTCGCGCGGAGTACCCGGCGATGAGCGCGCTCCAGCCGACGACGGTCTTGTCCGGCATTCTTTCGAACACGCCGCGGGCGTCGCCGGTGGCCCCGAGGCGGAGGTAGGTGTGGAGGAGCGAGGAGGCGACGAAGGGGTCCTCCGCGAGACCGGCGACCGCGGCGGCGGCGTGGAGCGCGCGGGTGAGGGGCAGCGCGGGGCATGACTTGAGCGCGGACGGCAGGAGGTGCGGGTCCGGCGGGAAGGAGACGTGGCGGAGGAAGTGGGCAAGGGTGTTGGAGTGTTGGCACATTGGCTTGGTCCTTGGTGCCAGCTGATTGGTCCACGGGTATGCTTCGCTAGGCAGGCGGTGCAGAGTGAGAACGAGGCCACCGAGAGATGTCGGCCATGTCGCCGTCCGGCGTCCACCTCCTCGGGGTATATCAGTTCCTTTTATTTTGGTTAACGTTGGTGGCCGATTTTACGCCGGTCGGTTGCTTGTGTCCATTTTTCTGTTTTTGTTGCATCTGACACATGATAAATGTTACTTTTTGCTAAACGGATGTATTTAATAGTATTTTAGTGTTAAGTACATAATATTACTAATGTTTTTTGCTATAACAAAAAAGATGAAGTGTGATCGGAGATGATGGGTCCCAAATTTCGTTGCAACCATTAACAAAAAAGCTACAAGCGTAGATTAAATTTGCTGCCATGAATTGATGGTAAATATGGTACGTAATTTTTTTATCTGATTTTTTGTTGCAACGGTGAAAAAAATTGAAAGAAAAAAATGCACACAATAATTTTTTGTTGCATCCATATACCCAAAAAGTTGCAACCGATAGTAAAAAAATGCTACACCAGCGATTTAAAATTTGTTACCACAAATTTTTTCTGCAAAAAACACCAAAAATAAAAAATTTGCATCCGTGTACCAAAAAAGTTGCGAAAATACCGCAAATGTTGCAGTAAAAAAACGAAGGGTGCGCGCAAATCTGGACTGTTAAATCGCGGAGATCAGACGGTGCGCGTTTGACCGGCCGAACTGGAGCGCCGGTCGGCCGGCGCAGAGCGTCGCCCTTTTATTTTTATTTTTATTTTGCGGTAGGGAGTTTTATTCGAGAGTAATAGGTTTACACTCTGTTAATGCTAGATCAGCAAGAGAAGAGAGGGCACGGCTCAATCAACAAGGTGTTCTACGTTCCTTCCTAGCGTAATTATTAGCAAGACAATGAGAAATTATATTTTACGAAGTCGTAATCTTCATTGGAATAAAGCCACCAGGCCACCTTCAAGATCTTGATCTGTCTCATTAAGCAACCTCACGGAGATTTGGCAAGAGCTTCATCGAAGAGCGCCGAAAAAGGGTATATAAATGAATCAGATTGTACCACAACTGATAGGTTTGACCATTTCACAGACAAAGACATATGCCCTTCAATATTACTACATGTAACTTTACTTCTAAGTGCATCGTTAGACCTTGTACAATACAAGTTGCTTAGGGAAGGTCCTTAGAGAAATAAACTAGTCTTTTTCTTAAGCACCAGTGCTTATTTGTATAGAATAAACGCTTAATTAGGTGTCTTTTCTGTAAAAATAGGCACTGACGCTTAAAAAGAACGGTTTATTTTTTTAAACACCTTCTTAAACATCTAGCATTGTACAAGGCGTTAAAGTAGTACAAGAGATGGCAATCAGTAAGAATAACCGCTCTTGAATTGTTCCCAAGGATCATACCGGCTCCAATGTGAAAAGGTGTGGGTGGTCTAGGGTTCATCTCAAATATAAGCCCAATATATTTACATATCTAAATACATTATAAAAATAATATTTTTAAACATAACATAAGAAAATGTATATGGGCAATGCCCTCACTCCTTCTAAATTTTATTATTTATATTTTAAATGGTTATTTATGATTGCATACATGTACTTCATCCGTTCCTAAATATAAAACGTTTTTGTTGTTCAATTTAGACTGCAAAAACGCCTTACATTTAGGGACATATGTGTAATCTTATAATTATTATCTATATCATATAATCACATGTAAACGATTTATTAATATTTTATTTGCTAATTAAGATTATATTTTTTATGTTTGCACCTTTATAATATATTTTTATGATGTGATATATATATCTCTATAAATATTTATATTACTATGTTATACAAATTTTTAAGTTTATTGTACCTCATTTGCACTAAGACCTCCATAATGACACGACCGACCCTGCTTGGGTTTACCTAGGAGTCAAATGGTGATCGGTGTTGTGTTACTCTTTGCTAAAAGGAAAAAGTCCTAAAGAAAGCGTGGAAGAACCGATGGGTGCTGCTCCTGGCCAACATAAGCCAACTTAATGGTTTTAGCGTCGCCCATATGCAGTATGTACTCTGATGGGCTAAGGTAATGTTTGCTAATCTTGACGGAGGTAGAAAATGGCAGTAAATCAATGGTGCCAAAATGATCGTGAAGGAAACGCTGGAGAGTTGATGTTTTATTTAATGTTTTCGTTCTTGATTGTTGTGGCAGGGGCTGACGGACTGAAGGCCGACAAATTTAAGTTCTACATCGACTAGGGGCTGACGGACTGAAGGCTGACAAACTTAAGTTCTACACCGTCTAATTCGACGTGTTCTAACGGGAGCGTCAGAAGCTGATGTTCTTCTTTGATAATTATTATATGACGATAACTTCTGGTTCGTTAGTGGCATCCATCATACCAGTGCACATTCTGGTTAAGTTGGATACAAGGTTGAGCTTGAATTCAGGCATCTAAAAATATAAAAATATAATTTGTAAAACATAACGTAATCATGTGTACGGGGGCATTGCCCCCCTCCTCAAATTTTATTAAATTGTTGTTTATAACTGAATAGATGTATCTTATAATAATTATTTATTTCATATAATCATATATACATGATCTATATTTGAATGTGCGCTGGTGGAGAGAAAGAAAGGCTTCAGATAAACATAGGTTGGAATGATGGAGGAGGGACCAAAGGGAGTGCCATGGATTGACGCACCGGACGACCTCCCAACCCCGCTCCGCTTGTCACATCATGATAAGTTGAAAATTTTTTTGTCACATCATGGTGTCGATGGTCACATCATGTGTTCATTTTGTCATCAGGCGCCATGATGTGACAAAATGAACCTAGCTGCATGAATTATTTGAACCTCCTGCGTTACATTGTTTTAACGGTGACGAGATGTACCAACTACACGGTAGTTTCACCACTTGCTAATTGACTATGAATCACATTTGTTAGAATGAATAATCAAATCTTCAGTACCTTTTGTGGGTAAAATTCAAGTAAGTTCCAAGAATTATTAATATTTCTAATGGCAATTGGATAGTATTAAAATTTGATTATATTAAGAATGGTACTTTTTATTAGATTGTTTGATACTTGCCAAATTAAATTGTATTAAAGATGTAATTGTCCAGAAATCTTGATAATAATTTTATAATTGTCTGGTTAAATTATATTAACTGTATGTGTGCTTCTTGCTGACCACATTTACATCATGCTCTATCATTCGAGATTTCTGGACTGTGGGTCAATTATTTGTAATTTAAAATTTTAAGAAGATAACACTCTCTCTAGGGAGTGAGAGTGTACTTTTAAAGCTCGGGCTTCAAGGTGCCCTTTATTATAAAAAATCACATTTTAATATTTCATAAAATTAAAAAAATCAATCAAAACTTATTGTGTTTGGCATATACGTGTGAAAAATTATTCTAAAATATTATGACTTGTAGGTTGTACAAAAAAATTACAGCCCAACAATCACAAAAATCAACCCATTTTAAAAATTATATTATCTTTTTTATATGCCATGTGTGGAAATATAATATTATGAAATTTTGTGTATATGTAATATATATATATGTGTGTGTGAAACTATGGCTGGACGATGTAGCGTAACATCTTATATTTGATGTTTCTTTATCAAGGTTGGGTACTTGTTCTAACATATTAAGTTAACCATGAACTAATGATGTACTCCCTCTAATCCATAATAAGTGTCGTTCCTCTAGTACAAAATTTATACTAGTTCAGTACAAAATGAGCAACACTTATTATGGATAAGAGGAAGTACGTAAAATTCGAATGATGATACGTACTTACTCTTTCATATTAAATTAAATATATTATAACTACATTACAAAAAATATTTTATGATTAAAGATATGTATATTATAATTATTATTTGTGTCATAGAATTACATATGCATGATTTATTAAGATTGTATTTGTTAATTAAGATTATATTTTTGGTGTTTATGCCTACATGTTAAATTTCAAGATGTGACATATATCACTATAAATATGAATATTACTATGTTATACTAGTTCTTAGGTTCATTGTACCTCATTACAGAAAATAGACTTTCGCATCCCTTTATAGATAAAGGAATCAAACAAGGCGCTGAATAATACATGATAGTGAAGTAGCCCACTTACAAAGATGCCCCTAAGATAATCGACACACGTAACAAGAAGCATGGGAAGAACTAGAAAAACCCACGCAACACTTTAACACACCTAAGCTCCACGGCAACGCCCTCAAGAGGAGAGACGACACAGAGCGTCACCGTTGCCGAGTCCAGACGGACAGAGATATTCATCCGGAGCCTTGACACGGAGAGCAGATCCATGACGACGTCTCCAAGAAGAGCGCGACACCCACGGGTGTCGCGGCCGCTGGTGCCACAACACGGAGCTTTGTTCTCGAGAAACCAGTTAAACTTTGATAGTGATAAATAAAGGAGATTAAAAAGATGTGATCGTCCCTGCTTTGGAGCCGTTTTTCGGAACTTGCCCAGTATGAGAAGTATTGAAATACCTATTAGCATTCATTGACGAATCCTGCACCTCTGATGGGTGTAGATAACACCTCCTCGTTGGGTAACCAAGTGGAAGCTTATGATGTAGATAGCAGCAAATTTCTCTTAGTGAAGATACCAAGGTTGTCATTCTAGTAGGATTCCAAGAGCTACAAGTAGGTGACAACGGCGTCAGAAATTAGCTGCTGGCGTGGAGTTGACGTGGACCTGCACACAAGAACACAAGTAATTTTGCTCACAACGAGTTCAGAGAGGTTGTCAATCTCTTCGGCCTTGTTGTTTACAAAGGATCAAACACAAAGGGGAAATAATAGTGGGTGCAACTGAAAGGAAATAAAAGAAATAAATAGAAATGGTGTAAACTATGATGGAAATATGGACTGGAGTCCCATGATTTTCACTAGTGATGTCTCTCTTCCAAAAGACAATAACAACTATGCTGGGTGAACAAATTACAACTAGGCAATTGACAGAATTATAAACGCACCACAATGTTAATTATGCAACTAGAAAGAAAATACGCTCAATCATATGGGAATTACACCAAAATAAGTAGACCATTTATCCATCAACATGTACTCACTAATCATCCACTTTGAGATATCTATCCAGAATATCTCGCTGGTATTAAGTTGCGAACCCCAACCAAATTGTAGGCTCAAAGCAACGGACAATTGCCTTAACAGTCTATGAGTAATGTAAGCAATCCTTGCAACCGCAGTTGTAAGCACCACTATTTTCTTCTTGGTGGAAACAACAAATCCCCTAGTCTCATGTTTCTGTCACTCAAGCTAGACATCGGGGAGGATGAACCCACAATAAAGCATAACACTCCCTCTTGGAGTTGCAATCTACTACTTGGCCGAAGCAACAAACGGAACGGAGAACAAGCAAGAATACTCAAGAAGAAAAACATAAAGGTAAACCAAATATATTACTCATCACAAGCTGAACATAATCTCATAATCCATCGGATCCCAGCAAACACATCATAGCAAAACAGTAACTAATACAAAGGTGTCTTGATCATGATAGGCAGCTCACAAGGGCTAAACATTGAAGCACAAGATTAGAGAGAAGACATCACATAGCTACTGGTCATGGACCCATGACACAAGGGGAACTACTCGCGCCACATTCCGGAGGAAATCATGGTGATGAGAGGCCTCTGAAGGTCAATCCTCCGTCCGGCCAAATGTCAGAAGAGGGGCCAGAGGGGGCCGGGGCTGCCACTGGCCCAGGCGGCTAGGTGGCGCGGCCAGGCCCCTGGCTGCGCCAGGAGGGTGCCTGGGTGGGTTCCACCCCCTCTGGTGCCCTACCTCGACACCCGAGACCGAGAAACCCCAGAACAGAAGTCATTTTGCCAATTCTCGTCGTGGATCCGCCGCCACCCTCTGTTGTTCTTCGGGAGAGCTAATCTGGAGGCTGTTTTGGCCTCCGGTGAGGGGGAATCATCACCATCGCCACTCCATCACCCTTCCATGACTTCTCCTTCATGTGTGAGTAATTCCCTGCTATAGGCAAAGGAGATGGTAGGGATTGGATGATTTAGATCATGTAATAGTTCATCAGATTGTTGGGGGTATGTTGCCTATCATCTACTATGGTGTTTATCATCTTTGCTACTACTTGTTGTGCTTCATGCTTGTCACTTTGGGCCCGAGTGCCATGATTTAAGATCGGAACCCTATGTGTTTTCATGAATATATTTGTGTTCTTGATCCTATCTATGAGTTGTATGCACCTATTGTGACGCCCCCAAAATCAATCCGTATACATTAATCATACACACAGGGTACACGACTGAGATTAGGGCCGAGTGCCACGGTGAGAATATCACAGCACAACACTAAACACAAATGGATAAACAAATATGTTACAATACCAGGGATCACGAGGATCCGAATACATAAGTCATACAAGCCATAATATCTGAGTATAGACATAGTTAGTCAAGTTTTTCCTTAAGAAGGCTAGCACAAATCACATCAGAGATACAGATCGAAAAGGCGAGGCCTCCTGCCTGGGATCCACCGAACTACTCCTGGTCAACGGGGAACTCGACGTCGTAGTAGTCGCCTCCGGGGTACTCCTGCTCCTGGGCCCCAACGTCGGCTGCAGCGGCCGATCAGGCAAAGAGAAAAAGGGGAAATAAAGCAAAGGTGAGTATCTAGCATACCCGCGAGTCTTACGTCCGCTACTAAGCATTATGCATTGTATCAACGGAAAGAAGAGGCTGTATATAGTGGACTGCAAGATAGAAATCAGAATAAGGGTAAGAAGCTAGGCCCATCGAAGACTAGCATCTTCCGACGAGTCTTGCAGCATGAGGTAAGAATCATCCAACAGTTTATATAAAGCATAAAGTAACAATGCAGCAGAAGTTGATGCAGCATTGTATAATAGTAAGTTGTAATAATTAGCAATGCCTCCGAGTTCCCTCCTCGACTCCCCTGCGAGGAAGCAAACCCGGAACCATACAGTTTAATAGTAATAGTTTGTAGTGGTAAGATCCAGCTTCAGCATAAAGCGTCCTGTTACCGTGGACACGGCTATTCGAATAGATTAATCTTCCCTGCAGGGGTGCACTTGTGTTACACTACACGCACGGATCTCCAGGGTGACGGGCACCTTGTTAGGGAAAGCTCCACCGAGGCTATCCGACACTCCGTAGCCCATCTTTCAAACTCAACAGAGAGGCCATCCGCCGGTCTAAATCCTAAGTACGTCGGGCCTTGGACCCCAACCCGAACGTACTCCTGCACGGTGCGTGGCTGGCCGGTGAAGTTAAAACAAATCCAAATAAGACACCACCGCGCGAGCAAATAAGACAACACCACTTCCCGGCGCAGGCCGCGGTACTGCTGACGTCTGAAGAGTCCTCGGACGACACTACGAAGCAGAGGAGCCCATAACTCGTAATTCCCACGGGTAGGTAGTGTGTACATGGCATATAGCCAACTCAAGACATCCACTGAACCATTAGTCATTTTATTAACTTGCGGGGCAATCGTTATCGTTGCCTCGAATTAACTGACCCGCGGACAACGACAGCAGCCAGGACCACCAGTACATCGGTGCCTGCCCTGTCGTCCCACCAAGTCTCTGCGGTTACCAACAAGGTGAACCGTCTCCTTACCTTGTCTTGCGTGTGCTCCCGGAGGAGCTTGACTTTCGTAGTTTGGTAACTCTCGCGGCCAACGATCAGGGGCCAAGCACACCGGTACACTGGTCATACCCTCCCTGTCGTCCCATCGCAATACCTCTCGCGGGTACCGTTGGGTCGCCCGACTTCTTACCTTTAAGGACACCAGTTGGTTCGACTCCCTACCATTAAGTGAAACCAGGAGGTATCACCCTCGATGGCACAATTAAAAAGGTTTTACAAAGACATCAGCGGAATGAACTAAAGAGTTAAACCTCGTATCATCCCGGTGATGCTACGCTACTGAGCCGACGAGAGTGAAATACGAGTCCATTCCACTCGTAAGTCAAACTCGAAGCGACTCGGCAGAGTCTCGCCGTTGTAGGTTCCCTAGGGTGTCTGCATTGATCCGTACATGTTTCAGTTGTAAAATATCGTTCCCGCGATCACTCCCAGAGTGATCACGGCCCGCTATCTAATCCTAGCTAACAATGCGCAGGGCTCATTGCTGAATATAATATATAGATATAGCAGGCAACATAGGATAAGGAAGGTACAACAAGGGGCGGCAAAAATCAGGCCATGCAATTGAATAGGATTGTAACGTAGCAGCAGCAGTAACAATGCCTAGTGCAACAAAAGTACGGAAAGATAGGCGATATCTGGGGAAGAGAATGGCTCTGCTTGCCTGGAAGCTCGACGGTAGGAGTAGGGTCGTCGACGAAGTAGTCGTACTCAGCAGCGGTGTAGTCGACGGCAGCAGCGGGGTCTACCGGAGATTAAGGGGGGGAAGAAACAGTAAATACACAGCAAGCATATACAAACAGATGCATGACATGACAGATGGAATGCTAACGGTGTTCTAACGCAGTGCAATGCACGTTTCTCGGAACGGAAATTCATCCGGGGATGAACTGTCAGATCCGGGTGATTACCGGACAGGGTGTCCGGAGGGAGGAGATATCATGCCGGAGGTGTTGTGGACATCCGACACATGGGTGGGTGGTGTATCCGGGTTAGTTGATCTATTCCGAACAACTTTCGTGTTCGAAATAAATTCATCCGGGTACTTTAGCAGGACCGGACAATTTATCGGACTACCGGTCCGGAGGGGGACGGTTCGATGTTCGTTGTGTTAGAGGGGTGTGATAGACATACGGATAGCGTATTCGTATTCGTTATATTTTTCTGATCAATTTTCATGTATAAAGTTTTTGAATCTGAGTTACGGTTTAAAAGTTATTGAATTTCAAAGTTTTAAATCATTTAAATGATTTTCTGAATTTCTTTTATTATTAAATTCCAACATTATCCAAAACATTATACACAACAGTGCCTGACATGTGGGACCCACATGTCAGCCTCTGTTTATTTATAAATCTTATGTTTAAATTAATTTGACAAGTGGGGCCCAACAGTCAGTGACACAGTTATTATAAAACAGTTTAATTAACTAAATAGTCAGTGGGACCCAGGTGTCATTGACACATATTTACCTAACAGTTTATTAACCCAGTAATTAGCTTAAGTGGATGGACCCACCTGTCAGTGAATCCAGCAGTTGTTTTGTTATAATTTAATCAGCAGATTAAAAGGGGGCATGGCCCACATGGCAGTGACAGGGACCAAAGTCATAAGGGCTAATGACCTAGCTGACGACGGGGGCCCACCGGTCAGCCTCACCAGAGTGCTCACCGGAGCCCGTCGCCGGCGAGGTCGACGACGCACGCGCTACAGGCTACGGGAGAGGGCGCGGGATGGCGCCTTCGAACCGGAAGAGCACCGCAGTTCGAATGGTGGCGGCGGCGCGACTTGGGGTCGCCGCAATCGGCATCGCCGACGCGCGAGGCGGCGGACCATGGGCAGAAGGTGACGGCGGCGACGTTCTAGCGGGTAGGCTTGGGTTTGAGCTACGTGGTTCCTCTCCTGGGTGTAGTGCGAACAAGATGAAGCGGTTGGCGCGTCAAACGCGTGCTCCAGGCCACAGGCAGGAGAACGGCGGTGGCGAGGTGGCCACGAATCTCATGGTGGATCAAACTACGAGGAACGGGAAGCTAAGGGGAGGCATGGGGGAGGTGCAGGAGCTCACCTCGAATGCAGTGGTGGTGGAAGCGGGCTCGATGGCGTCCCTACGGCGACGAATTTCCTCTGCTACGTCGCGGCGGTCGGAGTTGGGGAAGTTGACCGTGCGCTCGACGTAGTGGCTCTGAGCTCGATTACTTGCTCTCGGCGACGAAGACGACGGCGTGGAACACGCTGGAAAAGGTGGCGTGGCAACGCGAGCTCACTGGCCGCGTGAGCTCACAGCCATGGCGACGGCAGCTCGGGTGTAATTTTTCCCCGAGGCGTGCGAGGCGAGGAGGAGGGGAAATGGAGGAGGAGCGTGTCCAAGGGGTAGCTGGGGGCGTCCTTATCGCGTCAGCGGCACAGGGGAGGTGGGGGCGGCCGGCAGAGGCGCTAGCCACAGTGGTGCCGCCACGGCGACCGGAGCAGGTGGGGATGGGATGGGGGTAGGTAGGGGAAGGGGGTTGGGCCGGGTGGGCCTTCGCCCATAGGCGTTAGATAGGTCTTTTTGTTTTCTTTATTTCTTTTCTCTTCTTTCCTTTCTGTTCCATTTGTTTTTGCTACTTTTACATTTTTGTAAAATGTTTAACATATCCCATAATCAGTATTGTGTAACATTAGAGTGCTACAAAAAGTTTGGGGTCAAAAGAAATATATTTAATATTTCTTTTAAATATCCGAATGACAATTGGTGCTGTTTTGGCTGGTGTTTGAATTGTTTGAATTTTGCAGAGGCATAATAAAATACCATAACCACATGGGCATGACCCACTGATTATTTGTGATTTAATAAAAGTGGTTGTATAATTTTTGGACAAGTTTTATTTGCAACATTATTTTTAATATCAACAAAAGGCATTTTGGATTTGATTTGATTCAAATTTGATCATGGCATGATTTAGCAACAGTAATTGTCATTAGAAAAAGGATTACAGACAACTGAGGGTGTTACAAATCTCCCCCACTACAAGAATTCTCGTCTCGATAATTTAAGTGGTAGCGAGGAAAAGATCGGGGTATTCATCGCGAAGACGATCTTCACGTTCCCAAGTGGCTTCATCTTGAGAATGATTCGACCACAGAACCTTGAGGAACTTGACGGTCTTGTTGCGTGTTCGACGTTCAGACTGATCGAGAATGCGGCTCGGATGTTCTCGATAAGTCAAGTCTTGTTGCAGCTCGATCAGATCATGCTCCACTTCGCGGATAGGGTCCTTGAAGCAGCGACGGAGTTGCGACACGTGGAAGACATCGTGGACTTGGGAGAGGTTCGGCGGCAATTCCATCCGGTATGCCACGGGTCCACTCCTGGAAAGGATACGGAACGGGCCAATGTAGCGAGGAGCCAACTTGCCCTTGATACCGAAGCGATGAGTGCCCCTCATGGGAGTGACACGAAGGTAAGAGTATTCACCAGGTTGATACTCCATTTCCCGGTGTTTGCGGTCATAGTTGCTCTTCTGACGAGACTGGGCAGCCTTGAGATTTTCTTGCACAACGCGAACCTGATCTTCAGCTTATTGGACAAGATGCGGTCCGAAGTAGGGTCGTTCCCCAGTTCCTGACCAATTCAGGGGGGTTCGACATTTACGTCCGTAAAGAACTTCGAAGGGGGCCATCTTCAAGCTAGCCTGATAGCTATTGTCGTACGAGAATTCCGCGTACGGGAGAGATTCCTCCCATTTCATGCCGAATGAAAGGACACAAGCGCGAAGCATGTCTTCCAGCACTTGATTTACTCGTTCAACTTGGCCTTGCGACTGGGGGTGATAAGCGGTGCTGAGAGACAGACGAGTTCCGAAGGCTTCCATGAAACTCTTCCAGTATCGTGAGGTGAAAAGGCTGCCACGGTCTGAACTGATCTCCAGCGGATACCGTGGAGTGACACAATCCGGGAGATATACAAGTGTTCTAACTGACTAGCAGTGATCGTCTCCTTGACCGGCAGGAAGTGAGCAATCTTGGAGAATCGGTCGATGACGACAAAGATGGCATCGTTACCTTTCTGTGACTTTGGAAAACTGGTGACGAAGTACATTTTGACTTTGTCCCACTTCCAATCAGAAGGAGGCACTGGTTGCAACCAGCCAGCAGGTTTCTGATGTCCGGCCTTGACGCGACTGCAAACGTCACATTGAGAAACATAGCGGGCGATGTCTTGCTTCATGGTACTGCCAGGGTGGATTGACAAGGGAGAATTATGGGCTTCTTCCATGATATCCGGACCACAGTTAATGATGGCCGGGATCACAGGAACTACTAAGCGGCCCTTGAAGTACACAGTATCACCATCATTGGTATCAATGGTAAAAGAGGAGGGATTTCCTGCTGCGATGTCTTGCTTGATCTTCACAATGTCAGCGTCATGAGGTTGTCTACTCCGGATGAGGGCGTCGAGTTTTGACTCGAGAACCAGGTTGTTAACGTAACCTTGAGGAACAATCTCGAGGTTCAGCTTGCGAAGCTCTTCATACAGATGTGGTTGCTGTACCTGAACTTCAAATTCAGAAAGTAAGCTTTGAGGCTCAAGGCATCGGCCATCACATTAGCCTTGCCAGGGGTATACGAAATATCAATGTTGAAGTCGGCTATTGTCTCGAGCCATCGTTGTTGACGAAGGTTCAGGTCTGGCTGAGTAAACAGGTACTTCAGACTTTTGTGATCGGTGTAGACCTCGCAACGATTACCGACGAGGTAATGTCGCCACAGCTTCAATGCATAAATTACTGCTGCCAATTCGAGATCATGTGTTGGATATTTGTCTTCGTGAGCACGCAACTGACGAGAGCCATAAGAAATCACTTTGCGCTCTTGCATTAGTACACAGCCTAATCCTTGACGAGACGCGTCGCAATATATCACGAAGTCCTTCTGAGTATCAGGGGGAGCGAGCACCGGTGGAGAAGTTAGCTTGCCCTTGAGCGCTTGGAAACTTTCTTGACATTTATCTGTCCACTCAAACTTGACGCCTTTGTGAAGCAGATTAGTCAGAGACCTGATAATCTTGGAAAAATTCTCGACGAAACGGCGGCAATAGCTAGTGAGCCCGAGGAAACTGCGGACTTGCTTGAAGGTCTTGGGAGGAGTCCAGTCAAGAATAGCCTGGATACGTTCTGGGGTGACGGCAATGCCATCCTTTGAAATCACATGTCCAAGGTAGGTTACTTCGGGAAGACATAACTCACACTTAGAATACTTAGCGTAGAGTTTGTGTTCTCGAAGATTCTCCAGTATAAGACGAAGATGTTCAACATGTTCTTCTTCATTCTTGGAATATATCAATATATCATCCAGATAAACCACGACGAACTTGTCGAGGTACTCCATGAAAATATAATTCATCAATCTGAAGAAGGTGGCTGGAGCATTGGTTAATCCAAAGGACATGAGGGTGTACTCGTACGAACCATAGCGAGTAATGAAGGCAGTCTTCGGAATGTCCTCATCACGGACTCGGATTTGGTGATTACCAGACCTCAAGTCGAGTTTAGAAAACACCTTGGATCCGGCAAGTTGATCATACAGATCGTTGATCCGGGGAAGTGGATATTTGTTCTGGATGGTGGCTTGGTTAATGGGCCGTTAATCTTGGACCAATCGGTTTGTCCCATCGCTCTTCTTGACAAAAATCGAAGGTGCTCCCCAAGCAGAGGAACTGGGGCGAATGAATCCTTTCTGAAGTGCCTTGTCGATTTCCTCCTTAAGTTCAAGGAGTTCATGTGGCGGCATCTTGTAAGGACGCTTGGCAATAGGGGTGGTGCCGGGCTTTAAGTCGATGAAAAATTCGACTTCTCGGATCGGGGGTATTCCTCGCAGTTCTTCGGGGAAGACGTCGGGGAAATCGCGAACGACTGGAACGTTCTCGATGACTACGAGGGGGGCGGCATTCAAAGCATTCATCATAAATATCTGCGTTTCAGCATTACGGGTAACTCGGGTGGTGTGGTTAACAATCTCGCCGGAGGGGTGAAAAAGTTGGACAGACTTGGTGCCACAATACAGTGCGGCATCGTGAAATTTCAACCAATCCATTCCCAGAATGAGGTCTATGGTGGAAGACGTCAGGATGATGGGGGAAGCAAGGAATTCAATTCCTTCAATTTCAACGATGGTTTCGGGCACTATCTTGGTGGTTCGGCATTGGTCTATCGAGGTACGAACAACCATCGGTGGGTTCATCTTTTCCAACGCGAAGTTATGCAACAATGCAAATGCTTCCGACAAGAATGAATGCGATGCTCCTGTATCAAATAAAACAGTAGCAGGTACGGAATTAACGAGAAGGGTACCCATCACGGTAGCGGGTTGTTGCTGAGCTTCTTCAACATTGATGTTGTTAGCATGTCCACGAGCATAAGCAGCAGACCCAGTATTATAGTTGGGGGTCCTGTTGTTGCCACGACCATTTCCGCGGCCAGCGGGGTGAACTACCAGTTGCTTCTATTTCTGGGGGCACTCCCTGGAAAAATGCCCAGGTTGGCGGCACGTGAAGCATAATCCATACTGAGGACGAAGGGGTGTAGCATTGGGTGGTGGAGGCAGAGCTCTTGGCATCTGCGGTGGCGGAGGCAGACGGGGTGCAGCATAAGACGGCCTTGGAGCAGGTACAGGTGAATGGGTCACACTGGTAGGGAGCCAGATACGACGCTTCTGCGTTGCGCCCGAAGATGAGCCAACATCACGATAACGCTTCAGAGAGTTCTTGTGCTCCATCTGGGCAGTCTCGACGGTGATAGCCTTGTTCACCATGGTGGCGAAGTTGGCAAAATCATGAACGGCAAGAGCGAGCCTGAGGTTTGGATTGAGGCCACGACGGAACTTCTGCTGCCTGCGAGCATCAGTGGTGATCTCTTCTTCCGCATAGCGAGAGAGGTTGAGGAACTCGCGCTGATAGGCTCCAACAGTCATGTCGCCCTGAGTGAGGTTGCGGAATTCTTCATGCTTGCGATCCATGATCCCCTAAGGAATGTAGCGGGCGCGAAAGGCAAACTGAAATTCATCCCAAGTGATGATTTCTCCGACTGGCAGTGAACGCTTGTGGGTGCTCCACCACTGAGCAGCGGCGCCTTTCAGATTATAAGATGCAAATTTCACATAGTCGGCTGGATCGACATTAGCAGACTCCATCTCGTGAGTGATGTCGTGAAGCCAGTCATCAGCATCCAACGGCTGAACAGTGTTGCGGAACATAGTGGGGTTGAGGCGGGTGAAGTCGTGCAGAGTCACGGTGGCGTGCTGATGGTGGTGCCCATTCTGATTCGGCTGGGGGAACTGAGCCATGACATTCTGGATGAACTGGCGGTTTAACTCAAGCTGCTGCATCATCGCGGCCATGTAATCCGGCGGTGGAGGTGGGTCGTTGGCACCACGACCACGACCACGACCACCACAACCAGCCATCCTGCTAGAATTTAACAGGGGTATTTCAGCGATGAAAATTTAACGAGATACCGGAAACAAGAAGGAGGTAATGCGACAACGAAGAGGGGGTGCAGATATATAGGAGTAGTCATATAATACATACACATTCACACACAGAGTCAATCGAATATCGGGCAGCGTAACGTCGTAGAAATTAAGGGAAACAGACTCACTAGGCGGCGCGCATACCGCGGTAAGGATTACACGACGCGACATAGATTCCACTATGTCAATCACGCCGCAAGAAAACTGTTGGCCACATGATTTAATGCCAGAGGACGCGCGGCCTGCCCAGAATGAGAATGGGATCCGCGGTCCGGGACCTGGGGTAGAACTCCTGCGACACGACTCAATCAATGGGGAAGCACCAAAACGCCGGGTGGAATCAAGAGAACGTGATCGTAATGTCAGAGTTTGTAAAACTTACCAGCAAGGATAAGAGAGCAGAGTCCCAAAGCACAGGTAAGGAGAAAATGATCCTAATACCATAGATATCACACGTAGTGACATCGATGTGGGCCCATAAGCCAAATATTAAGTTAGCAAAATAGTTTTTCAAATTCTAGACTCAACTTCGACCAAGTAGTGGTCGGGTGGCTTCCTACAGGCAGTCGACTCTGATACCAACTTTTGACGCACCCAAAATCAATCCGTGTACAGTAATCATACACACAGGGTACACAGCTCAGATTAGGGTGCCACGGTGAGAACATCACAACACAACACTAAACACAAATGGATAAACAAATATGTTACAATACCAGGGATCACGAGGATCTGAATACATAAGTCATACAAGCCATAATATCCGAGTACAGACATAGTTAGTCAAGTTTTTCCTTAAGAAGGCTAGCACAAATCACATCAGAGATACAGATCGAAAAGGCGAGGCCTCCTGCCTGGGATCCACCAAACTACTCCTGGTCAATGGGGAACTCGACGTCGTAGTAGTCGCCTCCGGGGTACTCCTTCTCCTGGGCTCCAACGTCGGCTGCAACAGCCGACCAGGCAAAGCGAAAAAGGGGAAATAAAGAAAAGGTGAGTATCTAGCATACCCGCGAGTCTTACGTCCGCTACTAAGCATTATGCATTGTATCAACGGAAAGAAGAGGCTGTATATAGTGGACTGCAAGATAGAAATCAGAATAAGGGTAAGAATCTAGGCCTATCGAAGACTAGCATCTTCCGACGAGTCTTGCAGCATGAGGTAAGAATCAGCCAACAGTTTATATAAAGCATAAAGTAACAATGCAGCAGAAGTTGCTGCAACATTGTATAATAGTAAGTTGTAATAATTAGCAATGCCTCCGAGTTCCCTCCTCGACTCCCCTGCGAGGAAGCAAACCTGGAACCATACAGTTTAATAGTAATAGTTTGTAGTGGTAAGATCCAGCTTCAGCATAAAGCGTCCTGTTACCGTGGACACGGCTATTCGAATAGATTAATCTTCCCTGCAGGGATGCACTTGTGTTACACTACACGCACGGATCTCCAGGGTGACGGGCACCTTGTTAGGGAACGCTCCACCGAGGCTATCCGACACTCTGTAGCCCATCTTTCCAACTCAATAGAGAGGCCATCCGCCGGTCTAAATCCTAAGTACGTCGGGCCTTGGACCCCAACCCGAACGTACTATTGCACGGTGCGTGGCTGGCCGGTGAAGTTAAAGCAAATCCAAATAAGACACCACCACGTGAGCAAATAAGACAACACCACTTCCCGACGTAGGCCGCGGTACTGCTGACGTCTGAAGAGTCCTCGGACGACACTACGAAGCATAGGAGCCCATAACTCGTAATTCCCACGGGTAGGTAGTGTGTACATGGCATATAGCCAACTCAAGACATCCACTGAACCATTAGTCATTTTATTAACTTGCGGGGCAACCGTTATCGTTGCCTCGACTTAACTGACCCGCGGACAACGACAGCAGCCAGGACCACTAGTACATCGGTGCCTGCCCTGTCATCCCACCAAGTCTCTGCGGTTACCAACAAGGTGAACCGTCTCCTTACCTTGTCTCGCGTGTGCTCCCGGAGGAGCTTGAATTTCGTAGTTTGGTAACTCTCGCGGCCAACGATCAAGGGCCAAGCACACCGGTACACTGGTCGTACCCTCCCTGTCGTCCCGTCGCAATACCTCTCGCGGGTACCGTTGGGTTGCCCGACTTCTTACCTTTAAGGACACCAGTTGGTTCGAGTCCCTACCATTAAGTGAAACCAGGAGGTATCACCCTCGATGGCACACTTAAAAAGGTTTGACAGAGACATCAGCGGAATGAACTAAAGAGGTAAACCTCGTATCATCCCGGTGATGCTACGCTACTGAGCCGACGAGAGTGAAATACGAGTCCATTCCACTCGTAAGTCAAACTCGAAGCGACTCGGCAGAGTCTCGCCGTTGTAGGTTCCCTAGGGTGTCTGCATTGATCCGTACCTGTTTCAGTTGTAACATATAGTTCCCGCGATCACTCCCAGAGTGATCACGACCCGCTATCTAATCCTAGCTAACAATGCGCAGGGCTCACTGCTGATTATAATATATAGATATAGCAGGTAGCATAGGATAAGGAAGGTACAACAAGGGCGACAAAAATCAGGCCATGCAATTGAATAGGATTGTAACGTAGCAGCAGCAGTAACAATTCCTAGTGCAACAAAAGTACGGAAAGATAGGCGATATCTGGGGAAGAGAATGGCTCTGCTTGCCTGAAGGTCGACGGTAGGAGTAGGGTCGTCGATGAAGTAGTCGTACTCAGCAGGGGTGTAGTCGATGGCAGCAGCGGGGTCTACCGGAGATTAAGGGGGGGAAGAAACAGTAAATACACAGCAAGCATATACAAACAGATGCATGACATGACAGATGGAATGCTAACGGTGTTCTAACGCAGTGCAATGCACGTTGCTCGGAACGGAAATTCATCCGGGGATGAACTGTCAGATCCGGGTGATTACCGGACAGGGTGTCCGGAGGGAGGAGATATCATGCCGGAGGTGTTGTGGACATCCGATACATGGGTGGGTGGTGTATCCGGGTTAGTTGATCTATTCCGAACAACTTTCGTGTTCGAAATAAATTCATCCGGGTACTTTAGCAGGACCGGACAATTTATCGGACTACCGGTCCGGAGGGGGACGGTTCGATGTTCGTTGTGTTAGAGGGGTGTGATAGACATACGGATAGCGTATTCGTATTCGTTATATTTTTCTGATCAATTTTCATGTATAAAGTTTTTGAATCTGAGTTACGGTTTAAAAGTTATTGAATTTGAAAGTTTTAAATCATTTAAATGATTTTCTGAATTTCTTTTATTATTAAATTCCAACATTATCCAAAACATTATCCACAACAGGGCCTGACATGTGGGACCCACATGTCAGCCTCTGTTTATTTATAAATCTTATGTTTAAATTAATTTGACAAGTGGGGCCCAACAGTCAGTGACACAGTTATTATAAAACAGTTTAATTAACTAAATAGTTAGTGGGACCCAGGTGTCATTGACACATATTTACCTAACAGTTTATTAACCCAGTAATTAGCTTAAGTGGATGGACCCACTTGTCAGTGAATTCAGCAGTTGTTTTGTTATAATTTAATCAGCAGATTAAAAGGGGGCATGGCCCACATGGCAGTGACAGGGACCATAGTCATTAGGGCTAATGACCTAGCTGACGACGGGGGCCCACTGGTCAGCCTCACCGGAGCCCGTCGCCGACGAGGTCAACGGCGCACGCGCTACAGGCTACGGGAGAGGGCGCGGGATGGCGCCTTCGAACTGGAAGAGCACCGCGGTTCGAATGGTGGCGGCGGCGCGAATTGGGGTCGCCGGAATCGGCGTCGACGACGCGCGAGGCGGCGGACCGTGGGCGGAAGGTGACGCCGGCGACGTTCTAGCGGGTAGGCTTGGGTCTGAGCTACGTGGTTCGTCTCCTGGGTGTAGTGCGAAAAAGATGAAGCGGTTGGCGCGTCAAACGCGTGCTCCAGGCCGCGGGAAGGAGAACGGCGGCGGCGAGGTGGCCACGACTCTCATGGTGGATCGAACTACGGGGAACGGGAAGCTAAGGGGAGGCATGGGGGAGGTGCAGGAGCTCACCTCGAATGCAGTGGTGGAGGAAGCGGGCTCGATGGCGTCCCTACGGCGGCGAATTTCCTCTGCGACATCGCGGCGGCCGGAGTTGGGGAAGTTGACCGTGTGCTCGACGTGGTGGCTCTAAGCTCGATTACTTGCTCTCGGCGATGAAGACGACGGCGTGGAACACGCTGGACAAGGCGGCGTGGCGACGCGAGCTCACTGGCTGCGTGAGCTCACGGCCATGGCGACGGCGGCTCGGGTGGAATTTTCCCCGAGGCGTGCTAGGCGAGGAGGAGGGGAAATGGAGGAGGGGCGTGTCCAGGGGGTAGCTGGGGGCGTCCTTATCGCGTCAGCGACACAGGGGAGGTGGGGGCGGCCGGCATAGGCGCCAGCCACGGTGGTGCCTCCACGGCGACCGGAGCAGGTGGGGATGGGATGGGGGCAGGTAGGGGAAGGGGGTTGGGCCGGGTGGGCCTTCGCCCATAGGCGTTAGATAGGTCTTTTTGTTTTCTTTATTTCTTTTCTCTTCTTTCCTTTCTGTTCCATTTGTTTTTGTTACTTTTACATTTTTGTAAAATGTTTAAGATATCGCATAATCAGTATTGTGTAACATTAGAGTGCTACAAAAAGTTTGGGGTCAAAAGAAATATATTTAATATTTCTTTTAAATATCCGAATGACAATTGGTGCTGTTTTGGCTGGTGTTTGACATGTTTGAATTTTTTAGAGGCATAATAAAATGCCATAACCACATGGGCATGACCCACTGATTATTTGTGATTTAATAAAAGTGGTTGTATAATTTTTGGACAAGTTTTATTTGCAACATTATTTTTAATATCAACAAAAGGCATTTTGGATTTGATTTGATTCAAATTTGATCATGGCATGATTTAGCAACAGTAATTGTCATTAGAAAAAGGATTACTGTTACAGAAAACTGAGGGTGTTACACCTATTATAGTCCGGAACCGGCGATCCCAATGGTGACATCTTAGGACACCAAAGGGGATGGACTATAATTTGAGGATTCCATGTATCCATTGATTGTTAATGCTTTGTTCCGGTGCTCTTTGACATGAGCACCTTAATCTCCATAAGTTCCTTTTGGCCCCGTTTGTAGCGGGATGGTAGGACAAAAGATGTTGTGCAAGTTCTTATTGCAAGGACGTACAACTACCTTGGGATACATGCCTAATGTGTGATATTTTCCTAGATGATCATTACTTTTCCGTGTGCCTTGCCCCAAGTAAATTACATGTTATTTCTCATCCATGCAACGCCCAACCATCCGCCCCCTAGCCTACAGTGTTTTAATTCTACTGGTTACAAGTTACTTTACTTTTACCGTTTTTACTTCCGTTGCTTTGCCACCACTATATCCGTTGCTACCATCACTTCCACATCACTGTTACTACTAATATCTCGTTTCCATGCAAGTATCTTTCAGGTGCGGTTGAATTGACAACTCAACTGTCAAAGCTTATAAATATTTCCCCTTGTGTTGAATCAATAAAATGGGTCATCTTATCTGCGAAAACTATCGCGATCCCCTACACTTGTGGGTCATCAAGACTGTTTTCTGGCGCCGTTGCCGGGGATCATAGCTTTATTTACAAGTCTACTTGGAGTTATTTTCCTTGTTGCAATTTGTCCGCTATGGGTAAGAAATGAGATACCAAGGTTCCGATTTTTACCATCCACTACAAGAAAAGGTACCGTTCTTAACACTAGTGCTACGCTTGATTCACCTTCCATTATGAGTAAGTTTGTTTCACCACCACCACATGCTGCCTCTACTGAGTCCGTTGCTATGTCTGATAATTTTGATGATGCTTCTACTACTTTTGATGAGATTGGTTCACTTAGTTGCTTTGTCGAATCTCAGATTACTAAGGCTGCAAAACAATCCATGATTGAAATTCCCGTTACACGTTATCCTATTTGCATATCCTTTGGTTACCCAGACTTGAGTGGCCTCAAGGAAAGAATTCTTGATTATGATTATATTGAACTTGATGATGATTTATGCAGGAACTTACAGAGTGTGTTAACTCTGACCCTCGTGCCATTAAGAAGCCGCTTGAAAAGCACTCCATGAAGAACTAGTTTGCTTCTGATCCTAATTTTTCTTCATCTCCTGTTTGCATTGAGGATGCTGATTTTGATTTCTCTGTTGATCTTTCACTTATATCTACAGTTGAAGCTGGCCCCTTTTATGGCAGAGAAAATGACGATGCTATAGCACACCTTACTAAACTCACTGAGTTGTGTGGCTTGTTCGCTATAGAGGACAAGAAGAGAAATTATTACGTTACTAAGCTTCTTCCTTTTTCTTTGAAGGAGGGTGCTAAAGCATGGTATGATGAACTACCATGTGGTTCTATTAAAAGTCCTCAAGAATTAGCTCAATCTTTTGTTGCTAAATATTTTCCTCCTCATATGCAGCATGCTGCTTTACAAAGAATTTATAATTTCAAACAGTTGCAGGATGAGCACCTGTAACACCCCGAATGTCACACTACAGTAATCACTTTTACTGTTGCTCATCACTGTTGCAAACCTTGCTTGATCATTGATTTATCAAAACAAATTCCAAATGCCTTTTGATGGATATGAAAAATAATGTTGCAATTAAACTTTCTTCAAAAATTGTGAAACCACTTTTGAGAAATCCCAAATATTCAGTGAACCATTATAAACCAACATGGAGTATTTATTGGGCTACGGAAAAATGCAAACAAAGATTTATAGTAGCAAAACAACACCATTTGCAACTTGCAAATTCCAAACAATTATCAAAAGATTTTATAAAAATCCAAAACTTTTTGTGGCCTTTCTGTACATTTTAAAAACTGATATACATACTGGTTTTATGTCATACAAAAATGTCTTGACTAAAAAAAATTACCAACTAGAAAATAGAGCACAGAAAAGAAATAAGAAAAGAAAAGAAAACAAAACATCTATCCTACGCCCTGGGCAACAGGCCCAGCTGGCCCACCCCCTTCCTCTCTCCTCCTTCTCCCACCTGCCCCTCACCTGCTCCCCCCCGTGGCGCCACGGCCATGGCCACCCAGCCAGGCCGGCCCCCTCTCCCTCACCTGCTCCCTTGTCGCTAAGGGCGCACCCCTGCAACCCCTGGACACCCCATCCCCCATTGCCCTCCCTCCTCACCTCGCACTCGCCGGAAGAAATTGTGCCCGACGCTACCGTCGCCATTGCCGTGGCCAGTCGCGGCCACTGACCTGGCGCCGCCCAGCCGTCGTGTCTGGGAGGTGCTCCGTCGCCGTCTTCGTTTACCCGCAGAAGCAATCGAGCCGGGAAGCTTCACCGCGAGCGCTGCGCCACCGTTCCCCAACCACGGCCGCCACATCCCCGTCGACAAGTCTGTCGCCGTCGTCGCACCCCGGGCCCCCTCGAGCTCGCCGTGCGCCTCCCGGTGAGCTCCCGCATCTTCCCCATCTTCCCACTCTCCTTCTTGTTGCTTTAGTCGCCGTTTGCCTCCGCTCCATGGTGCCCGTGGGCACGCCCGCCATGGCTGGGCTCCCCGCCTGTGGGCGCCGCTCCTGTCACCGGCGGGCCATGGCCGCACCCCGTGCGTGCCCTGTGCCTGGCCGCACCCCTGGACCGTCCGCGCTCGCTGTGCTCCTCACGCCCCCGCTCCGCTGGGCTGACCGGCCTCGCCACGCTCGGCGCTGGCCACGACCATGGCTATGCCATGTGCTGTGTGCGTGAGGCTAGGTGAGCCACTTCCAGGTGGGCCACCCCCCTGCGAATTAAAAAAAAGGAAAAGGAATATTGTATTGTAAAAAAGTAAATAGATAAAGAAGAGGAAAACTCCCTTAGAGTGTGACAAGTGGGCCCAGGTAGTTAAAATAATCACTGGATTAATTATAATCATATTTAACACCAGAGTCTATGACATGTGGGTCCACCTACTGTTTAATTAAATTAAACTATTTTATAAACTGTGAGGCTGACATGTGGGACCCTCATGTCAGGTTTGACCAGTCAAAGTTCCTATTCTGGATAATGTTGATTTAGTAAATAAAAATAATCCAGTAAATCTTTTAAGTGATTTAAACTTCAAAATTTAATATCTCTTAAACGGTAACTCCGATGAAAATATTTTATACATCAAAATTGATCGAAAAAATACAACGTATACGAATACGATATCCGTATACCAATCACCCCCCTCTAACACAACGGACACGAGACATTCCCCCTCCGGTTGGATTGTCCGTTAACCGACCGGAGCCGGTAAAACTTTCCGGATAAAATTGTTCTGAACATGAAAGTTGTTCAGAATGAATCAACGAGCACGGATACACTATCCACATATCTGTTAGATGTCTCTTAACACTAAAGACATGGAACCTTACCCCTCCGGATCATCTGTCCGGTAATCAACCGGTACTGATGAGTCATCCCCGGATAACATCCCGCTCCGCCTAAAATACTTAACGTTGCGTTAGAGCCCCGTTGCTTTGTATATTCTATGTCATACATTTGTATTTCTATTATTGTTTTGTATTTACTGTTTATCCCCCCTTATTATCCGGTAGACCCCGTTGCTGCCGCCGATGACACCGTTGCCGAGTACGACTACTACGTTGACGACCGTACCCCTACTGTCGAGCTTCCAGGCAAGCAGAGCCATTCTCTTCCCCAGATATCGCCTACCTTTCCGTACATTTCTTGCACTAGGCATTGATACTGCTGCTGCTACGTTACAATCCTATTCAATTGCATAGCCTGTTTTTGTCGCCCCTTGATGTACCTTCCTTTATCCTATGCTGCCTATTATATATATTATATTCAGCGGTGAGCCCTGCGCATTGTCAGCTAGGATTAGATAGAGGGCCGTGATCACTCAGGGGAGTGAACGCGGATACAAATATTATAACTGCACAGGTACGGTACAATGCAGACACCGCCTCAGGCCCCCTAGCTCGGCTCTACCGAGCCACCATCAAGTGTGAGCTATCAAGTAGTAATCCTTGTACTCCACTCGTTGCTGACTCTGTATAGCCGCTCTAGGTACCTAAGCAACGGTTGTCCTTTAGGTAAGAAGTCGGGCGACCCAACGGTGCCCGCGAGTGGTATTGCGACGAGACGACAGGGAGGGTACGACTAGTGTACCAGTGTGCTTGGCCCCTGATCGTCGGCCGCGAGAGTTACCAAACCACGAAAGTCGAGCTCCTCCGGGAGCACACACGAGACAAGGTAAGGAGACGGTTCACCTTGTTGGTAACCGCAGAGACTTTGTGGGAAGACAGGGCAGGCACCGATGTACTGGTGGTCCTGACTGCTGTCGTTGTCCGCGGTTCAGTTAAGTCGAGGCAACGAGAACGGTTGTCCCGCAAGTTAATAAAATGACTAATGGTTCGGTGGATGTCTTGAGTTGGCTATATGCCATGTACGCACTACCTACCCGTGGGAATTACGAGTTATGGGCTCCCCTGCTTCATGGTCTCGTCCGAGGACTCTTCAGACGTCAGCAGTACCGCGGCCTGCGCCGGGAAGTGGTGTTGTCTTATTTTCTCGCGCGGTGGTGTCTTATTTGGATTTGCTTTAACTTCACCGGCCAACCACGCACCGTGCAGGAGTACGTTCGGGTTGGGGTCCAAGGCCCGGGGTACTTAGGATTTGGACCAGCGGATGGCCTCTCTGTTGAGTTTGAAAGATGGGTTGTGGACTGTCGGATAGCCTCGGTGGGGCATTCCCTAACAAGGTGTACGCCACCCTGGATATCCGTGCGTGTAGTGTAACACAAGTGCACCCCTGCAGGGAAGATTAATCTATTCGAATAGCCGTGTCCACGGTAACAGGACGCTTTATGCTGAAGCTGGATCTTACCACTACAAACTATTATTATTAAACTGTATGGTTTCGGGTTAGCCTCCTCGCAGGGAATTCGAGGAGGTGATCTCGGAGGCATTGGTAATTATTACAACTTACTATTATACAATGATGCAGCAACTTCTGTTGCATTGTTACTTATGCTTTATATGAACTGCTGGCTATTCTCTGCTCCTGCTGCAAGACTCGTCGGAAGATGCTAGTCTTCGATAGGCCTAGCTTCTTACCCTTATTTTGATTTCTATCTTGTAGTCCACTATATATAGCCTCCCCTTTCCATTTGAAACAATGCATAAATGCTTAGTAGCGGACGTAAGACTCGCGGGTATGCTAGATACTCAGCTTTGCTTTATTTCCCCTTTTTGTTTTTCCTGATCGGCCGCTGCCGTCGACGTTGAATCCTTGGAGTCCAGGAGCAGGAGATCCCCGATGCCGACCACCGCTACATGAAGATCCCCAATGCCTTCTACGGCGTCGAGTTCCCCGTTGACCAGGAGTAGTTTGGAGGTTCCCAGGCAGGAGGCCTCGCCTTTTTGATCTGTTTTTATTTGTGCTAGCCTTCTTAAGGCAACCTTGTATTCTGGTGTCTGTACTCAGATACTTTTGCTTCCGCTAACTTTGTGCTTTCGAGCTGTTGTATTCGAGCCCTCATGGCCTTTGGCTTCTATTAAACAACTTGTATTATTTTATTTGTAGAGTTGTGTTGTGATATCTCACCGTGAGTCCCTAATCTCGATCGTGTACCTTGCGTGTATGATTACTGTACACGGTCTCATTGTGGGGGCGTCACAGCACCTCCCTAAAGCTTGGGGGAGGTATTGCACTTTGCTCAAGGCTAGAACGGGACATGGAATTCCTAAGAATGAATTATTTGATATATTTTATGCTGGTCTAACCGATGAATCTAGAACCTATCTAGATAGTTTTGCTGGTTATGTTTTCAGGGAAAGAACACCGGACGATGCTGAAGAACTAATGGGCAAGATAGCCAAAAATCACGAAGATTGGTCCGTCCTTGAACCACCTCCACCACCAAAGAAGAGGGGAAGGCTCGTCTTGAACCCCGAAGATATGCAAGAAGCCAAGAAGTCTATTAAATAAAGAGGTATTAAAGCTGAAGATGTGAAGAACCTACCTCCAATTGAAAAACTTTGTGAGCCTGCCACTCACCCTCCTACGGTAGAGGTACACTCTCTTTTAGATTTTGATGCAGGTGAAATCCCTCACGATAAGCCTCCTGATCAATGTTTAGATGAGCTTGATAATTTTATTATGAAGCAAAATCACTTTAATGAGAGCATTCAAAGTCATTTGCATGATAATTCTCTTTCTATCAAAAGCTTGCTTGATGTTTTAGGAAGAACTGTTAATGATGTTAAAGGCCTTGTTAAGAATTTTCATATGGTGCAAACTCAGCTTGAACAAATTTCTAATGTGCAAAAAGATTTGCTTGCTAACAATGCCAAACAAGATATGCAGGTTTATGGAATCAAAATTCGAGGTGGCACACACACTTAGGATCCTCTTTATCCAGAGGGACATCCTAAGATAATCGAGCAAGATTCTCAATTGCAGGAAGGAGACATTGTCAGCTCCCCTAAGAAGAAGAAGAAGAAGAAACATAAGGAAGCGGACATTTCAAATGATCCCATAATTGATGAAGAACCTATTGTTGATCCTAATAGTATATATACCTCCGATGCTGAAACTGAAGATGGTGCCGAACCTGATAAATATTATGAGAAGAATAATCCTCCTGAAGTACGAGAAGAAGAAGCACCCGATAAACGCAAGAAATATACTATAGAAGACTTCATTGCAAGGAAGCATGGGAAGGAACGGGATCCATTGGTACAAAAACCAATGCCCTTCCCAGGCAAGTCTCTCAAAACTAAAGAAGAAGAGCACTACAATAAATTTTGTGAATGGATGAAACCTCTTTTTCTTCAAATAACTTTGACTGATGCTATTAAGTTGCCTCCGTATTCGAGGTATATGAAAGATATTGTGACTAATAAAAGAAAAGTTCCTAATGAGGCAATATCTACTATGCTTGCTAATTACTCTTTCAGTGGCAAGATTCCTGAGAATCTTGGTGATCCAGGTATACCCACCATTCCTTGCTCCATAAAGAATAATTATGTTAGAATTGCTTTATGTGATCTTGGTGCAGGAGTGACTGTTATGCCTTTCATCCTTTACAAAAGGCTTTGTCTAGAGAAACTAATCCCCACAAATATCTCTCTCCAAATGGATGATAAGTCAACAACCGTTCCCATTGGTATTTGTGAGGATGTTCCTGTTGAAGTTTCTAATTGCTTGATTCTTACTCATTTCGTTGTGCTTGACATGCTCGAATATGGGAACATGTCCATTATTCTTGGTAGACCTTTTCTTAATACTTTAGGTGCTATTATTGATTGCAACAAAGGAAAGATCACTTTCAATGTCAATGATAAAGAAAACACGATATATTTTCCGAAGAAGTTTGATAAAAGGCATGGCCTTAACTCTATTTAGAATATTGAGACTGTGAAGATTAGTGATTGGGATTGTCCTCTACATGTACACTACAAATATAAAACAATTACGGTGGGGACAGTGTCCATTAAAATAAAGGTACCATGAATGCCTTATAAGAAGTGAGACTTTTTGCTTATTATATCACTTGTTTAGTAGTAAGACTTGATCAACCTTGCTAACAAACAATTTTTATATGAGTAGAAAGGGGAGCTTATTATATTTGCATCTCCTTTAGCTTTCATCCTTCTTGTTGTACCAAAGTTTATGTTTTTGAAACTTCATATGTTTAATCACTGTTTTGAGCCTTCCGACTGTTTTTGCAGCTTTCGCGACCTCGGAAAACTTTCAAAAAATGAAGTTGTCAGAAAAATTCCAGAAAAATTATATTAATTTTTTTCATAAAAAAGAGGCACAGGGGCATCTGAGGCTGACCCGGGGCCCACCCCTGGTCCAGGCGGCCAGGTGGCGCGGCCCGACCTCTGGCCGCGCCACCAGAGCGCATGGGCCCAGCAAGGCTCCTTTCCAGGTACTTCTTCCTCCCTTCTCTCTCTTTCTCACTCAAAAAATCCCGAGTTTGTTCCTGGAGCTTGAGTTCTTGCTATTCTTGGTGGCGATTTACGATTTCTCCCTATAGGCCATCATTTGCATTGATATTTTGAGCATTTCCTCCTTGGTATGTGACTCCTCCACCCCTCCAATGAGAAATTTATTTTTCAAGTTTTGATGCAAGTTTATGCGTTGGGGAAGTGAGTAGAGTAGTTTGCCTCAACTCATTTTGCTTAAATCTTCATTTTTGTAACTTGTCAAAAAAAATCAGAAATGATTTTATTTGGGAAAGCTAAGGAATGGCTTGGGAAGAAGAGGCTCGAGCCGACCAATAGAGTAACTAGAGATGAAACTTCATCCTCTTCTGCGAGGATGAGTTACAGTGATGATATCGTGCCACCGGAGTTGATCCACGAGACGAACACGATGTGTGCCATGACGTACCCGTGTTTAGATTTTCTTACGGCGACAGTTATTAAGGATGTGTTTGATAACCTTTGTGCATCTGCAGGTTTGACACACCTTGTGACACACCGTGTGCCACAGTATCCAAAAATCACTTATTATTTTGTCAATTTGTTTTGATATAATGATAGAACTTCTATGGTTGAATTTAGAATATATGAGAAAGTTATCACCACGCCGTTGGCAGAATTTTGTGATATTTTAGGTGTGGGGAATGTTAGGGAAGACTCGGGTACCTACTCAGCCCTAAAAGTTGAGGTCCTTGTTCGCTTCTCTTTGCAGCAAGGATCCAAAGGATGTTCATCGGGGGGGGGGGGAGATTTCTAGCATTTTGTTTCCCCACATCAGGTATTTCGCATACTATATTTCTCGAGGGGTGTTAGCTCGTGACAACACGAGCAACATTTTGGGTCCAGATATTGCTATCTTGGCAGCCGCCCTCTTAGGAGACAACAAGTATAATATTGGTGCTTTGATTGCTCGCCGTCTTGTCACTAACAGCGGAAAATGGCCTCATTTTGGTGGTATTTATGCCACGCTTATCCTTGAGTAACTTGAACGAACTGCACGTGTCGATGATGCGCCTTTTCCTTTCTTGAGCTTTGATCTTACTCCTACGAAGAGGCATGAGTTTGTTACTTGGACTTTTGAGTTTGATAACCTTGTTTATGTTATGATATTTGGCGAGACTACTACTCGCGATATCCGTCTACCTGCACAGTTTTGTTTGATTATACTAGCAGGAACTGATGGCACTGAAGTAGTGCTCCTCGTTGGTTACCCCAAGTGGAAGGTAGAGATGTAGATAGCGGCTAATTTCCCTTAAACGAGGACTGTAAGGTTTATCGAAACCAGGAGGACTCCAAGGATCGACAAGTAGGTGTCAAGGGCGCGAGAGATTACTTGATAACGCGAGATTTGACGTGGACCTGCACATAGAAACAAATAACTTTGCTCCCAACGAGTACAGAGGGGTTGTCAATCCCTCCAGCCTTGTCATTTACAAAGGATCAAACTCAAGAGGTTAATGATAGTAGTGACAATTGCAAAGTAAATTTAAAGAAGTAAATAAAGTGGAGGTGTAAAAATGGTGGAAATATGGACCGGGGTCCCATGATGTTCACTAGTGATGTCTCTCTCCCAAAAGACGATAAAAAGGCTAAGCTGGGTGAACAAATTACAAATGGGCAATTGACAAAATTATAAATGCACCGCAATGCTAATTATGCTACTTGAAAGTAAGAGACTCAAAAGTATGGGCAGTACGCCAAGACAAGTAGACGAAATCCATCTGCATCTACTCACTAATCATCCACCTTGAGATATATATCCAGAACATCTCACTGGTATTAAGTTGAGAGCCCCACCCAAAGTGTAAACTCAAAGCAATAGACAATTGCATTAACAATCTATGCGTAAGGCAAACAATCCTTCCAACCGCGGTTACAAGCAGCGTTGTTTTGTCCCTGGTGGCAAAAACTCATCCCCTAGTCTCATGTTTCTTTCACTCAAGCTAGACATCGGGGGGCATGAACTCACAATCATGCACAACTCTCCCTCTTGGAGTTACTATCTACTACTTGGCCAAAGCAATAAAAAGTAACGGAGAACATGCAAGAATTCCTCAAGAACAAAATATAAAAGGCAAACCAAATATATAACTCATCACGATCTGAACATAATCTCATAATCCATCGGATCCCAGCAAACACAACATAACAACAACAAGAAAATTACATAGGTGCCTTGATCTTATGCTTGTGGAGGTGAGGCGTTCTGCAGTCTTCCGGGAAATTCCAGTGGCGTCGCGGAGACGGATGGAGCATGCGCTAGCTGAGTAGGTGCGAGGGGGCTCGCCAGGTGTTGGCTACCTCCTGTTAGTGGTGCATGATTGTCTTCTAGCGCATTGAATGCGTTGTTCTCTTTGTCGGGTGGTGGGAACCAGCTGGAGGGTTCCACTGTTTCGGAAGTGATGCAAAGCGCTCCTCCCGTGTGTCTTGTGAGATGTTCCCGGAGCCTCCATGCTGGAATCCGCCTGGGTTGTTATTCACTGGGGCCTAGGAGAAGCACGGTCTCCTGGGTTCTTCCTGAATCATCCGAGAGGCATGGTCGGAACCTAGGGAAATGGGGTACCCAAGTATTCAGTTACCAACATTAGCCCCCGGGCCCGGCTTCTGATGAAGGCATCCCGGAATCTGACTCGAGTCATCCGAGAAGGTCTTGGAGTCTGTGCATTGGCTGTCACATCACGGGGACAGAGCAGGTCATGCCACATGGTACGTCTCCAGTCGGATTTGACGGGTGATGATGATGCCCTGCAAAAGATGGCAAGACTCGAGGTAATGCAGCGGAAGGCCCACGGTAATTTAATGCTTCACACGGTAGTATAGAAAATTACTCCCCTGTGGGTGCCCGTTGAGTATTTAAGTGGACGGGTATGAAACGGAGGGATCATTCCCCTTCTCCGTCTTCCACGTCTCCTTTCTAGCTTCGTGGTCCCATGGTGCCTCCGACGTCCCCCACACACTCTGGATGCGGCGGCTCAGGCGATCTTGGGAGTGCGAGGCGGCGGCTTGGGTCGAGGAGGCGCAGCTATCCGACACGGCCGTGGTCGAGGACATGGCGGAGCGTCGTCTTCGGCTCTGACAAGGGCGCACACGGCGGTGTCGGCCCACGAGTTCTTCGTGGCGGCAACCGACCCCTTGTGCGGTTAGCTTCGGCTGTCAGAGCCATTTGCATAGGCAATGGCGGGGCGCAAGTGATGTCACGAGAGTTTATTTCTCGCCCCTCGTTGGTTTACCCAAAGTGGAAGGTTGAGATGTAGCGTAGCGGCAATTTCCCTTAGCGAAGATGCTAAGGTTTGAATGTCGAACCAATACGACTCCAACAGATACAAGAAGGTGGTGAAGTGAACAATGGCGCCGTTCACAACTCAGGGTTGCTTACTTCACCTGGACCTGCACACACAGCAAATAACTTTGCTTCCCAACGAGTACAGAGGAGTTTCCAATTCCTCCGGCCTTGTTGTTTACAAAGGATAAAACGCACGGGATAATAATGATAGTGATAGCAACGGAAAAGTAAATAAAGCAGTAAATTGATAGCGGGTGTAAACAGTATTTGAAATATGGATCGGGGTCCTATGATGTTCACTAGTGATGTCTCTCTCCCAAAAGACGATAAAATAGCCATGCGAGGTAAACAAATTACAGCTGGGCAATTGACAGGATTATGTATGCAAACCAATGCTAACTATGCTACAAAGAAAGGAAGAGGCTCAAAAGCTTGGGCGGTACGCCAAATCAAGTAGACCGAAATCCATCTGAATCTACCTACTAATCGTCCACCTTGAGACATCTATCCAGAACATCTCGCTGGTATTAAGTTGCGAATCCCACCCAGAGTGTAAGCTCAAAGCAACGGACAACTGCATTAAAGAACTTTGCGTAAAGTAAACAATCCTTGCACCCGCAAGTACAAGCACCGTTGTTTTCTCCCTTGTGGCAACATCACATCCCCTAGACTCATGTCTCTGTCACTCAAGCTAGTCATCGGGGGGCATGAACCCACAATCATGCATAACGCTCCCTCTTGGAGTCACTACCTACTACTTGGCCAAAGTGATAAACAATAACGGAGAACATGCAAGAATTACTCAAGAACATAAATATAAAAGAGGAGAATCAAATATATTACTCAAACACAATATGAACATAATCTTATAATCCATCGGATCCCAGCAAACTCAGCATAACAACAGCAGAAATATTACATATGTGCCTCGATCATGTAGGGCAGCTCACGAGGTCTAATCCATGAAGAACAAAGAGGGGAGGAGAACATCACATAGCTACTGATCATAGACCCATGGTCCAAGGTGGACTACTCACAGTTCATCCGAGAAGCATCCATGGTGGTGGAGAAGCTCCCGGAGGTGGTTCCTCCCTCCGAGAGGGTGCCGGGAAGAGGTCTTCTGGTGCTCCCGATCTTGGAAGCGCGGCGGCGGCGGAACAGAGGAGAGATCGCGAAAACGGGTTCCCGTCACGGGGAATATATGGGCGAAGGGGGCAGCCAGGGGGCCACCAGGGGTCCAGGCGGCCCCCTGGCGCGGCCCCACCCTAGGGCGCGCCGGGAGGGCACCTAGGGCCCTGGTGGGTCCCCTCTGCCCCCCTCGGTGATTTTTTATTGGATTTTTCCCGAATTTTTGGAGAACTTTTAATATGGGGGAAACCCGAAATAGAAAAACAGCAGAAAACAGGAACTAACACTGGGGTGCACTGAGTTAATAAGTTAGTACAAATATGATCAAAAGTGTATGGAAATTCATCAATATCATAGAAATATCACACAAAAGAGGCATGGAAGAAGCAGAAATTTCTGAGTTAATAAGTTTGGACGTATCAACATCCCCAAGCTTAATTCCTGCTCGTCCTCGAGTAGGTAAATGATAAAAGCATAATTTCTGTGGTGACATGCTAACAACCATATAAGAACTTTTAAGTAAAGCAATCAAGGCATGTAATTAAATTCAAGTCATAACAAGCAAGAGTCTATATTTAGCATTGAAACAAACAACATAAGAACATAAAGGTGCAAGAGCTCTCGCTGTCCGTGACTCGAATGTCTCCAAATGGTGTTTGCGTGCAAGAAATGGGATAGGGATATACGAGAAAAAGTATTTTTTTTGTTGAGAACTCAATCTACTAAAGTTTCACACTTGGTCTTCTTTGGAATCTTATCTTGACTCATCCCCAGACCACTAGCCAGGTACAAGTCAAAATGATCCACTCCTTTTCGACATTTTGAGCACTCATGCAATGGATGAGCGTAAGCAAGAAAGTTAACACTTAGGATGGCAAAGAGAGTATGGTGGAGGAGGAAGACAAAAAGGGTGTGAAAGGCTCACATCAATGAGGACAATCATAGGCGAGAGAAAGCCAAATGATAGATATGATGTGAGGAGTAGGGATTTCCATGAAACGGATGCACATATGAGTTAAGGTAAGCTCTCTAATGGTACTAGTGGGGGGTGCATCCAACTTGCTTGCTCAATAAGACCATGAGCTCATTTGAGGAGGCTCATCATTGGAATATACAAGCCGAGTTCTATAGTGTGAAGGTCCCCACATAGCTATATGCATGGATGATAATCTCTATGGAGTACAAGATATAAGAGGGAGTACGAGTGTGGATCTCTCAAAAGGAATAGTAGTGTGCCCCCTTCTCTCTTTTTATTTATTTTTCTCTTTTTTTATATATTTTTTGTATTTTTTGGTGGCCTCAATGGCTCTTTTTATTTCTCTCATTTTTCCTCTTTGGGATCTTTTAATTTGTCCACTTTGGGATCTTTTAATTTTGTACACTTTGGGATCTTTTCCTCACTTTAGGGGCAACACTCTATATATTACAAAAAGTATAGAAGATCTTTCACACTTTACAAAAGTACTCAAATCATAAAGAAGATGTAACTATCATGATGTATGCAAATGTATGCCTCTGCCAGGGTAACATGATATGCAATGATACTAGCGCGTCATGTAGCAATGATTAGGGCAAGGCCCAACTAGCATGCGGCTCACCGATCAAGCAAGTAGCACGTATGACATGAAGATCAAGTCATGAGAGGGTGGATGTTGCATGGCAATGTATCTCGGAAAGGCTATGGAAATGCCCTGATAGGTAGGTATGGTGGCTGTTTTGAGGAAGGATATAAGGAGGTTTATGATGACAGAGCATATCGTGCCAAGGGTTTGGATGTACCGGCGAAGGTGGACGCCAATTCTCGGAGTGAGAAGAAAGCACTGCTCGGCACAGGAGATGATAGAAAAATATGGGAAGGTGGAAGTGTCAACTTTCGAATACTCACCTTATTTCGAAGAACTCATGCACTTATTATCGGTAACTCTCAATCTAATAAGGAGGTTCACAAAGATACAAGTACCCCGAGGAGGAGTGTATGGGGGTTTGGTTATCCTTGCGCATCCTCGACTCATGGTACGTGAGTGTACTCTAATATTCGATCCCTCCAAAGAGTAGTGATCCATCTAGTAGCTAGAGTTCTCAACTAATTTGTAAGTTTTGAAAATAAACACGGATTTCCCAAAATACGACATCTATGTAAGAACCCCAACTAGGGTAAGTGCTAGGGTTGCTTGTGCCCTTTGCATCATGCAAATTTTTCAAAAGAAATTCAAAATTGGGGAAAAGAAAAGCCCTAAAGAATTTAATTAAATGGCCAGACAAAAATTGCTTCCAAAAATTCCTCTGGTATTTTTGAAAAATCTTATAAATATGCATGATCACATATAAAGTGAAGTGGGTCCCACTTCATGCACCAAGATTTTTCAAATATTCCAAAAAGGGCTTGGAAATTAAATTAAACTCCAATTTTAATTAAAATTCAAATTGTTTGATTTTCAAAAATCCCCAAAACTTGTGAGTGGATAACTATATGCTTTGTAAGTCCATATAAAAGTTTTGGGCATTTTATAAATTGCCTAGGTATTTATTTATCAAGGCACAACAAAAATACAGAAAGAAAAAGAAAAACAGAAGAGAAATAAGAAAAAGACCTACCTCTCTTACCTCTCGGCCCACTGTTATAGCTTTCGGAAAGAATTGGGAGAAATCTCTTCCTTTCGTCGAATTTGCTTATAACAATAGTTTTCAATCTAGTCTGAACATGGCTCCTTTTGAACTCCTTTATGGACGACGATGTCGAACACCCCTAAACTGGTCAGAAACCGGTGAAAGACAACTCTTTGGACCGGATATGATCCAGGAAGCAGAAGAGCAAGTTCACATTGTTCGTGATCGTTTGAAAGCCGCATAGTCTCGTCAGAAAAGCTACTATGATCGTCATCATAGGCAAGAAAGCTACAATCTTGATGAGAAGGCTTACCTTCGGGTTACTCCTCTGAAGGGAACCCAAAGATTCGGTATCAAAGGCAAGTTGGCCCCACGTTACATCGGACCTTTCCGCATTCTTGCTAAACGTGGAGAAGTTGCCTACCAACTTGAACTACCTCCGCACCTTTCCCGAGTACATGATGTATTCCATGTGTCACAACTCAGACGTTGCTTCAAGGACCTCATCCGCGAAGTCGACCATGAAACGCTTGATCTCCAAGATGAACTTTCTTATCGAGAGTACCCTGTTCGTATTCTTGATTCAGCAGAGCGTGTCACTCGTCGTCAGAAGATCAAGTTCCTCAAAGTGCAATGGTCACATCACTCCGAGAAAGAAGCAACCTGGGAAAGAGAGGACCGCCTCCGTGCCGAGTACCCCTCCTTCCTCCCGCAGACTTCTGAATCTCGGGACGAGATTCTTTTGAGTGGGGGCGAGTTGTCAGAACCCCAACTAGGTTAAGTGCTAGGGTTGCTTGTGCCCTTTGCATCATGCAAATTTTTCAAAAGAAATTCAAAATTAGGGAAAAGAAAAGCCCTAAAGAATTTAATTAAATGGCCAGACAAAAATTGCTTCCAAAGATTCCTCTGGTATTTTTGAAAAATCTTATAAATATGCATGATCACATATAAAGTAAAGTGGGTCCCACTGCATGCACCAAGATTTTTCAAATAGTCCAAAAAGGGCTTGGAAATCAAATTAAACTCCAATTTGAATTAAAATTCAAATTGTTTGATTTTAAAAAATCCCCAAAACTTGTGAGTGGCTAACTATATGCTTTGTAAGTCCATATAAAAGTTTTGGGCATTTTATAAATTGCCTAGGTATTTATTTATCAAGGCACAACAAAAATACAGAAATAAAAAGAAAAACAGAAGAGAAATAAGAAAAAGACCTACCTCTCTTACCTCTCGGCCCACCTGGTGCATATGCCTCAGAAGGCAGCCCAGCCCGCCAGGGGCAGGGTTGTCTTCAACCTCTGCCTTCTGGCAGAGGCGTGGCGGGCATGCCGGCCGAGGCTGCCACCTCCTGCTTGCGCTAGGGCCTCCACGTCGTCTTCTAGGCGCTGAGGAGAACCCCAGGTCCATCTACCCCTCCCCTGGTTCTTCCCCTCTCCCACTTTCGCCAGTTCCAGCGCGCAACCGAGAGACGCCATCGCCGCCGTCAAGCTTCCACGCGGCCACCAAACTCCTTCCAGCGAGCCAAGATGTTTGGGAGGTTCCCCGGAGACAACCCGTTCGAGTGGCGCTTCTAATTTGGAGCTAGGAGCACCAGCAAAGATGATAGCTTCGCCGAGCCGCCGCGGCAATCGTGTGCTCCGGCGACGAATTGAGCTCCGTACGCTTCTTCTCCGGCGCCGCCGTGCCTCTCTTCGTGTTCAGGTGAGCACTGCGAGCCGGTTCCCCCTCTCCGTTCTCCTCCCCGTGCTCTTCGTGTCGTCTTCGCCATGTCCAGCAGCTCCGGCCGCCGCGTTCCTCAACGCCGGCGAGGCTCCGGTGCCCCCGAGGCCTTCCCGTGGCCGCGAGGCGACGCAGCCGAGGCTGGGGAGTAGCCCCATGCCTTCCCCGTGCCAAACCGTGGCCGGGAAGCCCACCCCGGCGAGGCGCCGCCGTGGCCGTGCTCACCGGCTGTTAGCCGCCGGCCGGTTAGGCTTAATCCACCCTTAACCCCCACCTTAAGCCTATGACAGGTGGGCCCTGCCCCCTTAAACTATCTGGTTAAGTTAATTAACCACGGGTTTAACCCCACTGAGGCTGACAAAGAGGCCCCACCAGTCAGAACCCCCCCACATCATGCTGATGTCAGCATGATGCAGTAAACAGAAAAACAGATTAAAAGAAATTACAGAAATTCCAGAAAAATCCAGAAAATTGGTTAAACTTTGGAAATTCATAGAAAATTCATATTAACTCCAAGTTGGACATATAATATATGAAAAATTATCAGAAAATGCAAGGATTAAGAATATGCAATTTGTTTTTATGTTTGACCATTTTAAAATGGGGCAACAGTAGCAAGTTTTCATATGGCTTAATTTGAATTCAAATTTGAAGTTTGAATTTGCAATTCTTTTGCAATACACTTCAAATAAATGGAATTTTAAACACATCAGTACCATGTACATCATGTTTTCACAACTTATCATGTGCTTGAGCATCGCAATTATATTTATCCCTTGATTGCTTTGTTTGCTCGATAGACGTGCAAACGGAACCGGACGCTACCCCCTTCGTTGAAGACATCGTGTGTGAACCTCGTCAGCAAGGCAAGCAAACCCCATTGATCATCTCTATAAAATCCCAATTCCCTCTCAGTCTCTCTTATGCATGTTTAGGAGATCACCTTGTATCGATTCTACCGCATAGCTGAACCCATATGTGATGCATGACCTATCATCTTGTCACAATAGTAAGCAAACCACAATCCTAGCTGACATAGGAGTTGATTGATATCATGTGGCCCCTGCAACTGTTACTTCTTATTGCATGCTTAGTGTTACAATGAGGTTGCTTTTGATGTGAGTCGGGATGATAGTGAACATGGTGTTGATGAAAGTGAAACTGTGTTGGTGAATCCACCCTAATACAAGGTGAACGATGAGAGGCTGTGTAGGAGTACACAGTGGGTTGTCTCGTTGAACACCGCCTTAAGCACCGAGTTCTTGTATGGTAATCCAAGACAAAGAGTACAACCACACATTGGGCTCACTGACCCCTCTCGGCCTAGTACCTTGATCCGTGTCGACGTCCAGGAGTCACATTAGTTCGGGCTTTCCATTTGACATGTGCATAGAAAAAGATTGAAGGAAATGGTTGCATCATATAGATATGTGGGTGCACCTGTGAGGCAGGAAAAACATCTGCCAGAGGTGGCGTCTCGGTCACTTACATTGTTTGAGTCTGTTTCGTTGATCCGGCCGGGCTCTCGAGCGGAGGCAACTCAGATAGTCGACTCCTGGAATAGACCGGTTGTGAGCGAAGTGTCGTGGTGAACATCCTCGCTGTCACCTGTTGAACGGTGGCGAGACCTGGCGGTAACTGATGGTCATGTGTGTGTAGCTTACACCCTTGCAAGGTTAACAAAACTATTCGAATAGCCGCGTCCGCGGTTATGCACTACTTGGAACTTGTACCTGATTATTAGACAACTTGAATGGATACTTCTAAAACTCGCAAGATAAGCGTGAGTGCTATGGTGTGCTTCCTCGTGGGGAAGTCGAGGAAGTAACCATAGTGGTTTATTGGTTGGAGACTTGGATAGTGGACTCATGTACGCTTCTTACCTCAACTCTGGTAATCGTAGTTCAGGACTAGCCAAGTCAAAGCTGGCACTTCTGCATGATGAAACCCCACCTCCCTTTACCTTGATACTTGAGCATGAGTAGTGTAGTTCTGATGTAAGTCTTGCTGAGTACGACTTTGTACTCACGTTTGCTTATTCTATGTTTTAGATGAGAAACCGGACCCCGATGGAGTCACCGACCTGAAGCTCGACGTTGACCTTGGTAGCATAGTTCCAGACAGCAGTCTGGTCCCTCGTGGAAGGGCATGTATGTTTACAAGGCTTCTCTAAGCCATTTGTTAAAGTTTTCTGTACTCAGACCTAATTTGCTTCCGTTGTATGATGTAATGTTGATCAGAGACATGTGATCTTTGTATACTCTATGTGTAAGTAAATAAAGAAGTACTTTGTAGAGTTATGTGATGATACCTGCTGTTCATACTAGACATGTGTGATGCGTGTATGATTATAACATGCATGTCTTAGTATGGGTTTTCGAGACCTTAGTTGTGTTCTGGCTGGCGGTCTTTTATACACCAAGTGGCCCTTAGATGTGCCCAGCTTGGGGCATCGCGATGCGATTGCTCGCGACTCTGTCACGTGCACACTTTGTTTTATGATCGAGCCCGCCCTAGACCCCGACTAAGTGATCGGGCTGGAGTAAGTCTATGTAAGAGTTAGGATTCAATCGATAACATGGTTGAGGCGACTTGTCTATGAGTATGGGATTCACCACCCATAAGAATTTAGACTTGTGAGCAGACGATGAGGACCCATCTCAGTTGATCATCCGGCCTGGATGGGATGCCCCTCACGTTCGATGCTTACCGAGAACGTTCTGTGCTTGGCCTTGTCTGCTTAGACAAGGGGGTACGGTTCTCGGCTCTCCATGTTATTGCATCGTGACTGGAATTACATACGCATATTCCGGGTCCCGACAATCTATCACTAATAGGCTAAAGCTCTTGACACCAAAAGTCCAAACATTACTCAAAAAAATACCTCAAAACTATTGCAAGTTACTACTACAAAAGAATAGCAACCTCAATTACCTACTTCAAGTCAAGACACACAACTCAGTGCAACAGGAAAACTCTCTACACAAGATAAAAATGAAAAATCAAGAGAGTTCCAGCAACAAACTAAACAAAAGCTCTTAAAAATATAAGCATGAAAACTAATATCTAAACACGACAGTAGCTATGAAAAGGATAAAGAACAATCACAACAAAGATATAGGCATGAAAAATCCTATGATGTGTTCTAGATTTTGAAAGTGGAGCGTGTTTCTCTCCCACACAAAGAAAGCTGGGTTGTAACTTGTTATGAACAGCAAGAAGAGCTAAAGAAAACTAAAAATAAAACCTAAGAGCGAGACGCTTCAAGAATAGCACATAACGCATGAAGTGATAAAAATATAGTGAAACGAGAGACGAACTGATAATTGTTGATGGAGAAGGGGATGCACGGGGGCATCCCCAAGCTTAGATGCTTGAGTCTCCTTGCATATTTCTTGGGGATGCATGGTGGCATCCCCAAGCTTGAGCGCTTGAAACTCCTGAATCTTCTTTCATCATCTTCCCTCGCACACTTCAAAACTCCCTTCATACATAACTCATCATAATATGATTAGCGAGGTTAGTACCCATAATAAAATAATTTTTGTCTAATGGAAATAAGGATAATCTTGCAGAGGTAATGTTTCTCAAGATTTCCAAAAAGTTTTTGCAAAGAAAAAGCAAGCTTAAGGTTTGCAAAACGAAGAAGAGGCAAAACAAGACAGAATCTGTGAAAAACAGACCAGTAGGTATTAAAGAATTTTTTAGGGATACTTATGCAACTCAAATAAAAAAACTCAGCACATAAGAAAGTTACGTAATTGTATAGAGCACACTGTGTTAAAATTTCAGCTCAAAAAGATGAACTGGGATTTTTCTGTGATTTTTCTAGTCACGAGGACAGAATCTGTTTTTCTGGACAGCATGTCACAACTTTCACTTCCCTTGTCGTATGAGGCTATAAATGGCACAAAGCTTGAAAAGTAAAGATACAATGATGTTTCTACAGTTGTAACAATCATCAATACCACTAAAAACCGAAGAAAAAAAAAGGAAATCCTAAATTCGTTGTGGGCTGCCTCCTGAAAGCGCTTCTTTAAAGCCATTAGCTAGGCTTAATGCAAATAGATCAAGTCTTTTCAAGAAAATAACTAGCCCTTGCGACGGACTCAAAAGGCAACTTAATCTTTTTCCTAGGGAAGTGTTCCATCCCTTTCTTGAGAGGGAATTGGAATTTTATAATCCCTTCTTTCATATCAATAATAGCACCCACGGTGCAAAGAAAAGACGTCCCAAAATAATTGGACAGGATGGTTCACATTCAATGTCCATAATTGTAAAATCAACGGGAACATAATTTTCATTGACAATGATAAGAACATAATTGATCTTCCCCAAAGGTTTCTTCACGGAAGAATCGACAAGATGAAAACCAAAAGAACAAGGATCAAAAGGTTTCAATTCAAATATATCATACATTCTTTTGGGCATAACGGAGGTACTAGATCCAACATCACATAAAGCATAGCAAGAAAAGTTATTCAACTTAATTTTAATCATAGGATCCCAACCATCTTCTAGCTTTCTAGGTATGGAGGCGTCTACCCTAAGCTTCTCCTCCCTAGCTTTAATGAGAGCATTAGTGATATGCTCCGTGAAGGCAAGATTAAGTGTGCTAGTGTGGGGGTCTCTAGACATCTTGTGAAGGAAACGAATAACTTCAGAAAGGGTGAAATTATCAAAATCAAGGTCACTACTATCAAGTAAAGTGGTAGTGGTGTCCTTTAGGCTCACTTGTTTGGTAGCTTCTATAGTCATAGGAATTTCTTCTTCTACGGTTGAGGTCATAGCATCACCATTAATAGGTCCTATGGGACTAGGGGTGCATTGGGTGCTAAGAGTTTGGATATCCTCAACCACTTGGATAGTAGCAATGGTATGGTGTGTAGGAAGGCTCTTAATTCTATCTTCTTCCTCCTTTTCCCTAGCCCATCTCTCTTTAAGTTTAGCCATCATCCTAATGTTTTCATTAATTCGCACTTGAATAACATTCATAGGAGTGACCTTCCTCTCCTCAAGAGGAGAAGTTCTAATTTTAAGCAATTCTACTTCATGGTCTAAATTGTCTACCTTCGACGAGAGATTATCTAATTTTTCTAGTTTTTCCTCTACACTCTTGTTGAAGGCTTTTTGGGTAGTGATAAAGTCTTTAAGCATACTCTCTAATTCAGAAGTGGAGTTTTTGGTGCTAGGATAAGTGTTGTTGTTCCCATAGTTGTTGGAGGGGAACGGTCTAGGATTGCTACCAAAATTACTCCTATAAGCATTGTTATTGAAGTTGTTTCTAGAGATAAAGTTCACATCTACTTGATCTTGAGCAATCAAAGAATTTAAAGGAACATCATGAAGATCAATAGGAGATTGCTTGGTAATTAGAGACATAATCAAGCCAACTTTTTCATTTAGGGAGGAGATCTCCTCGACAGAGTTTACCTTCCTACCTATTGGAGCTCTTTCGGTGTGCCATTGGGAATAGTTGGTCATCATCTCATCAAATAGTTTTGTGGCAGCACCAAGTGTAGTTGACATAAAGGTTCCTCCCGCGGCCGAATCTAGCAGGTTCCGCGAGGTAAAGTTCAAGCCTGCATAAAAAGTTTGGATAACCATCCAAGTAGTCAAACCAAGCTTGGGCAAAGTGTTCATTATCCAATTGCTTAAAATTCATAATATAGCTCCTCAATTGGATAATCTTAGCACGGGGTAGTACTTCCCAATAAAATAATCCTTGCACTTATCCCAAGAATCTCTGCTATTCCTAGGCAAGGATCGAAACCAGATTTCAGCTCCTCCTCTCAAGGAGAAAGGAAAAATCTTAAGCTTAACAATATCACCATCTACTTCTTTGTACTTTTGCATATCACATAGCTCAATAATTTTTTTAAGTGCAAAGCAGCAGCATCTCCAGCACCGGAGAATTGATCTTTCATAACAAGGTTCAGCAAAGCAAGTTTAATCTCATAAGAAGGTGCTGAAGTAGCTGGTGTAGCAATAGGAGTGCAGATAAAGTCACTGTTGTTATGACTAGTAAAGTCACACAACTTGGTGTTCTCGGAGGAACCCATAGTAGAAGCAAGCAAGATAACTATTTTTTTGTTTGTTGATAAAGGACACTAAAGCAAAAAATGAAAGGTAAACTAACAAGACTAAAAAGCAAAGATAAAAGATAGTGTGCAACTCCCCTATCTTGAAGAGTGGAGTCCCCGACAACGGCGCCAGAAATTGCTTTGATGTCACGAGAGTTTACTTCTCGCCCCTCGTTGGTTTACCCAAAGTGTAAGGTTGAGATGTAGTGTAGCGGAAATTTCCCTTAGCGAAGATGCTAAGGTTTGAGTGTCAAACCAATAGGACTCCAACAGATACAAGAAGGTGGTGAAGTGAACAATGGAGCCGTTCACAACTCAGGGTTGCTTACTTCACCTGGACCTACACACACAGCAAATAACTTTGCTTCCCAATGAGTACAGAGGATTTGTCAATTCCTCCGGCCTTGTTGTTTACAAAGGATAAAACGCATGGGATAATAATGATAGTGATAGCAACGAAAAATTAAATAAAGCAGTAAATTGATAGAGGGTGTAAACAGTATTGGAAATATGGACCGGGGTCCTATGATGTTCACTAGTGCTGTCTATCTGCCAAAAGACGATAAAATATCCATGCGAGGTAAACAAATTACAGCTGGGCAATTTACATGATTATGTGCGCAAACCAATGATAACTATGCTACAAAGAAAGGAAGAAGCACAAAAGCTTGGGCGGTATGCCAAATCAATTAGACCAAAATCCATCTGCATCTACCTACTAATCATCCACCTTGAGATATCTATCCAGAACATCTCGCTTGTATTAAGTTGCGAATCCCACCCAAAGTGTAAACTCAAAGCAACAGACAACTGCATTAAAGAACTTTGCGCAAAGTAAACAATCCTTGCACCCGCAAGTACAAGCACCGTTGTTTTCTCCCTTGTGGAAACATCACATCCCCTAGACTCATGTTTCTGTCACTCAAGCTAGTCATCGGGGGGCATGAACCCAAAATCATGCATAACTCTCCCTCTTGGAGTCACTACCTACTACTTGGCCAAAGCAATAAACGGCAACGGAGAACATGCAAGAATTACTCTAGAATATAAATATAAAAGAGGAGAATCAAATATATTACTCAAACACAATCTGAACATAATATCATAATCCATCGGATCCCAGCAAACTCAACATAGCAATAGCAGAAAGATTACATATGTGCCTCGATCATGTAGGGAAGCTCACGAGTTCTAATACATGAAGAACAAAGAGGGGAGGAGAACATCACATAGCTAATGATCATAGACCCATGGTCTAAGGTGGACTACTCACGGTTCATCCGGGAAGCATCAATGGTGGGCGAGAAGCTCCCGGAGGTGGTTCCTCCCTCCGGCAGGGTGCCGGGAAGAGGTCTCCTGGTGCTCCCGATCTTGGATGCACGGCGGCGGCGGAACAGAGGAGAGATCGCGAGAAAGGGTTCTCGTTTAGGGGGTTTCGCGTCACGGAGAATATATGGGCGAAGGGGGGCAGCCAAGGGGGCCACCAGGGGTCCAGGCAGCCCCCTGGCGTGGCCCCACCCTAGGGCACGCCGAGAGGGCGCCTGGGGCCCTGGTGGGTCCCCTCTGGACCCTCCTTGGTGATTCCCGAAGCTTCCGATGCGCTGATTTTTTATTGGAATTTTGCAAATTTTTGGAGCAATTTTAATATGGGGGAAACCTGAAATAGAAAAACAGCAGAAAACAAGAACTGGCACTAGGGTGCACTGAGTTAATAGGTTAGTCCAAATATGATCAAAAGTGTATGGAAGTGTATCAATATCATAGCAATATCACACAAAAGAAGCATGGAGCAAGCAGAAATTATATATACGTTTTGGACGTATCAGCAAGCCTCAGGGCTTGTACCTCCGGGTGGAGGTTTGCCCGCATGGCTCCACGTGGGTGGAAACGATCTTCGGCGGCGATGGCGCCATGTACCTGGACCAAGGCTGGGCGGCATTTGTCCACTGGAGGAACATCAGTAGTTCTAGACCATCCTTTTCCGCTTCGATGGCCGGGACACCTTGTGGTTGAAGATCTTCCAGCCATGGGGAATCCGCAGGGAGTGTTGTGCGGAAGTTCGCGTCGATGGCCTCGACGAGCAGGGTGCTGCGGTGCTGAATCCACCCGAACACTGAGGAGGTGGGACGCCGCCGGAAAGGTCCGGGCGAGGACTGCAGCTCCAATCCGGTGGTTCACCCCTGTAGGGCGCTCTCATTTTGGCCTGCACTTTTGTACTTAGCAGTAGATGGAACGTGGTAGTGGTTTAACCACTTCGTCCGGTTAGCGCAAGATGTAAATATCGATCAGGAAAACCCAAGAAGTGCTTTGGTTCCGGGAAATCCCCTTTTGGGCAGTAGTAATGAATGAAGTAACTTAGAGAACTTGTCTCTTTCGTACCTGATAGATGCCTCATGTGTTGTCGGCCTCTCGGAGGAAACATCCGACAAGCAGGTTGTAGTACATGTAACTTGACCTTTTGCATGGCTTATCGGAGGGGCACTGCGGAAAACCTCCTTTGCATGCGGTAGGCGCGGTTGGTGAGAAAAATGATGGCAATATGGGCAACGGGTGCTCATTTCCATCGGTTGCCTCATCGAGAGATTGGGCCCGAGAACCAAGAGATTCAGGGAGCACAATCCCATCGAGTTTCTGTGGTGATGCCTCGGCACGGGGTCCGAGTTGTCCGATTCGTCTCAGCGGGTCTTTTTGGGAGAGTGGTACATCCGCACGCACGGCTTCTTGACGGGAACTCTAGCCCGGTCTCTTCGGGATGGCTGGATCCGAGAGGTAAGGACCATCTAGTAGAATATTTTCCTGGGAAGGTACGGATCCTCCATAGTCTAGTCGGAACGGAGCTTATCAGGCGGGATGATAGTGGTAGCTCGAACTGTCTGCACGGAGCAAGGCCAGTCGTACGAGTGAGATTTTTCTCGCGGAGGACCAACTTCAATGGACGGTGTGGCCTATCGCGAGTCTTTTTCCAAGGTAAAGCAAGGGCAAGGCCTCGTTCTCTCATTGCCTTGGATAGCAGGTGTTTTCCGTGAATTACCATCCGGGAAGAGAAATCCATCCGGCATAGACGTCCGGGAATAATGAGATGGCCGTCCCTTGGTGACTGAGAGGTAGTCAAGGGAAGGCGTCCAGTCACCTTTCGGGAACAAACATCCGACATGAGAAAACCATCCGGGATGCCATTCCCGAGAACCTTGGGGCGAGGTTTCTCGGAACGCTCACTTGGAAGCGCTGAGAAGACCTCGAGCGTGAAAACCATACAACCACCGCGAGGGGCAAGGCGGGCCGTTGCCCGTGCCGATATCCATTTCGATGGAGCTTGCTTAGATGCGGTAAAAGCGTGAAGAAACCTTGAAATCTGCACAAGGAAACAAACATTACGGCCGACGTGATCGTCGGCCCTCCTTCTAGCGCCAACTATCGGGGGGTAGCTTCTCAGGCCCTCCTTCTAGCACAAGATGTCGGGGGTTCATGCCCAGCCCTTGTCCAGCACCAGAAGTTGGGGAGAACAGCTGCGACGCTGACCCAAAAGATCCTTCCGGAAGGGATTCTTCCAGAAGGGCGCTGTCCGGGAACCACGTGGGACGGGGAGCATGTAAGGCTCCTGCTTGCTTGATGTAGACGAAGGTTGCTGGTGGCGTCGAAACGACATTCGGTTTGGTGGACTGATACGAGAAAGCACATATGTTTACCCAGGTTCGGGCCGTCCGGAGACTAAAAGACCTACTCCTGCATGTCTGGTATTCTTTGTTCGTGGTGGAGTAGAATACAGTACTAGGTGATATTCAGGGAGAAGATACCCTATGCTACACTCCGCTACAATCCTTTCTCTTTGGTGGAAACTAGATACCCTCTCGAGGGGGGTCCTTGAGAGGCCTCCCGAGAAGTTGTAGGGGTGAACTCCTCTACTTTCTAGCTGTGGATTCTCCTTGGTAATGGCTTCTTCTTTCTCCCGCCGAGATCTTCCTTCTTCTCTCCCTTCTTCTCCTTGTTTTTCTCCTCCGCCCCCTCACTGATGTGGTCGACATCTCCCTTTTATAGAGCAAGGGGCTCGCTACAGGACCACTGATAGCTACATTAAGGGTGGTTACCTTATGCTTGTGGACGTGAGGCGTTCTGCAGTCTTCTGGGAAGTTCCAGTGGCGTTGCGAGGATGGTTGGAGCATGCGCTGACTTAGTAGGCATGACGGGTCTCGCCAGGTGTTGGCTGCCTCCCGTCAGCGGTGCATGCTTGTCTTCTAGCGCATTGAATGTGTTGTGCTCTTTGTCGGGGGGTGGGAACTGATGCGCGGGATATGATAATGGCTTCTCGCCCTTCATTGGTTACCCCAAGTGGAAGGTGAGATGTACGATAGCAGCAAATTTCCCCTATGTAGAGGATAGAGTTTGTCTCCCGTAGGACTCCGAAAGCTACAAGTAGGTGGTTCGGCAAGTGATGCGCCGTCTGAAAAGAATCACTTGCTTTTCCTGGACCTGCACACACTCAAGTAACTTTTCTCCCAACGAAGTTCAGAGATGTTGTCAATCTCTCCGGTCTTGTTGTTTACAAAGGATCAAACACAAGGGATAATGATATTGGTAATTTCAACTAGAAAAGTAAATGAAGGAAATAAATGAGTGTGTAAACAGTGATGAGAAAACGGACCGGGGTCTCGTGATGTTCACTAGTGATGTATCTCTCCTAAAATACAATAAAACTGCTATGCGAGGCAAACAAATCATAGTTGGGCAATTGACAGGATTAAAAACGCACCGCCATGATAACTATAATACAAAGAAAGGAAGAGCCTCAAAAGGGGGGCAGCCAGGGGGCACCAGGGGTCCAGGCGCCCCCTTGGTGCAGCCAAGCCCTAGGGCGCGCCACCAGGGCGCCTGGGCCCCTAGTGGTGGCCCTCTGGCCCCACCCAAGTGTTTCCGAAAGGTTCCTTCACGCTGATTCTTTATCTTATTTTTCCTGAATTTTTGGAGCACTTTTAATATGGGGGAAACCTGAAATAGAAAAACAACAGAAAACAGGAACTGGCACTAGGGTGCACTAATTTAACAAGTTAGTCCAAATATGATCAAAATGTATGAAAGTGTATCTATATCATAGAAATATGACACAAAACATGCATGGAGCAAGCAGAAATTATAGATACGTTTGGGACGTATGAACATCCCTAAGCTTATTTCCTGCTGGTCCTCGAGTAGGTAAATGATAACAAGCATAATTTATGTGGTGACATGCTACCAACCATATAAGAACTTTGAAAGTAAAGCAATCAAGGTATGTAATTCAATTCAAGTCATAACAATCAAGAGTCTATATTAGTATTGAAATGTAACGAACCGGTCCCGAAAAGGAACCAAGTCTACTGTGCTTCTGTGCTATCCCTGGATCAGTATGCTAGCACACACAATACTCGATGAAATACCATAAATCACATGTCAAAAAGTAACATAAGTACATGGTATTTATTACCTCATAGCCTTTGGGCTAGAATACACCGCGGAAACAAACAATACATAAGTGGAGTCCTATCAACACCAACGACAAATTTGAGTGTAGACATCGTAACCCTACATCGCATCACTTACTCGTCCTATACAATCCTGCAACACCGAAGGTTACAGCCCAAAATGGGTCAGTACTTTGAATGTACGGCAAGTTACTCCCAAAAGAATATATATAACAGACCTATCTTCTACATGCAATTTGGCTGGTGGAAAAGCTCTAAGTTTCAATTTGCATAAAGCTGATTTTGTCCTACTCAAAGAGTATCATATCATAACTACAAAGCTCATAATATGATTGAATTTGTTTCTCCAAGTCAATCTACTCCCAAAGTTGATTAAACCCGATTGATTAATTAAAGATGATGAGATCCGTCAACATTCCCACTTCTAGATGCTCAAAGTCGTCCGTAACCGTGGACACGGCTAATCATGATTAGTTTGTACACTCTGCAGAGGTTTGTGCACTTTTTCCCACAATACTCGACCACCTCCTTTCTAGTTCATCACACTGCATTTTGTATGGGAACCGGAAGGTCGAGACATGGTCTTTTAGAAGTTTTTCCCTCACTCTGGCGGTGCCCATCCCACCTACTCATAACTACGTTCGTAGCACCACCTAGTAAGAGTCACTACAACTAATCAACCAAGCCAGAGCCCATAATAGCTTGTGGCTGCACACGTAAGCTTCTAGTTATGAAAAATATGATTGACCCCTTTAAGCCTGAGTGGCATTCCGCAGTGATTACTGGCCATCTCCAGGTCACTCAGGCAAATCCACTGGTTCCTCTAGGGTGCGCCCAACCATTCCACCCATGTGGTTCATTAAGATTATCTTGGTCCTGTTTACTACTTAGTCACTCATATCTCATAATGGATCACTTCCCAATCCACGTCTACTTAGCAAAGCAGTATAATTCTACATGGTGGCGACAATGATATAAGATTCAGACCTACCTCAATGAACTACTGGATGTAATAGTATAATATAATATATAATCCTATCAATGCATAATATTTAAGTTGGACTACAATGCATAGGAAAAATATAGGTAATACTGAAGCATGATCAAAAGAGTAACTTGCCTGGATCCTGACGATGAAATATTCTACTCGTAGTCGTTTCACCTTCTCGTTACAATATATCTATCGATAAAAGAGAAAAAATTCAACACACAACACAAATCCAAAGTGAAGATCCAAATAAAGTTACATTTTACAACATAAATATTTATTTGTTACTAAGCTAGTTACTATGGCGTAGCTAGGTTGAAATATGATCAAGTTGGATTGGATGAAAACATGATGGAAATCATATCTCCGGGGATTGCAAAATCAATTGGATATGTTGAAGCTTGATTATAAAATCAATTGTATGGAGAGTATGTCAAACTTCACTTGGTTTGACCATGTGGATATTTGAAAAGATATTACATGCTTGAATACAAAAATGATTTGATAGAAATTTTGAAAAGATTGAATCATTTCTATGGTCAAATTTATAAAGGAAAATGATGTAACTAAATGGAAGTTGAAACAAAGGCTTGAGGTCAAAATAAGGTGTTAACATGACGGAAAGAATGTGACAAATGTCTAAAAGAAAGGTGTGATAGTAAGGATCAAATTTGATGAAGGAAAGATTTTCAAATAAATTATAGAATAAAATGTGTATCAAATATACTCAAATTATAAAAATAAATTTGAGTTATATTTCGAATTATCAAAACTGAAATATTACTGGACCATAATAAAGTACATTTTCCAAGGAATCCGGGGATATAAAATTTGTCGAAATCCGACTTACGGGCTAGAAGATATGATTTTTTGAAGTTTGACTATTTTTGCTAAAATGAATTACGGGATTAATAAAAGGATGCCACATGGTGAGTTCTGATAGGTCTGTACCCATTCGATTTTTACAAAATAAAATGACGAACAAAGAGGGGAGAAAGCTCACAGGAAATCTCGCCGAAATTTTGGTAAAAGGTCTCCGGCGTCAACGAACAACCGAACGGGGTAGAGGATGATATGGGCGACTTGATGGACAAGGTTATAGCTCCATGTTCGCCCTAGGATAGCCGCGAAGTTTCACCGGAATAGAGAAGAACGCATGAAGAGCACGATGACAAAGACGGCATGCTCCGGCCTTGCAATCGAGAGACAAAATATGTCACAACGGTGCGCAAAGGAAAGGAGCAGAAACTAGAGGAAGAAATATGTCATAGGTACCTTCGATGGTGACGCAATCTTCATCGGAAGTGTGGATGTATCCTAACTCTGACGATGAATTGCTAACGAACGAGAGGTTTTTGGAGAGGGACTTTCTGCGTGGGGATGTGTGGTTCAAAGGGTCCTAGGGGCGGTATTTATAGGGTCATGGGAGGTCCATAGAAGGAGAGTGAGCGAGGTTTTAGAAATGGAGTTAATAGCATTCATGGAGAAATAATGGGCATTAAAAGCGAGGTTTTGTAAATAGAGTTAATGACATTCATGGAGAAATAATGACATTAAAATCATTAAAGTGGGGTTTTAATTCCCTGAATGAATTCCTTATAATGTTCTACGAATGTAGACTTCATATTGAATCGATCAAGGAATTAAGTAGAAGGAGGGGAGGAAGGAGTCCAGGTGCCATGTACCTCGTTTTTTCTGTAATGAGTGACCTGTTCATTCGTGAACGTGAGAAAGAAGAAGAAAATATGAGCCTTAGTGGTAAATTAGGTCCAAGAGGGAAAAAGACAGAGGGAAAATAATTGAGAAATATGGGCTCGGCTCAGATGATCTAGGATTTATATTTTCTAATATCTAACAACACTAATATTCTGGATTATCAAATCCCTCCAAATGGTAAAACTTATATATAGACTAAATAAAATATAGAGAGTATAGGAATATATTTCCCTCTCTGAATAAATTTTATAAATATAATTTTTTTTCAACCAAAATTTATTGAAGGCATTATTAAATATTTCCAATACTATCTTTGGAGAAGTCATATTATCTCCTCTCATTGAATAATTGGAAATATTTAAACATCACCTAAAGGCGATATCAAATAAACTCCAAATTTAAAATAAGAATTCAAGAATGGTTATGGAACCACAATAAATTTGAAAAAGTCATTTTATTCTCACTCTAGAATATTAAATTGTGGATCCTACCAAATTTCAAAAAGACAAAAGAAAGAATATCATTCTTTGAATTTTTAATAAACTTGAAAACCAAACTTTTCATTATTGGATAAATGATTATCCAATTTTATTAAATGATTTGTAAAGGTTTAAACAAAAACTCAAACTAAAAGTTTTCATTTACTCTAAAATTCAAACAAGTAAATTAATATTATATTATTTATTAACATTCCAAAATTTGGAAAATTTTGGGATGTTACATGAAACAAGCAACATAAGAACATAAAGGTGCAAGAGCTCTCGCTGTCCGTGACTCGAATGTCTCCGGATGGTGTTTGCGTGCAAGAAGGGGGAGATGGGAATTCGAGAAAAAATATATTTGTTGAGAACTCAATCTACTAAAGTTTCATACTTGGTCTTCTTTGGAATTTTATCTTGACTCGTCCCCAGACCACCAGCCAGGTACAAGTCATTTTGATTCACTCCTTTTCGATATTTTGAGCACTCAAGCAATGGATGAGCGTACGCACGAGAGTTGACACTTAGGATGGCAAAGAGAGAGATATGGTGGAGGAGAAAAACAAAAAGGATGTAGAAGCCTCACATCAATGACGACAATCATAGGCGAGAGAAGGCCAAAAGATAGATATGATGTGAGGAGTAGGGATTGCCATGCAACGGATGCACATATGAGCTAAGAAAAGCTCTCCAATGGAACTACTGGGGGTGCATCCAACTTGCTCGCTCATTTGAGGAGGCTCATCCTTGGAATATGCAAGCCAAGTTCTATAGTGTGAAGGTCCCCACATAGCTATATGCATATATGATCAGCTCTATGGAGCACAAGATATAGAGGGAGTACGAGTGTGGATCTTTCAAAAGAATAGTAGTGTTGCCCCTTTGTCTCTTTTTATTTCTTTTTTATCTTTTTTCTATTTATTTTTTGTATTTTTCGGTGGCCTCAATGGCTCTTTTTATTTAACTCTCATTTGTCCTCTTTGGGATCTTTTAATTTGTCCTCTTTGGGATCTTTTCCTCACTTAAGGGCAACACTCTATTTTACAAGAAGTTATAGAAGATATTCACACTTTACAAGGTACTCAACATAACGAAGATGTAGCTATCATGATGTATGCAAATGTATGCCTCTGCCAATGTAGCAGGAACATGTATGACATGAAGATCAAGTCATGAGAAGGTGGATGTTGCATGGAAATATATCTCGGAAAGGCTATGGAAATGCCTTCATAGGTAGGTATGGTGGATATTTTGAGGAAAGATAAAGGGAGGTTTATGATGACAGAGCGTATCATGCCAAGGGTTTGGATGCACCGGCGAGGTGGACGCCAACTATCGGAGTGAGAAGAGGGCAATGCGCGGTACCGAAGAGGCTAGCTAATATGAGGAGGTGGAGGTGTCAACTTTCAATACTTACATTAGTCCGAAGAACTCTTTCACTTATTATCGGTAACTCTCAATATAATAAGGAGGTTCACAAAGAGACAAGTACCCCGAGGAGGAGTATATGGGGGTTTGGTTATCCTTGCGCATCCTCGACTCATGGTACGTGAGTGTACTCTAATATCCGATCCCTCCAAAGAATAGCGATCCATCTAGTAGCTAGAGTTCTGAACTAGTTCTTGTAGGTTTTGAAAATAAACACGAATTTCCCAAAATACGACACCTATTACTAATAGGCTAGAGCACTTGACACCAAAACTTCAAACATTACACACAACAATACCTCAAAACTATTGCAAGTTACTACTACAATCAAATAGCAACCTCAATTACCTACTTCAAGACAAGACACAAATCAGTGCAACAACCAAGTCTCTTAACAATATAAGCATTAAAACTAAAGAGAGTTCCAGCAACTAACTAAACAAAAGCTAACGCTCTTGCAAAAGAAAGACACGAAAATAAAAACTAAACATGGCAGCAACTATGAAAAGATAAAGAACACACAACAGAAGAAAGATAGGCATGAAAATCCTATGATGTGTTCTAGTTTGAAGTGGAGCGTGTTTCTCTCCCACACAAAATAATATGGGTTCTAACTTGTTATGAACAACAAGCAAAGCTAAAGAAAACTAAAAAGGAAACGCGAGCCATGTTGATCTAAGTGATAAAAATATAGTGAGACGAAGGACGAACTGATGATTGTTGATGGAGAAGGGGATGCACGGGGGCATTGATACTGTAAGGCCCGATATGCGGTACTGTTTCAGATCTAGATGTTTCCATCCAGATCCAGGGACGAAGCACATATCGGTCCCACCGCGACATATGACATAGCCATATGCCCCGGATTTCCAACATGATATCACAACATTACAGATACAAGGATACAACACCTCATACAATCGGCATACAACCGCCTTAATACAATACAACAACGGAAGATATATGTCTAAGTACAGACTACAATCAAATGCCTAGTGGCAAAGAGAAAAATCATCGATCCCCATAAACACACGGGTCCAGGCCCTCCGCCGGGATCCGCCTAACTAGTCGTCGTCGAGTCTCCACGTGAAATGTCGATCACCATACCTGTTGTCGATCAAGATCCCTGAAAAGAGTTTGGGGGTAGTATCATGAGTACAGAGGTACTCAGCATCCAACTGTAGTGGTCATCTGACCCAGCAAGGACTTCATCACTCGTCATTCTAGGAAAACTAGTAGTTTACGGTAAGGAAGGGGTAAGTGGTGAGATTGCTGCCGCACTAGCATTTATGAAGTGGCTAACGATCTAGAGAGTAAGGTAAGAAGACAAGCATTCAATGAGGAATCGCCTCCAACAAGTCTTGCTATCAACTACTTACGCAAACATAACACCTATCCTATCCTATCCTTGTCCTCCTCTTCGCATCCTGACGAAGAAGAAGTAGTCAAGGCACACACACGTTGATCAAGTTATATCAAGATTATCTCAGTTGTTGTTGTCTATGAACAAGGAGTAGGTCTAAAGTCGTCCATAACCGTGGACACGGCTTCTCGAAAAGATTTAACCCTGTAGGGGTGTACCAACTTCCCATTACAAGGCTCCGCACGCACGCCCATCACTCTCAGTTGCTACCCATCACATGCAACCATTTTATGATTTAGTTCCAAGAGATCTGAAACAACAGGTCCCTCTAGCTAACAACGAACAAATCCGGGTGGCCCCCGGTGAGTCGACATCCAACTCAAAATCCGGCCGCGCTCTCGAATCAGCCTCTACCTTCTGGAGGAGGTCGGGTTAGTTGCCCAAACAGATGTGGACAACCCCTAGCTCCCTGGGGTGGACCAAAAAGAGAAACCATGTCTCCGCTGGCCCAAGTTGTTTGAAATCTGTCGGCCGCGGACCAGTCACACACACGTTTCAAATGGTAAATTAGCTTGGGCCACCACTAGAAATGTTTGAAGCTAGGTAGGTAAGAAGAGGGGACCCCATAGCATCCCACACGCGGTTAGGCAAGCTCAGTCTTCAAACCAATACCCGAAACTCGGATCCTAGGTGACTCGAATGGAACAAAGCGTCGGGGCGGGTTAGCCTAGACCTTCCATCCTTCGTCGAATATAGTCAACATTTATAATAATCATATCATGCATAATAATATAATAATGTGATATCCCAAACCAAGGAGTAACAGGAGGTAACATCGTAGCATCCTAATCATGCATACTAAGCAGGGGTTGAGCAACGAGCAATAGTAACATAGCAGTACAAGGTTTGCTGGGAGGGGACATGGCTGTATCGTTTTAAAAGAGGCTGTAAACATGTGGTAGGATCAAACATCTGTCGGGACCCGGAATATGCGTATGTAATTCCAGTCACGATGCAATCACATGGAGAGCCGATAACTGTACCCACTTGTCTAAGCAGACAAGGCCAAGCACAGATCGTTCTCGGTAAGCATCGAAAGTGAGGGGCATCCCATTCAGGCCGGATGATCAACTGAGATGGGTCCTCAACGTCCGCTCACAAGTCTAAATGCTTATGGGTGGTGAATCCCATATTCATAGACAAGTCGCCTCAACCATGTTATCGATTGAATCCTAACTCTTACATAGACTTACTCCAGCCCGATCACTTAGTCGGGGTCTAGGGCGGGCTCGATCATACAACAAAGTGATGCCCCAAGCTGCGCACATCTAAGGGCCACTTGGTGTATAAAAGACCGCCGGCCAGATCACAACTAAGGTCTCGAAAAACCCATACTAAGACATGCATGTTATAAACATACACGCAGCACACATGCCTAGTATGAACAGCAGGTATCATCACATAACTCTACAAAGTACTTCTTTATTGACTTACATATAGAGCATACAAAGATCACATGTCTGTGATCAACATTACATCATACAACGGAAGCAAATTAGGTCTGAGTATAGACAAGTTTAACAAATGGCTTAGAGAAGCCTTGTAAACAAACATACCCTTCCACGAGGGACCAGACTGCTGTCTGGAACTATACTACCGAGGTCAACGTCGAGCTTCATGAAGGTGACTCCATCGGGGTCCGGGTTCTCAACTAAAACATAGAATAAGCAAACGTGAGTACAAAGTCGTACTCAGCAAGACTTACATCAGAACTACACTACTCATGCTCAAGTATCAAGGTAAAGGGAGGTGGGGTTTCATCATGCAGAAGTGCCAGCTTTGACTTGGCTAGTCCTGAACTACGATTACCAGACTTGAGGTAAGAAGCGTACACGAGTCCACTACCAAGTCTCCAACCAATACACCACTATGGTTACTTCCTCGACTTCCCCACGAGGAGCACACCATAGCACTCACGCTTATCTTGCGAGTTTTAAAAGTATCCATTCAAGTTGTCTAATAATCAGGTACAGGTTCCAAGTAGTCCTTAACCGTGGACGCGGCTATTCGAATAGTTTTGTTAACCTTGCAAGGGTGTAAACTACACACACATGACCAACAGTTACTGCCAGGTCTCGCCACCGTTCAAGAGGTGACAGCGAGGATGTTCACTACGACACTTCGCTCACAACCGGTCTTTTCAAGGAGTCGACTATCTGAGTTTGTCACCGCTCGAGAGTCCGGCCGGATCAACGAAACGGACCCAGACAATTTAGGCAACCGAGACGCCACCTCCGAAAGATGGTTTCACTGTCTCACAGATCCACCCACATATCTAGGATGATGCAACATTTCCACTCACTCTTTTTCTATGCATATGTCAAATGGAAGGCCCGAACTAATGTGACTCCTGGACGTCGACACAGATCAAGGTACTAGGCCGAGAGGGGTCAGTGAGCCCAATGTGTGGTTGTACTCTTTTTCTTGGATTACCATACAAGAACTCGGTGCTTAAGGCGGTATTCAACGAGACAACCCACTGTGTACTCCTACACAGCCTCTCATCATTCACCTTGTATTAGGGTGGATTCGCCAACACTGTTTCACTTTCATCAACACCATGTTCACTATCATCCCGACTCACATCAAAAGCAACCTCATTGTACCACTAAGCATGCAATAAGAAGTAACAGTTGCAGGGGCTCATGATATCAACCAACTCCTATGTCAGCTAGGATTGTGGTTTGCTTACTACTGTGACAAGATGATAGGTCATGCATCGGATATGGGTTCAACTATGCGGTAGAATCGATACAAAGTGATCTCCTAAACATGCATAAGCGAGACTAAGAGGGAATTGGGATTTTATAGATATGATCAATGGGGTTTGCTTGCCTTGCTGACGTTACACGGTTCTTATCGGTGGTCTTCTTCTTCGGGGGTGATCACCGTCTTGGAAAAGCTGGTACCGGAAACAATCATCAACAAGGGGGGACAACTTCGGAAGTAAAATGCACAAGCATATGATGAGTTGTGACATGATGTAAAGGGTACTGATTTGTGGCAAATTCAACTTAATTGAAGTATATTGCATTTGGAATGCAAATTCAAACTCCAAATTCAAATTCAAATTAAGCCATATGCACATTTGCTACTGTTGTCCCATTTTAAAATGGTCAAACATGAAAACAAATTGCATATTCTTAATCCTTGCATTTTTCTGATAATTTTTCATATATTATATCTTTAATTTCGAGTTAATATGAATTTTCTATGAATTATTGAAGTTTAAAGTAATTTCTGGAATTTCTGTAATTCTTTTAATTCTCTGGAAAAAACTTTATTGCGTCATGCTGAGATCAGCATGACGTGGGGGGGTCTGACTGCTGGGGCCCCCATGTCAGTGGGAGAGGGGTTTAATCCCCTCTGTTTAATTAACAGAGAGGGGTTAGGGGGGGGGCTGGCCCACTTGTCAGTGACTAGGGTTAGGGGTTAAGAGGGTCATTAGGGGGGCCTAATGGTGGGCTCGCCGGGGAGCCGCCGGAGCTTCGCCGGAGTGGAGTTTTAGGGCACGGGGGGTTAGCTGGGGGCACTGGTAGGAAGCCCTCGACGCCGCGCGTCTTCTGGAACTACTGGGGGTTCACGGGGGGGGGGGGGGGGGGGCTCGAGGCCATGGCTAGGACGAAGAGGGCGGCGGCCGGAGCTCTGTGCTCACCGGGATCGAGCTCCGGGGCGCGGGAAGAACAGAGGGGAGGGGGGAAAATTACCGCACACTCACACTGAACACGAGCACGTCGACGAAGAGGTTGGTGAAGGCTGGGCGGCGGAGCAATTGCTCGACGAAGCTTTGGTGGCCGGCGGCAAGAACTTGAAGCGTGCGTCTCCTCCGGTGCGGCTCGGGCTAAATTGGTGCGGCAGCTTGAGGGAGTCGACGTCGGGGAGGACGAAGGACAAGGCGGCGCATCTTGAGGAGCTTGGTCGTCGCGTCGGAGCACTGCCGTGTTCTGGCCAGGCTACGGGTGCTGCGCGATTTCCACGCCGGGGAGGAAGACGGAGGACCAGAGGAGGGGGAAAGGGCGTGCGGGGCGAGTGGCGACTGCGTGGCACGCCTGGGTGCGAAGGGGAGGGCCTAGAAGGCCTGGGGCGTCGCCGTGGTGTCGTCGTGGCCTCCCTGCCTCCACCGAGCTGCTTGGAGCTGCGGGGAGGTAGGAGACAAACGTCTCGGTGGGCTGGGCCAGGCCAGTGGGGAGGTGGGCCTTCGCCTGTGGGCGCAAGGTAAGCCTCTCCTTTCTTTTTCTTTTTCTTTTTCTCTAAATAGGTTGGCCCCACTAATTAAATTAGCTAGGAATTTTTAATAAATGTCCAAATAACTTTATAAATCCTAGGTGACCAGTAGTTGGCCACATATAGAATTTGGACATTTTTGAAATTCAATAAATTTGAATCTCAATTCAAATAGGGGTTATTTTAATTTTCCAAGGCACTGTTTGAATTGTAGAAAATTCCTTGAGTGTGGGAATGAACCCAAACCACTTTTGAAATGATCACCATCATTTATAGGAAATTTTCAACTATTCAAATGATTTTTGGAAAAAGATTTTTATCTGGCCATTTGAATTAATTCTTAGGGCTTTTCTTTTCCCCAATTTTGAATTTTCTTTTGAATTTTTGCATGATGCAAAGGGGCACTCAAACCCTAGCACTTACCCTAGTTGGGGTTCTGACAACTCGCCCCCACTCAAAAGAATCTCGTCCCGAGATTCAGAAGTCGTCGGGAGGAAGGAGGGGTATTCGACACGGAGGCGGTCTTCTCTTTCCCACGTAGCTTCTTTCTCGGAGTGATGTGACCATTGCACTTTGAGGAACTTGATCTTCTAACGATGAGTGACACGTTCAGCTGAATCAAGAATACGAAAAGGGTACTCTCGATAAGAAAGGTCATCTTGGAAATCAAGCGTTTCATGGTCGACTTCGCGGATGGGGTCCTTGAAGCAACGCCTGAGTTGTGACACATGGAATACGTCATGTACTCGGGAAAGGTGCGGAGGTAGTTCAAGTTGGTAGGCCACTTCTCCACGTTTAGCAAGAATGCGGAAAGGTCCGATGTAACGTGGGGCCAATTTGCCTTTGATACCGAATCTCTTGGTTCCCTTCAGAGGAGTAACCCGAAGGTAAGCCTTCTCATGCAGATTGTAGCTTTCTTGCCTATGATGACGATCATAGTAGCTCTTCTGACGAGACTGAGCGGCTTTCAATCGATCACGAACAATGCGAACTTGCTCTTCTGCTTCCTTGATCATATCCGGTCCAAAGAATTGTCTTTCCCCGGTTTCTGACCAGTTTAGGGGTGTTCGACATCGTCGTCCATAGAGGAGTTCAAAAGGAGCCATGTTCAGACTAGATTGAAAACTATTGTTATAAGAAAATTCGGCGAATGGAAGAGATTTCTCCCAATTCTTTCCGAATGAGATAACACAAGCTCTGAGAATGTCTTCCAAGATTTGATTAACCCTTTCAACTTGACCGCTAGACTGAGGATGGAAAGCTGTACTAAAGGATAGATGAGTTCCCATAGCATTCTGAAAGCTTTCCCCAAAATCTAGAGGTGAAAAGGCTACCACGATCAGAATTGATTACCAAAGGAACACCGTGAAGAGACACAATTCTAGAGACGTACAAGTCCGCTAACAGGCTAGCAGTTATAGACTCGCGAACTGGAAGGAAGTGAGCAACTTTGGAAAGCCTATCTATGACAACGAAGATGGCATCATTTCCTTTCTGGGTTTTTGGAAAGCCGGTGATGAAGTCCATACCGACTTTGTCCCATTTTCACTCGGAAATAGGTAAAGGTTGAAGTGTGCCAGCAGGTCTTTGGTGTTCTGCCTTAATGCGACGACAAACATCACATTCGGCAACAAACCGAGCAATGTCTCTCTTCATCCTGGTCCACCAAAATCTCTGTCGTAGATCTCGGTACATTTTTGTGCTACCGGGATGAATCGAGAGGGGTGTGTCATGGGCTTCTTTGAGGATGAGTTGCCTTAGATCCCTATTCTTAGGTACTACCAAATGATTTTCAAAGAATACCGTTCCTTTACTATCTGTGGAGAAACATTTAGCAACTCCGCTAGGAATGTTCTCCTTGATCCGGCGTACACTTCGTGCACGTCTTTGGGCAACTATGATTTGATCCTCAAGGGTTGGTTTCGCCACCAAGTTGAAAAGAGATCCACGAGGAACTATCTCAGGATTGAGCTTGCAAAATTCCTCATGAAGAAGTGGTTGATACTGTTGTAACATGAGGTTGTTACAATACGACTTACAACTTAGTGCATCAGCCATGACATTGGCCTTGCCTGGGGTGTAAGAAATTCCTAAGTCATAATCTTTTATCAACTCTATCCAGCGTCTTTGCCTGAGATTAAGATCTGGCTGGGTGAAAATGTATTTGAGGCTTTGGTGGTCGGAATAGATCTCACAACGATTACCAAGGAGGTAATGTCGCCAAGTCTTCAGGGCATGAACTACGGCAGCGAGTTCAAGATCATGGGTAGGATAGTTCTCTTCATGTGGCCGCAACTGGCATGAAGCATAAGCTACCACATGTCAATCTTGCATAAGTATGCATCCTAACCCTTGCCGTGAAGCATCACAATAGATCTCAAAATCCCTTTTGGTGTCTGGAGGTGCAAGTACGGGTGCAGAAGTCAATCTTCTTTTTAGCTCTTGAAAGCTTTCCTCGCACTTGGGGGTCCATTGGAATTTCTTATCTTTCTTGAAGAGTTCAGTAAGAGGATTTGCAACTATAGAAAAGTTCTCGATGAAGCGGCGGCAATAGCTTGCTAGGCCGAGAAAACTCCTAACTTGCTTAACCGATTCAGGTGGAGTCCAGTCAAGGACGGCCTGAACTCTCTCGGGATTGACTACAACACCTTTCTAAGAAATCACGTGGCCTAAGAAGGTCACTTCTGGTAGCCAAAATTCACACTTGGAGAACTTGGCATAAAGGCGGTGCTCTCTAAGTTTCATCAATACCAACCTAAGATGTTCTGCGTGCTCTTCTTCGTTCTTCGAGTAGATGAAAATGTCATCAAGATAAACCACAACAAATTTATCTAGGTACTCCATGAAGATCGAATTCATTAAGCGCGAGAATGTGGCGGGGGCATTGGTTAAACCGAAGGACATGACGGTATACTCGTAAAGACCATAACGAGTAGTGAAAGCCGTTTTTGGAATGTCCTCGTTTCGGATTTTGATTTGATGATAGCCTAATCTTAAATCCATCTTGGAGAAGACGGAGGATCCTGCAAGTTGATCATAAAGATCATTGATCCTGGGCAGTGGGTCCTTGTTCTTTATCGTCGCTAGATTTAGCGGGCGATAGTCTACGCACATCCTTTCTGTTCCATCTTTCTTCGTTACGAACAGAACGGGGCAACCCCATGGCGATGAGCTAGGGCGGATGAATCCTTTTGCCAACGAAGCATCAAGTTGGGGTTTTAGCTCAGCTAACTCATGTGGGGCCATTCTATATGGGCGTCTGGAAATTGGGGCTGTGCCTGGTATAAGATCCACTATGAATTCTACACACCTGTCGGGTGGCATTCCCGGCAGCTCTTCAGGAAAGACATCCGGGAAGTCACGAACCACCGGAATATCTTCAAGGTCGGGAAGGGGAAGCACATTCAAAGTATGCATCTGGATTCTAGAGCTGGGTGTTGTGTAGTCAATGGTCTGGCCTGAAGGATGGGTGAGTTTGACTGATTTGGCTTTACAATCAAGGAAAGCATTCTGCCTTGATAACCAATCCATTCCTAGGATGACATCACTGTCCGAAGACTTGAGGGCTATAAGTGAAGCAAGGAATACTAAACCCTCAATTGCAATTTGATTGCCATGGCTTACTCTATTAGTTTGCCACTTTGAACCAGGAGTTTGAATGATCATTGGAGAAAACATTTCTTCAAAAGGAAACTCATGACGAAGTGCATAACTCTCTGACATGAATGAATGAGAAGCTCCTGGATCGAAAAGAACGGAGGCAGGAACATGATTGACTGGGAGTGTACCAAGGATGACGTCAAAAGCAGCAGTGGTTTCCTCAACTGAGATTTGGTTCACACAACCACTACTTGTGGCTGAAAGCTTTGCTGGGATGGTTTTGGTTGTTGATTTCTTTGAAGGCTTATGACTAGGTTGACGGGGTGCCACAAACACTGTAGGGCATTGTCGGAAGTGATGGCCTGTCAGTCCACACGTGAAACACACCCTGCCTGAATTGCTGGGGGTGGTGTTACTTGGTTGCACACCATCATTCCGGGGTGGAATAACGTGTTGAGGTGGATGGCATATATTGGATGGTGGTCTCTGCAGAAAGTTTTGAGGTATGGCTCTGGGTTGGAATCAAAATTCGGCGTTTCTGAGGGGCTGAACTTGCAGAAGGAGCAAGCTCAAGAGCATGCTTGCGGGACTCCTCGAAAATTTCATTGCCATGCTCAGCTCTGAAGGATTTGTTGACTAAATCCTCAAAGGTGGCAATTTCGATGAGGTTGAGATCATGACGAAGGATGGGGCTAAGTCCCTTACGGAACCTTGCTTGCTTCCTGGCATCGGTGGTGATCTCATCTTGGGCATAACGAGCAAGACGGTTGAATTCTCTCACATACTCATGCATGGACATCTTTCCTTGAGTCAGATTGCAGAAGTCTTCCTTCTTGCGCTCCATTAACTCATCTAGAAGGTGGTACCCTCGAAAGGCAACACAGAACTCCTGCCAAGTCACTAGGTGACCATCAGGCTGCATCGCAACATAGTTCTCCTACCATTCAGCAGCAGCACCTTCCAGAATGTATGCCGCGAATATAACTCGATCATCGGGAGCAACATGTGTAGTATCAAGCTTACGCTCGATGGAACGGTGCCAATCATCAGCTTCAAGGGGCTCAGAAGAACATCGGAATACCGGTGTCTTGAGGAGGATGAAATCCTGAATGCTCACGACCACATTACGCTGACGAGCGGTATTCTGCTCGATGAGCTCCAGAAGGCGTGTTTGTTCACGTCGATTCTTCTCAGCTTCCATCATGATTTCCGCCACAGAAGGAGGTGGTAGAGGTTCATCATCATTTCAATTCCGAACACGGTCTCGATTCTGACGAACAACACTACGAGTTCCACCTGACATCCTGTGTGATAAAAATAAACAATCAGAACAGGTTGTATGATGGAATCAAAGACAAGAAGGACATGATTTAGGCGGAAAGGTTGTAATGCAAAGGCAAAGATTCAAGAAACACGGGATAAATCGAGCAGCATAACGGCTACACCGGGATGGAAAACAAGACAACCTCGAGGAGATTGAACAAAACTTCCTCAAGGAACTCAAAACACGAAGACTCTGGATGACCACAACTGTCCTATGGCTACAAGGAGGCAAACAACGAGATGTTCTAGTAAAGAATTAGATGAGCCTAGTCCTATCATCCCGTAGAAAAGATAAGGGTGACTCAGAACTCAGATCGATGAGGGTAAGGAGAAAAAGAATCCTTACGTTGTTCCCTTATACCAAGAGTAACTATATAACTATAGAGTGCTAGACTCGACTTCGACCAAGGGTTGATTAATCCTACAGACAGTCCTGCTCTAATACCAAGTCTGTCGGGACCCGGAATATGCGTATGTAATTCCAGTCACGATACAATCACATGGAGAGCCGATAACTGTACCCACTTGTCTAAGCAGACAAGGCCAAGCACAGATCGTTCTCGGTAAGCATCGAACGTGAGGAGCATCCCATTCAGGCCGGATGATCAACTGAGATGGGTCCTCAACGTCCGCTCACAAGTCTAAATGCTTATGGGTGGTGAATCCCATATTCATAGACAAGTCGCCTCAACCATGTTATCGATTGAATCCTAACTCTTACATAGACTTACTCCAGCCCGATCACTTAGTCGGGGTCTAGGGCGGGCTCGATCATACAACAAAGTGTGCACTTGACAGAGTCACGAACAATCGCATCGCGATGCCCCAAGCTGCGCACATCTAAGGTCCACTTGGTGTATAAAAGACCGCCGGCCAGATCACAACTAAGGTCTCGAAAAACCCATACTAAGACATGCATGTTATAAACATACACGCAGCACACATGCCTAGTATGAACAGCAGGTATCATCACATAACTCTACAAAGTACTTCTTTATTTACTTACATATAGAGCATACAAAGATCACATGTCTGTGATCAACATTACATCATACAACGGAAGCAAATTAGGTCTGAGTATAGACAAGTTTAACAAATGGCTTAGAGAAGCCTTGTAAACAAACATACCCTTCCACGAGGGACCAGACTGCTGTCTGGAACTATACTACCGAGGTCAACGTCGAGCTTCATGAAGGTGACTCCATCGGGGTCCGGGTTCTCATCTAAAACATAGAATAAGCAAACGTGAGTACAAAGTCGTACTCAGCAAGACTTACATCAGAACTACACTACTCATGCTCAAGTATCAAGGTAAAGGGAGGTGGGGTTTCATCATGCAGAAGTGCCAGCTTTGACTTGGCTAGTCCTGAACTACGATTACCAGACTTGAGGTAAGAAGCGTACACGAGTCCACTACCAAGTCTCCAACCAATACACCACTATGGTTACTTCCTCGACTTCCCCACGAGGAGCACACCATAGCACTCACGCTTATCTTGCGAGTTTTAAAAGTATCCATTCAAGTTGTCTAATAATCAGGTACAGGTTCCAAGTAGTCCTTAACGGCGGACGCGGCTATTCGAATAGTTTTGTTAACCTTGCAAGGGTGTAAACTACACACACATGACCATCAGTTACCGCCAGGTCTCGCCACCGTTCAAGAGGTGACAGTGAGGATGTTCACCACGACACTTCGCTCACAACCGGTCTATCCAAGGAGTCGACTATATGAGTTTGTCACCGCTCGAGAGTCCGGCCGGATCAACGAAACGGACCCAGACAATGTAGGCAACCGAGACGCCACCTCCGACAGATGGTTTCACTGTCTCACAGATCCACCCACATATCTAGGATGATGCAACATTTCCACTCACTCTTTTTCTATGCATATGTCAAATGGAAGGCCCGGACTAATGTGACTCCTAGACGTCGACACAGATTAAGGTACAAGGCCGAGAGGGGTCAGTGAGCCCAATGTGTGGTTGTACTCTTTGTCTTGGATTACCATACAAGAACTCGGTGCTTTAGGCGGTGTTCAACGAGACAACCCACTGTGTACTCCTACACAGCCTCTCATCATTCACCTTGTATTAGGGTGGATTCACCAACACTGTTTCACTTTTATCAACACCATGTTCACTATCATCCCAAAAGCAACCTCATTGTACCACTAAGCATGCAATAAGCAGTAACAGTTGTAGGGGCCTCATGATATCAACCAACTCCTATGTCAGCTAGGATTGTGGTTTGCTTACTACTGTGACAAGATGATAGGTCATGCATCGGATATGGGTTCAACTATGCGGTAGAATCGATACAAAGTGATCTCCTAAACATGCATAAGCGAGACTGAGAGGGAATTGGGATTTTATAGATATGATCAATGGGGTTTGCTTGCCTTGCTGACGTTACATGGTTCTTATCGGTGGTCTTCTTCTTCGGGGGTGGTCACCGTCTCGGAAAAGCTGGTACCGGAAACAATCATCAACAAGGGGGGACAACTTCGGAAGTAAAATGCACAAGCATATGATGAGTTGTGACATGATGTAAAGGGTACTGATTTGTGGCAAATTCAACTTAATTGAAGTATATTGCATTTGGAATGCAAATTCAAACTCCAAATTCAAATTCAAATTAAGCCATATGCACATTTGCTACTGTTGTCCCATTTTAAAATGGTCAAACATGAAAACAAATTGCATATTCTTAATCCTTGCATTTTTCTGATATTTTTTCATATATTATATGTTTAATTTGGAGTTAATATGAATTTTCTATGAATTATTGAAGTTTAAAGTAATTTCTGGAATTTCTGTAATTCTTTTAATTCTCTGGAAAAAACTTTATTGTGTCATGCTGACATCAGCATGACGTGGGGGGGGGTCTGACTGCTGGGGCCCCCATGTAGGTGGGAGAGGGGTTTAATCCCCTCTGTTTAATTAATAGAGAGGGATTAGGGGGGGGGGGTTGGCCCACTTGTCGGTGACTAGGGTTAGGGGTTAAGAGGGTCATTAGGGGTGGCCTAATGGTGGTCTCACCGGGGAGCCGCCGGGGCTTTGCCGGAGTGGAGTTTTAGGGCACGGGGGGTTAGCTGGGGGCACTGGGAGGAAGCCCTCGACGCCGTGTGCCTTCTGGGACTACTGGGGGTTCACGGGGGGGCTCGAGGCCATGGCTAGGACGAAGAGGGCGGCGGCCGGAGCTCTGTGCTCACCGGGATCGAGCTCCGGGGCGCGGGAAGAACAGAGGGGAGGGGGGAAAATTACCGCACACTCACACTGAACACGAGCACGTCGACGAAGAGGTTGGAGAAGGCTGGGCGGCGGAGAAATTGCTCGACGAAGCTTCGGTGGCCGGCGGCAAGAACTTGAAGCGTGTGTCTCCTCCGGTGCGGCTCGGGCTAAATTGGTGCGGCAGCTTGAGGGAGTCGACGTCGGGGAGGACGAAGGACAAGGCGGCGCATCTTGAGGAGCTTGGTCGCCGCGTCGGAGCACTGCCGTGTTCTGGCCAGGCTACGGGTGCTGCGCGATTTCCACGCCGGGGAGGAAGACGGAGGACCAGAGGATGGGGAAAGGGCGTGCGGGGCGAGTGGCGACTGCATGGCACGCCTGGGTGCGAAGGGGAGGGCCTAGAAGGCCTGGGGCATCGCCGTGGTGTCGTCGTGGCCTCCCTGCCTCCACCGAGCTGCTTGAAGCTGCGGGGAGGTAGGAGATAAACGTCTCGGTGGGCTGGGCCGTTGTAAGGCCCGATATGCGGTACTGTTCCAGATCTAGGTGTTTCCACCCAGATTCGGGGACGAAGCACATATCGGTCCCACCGCGACATATGACAAAGCCATATGCCACGGATTTCCAACATGATATCACAACATTACAGATACAAGGATACAACATTTCATACAATCGGCATACAACTGCCTCAAATAGAATACAACAGCGGAAGATACATGTCTGAGTACAGACTACAAGCAAATGCCTAGTGGCAAAGAGAAAACATCGATCCCATGACGACACGGGTCCAGGCTCTCCGCCGGGATCCGCCTAACTAGTCGTCGTCGAGTCTCCCCGTGAAACTTCGATCACCATACCTGTTGTCGATCAAGAACCCTGAAAAGAGTTTGGGGGTAGTATCATGAGTACAGAGGTACTCAGCATCCAACTGTAGTGGTCATCTGACCCAGCAAGGACTTCATCACTCGTCATTCTAGGACAACTAGTAGTTTACGGTAAGGAAGGGGTAAGTGGTGAGGTTGCTGCCGCACTAGCATGTATGAAGTGGCTAACGATCTAGAGAGTAAGATAAGAAGCCAAGCATTCGATGAGGAATCGCCTCCAACAAGTCTTGCTATCAACTACTGTCGCAATCATAACACCTATCCTATCCTTGTCCTCCTCTTCGCATCCTGACGAAGAAGAAGCAGTCAAGGCACACACACATTGATCAAGTTATATTAAGATTATCTCAGTTCTTGTTGTCTATGAACAAGGAGTAGGTCTCAAGTCGTCCATAACCGTGGACACGGCTTCTCGAAAAGATTTAACCCTGCAGGGGTGTACCAACTGCCCATTACGAGGCTCCGCACGCACGCCCATCTCTCTCAGTTGCTACCCATCACAGGCAACCATTTTATGATTTAGTTCCAAGAGATCCGAAACGACAAGTCCCTCTAGCTAACAACAAACAAATCCGGGTGGCCCCCGGTGAGACGACATCCAGCTCAGGAGCCGGCCGCGCTCTCGATCTGGTCTCTACCGTATGACTCTAGGTTTGGATTGCCGGTTAATCACACATGGGACAACCGGGTCCTCAGCCGGTCATGATGGGCCAGCAAGGGAACTATGTCCTCACTGGTCCGGGTTATTTTAAATAATATCTGCCAGGAGCTACCCGACAGACACACACACGGTTTTCAAATGGTAAATCAGCTTGGGCCACCACTAGAAATGTTTGAAGCTAGATAGGTAAGAAAATGGGACCCCATAAAATCCCACACGCGGTTAGGCACGCTCAGTCTTAAAACCAATACCCGGAACTCGGATCCTAGGTGACTCGAATGGAACAAAGTGTCGGGGCGGGATAGCCTAGACCTTCCATCCTTCGTCGAATATAGTCAACATTATAATAATCATATCATCCATAACAATATAATAATGTGATATCCCAAACCCAGGAGTAACAGGGTAACATCGTAGCATCCTAAGCATGCATACTAAGCAGGGGCTGAGCAACGAGCAATAGTAACATAGCAGTACAAGGTTTGCTGGGAGGGGACATGGCTGTATCGGTTTGAAAGAGGCTGTAAACATGTGGTAGGATCAAACATCGAACCTATCCTATACTAGCATGCAAACCGCTGGTTGAAATAGAATGGATCATAAGTAATGTATAGTCCTTGCCTGTTGATGAGTCGGGTTCCGAAGGTGTAGTCGATCGCAAGCTCGCATCGTCTCCGAGAGGTACCCGCGGAAGCACACGAAAAGTAAACACTGGAAAGCAATCAACGGTGCACCACTATTACTACGGAGCAATACAAGATCAAAGAGACAACACAAGGCACGACAACGCGATACGGGTCTATCGTCGAGGACGGTTACTAACGATTTAAGTGGAGTACTCGTCACACACGACGATACCGCACATTTACGATGGTTCAAGTTGCTTAGCTACAGGTGATCAACCAACGGTTATTAACATGGCAACTCAAGCAAGCATGGCATAGCACACAAACAGTTCAAGAGGTGAAGCACAAAGTAAACTATCTATGCTAATCAATTTAAGTGAGGCACAACCTAAACATGGCATAACACTAAGTGCCGCACGATGATTAAAACATTTGGTATTGTTCTGTCCTAAACCATATTTTAGGTTGGTTAACAACAGAAAACAATAGCACAAACACAATGTACACGAAAAACTAATCAAGTTACATATAAAGAACACTCCAAACGGAGTTACGGTTAAAAAGATATAAGCAAAACAAGTTACGGGTACAAACTGCCAACATCACGAAGCACAGTTTAGAGCAATGCATAAACAGGATAATCAATGCAAACATGCTCACAAAAGATATGAAATTAAACTAGACATGACAAGGAAGGCATGGAAAAAAGAATCATGCAAAAAGACATCATAGATCAAAAGATATTAAGCAAACAACATGGCATCGCAAAGTAACAGACTTAGAGAAAACAGAGGTGGCTGTCAAAAACAGCAGCATAGCAACTTTGGAGCTAAATAACTATATGACCAGCAAGCATAATATGACAATGAAATACATGTAATGAAAGTAGACATCATGCTTAACAATATGCAATTGGAATCACTCAAATCCGATAAACGGTCGCGACACACTCGTCGACCGAAGTTGCAACAAAATAAAAGTTTCAGCAACAACAGCACAATAACATCAGGATAGCTACTTTGGAGAAAGATATAAACATGATTCAGCAAGCAAATATGGCATGTGAACGCATGAAACTGAAGTAGAAATATTGCTTAACGCAACGCAAAAGGAATCAATGCAATAGGCCTCATGGATTTGTTACAATCATCATGCAAAGTTGCAACAAAATAATATCAGCAGCACTAAACAGGAAAAGTAGCAGTTTAACGGCCTGATGCCCTGTTCAGCACACAATTACACAATCAAGATGAGGTCAAATGCAAATTCTCACAAAAGATGAATTAAAGTACACATGAAACTAAGCAACTTTCATTTTTGGCGCATCGCGATCCGAACTACGGTTTGCTTGCTATCGTCAACGCGGAATCGAATCCGCCGCACAAAAATAAAGGACTTAGCAGATTTTTGCAACAGAAAAAAAATAACAGAGAGAAAATAAAAATAAAAAAAGGGATGGCCTCACCCATGGGCTGAGGCCCATCTGGCGCTGGGGCGGAGGCGGCCTGGGCCTGGGAGGCGAGCAGGCCACGTGGCTGGATCCCGGCCCTGCTGGGGCAGCGAGCAGGCGGCTCGGGGCCGTCGTGCTCCTCCCGTCGGAACGGGGAGGTCGGTCATGGCGGCTCAGCAGGGAGCCGGCGGCGACTTCTGGCGACGCGGGACGGGTGCGGCCGGCGGCTCTACCCGGTGGAAGGCGGCGGCGGCACCTCCAGGGCGGCGGCGGACGAGCTTGAGCGGGTCCTCATGGCGGCGGCGTTCTGCAGGTGACCGGCGGCGCGACGCGTCCTGCGAGGAGGAGAGGCAGGGGGATTAGGAGGAGAAGGAGGGAGAGGTGAGAGGGAAGGAGGGGAGGGGGCGCAGCGGCCCGGCTGCTGCCGGAAGCTGGCGGCGCGGCGGCCTTGGCTGGTGCGCGGTGGTGAGCCCACGGGCACGGGAGGGAGAGACAGAGGAGAGAGAAGGTGGCTGGGTTGATCTGGCTCGATCTGGGCCGTTGGATCGGCCGATCCGACGGTCCAGATCCGCTGGTGCTAGGGATTTCGATTTTTGGGGGCTATTTGGGCAGATTTGAGCAATCTCAGGGGGGTGGCTGCAACTTTGTGGCTAGGGAAACCCTAGAAAGAGGTGGGAGTGTGGTGGTCTTTATATAGCCCCGGTGGTTGGCAGTTTGCAAAAACATCTCCGGTTTTTGTCTCGTGCGCGTGGTGCTCACGTTTCTAACCGCCGGGGGTCCGCAGTACCTCCGATTCGGGTAAAACTTCGAACTTCGCGATCAGCGAGTCGAGCCGGAGGCGTTCACCTCGCGCTGGAACCGTTCCGAGAACACTTTCCGGCGCGCTATAAATATCCCGTTTAATTAATAAACGGGGTTTTTCGTTCTGTTGGCTGCGGCTTGTCTCGTGCGGTTTTCGCGACGGTGATCGGGTGAAACCCGGTGTCGCAAAGGTCGAGTGTCAGGGTGGCAAGGGTCGGTCTCCGTCCGATACGAGATAAGAGGGGGAAAAATAATCGCCGATCGATAAATCGGGGATGCAAACACCGCAAAAAAATCAGACAATCAAACAATTCACACAGAAAACAAAATTTTTAATTTTTGTGAAAACTGGGCAGTTACAGCCAGGCCAGTGGAGAGGTGGGCCTTCGCCTGTGGGCGCAAGGTATGCCTCTCCTTTCTTTTTCTTTTTATTTTTCTGTAAATAGGTTGGCCCACTAATTAAATTAGCTAGGCATTTTTAATAAATGTCCAAATAACTTTATAAATCCTAGGTGACCAGTAGTTAGCCACATATAGAATTTGGACATTTTTGAAATTCAATAAATTTGAATCTCAATTCAAAAAGGGGTTATTTTAATTTTCCAAGGCACTGTTTGAATTGTAGAAAGTTCCTTGAGTGTGGGAATGAACCCAAACCACTTTTGAAATGATCACCATCATTTATAGGAAATTTTCAACTATTCAAATGATTTTTGGAAAAAGATTTTTATCTGGCCATTTGAATTAATTCTCAGGGCTTTTCTTTTCCCCACTTTTGAATTTTCTTTTGAATTTTTGCATGATGCAAAAGGGCACTCAAACCCTAGCACTTACCCTAGTTGGGGTTCTGACAACATCGAACCTAACCTAGACAAGCATGCAAACCGCTGGTTGAAATAGAATGGATCATAAGTAATGTATAGTCCTTGCCTGTTGATAAGTCGGGTTCCGAAGGTGTAGTCGACCGTAAGCTCGCATCGTCTCCGAGAGATCCGTGGGAGCACACAAGAAGTAAACACTGGAAAGCAATCAACAAAAATACCACTATCACTACGGAGCAATCACGAGCGAGCAATAAATAAGCAAGCAAGATCAAGTATGATGCATGTCATTTTAATATCATGGCATGGACATAAGAACGAGCAAGTTTAAATGAAGCATCGGGAAGCAAGGTTGCAATGCTACCAACAACCTTCATATGCATTAGGTTGGTGATTAATGAATTCGGAGGATTCCTTATGTTGTAGTTGTTACGATGCATGATCATGGCATATGCAAAAGACCAGAACATAACATGAGCAAGAATTGCCCACATATGAGAATAAACCTCAAGACGGGATTCCTTAACATGGCATATATGAAAATGGCATGGCATATTATGATACAACTAATGCAATCTATTACCAGCAATGAAATAAAGAGCGAGAAAACGCTACCGGCAAGCTACGGTCATCGCAGAACTACGGTGATCGAAACACAACAGTGAAAAGAAAGAAGGAATGCACCATGTGCATCTTATGAAGGTTTATGTGCAAAACACACCATCACCAAAAATAGTGCATGCCCATACGATAAAATGAACAACACCATTGTCTTCTTCATAATTTTCTACCCCAAATTCATGTATGAAATGAATTATTTGGAGCAAGGATGCACATTTTACAAATAAAGCAAAAAAGAGGCAGATTTCAAAAGGATTCAAATAGAATTGAAATAAACCAGAAAAAAGAAATGGAGGGAAAACCTCCACGGGATGGTCTCGGCCAAATCTGGCCCAATCCCTCGCGGGTGTGTCTATTTGACGCCCACTGGAAGTGAACAGCAACAGGCCGAGCCCAACTATAGATAAAAGGGAAAAGAGGCAAAATGCTGGGTTAAATCGATTCCATGAGGAATCGAACACCAGACCTCACAGTTGCAACCCACAGCTCCAACCACTGCACCAATTGATCAATTCACGTCAGGAATCAACACTGACAAAACATATCATAGCAACCGCGCTACACTGAACCCAGACATGCACGCGATGCAAAAACAGATATAAAAGGGGCGTGTTTGCGATGCCTGGGATTTGATCCGGGATTTGATCCCAGGCCCTCACGGTTGCAACCTCGGCACACACACCACTAGGCTATGCTGAAGGATCTCAACAGAACGAAGGAACCACATGACATAAACTGTACCTGCTGGATAACTAAAACTAAACGGAAACTACAACAAACCTGACGAACAAACGACATCTTCAGACGAAGAGCACGAGCTACGCAAGGTATACTACAGGAGGATCAAAACAGATAAAAGAGGAATGAAAAAGAGGATGTGGGACTTGAACCCAACACCTCATGGATGCAACCAAGGGGGTAGACCACTGCGCTACTGAAGCTAGTCATGTTAGGCCGCGGATCTGACGGAACATAAAACAATCAAGGCGCTATCTCTGAATCTGTCGAACAAAAGTCGATAGCTTTCAGTTCTGATGAAACTGAACCTTACAGGGGCAAAACTCATCGTCGTCAGAGGCGGCTGCGGCGAAGACGCGCGCGGGGCAGCCACGGGCTGGCCATGGTGGGCTCTGGGAGGCGCGGGGGCTTGGTTGAGGAGAGGCCAGGTATGTCCTTGGCGCACGGGCTTGCCCTGGAGGCGAGCACGGCAAGACATCGGACGTCTACAACTACAGGGGACGAGCGGCGTCGTACTACAGCGAGAAGGAACGAGGGAGAGGCAGAGGCTCACGGTGGGGATGTTGCTTGAGTCGATCATCGGCTTAGGAAGGCGCTCGGGAAGACGACCGTCGGGGACGAGGAAGAAGACAGTGGGCGCGCATGGGATGAGGACAATGTCACGGGCAGCACGGGAAGGTACGCTGGCCTCCACCCTTGCACGCGGGGAAGCGCTCGAGCTCTAGGAGGACGAGCTCGTCTACGACGAGGATGATCGGGCATCGACGCTCGCAAAATTGAGGCCATGGACCTCCTGTCCATGGTGAGAAACAAAACAGAGAGAGAAACAGGGGAGGAAGAGGAGAATTGTGGAGGAGAGGAAAGCATGGCGGCGGCGGCTGGGAGGGAGAAGGGGGAGGCCTAGCGCTTGGGAGAGGAGAGGGTCTTAAGAGAGGGGGCGCCGGAGAGGCTGCAGGAGTGCTCCACCTCCTCCCTCACGCCATGGCCGTGAGAGAGAGGAGGGGTCCTCCACGTGCTAGGGGAAAAGGAGGGGAAGTTGGGCTGGAGGGGGTTTTTGGCTAGGGAAATAGGAGGTTAGGTGGGCTGGGAGAAAAGGAAAATGGGCCCAATGGCCACTGGAAAGTTTTCTGCCTTTTATTAACAAAGCAAAAGACATAAACATACGGGCATTGAAAAAAAATATATAAATGAGTGGGCAAATATCACAAAAATATGATTTAGGATCCCACTAATTTACGGATGATTATGAAATGCTTTGGGTCCTAAAATATTCAAATAATTCAAATGGCATTTAAAATAGTTCAACACCATTTGAACTACCACCCCATTTTCTGGACATGATAAAATCATGGGAATTGGTAGTCTTCCTTATCATGGCAAACCATGATGGAATCCAAACGGTCTAGCTTGGATGATCGAAGGTGATCATGGAAGAAAAAGGCAAAGGATAGCAAGGAAGAAAAGAAATAATTCAAGATAATCCTTGTAAGTAATCATAAAAATGCTTCGGCATCTTTCTGTCACATTGATTATGGCAAAGAATAAATGTGAAAATTATTATCCCCAATGGAAAAAATAAAAATGCAAATTTATATGGATTTTGTTAGTTTTGGGCTGTTACAGATACGCTAGAGATGATAATTGCTTCTCTCCCTTCGTTTGTTACCCCAAGTGGAAGGTGAGATGCAGCGTAGCGGCAAGTTTCCCTCGGTGAAGATACCGAGGTTTGTCTCCAGTAGGACTCCAGAGAAGATAAGTAGGTGTCAGCAGTGCTACTGTCGTGGACCTGCACACAGACACAAATAACTTTGCTCCCAACGAAGTTCAGAGAGGTTGTCTATCTCTCCGGTCTTGTTGTTTACAAAGGATCAAAACACAAGGGATAATGATAATGGTAGGAACTGAAAGTAAAAAGAAAGAAAGGTAAATAAGCGTGTAAACAGTGATGAGAATATGGACCAGTGTCCCGTGATGTTCACTAGTGATGTCTCTCTCCCAAAAGACGATAAAACTGCTATCCGAGGTAAACAAATTACAGATGGGCAATTGACAGGATTATAAACGCACCGCAATGCTAACTATGCTACAAAGAAAGGAAGAGGCTCAAAAGAATGGGAAGTACGCCAAAATAAGTAGACAGAAATCCAACTGCATCTACTACTAATCATCCACCTTGAGATATGTAAGTGCATCTAGTTTCCCCTTTGAGGTTTTGGAGTACTTGATGACAAAATGGTTAAGGGACTGATGTGTTTGTGAGTATACACAGGAGTACAGTACCTGAAGAAGAGGTTAACCACCATTGTCGACCCCTCCAAAAATGTTGAGGAACATTGAAGTAATCGGTGAGTTTCCTGAATACTGAGGAGGCGAGAAATCCCGAGGAAACAGGATCCTGAAGCATTCTGCTGAAGCTGAAGAAGTTGTTCAAGATCCTGAGGCACCTCGCGTTGAAGCCGAATTTGAAGCGTAGTCTACGCTAAGATTTTTGTACTTCTTGAGTGGTAGGAAAACACCGCACTGTTATAGGGGTTGAGGAAAATGAGTTCTTTATTTTCGAGCAAATGCTCAAATAGAAATCCTGAAGAAAACCCAGAGAAATCTCCTGCAGTATAAGTTTAGTTCCTTGGGTGTCTGAGACCTTGTTCTTCAGGACACAGAGGAATTTGTCTTAGGTTGAGGAGTTAGAAAACTACCAGTGCAGTTCGCCTGAAGAAAGAGAGACTTCATTCCGACCGTGCCACGTGTCGTGTGGTGAGTGCTGGTACCTGTCCAGCCAACGGTCCGAAGGGTGGGCATGAAAGTAATTTCATGCTTGGGAATTTATGTCCTTTCACCTGGGGTTGCTCCTCGGCTATAAATAGCCTCCCCATCCCCATTTGTGGGTTGGCTTCTCCGAGAGAAAAATTGACACTTGTCATTTGAGAGCAAATCACCTCTGAGGAAACTGAAGAACCTAAGTGAGAAAAACCACTAGTCTGAGTAGTTGAGAATTTCTGAGGAATTCGGTTCGAGTGATCCGAAGCTTTTTTACTCCTGAAGACTGTGATCTTCCAGCCGGTGTAGAGGTCATCGTTCTGAGGAATTCAAGATGCAATTGTGACTTCCCTGAGTGAACGGAGTTTGTGAAGGTTTCGGGAATCTACCTTGAAGACTCACCTGAGTAATTAGAAGGAGTCTGAGGAATTTAGTTCAAGGAGAATAAGGTGAAGACTATGTCTTCTGAGTTCAATCTCAGCCTCTCCAACCAGATGTAGAGTTGTCACAGCAACTTGAACTGGTCGATCAAATCCGTGTCTTCAGTGCCCTGGTGCTATTTCTTCAAACTTCACTCATAAATTTATGCACTGATGACCTGTCCTGGTGCCTTCCCTTCTGAGTTTCCTCAGTCCCGATGCCTCATGCATTGCATCTGTTACACTTTAGTTCTCATGTTTAGAGTTGTTTCTCTAGCAATATGATGCTTTGCTGTCATGTTTTCATTCTGTGATGTTTTTGTAATTCTCTGTTAGTTTTGTTTCCTCAATTTCGAATTGCCTCAGTCATGAGGAAATTGAAAATCCTCAGGAAATTTGAAAATATCCTATTCACCCCCCCTCTGGTCGATATACTGCACTTTCAAGATATCTATCCAGAACATCTCGCTGGTATTAAGTTGCGAGCCCCACCCAAAGTGTAAACCCAAAGCAACAGTCAACTGCATTAAAAAGCACTTTGCGTAAACTAGACAATCCTTGCAACTGCGGTTACAAGCACCGTTGTTTTCCCCCTTGTGGCAACAGCACATCCCCCAGACTCATGTTTCTGTCAGTCAAGCGTGTCATCAAGGGGTATGAACCCACAATCGAGCATAACGTTCCTTCTTGGAGTTACTACCTACTACTTGGCCAAAGCAATAAACAACAACGGAGAACATGCAAGAATTACTTAGGAACAAAAATATAAAATATAAGAACTAAATATATTTCTCAATCACAATCTGAACATCATCTCATAATACATCAGATCCCATCAAACTCAGCATAGGAACAACATAAAGATTACATATGTGCGTCAATCATGTAGGGCAGCTCACGAGGTCTAACCATGAAGAACTAAGAGGGAGGAGAACATCACATAGCTATTGATCACGGACCCATGGTCCAAAGGAAACTACTCACGGCACATCCGGGAAGCGTCCAAGGTGGAGGGGAAACTCCTGGAGGTCGATCCTCCCTCCGGCAGGGTGCCGGGAAGAGGTCTACTGGCGCTTCCGATCTTGGAGGCGCGGCGGCGGCCGGACAGAGGCGAGATCGCGAAAAAGGGTTCTGTCGAGGGGATAACTCACAGCTAAGAGAAACGCGATTTATACAGTTTCAGGCCCCGGGAAACATCGTCCGGTAAAGACCCTACATGCTGTTTGTGGCTAGGTCTTATTCCTTTGCTCACGAGGAGTCGTTGGCGTGTCGCCGACTCTTTTCCAGTTGTATTCAGGCGAAAGCCTACTTTGGCGAAATCCTACTTTGGCGGAAGCCTACTTTGGCGAAAGCCTGCTTTGGCGGAAGCCTACTGCGGCGAAAGCCTACTTTGGCAGAAGCCTACTTTCGTATCTAGAGAACTTGGCCTCTATGGGTGCCCTACCCCTCCTTATGTAGGAGGAAGGGGGAGGCTTACATGTAGAGTCCTATTCTGATACAAACTTGTCAGAACCCTAATTTAGGTTTGTGCTTTTCTAAGCTTGCATTTTGCATCATGAAAAAAAAAATTGCAAAAGAAAAGGAAATGGGGAAAAGAAAAGCCCTAAATAAATTAAATAAAAGGCCAAAAATAAATCTTTTTCCAAAATTCTTTTGGATGTGCTGAAAAATCCTAAAAATGAGTGTGATCATTTTAAAAGTGATTTAGGATTAATCCCATGCTCATAGAGTTTTCAAAATTCCAAACAGTGGCTTGGAAATTAAATCAAATGTCTATTTGAATTGGAATTCAAATAATTTGAATTTCAAAAATTCCCAAAACTTGGGGTTGACTACTATAAGGTCACCTAGGTTTTATAAAAATGATTGGGAATTTTATTAAATGCTCTAGCTATTTTTTTTAAAGAGAAGACCGTCTCCTTACCGAGTACCCCTCCTTCCTCCCGCAGACTTCTGAATCTCGGGACAAGATTCTTTTGAGTGGGGGCGAGTTGTCAGATCCCTCTGTTAGGTATGTGCTAGGGTTAGTTAGTACCTTTGCATCATGTCAAAATTTCAAAAAGAAATCTTGGAAATCAAATTCAAAATCCAAATGGGAGAAGGAACACCCCCCAGATGAATTAATTCAAAAGGCCAGATAAAAATCTTTTCCAAAAATTCATGTTAGAGTTTTGAAAAGTCTTATAAATGAGGGTGATCACATATCAAGTGATGTGGGACCCACCCCATGCTCATAGATTTTTCAAATATTCAAACAGTACCTTGGAATTAAAGAAATACCCCTTTTTGATTTAAAATTCAAATCATTTGAATTTTAAAAATGTTGAAAGTTTATGAGTGGCTTGTCCATATTATTATGAGGCCATGTAAAAGTTTTTAGCATTTAATAAAATGGTTTGGTATTTTTATCAGAGCCAAAACAAATTACAGAAAAAGAAAGGAAAGATTAAACAGAGAGAAAAAGAAAAGACCTACCTTGCGCCTCAAGCGAGGCCCACTTACCTTGGCCTGGCCCAGCCCACCCCCGAGCCGTTGTCGTCTTCTTCCCCGCCGAGCCAAGCTGCTCGGTGGAGGCAGGACGTGGCCGCGGCGCCACCGCGACGCCTCGCGGCTTCCAGGGCCTCCCCCTCCTCCTAAGCGTGCCACGGAGACGCCAGAGCCCCGCAGCACTCCTTCCCCCTTCCCTGGTTCTTCCCCTCTCTCTCTCTCGCGAGTTCCAGCACCAGCCGAGGACCCCCGACTCGCCGCCGTCCTGCGTCACCGTGGCCACCGTGCCTCCCCCGTGCCGCCGTGCTGTCCAGAAGACTCCCCGGAGACGACTCCTTCGACCTGCAGCGCCAATTCGAGCTCAGCCGCACCCTAGACGCCGTCCCATTCGTCGTTCTCACCGCCGGCCGCCGCGACGTCGGCAACAAATTCAGCCTCCTCCAGCTCTTCCCCAACCCCGTCGAGCTCACCGTCGCGTTTGGGTGAGCCTCCTTCCTCGATTGCCCCCTCTCATGGCTCCCCTCGTGCTCTCCCTCGCATTTTCGTCGTTGGCCGAGCCCAGCCGTCGCCATTGTCGTCGCCTCCGAGCTCTGGAGCACGCCAGTGACCCCCCAATGGGTCTACTGGACGCGCGGGAGCACAAGCTACGCAACGGCGTCCTTCCCGTGGCTTCCCGTGCCCTGGAGCCCTTTCCCGGCGAGCACCGTGCTCCGGCCGCCGCAGTTGTTGAAGTTGCCGTGGCCAGAGGCCTCCCGGCGAGCCCCAGCTAGCCCTAGCCGATGAGGACGAGCCCCATCTACACAACCGTGCCAGCCAAACCCCAAACCGAGCCCGTTTTGCAACTCCGGCGAAACTCCGGCGGCCCCCTCCGGCGAGCTCCTCCATTAGAGCTAACCCAACCCTAATCCTAACCCTAAGCACTCTCTGACAGGTGGGGCCCTGTCCTAATTAACCCCTCGGGTTAAATTTAAACAGGGGATTAACCCCCCCTGAGGCTGACAGCCCGGACCCACTGATCAGGCCCCCTGGTGACATCAGCACTGCGTCATGCTGACGCAATAAAGGTTTTTCCAGAGATTTAAATTATTACAGAAATTCCAGAAAATACCCCAAACTTTGGAAATTCATAATTAATTCATATTAACTCCAAATTGGACAAATAATATATGAAAAATGATCAAAAGAAAATTATCTTTCCAAATATGCAACTTTCAACTCTGTTTGAGTTGAATTTTAAATGTGATCAGTAGCATTTGCTATTTGATTTAAATGGAATTAAATCAAATTCAATTCAAATATTTTTGCAACTTGAACCATGGAAACATGCTACATTTCACTTACACATCAGAGGCATATCATATACATTTGAAGATAACTCAAAATGATGAAACTATATCACATATAACTTGGTTAATGTTGAATTCAAATGTGGAATTTGAATTTGCATTCTAAATGCAATATATTCCACTTAAATGGAATGGCCTCACACATCCAAACTTATACTTCAAGCTTTAACATTCAATCATGTGCTTGAGCATTGCATTCATATTGATTGCTACTTCGAGCTTTGTTTGTCGAGTAGAGGTGGAACCGGAGCAAGAGGTCACCCCCTTCGCTGAAGATCCAGAACCCGAACCTCGTCAGCAAGGCAAGAAAAACCCCATTGATCATGTCGATAAAATCCCACTTCCCTCTCATGTCTCGCTTATGCATTGTATAGGATGATCACCATGTTAAGATTCTACCGCTTAGATGAACCCATTCCTTTGCATGACCTATCTTTTGTCACAGTAGTAAGCAAACCACAGTCCTAGCAAATGTAGGAGTTGTTGATATCATGTGGCCCCTGCAATGTTACTGCTTATTGCATGCTTAGTATGATACCATGTTGTTACTGTGATGTGAGTCGGGATGGGAATGATCATGTTGAAGATGGTAGAAAAGTGTTGGTGAATCGACCCTAATACAAGGTGAACGATGGGAGGCTGTGTAGGAGTACACGGTGGGTTGTCTCGTTGAACACCGCCCTAAGTCCGAGTTCTTGTGTGGTGATCCAAGATGAAGAGTACAACCACACATTGGGCTCACTGACCCCTCTCAACTTATTAACTCATCCCTTTCGATGTCCAGATGTCGCAGTAGTTCGGAGTTCTGGTAGGCTTGTGGCCTGGATGCTAAGTGAGAGAACGGCTCACCCGAGACCGGCTTACGCACCACACACACATCGCTTGGGTCCACTTCGGTAAACCGGTCGGGTTCACGATAGTGGTAGCCAACCCAAGTAGGCGGCTTTCTTGGACTAGATAGGCTATGAGGTAACAGTTGTGGTGAGCATCCTCGCTGGCACCCCTTGAATGGTGTCGAGATCAAAGGCGCTAAATGATGGTCATGTGTGTGTAGCGGTACACCCTTGCAAGGTTAACAGAACTATTCGAATAGCCGCGTCCGCGGTTATGGAATACTTGGAAAGCTTAGCTTGATTATTAGATAACTTGAACCGGATACTTCTAAAATACACCAAGATAAGTGTGAGTGCTATGGCGTGCTTTCTCGTGGGGAAGTCGAGGAAGGCACCATAGTGGTGTATTGGTTGGAGAAAGTAGTGGACTCGTGTACGCTTCTTACCTCAAAGTCTGGTACTCGTAGTTCAGGACTAGCCAAGTCAAAGCTGGCATTTCTGCAAGTGAACCCCACCTCCCTTTACCTTGATACATGTGCATGAGTATTATAGCTCCTATGTAAGTCTTGCTGAGTACGCCTTTGTACTCACGTTTGCTTAATCTATGTTTTAGATGACGCCACTGACCCCGAAGGTGGCTTCTTCATCGAGCTGGACGACTGAAGTTAAGCTAGTCTAGTCCCAGTCAGCAGACTGGTTCCCTCGTGGAGGGCTTTATGTGGAATAAGGCTTCTTAAGCCAATTTGTTAAACTTGTCTGTACTCAGACATAATTTGCTTCCGCTTTATGTTGTAATGTTGGATCACATGTATGTGATCTCTGTGTGTACTCTATAAGAGTTATAAATAAAATGTACACTTTGTAGAGAATTGCAATGGTACCTGCTGTTCATACAAGGCATGTGTGCTGCGTGTATGTTTATAACATGCATGTCTTTGTATGGGTTTTCGCGACCTTAGTTGTGTTCTGGCTGGCGGTCTTTCATACACCCAGTGGCCCTTAGATGTGCGCAGCTTGGGGCATCGCGATGCGATTGCTCGAGACTCCGTCTCGTGCACACTTTGTGGTATGATCGAGCCCGCCCTAGACCCCGACTAAGTGATCGGGCTGGAGTGAGTCTATGTAAGAGTTTTGAGATAGTCGATAGTATGGTTGAGGCGACTTGTCTTTGAATATGGGAGTTCACCACCCATATCATTAGACTTGTGTGCGGACGATGAGGACCCATCACAGTTGATCATCCGGCCTGGATGGGATGCCCCTCACGTACGATGCTTTCCGAGAATGTTCAGTGCTTGGCCTTGTCTGCTTAGACAAGTGGGTGCGGTTCTCGGCTCTCCATATGACTATGTCTTAACTGTACTTGCATACGCTAACCCCGGGTCCCGACACCCGTTCCCTCTGCTGCCTGTCGCCATTGAACAGAGGCTCCGGCCGCCGCCTCTCCGTCGTGGTCGTGGCCACGGGCCTCCCCGTGTTGCCCCGATGGCACGACTGAACGCACACAGGCTCAAGCTTCCTCCCCGTGCTCTTATTCTTCCTCCCCGCGCTCTCCTTCACCTTCCCGCCGTGGACAGAGCTCCGGCCGCCGCCGGGCTCGTCGTAGCCATGGCCAGGGGCCTCCTCGAGGTCCCCCTCGTGCTCCACCAGACGCGACAGAGCACGGGGCACCCCCTGGTGGCCTCCTCTGCCCGTCCCGTGGCCGGGAGCTCGACTCCGGCGAGGCGCCGCCATGCGCTGTGGCACCGGCGTCAGGCCGCCGGCCGCCCGAGCCATTAGGGCCTAATCCCACTGCTAATCCCCCTAAACACTCTATGACACGTGGGCCCAAGGCCATTAACTGGTTTAATTAAATTAAATTAAACCCACTGTTAACACAGAGACACTGACCAGTGGGCCCAAGCTGTCAGGCTTGCCCCACGTCATGCTGACGTCGTAATGACGCAGTAAATCTTAAATCAAGTAATTTTAATCAGTAAATTCCAGAAAATGGTCTAAACTTTGAAATTGAATATCTTTTAAACTATAACTCCAAATTCAAAGTGTAATATATGAAAAATGATCAGAATAAAATTCTCTATCCAAATAACCAACTTTCAAATATGTTTGAAGTGTTTACAATGAGGGATCAGTAGCATTTTTCTATTTCGATCTTTTGTATTAAATCAAATAAATTACTATGATCATTCTAACTTGACCCAATGCATTGCAATGCACATCACTTACACTTCAGAAGCATTTCACACACATGACCAATTGGTTTGCAATGAACAAACTTTAGCAAATGCAACTTGAACCAATTTGAATACATTTGGAGTTGGAATTTGAATTCACTTTTCAAATCAACTTCAATTAACATGTTGCAATTTAAACATAGGTCACCTCAGTACATTGCCATGCTATGTTTTGCATATTGATTGTGCATTGTACTACGTTGAATGTGCATTACTTTCAGTGCTTCGGTGATTGCATCTTCTCGGTAGAGTTGATCTCGGAGACGAGTTCAACCTGACGTCAGAAGAGTGTTACATCGTGATCGTCAGTAAGGAAAGCACCCCCTCTTTGATCATGTCGATAAAATCCCAGTTCCCTCTCATTCTCGCAAATGCATGTTTAGGATGTCACCATGATACGTTCTACCGCTAGTTGAACCTATTCCTTTGCATGACATATCATTTTGTCACAGTAGTAAGCAAACCACAATCCTAGCAGATGTAGGAGTTGGTTGATGTCATGTGGCCCCTGCAACTGTTACAACTTATTGCATGCTTAGAGTTGTTACCTGAGGCTACTCTGTTGTGAGTCGGGATGGTAGTGATCATGTGAATGATGGTGGTAACGTGCTGGTGAATCTACCCTAAACAAAGGTGTACGATGAGAGGCTGTGTAGGAGTACACAGTGGGTTGTCTCGTTGAACACTGCCTTAGGCCCCAGTTCTTGTGTTGTTATCCAAGACTAAGAGTACGACCACACATTGGGCTCACTGACCCCTCTCGGCCTAGTAACTCACCCCGGACCTGTCCAGGGGTCGCAAGTAGTTCGCCCTTTAACGATCTCAAGCAGGTGGAACCAAGGTAAGTGGTTGGCGTAGGTTGTGGGCACGTTGAATCAAGTGATCATGATCGAGTTGAGCTTGATGGCGGTCACACAACGTTTGAGTCCGCATCGGAAAAATCGGCCGGATTCCGATTGTGGTCCCAACTCAAATAGGCGACTCCCTAGGACTAGAGATGGTGCCGTGAGTGAAGTGTCGTGGCAGCATCCTCGCCGGTACTCACTTGAAGGGTCCATCCCCAGGCGGTAACTGATGAGGCGTGTGTGTAGCAGTACACCCCTGCAGGGTTAATGAACTATTCGAATAGCCGTGGCCGCGGTAATGGACTACTTGGAGACATTTACTTGATCATAGACAACTTGAATGGTTACTCTTAAAACTTGCCAATATAAGTGTGAGTGCTATGGCGTGCTTCCTCGTGGGGAAGTCGAGGAAGTACCCATAGTGGTGTATTGGCTGGAGACTTGTTACTTGGACTCGTGTACGCTCCTTACCTCTTTCTGGTATTCGTAGTACAGGACTAGCCAAGTCAAAGCTGGCACTTATGCAAGTGAAACCCCACCTCCCTTTGCCTTGACACATGTACATGAGTAGTATAGTTCCTATGTAAGTCTTGCTGAGTACGTCTTTGTACTCACGTTTGCTTATTCTATGTTTTAGAGACGAGACCACTGACCTGATGGTGGCCTCTGCCTCGAGCTCGACGTGGACCAGGTCGTATAGTTCCAGACAGCATCCTGTGCCCTTTGGAGGGTCGTTGTATTTTCTTTCAGGCTTCTTAAGACATTTGTTAACCTTGTCTTTACTAAGACATAATTTGCTTCCGTTGATGTTTGATGTAATGTTGGATCACAACCCTGTGATATTTGCTTTTAATACAACTACTATGTCTGCTCTGTTTAGGAGAAGTTATAAAGACTGAGTTTGTAGAGTTCATGTTGTGATTACCATCTGTTTATACTAGACATGTGTGATGCGTGTATGATTATAACATGCATGTATTAGTATGGGTTTTCGTGACCTTAGTTGTGATCTGGCTGGCGGTCTTTTATGCACCAAGTGGCCCTTAGATGTGCGCAGCTTGGGGCATCGCGATGCCATTGCTCGTGACTGTCACGTGCACACTTTGTTGTATGATCGAGCCCGTCCTAGACCCCGACTAAGTGATCGGGCTGGAGTAAGTCTATGTAAGGGTTATGATTCAATCGATAACATGGTTGAGGCGACTTGTCTATGAGTATGGGATTCACCACCCATAACCATTTAGACTTGTGTGCAGACGATGAGGACCCATCTCAGTTGATCATCCAGCCTGGATGGGATGTCCCTCACGTTCGATGCTTACTGAGAGTGATCTGTGCTTGGCCTTGTCTGCTTAGACAAGTGGGTACGGCTCTCGGCTCTCCATGTAATTGCATTATGACCGGAATAACATACGCTAACCCCGGGTCCCGACAGACTTGGTATCAGAGCAGGACTGCCTGTAGGATTATCAAACCATTGGCCGATGTCGAGTCTAGCATTCTATAGTTATATAGCTACTTTGGGTATAAGGGAACAACGTAAGACTTCTTTTTTTCTCCTTACCCCATTGATCTGAGTTCTGAGTCAACCTCATCTTATTCTACGGGAAGATAGGACTAAGCTCATCTATGTCTTTACTAGGACATCTCGTTGTTTTCTTCTTTGTACCTGTAGGAGTGTTGTGGTCTTTTGAGTCATCATTCCATAGTGTTACTGTGGAAGTGATGTCCGTCATCCTGTAGGTTGTCTCAATTTCCATCCCGGTGCAGCCGTTATGCTCTCCGTTTGTGACTTTGATGCTATTGCATTATAGTCTTCTATCTTAGCATAGAATTGTGTACTAAATCCTATTCTGATTGTTGATTCTTATCACATAGAATGTCAGGTGAAAATCAAGGTGTTGATCCCAGTTCCGGTAACATAGGCGGTGAAGAACCTCCACCACAGCCCTCAGCGGCAGAAATCATGATGGAGGCTGAACAAAATCGTCGTGATCAGACACATCTTCTCGTGCGTATTGAGCAGAACACTTCTCGTCAACGTAATAGTTTTGTTACCATCCAGGAATTCATTCTCCTCAATCCGCCAGTATTCCGGTGTTCTTCTGAGCCCCTTGATGCCGACGATTGGCTTCGTTCCCTCGAGCGTAAGCTTGAGACAGCCCATGTTGCTCCCGGTGATCGTGTGCTATTCACGGCATACTTTCTGGAAGGTGCTGCTCTTCAGTGGTGGGAGAACTTTGTAGCAATGCAACCCGTTGGTCACATGGTGAATTGGCAAGAGTTCTGTGATGACTTCCGAGGATACCATATTCCGGATCAGTTGATGGAGCGCAAGAAAGAAGAGTTTTGCAATCTGACCCAAGGAAAGATGTATGTTCATGAGTATCGGACTGAGTTCACTCGTCTAGCACGTTATGCCCAAGAATAAGTATCCACCGATGCCAAGAAACAAGCAAGGTTCCGCAAGGGACTTAGCCCCGTCCTTCTTCATGACCTGAATCTTCATGAGTTCGTCAACTTCAGGGAATTAGTCGACAAATCCTTCAAGGACGAGTATGGAAATGAGTTGTATGAAGAGTCTCGCAAGCGTGATCGTGAGTTTGCACCATCTTCTAGCTCAGGTTCTCGGAAACGCTGTGTATGGATTCCCTTCAGTGACGTCAGTCATGCTGTAAGTGCTTCTAGACCACCAACCACCATATATCGTCCACCTCAACCCAATCTTCCTCCTTGGAATTTTGTTGGACAATCAAGTGCGCATGTTCCTTTCGTTCCACGTGATATTTGTTTCCAATGTGGACAATCAGGCCACAATGTTCGAGAGTGTCCTCAAAATCATGTAGCCACCACACCTAATCCAAAGCAAGCTTTTCGTCGTGGTAAGCCACCACCCAAAACTTCCAATATCAAGCCTCCTGCCTATGAATATGGTTATGTGAATCATGTATCCATTCTAGATTCCCACAAGTCAACCGATGTTGTACTCGGAACCCTTCCTGTCAATTCCACCCCAGCGTCGGTTCTTTTCGACCCAGGAGCATCTCATTCGTTCATATCCCAGGATTTTGCATTGTCACATGACATCTCTTTTTCGATGTTATCCACACCCTTAGTTGTGCAAGCCCCTGGATCTAGATGGCACACCACCATGGTGAGTCATGAAAATGAAGTTGCTATTGAGGGTTTAGTATTCCTTGCCTCACTTATAGCCCTCAAGTATTCAGCCATTGATGTCATCCTAGGAATGGATTGGTTATCAAGACAGAGTGCTGTCCTTGATTGTAAAGCCAAGTTAGTGAAACTAACCCATCCATCAGGCCAGACAATCAAGTACACCTCACCAAGCTCTAAAACCCAGGTGCATTCTTTGAATGTGCTTCCTCTTCCAGACGTTGAAGATATTCCGGCGGTTCGTGACTTCCCGGATGTCTTTCCAGAAGAGCTGCCAGACATACCACCTGACAGATCTGTAGAGTTTTTTTGTAGATCTTATCCCAGGAACCGCCCCAATATCAAGACGCCCATATAGAATGGCCCCACGTGAGTTAGCTGAGCTCAAAATCCAACTTGAAGCTTCGTTGGAAAAAGGCTTCATCCGCCCTAGCTCATCGCCATGTGGTTGCCCCGTTCTGTTCGTAACGATGAAAGATGGAACAGAAAGGATGTGCGCAGACTATCTCCCGCTAAATCTAGCGACAATAAAGAACAAGTACCCACTGCCCAGGATCAATGATCTTTATGATCAACTTGCTGGATCCTCTGTCTTCTCCAAGATGGATTTGAGATTAGGCTATCATCAAATCAAGATCATAAACGAGGACATTCCCAAGACGGCTTTCACTACTCGTTATGGTCTTTATGAGTACACCGTTATGTCCTTCGGTTTAACCAATGCCCCCGGCACATTCTCGCGCTTGATGAATTCGATCTTCATGGAGTACTTAGATAAATTTGTTGTAGTTTATCTTGATGACATTCTCATCTACTCGAAGAACGAAGAAGAGCACACAGAACATCTTAGGATGGTATTGATGAAACTTAGAGAGCACCGCCTTTATGCCAAGTTCTCCAAGTGTGAATTCTGGCTACCAGAAGTGACCTATTTAGGCCATGTGATTTCTGAAAAAGGCATTGCTGTCAATCCCGAGAGAGTTCATGCCGTCCTTGAGTGGACTCCACCTGAATCGGTTAAGCAAGTTAGGAGTTTTCTTGGCCTAGCAAGCTATTGTCGCTGCTTCGTCGAGAACTTTTCTAAAGTTGCAAAGCCTCTAACTGAACTCCTCAAGAAAGATAAGAAATTCCTATGGACTCCCAAGTGCGAGGAAAGCTTTCAAGAGCTAAAAAGAAGATTGACTTCTGCACCCGTACTTGCACCTCCAGACACCAAAAGGGATTTTGAGATCTATTGTGATGCTTCACGGCAAGGGTTAGGATGCATACTTATGCAAGATAGACATGTGGTAGCTTATGCTTCATGCCAGTTGCGTCCACATGAAGAGAAATATCCTACCCATGATCTTGAACTCGCTGTCGTAGTTCATGCCCTGACAACTTGGCGACATTACCTCCTTGGTAATCGTTGCGAGATCTATTCCGACCACCAAAGCCTCAAATACATATTCACCCAGCCAGATCTTAATCTCAGGAAAAGACGCTGGATTGAGTTGATAAAAGATTATGAATTAGGAATTTCTTACACCCCAGGAAAAGCCAATGTCATGGCTGATGCACTAAGTCGTAAGTCGTATTGTAACAACCTCATGTTACAACAGTATCAACCCCTTCTTCATGAGGAATTTCGAAAGCTCAACCTCGAGATTGTTCCTCGTGGATCTCTTTTCAACTTGGTGGCGAAACCAACCCTTGTGGATAAAATCATAGTTTCCCAAAGGCGTGCACGAGGTTTTCACCGGATCAAGGAGAACATTGCTAGCGGAGTTGCTAAATATTTCTCCACAGATAGTAAAGGAACGATATTCTTTGGAAATCGTTTGGTAGTACCTAAGAATAGGGAACTAAGGCAACTCATCCTCAAAGAATCCCATGACACACCCCTCTCAATTCATCCCGTTAGCCCAAAAATGTACTAAGATCTACGCCAGAGATTTTGGTGGACTAGGATGAAGAGAGAAATTTCTCAGTTCATTGCTGAATGTGATGTTTGTCGTCGCGTTAAGGCAGAACATCAAAGACCTGCTGGTATTCTCAGACCTTTGCCTATCCCTGAGTGGAAATGGGATAAAGTCAGTATGGACTTCATCACTGGCTTTCCAAAAACCCAGAAAGGAAATGATGCCATCTTCGTTGTCATAGATAGACTTTCCAAAGTTGCCCACTTCCTTCTTGTTCGCGAGTCTATAACTGCTAGCCAGTTAGCGGACTTGTATGTCTCCCGAATCGTGTCACTTATATGTGCGTAGCTTGGGGCATCGCGATGCGATTGCTCGTGACTCTGTCACGTGCACACTTTGTTGTATGATCGAGCCCGCCCTAGACCCCGACTAAGTGATCGGGCTGGAGTAAGTCTATGTAAGGGTTATGATTCAATCGATAACATGGTGGAGGCGACTTGTCTATGAGTATGGCATTCACCAGCCATAAGCATTTAGACTTGTGTGCGGACGATGAGGACCCATCTCAGTTGATCATCCGGCCTGGATGAGATGTCCCTCACGTTCGATGCTTACCGAGAGTGATCTGTGCTTGGCCTTGTCTGCTTAGACAAGTGGGTACGGCTCTCGGCTCTCCATGTAATTGCATTGTGACCGGAATTACATACACTAACCCCGGGTCCCGACAAAACTAGTCTCATCTTGTATTACAAGTCGGATATGAATCCGAGTCCTACTCTAAGTCTTGTAATCTTCCGAGTTAAGCGGACTCCTGTCTGGCCAACTCCTGTAGAGGAGAGTCCCCTGTCTGGCCGACTCCTGTAGAGGAGGGTCCCCTATCTAGCCGACTCTTGTTGAGGAGATTCCCCTGTCTGGCCGATCATGAGTTTCTGGATCCCTGTGAGAACTTCATTCAAGAGGACAACACCCTTGTGAGTAGGCCCACGGTGGGCGCGAACTTTCATGGGAAAGTCACGGCAGATGTCCGAAGAGTCCACAGCTAAGAACCGGCCAGAAGATAGCACCCAAAAGGAAGACTCAGCCAGAAAACAGGTCGTGGAGAATAGAGTCGACTGACATGAGTCACCTCCATAAGTCGGCTGACATGAGTCACCTCCATAAGTCGGCTGACATGAGTCACCTCCATGAGTCGGCTGACATTTGTCACCTCCACGAGTCGGCCAAACAGGGGACTCTCCTCTACAGGAGTCGACCAGATAGGGGACTCTCCTCTACAGGAGTCGGCCAGACAGGGGACTCTCCTCTACAGGAGTCGGTCAGACAGGGGACTCTCCTCTACAGGAGTCGGCCAGACAGGGGACTCTCCTCTACAGGAGTCGGAAAGACAGGGGACTCTCCTCTATAGGAGTCGGCCAGACAGGAGACCCTCCTCAACAGGAGTCGTCCAGACAGGAGACTCTCCTCTATAGGATTCCACTTAACTTGGAAGATTACAAGAATTAGAGTAGGACTCTGATTGATATCCGTCTTTTAATACAAGATGAGACTAGTTTGTATCAGAATAGGACTCTACATGTAAGCCTCCCCATTTCACCTATATAAGGAGGGGTAGGGCGCCCATAGAGGCCAAGTTCTCTAGATACGGGAGTAGGCTTTCGCCAGAGTAGGCTTTCGCCAGAGTATGCTTCCGCCAGAGGAGGCTTCCGCCAGAGTAGGCTTTCGACAAATTAGGCTTTCGCTAGAGTAGGCTTCCGCTAGAGTAGGCTTTCGCCAAAGTAGGCTTTCACCTAAATACAACTGTAAGAGAGTCGGCGGCATGCCATCGACTCCCCGTGAGCAAAGGAATAAGACCTAGCCACAAACATCATGTAGGGTCTTTACAGGACGATGTTCCCCGGGGCCTGAAGCTGTATAAAATCTCGTTTCTCTTTCTTTGTGATGTTTCTTCTTCCTCATACACTCGTAGCAAAGGCCCCATAATCAAGTCCGACTCTACGGAAATCTGCCGTGACTTTCCCACAACAGTTGGCGCCCACCGTGGGGCCTACGCACACGGGTGTTGTCATCTTGGAGGAAGTACTCACAAGGATCGAGAGACTCGTGATCGGCCGGACGATGAAGAACCGACACGAACGAATCTAAATCAACAAATCGACAGTCCGCCGACTCTGGCAGGACTCAATCCGACTCGGTTGCATTGCAACCTTGGTTTCTTCAACATCTGCATCAAGATCTACATCAAGCTCATGGAGAAAAACAAGGAAAAATCAAAGAGTGCGACTCGAAACTCGACTCCAACATTGACCCTCACGCGCAGCCTGCAGGATAAGAACGTCTGTGTTGTAGAGTCTGCAAAATTCTGACTCTCCGAAAAGAAGAGTCTACAAAATTTCGACTCTCCGAAGAGAAGAGTCTACAAAATTCCGACTCCCGAAGAGAAGAGTCTATAAAATTCCGACTCACCAAAGAGATGAGTCTACGGAAAAATTCTGACTCACAAAATTAGATGAGTCTATGTCCGACTCCCGCACTACAACGCGTTTTCTAATCTACGCGAGATCGCGAATTCCGATCGCGAATTCTGCTCAACTTATCACCGGTCCGCACTTCGGACATTAGACAACTACCTTTTGAGCAAGTCATCAGGTGATATCTCCCCTACACCATTGCTCTACAAATTTATTTTATCAAGAATTTTATTATCTTTTTGCGCAATCTTGTGCACGCAGGTACAGGACACATATTATTTTCTGTGGCCACGTCAGTTTTCCTCGTTTCATGCCGGCTCACAACGCCACAGTCGACGTCAACATATAAGTCGTCTTACAACATCGCGCTTAATAGACACATATGCGTCGACTTACAACCGCTTGGCTCTCGCTATTGCTGGCTCAACATATTGGCCAGATTATCAACCGCTGACTCCAACGAAGATCAGCCACAACCTCACAACGGTTGCCTTCCATGGTTTTCTGGGTTTTCTCTGCATAATCAGATCAATGCTTGTTTCTTAATCAAGACAGATACATGGAGTCCCTAGCCGACTCGTCGAGTCGACTCAAGACTCGGGGGCTACGCCTCCTATAGGATCCATCGGAGATTGAGATATATTATGTTTCAACAACGGATTATAATTGACCATCACAAATTTTGGTCCATTGTTTTCGATGGTAAAATCCCGGCTCAGATTCCGGTTTGTCGGGAAAATTCCTGCTCTTTCATTGAGTACCGGATCATCGGTAAAATCCCGGCCCAGATCCCGGTTCGATGGAAAAATTCCGGCTCTTTCATTTAAGTTCTGGATCATCGGAAAAATCCCGGCTCCCTTCTCGAGTTCCGGTTTATTGGAAAATCTCGGCTCCACAATGAGATTCCGGGTCATCAAAAATTCTGGCTCCTTTATGAATCCAGGATCATTACAAAACACCAGCTTTCGCCATAAATATATAAAGTCGACATTCGTCGCACTGGATTTCGCCGTAAAATATATAAAGTCGACATTTGTCGCACCGGCTTTCGCCATAAATATATAAAGTCGACATTCGTCGCACCGGATTTTGCCATAAAATATATAATTCGACCTTCGTCGCACCAGCTCTCGCCGCACAAAATATAAGTCGACTTTCGTCGCATCGGCTTTCGCCATATAAAATACAAGTCGACTCTCGTTGCACCGGATTTCGCCACACTAAGGTACGCCAACCTTGGTCATGCCAACTTCTCCATACATTGCATCTTATGCACTATGAATTTACTCTCTTCTCATCTTGCATCATACACTACATGTCATGATGCATTGCATCTTCTGCATTCTCATATCTCCGAGACCTGGGGGCTTGATCAACCCCTCTATTGGTACTGAGCATGTATATTGCTTATTTAGGGGAATCGGGGGGCACGATGACATTCATCGACTCTTATATGAGAACTCGGCATATATATGTAAAACTCCACATGTGTATGGCTTATTCAGGGGAAGTAGGGGAGCTCGATGGCATCCATCGACTCTTATCCGATGAAATCCCGGCATATACATGAACTGGCTAACCACACCTTAATCTTGGCCTGTATAGCTCAAGCTCATACGACCTACGTGTACCCTACTTAAGTCTAAAAACCTTGGGCCTTACAGAAACGCCTATCAAGTTTTGGTTTAAGCACAGGGAACGCTAGTCATATGTGCCGGCTTACAGAGAGGTTTCGACTCCTGGATAACCCAATAATCTCCCTCAACGCGAGAAGATGAGGCATGTTCAATCCAGAGTCGACTTCTATATGAGCCTTTGCACTTTACTTTTTGCATACATCAGCATAATAGCATTTTTTTCTTTTGCTACCATTTTTCCTGACAACCTTATTGCATACACGCCGACTTGAAAAAGAATATGGCTCGGCTGTAGCCGTGGCAAGCTAGCACAAATACTGTCTTTCTTCAAAGAGCTTTTAAAACACGAGCTTTGTCAACGGAAACACCAAAATTTTCAATAACAACATTGACCTGTGTGAATCGGCATGACGCAAAGATGATCATACCGACTCATGAGGACTACAGCTCGAATTTCTCTGTGACTCGGCATGACGCAATGATGATCATACCGACTCATGGGGACTATACTTTGCAGCTATCTATGATTCGGCAAAACTTGTCGATTCACACGTAACAAAAGTGAACCCGTCTCAGTCTAAACGCATTGGCCGACTCTACAAAATGTCATCAAGTTTTTCTGATAAAAAGGGAACGCAAACAAGATTGGACCCGGCCTAGTTCAAACAATGTTTACTGTCTTTACTAAAAGACCGGTCAAAACTGATCTAAGCACAGGGACCGCCATCTACTAGTTATAAAGTCGGCCTCCGAGAAGCTTCCCCTATTAAGTTAGCCGACTCCCAGAAGTTACAGTGGCTCAGATGAATACTATATTCTCTTCTGACTCAGCTGTAAATATGGTAAGCCGTAGCAATAACGGCTCTATTCAAAAGCATATTCAATCCATATATCAGAGGATGAAGTTTTCCAAAGAAACGACTATCAAAGTCAAAAACAAAGAAGGACCAAAGTCCAAACCAGGCCGACTTTTGGCATCCAAAGGCCAAAAGGCAAATTCAAGATAGAATATCACAAGGTATCTGACCACAGGCTGGTCACAAGCCACGGAACATGTTTTCCAAACCCAACACCTGGGGGCTACAATATTTGAGGATATCCACCAAGTCATCACAAGGGTCAGTTTTTCCCAAACACCCCGACTTTATCGAGGGAGCTTGTCAAGAAATAACAATTGGCACACATTATTTTGGGTTGCTGAAGGAAACATATTCCAGTACTCGAAGGGCCACTTTATTTGGAAGCTGGGAATATAACCCAACATATCATATTTACTGGCTTCAACCAACAAGCTTCCGCCAGTTTTTATTAGCAAACAAGTATTTGCTGACTTCTACAAGTATATGCCGGCTTCATGAAATAAAAATTCATGCAAACAAGACAGCCCGTCACTTGGGGGCTGCACAAATTGAAAGATTTGTCATCATGAAATTCTAAGTCCCAGGATGCTGCGGGCGAGCAACCCGTCACTTGGGGGCTACACCAGCAAGGCCATTTTATATACAAAACCCCAAGTAGTCACGAGATGATAAACTCAGAGCTTGGGGGCTACACAAATTGAAAGATTTGTCATCAAGAAATTCTAAGTCCCAGGATGCTGCGGGCGAGCAACCCGGCACTTGGGGGCTACACCAGCAAGGCCATTTTATATACAAAACCCCAAGTCATCACGAGATGATAAACTCAGAGCTTGGGGGCTACAAGTGATATGGACATAAAATTGCCCGTAAATTTTTTCCCGAGTCCTTTTGACAAGACACGGAAGGGCAAAAAACAACATTGAACCGAAACATGGAAGAGTTCAAAATTGAATCATATCGGGTTCATTGACATGAATCAGTGGAGCAAGACGACTTAATGGTTTGGCCTCCAGACCCGGCTAGAATATAGCACCCAAAAGGAAGACTCAGCCAGAAGACAGGTCCTGGAGACTAGAGTCGGCTGACATGAGTCACCTCCATAAGTCGGTTGACATGAGTCACCTCCTTAGTCGGATGGCATGAGTCACCTCCATGAGTCGGCCAAACAGGGGACTCTCCTCTACAGGAGTCGGCCAGACATGGGACTCTCCCCTGCAAGAGTCGGCCAGACAGGGGACTCTCCTCTACAAGAGTCGGCCAGACAGGGAACTCTCCTCTATAGGAGTCGACCAGACAGGGGACTCTCCTCTACAGGAGTCGGTGATACGTCCAAAACGTATCTATAATTTCTGCTTGCTCCATGCATGTTTTGTGTGATATTGCTATGATCTAGATACACTTTCATACACTTTTGATCATATTTGGACTAACCTATTAACTCAGTGCACCCCAGTGCCAGTTCCTGTTTTCTGCTGTTTTTCTATTTCAGTTTTCCCCCATATAAAAAGTGGCAGAAAAATTCCGGGAAAAATACAAGAAAAATCAGCGTACAGGAAGCTTCGAGAAAAGCCCGGGAGGGGCCAAAGGGGAGCCAGGGGGGCCCAGACAGCCACCCGGCGCGGCCCCACCCCTTGCCGCGCCAGGGGGGCGCCTGGGGCTCCTGGTCCACCTCTGGCTGCCCCACTTCGCCTATTTATTCTCCGTCACGGGGAAACTCCAGAAGAGGAACCCTATTCCGCAAACTCGCCTCTGTTCCGCCGCCACCGCGCTTCCGAAGATCGGGAGCACCAGAAGACCTCTTCCCGGCACCCTGCCGGAGGATGGATTGACCTCCGGGAGTCTCCTCTCCACCATGGATGCTCCCCGGATGTCTCGTGAGTAGTTTTCCTTGGACCATGGGTCCGTGATCAGTAGCTATGTGATGTTCTCCTCCCCTCTTTGATCTTCATTGTTTAGACTTCGTGAGCTGGCCTACATGATCGAGGCACCTTTGTAATATTTATGCTGTTGCTATGCTGAGTTTGGAGGGATCTGATGGATTAAGAGATTATGTTCAGATTGTGATAGAGTAATATATTTGGTTTTTATCTCTTATATTTTTGTTCCTAAGTAATTCTTCCATGTTCTCCGTTGCTATTTATTGATTTGTCCAAGTAGTAGGTAGTGACTCCAAGAGGGAACGTTGTGCTAGATTGTGGGTTCATGCCCCCCGATGAAACGCTTGAGTGACAGAAACATGAGTCTAGGGGATGTGCTGTTGCCACAAGGGGGAAAACAACGGTGCTTGTAACCGCGGTTACAAGGATTGTTTACTTTACGCAAAGTTCTTTTTAATGCAGTTGTCTGTTGCTTTGGGTTCACACTTTGGGTGGGGCTCGCAACTTAATACCAGCGAGATGTTCTGGATATATATCTCAAGGTAGATGATTAGTAGTAGATGCAGATGGATTTCGGTCTACTTATCTTGGCGTACATCCCGTGCTTTTGAGCCTCTTACTTTCTTTTGTATCATAGTTAGCATTGCGGTGCGTTTTTAATCCTGTCAATTTCCCTTCTGTAATTTGTTTACCTCGCATAGCAGTTTTATCGTCTTTTGGGAGAGAGAGACATCACTAGTGAACATCACGTATCCCGGTCCATATCCTCATTACTGTTTCCAAGCTTTATTTACTTTACTGCTTTTACTTGCTATCATTATCCCTTGCGTTTTATCCTTTGTAAACAACAAGACCGGAGAGATTGACAACCTCTCTGAACTTCGTTGGGAACAAAGTTATCTGTGTCTGTGTGCAGGTCCGCGTCAGTTGCGCCGCTGACACCTACTTATCATCTCTGGAGTCCTACTAGAGACAAACCTTGGTATCTTCACCGAGGGAAAACTGCTGCTGCACTACATCTCAAACCTTCCACTTGGGGTAACCAACGAAGGGCGAGAGGCCGTGAAGCAAAGTATTTCTGGCGCCGTTGCCGGTCACTCCGAGTGCTAAGATAGGGGAGTTGCACACTACCCTTTACCTTTGTTTTTTTAGTCTTTTTAGTTTACCTTTAAGTTTTTATCTCAGTGTCCTTTATGAAAAACCACAAAAATAGTTGCTACCTTTTGCCTTTGTGTTGCTTTGCCTATTTATGCTATCCTCATCATGGGTGATGAACCACCCAAATATGGTAGGATGGACATGTTTCACTTGGATCGTCTTCGATCAATTTGTGCTCGCGCTAAAAACCCAACCGACTTGGTTGAGGGAAAATCATTGGATGAGCATGCTCATTATACGCGGCACGGCCTATCTCAGAAAGGGAAACACTTATGGGATCAAATACATGTTTCTTATTTCCATGCTAAACTTTTGTGCCACATTAATGATTTTACTTGCTGTTCTAATATAGATCATAAACACCTCCCTTTCCAATGTGAGTTTAATGAAAATGAGATCTTATCTTCTTATGCTAAAAGTGTTTATGATTACTTTGATGTTGAAAAGATTGAAGAGTTTGTTGCTTTTAAAGGTGCCTATGAGATTGCTTCTTTGATTGAAAAATATCACGATACTATTTTCGAGTCTGAAAACTTTGCAGTTGTTGCTTATTGCTTCGAGAATTATACTTCCAATTCTTATATTGAGGATTTAAAAAATAAAATGTTTGCTGCCCAAGAAGAGGCCAATTATTGCATTGAGGAGGAATCCCATGATTCCGAGGACTCACTTGAAATATCCCTTTCTGAAAATTTTGATACTTGCTTTGTTGATGGCCAAGATGCCACTATGAATGATGCTGGCAAAAATGAACTCTCTATAGTTCCTTATGTTAAGCATGAAATTGTTGCTATTGCACCCTCACTTGATTGTCCTATTATCCTTTTGAAATCTCCAACTCCGGAGAACTTTGCTCTTATCAAGGCTCAATGTGATGGGTTGCATTTATCTTATAATCCTAAAGACCGTGTTGAAAACAATACACGTGTGCTTGCAGTTCATGAACAACATGATTTATGTGATAGTTATATTCTTGATGTTGTTCATGATACTACTGAAAATTATTTTGAGAGAGGGAAGTTTGGTTGTAGAAAATTCCATATTACAAAAACTCCTCTCTTTATGTTGAAAGTTTTGAAGATGTTCCTGTTCCACCTTTATATGCATGTCACTTTGTGATTCTTTGACTTATTTTCTTACAAGATGCCTATGCATAGGAAGTGGGTTAGGCTTAAATGTGTTTCATATTTGTTTCTTGATGCTCTCTTTTGCTTCAAATTCTTATTCTTATGAGAGAACCTTTTACAATCTTTAAGCCTAGCTAATGGCTTTAAAGAAGCGCTTTCGGGAGGCAGCCCGCAACGAATTTAGGTTTTTCTTTTTTCTTTTGTTGTTTCTTGATGATTGTTACTACTGTAGCAACATCATTGTATCTTTACTTTTAAGCTTTGTTCCAAGTTATAGCCTCTTACGGCAAGGGAAGTAGAAGTTGTGACATGCTATCCAGAAAACAGATTCTGTCCACGTGACCAGAAAAATTCCAGAAAAATCCTAGTTCATCTTTTTAAGCTGAAATTTTTACACAGTATGCTCTATACAATTACGAAACTTCCGTATGTTCTGAGTTTTTTTAGTTGAGTTGGAGAAGTGTCCCTAAAAAATTCTTTACTATCTGCTGTTCTGTTTTTCACAGATTCTGCCACGTTTTGTCTCTCCTAACTTTTGCAAACCTTAAGCTTGCTTTTTATTTTCAAAAACTTTTTGGCACTCTTGAGAAATAGATCTTAAAGCATATCTTTATATCCAGTGGGAAATTTTTTATTTATTAAGGGTACTAACCTCTCTAATCAACTTATGATGAGTTATGTATGAAGGGAGTTTTCAAGTGTGTGATGGAAGATGATGAAAGAAGTCCAGGAGTGTCAAGCGCTCAAGCTTGGGGATGCCCCCATGCATCCCCAATAAATATTCAAGGAGACTCAAGCGTCTAAGCTTGGGGATTCCCCCGTGCATCCCCTCCTCCATCAACAATCATCAGTTCGTCCTTCGTCTCACTATATTTTTATCACTTCATGCGTTATGTGCTATGCTTGGAGCGTCTCGCTCTTAGGTTTTGTTTTTAGTTTTATTTAGCTTTGCTTGCTGTTCATAACAAGTTAGATCCCGTCTTACTTTTTGTGGGAGAGAAACACGCTCCACTTTCAAAATTTAGAAAACATCATAAGATTTTTCCTGCTTATCTTTTTCCTGTTGTGTGTTCTTTATCTTTTCATAGCTACTGCCATGTTTAGTTTTAGTCTTAGTTTGTCTTTAGCAAGAGCCTTGCCTCTTGCCTAGTTTGTTGCTGGAACTCTTTTTAGTTTTCATGTTTATCTTGTTAAAGAGATTTGGTTGTTGCACTGAGTTGTGTCTTGTCTTGAAAGTAGGTGATTGAGGTTGCTATTTAATTTTAGTAGTAACTTGTAATAGTTTTGAGGTATTGTTGTGAGTAATGTTTGAACTTTTGGTGTCAAGAGCTCTTGCCTATTAGAGATAGGTGTCGTATTTTGGGAAATCCGTGTGTATTTTCAAAACCTACAAAACTAGTTGAGAACTCTAGCTACTAGATATATCACTACTCTTCTGAGGAGTCGAATATCAGAGAACACTCACCTACCATGAGTCGAGGATGCGCAAGGATAACCAAACCCCCATACACTCCTCCTCGGGGTACTTGTCTCTTTGTGAACCTCCTTATTAGATTGAGAGTTACCGATAATAAGTGCATGATTTCTTCGGACTAATGTAAGTATTGAAAGTTGACACTTCCACATTCCCATATTTTGCTAGCCTCTCCCGTGCCGTGCATTGCCTTCTTCTCACTCCGATAGTTGGTGTCCACCTTCGCCGTTACTTCCAAACCCTTGGCATGATACGCTCTGTCATCTTAAGCCTCCTTATATCTTCCCTCAAAACAGCCACCATACCTACCTACCAAGGCATTTCCATAGCCTTTCCGAGTTATATTGCCATGAAACTTCCACCTCTTCATGACTTGATCTTCATGTCATACATGTTCCTGCTACACTGGCAGCGACATACATTGCATACATCATGATAGTTACATCTTCTTTATGATTTTGAGTACCTTGTAAAGAGTGAAAGATCTCCTTTACCTTCTTGAAAAATAGAGTGTTGCCCTTAAGTGAGGAAAAGATCCCAAAGTGTACACATTAAAAGATCCCAAAGTGGACACATTAAAAGATCCCAAAGAGGACAAATGAGAGTTAAATAGAAAGAGCCATTGAGGCCACAAAAAAATACAAAAAAATAGAACAAAGAAATAAAAAGAGAGAAAGGGGCAACACTACTTTCCTTTTGAGAGATCCACACTAGTACTCCCTTTATATCCTTGTACTCCATAGAGATGATCATCATGCATATAGCTAGGTGGGGACCTTCACACTATAGAACTTGGCTTGCATAATCCAAGGATGAGCCTCCTCAAACGAGCTCTAGGTCTTCATGAGCGAGCAAGTTAGATGCACCCCACTAGTTCCATTGCAGAGCTTCTTAGCTCGTATGTGCATCCGTTGCATGGCAATCCCTACTCCTCACATCATATCTATCATTTGGCATATCTTGCCTATGATTGTCCTCATTGATGTGAGCCTTTTCCATCCTTTTTGTCTTCCTCCTCCACCATACTTCTCTCTTTGCCATCCTAAGTGTCAACTCTCGTGCTTACGCTCATCCATTGCATGAGTGCTCAAAATATCGAAAAGGAGTGGATCAAATTGACTTGTACCTAGCTAGTGGTCTAGGGACGAGTCAAGATAAGATTCCAAAGAAGACCAAGTGTGAAACTTTAGTAGATTGAGTTCTCAACAAAAAAATTACTTTTTCTAGTATTCCCTATCCCCCTTCTTGCACGCAAACACCATTTGGAGACATTCGAGTCACGAACAGCGAGAGCTCTTGCACCTTTTGTTCTTTTGTTACTTGTTTCAATGCTAATATAGACTCTTGCATGTTATGACTTGAATTGAATCTCTAACCTTGATTGCTTTACTTTTCAAAGTTCTTTTATGGTTGCTAGCATGTCACCACAGAAATTATGCTGTTATCATTTACCTACTCGAGGACGAGCAAGAATTAAGATTGGGGATGTTGATACGTCCAAAACGTATCTATAATTTCTTCTTGCTCCATGCATGTTTTGTGTGATATTGCTATGATCTAGATACACTTGCATACAATTTTGATCATATTTGGACTAACCTATTAACTCAGTGCACCCCAGTGCGAGTTCCTATTTTCTGCTGTTTTTCTATTTCAGTTTTCCCCCATATAAAAAGTGCCAGAAAAATTCTGGGAAAAATACAGGAAAAATCAGCGTAAAGGAAGCTTCGAGAAAAGCCCGGGAGGGGCCAGAGGGGAGCCAGGGTGGCCCAGGCGGCCACCCGGCGCGGCCCCACCCCTGGCCGCGCCAGGGGGGCGCCTGGGGCCCCTGGTCCACCTCTGGCTGCCCCCCTTCGCCTATTTATTCTCCGTCACGGGGAAACTCCAGAAGAGGAACCCTATTCCGCAAACTCTCCTCTGTTCCGCCGCCACCGCGCTTCCGAAGATCGGGAGCACCAGAAGACCTCTTCCCGGCACCCTGCGAGAGGGAGGATTGACCTCCGGGAGTCTCCTCTCCACCATGGATGCTCCTCGGATGTCTCGTGAGTAGTTTTCCTTGGACCATGGGTCCGTGATCAGTAGCTATGTGATGTTCGCCTCCCCTCTTTGATCTTCATTGTTTAGACCTCGTGAGCTGCCCTACATGATCGAGGCACCTTTGTAATATTTCTGCTGTTGCTATGCTGAGTTTGGAGGGATCTGATGGATTATGAGATTATGTTTAGATTGTGATAGAGTAATATATTTGGTTTTTATCTCTTATATTTTTGTTCCTAAGTAATTCTTGCATGTTCTCCGTTGCTATTTATTGCGTTGGCCTAGTAGTAGGTAGTGACTCCAAGAGGGAACATTGTGCTAGATTGTGGGTTCATGCCCCCCGATGACATGCTTGAGTGACAGAAACATGAGTCTAGGGGATGTGCTGTTGCCACAAGGGGGAAACAACGGTGCTTGTAACCGCGGTTACAAGGATTGTTTACTTTATGCAAAGTTCTTTTTAATGCAGTTGTGTGTTGCTTTGGGTTTACAATTTGGGTGGGGCTCGCAACTTAATACCAACGAGATGTTCTGGATAGATATCTCAAGGTGGATGATTAGTAGTAGATGCAGATGGATTTCGGTCTACTTATCTTGGCGTACTGCCCGTGCTTTTGAGCCTCTTCCTTTCTTTTGTATCATAGTTAGCATTGCGGTGCGTTTTTAATCCTATCAATTTCTCTTCTGTAATTTTTTTACCTCACATAGCAGTTTTATCGTCTTTTGGGAGAGAGACATCACTACTGAACATCACGTATCCCGGTCCATATCCTCATTACTGTTTACAAGCTTTATTTACTTTACTGCTTTTACTTGCTATCATTATCCCTTGCGTTTTATCCTTTGTAAACAAAAAGACCAGAGAGATTGACAACCTCTATGAACTTCGTTGGGAACAAAGTTATCTGTGTCTGTGTGCAGGTCCGCGTCAGTTGCGCCGCTGACACCTACTTATCATCTCTGGAGTCCTACTGGAGAAAAACCTTGGTATCTTCACAGAGGGAAAACTGCTGTTGCACTACATCTCAAACCTTCCACTTGGGGTAACCAACAAAGGGCGAGAAGCCATGAAGCAGTCGGCCAGACAGGAGACTCTCCTCAGCAGGAGTGACCAGACAGGAGACTCTCCTCTATAGGAGTCCACTTAACTTGGAAGATTACAAGACTTAGATTAGGACTCGGATTGATATCCGACTTGTAATACAAGATGAGACTAGTTTGTATCAGAATAGGACTCTACATGTAAGCCTCCCCCTTCCACCTATATAAGGAGGGGTAGGGAGCCCATAGAGGCCAAGTTCTCCAGATCCGAGAGTAGGCTTTCGCCAGAGTAGGCTTCCGCCAGAGTATTCTTTCGCCAAAGTAGTATTTCGCCAGAGTAGGCTTCCGCCAGAGTAGGCTTCCGCCAAAGTAGGCTTTCGCCAAAGTAGGCTTTGGCTAGAGTAGGCTTCCGCCAGAGTAGGCTTTCGCCAAAGTAGGCTTTCGCATGAATACAACTGTAAGAGAGTCGGCGACATGCCATCGACTCCCCGTGAGCAAAGGAATAAGACCTAGCCACAAACAACATGTAGGGTCTTTACCGGAGGATGTTCCCCGGGGCCTGAAGCTGTATAAAATCGCGTTTCTCTTTCTCTGTGATGTTTCTTCTTCCTCATACACTCATAGCAATGGCCCCATAATCAAGTCCGAGTCTACGGACATCTGTCGTGACTTTCCCACTACAGGTTTCACGTTACAGGGAATAAATAGGCGAAGGGGGCAGCCAAGAGGGCCACCAGGAGTCCAGGCACCCCCTTGGCGCGGCCAAACCCTAGGCCACGCCAGGTGACCGCCTGGGTCCCTGGTGGTACCCCCCGGCCCTCCTTCGAAATGCCGGAAGCTTCCGTTGCGCTGATTTTTTATCCGATTTTCCCGGATTTTTGGAGCACTTCTAATATGGGGGAAAACTTAAATAGAAAAACAGAAAAAAATAGAAACTGGCACTCGGGTGCACTGAGTTAATAGGTTAGTCCAAATATGATCAAATTTGTATGAAAGTGTATCTAGATCATAGAAATATCACACAAAACATGCATGGAGCAAGCAGAAATTATAGATACGTTTGGGACGTATCAACATCCCCAAGATTAATTACTGCTCGTCCTCGAGTAGGTAAATGATAACAAGCATAATTTCTGTGGTGACATGCTAGCAACCATATAATAACTTTGAAAAGTAAAGCAATCAAGGTATGTCATTCAATTCAAGTCATAACATGCAAGAGTCTATATTAGCATTGAAACAAGTAACAAAAGAACATTAGGTCAAGTAGGGATTGCCATGCAACGGATGCACATATGAGCTAAGAAAATCTCTCCAACGGAACTAGTGGGGTGCATCTAACTTGCTCGCTCATGAAGACATAGAGCCCTTTTCAGGAGGCTCATCCTTGGAATATGCAAGATAAGTTCTATAGTGTGAAGGTCCCCACATAGCTATATGCATGTATGATCATCTCTATGGAGTACAAGGATAAGAGGGAGTACTAGTGTGGATCTTTCAAAAGGATAGTAGTGTTGCCCCTTTCTCTCTTTTTATTTTTCTTTTTCTCTTTTTTCTATTTTTTTGTATTTTTTGGTGGCCTCAATGGCTCTTTCTATTTAAGTCTCTTTTGTCCTCTTTGGGATCTTTTATTTTGTCCACTTTGGGATCTTTTCCTCACTTAAGGGAAACACTCTAATTTAAAAGAGGGTATAGAAGATATTTCACACTTTACAAGGTACTCAAATCATAAAGAAGATGTAGCTATCATGATGTATGCAATGGGTATGTCGCTGCCAGTGTAGCAAGTAACATGTATGACATGATGATCAAGTCATGAAGACGTGGATGTTTCATGGCAATATATCTCGGAAAGGCCATGGAAATGCCTTGATAGGTAGGTATGGTGGCTATTTTGAGGAAAGATATAGGGAGGTTTATGATGACAGAGTGTATCATGCCAAGGGTTTGGATGTACCGGCGAAGGTGGACGCCAACTCTCAGAGTGAGAAGAGGGAAATGCACGGCACGGGAGAGGCTAGCAAATATGAGGAGGTGGAAGTGTCAACTTCCAATACTTACATTAGTCCGAAGAACTCATGCACTTATTATCGGTAACTCTCAATCTAATGAGGAGGTTCACAAAGAGACAAGTACCCCAAGGAGGAGTGTATGGGGGTTTGGTTATCCTTGCGCATCCTCGACTCATGGTACGTGAGTGTACTCTAATATCTGATCCCTCCAAAGATTAGAGATCCATCTAGTAGCTAGAGTTCTCAACTAGTTTTGTAGGTTCTGAAAATAAACACGGATTTCCCAAAATACGACACCTATAACTAATAGGCTAGAGCTCTTGACACCAAAAGTTCAAACATTACTCACAATAATACCTCAAAACTATTGCAAGTTACTACTAAAATTAAATAGCAACCTCAATTACCTACTTTCAAGACAAGACACAACTCAGTGCAACAACCAACTCTCTTAACAAGATAAACATGAAAACTAAACAGAGTTCCAGCAACAAACTAAAAAAATCCAAGGCTCTTGCTAAAGACAAACTAAGACTAAAACTAAACATGGCAGTAGCTACCAAAAGATAAAGAACACACAATAGCAGAAAGATAAGCATGAAAAATGCTATGATGTGTTCTAGATTGGAGTGGAGCGTGTTTCTCTCCCACACAAAGTAAGCTGGGAATAACTTCTTATTAAAAGAAACAAAGCTAAAGAAAACTAAAAATAAAACCTAAGAGCGGGACGCTCCAAGCATAGCACATAACGCATGAAGTGATAAAAATATAGTGAGACGAAGGACGAGCTAATGATTGTTGATGGAGAAGGGGATGCACGGGGGCATTCCCAAGTTTAGACGCTTGAGTCTCCTTGAATATTTATTGGGGATGCATATGGGCATCCCCACGCTTGAGCGCTTGACACTCCTCGATCTTCTTTCATCATCTTCTCTCGCACACTTGAAAACTCCCTTCATACATAACTCATCATAAGATGATTAGAGAGGTTAGTACCCTTAATAAAATAATTTTCCCCACTGGATATAAAGATATTCTTGAATAGCTACTGTTTCTCAAGATTTCCAAATTGTTTTTGCAAAGAAAAAGCAAGCTTAAGGTTTGCAAAAGTAAGGAAAGGCAAAACGTGGCAGAATCTGTGAAAAATAGAACAACATGTAGTAAAGAATTGTTTTGGGGCACTTATGCAACTCAAATCAAAAAAATCAGAACATACAAAAGTTTCACAATTGTATAGAGCATGATGTGTAAAAAATTCAGCTAAAAAAGATGAACTGGTAATTTGTTAGACAGAATCTGTTTTCTTGACAGCATGTCACAACTTTTGCTTCCCTTATCATAAGAGGCTATAACTTTGCACAAAGCTTGAAAATAAAGATACAATGATGTTGCTACAGTAGTAACAATCATATAGACCACTAAAAACAGAAGTAAAAACATCTTGGGTTGCCTCCCAACAAGCACTTTCTTTTACGCCTTTAAGCTAGGCAAAAAGATTTTAAAAGATGCTCTCATAAGAATAAGGATTTGAAGCAAAAGAGTGCATCAAGAAACAAATATGAAACACATTGAAGCCTAACCCACTTCCTATGCATTGTCATCTTGTAAGAAAATAAATCAAATAAGCACAAAGATACAAGCATAGGAAGGTGGGACAAGAACAACTTCAAAACTTTCAACATAAAGAGAGGAGTTTTTGTAACATGGGAGTTTCTATAACCAAACTTTCCTCTCTCAAAATAATTTTCAGTAGTATCACGAACAACATCAAGAATATAACTATCACATAAATCATATTGTTCATGACCTACAAGCACACTTGTATTGTTTTCAACACGGTTTTTAGGATCATAAGATAAATGCAACCCATCACATTGAGCTTTGATAAGAGGAAAATTCTCCGGAGTTGGAGATTTCAAAAGGATAATAGGGAAATCAAGTGTGGGTGCAACAGCAAAAAATTCATCTTTGCAAGCATAATCCATATTGGAATCATGGCCATCACCAAAGCAAGTATCAAATTCTTCAGAAAGGGATGTATCAGGTGAGTCCTCGGAATCATGGGATTCCTCATCAAAGCAATCATTAGCCTCTTCTTTGGCAGCAAACATTTTATTTTTAAAATCCTCAATATAAGTATTGGAAGTATAATTCTCGAAGAAATAAGCAAGAACTGCAAAGTTTTCGGACTTGTGAATAGTATCGTGATACTTTTCAATCAAAGAAGCAATCCCATAAGCACATTTAAAAGCAAAAAACTCTTCAATCTTTTCAAAATCAAAGTAATCATAAACACCTTTAGAATAAGAAGATAAGATCTTATTTTCATTAAACTCACATTGGAAAGGGAGGTGTTTATGATCTATATTAGAACAACAAGTAAAATCATAAATGTGGCATAAAAAGTTTAGCATGGCAATAATAAACATGTATTTGATCCCATAAGTGTTTCCCTTTCTGAGATAGGCGGTGCCGCGTATAATGAGCATGCTCATCCAATGATTTTTCCCTCAACAAAGTCGGTTGGGTTTTTAGCGCGAGCACAAATTGATCGAAGACAATCCAAGTGAAACATGTCCGTCCTACCATATTTTGGTGGTTCAGCACCCATGGTGAAGATAGCATCACTAGGCAAAGAAAGACAAAGGCAAAAGGTAGCAACTATTTTTTTTGGTTTTTCATATAAGACACAAAATAAAAAATAAAAACTGGAAAGCAAACTAACAAGAATAAAAAGCAAAGGTAAAAGGTAGTGGGAAACTCCCTTACCTTAGCACTCAGAGTCGCCGGCAAAGGCGCCAGAAATTTGCTTGATACGCAAGAGATGATAATTGCTTCTCGCCCTTCGTTGGTTACCCCAAGTGGAAGGTGAGATGCAGCATAGCGGCAAGTTTCCGTCGGTGAAGATACCGAGGTTTGTCTCTAGTAGCACTCCAGAGATGATAAGTAGGTGTTTGCGGCGCAACTGACGTGGACCTGCACATAGACAGAAATAAATTTGCTCCCAACAAAGTTCAGAGAGGTTGTCAATCTCTCCGGTCTTGTTGTTTACAAAGGATCAAAACACAAGGGATAATGATAATGATAGCAACTGAAAGTAAAAAAACAAGAAAGGTAAATAAGCGTGTAAACAATGATGAGAATATGGACCGGGGTCCCATGATGTTCACTAGTGATGTCTCTCTCCCAAAGGATGATAAAACTATTATGCGAGGTAAACAAATTACAGATGGGCAATTGACAGGATTATAAACGCACCGCCATGCTAACTATGCTACAAAGAAAGGAAGAGGCTCCAAAGCATGGGCAGTACGTCAAAATAAGTAGACTGAAATCCAACTGCATCTACTACTAATCATCCACCTTGAGATATCTATCCATAACATCTCGCTGGTATTAAGTTGCGAGCCCCACCCAAAGTGTAAACCCAAACTAACAGACAACTACATTAAAAAGCACTTTGCGTAAAGTAAAAAAATCCTTGCAATCGCGGTTACAAGCACCATTGTTTTCCCCCTTGTGGCAACAACACATCCCCTAGACTCATGTTTCTGTCACTCAAGCGTATCATCAGGGGGCATGAACCCACAATCGAGCATAACGTTCCCTCTTGGAGTTACTACCTACTACTTGGCCAAAGCAATAAACAGCAACAGAGAACATGCAAGAATTACTTAGGAACAAAAATATAAAAGATAAGAACCAAATATATTTCTCTATCACAATCTGAACATAATCTCATAATACATCAGATCCCATCAAACTCAGCATAGCAATAGCAGAAAGATTACATATGTTCCTCGTTCATGTAGGGCAGCTCACGAGGCCTAAACCATGAAGAACAAAGAGGGGAGGAGAACATCACATAGCTACTGATCACAAACCCATGGTCCAAAGGAAACTACTCATGACACATCCGGGAAGCGTCCATGGTGGAGGGGAAGCTCCCGGAGGTCGATCCTCCCTCCTGCAGGGTGCCGGGAAGAGGTCTGCTGACGCTCCGATCTTGAAAGCGTGGCGGCGGCAGAACAAAGGCGAGATCGCGAAAAAGGGTTCTGTCTTTGGGGGTTTCGCGTCACGGGGAATAAATAGGCGAAGGGGGGGAAGCCAGGGGGGCCACCAGGAGTCCAGGCGCCCCACTGGCGCGGCCAGAACCTAGGTCGCGCCAGGTGGCCGCCTGGGTCCCTAGTGGTGGCCCCCCGGCCCTCCTTCGGGACTCCGGAAACTTCCGTTGCGCTGATTTTTTATCTGATTTTCCTGGATTTTTGGAGCACTTTTAATATGGGGGAAAACTGAAATAGAAAAATAGTAGAAAACAGAAACTCGCACTGGGGTGCACTGAGTTAATAGGTTAGTCCAAATATGATCAAAAGTGTATGAAAGTGTATCTAGATCAAAGCAATATCACGCAAAACATGCATGGAGAAAGCAGAAATTATAGATACGTTTGGGACGCATCTGGCATCCCCAAGCTTAGATGCTTGAGTCTCCTTGAATATTTATTGGGGATGCATGGGGGCATCCCCAAGCTTGAGCGTTTGACACTCCCGGATCTTCTTTCATCATCTTCCCTCGCACACTTGAAAACTTCCTTCATACATAACTCATCATAAGCTGATTAGAGAGGTTAGTACCCTTAATAAAGTAATTTTTCTCCACTGGAAATAAAGATATTCTTCAAGAGCTACTGTTTATCAAGATTTCCAAAAGGTTTTTGCAAAGAAAAAGCAATCTTAAGGTTTGCAAAAGTAAGGGAAGGAAAAACGTGGCAGAATCTTTGAAAAACTGAACAACAGGTAGTAAATAAAATTTTCGGGGTACCTCTGCAACTCAAATAAAAAAACTCAGAATAGACGCTCGAAATTCAATTGTTTAGAGCGTGCTGTCAAAAAAAATTCAGATCAAAAAGATGATCTGGTGATTTTAGGCTAATTTTTCCGTCCAAGGACAAAATCTGTTTTCTAAACAACATGTCACAACTTTTGTACTTTTTTGCAATCGGCGGCTAAACTTGGCACAAAGCTTGAAAATAAAAATATAATGATGTTGCTACAGTAGTTAAAATCATCAAGACCACTAAAAACAGAAGTAAAAAACATCTTGGGTTGCCTCCCAACAAGTGCTTTCTTTTACGCCTTTAATCTAGGCATAATGCAAAAAAGATCAAGTTTTCTCAAGAGAGAGAGAGAGAATAGTTAGCCCGTGTAACGGACTCAAAAGGTAACTTAATCTTCTTCCTAGGGAAGTGTTCCATCCCGTTTTTAAGAGGGAATTGAAATTTTATAGTCCCCTCTTTCATATCAATAACAACACCAACGGTGCGAAGAAAAGGACGTCTCAAAATAATTGGACATAAAGGTTCACACTCTATATCCATAATAATAAAATCAATGAGAACATAATTGTCAGTGAAAATGATAAGAACATCGTCGATCTTACCCAAAGGTTTCTTTACGGAAGAATCAACAAGTCGAACACCAACAGAACAAGGATCAAAAGGTTTCAATTCAAACATATCATACATTCTTTTGGGCATGACGGAGGTACTAGCTCCAACATCACATAAAGCATAGCAAGAGAAGTTATTCAATTTAATTTTTATCTATGGATCCCAACCATCATCTAGCTTCCTAGGTATGGAGGCTGCTACTCTAAGCTTCTCCTCCCTAGATTTAATGAGAGCATTATTTATATGCTCCATGGAGGAAAGATTTAGTGAGGCAAGATTTAGTGTGCTAGTGTGGGGGTCTCTAGAAAATTTGTTCAAGAAGGTAAAAACTTTTGAAAGGGTAGAACTATCAAAATCAATGTCACAACTATCAAAGGTTGTAGTGGTGTCATCTAGGCTCACTTGTTTGAAACCCTCTATGTTCATAGGAGTTTCTTCTTCTATGGTTGAGGTAGTAGCATCACCATTAATAGGTCCAATGGTACTAGGAGTGGGTTGGGTGCTAATAGTTTGGGTGTCCTCAACAATTTGGATAGTATCAATAGTGTGGTGTGTAGGAAGGCTCTTAATTCTATCCTCTTCCTCTTTTTCTCCAGCCCACCTTTCTTTAAGTTTAGCCATCATCCTAATATTATCATTAATTTGCATTTGAATAGCATCAATAGGAGTGGCCTTCCTCTCCTCAAGGGGGGAGGATTTAATTTTAAGCATCTCAACATCAAGAGCTAAGTTGTCTACCTTCAAAGAGAGATTATCTAATTTGTCTAGTTTTTCTTCTCCACTCTTGTTGAAGGATTTTTGGGTAGTGATAAAGTCTCTAAGCATGCTTTCTAATTCAGAAGTGGGGTTCTTATTGCGAGGATAAGTGTTGTTGTTCCCATAATTGGATGGAAACGGTCTAGGATTGCTAGAAAAATTACCCCTATAAGCATTATTGTTGAAGTTGTTTCTAGCAATAAAGTTCACATCTACTTGTTCTTGAGCAACCAAAGAATTTAAAGGGACATCATGAGGATCAATAGAGGGTTGCTTGGTAAGTAGAGACATAATTAAGTCAAAATTTTCATTCAGGGAGGTAATCTCCTCGAAAGATTTTACCTTCCTACCTGTTGGAGCTAGTTCGGTGTGCCATTGGGAATAGTTGGTCATCATCTCATCTAAAAGTTTTGTGGCAGCACCAAGTGTTGTTGACATAAAGGTTCCTCCCGTGGCCGAATCTAACAAGTTCCGCGAGGTAAAGTTCAACCCTTCATAAAAAGTATGGATAACCATCCAAGTAGTCAACCCATGTGTAGGGCATTTCTTAACAAGAGATTTCATTCGTTCCCAAGCTTGGGCAACGTGTTCATTATCCAATTTTTTATAATTCATAATGTTACTCCTCAATTGGATAATTTTAGCAAGTGGGTAGTACTTCCCAATAAAAGCATCTTTGCACTTATCCCAGGATCTATGATATTGCTAGGAAAAGATTGAAACCAGATTGTAGCTCCTTCCCTCAAAGAGAAAGGAAAAAACTTAAGCTTAACAACATCACCTTCTACTTCTTTATACTTTTTCATATCACAGAACTCAACAAAATTGTTCAAGTGTAAAGTAGCATCATATCCAGCACCAGAGAATTGATCTCTCATAACAAGGTCTAGCAAGGCAGGTTTAATTTCATAAGAGGTAGCTGAAGTGGCATGTGTGGAAATTGGAGTGCGGATAAAGTCATTGTTGTTGTGACTAGTGAAGTCACACAACTTGGTGTTTTCAGTGGAACCCATAGCAGCAACAGAGACAAGATTTTTTTTGTGATTTTCGATAAAGGACACTAAGATAAAAACTGAAAGGTAAAATAACAAGTCTAAAAAGAAAAGGTAAAAGATAGTGTGCAACTCCCCTATCTTGTAGATTGGAGTCCCCGGCAACGGCGCTAGAAATTTTCTTGATGCATAAGAGATGATAATGGCTTCTCGCCCTTTGTTGGTTACCCCATGTGGAAGGTGAGATGTAGGATAGCAACAAATTTCCCCTATGTAGATGGTAGGGTTTGTCTCCCATAGGACTCCGAAAGCTACAAGTAGGTGGTTCGGCAAGTGATGCGCCGTCTGAAAAGAATCACTTGCTTTTCCTGGACCTGTACACACTCAAGTAACTTTGATCCCAATGTAGTTCAGAGAGGTTGTCAATCTCTCTGGTCTTGTTGTTTACAAAGGATCAAAACACAAGGTATAATGATAATGGTAATTGCAACTACAAAAGTAAAAGCGGGAAATAAATGAGCGTGTAAACAGTGATGAGAATATGGACCGGGGTCCCGTGATGTTCACTAGTGATGTCTCTCTCCCAAAATATGATAAAACTGCTATCCGAGGTAAATAAATCACAGTTGGGAAATTGACAGGATTAAAAATGCAACACAATGCTAACTAGGCTACAAAGAAAGGAAGAGGTTCAAAAGCATGGGAGGTACGCTAAAATAAGTAGACCCAAATCCAACTGCATCTACTACTAATCATCCTCCTTGAGATATCTATCCAGAACATCTCGCTGGTATTAAGTTGCGAGCCCCATCCAAAGTGTAAACCCAAAGAAACAAACAACTGCATTAAAAGAACTTTGCGTAAAGTAAACAATCCTTGCAACCGCAGTTACAAGCACTGTTGTTTTCCCCCTTGTGGCAATGGCACATCCCCTAGCCTCATGTTTCTTTCACTCAAGCATGTCATCAGGGGGCATGAACCCACAATCGAGCATAACGTTCCCTCTTTAGGTCACTACCTACTACTTGGCCAAAGCAATAAACAACAACGGAGAACATGCAAGAATTACTTAGGAACAAAAATATAAAAGATAAGAACCAAATATATTACTGTATCACAATCTGAACATAGTCTCATAATCCATCAGATCTGAGCAAACTCAACATAGCAACATCAGAAAGAATTATATATGTGCCTTGATCATGTAGGGAAGCTCACAAGGTCTAATCCATGAAGAACAAAGAGGGGAGGAGAACATAACATAGCTACTGATCACGGGTCCATGGTCCAAGGTAGACTACTCACGAATCATCCGGGAAGCGTCCATGGTGGAGAGGAAGCTCCCGGAGTTCAATCCTCCCTCCGGCAGGGTGCCAGGAAGAGGTCTGCTAGCGCTCCCGATCTTGGAAGCGCGGCGATGGCGGAGCAGAGGCGAGATCGCGAAAAAGGGTTTTTTCTTTGGAAGGTCCAGTCACAGAGAATAAATAGGCGAAGGGGGGAAGCCTGGGGGCCCACCAGGGGTCCAAGCGCCCCCTGGCGCGCCACCAGGGCGGCAGGGCCCCTGGTGGTGGCCCTCTGGCCCCACCCAGGTGTTTCCGGAAGGTTCCTTCACACTGATTTTCTATCTAATTTTTCCCTAATTTTTAGAGCACTTTTAATATGAGGGAAAACTTAAATATAAAAACAGCAGAAAACAGGAACTCGCACTGGGGTGCACTGAGTTAATAAGTTAGTCCAAATATGACCAAAAGTGTATGAAAGTGTATCTAGATCATAGAAATATCACACAAAACATGCATGGAGCAAGGAGAAATTATAGATACGTTTGGGATGTATCAGGAACCAGCTAGAGGGTTCCACCGTTTTGGAAGTGACGCGAAGCGCTCCTCCCGTGTGTCTTGTGAGATGTTCCCGGCGCCTCCATGCCAGAATCCGCCTGGGTTGTTCTTCGCTGGGGCCTAGCAGAAGCACGGTCTCCTGGGTTCTTCCTGAATCGTCCGAGAGGCATGGTCGGAACCTAGGGAAACGGGGTACCATACTATCCGGTTACCGACAAAAATGTTTCAATTCAAGCATATCATACATCCGTTCGGGTAAAACGGAGGGACGCTCCAACATCACATAAATCAAAGCAAGAAAAGTTATTCAATTTAATCTTGACCATAGGATCCCAACCATCTTCTAGTTTTCTAGGAATTGAAACCTCTAGTTTAAGTTTATCCTCCCTAGCTTTTATAAGAGCATTAGTGATATGCTCGGTGAAGGCAATGTTAAGTGAACTAGTGTGGGGGGTTGTAACTCCCTCAGTGTCTGTAACAGTAATCACTATCACTGTTGACCATCACTGTTGTTAATCACTGTTGCTCATCATGCCATGGTCAATTTTGCATTTGATCATTTAAATAATCATGATGGTTGATTTTAAAACCAATGTACCATCTATGCCGTGATCATCATGGTTCAAATGAAAGTCCAAAAATCCATTTTTCTTGATATTAGAACAATGGGCAAAAATAAACCTTGCCCAAAAATCTTGCAACCACTTTTATAAATTGCATAATAATCAACAGATCATGGAATATGTGCATGGGAATTTATTGGACCATAAAATAATTCAAACATTAAAAACAGTAGCTTAAAGAGTCCAAATTAAATAATTATTATTTAAATGAAATACTAAATGGTTTTATTTAAAGCCCAAACTTTTTATAGCACATGTGTGGGTGGTAACACTAATTATGGAACATGTATAACATTTTAAACAATACATTTAATAGCTAAGATAAAATTAAACAAAAAAGAAAATAAAAGAAAACAAAAATTGGAAAAAAACCCCTATCTACAGCCTGGGGCGAGGCCCCCTCCTCTCTCCACAAGGCCACCTCGGCCCAAGTGTCGGGGGGATGGATCAAGCCCATAGACCCGGCATTAGGAACCTCTGGGCTGGCTTATATATGAAGGCCCACAAAGAAGACCCGACCAGGAGTCTGACGTGCCAAGCGTGAAGATTGAAGCCCTGAATTCGACTTACCTTGTATAGCACGTAGACAACTTGTAAAGTAGAATAGAACTCCACATCGTGTAGGAGTCGAACTCTAGGAATCTCGGGACCCAGCACCTTTATAAGCCGAGGACCACGGGAGCCAGAGCCAGAACTTACATCAAGTCAGGTTTAGACAACTTGCTTCAGAGCCTAGATCTCCACGAGACTAAGCCGGCGACACATCACCATTGTAATTGATACGATCGGCTCTTCCTATTGAGGAGTCGATCCCCATATAGTCATAGAGCAGGAGTAGGTCTTTACCGCACCATCGGGGCCGAACCTGGGTAACTCGCCGAGTCTTGTGCCAATGTCAACTCCCTCTTTGAATTCGCCTCGCACCAAAGGTCCCACGATAAGTCCGACTCTACGGACCTCTTCCGTGACTTTCCCACGACAGTTGGCGCCCATCGTGGGGCCCGCGCTCGCAGGTGTTGAGATTCTAAGGGGAGCTCTGCAAGGTATGGAAGGATTCGTGATTGGACGAATCACCAGGAGCCAGCGCGGAAAACTGTACATCGACGACTCAACTTGGGGGCCTGATGCCGATTCCGTTGAATCTGGTCATCGGGTCCCGGTCGAATCTATGCACATCTTCGTCGGGAGAACGGACGGATCTCCGGATCCGGCGTGCTCTGCCGAGCCTCTGACGTCCAACACCACGGGAGAAACATCTGACGCTGACTCACACCCCAATGAAACAAGCTTCTCGGATACTGGCTCCATCCGATCTGCGGGAAGCAACAGACTCGGCACAGGAATAGCTGAATACAATCCCGACTTTCCATAGTACGAGCCTCCATATTGCGTGACAGTGTTCATGGCAGGAACTGAAGAGCAGGGAAACCAACCGGCTCAAGGTGCAGCACAGAACCGGAACATGGAGACGACTCACAACATGGCCCCTAACCCAGATAGGGAACATCCAGAAGTTCTTACGGGAGCAGAAGCCCTTTCAGATGCACTAAATGCCTTGGATGAAGCCTTAGGTGCGCCAATAACACCTGAAAACCAGCAAGCTTGGAGGACCAAGGTTAATGGAGTCAAGGCCCAGGTGATGAGCATCCGAAGGGAAATTAACTCCCAGAACGCCTAGATGGTGGAGAGAGAAACACAACTTGCCCAAGAATCCCGGCGCTTGCGACATGAGTCAGAACGTATAGAAGCACGAAGATTGAGTCTCGCCAACACACGCCCTCCAAGGCCCAAGAGCCGGATCCCAGCTGACCTCCCGGCTCGGAGGCTATTCCAGGACACAAACGAGTCGACTCCTCCAGGGTACACACCACCAGGGTAACATGTCCCCTCGCCGCGGCAGGAACGATTCCATACACCCCCAGATCACCACAATAACCCCATGGACAACGTGGTGGCAGCAACACGGTACCTCGCTAGCGTGCCTGTGCATGGGGACACGCCGGTAGACCAGGCCACTCGAGGGGCGATTGATCTGCTCAAAACCGCAATCACACAGCAAGCACAGTACTCACAGGGATTTCAATACCTACACGAGACACCATATCACAGTGTGAGGCAGCAAGCGGACTCACCAGCGCCGGCCGGCTCGAGCAGTCATCGCCAGCGCCCTGCCCCGCCGCCAGACCCTCCGGGGGCAATGAGGATCCAAGATATACCATCCAAACTCTACCCCGAACGCCGGATAGAACAGATGGTTCAACTTCCACCCCAAGACCAAGATGCCGAGTTCATCAGCAGATCCGTAGGCAATCGATGCCTGGTGCCGTCTCTTCTTAATACACGCCTGCCATCAGATTTCAAAGGCCCACGCAAGATTGCAAATTATACAGCTGACATGGACCCGACAGCTTGGATTGAAAGTTATGATCTAGCCATGGACATGCTGCCAGCCAGCGTAGGAGTGTGTGCCCGTTATCTCACAATGATATTGGAAGGGCCGGCTCGCACATGGTTCAAAAATCTCCCAGAGAATTCCGTCACCACCTGGACGGATCTCAAGGAAAAATTCATTCAGAACTTCCAAGGCACATGCCGGAGAGCCACCACGATCGTCGACTTGGAGCATTGTGTCCAAAAGGAAGGAGATTCGACCCTGAGCTGGGCGCGACGGGTTGCAGAAATAATCCACTATTCGGAGACTATCACAGCCCAAACAGCTGTCATCGTCTTGGAGAGGAACTGCAAGTTCGATCCCTTGGTCCACAAACTTGGCCGACTCAATAGGACGGTCAAGGATATAGGAGAGCTCATGAACGCAGTCATCAAATACGCCGAGTCTGACAAAACCAAGGATGCTGAACCTCAGCAGGACAAAGCCGGCCAGAACAAGAATGGTGGCAAAACATCCCAAAATCAGAATCAGCAAACCAAGCGATGGCTTGACCAGACTACTTTTGACTTAGTAGCCAACACAAATGTCGGCTCCCAAAGACAGAAGCAGGGGGGCAACAACTACCGGAAGCCGGAAGGAAACTTTCGCCCGATAAACTATGAAGCAGCTATGAAGGGTCCTTTCCCAACCCATAGTAAACCTGGCCGCCCAGCCAATCACACATGGGAAGATTGCTTCTTCATGAAGGAATTTGTACGACGTGGAAACCAGGGACCTCCCGGGTCAGGTGGGGGAGCCGGCCAGGGCGGCAACAACCAGAATCCTGGCTACCAAGGAGTCGGCGCAATGCCTCAACACCAAGGCCCCGGAGGAGGAGCCCAGCAAAATCAGTCCGGGCTTGCTGGATTCCAAGAAAACCCGAAACAAATCCACGACCGTGCAGCATATCACGTCTTCACCACCAGTATTTGCAGAAGGGATAGGAAGCTGCAGTGAAGAGCCGCTATGGCTGTGACCACGAGCCGGCTTGGCCTAGATGGCTCAATTGGTCAGAACAACCAATCACGTGGACGAGAGACGACGACCCTCCAGTGGTAGAAAACCCGGGGCCCTGGCTCTAGTAGTCTCTCCACAAATTGGAGGTTACACACTTGACAAGTGCTTATGGATGGGGGAAGCATCATTAACATCCTCTATTACGAAACCTTTCGCAGGATGGGGTTGACCCAAAAGCAGCTACAACCCTCCAACACCTTTTCCACGGAATAGTCCCAGGCAAATCGGCACGCCTGATAGGAAAAATCTACCTGGAGACAGCTTTTGGAAATGCCGAGAATTTCCGCTCCGAGCTCATACCCTTTGAAGTGGTAAAACTCAAAACTCCATATCACGTCATTTTGGGTAGACCGGCTTATGACAAATTCATGGCTCGGCTATGTTACGTCTACCTGAAACTAAAAATGCCGGGTCCTAATGGCCCAATTACCATCGATGGAAGTCGGTCGAGGGCAGTGGAATGTGACGAACAGCATGTCAAGTTTGCCGAGTCGACGCGTGCCAAGGATGACTTGTCAGCATACCAAGAAAAGGTAGACCCGGCCGATCCCACAATCCTGAAGAAACTGACTCCCGACAACAACCCCAAATTTCAACCAGCTCAGGATACGAAGAAAGTCAACTTTGTCCCTGGTGACTCCTCTCAGCAGTTCATCATCGGGACAGAGCTACCTTATAAATAGGAAAGCGCGCTCATCGAGTTCTTCCGTGATAATCGGGACGTCTTCGCCTGGAAACCCTCTGATATGCCAGGCGTCCCGAGAGAACTCGGTGAGCACCACCTAAATATAGATCCAAAACTGAAGCCGGTCAAGCAATTTCTTCGACGCTTCAATGACGAAAGAAGAAACGCTATTGGGGAAGAGATAGCCCGACTCCTCGCCGCCGGGTTCATCATGGAAGTCTTTTATCCAGAATGGCTCGAAAACCCGGTCCTTGTTTTGAAAAAGAACGGGACCTGGCGCATTTGCATTGACTATACGGATTTAAACAAGGCCTGCCCGAAGGATCCCTTCGCACTGCCTCGTATTGACCAAATTATAGACTCGACTGCGGGATGTGAGCTCCTATGTTTCCTTGACGCCTATTCTGGCTATCATCAGATCAAGATGGCCCTTGAGGACCAAGAGAAAACAGCTTTCATCACCCCTTTCGGGATCTACTATTACACTTCCATGCCCTTCGGCCTTAAGAATGCGGGAGCCACATATCAGCAAACAGTACAAAGTTTCCTCAAAGAGCAGATTGGGCGCAACGTGCATGCCTATGTAGATGATATAGTGATCAAGTCCCAGTTGGCCGACTCACTCATAAGTGACTTGACAAAAACCTTCAAAAATCTGCGCAAGTACCAGATGAAGTTAAACCCACCTAAATGCACCTTTGGGGTACCTGCAGGTAAACTCCTTGGATACATAGTATCAGAGAGAGGTATCGAGGCAAACCCAGAGAAAGTCAACGCTGTCATGAATCTTCAGAAGCCGGCCTCAATAAAGGGAGTTCAACGAATCACAGGGAGTGTAGCCGCTCTGAGCCGGTTCGTAAGCCGACTTGGTGAAAAGGCGATCCCCCTGTATCGACTCATGAGGAAATCAGAAACGTTTGTCTGGGATGACGAAGCCGATCAGGCCCTGGAATCACTAAAGAAACAACTATCCCAGGATCCAATACTGGAAGCACCCAAACCTAAAGAACCTATGTTACTTTACGTCGCAGCCAAAAATCGAGCGGCCAGCGCTGTGGTTTTTGTTGAATGTATGGAAGCCGGTAAGGAGCACCCTCTGCAAAGACCAGTTTATTACGTCAGTGAGGTTCTGACTTTATCAAAGCAACGCTATCCTCACTGGCAGAAACTGGTTCTTGGTGTATTTATGGCAAGTCGGAAACTTAAACACTACTTCAAGGAGCACCCCATAACTGTGGCCAGCTCAGCACCACTTGCAGATATCATCCAAAACAGGGAAGCAATGGGACGGATTGCAAAATGGGCTATAGAGTTGGGGGCATACCACATCAAATACAAACCACGAACGGCCATCAAGTCCCAGGCGCTAGCCGACTTCATCAATGATTGGACAGAAATCCAAACGCCATCGGAGAAGCCGGTCACCAAGTATTGGACGATGCACTTCGATGGAAGCCGGCAACTCCAAGGGTCAGGAGCCAGCGTGGTTCTTACCTCACCTAAAGGGGAGAAATTTTGCTATGTTCTTCAGCTGCAGTTCACCTGCACCAATAACGCAGTAGAATATGAAGCCTTGCTCCATGGACTTTGGTTGGCTCGAGGGATGAACATAAATTGGATCCAGTGCTATGGCGACTCTGATCTCGTTTCTCAACAAGTGTCAGGAACGTGGGATTCCAAAAATCCCATAATGGCAGCTTATCGACGAGAGGTGCAAAGACAAGCCGTATTTTTTGTTGGATACCAAGTGGATCACGTGGACCGCAGGGAAAACGAAGCAGCAGATGCTCTCTCCCGACTCGGCTCTCAACGAAAGCGGGTCCCTCCGAACGTATTCCTGGATGTCCTAACAAAGCCGTCTGTGCAACCACCAACAGAGCGAGACATAGCAGAGCCAGATCCAGAGCCGGCTTTGGTTACTGCAATTCATGCCACACCCTCTTGGGTTGTACCTTACTTGGATTACAAGACCCGAGGAATACTTCCTCAAGATGAGATGTTGGCCAGACAGATAGTCAGAAGAAGTCAGTCCTTTGTACTCATCAATGGTGAGTTACATCGACGAAGTGCCGCAGATGTTTTTCAGAGATGTGTCTCACCAGAAGAAGGTAGAGCCATCCTCAACCAAATACACTCCAGAGATTGCGGACACCATGTCGGCACTCGTTCGCTTGTAGCTAAAGCCTTTCGACACGATTTCTACTGGCTTACAGCTCATGCGGACGCAGAGGACATAGTCAAGAAATGTGATGGATGCCAGCGCTATGCAAAACAAGCTCACATGCCGGCTCAAGAACTCAGGATGATACCTATCACTTGGCCCTTTGCGGTATGGGCACTTGACATGGTGGGGCCTTTAAAAAGGTCAGCCAACAAAAATACCCACGTACTAGTGGCAGTAGACAAATTCACCAAATGGGTGGAAGCAGAGCCAGTTAGCAAAAGTGATGCTGCAACAACACTGAAATTCTTGAAAAAAATCATATACAAATTCGGCTACCCCTAGGGCATCATCATTGATAACGGTTCTAACCTATCAGAAGGGGTTATGCAACGATTCTACCAAAACGAGCACATCCGGCTTGACCTTGCATCAGTGGAACACCCACAGTCCAACGAACAAGCCGAGAGAGCCAACCAAGAGTTGCTCCGAGGCATCAAACCCCGACTTGTTGTTCCTTTGAAAAGGACGCCAGGTTGCTGGGAAGAGGAACTACCCTCAGTATTATGGAGCATCCGGACGACTCCCAACAGGTCGAAAGGCTATACGCTCTTCTTCCTAGTTTATGGAGCAGAAGCCGTCCTCCCAAGTGACATATGTCACGACTCGCCTCGAGTCACTTCTTATGTGGAAGCCGAAAATGAGAAAGCAAGAAAAGACGCCTTAGATCTTCTCGATGAAAAACGAGACTTGGATGCAGCTCAGTCGGCTATCTATCAACAAAATATTCGACGCTACCATAGCCGTCGCATTAAAAGTCGGACTTTCCAGGAAGGTGATTTGGTGCTCCGACTCATACAGAAAAGAGATGGAATGCACAAGTTATCCTCTCCATGGGAGGGACCGTTTGTGGTTAGCAAGAACCTGTACAACGGATACTACTACCTAGTGGATATACGAGAGAAAGCGGACACGCGCACAAGCATGGAGGAGACTCCCAGGCCGTCGAACATCGCACAACACCGTCCATATTACACTTGAGTAGAAACAGGAACATTACTGTACGCTTCACCAAGTAGACATACGTCGCACTGGATTTTGCCACAATATATATATATATATATATATATATATATATATATATAAAAGCCGACATTTGTCGTGCCGGCTTTCTCCCTCAAAATATAAATAAGTGGACTTCTGTCGCGCTGGCTCTCGCCACAAACAACTAGGTCGACTTCAAGTCGCAACGGCTACTGCCATACCAAAGTTTATTTTTACTTTTTTGGTAGTTAAATTTTGCATCATACATTTGCATACATTGCATTATTATATCTCAGGGACCTGGGGGCTTGATCTACCCCTCTATTGGTATTGAGCATGTATATTGCTTATTAAGGGGAACCGGGTAGTTCAATGACAATCATTGACTCTTTATCCGAAAACTCGGCATATATATGTAAAAATAATTGTGTATAAGCTTATTCAGGGGCAGTAGGGGGGCTCGGTGTCACTCATCGACTCTTATCCGAAGAAAACGCGGCATATACATGAAATGGCAAAACACGCCTTGGCATGTATAGCTTATGCTCATACGCTCTAAATACGCGAAACCCGGCTAGAAACTCTCAAGTAGAAGTTTTAAAGCAAACGGAAAAACGCTGATCAATGTGGGACAACATACAGAGGAGTTCCGACTCATGGATAACCCAAAATTCTTCTCAAAAAAAGAGAAGATGAGGAAAAGATGATTCTAGAGTCGACTTCTATATGAGCCTTTATATTTTTGCATACATTAGCATCATCACATATTCTTTTCATTGCATCTTCTGCATATATAAAGTCGACTTCGGTCGCGACGGCTTTTTACCATACACATACATATCGACATTCGTCGAGCCGACTCTCACCGACTTATTTATTGGGAATAAAACCCATCATGTCATATCTATATGACTTGACAGATTCAAAGATAGACCTATGTGACTCGGCACTGCACACAGATGCACACACCGACTCATGGGGACTACACTTCAAGGTTTCTTCTCAAAGAAGACTCGGTACATCACCCAGATGAATATACCGACTCTTGGGGAGTAACACTTCAAAAACATATGCAAGACATTGTAAGTCCCAGGTTGCTGCAAGCAAGACAACCCGACACTTGGGGGCTACACTACTTTGAAGCAAGTTTCATAAGCAAAAAATCCTTTTTGATGACCCGGTACGACATATAAACATGACCATACCATCTCATGGGGGCTACAAGTCGATCTATCCTATGAGTCGATTAGCGGATACTATATTATTCTTAATCGACTCAGGGGGCTACAGATACATACACTATCATAAGTGGTCGGCTCCCATATACTCCAAGAAAACATTTCAAGTCAGCAATAAAAACCGACTCATAAATACATGGACTCAACAAAAGTTCATAGATTTCATTCATTAAAACCAGCTAGATCTTACATCAAAGAAAGCAACCTTACAAAGCAAAAGCCAGACTCGGCAAACTACTACTGAAAAAGAACCTATAGCTTCAAGCATCTTCTTTAGAGTCGGCCTCATCTTCTGTTGAAACATCTTCTTCACTAAGGAGCTTCATCACTAGAGCTCTCCACACAACAGCAAGCTCGGTCTCCATCCGAGTCAAAGATCCTAGCCGACAAAGTATCTTCACCATCAAACTTGAAGATAATAGTGTCTCCTCGAGAAATATTCCTGGAGCGAAGAAAAGTTTTCCAACCTTTCTAAAAAAACATGGTGCCTTGGTTAGAAAAACTAAGTTTTACCCAGACAGGCCCATGAGGACATCCATCAGATCGGAGCCAAAAACCCGAAGGCGATGAGTCAAACAAAAGTTGTGAAAAAGACTCTGGAAGTTTGATCCAGCGATGGATCATCCAGATATGAACCAAGAATGCATTCCTCTGAGGAGCAGAAGGGGGAGATTCAGAAGGAGAGGCAGCACGGGCACTCCTTCCCCTACCTCTACCACGGCCACGACCTCTACCACGGCCAGGACCATGACCACGGCCGCGACCTCGGGTACCTGCACGAGGATCAGGCTCATTGGAGGCCAAAGGAGAAGAGGTCTCTAGCTTAGGGGCCATGGAGAAAACAGGAAGAAGAAGAAAAGGATAAGATACGCTTGAAATATCAAGGTATCCAAGGGATATTTATAATAACCTCATGGAGAGGGTCCACTAATGCCACAATAAACAAGGGATAACTACCCAAGGTAGATGGCATTTATGAAAAGACTCCTCGATTCCCACTACAAACATCAATGCCTTTAACCGGCGTTTCGGGCAGTGTGATCATAAAAACTAAACTGAATCTTTTGACCAAAGGTCAAAAGAGAAATCTTCAAATAAGAGGAAACAGTTAGGCGTCGACTTCTAGCAAAAGCATCAGATGATAACTGGTCCGACTCTATCAGAAGAGCCGGCTCCCTAAAGATCAAGGAATTGAAGAAAGATTGAAGAGAGATGGCTTCGACTCGCAATCAACGACAAGCATAAAGTCGGCCCTTGATCCATGAAGAGCCGGTGGCAATAAAAGAAGACAGGAAGAAGATTGATGTAAAGACTGAAGCATCACAACAATCCTGGGTACTAATGTCAGGGGGATGGATCAAGCCCATAGACCCGACATTAGGAACCTCTGGGTCGGCTTATATATGATGGCCCACAAAGAAGACCAGACCAGGAGTCTGACGTGCCAAGCGTGAAGATTGAAGCCCTAGAAGGAATTCGACTTACCTTGTATAGCACGTAGAAAACTTGTAAAGTAGAATAGAACTCCACATCGTGTAGGAGTCGGACTCTAGGAATCCCGGTACCCGGCACCTTTATAATTCGAGGACCACGGGAGCGAGAGCCAGAACTTACATCAAGTCAGGTTTAGACAACTCGATTCAGAGCCTAGATCTCCACGAGACTAAGCCGGCGAAACATCACCACTGTAATCGATATGATAGGCTCTTCCTATTGAGGAGTCGATCCCCATATAGTCATAAAGCAGGAGGAGGTCTTTACCGCACCGTCGGGGCCGAACCTGGGTAACTCGCCGAGTCCTGTGCCAATGTTGATTCCCTCTTTGAATTCGCCTCGCAGCAAAGGTCCCACGATAAGTCCGACTCTACGGACATCTGCCGTGACTTTCCCACGAGACCAACCCCAGCCCACTCCCACCTTCCCTTAACCCCCTCCCCTGTACATAGGGCACCGTGGCGAGCATCACACGGTGCCACGCCGGTAACCTCGCCATGTCGCGCATCCGGCAAGCCCCCTGCAGGATAAGGCCCCCCTCCCTCGCAAGCCTCTGGTGACCTATATCGAGCACGCTCCCCCCTCGCGCCTCATCTCCTCTGTTCGCTTCGCCCGCCTTGGACCCGTGGCCGCGCCGCCGCGCCGCCATGGCAAACGGCGACAGAGAGCAACACCGGCGTGTCCAAGGGCTCTGCCACGATCCTCCACGCCACCCTAACACCGGGAATCGCACCAGGGACGACTGCACCGGGCGCACGAGCAAGTTCCCTTCTTCGGCGCCGCCGCACTTCGTAGCCCGATTTTGTCTCCAACAAGCCGCCGTGGACCAATCCGCCACCTCCACCACACTCATCGTGAGCACTCGCGCCTTCCCCAGCCTCCCTTCTCTCGATTTGGTGCCGTGGTTGCCTTTTCCCCACCGACGCGTACTCCGGCCGCCGTGACCACTCACCGTGCCCGCCGTGCCTCTTGCCGCGGCCGCGCCCAAGCATGCACTGCACGCGCACGCACGCGACGCCGCCAGCCGTGCCCTCTCTGGCCGCCGCGCCCGCTGTCGGTACCCGGGGTTAGCGTATGCAAGACTCGCTACAACACAATCATATGGAGAGCCGAGAACCATACCCACTTGTCTAAGCAGAGAAGGCCAAGCACAGAACGTTCTCGGAAAGCATCGAACGTGAGCGGCATCCCATCCAGGCCGAATGATCAACTGCAATGGGTCCTCATCGTCCGCACACAAGTCTAAATGATATGGGTGGTGAACTCCCATACTCATAGACAAGTCGCCTCAACCATACTATCGATTGTATTATAACCCTTACATAGACTTACTCCAGCCTGATCACTTAGTCGGGGTCTAGGGCGGGCTCGATCATACATCAAAGTGGGCACGAGACAGAGTCTCGAACAATCGCATCGCGATGCGCCAAGCTATGCACATCTAAGGTCCACTTGGTGTATAAAAGACCGCCAGCCAGATCACAACTAAGGTCTCGAAAACCCATACGAAGACATGCATGTTATAAACATACACGCAGCACACATGCCTTTTATGAACAGCAGGTCTCATTGCAATTCTCTACAAAGTTTACATTTTATTGATAACTCTTACAGAGTGCACACAGAGATCACGAGACCGTGATCCAACATTAAAACAAGCATGTGGAAGCAAATTATGTCTGGGTACAGACAAGTTTAACAAATGGCTTAAGAAGCCTTATTTAAACACAAAGCCCTCCACGAGGGAACCAGTCTGCTGACTGGGATTACACTATCTTGGTCCTCAGTCGTCGAGCTCGAGGAAGAATCCACATTCCGGGTCAGTGGGTTCATCTAAAACATAGAATAAGCAAATGTGAGTACAAAGTCGTACTCAGGAAGACTTACGTAGGAGCTATACTACTCATGCACATGTATCAAGGTAAAGGGGGGTGGGGTTCATAAGCAGAAGTGCCAGCTTTGACTTGGCTAGTCCTGAACTACGAGTACCAGACTTGAGGTAAGAAGCGTACACGAGTCCACTACATGTCTCCAACCAATTACACCACTATCGTGCCTTCCTCGACTTCCCCACGAGAAAGCACACCACAGCACTCACGCTTATCTTGGAAAGTTTTATAAGTATCCAGTTCAAGTTGTCTAATAATCAAGCTAAGCTTTCCAAGTAGTCCCTTACCGCGGACGCGGCTATTAGAATAGTTTTGTTAACCCTGCAGGGGTGTACCGCTACACACACATGATCATCAGTTACCGCCTTTGTACTCGACACCGTTCAAGAGGTGCCGGCGAGGATGCTCACCACAATTGTTACCTCATAGCCGATCTAGTCCAAGAAAGCCGCCTACCTGGGTTGGCTACCACTATCGTGAACCGGCCGGTTTACCGAAGTGGACCCAGATGATGTGTGCGTAGTGCATAAGCCGGTCTCGGCTGAGCCGTTCTCTCACTTAGCAGCCAGGCCACAAACCTACTAGAACTCCGAACTACTGCGACATCTGGACATCGAAAGGGATGAGTTAGTAGGTTGAGAGGGGTCAATGAGCCCAATGTGTGGTTGTACTCTTCATCTTGGATCACCACAATAGAACTCGGACTTAGGGCGGTGTTCAACGAGACAACCCACTGTGTACTCCTACACAACCTCTCATCGTTCACCTTGTATTAGGGTAGATTCACCAACACATTTCCACCATCATCAACATGATTGCTACCATCCTGACTCACATAACATGCAATAAGTAACAGTTGCAGGGGCCACATGGTATCAACCAACTCCTACATTTGCTAGGATTGTCGTTTTCTTACTACAGTGACAAATGATAGGTCATGCAAAGGAATGGGTTCAACTATGCGGTAGAAACGTAGCATGGTGATCATCCTAAACAATTCATAAGCGAGACTGAGAGGGAAGTGGGATTTTATCGACATGATCAATGGGGGTTTGCTTGCCTTGCTGACGAGGTTCAGTCACGGGGTCTTCAACAAAGGGGGTAGCCTCCTGTTCCGGTTCCACTTCTACTCAACAAACAACAAACAAGGAAGCAATATAAATGAAATGCACAAGCACATGGTTGAAGGTTGAAACTTGATGTATATGGTTCTGATGTGTGAGGGAATTCCATTTAAAAGGAGTGTATTGCAAATGAATTACAAATTCAATCTCCATTTTGAATTTAAAAGGAATGCATATGCAATGTTGCCAGTATTCACCCAATTTTATTTGGTCAAACATGAAAACAGATTGCATATTCAGAATCCTTGCATTTTTCTGATAATTTTACATATATTATATGTTTAATTTGGAGTTAAAATGAATTAGTTATGAATTTCCAAAGTTTAAAGCATTTTCTGGATTTTCTGAATTCTTTTAAATAGAAAAGCTTTTACTGCATCAGCATGAGGTCATGCTGACGTCAGGCGGCCTCTGACCAGGGTGTCCCACATGTCAGTGTCTCAAGTGTTAATTGAATCGTTTTATTTAAGATTTAAACGTGACAGGGGGTCAATTAGGCCTCGGGCCCACATGTCATTGGCTGGTGGGGGGGGGATTAGCAAATAAGCTAATCACGACCACGTTGGACTCGCCGGCGGCTAGCCGCCGGTGACCAAAACTGTGGCGGCGCTTCTCAGGTTCTCGAATCCGTGGCCCAAATCGAGTGTTGCGACCACTAAGACGCAACTCTTGGCGTCGCGCATCGAATGGGACCAAGAACCAGGGTGGGGGTGCACCGGAACATCGTCGGCGACGATCTCTTGCGGCGGCGGAGCCATGGGATCGAGGTGAATCTCGCTGGGGTGCGCCATTTGGAGCGAGCGTAGGTGCAAACGGAGCAGCGGAGCAAGGGGATCACCATGGACATGGCGGCGAGCTCGATTGCGTAGCGGGGGCTCGCCGACATGGACCACGGCGGCGGGATGCTTCGGCTCACATGGTGGAAAGGCACAGAGGGCGAGCGGGGCTTTGATGGGTTAGGGGAAAAGCTCAACGTGGTGCTAGGAACACGACGGAGCAGCTGATGGAGGCGGGGAGGTCACGGTGGCGCCGGAATTCGAAGTGGATCCGCGGCGGCCGGAGTTGAAGACGATGAAGCTCGCGTCGGCTACACAGCACCTCGGGGCGATTCCTCCTGCGACTCGACGCAGACGGCGATGGCGAAGACGATTGACACGATGGCGCGGCTCGGGGACGACGGTGGCCACGCGTACTTCAATCCATGGCGACGGCGGCGCTCGGGTCATCGTCGAACTCGGCGAAAGAGTGAGAGGGAGATGCTCTGGAGGGGTGGAAAAGAAGCACGACCTCTCCAGCGTCTTCGTGGCGTGCTAGAAGGCGCGGGAGGGGCAGGTGGCGTCTGGACAAGCGTCGACGTGCTCGGCTGGCTCGGTGGCATTCCACCGAGCAGCTTGGAGGCGCGGGGTGGGGAAGAAGACCCCTGTGCCCCTGCTGGGCTGGCTGGGCCGGCTGGGCTGGCTTCGCCTAGGCGACAGGTAAGTTTTTTTTTCCTTTTCTGTTTAATCTTTCCTTTCTTGATTTTCTTTTCTGTAATTTGTTTTTCCCATTAAATAAAATAGCTAGGCATTTTTATAAATTCTCAAAATTTATATTTGGACTTACATGACCAGTAGCTAGTCATTCCCAAGTTTTGAACATTTTTGAAATTTAACTTATTTGAGTTCAAATTCAAATAGGCGTATTTATTTAATTCCATGCTCCTGTTTGAATATTTGAAAAATCCATGAGTATGGGGTTGGTCCCACATCACTTGATATGTGATCACACTCATCTATAAGACTTTTCAAAATTGCAAAAGGAATTTTTGGAGAAACTTTTATTCTGGCATTTGAATTAAATTCATCGGGGGGGTGTTCTCTCTCCCATTTCAATTTCTTTTGAAATTTTTAACATGATGCAAGGTGAGACTTGATCCTAGCACATATCTAACAGAGGGTTCTGACAACTCGCCCCCACTCAAAAGAATCTCGTCCCTAGATTCAGAAGTCTGCGGGAGGAAGGAGGGGTACTCGGCACTGAGACGGTCTTCTCTTTCCCACGTGGCTTCTCTCTCAGAGTGGTGTGACCATTGCACTTTCAGAAACTTAATCTTCTAACGACGAGTGACACCCTCTGCTGAATCAAGAATACGAACGTGTATTCTTGATAAGAAAGGTCATCTTGGAGATCAAGCGTTTCATGGTCGACTTCGCGGATGGGGTCCTTGAAGCAACACCCGAGTTGTGACACATGGAATACATCATGTACTCGGGAAAGGTGTGGGGGTAGTTCAAGTTGGTAGGCAACTTCTCCACGTTTAGCAAGAATGCGGAAAGGTCTGATGTAACGTGGGGGCCAACTTGCCTTTGATACCGAATAGTTGGGTTCCCTTCAGAGGAGTAACCCGAAGGTAAGCCTTCTCATCCAGATTGTAGCTTTCTTGCCTATGATGACGATCATAGTAAGTTTTATGACGAGACTGGCTGCTTTCAATTGATCACGAACAATGCGAACTTACTCTTCTGCTACCATGATCATATCCGGTCCAAAGAATTGTCTTTCACCGGTTTCTGACCAGTTAAGGGGTGTTCGACATCTTCGTCTGTCCGGAACCGGAATATGCGTATGCAATTCCAGTCACAACTCAATCACATGGAGAGCCGAGAGCCGTACCCACTTGTCTAAGCAGACAAGGCCAACCACAGAACACTCTCAGAAAGCATCGTACGTGAGGGGCATCCCATCCAGGCCGGATGATCAACTGAGATGGGTCCTCATCGCCCGCTCACAAGTCTAAATGGTTATGGGTGGTGAAATCCCATACTCATAGACAAGCCGCCTCAACCATGTTATCGATTGAATCATAACCCTTACATAAACAAACTCCAGCCTGATCACTTAGTCGGGGTCTAGGGAGGGCTCGATCATACAACAAAGTGTGCACGTGACAGAGTCACGAGCAATCGCATCGCGATGCCCCAAGCTGCGCACATCTAAGGGCCACTTGGTGTATAAAAGACCGCCAGCCAGATCACAACCAAGGTATCGAAAACCCATACTAAGACATGCATGTTATAATCATATACGCATCACACATATCTAGTATGAACAGCAGGTATCATCACATAACTCGACGAAGTACTCTTTATTGACTTACACATAGAGCATACATAGATCACATGTCTGTGATCAACATTACTTCATACAACGGAAGAAAATTAGGTCTGACTACATACAAGATTAACAAATGGCTTAGAGAAGCATTGTACAAACAACATGCCCTTCCACGAGGGACCAGACTGCTGTCTGGAACTATACTAGCTTAGTCAACGTCGAGCTTCAGGAAGGTGACTCCATCGGGGTCTGGGTTTCCATCTAAAATATAAAATAAGAAAACGTGAGTACAAAGTCGTACTCAGCAAGACTTACATCAGAACTATACTACTCACGCTCAAGTTTTAAGGTAAAGGGAGGTGGGGTTTCAACATGCAGAAGTGCCAGCTTCGACTTGGCTAGTCCTGTACTACGAGTACCAGACTTGAGGTAAGAAGCGTACACGAGTCCACTACCAAGTCTCCAACCAATACACCACTATGGTTACTTCCTCGACTTCCCCACGTGGAGCACACCATAGCACTCACACTTATCTTGCGAGTTTTAGAGTATCCATTCAAGTTGTGTAATAATCAAGCACATCTTTCCAAGTAGTCCCTTACCGCGGACGCGGCTATTCGAATAGTTTTGTTAACCCTGCAGGGGTGTACTTCTACACACATGAAACCATCAGTTACCGTCGGGATCTCGTCACCCTTCAAGCGGGTGTCGGCGAGGATAATTTCCACAACTTTTACCTCACAGCCAATTCTAATCCAGGGATCAACCATCTGAGTTGCTCACCGCTCAAGAGTCCGGCCGGGTCAACGATACAGACTCAGACGATGCAGGCGATCGAGACACCACCTTAGCAGATGGTTTTCCTGTCTCACAGGTCCACCCACATATCTAAATGATGCAAACTTTCATTCATTCTTTTTCTATGCATATGCAAAATGGAAAACCTGAACTAGTGACTCCTGGACTTGAACTGGGGTGAGTTCGTAGGATGAGCGGGGGTCCATGTGCCCAACATGTGGTAGTACTCTTCATCTTGGATCACCACACAAGAACTCGGGCTTAAGGCGGTGTTCAACGAGACAACCCACTGTGTACTCCTACACAGCCTCTCATCGTTCACCTTGTATTAGGGTAGATTCACCAACACAGTTTCACTTTTATCAACACCATGTTCACTATCATCCCGGCTCACATCAAAAGCATCCTCATTGTAAACTCTAAGCATGCAATAAGCAGTAACAGTTGCAGGGGCCACATGATATCAATCAACTCCTATGTCAGCTAGGATTGTGGTTTGCTTACTACTGTGACAAGATGATAGGTCATGCATCGGATATGGGTTCAACTATGCGGTAGAATCGATACAAGGTGATCTCCTAAACATGCATAGGAGAGATTGAGAGGGAATTGGGATTTTATAGACATGATCAATGGTGTTTCCTTGCCTTGCTGATGAGGTTCACACACGGTGTCTTCAACGAAGGGGGTGGCCTCCGGTTCCGGCTCCACCTCTATTCGAGCAAACATCACAAACATTGCAATCAATATAATGTACAATGCACAATCACATGATCAAGTTGTAGAACATGATGTACATGGTACTGATGTGTTGACAATTCCATTTAATTGAAGTGTATTGCAAAAGAATTGCAAATTCAAACTTCAAATCTGAATTAAAATTAAGCCATATGAAAAATTGCTACTGTTTCCCCATTTTAAAATGGTCAAACATGAAAACAAATTGCATATTCTTAATCGTTGCATTTTTCTGATAATTTTTCATATATTATATGTTTAATTTGGAGTTAATATGAATTTTCTATGAATTTCTAAAGTTTAATTGATTTTCTGTCTTTTTCTGTAATTCTTTTAATTCACATTCTAATTACTGCGTCAGCATGACATGATGATGACGTAGGGGGGCCTCAGAATAGTGGGACCCACTGGTCAGCCTCTCTGCGGTTAATCCCCGTTTTAAATAATTTAAACAGAGGGTTAGGGGGCTGGGGCCCCACCTGTCATTGACCCCAGGGGGGTGATTAGGGGTTGATTAGGGCCCTAATGGCCAATACAGCCAGCGGCTAACCGCCGGTGACCACGGGTCACGGCGGCGCCTCGCCGGAGTGCCCAAATGGCCATGGAAGGGCACGGGGTGGCTACCAAACGGTCGCCCGTGGTCTTCCGCGTCTGGTGCACCAAGCAGGGGGTGTCGGGGAGCTCTGGAGCGACGGCGGCGTCGTCCTGCGCGGCAGCCGCGGCCCTGCTCCAACGAGACCAGCGCCTAGAGCACGGGAGGGGTCGGAAGAAGAGGGGAAACACGCGTGAGATCAACCTGAGCTTGATGGAGGGGTCGAGGACGTCGGAAGAAGCAAGTCCGCGGCTTAATTCCAACAATGGCGCACGGCGGCCTTGGAAAAGAACTCGTCGCGGGCGGCGTCTCGAGGGGCTTGCTTGCTCGATTCGGGGTGCAGCTTGATGAAGACGTCGGCTGCGGAGATGCTTGACAGAATGGTCCGCCGGGATAAGCTCGATGGCCACGCGTTGCACGGCGGCGTGCTCCGGCAGGCGCTCGGGTTCTCGCCAGATTCGTGAGGAGGAGGAAGGAGGCGACCCGTGGATGGGGAGGATGAGCTCAGGGGCGTCTGGCGCTGCGTGGCACGAGGAGAGGCCTCGAGGAGGCCTAGAAGGCTCTCGCAGCGGGTACGTGGCGGCGGCGTGCTCCCAGCTCTCCAGCGAGCTGCTTTGGGGCAGGGGGAGGAAGACGACAGGGGAGTGGGCGTGGGCTTGGGCCGGCTGGGCTGCTGGGGGGGTTAGTTGGGACAGATGGCTAGGGGTCTCCTCTTGTTCTAAAAAAATTAGCTAGGCATTTTATTAAATGCTCCAAATTTTTTATGTGGACTTGTAATGCATATAGCTAGCCACTTAGAAAGTTTGGGCATTTTTAAAATTCAAATAATTTGAACTTTAATTCAAATAGGGGTTTAATTTAATTTCCAAGCCCTGTTTGGAATATTTGAAAAATCTTGGTGCATGCAGTGGGACCCACTTCACTTTATATGTGATCATGCATATTTATAAGACTTTTCAAAGGAAAAAGTCTGAAATAAACCTTAAACTTGTACACCAAAGCTAAATCAAACCCTCAACTTTGAATCCCGGTCGTTTGCACACTAAACTCATGAATCCCCGGTCTAAATTAAACCTTATACATGTTTGGCAGACCGGGAATTGGAGTATCCGCCGGGATCGCTTACTATTCAACAAAACAAATTGGGCCGGCCCATTAGCGCTGAAACTTGCGTTTGTTTTTTCTTTATTCGTTTTTTTTATTTTTTATTTTATTACCTTTTTCACATGAAAAAATGCATGTAGTGTATTAAAATTTCAAAAGTATTTGCGCTTCAATTTTTGATTATTTTTTAAAATATTCTCATTTGATTTTTAAAATTTAAAAATGGTACCAATTAAAAAAATTTGTTCTGTTTGATTTTTTTTCTCAGTACCCAATACACATTTTCCACGCACACATGAAATATTTTTTGATGTATTTAATAAATACGTTAACCGATTTTAATATATTTTTTAAGTCAGATTAATTTTGAAATTTATTAATATAAACCAAGTGTCTGATATCATTTTCTCTAATAAAAAATAGATGGGATGGAACTCACAACCTCTATATACGCGGCAGAGGATCAACCAGTACACGAAGACATCTTTTATGCTATAACGTTCATAAAATATTGTATTAACAAATAATTTTATTTTATATTAATTACAAAATACCTATTAAGAAATAATTTTATTTTGTATTAATTATAAAATATTTATTAACAACTAATTTTATTGTATATTGCATATTAAAAAAATATTGTATATACGAGTAACGAATTTTGTTGTATATTGCCTATAAAATATACATAAATTGTATATACGAGTAGAGAATTTTATTGAATGTATGTTGGGTATCGAGGACATGTATTTAAATTTTCCGCGCACACATGAAATAAATTTTCTCATTAAATGGCCGCACACTTAAACGTATTTAATTTTTCGCACATAAATATTATTTTTTATTGTGAGTTTTTAGTTTTTCGCACTTTTAAGTGTTATCAATTATTGAAATACGCAATAAAATTGAATTTTTATGTTTTTTGAGTGCGAACATTTTTTTAATATAATGCAAATGTGAATAAATGGTAAAAATAAAATTAAAAAACCATCGTGCGAGCTACTGTGCTAATGGGCCGGTCCGGTTAATCCTCAAATCCCAGCGATCCCACTCAAGGTTTAAATTAGACCGGGATATGAAATTTTGGGGTACTGATTTCCAGGATTGTAAGTTTGAGGTTTGGTCTAGCTTTCGTCTACAAGTTCAGGGTTTATTTCAGACTTTTTCCCTTTTCAAAAATACTAGAGGAATTTTTGGAAGCAATTTTTATCTGGCCTTTTGAATTAAATTTTCTAGGGCTTTTCTTTTCCCCATTTTTGAATTTCTTTTGAAATTTTCACATGATGCAAAGGGGCACTCAAACCCTAGCACTTACCCAAATTGGGGTTCTGACAACTCGCCCCCAATCAAAAGAATCTCGTCCCGAGATTCAGAAGTCGTCGGGAGGAAGGTGGGGTACTCGGCAAGGAGGTGATCTTCTCTTTCCCATGTTGCTTCTTTCTCGGAGTGATGTGACCGTTGCACTTTCAGAAACCTGATCTTCTGACGGCGAGTGACACGCTCTGTGGAATCAAGAATGCGAACAGGGTACTCTCGATAAGAAAGGTCATCTTGGAGATCAAGCGTTTCATGGTCGACTTCACGGATGGGGTCCTTGAAGCAACGCCTGAGTTGTGACACATGGAATACATCATGTACTCGGGAAAGGTGCGGGGGTAGTTCAAGTTGGTAGGCAACTTCTTCACGTTAAGCAAGAATGCGGAAAGGTCCGATGTAATGTGGGTCCAACTTGCCTTTCATACCGAAGCGTTGGGTACCCTTCAGAGGAGTAACCCGAAGGTAAGCCTTCTCATCAAAATTTTAGCTTTCTTGCCTATGATGACGATCATAGTAGCTTTTATGACGAGACTGGGCGACATTCAATTGATCACGAACAATGCGAACTTTCTCTTCTTCTTCCTTGATCATATCCGGTCCAAAGAATTGTCTTTCACCAGTTTCTGACCAGTTAAGGGGTGTTTGACATCGTCGTCCATAGAGGAGTTCAAAAGGAGCCATGTTCATACTAGATTGAAAAATATTGTTATAAGAAAATTCGGCGAATGGAAGAGACTTCTCCCAATTCTTTCCGAAAGATATAACACAAGCTCTGAGCATGTATTCCAGGATTTGGTTAACCCTTTCCACTTGACGGCTAGACTAAGGATGGAAAGCTGTACTAATGGAGAGATGAGTTCCCATAGCATTCTGAAAGCTTCCCCAGAATCTAGAGGTGAAAAGGATACCTCGATCAGAATTGATTTCCAAAGGAACACTGTGAAGAGACACAATTCTAGAGACATACAAGTCCGCTAACTGGCTAGCAGTTATAGACTCGCGAACTGGAAAGAAGTGAGCAACTTTTGAGAGTCGGTCAATGACAACGAAGATGGCATCATTTCCTTTATGGGTTTTTGGAAAGCCGGTGATGAAGTCCATACCGAATTTGTCCCATTTCCACTCGGGAATAGGCAATGGTTGAAGAGTACCAGCAGGTCTTTGGTGTTCGGCCTTAATGCGACGACAAACATCAAATTCAGCAATGAACTTAGCAATTTCTCTCTTCATCCTAGTCCACCAAAATCTCTGGCGTAGGTCTCGGTACATCTTTGTGCTACCAGGATGAATTGAAAGGGGAGTGTCATGAGCCTCCTTAAGAATTAGCCTCCTAAGATTGAGCTTTCGTGGTACAACCAACCGAGTGCCAAATAAAACGACACCTTGATCATTTATGGAGAAACATTTAGCAACTCCGCTAGCAATGTTCTTCTTGATCTCTCGAATACCACTATCACGTTTCTGGGCGGCTATGATTTTATTCTCAAGGGTTGGTTTCGCCACCAAGGTAGAAAGATAGCCATGAGGAACAATCTCAAGATTGCGCTTGCGAAATTCCTCATGGAGAAGTGGTTGACACTGTTGTAACATGAGGTTGTTACAATACGACTTACGACTTAGTGCATCAGCCATGACATTGGCTTTGCCTGGGGTGTAAGAAATTCCTAAGTCATAATATTTTAGCAACTCTATCCAGCGTCTTTGCGTGAGATTAAGATCTGGCTGGGTGAATATGTATTTGAGGCTTTGGTGGTCGGAAAAGATCTCACAACGATTACGAAGGAGGTAATGTCGCCAAGTTTTTAGGGCATGAACTACGGCAGTGAGTTCAAGATCATGGGTAGGATAGTTCTCTTCATGTGGACGCAACTGGCGTGAAGCATAAGCTACACATGTCTATCTTGCATAAGTATGCATCCTAACCCTTGCCATGAAGCATCACAATAGATCTCGAAATCCCTTTTGGTGTCTGGAGGCGCAATTACGGGTGAAGAAGTCAATCTTCTTTTTAGTTCTTGAAAGCTTTCCTCGCACTTGGGAGTCCATAGGAATTTCTTATCTTTCTTGAGGAGTTCAGTTAGATGCTTTGCAACTTTGGAGAAGTTCTCAATGAAGAGCTGGCAATAGCTTGTTAAGCCAAGAAAAATCCTAACTTGCTTAACCGATTCAGGTGGAGTCCAATCAAGGAGGGCCTCAACTCTCTCGGGACTGACAGCAATGCCTTTCGCAGAAATCACGTGGCCTAAGAAGGTCACTTCTGGTAGCCAAAATTCGCACTTGAAGAACTTGGCATAAAGGCGATGCTCTCGAAGTTTCATCAATACCAACCTAAGATGTTCTGCGTGCTCTTCTTCGTTCTTCGAGTAGACGATAATGTCATCAAGATAAACTACAACAAATTTATCTAGGTACTCCATGAAGATCGAATTCATCAAGCGCGAGAATGTGGCGGGGGCATTGTAAACCGAAGGACATGACGGTATACTCGTAAAGACCATAAAGAGTAGTGAAATCCGTTTTGGGAATGTCCTCGTTCCTGATTTTGATTTGATGATAGCCTAATCTCAAATCCATCTTGGAGAAGACAGAGGATGAAGCAAGTTGATCATAAAGATCATTGCTCCTGTGCAGTGGGTACTTGTTCTTTATCGTCGCTAGATTTAGCGGCCAATAGTCTACGCACATCCTTTCTGTTCCATCTTTCTTCGTTACGAACAGAACGAGGCAACCCCATGGCGATGAGCTAGGGCGGATGAAGCCTTTTGCCAACAAAGCATCATGTTGGGTTTTTAGCTCAGCTAACTCATGTGGGGCCATTCTATATGGACGTCTGGAGATTAGGGTTGTGCCTGGTATAAGATCCTCTATGAATTCTACACATCTGTCGGGTGGCATGCCCGGTAGCTCTTCAGGAAAGACATCCGGGAAGTCACGAACCACCGGAATATCTTCAAGGTCCGGAAGGGGAAGCACATTCAAAGTATGCATCTGGATTCTAGAGCTGGGTGATGTGTAGTCAAAGATCTGGCCTGAAGGATGGGCGAGTTTAACTGATTTGGCTTTACAATCAAGGAAAGCATTCTGCCTCGATAACCAATCCATTCCTAGGATGACATCAATGTCTGAAGACTTGAGTGCTATAAGTGAAGCAAGGAATACTAAGCCCTCAATTGCAATTTGATTGCCATGGCTTACTCTATTAGTTTGCCATTTGGAACCAGGAGCTTGAATTATCATTGGAGAAAACATTTCTTCAAAAGGGAATTCATGACGAAGTGCATAACTCTCCGACATGAATGAATGAGAAGCTCCTGGATCGAAAAGAACGGAGGAGGGAACATGATTGACTGGGAGTGTACCAAGGATGACGTCAGAAGCATCAGTGGTTTCCTCAACTGAGATTTGGTTCACACAACCACTACTAGGGGATGAAGGCTTTGCTTGCAAGGGTTTGGAGGTGGATTTCCTTGAAGGTTGACGTCGAGAATGACGTGATGTCATCAAAACCTGAGGGCACTGACGGAGGTAATGGCCTGGCAGACCACACTTGAAACACACCCTGCCTGAATTGCTGGGAGCAGGATTACTCGATTGCACACCATCATTCCTGGGATGAACAATGTGTTGAGGTGGATGGCATATATTGGATGGTGGCCTCTAAAGAAGGTTTTGATGTATAACACTAGTTGGAATCATTATTCGGCATTTCTGAGGGGCTGAACTTGCAGAAGGAGCAAGCTCAAGAGCATGCTTGCGAGACTCTTCGAACACTTCATTGCCATGCTCAGCTCTAAAGGATCTGTTGACTAAATCCTCAAAGGTGGAAAATTCGATGAGGTTGAGATCATGGCGAAGGATGGGGCTAAGTCACTTACGGAACCTTGCCTGCTTTCTGGCATCGGTGGTGATCTCATCTTGGTCATAACGAGCAAGACGGTTGAACTCTCTCACATACTCATGAATGGACATCTCTCCTTGAGTCAAATTGCAAAACTCTTCCTTCTTGCGCTCCATAAACTCATCTAGAAGGTAGTACCCTCGAAAGGCATCACGGAACTCCTGCGAAGTCACTAGGTGACCATCAGGCTACATCGCAACATAGTTCTCCCACCATTCAGCAGCAGCACCTTCCAGAAAGTATGGCGTGAATATAACTCGATCATTGGGAGCAACATGTGCCGTGTCAAGCTTACGCTCGATGGAACGGAGCCAATCATCAGCTTCAAGGGGCTCAGAAGAACATCGGAATACCGGTGGCTTGAGGAGGATGATGTCCTGAATGCTCACAACCACATTACGCTGACGAGCGGTATTCTCCTCAATGAGCTCGAGAAGGCGTGTTTGATCACGTGGATTCCGCTCAGCTTCCATCATGATTTCCGCCGCAGAAGGCGGTGCTGGAGGTTCATCATTACTTCGATTCCGATCACGGTCTCGACTCCGACGAACAGCACTACGAGTTACACCTGACATTCAGTGTGATAATGATCAACAATTAGAAGAGGTTGTATGATGGAATCAAAGACAAGAAGGACACGATGAAGACGGAAAAGATTATAATGCGAAGGCAATGATTCATAGAAACACGGGATAAATCGGGCAGCATAACGGCTACACCGGGATGGAAAATGAAACAACCTTGAAGAGAATGGACAGAACTTCTTCAAGGAACTCAAAACACGGAGACTCTGGACGACCACAACAATCCTACGGCTACAAAGAAGCAATCAACGAGATTTTCTAGTAAGACATAGATGAGCCTAGTCCTATCTTCCCGTAGAACAAGATGAGTGTGGCACCCCGGCTCAGAGCAACTGGTTTGCCTTACATTGCCAGCCCAGAGATCAAGTCTTCTAGCAATGCACAACATATTGGTACAGAATACAACCGCTTCATAATAATTATACAGGTACATAGGTTCGGGATTACAACTGCTACGAGGCATGGCGGCACATCTCGTGCGGCATCACTATCAACATTATTTATGTCACATCTCGGGGCCTCGATACGATCGATGAAGGACTCTACGGCAGTGGAACAACGAGGTGACGGGAATCCAATCCACGGGGACACTGCTGGGACACGACCTAGTTCGCGTAGTACAGCTCAACCAACTCTTCAGGTGTGACACCTCCTACATCTGGCATGACACGTCAGCTCAGTACATTGAATGTACTTGCAAGCTCATAACAGCCAAGTCATCAGGAGAAACAATAGCATGGCGATAATGCAAACAATAACATGGCAAACATGGCATGGACAATAGTAACACTTGTCTCATGAACATCACATGATTCATCCAGCTTACCTTCGAGTCATGCAGACTCGGTAACCGGGTCATCTCTTGACCCACCATCATACGGGTCGTACCTCGACCACTCAACAGGTTAGGTGTCCTCAGTTACCACCTTAACCAATCACATGACCAAAGTTTCAGCATTAACATTCATATTATTAACCTGATTAGTGTTGACCTCTGTGTGACCTAGTACGAACTGTGTCCCATGACCCAGGACGCGGCTATTCGAATAGATTGTGACTCTGCAGAGTTTGTGCACGTTACCCACATTATGGAGTTCCTCCTCCATCCAGCACCTCGGTACTTGTCCCACAGGATCCTTGGAACTCGCACCGCAGGAGTGGACTAGGACATCTCCAACGAAACCCGACTACCGCGTTACCTCCCTACGGACTCACCGACACACGGTCTTGGGTATCCCTGTGGTTGGGTGTCCACGTTACCACCATCAACCACCCAGCCACCTTGTGGCAACTTGTCCCACTGGGACTCCCGGGTAAACATTATGGATGTCGAGATTATCACCACCTACCTGATCAGGGTAGCGTGCGTGCATAACCTCCCCTACTGGGTGATATCCGTAGAAGGCACTACGATAGCCCGATTCAAGGCCCGCCCATACAAGAAAATATGGCTGCACGGATAAGTCCGGTTCGGTGGCACTTGGTCAACATTTTTGTCATTAGGTGAATAGAAATATGAGGACATGGAAACATGGCATGAGTATGAACTACTATCATGAATATGCATCACCCAACATGGTATATAATCAGGAGCATGATCATCACTAGCATGATTCCGGCATAGGCATGGCAACAATATAAACAGGATGATGACATGTACTAGAGTAACATGATAAGATCAGTAGCATGGCATGTTTATACCAATCAACTTATTATGGTTATTTATTTTTATTAGCAAGCAATGTGAAAGCAATAAAAAATAACCCGAGCAAATCATTTAAATCATCAAAAAACAACTTAAGCTCCTCATGACCAGATTGTTATGGCTTGCCTTGGTCAAGTGGAGTATCCTTGAACTCCTGGTCTCCTGCAAGCACTTGATCACCTTCTGAAAAAAATAAAACAGGTGGAAAATGCAAATAATTCAAATGCACTCCTTCACTGTCCAGTGAACCTAAACAGTGAATCAAGTTCTCAAAATTTGCCAACTTGAAGAGGAGCTCAAAAGAAAAATTTAGCAAAAAGAATCAACCCATTTGGCCTTGTGGTTTAGGAGTTATTCATGGTCAAAGTTTGGTCAAAATCACACTTTAAATAGATTTAATCAATATTCAGAGAAATAACCAGAGGGGCCACGTCGAAGGCGTAAACCACGTGGGCGCCTCCACTTATACCGATACGGAATGGCTGGGGTGGCTGACAGGTGGGGTCGGGGCGTCAGTTTGGGTGAAACAGAGGGGGAACAGAGGTCGCGGCTCCGGCGAGGGTGGTTCACCGGCGAGGAGACCACGGGTGTGAGCTAGGGCTAGGACATGAGGTGCAGGAGACTATGGCAAGAAGCTACGTACCCAGAACTCCTCGAATGGTGGCCTGACGGCTTCGCTAGGCTCTCCTCTAGCTACGGTGGCGGCGGCGCTGTGACACGATCTCCGACCAGGGGCCTCCCCGGCCGGTCTCCTCCTCGATTGTGCTCTCTTGGAGTGGGGTGGGGGTGTGTGGTGATGGCTGCGAGCAACGGGAGGTACCAATTTATAGGGGAGCCATGGATTCCTCCACGGGTATCGCCGGGAAGAAGACGAAGGCGCCGAGCTCGCATGCGGGGAGTAGTGGGGGCTCTGGTGAGTTCTAGAAGGTTCCAATGACGGTGTAGCACGCGTGCGCGCGTGCCCTGGTTCTTGCATCAGCGGCGCGACGGGATGGCTCGAGCGTGGCTGCGGCGGAGGCTCTGCGTCGACGTGCGGCGCGGCTTTGAGGGGGCTCTGGTGTCGCGCGTGCTTGCTAGAGGTAGGGGACACGAGCAAGATGACGCGGGCAACGCGGAGGCGTGCGTGCCACTGTGGCCACGATGCGCGGAATCCAGACAGGCCACGGCGGCGACGACAAGGTCTCCGGCGGGAGGCAGGGCTTTGGGATGGGCCAGGTGGCGCACGGGTGTGCCATGGCGGTTATGGACACGCGCAAGCAGCCACGGGGCTCGGGGTGCAGCGTGCCCGTGATGGCGACCTCACGGCCATGGCCAGAGCACGCCTGTGGCAGGCTGTGCGCGTGCTCACCCCTGGTACGCGTGCACTGAGGGCGTCCAGGGCGTGCGCACTGTGTCCTTGGCATTTATTCAACGTCCAGTAGTACGTGTGAGGTGCTGGGAGGCTGTCATGTGGGTTCAAACAGTTGCTATCTTCAAAAACAGGTTTCTGCAGGAAACTTTGATAATTTCTACAAGGAGTTTGGCTAGGCTTTTGAAGCTGAAACTTGGGGTTCCTGGGTTATCTAGGAAGGTTCCTATGTGGTAAAAATTTCAGAGCAATTGGACAAGTCTACAGGGTACTTGCTTCACAAAGTGCCTCTCTAGTCAGAAATGAAAAAGAATTTCTAGAGGGAAAGTTTTGTACTAAGCTTGCCCATGTTTTTGCATGGAATCATGGGGCATGCCTCCCTTGCTTGGCACAAAAAGTTTCAGGCCAAAAGGATAAGCAGAAGTGAGGCTAGCTTCAAAAAGGAGAGGGAAAAGACCAATTTCCATAAGTGAAAAAGGATTTTTAGGAAAAATAAAAATAGGGTATGGGCTCAATTGATCAAAGCTTGATCATAGCCATAGGGGAGATGTGTTTAGGGGTCACTTGGCCTAGGGGAAAAATTAAGCTCAAGTGATCAAGGCCATCTGAGTTGAGAAAATCCAACCAAATATTTCAAACTCCAGAAAATCAGCGAATAAAATTGCAATTTAAAAGGGCAAAAAACCAGGATGTCACAGACCTACCCCCCTTAGGGTAAATCTCGTCCTCGAGATTTGGTTGCTCAGGGAACAGATACGGATATGCAGCCCTCAGAATTTCTTCCCTTTCCCAGGTGGCTTCTTCCTCAGAATGACGCTCCCAGAGCACCTTGTAAAACCGTATCACCTTACTGCGGGTACTCCTTTCCATCTCATCCAAGATCCTTACTGGTTTCTCCTCATATGTCAGATCTTGGGCCAGCTCTAACTCCTTCACATCCACTCGCTTGACTGGTGGTGAGACACACTTGCGTAGTTGTGATACATGGAATATGTCATGGATATCTGTCATCTCCGGGGGTAATTCCAGTTGGTACGCTACCTTTCCCTTCTTAGCCATTATTGGGAATGGCCCAACATATCTTGGGGCAAGCTTTCCCTGGGTCTGGAATCTACTTACCCCTTTCATTGGTGTCACTCGGAGATAGACGTATTCTCCAGGCTCAAAGTACACCTCTCGATGCTTGGTGTCATAGTAACTCTTTTGTCGAGACTTGGCGGCTCTCAACAGGTCATGGATTTCCTTGAATTGCTTTTCTACTTCAAGCATTAGGTCGGTGCTAAAGATGCGACTGTCCCCTGTCTATGACCAGTTCAATGGGGTGCGGCATTTCCTCCCATACAATGCTTCAAAGGGTGACATCTTGAGGCTGGCCTGGTAAATGTTGTTGTATGAGAATTCTGCATATGGCAAGCAGTCCTCCCACTTGGACCCGTGGGCTAATACACATGCCCTGAGCATATCCTCCAATATCTGGTTTACTCGCTCTTTCTGGCCGTCTGTCTGGGGGTGGTAAGCAGTGCTGTGCTTTAGTACGGTCCCCAAGGCTTCGTGAAGTCGTAACCAGAATGCCGACGTGAACACTGACCCTCTGTCGGAGGTGATGGTCTTCGGTACTCCATGGAGACTGACAATCCGGGACATATATAACTCTGCCAACTGATCCGCTCGGTAGGTGGTCCTGACGGGAATAAAGTGAGCCACTTTGGTGAGCATATCCACAATAACCCATATGGAGTCGTGACCTCGGCCGGTCCTTGGGAGCCCTACAATGAAGTCCATGCATATGTCATCCCACTTCCATTGCTGAACTCGCAGAGGCTGCAGTAGTCCCGCTGGATTTTGGTGCTCGGCCTTGACTCTGTTGCATATATCACAGCATGCCACATAATATGCGATGTCTTTGCGCATTCCGGGCCACCAAAATGTGGTCCTCAAATCCCGGTACATCTTGGTGTTGCCGGGGTGGATAGAATATGCGGACTCATGTGCTTCCCGCAGTATTTGCTGCCTCAAATTAGCCTGGTCCGGTACGCATATCCGGTTTTCAAACCATAGCACTCCTTGGGCATCCAGGTGAAAGGATTCGGCCTTGCCACGCGGAATCCGTTCCTTGATTTCTTGAATTTCCGGGTCTTGAGCTTGAGCTCCCTTAATATCCTCTACCAAGGTTGGGGTGATTTCCAATGTCTTCCTGGTCATTGAGTCACACAACACGAGGTTGAGTTGAGCGACTTCTTCCTGTAGCTGAGGGTGGAGCCTTTCCCAGAGTGCATTCACTGAACTTGGCTTGCAGCTAAGGGCGTCGGCGACCACGTTAGCCTTCCTGGGGTGGTAATTTATCCCGAGATCGTAATCCTTGACCAGTTCGAGCCACCTTCTCTGCCTGAGGTTGAGATCCGGTTGCGTGAAGATGTACTTGAGGCTCTTATGATCGGTGTACACCTCACACCGTTGCCCGACGAGATAATGCTTCCATAATTTCAATGCGTATACCAGAACAGCCAGTTCCAGGTCATGTGTCGGGTAGTTTACTTCATGTTGGCGTAGTTTTCTGGAGGCGTATGCCACAACTCTCCCTTCTTGCATTAGCACACAGACAAGGCCATGCTTCGAGGCATCGCAATCTACATCGAATCCCTTGTGAATGTCCGGCAGAGTCAGAACAGGGGCTGAGGTCAGCTTCGTCTTGAGTTGCTCGAAGCTTTCACCGCACTCCTTGGTCCAGACAAATTTCTGGTTCTTCCTCAACAACTCGGTCAATGATTTGGCTATCTTGGAGAACCCTTCAATGAATCGGCGGTAATATCCCGCCAATCCTAAGAAACTTCGGACTTCCGTCACGATGGTTGGTGGCTTCCAATTCAAGACATCTATCACCTTGCTGGGGTCCATGGCTACTCCTTAAGCCGTCAAAATGTGACCCAGAAATCCCACCTCCTTTAACCAGAACTCGCACTTGCTGAACTTGGCATAAAGGCGATGAGCTCGCAGCCGTTCCAGCACCGTACAGAGATGCTACTTATGCTCTTTTTCACTTTTGGAGTATATGAGTATGTCATCAATGAATACCACCACGAACTTGTCCAGAAAGTCCATGAAGACCTTGTTCATCATGCCCATGAAATAAGCTGGGGCATTCGTTAAGTCGAACGACATGACCGTGAACTCATACAGGCCATATCTGGTGGTGAAGGCTGTCTTGGGAATGTCTTCCTTTCGGATCTTCAGCTGGTAATAGCCTATGCGAAGATCGATCTTAGAGAATACCGGGGCACCTTTCAGTTGGTCGAACAGGTCATCAATGCGAGGCAGTGGATACTTGTACTTGATGGTGACTTCATTCTGGGGGCGGTAGTCCACACACATCCGCAAGGTGCCATCTTTCTTCTTGACGAATAATACCGGCGACCCCCATGGTGAGGTGCTGGGGCGAATGTATCCCTTCTGCAATAGCTCATCCAGGTGTTTCTTTAGCTCCACCAGTTCGGTGGAAGGCATCCGACAATACTTCTTGTATATAGGGGAGGTACCGGGGACAAGCTCAATGGCGAACTCCAGTTCTCTGTCTGGCGGCATACCCGGAAATTCTTCTGGAAACACATCAGGGAATTCTCTGACAACAGGTATTTTGTCCAACTCTGATGTGGTAATCTGGCATACCGTTGCTTCCTTCTTGCGTGGCATACCAACAGCTGTGAACTGAGTTGCCTTGCCGTCCGGGTTAACCAGTTCCACTACTCGAGTCTTGAAGGCAAGGCGGACCTCATGGGTGGTGAGCCAATCCACTCCAAGAATTGCATCAAGTCCCTTGGATTCCAGCACCATGAGAGAGGTAGGAACTTCACTCCATATATTTCAATGGCCAGGTCCTTGCATATACTGTCTGCTTTGAGCATACCTCCAGGGGTTTTGACCACCACAATTGTTTCCAAAAGATCAATAGGAAAATTGTTTTGGGTGGAGAAACTCCGCGATATAAACGAATCGGTTGCCCCGGAATCAAATAATATAGTTGCGGGTATGTTATTAATAGGAAAGATACCGATGAGCACGTCGGGGGATCCGCGGGCTTCTTCGGCCGAGACGTGGTTGACTTGAGCCTGGCGGTAGTTGTTCTGCCCTCGGATGTTGTTGACTTGAGGTTTTGGGTTCCCCGGCTTGCTCTTGCATTCTCTGACAAAGTGTCCTGGTTTCCCACATTTGAAGCAGGCGCCCTTCCGCATGTATTCTGCTTTGGCTTGGGGGTCGAGGTAGGACCTCTCTTGAGTGGCCGGCTTGTCGGTAGCGGAGCCGCCGTGGTTCCAGGCGGGCTTGGAATTGGCTTGAGCCGGCTAGGGAACGGGCTATACCACTCGGGGCCTCTGGGCATATGGCTCGTACGGGGCCTTCTTGGGCTCATACTTGCGCTTGCGGTCTTCATAACTTCCCTTGAGTTCGGCGACCAACTTGTATTCGCGTTCTGCTATGAGTGCCTTGTTGACAAGTGTCTGGAAGTCTGGGAAGTCCAGCATGCTGAGCTGACAACGGAGAGTGCGGTTAAGACCACCAAGGAAGCGGTCTACCTTTCTCTCTTCAGTGGCCACATCATGAACCGAGTATCTTGCCAGATGGTTGAACTTGTTCAGATATTCAGTTACAGTCATGCTGCCTTGGACAAGAGCGAGAAATTCCCTCTGCTTGGTTTTCAGCACTCCGGTGGGGATATGATAAGTGCGGAACTTCTCCTTGAATCTCTCCCAAGTGATATCTTCTACTGCAGGCCATACTGCTTTGGTATTGTCCCACCAAATTGCGGCATAGCTCTCAAGGTAATGGGTGGAAAATGGAACCTTATCCACCTCATCACAGTGAGAGACTTCCAGCTTCTCTTCCATGGTTCTTAGCCAATCATCAGCCTCAATGGGATCTGCTGCCTGATCAAAGCTTGGCGGTCGGGTGCGCTGAAAGTCAGATAGCTTGGAACGTGACCCTTGGTTCTGATTCTGTCCCACAATGTTCTGCATGCCTCGCAGTAATTCCATGAGTTCTTGGTTTCTTCTTTCCTCAAACATCCTGATAACCTGCTCTGTGGTAGGGGCTTGTGGTGGAGGAGGTGGTGGACGCTCGGGTGACAGTCCAGCTTGCCTGGCGGATCGACTACGGGGGGTGTCGTCATCACCCGAGTGGCTGCACTCACCTCGCCTCATCCTATATCCGTTCCCAAATAGAGCACCAACATCATGAGAAACCACAAAGAGGGAAATAGGCGAAGCGACGGAAAAGAGGAAGAAACTCGAAACTCCAAGAGGTGGTGGTTGGTGATCGTCTGAATCCCTTGATAAAACGACAACTAATCCAGCGGCCACCAGAACGGTGTTGACAACTCGGATCTGGGGCGTTGCCGGGGTAACTCACCACTTGCTCAAGACGGCCGCAAAACAGTTTAGAACTTGGAGCAGGGTGATTAAGAAGAAGGCAGAGGTCCTCTAAGACGGCCGAGAAAACAGCTTAGAACATAGGGTCTCCACTGCAAAAAGAAACTCAACGACTGCCTGAGACAGCCGAAAAGCAGCTCAGAACACAAGACAGTCGCTGAAAGAGAAGGAAAAATGAGGCATCCACCCCGGACGGCCGACCAAGAATCAGCACAGAGCCAGGCGTGGTGCCATATAAGAGAAAGCAAGCAAGGATCCGTCTGAGTCACCTACACCAAAACAAGGAATATGAGAACATTATCAACAAAATCCAAACGAAAGATCGAAACAACCTCATAATTATACATAGCATCATGACCTCATACATAGCAACTAGCATGGATGGCATAACGAGTACTGCTCATACGGCAGTTGACACATGCATAACATAACGGTAGAAATGACCATACTGCTCGAACTCGTCCTAGTCGTGAGGGAGCGGGCACTGGCAGTCGGCGGAACCATCGGAGCTATCCTCGGAATCGGAACTAGCAACGTGGATCGCACTGCGGGAAGGGGTGTCAAGGCGGCGACGCTGACGAGAGGGCTCTCCCTTAGGAGAAGGGGGAGTGTGCTGGATAAGCATTGGAGCAGCAGGGGTAGCAGTCAACGTGGCCCACTCCTCTGGGGTCTTGCGCCGAATAGCTATCTGAGCACCTGGGGCAGGTGGGGTGGGTGCAGGTGGAATATGTGGAGCTGGCACCGGAGTATAGGTGGGAGGTGGTGGTGGGGGATACTGAATACTACTGATAGATGAGAGTGCCTCCCGGGAACGAGCCAACTCCTCAGCAAGACTAATGACCAGCTCATACTGAGCGACCATGTAGCGAGCGTGGTGCACTGTCGTCCAGTCGCACTCCGAGTCCGACGGGAAAAGGATCTGCCCGATGGGAGACAAGGCAGGGTAGTAAGAAAGACCTGGGTGAAGCTGCATCCCGACCTCATGGTGACGCAGGTCAACAAGGGCCTCAAGGGAAGCGGGTCCTCCCTTCGCGGAACGCGAAAGGCCTCCATATGTGGAGCTCGAGAACAGGAACACCTCAGCACGGTACTCGTGCACGTAGTCAGCCAGCTTTTCGCAGTACACCTGGAACATCGGGTCTTCTCCCTGCGGGTACAGACGGAGCCAAACTCGGCGGAGCAACGACGGAAATCCTGTCGGTGACGCCTCGTACTCTGAACGGGTGCCATCTACACTCACAGGGTTAGCCATTAGCATAAATAAATGCATCTACATGCTATGCATCAACCAATGCAACACTCAAGTGCACAGAACAAGCAAGACTCTAGACTAACGTTCCTCTAGCGCGCAGCCTAACTAGCGTGTCCTACAGTCAGCGCGACTCTGATACCAATCATTGTGGCACCCCGGCTCAGAGCAACCGGTTTACCTTACATTGCCAGCCCAGAGATCAAGTCTTCTGGAAATGCACAACATATTGGTACAGAATACAACCGCTTCATAATAATTATACAGGTACATAGGTTCGAGATTACAACTTCTACGAGGCATGGCGGCACATCTCGTGCGACATCACTATCAACATTATTTATGTCACATCTCGGGGCCTCGATACGATCGACCAAGGACTCTACGGCAGTGGAACAACGAGGTGACGGGACTCCAATGCACGGGGACACTGCTGGGACACAGCCTAGTTCGCGTAGTACATCTCAGCCAACTCTTCAGGTGTGATACCTCCTGCATCTGGCATGACACGCCAGGTCAGTACATTGAATGTACGTGCAAGCTCATAATAGCCAAGTCATCAGGAGAAACAATAGCATGGAAATAATGCAAACAATAACATGGCAAACATGGCATGGATAATAGTAACACTTGTCTCATGAACATCACATGATTCATCCAGCTTACCTCCGAGTCGTGCAGACTCGGTAACCGGGTCATCTCTTGACCCACCATCATACGGGTCGTACCTCGACCACTCAACAGGTTAGGTGTCCTCAGTTACCACCTTAACCAATCACATGACCAAAGTTTCAGCATTAACATTCATATTATTAACCTGATTAGTGTTGACCTCTGTGTGACCTAGTACGAACTTTGTCCCATGACCCAGGACGCGGCTATTCGAATAGATTGTGACTCTGCAGAGTTTGTGCACGTTACCCACATTATGGAGTTCCTCCTCCATCCAGCACCTCGGTACTTGTCCCACAAGATCCTTGGAACTCGCACCGCAGGAGTGGACTAGGACATCTCCAACGAAACCCGACTACCGCGTTACCTCCCTACGGACTCACCGACACACGGTCTTGGGTATCCCTGTGGTTGGGTGTCCACGTTACCACCATCAACCACCCAGCCACCTTGTGGCAACTTGTCCCACTGGGACTCCCGGGTAAACATTATGGATGTCGAGATTATCACCACCTACCTGATCAGGGTAGCGTGCGTGCATAACCTCCCCTACTGGGTGATATCCGTAGAAGGCACTACGATAGCCCGATTCAAGGCCCGCCCATACAAGAAAATATGGCTGCACGGATAAGTCCGGTTCGGTGGCACTTGGTCAACATTTTTGTCATTAGGTGAATAGAAATATGAGGACATGGAAACATGGCATGAGTATGAACTACTATCATGAATATGCATCACCCAACATGGTATATAATCAGGAGCATGATCATCACTAGCATGATTCCGGCATAGGCATGGCAACAATATAAACAGGATGATGACATGTACTAGAGTAACATGATAAGATCAGTAGCATGGCATGTTTATACCAATCAACTTATTATGGTTATTTATTTTTATTAGCAAGCAATGTGAAAGCAATAAAAAATAACCCGAGCAAATCATTTAAATCATCAAAAAACAACTTAAGCTCCTCATGACCAGATTGTTATGGCTTGCCTTGGTCAAGTGGAGTATCCTTGAACTCCTGGTCTCCTGCAAGCACTTGATCACCTTCTGAAAAAAATAAAACAGGTGGAAAATGCAAATAATTCAAATGCACTCCTTCACTGTCCAGTGAACCTAAACAGTGAATCAAGTTCTCAAAATTTGCCAACTTGAAGAGGAGCTCAAAAGAAAAATTTAGCAAAAAGAATCAACCCATTTGGCCTTGTGGTTTAGGAGTTATTCATGGTCAAAGTTTGGTCAAAATCACACTTTAAATAGATTTAATCAATATTCAGAGAAATAACCAGAGGGGCCACGTCGAAGGCGTAAACCACGTGGGCGCCTCCACTTATACCGATACGGAATGGCTGGGGTGGCTGACAGGTGGGGTCGGGGCGTCAGTTTGGGTGAAACAGAGGGGGAACAGAGGTCGCGGCTCCGGCGAGGGTGGTTCACCGGCGAGGAGACCACGGGTGTGAGCTAGGGCTAGGACATGAGGTGCAGGAGACTATGGCAAGAAGCTACGTACCCAGAACTCCTCGAATGGTGGCCTGACGGCTTCGCTAGGCTCTCCTCTAGCTACGGTGGCGGCGGCGCTGTGACACGATCTCCGACCAGGGGCCTCCCCGGCCGGTCTCCTCCTCGATTGTGCTCTCTTGGAGTGGGGTGGGGGTGTGTGGTGATGGCTGCGAGCAACGGGAGGCACCAATTTATAGGGGAGCCATGGATTCCTCCACGGGTATCGCCGGGAAGAAGACGAAGGCGCCGAGCTCGCATGCGGGGAGTAGTGGGGGCTCTGGTGAGTTCTAGAAGGTTCCAATGACGGTGTAGCACGCGTGCGCGCGTGCCCTGGTTCTTGCATCAGCGGCGCGACGGGATGGCTCGAGCGTGGCTGCGGCGGAGGCTCTGCGTCGACGTGCGGCGCGGCTTTGAGGGGGCTCTGGTGTCGCGCGTGCTTGCTAGAGGTAGGGGACACGAGCAAGATGACGCGGGCAACGCGGAGGCGTGCGTGCCACTGTGGCCACGATGCGCGGAATCCAGACAGGCCACGGCGGCGACGACAAGGTCTCCGGCGGGAGGCAGGGCTTTGGGATGGGCCAGGTGGCGCACGGGTGTGCCATGGCGGTTATGGACACGCGCAAGCAGCCACGGGGCTCGGGGTGCAGCGTGCCCGTGATGGCGACCTCACGGCCATGGCCAGAGCACGCCTGTGGCAGGCTGTGCGCGTGCTCACCCCTGGTACGCGTGCACTGAGGGCGTCCAGGGCGTGCGCACTGTGTCCTTGGCATTTATTCAACGTCCAGTAGTACGTGTGAGGTGCTGGGAGGCTGTCATGTGGGTTCAAACAGTTGCTATCTTCAAAAACAGGTTTCTGCAGGAAACTTTGATAATTTCTACAAGGAGTTTGGCTAGGCTTTTGAAGCTGAAACTTGGGGTTCCTGGGTTATCTAGGAAGGTTCCTATGTGGTAAAAATTTCAGAGCAATTGGACAAGTCTACAGGGTACTTGCTTCACAAAGTGCCTCTCTAGTCAGAAATGAAAAAGAATTTCTAGAGGGAAAGTTTTGTACTAAGCTTGCCCATGTTTTTGCATGGAATCATGGGGCATGCCTCCCTTGCTTGGCAAAAAAAGTTTCAGGCCAAAAGGATAAGCAGAAGTGAGGCTAGCTTCAAAAAGGAGAGGGAAAAGACCAATTTCCATAAGTGAAAAAGGATTTTTAGGAAAAATAAAAATAGGGTATGGGCTCAATTGATCAAAGCTTGATCATAGCCATAGGGGAGATGTGTTTAGGGGTCACTTGGCCTAGGGGAAAAATTAAGCTCAAGTGATCAAGGCCATCTGAGTTGAGAAAATCCAACCAAATATTTCAAACTCCAGAAAATCAGCGAATAAAATTGCAATTTAAAAGGGCAAAAAACCAGGATGTCACAGACCTACCCCCCTTAGGGTAAATCTCGTCCTCGAGATTTGGTTGCTCAGGGAACAGATACGGATATGCAGCCCTCAGAATTTCTTCCCTTTCCCAGGTGGCTTCTTCCTCAGAATGACGCTCCCAGAGCACCTTGTAAAACCGTATCACCTTACTGCGGGTACTCCTTTCCATCTCATCCAAGATCCTTACTGGTTTCTCCTCATATGTCAGATCTTGGGCCAGCTCTAACTCCTTCACATCCACTCGCTTGACTGGTGGTGAGACACACTTGCGTAGTTGTGATACATGGAATATGTCATGGATATCTGTCATCTCCGGGGGTAATTCCAGTTGGTACGCTACCTTTCCCTTCTTAGCCATTATTGGGAATGGCCCAACATATCTTGGGGCAAGCTTTCCCTGGGTCTGGAATCTACTTACCCCTTTCATTGGTGTCACTCGGAGATAGACGTATTCTCCAGGCTCAAAGTACACCTCTCGATGCTTGGTGTCATAGTAACTCTTTTGTCGAGACTTGGCGGCTCTCAACAGGTCATGGATTTCCTTGAATTGCTTTTCTACTTCAAGCATTAGGTCGGTGCTAAAGATGCGACTGTCCCCTGTCTATGACCAGTTCAATGGGGTGCGGCATTTCCTCCCATACAATGCTTCAAAGGGTGACATCTTGAGGCTGGCCTGGTAAATGTTGTTGTATGAGAATTCTGCATATGGCAAGCAGTCCTCCCACTTGGACCCGTGGGCTAATACACATGCCCTGAGCATATCCTCCAATATCTGGTTTACTCGCTCTTTCTGGCCGTCTGTCTGGGGGTGGTAAGCAGTGCTGTGCTTTAGTACGGTCCCCAAGGCTTCGTGAAGTCGTAACCAGAATGCCGACGTGAACACTGACCCTCTGTCGGAGGTGATGGTCTTCGGTACTCCATGGAGACTGACAATCCGGGACATATATAACTCTGCCAACTGATCCGCTCGGTAGGTGGTCCTGACGGGAATAAAGTGAGCCACTTTGGTGAGCATATCCACAATAACCCATATGGAGTCGTGACCTCGGCCGGTCCTTGGGAGCCCTACAATGAAGTCCATGCATATGTCATCCCACTTCCATTGCTGAACTCGCAGAGGATGCAGTAGTCCCGCTGGATTTTGGTGCTCGGCCTTGACTCTGTTGCATATATCACAGCATGCCACATAATATGCGATGTCTTTGCGCATTCCGGGCCACCAAAATGTGGTCCTCAAATCCCGGTACATCTTGGTGTTGCCGGGGTGGATAGAATATGCGGACTCATGTGCTTCCCGCAGTATTTGCTGCCTCAAATTAGCCTGGTCCGGTACGCATATCCGGTTTTCAAACCATAGCACTCCTTGGGCATCCAGGTGAAAGGATTCGGCCTTGCCACGCGGAATCCGTTCCTTGATTTCTTGAATTTCCGGGTCTTGAGCTTGAGCTCCCTTAATATCCTCTACCAAGGTTGGGGTGATTTCCAATGTCTTCCTGGTCATTGAGTCACACAACACGAGGTTGAGTTGAGCGACTTCTTCCTGTAGCTGAGGGTGGAGCCTTTCCCAGAGTGCATTCACTGAACTTGGCTTGCAGCTAAGGGCGTCGGCGACCACGTTAGCCTTCCTGGGGTGGTAATTTATCCCGAGATCGTAATCCTTGACCAGTTCGAGCCACCTTCTCTGCCTGAGGTTGAGATCCGGTTGCGTGAAGATGTACTTGAGGCTCTTATGATCGGTGTACACCTCACACCGTTGCCCGACGAGATAATGCTTCCATAATTTCAATGCGTATACCACAACAGCCAGTTCCAGGTCATGTGTCGGGTAGTTTACTTCATGTTGGCGTAGTTTTCTGGAGGCGTATGCCACAACTCTCCCTTCTTGCATTAGCACACAGACAAGGCCATGCTTCGAGGCATCGCAATCTACATCGAATCCCTTGTGAATGTCCGGCAGAGTCAGAACAGGGGCTGAGGTCAGCTTCGTCTTGAGTTGCTCGAAGCTTTCACCGCACTCCTTGGTCCAGACAAATTTCTGGTTCTTCCTCAACAACTCGGTCAATGATTTGGCTATCTTGGAGAACCCTTCAATGAATCGGCGGTAATATCCCGCCAATCCTAAGAAACTTCGGACTTCCGTCACGATGGTTGGTGGCTTCCAATTCAAGACATCTATCACCTTGCTGGGGTCCATGGCTACTCCTTAAGCCGTCAAAATGTGACCCAGAAATCCCACCTCCTTTAACCAGAACTCGCACTTGCTGAACTTGGCATAAAGGCGATGAGCTCGCAACCGTTCCAGCACCGTACAGAGATGCTACTTATGCTCTTTTTCACTTTTGGAGTATATGAGTATGTCATCAATGAATACCACCACGAACTTGTCCAGAAAGTCCATGAAGACCTTGTTCATCATGCCCATGAAATAAGGTGGGGCATTCGTTAAGTCGAACGACATGACCGTGAACTCATACAGGCCATATCTGGTGGTGAAGGCTGTCTTGGGAATGTCTTCCTTTCGGATCTTCAGCTGGTAATAGCCTATGCGAAGATCGATCTTAGAGAATACCGGGGCACCTTTCAGTTGGTCGAACAGGTCATCAATGCGAGGCAGTGGATACTTGTACTTGATGGTGACTTCATTCTGGGGGCGGTAGTCCACACACATCCGCAAGGTGCCATCTTTCTTCTTGACGAATAATACCGGCGACCCCCATGGTGAGGTGCTGGGGCGAATGTATCCCTTCTGCAATAGCTCATCCAGGTGTTTCTTTAGCTCCACCAGTTCGGTGGAAGGCATCCGATAATACTTCTTGTATATAGGGGAGGTACCGGGGACAAGCTCAATGGCGAACTCCAGTTCTCTGTCTGGCGGCATACCCGGAAATTCTTCTGGAAACACATCCGGCAATTCTCTGACAACAGGTATTTTGTCCAACTCTGATGTGGTAATCTGGCATACCGTTGCTTCCTTCTTGCGTGGCATACCAACAGCTGTGAACTGAGTTGCCTTGCCGTCCGGGTTAACCAGTTCCACTACTCGAGTCTTGAAGGCAAGGCGGACCTCATGGGTGGTGAGCCAATCCACTCCAAGAATTGCATCAAGTCCCTTGGATTCCAGCACCATGAGAGAGGTAGGGAACTTCACTCCATATATTTCAATGGCCAGGTCCTTGCATATACTGTCTGCTTTGAGCATACCTCCAGGGGTTTTGACCACCACAATTGTTTCCAAAAGATCAATAGGAAAATTGTTTTGGGTGGAGAAACTCCGCGATATAAACGAATCGGTTGCCCCGGAATCAAATAATATAGTTGCGGGTATGTTATTAATAGGAAAGATACCGATGAGCACGTCGGGGGATCCGCGGGCTTCTTCGGCCGAGACGTGGTTGACTTGAGCCTGGCGGTAGTTGTTCTGCCCTCGGATGTTGTTGACTTGAGGTTTTGGGTTCCCCGGCTTGCTCTTGCATTCTCTGACAAAGTGTCCTGGTTTCCCACATTTGAAGCAGGCGCCCTTCCGCATGTATTCTGCTTTGGCTTGGGGGTCGAGGTAGGACCTCTCTTGAGTGGCCGGCTTGTCGGTAGCGGAGCCGCCGTGGTTCCAGGCGGGCTTGGAATTGGCTTGAGCCGGCTAGGGAACGGGCTATACCACTCGGGGCCTCTGGGCATATGGCTCGTACGGGGCCTTCTTGGGCTCATACTTGCGCTTGCGGTCTTCATAACTTCCCTTGAGTTCGGCGACCAACTTGTATTCGCGTTCTGCTATGAGTGCCTTGTTGACAAGTGTCTGGAAGTCTGGGAAGTCCAGCATGCTGAGCTGACAACGGAGAGTGCGGTTAAGACCACCAAGGAAGCGGTCTACCTTTCTCTCTTCAGTGGCCACATCATGAACCGAGTATCTTGCCAGATGGTTGAACTTGTTCAGATATTCAGTTACAGTCATGCTGCCTTGGACAAGAGCGAGAAATTCCCTCTGCTTGGTTTTCAGCACTCCGGTGGGGATATGATAAGTGCGGAACTTCTCCTTGAATCTCTCCCAAGTGATATCTTCTACTGCAGGCCATACTGCTTTGGTATTGTCCCACCAAATTGCGGCATAGCTCTCAAGGTAATGGGTGGAAAATGGAACCTTATCCACCTCATCACAGTGAGCGACTTCCAGCTTCTCTTCCATGGTTCTTAGCCAATCATCAGCCTCAATGGGATCTGCTGCCTGATCAAAGCTTGGCGGTCGGGTGCGCTGAAAGTCAGATAGCTTGGAACGTGACCCTTGGTTCTGATTCTGTCCCACAATGTTCTGCATGCCTCGCAGTAATTCCATGAGTTCTTGGTTTCTTCTTTCCTCAAACATCCTGATAACCTGCTCTGTGGTAGGGGCTTGTGGTGGAGGAGGTGGTGGACGCTCGGGTGATAGTCCAGCTTGCCTGGCGGATCGACTACGGGGGGTGTCGTCATCACCCGAGTGGCTGCACTCACCTCGCCTCATCCTATATCCGTTCCCAAATAGAGCACCAACATCATGAGAAACCACAAAGAGGGAAATAGGCGAAGCGACGGAAAAGAGGAAGAAACTCGAAACTCCAAGAGGTGGTGGTTGGTGATCGTCTGAATCCCTTGATAAAACGACAACTAATCCAGCGGCCACCAGAACGGTGTTGACAACTCGGATCTGGGGCGTTGCCGAGGTAACTCACCACTTGCTCAAGACGGCCGCAAAACAGTTTAGAACTTGGAGCAGGGTGATTAAGAAGAAGGCAGAGGTCCTCTAAGACGGCCGAGAAAACAGCTTAGAACATAGGGTCTCCACTGCAAAAAGAAACTCAACGACTGCCTGAGACAGCCGAAAAGCAGCTCAGAACACAAGACAGTCGCTGAAAGAGAAGGAAAAATGAGGCATCCACCCCGGACGGCCGACCAAGAATCAGCACAGAGCCAGGCGTGGTGCCATATAAGAGAAAGCAAGCAAGGATCCGTCTGAGTCACCTACACCAAAACAAGGAATATGAGAACATTATCAACAAAATCCAAACGAAAGATCGAAACAACCTCATAATTATACATAGCATCATGACCTCATACATAGCAACTAGCATGGATGGCATAACGAGTACTGCTCATACGGCAGTTGACACATGCATAACATAACGGTAGAAATGACCATACTGCTCGAACTCGTCCTAGTCGTGAGGGAGCGGGCACTGGCAGTCGGCGGAACCATCGGAGCTATCCTCGGAATCGGAACTAGCAACGTGGATCGCACTGCGGGAAGGGGTGTCAAGGCGGCGACGCTGACGAGAGGGCTCTCCCTTAGGAGAAGGGGGAGTGTGCTGGATAAGCATTGGAGCAGCAGGGGTAGCAGTCAACGTGGCCCACTCCTCTGGGGTCTTGCGCCGAATAGCTATCTGAGCACCTGGGGAAGGTGGGGTGGGTGCAGGTGGAATATGTGGAGCTGGCACCGGAGTATAGGTGGGAGGTGGTGGTGGGGGATACTGAATACTACTGATAGATGCGAGTGCCTCCCGGGAACGAGCCAACTCCTCAGCAAGACTAATGACCAGCTCATACTGAGCGACCATGTAGCGAGCGTGGTGCACTGTCGTCCAGTCGCACTCCGAGTCCGACGGGAAAAGGATCTGCCCGATGGGAGACAAGGCAGGGTAGTAAGAAAGACCTGGGTGAAGCTGCATCCCGACCTCATGGTGACGCAGGTCAACAAGGGCCTCAAGGGAAGCGGGTCCTCCCTTCGCGGAACGCGAAAGGCCTCCATACGTGGAGCTCGAGAACAGGAACACCTCAGCACGGTACTCGTGCACGTAGTCAGCCAGCTTTTCGCAGTACACCTGGAACATCGGGTCTTCTCCCTGCGGGTACAGACGGAGCCAAACTCGGCGGAGCAACGACGGAAATCCTGTCGGTGACGCCTCGTACTCTGAACGGGTGCCATCTACACTCACAGGGTTAGCCATTAGCATAAATAAATGCATCTACATGCTATGCATCAACCAATGCAACACTCAAGTGCACAGAACAAGCAAGACTCTAGACTAACGTTCCTCTAGCGCGCAGCCTAACTAGCGTGTCCTACAGTCAGCGCGACTCTGATACCAATCATTGTGGCACCCCGGCTCAGAGCAACCGGTTTACCTTACATTGCCAGCCCAGAGATCAAGTCTTCTGGAAATGCACAACATATTGGTACAGAATACAACCGCTTCATAATAATTATACAGGTACATAGGTTCGAGATTACAACTTCTACGAGGCATGGCGGCACATCTCGTGCGACATCACTATCAACATTATTTATGTCACATCTCGGGCCTCGATACGATCGACCAAGGACTCTACGGCAGTGGAACAACGAGGTGACGGGACTCCAATGCACGGGGACACTGCTGGGACACAGCCTAGTTCGCGTAGTACATCTCAGCCAACTCTTCAGGTGTGATACCTCCTGCATCTGGCATGACACGCCAGGTCAGTACATTGAATGTACGTGCAAGCTCATAATAGCCAAGTCATCAGGAGAAACAATAGCATGGAAATAATGCAAACAATAACATGGCAAACATGGCATGGATAATAGTAACACTTGTCTCATGAACATCACATGATTCATCCAGCTTACCTCCGAGTCATGCAGACTCGGTAACCGGGTCATCTCTTGACCCACCATCATACGGGTCGTACCTCGACCACTCAACAGGTTAGGTGTCCTCAGTTACCACCTTAACCAATCACATGACCAAAGTTTCAGCATTAACATTCATATTATTAACCTGATTAGTGTTGACCTCTCTGTGACCTAGTACGAACTTTGTCCCATGACCCAGGACGCGGCTATTCGAATAGATTGTGACTCTGCAGAGTTTGTGCACGTTACCCACATTATGGAGTTCCTCCTCCATCCAGCACCTCGGTACTTGTCCCACAGGATCCTTGGAACTCGCACCGCAGGAGTGGACTAGGACATCTCCAACGAAACCCGACTACCGTGTTACCTCCCTACGGACTCACCGACACACGGTCTTGGGTATCCCTGTGGTTGGGTGTCCACGTTACCACCATCAACCACCCAGCCACCTTGTGGCAACTTGTCCCACTGGGACTCCCGGGTAAACATTATGGATGTCGAGATTATCACCACCTACCTGATCAGGGTAGCGTGCGTGCATAACCTCCCCTACTGGGTGATATCCGTAGAAGGCACTACGATAGCCCGATTCAAGGCCCGCCCATACAAGAAAATATGGCTGCACAGATAAGTCCGGTTCGGTGGCACTTGGTCAACATTTTTGTCATTAGGTGAATAGAAATATGAGGACATGGAAACATGGCATGAGTATGAACTACTATCATGAATATGCATCACCCAACATGGTATATAATCAGGAGCATGATCATCACTAGCATGATTCCGGCATAGGCATGGCAACAAAATAAACAGGATGATGACATGTACTAGAGTAACATGATAAGATCAGTAGCATGGCATGTTTATACCAATCAACTTATTATGGTTATTTATTTTTATTAGCAAGCAATGTGAAAGCAATAAAAAATAACCCCAGCAAATGATTTAAATCATCAAAAAACACCTTAAGCTCCTCATGACCAGATTGTTATGGCTTTCCTTGGTCAAGTGGAGTATCCTTGAACTCCTTGTCTCCTGCAAGCACTTGATCACTTTCTGAAAAAAATAAAACAAGTGCCAAATGCAAATAAGTCAAATGCACTCCTTCACTGTCCAGTGAACCTAAACAGTGAATCAAGTTCTCAAATTTTGCCAACTTGAAGTGGAGCTCAAAAGAAAAATGTATCAAAAAGAATCAACCCATTTGGCCTTGTGGTTTAGGAGTTATTCATGGTCAAAGTTTGGTCAAAATCCCACTTTAAATAGATTTAATCAATATTCAGAGAAATAACCAGAGGGGGCCACGTCGAAGGAGTAAACCACGCGGGCGCCTCCACTTATACCGATTCAGAATGGCTGGGGTGGCTGACAGGTGGGGTCGGGGCGTCAGTTTGGGTGAAACAGAGGGGGAACAGAGGTCGCGGCTCCGGCGAGGGTGGTTTGCCAGCGAGGAGACCTCGGGTGTGAGCTAGGGCTAGGGCACGAGGTGCAGGAGACTATGGCGAGCAGCTACGTACCCGGAACTCATCGAATGGTGGCCTGACGGCTTCGCTAGGCTCTCCTCCAGCTACGGTGGCGGCGGCGCTGCGACACGATCTCCGACCAGGGGCCTCCCCGGCCGGTCTCCTCCTCGATTGTGCTCTCTTGGAGTGGGGTGGGGGTGTGTGGTGATGGCTGCGAGCAACGGGAGGCACCAATTTATAGGGGAGCCATGGATTCCTCCACGGGTGTCGCCAGGCAGAAGACGGCGGCGCCGAGCTTGCGTGCGGGGGAGCAGTGGGGGCTCTGGTGAGTTCTAGGGGGTTCCATTGAAGGTTTAGCACGCGTGCGCGCGTGACCTGGTTCTCTGCATCAGCGGGGTGACGGGACGGCTCGGGCGTGGCTGCGGCGGAGGCTCTGCGTCGATGTGCGGCGCGGCTTTGAGGGGGCTCAGGTGTCGCGCGTGCTTGCTAGAGGTAGGGGACGCGAGGAAGACGATGCGGGCAACGCGGAGGCGTGCGTTCCACTGTGGCCACGATGCGCAGAATCCAGACAGGCGACAGCGGCGACGACGAGGTCTCCGGCTGGCGGCGGGGCTTTGGGATGGGCCAGGTGGCGCACGGGTGTGCCACGGCGGTTATGGACACGCGCAAGTAGCCACGGGGCTCGGGGTGTAGCGTGCCCGTGATGGCGACCTCACGGCCATGGCCAGAGCACGCCTGTGAAAGGTTGTGCGCGTGCTCACCCCTGGTACGCGTGCACGGAGGGCGTCCAGGGCATGCGCACTGTGTCCTTGGCTTGTATTCAACGTCCAGTAGTACGTGTGAGGTGCTGGGAGGCTGTCATGTGGGTTCAAACACTTGCTATCTTCAAAAACAGGTTTCTGCAGGAAACTTTGATAATTTCTACAATGAGTTTGTCTAGGCTTTTGAAGCTGAAACTTGGGGTTCCTGGGTTATCTAGGAAGGTGCCTATGTGGTAAAAATTTCAGAGCAATTGGACAAGTCTACAGGGTACTTTCTTCACAAAGTGCCTCTCTGGTCAGAAATGAAAAAGAATTTCTAGAGGGAAAGTTTTGTACTAAGCTTGCCCATGTTTTTGAATGGAATTATGGGGCATGCCTCCCTTACTTAGCACAAAAAGTTTCAGGACTAACGAATAAGCAGAAGTGAGGCTAGCTTCAAAAAGGAGAGGGAAAAGACCAAATTCCATAAGTGAAAAAGGATTTTTAGGAAAAATAAAAATAGGGTATGGGCTCAATTGATCAAAGCTTGACCATAGCCATAGGGGAGAGGGGTTTAGGGGTCACTTGGCCTAGGGGAAAAATTAAGCTCAAGTGATCAAGGCCATCTGAGTTGAGAAAATCCAACCAAATATTTCAAACTCCAAAAAATCAGCGAATAAAATTGCAATTAAAAAGGGCCAAAAACCAGGATGTCACAATGAGGGTGACTCAGAACTCAGATCGATGAGGATAAGGAGAAAAATAAGCCTTACGTTGTTCCCTTTATACCCAAGTAGCTATATAACTATAGAATGCTAGACTCGACTTCGACCAAGGGTTGAAAAATCCTACAGACAGTCCTGCTCTGATACCAAATCTGTCGGGACCCGGAATATGCGTATGCAATTCCATTCACAACTCAATCACATGGAGAGCCGAGAGCCGTACCCACTTGTCTAAGCATACAAGGCCAAGCACAGAACACTCTCAGAAAGCATCGTACGTGAGGGGCATCCCATCCAGGCCGGATGATCAACTGAGATGGGTCTTCATCGCCTGCTCACAAGTCTAAATGGTTATGGGTGGTGAAATCCCATACTCATAGACAAGTCGCCTCAACCATGTTATCGATTGAATCATAACCCTTACATAAACAAACTCTAGCCCGATCACTTAGTCGTGGCCTAGGGCGGGCTCGATCATACAACAAAGTGTGCACGTGACAGAGTCACGAGCAATCGCATCACGATGCCCCAAGTTGCGCACATCTAAGGGCCACTTGGTGTATTAAAGACCGCCAGCCAGATCACAACCAAGGTCTCGAAAACCCATACTAAGACATGCATGTTATAATCATACACGCAGCACACATGTCTATTATGAACAGCAGGTATCATCACATAACTCGACGAAGTACTCTTTATTGACTTACACATAGAGCATACACAGATCACATGTCTGTGATCAACATTACATCATACAACGGAAGCAAATTAGGTCTGAGTACAGACAAGATTAAAAAATGGCTTAGAGAAGCCTTGTACAACAAACATGCCCTTCCACGAGGGACTAGACTACTGTCTGGAACTACACTAGCTTAGTCAACGTCGAGCTTCAGGAAGGTGACTCCATCGGGGTCTGGGTTTCCATCTAAAACATAGAATAAGCAAACGTGAGTACAAAGTCGTACTCAATAAGACTTACATCAGAACTATACTACTCATGCTCAAGTTTCAAGGTAAAGAGAGGTGGGGTTTGAACATGCAAAAGTGCTAGCTTTGACTTGGCTAGTCCTGTACTATGAGTACCAGACTTTAGGTAAGAAGCGTACACGAGTCCACTACCAAGTCTCCAACCAATACACCACTATGGTTACTTCCTCGACTTCCCCACGAGGAGCACACCATAGCACTCACACTTATCTTGCGAGTTTTAGAGTATCCATTCAAGTTGTCTAATAATCAAGCACAGCCTTCCAAGTAGTCCCTTACCGCGGAAGCGGCTATTCGAATAGTTTTGTTAACCCTGCAGGGGTGTACTGCTACACACATGAAACCATCAGTTACCGCCGGGATCTCGTCACCCTTCAAGCGGGTGTCGGCGAGGATAATTTCCACAACTTTTACCTCACAGCCAATTCTAATCCAGGAATCAACCATCTGAGTTGCTCACCGCTCAAGAGTCCGGCCGGGTCAACGATACAGACTCAGATGATGCAGGCGACCGAGACGCCACCTAAGCAGATGGTTTTCCTGTCTCACAGGTCCACCCACATATCTAAATGATGCAAACTTTCATTCATTCTTTTTCTATGCATATGCCAAATGGAAACCCGAACTAGTGACTCCTGGACTTGAACTGGGGTGAGTTAGTAGGCTGAGCGGGGGTCCATGTGCCCAACATGTGGTAGTACTCTTCATCTTGGATCACCACACAAGAACTCGGGCTTAAGGCGGTGTTCAACGAGACAACCCACCGTGTACTCCTACACAGCCTCTCATCGTTCACCTTGTATTATGGTATATTCACCAGCACAGTTTCACTTTTATCAACTCCATGTTCACTATCATCCCGACTCACATCAAAAGCATCCTCATTGTAAACTCTAAGCATGCAATAAGCAGTAACAGTTGAAGGGGCCACATGATATCAATCAACTTCTATGTCAGCTAGGATTGTGGTTTGCTTACTACTGTGAAAAGATGATAGGTCATGCATCGGATATGGGTTCAACTATGCGGTAGAATCAATACAAGGTGATCTCCTAAACATGCATAAGAAATACTGAGAGGGAATTGGGATTTTATAGACATGATCAATGGAGTTTGCTTGCCTTGCTGACGAGGTTCACACACGGTGTCTTCAACGAAGGGGGTGGCCTCCGGTTCCGGCTCCACCTCTATTCGAGCAAACATCACAAACATTGCAATCAATATAATGTACAATGCACAATCACATGATCAAGTTGTACAACATGATGTACATGGTACTGATGTGTTGACAATTCCATTTAATTGAAGTGTATTGCAAAAGAATTGCAAATTCAAACTTCAAATTTGAATTAAAATTAAGCCATATGAAAACTTGCTACTGTATCCCCATTTTAAAATGGTCAAACATGAAAACAAATTGCATATTCTTAATCCTTGCATTTTTCTGATAATTTTTCATATATTATATGTTTAATTTGGAGTTAATATGAATTTTCTATGAATTTCTAAAGTTTAATTGATTTTGTGTCTTTTTGTGTAATTCTTTTAATTCGCATTCTAATTAGTGCGTCAGCATGACATCATGCTGACGTAGGGGGGCCTCTGACCAGAGAGACCCACTGGTCAGCCTCTCTGGGGTTAATCTCCGTTTTAAATAATTTAAACAGAGGGTTAGGGGGCTGGGGCCCCACCTGTCAATGACCCCAGGGGGTGATTAGGGGTTGATTAGGGACCTAATGGCCAAAAAAGCCGGCGGCTAACCGCCAGTGACCACGGGTCACGGCGGCGCCTCGCCGGAGTGCCCAAATGGCCACGGGAGGGCACGGGGTGGCTACCAAACGGTCGCCCATGGTCTTCCGCGTCTGGTGCACCAAGCAGGGGGCGTCGGGGAGCTCTGGAGCGACGGCGGCGTCGTCCTGCGCGGCAGCCGCCCTGCTCAAATGAGACCAGCGCCTAGAGCACGGGAGGGGTCGGAAGAAGAGGGGAAACGCTCGTGAGATCAACCTGAGCTTGATGGAGGGGTCGAGGACGCCGGAAGAAGCAAGTCGGCGGCTTAATTCCAACAATGGCGCACGGCGGCCTTGGAAAAGAACTCGTCACGGGCGGAGTCTCCAGGGGCTTGCTTCCTCGATTCGGGGTGCAGCTTGATGAAGACGTCAGCTGCGGAGATGCTGGACAGACTGGTCCGCCGCGATAAGCTCGATGGCCACGCGTTGCACGGCGGCGTGCTCCAGCAGGCGCTTGGGTTCTCGCCAGATTCGTGAGGAGGAGGAAGGTGGCGACCCGTGGATGGGGAGGATGAGCTCGGGGGGGGGGGGGCGTCTGGCGCTGCGTGGCACGAGGAGAGGCCTCGAGGAGGCCTAGGGGGAGTGGGCGTGGGCTTGGGCCGGCTGGGCTGCTGGGGGGGTTAGTTGGGCCAAATGGCCAGGGGTCTCCTCTTTTCCTTTTCTTCTTATTTTCTTTTCTGTTATTTGTTTTTCCGTGCTAAAAAAATTAGCTAGGCATTTTATTAAATTCTCCAAATTTTTATGTGGACATGTAATGCATATAGCTAGCCACTTACAAAGTTTGGGCATTTTTAAAATTCAAATAATTTGAACTTTAATTCTAATAAGGGTTTAATTTAATTTCCAAGCCATGTTTGGAATATTTGAAAAATCTTGGTGCATGCAGTGGGACCCACTTCACTTTATATGTGATCATGCATATTTATAAGACTTTTAAAAAATACTAGAGGAATTTTTGGAAGCAATTTTTATCTGGCCTTTTGAATTAAATTTTCTAGGGCTTTTCTTTTCCCCATTTTTTAATGTCTTTTGAAATTTTCACATGATGCAAAGGGGCACTCAAACCCTAGCACTTACCCAAGTTGGGGTTCTGACATCGTTCATATAGGAGTTGAAAAGGAGCCATTTTTAGACTAGATTGGAAACTGTTGTTAAAAGAAAATTCGGCGAATGGAAGAGACTTCTCCCAATTCTTTCCGAATGAGATAACACAAGCTCTGAGCATGTCGTCAAGAATTTGGTTAACCCTTTCGCCTTGACCGCTAGACTGAGGATGGAAAGCTGTACTAAAGGAGAGATGAGTTCCCATAGCATTCTGAAAGCTTCCCCAAAATCTAGAGGTGAAAAGGATACCTCGATCAGAATTGATTTCCAAAGGAACACTGTGAAGAGACACAATTCTAGAGACATACAAGTCCGCTAACTGGCTAGCAGTTATAGACTCGCGAACGGGAAGGAAGTGAGCAACTTTGGAAAGCCTATCTGTGACAACGAAGATGGCATCATTTCCTTTCTGGGTTTTTGGAAAGCCGGTGATGAAGTCCATACCGACTTTGTCCCATTTCCACTCTGGAATAGGCAAAGGTTGAAGTGTACCAGCAGGTCTTTGATGTTCTGCCTTAATGCGACGACAAACATCACATTCGACAACAAATCGAGCAATGTCTCTCTTCATCCTAGTCCACCAAAATCTCTGGCGTAGATCTCGATACATTTTTGTGCTACCGGGATGAATCGAGAGGGGTGTATCATGGGATTCTTTGAGTATGAGTTGCCTTAGTTCCCTATTCTTAGGTACTACCAAAAGATTTCCAAAGAATACCGTTCCTTTACTATCTGCGAAGAAACATTTAGCAACTCCGCTAGCAATGTTCTCCTTGATCCGGCGAACACCTCGTGCACGCCTTTGGGAAACTATGATTTGATCCTCAAGAGTTGGTTTCGCCACCAAGGTAGAAAGATAGCCATAAGGAACAATCTCAAGATGGAGCTTGCAAAATTCCTCATGAAGAAGTGGTTGAAACTGTTGTAACATGAGGTTGTTACAATACGACTTACGACTTAGTGCATCAGCCATGACATTGGCTTTGCCTGGGGTGTAAGAAATTCCTACGTCGTAATCTTTTATCAACTCAATCCAGCGTCTTTGCCTGAGATTAAGATCTGGCTGGGTGAAAATGTATTTGAGGCTTTGGTGGTCGGACTAAATCTCACAACGATTACCAAGGAGGTAATGTCGCCAAGTTGTAGGGGCATAAACTACGGCAGCGAGTTCAAGATCATAGGTAGGATAGTTCTCTTCATGTGGACGCAACTGGCGTGAAGCATAGGCTACCACATGTATATCTTGCATAAGTATGCATCCTAACCCTTGCCGTGAGGCATCAGAAAAGATCTCAAAATCCTTTTTGGTGTCTGGAGGCGCAAGTACGGGTGCAGAAGTCAATCTTCTTTTTAGCTCTTGAAAGCTTTCCTCGCACTTGGGAGTCCATAGGAATTTCTTATCTTTCTTGAGGAGTTCAGTTAGAGGCTTTGCAACTTTAGAAAAGTTCTCGATGAAGCAGCGACAATAGCTTGCTAAGCCAACAAAACTCCTAAGTTTCTTAACCGATTCAGGTGGAGTCCAGTCAAGGAGGGCCCGAACTCTCTCGGGATTCATCAATACCAGCCTTAGATGTTCGGCATGTTCTTCCTCGTTCTTCGAGTAGATGAGAATGTCATCGAGATAAACTACAACAAATTTATCTAGATACTCCATGAAGATCGAATTCATCATGCGCGAGAAAGTGGCGGGGGCATTGGTTAAACCAAAGGACATGACGGTGTACTCGTAAAGACCATAACGAGTAGTGAAAGCCGTTTTTGGAATTTCCACGTTTCGGATTTTGATTTGATGATATCCTAATCTCAAATCCATCTTGAAGAAGACAGAGGATCTAGCAAGTTGATCATAAAGATCATTGATCCTGGGCAGTGGGTATTTGTTCTTTATCGTCTCTAGATTTAGCGGGCGATAATCTACGCACATCCTTTCTGTTCCATCTTTCTTCGTTACGAACAGAACGGGGCAACCCCATGGCGATGAGCTAGGGCGGATGAACCCTTTTGCCAACAAAGCTTCGAGTTGGATTTTAAGCTCAGCTAACTCACGTGGGGCCATTTTGTATGGGCATCTGGAAATTGGTGCAGTTCCTGGCATAAGATCCACTATGAATTCTACACATCTGTCGGGTGGCATTCCCGGCAGCTCTTCAGGAAAGACATCCGGGAAGTCGCGAACCACCGGAATATCTTCAAGGTCGGGAAGGGGAAGCACATTCAAAGAATGCATCTGGGTTCTTGTTCTTGGTGAGGAATAATCTATTGTCTGGCCTGAAGGATGTGTAAGTTTAACTGACTTGGCTTTACAATCAAGAAAAGCATGTTGTCTTGATAACCAATCCATACCAAGGATGACATCAATGTCTGAAGACTTGAGGGCTATGAGTGAAGCAAGGAATACTAAACCCTAGATTGCAATTTGATTACTATGGCTTACTCTACTAGTTTGCCATCTTGACCCTGGACTTTTAAGTATCATTGGGGTGGACATTTCAACAAAGGATAACTCATGACGAAGTGCATAACTTTCGACATGAATGAATGAGATACTCCTGGGTCGAAAAGAACGGAAGTAGGAACATAATTGACTGGGAGCGTACCAAGAATGATGTCAGAAGTGTCGTCGGTCTCTTCAGCTGAGATCTGGTTCACACGTCCACGATTGGCGGGAGGAGCGGGTTTGGTGGTGTAGACCTTCGAGGGTGGCTTGCCACGACCATTGTTGTTACCTCCGGCACGGGGTGGAGCATTCTGATTCTGGAGCTGGTTCTGGGGACAGTCGCGGGAGTAGTGGCCTTCCTGACCACACTTGTAGCAGGCTCCAAAGACAGTGCGGGGAGCTGGGTTGTTCGGTGGAGCTGGGTGGAACGAAGCTGGTGGACGAGGCGCCACATCGGATGGCCTTGGTGGGTTGTTCTGGCGAAACATGCTGTTGGGGATCCAGATCTTGCGCTCTGAGAGCCTGAGCTGGATGAACCATCGTCTCTAGGATGTTTGCGGAAGTCATTGGGTGTTCATGTCCTCCGCCTTGATGGCCTTGTTGACAAGGACCTGGAAGGTGGAAAAGTCATGCAGGTTGAGCTCACAACGGAGTCCAGAATTGAGTCCATGACGGAACCTCTCTTGCTTCTTGGCGTCGGTGGATACCTCTTTAGTAGCATAACGAGCAAGTCGGTTGAACTCACGACTAAACTCGTCAATAGTCCTTCTTCCTTGGGTGAGGTTGCAGAACTCCTCACGCTTGCGGTCCATAAGACCCTTTGGAATGTGGTGCTCACGGAAAGAAGTGCAGAACTCATCCCAAGTTGTGGGCGGTCCAACGGGACGCATGTTCAGGAAATTCTCCCACCAAGAGCTAGTTGCACCCTCGAGGTGGTAAGTGGCATAGCTGACCCTATCACCATCTGCAACATGGCCTGCCTGGAGCTTCCTCTCGATGTTGCGAAGCCAATCATCGGCGTCAAGGGGCTCGGTGGAGTAGCTGAAAACCGGGGGATGAAGCCGGTTGAAGTCATTCAAGGACACCAAATCGTTGCGCTGCTCAGTGGTGTTGCGGGCAATGACCTCCAGCAACTGGTGAGAGTCTTGGCGGTTCCTCTCAACCTCCATCAGAATCTGAGCCATCGTGGGTGGGGGTGGAAGATTGCCTTCCTCCGGATCATTCCCACGACCATGGGCACGACCAAGCTGGCCACGGGTTCCTTGAGACATCCTGAAGGTGAAAACCAAAGTCAAATAGAGTTGATTGGAAGAGTCTAAACAAGGTATTGAAGGTACTGGAAGAATCACAGAGCAAAGGAAGTAATTATGTTGACAACATGGTGATAAAAGCATACAAGCGATATATTCACAAGCTGTCATACAAACCATACATCGTTTTAGTACAAGCGCCAAGATAATACAAACGTGATGAAGATGATGCATCCTTCAGAGGCACTCTGACTTCCTATACATTATTTATCTAAGCCTCTGGAACTTAGACACCTTGCGTACAATATACTAAGATACTACTACATCCCCACTAAAGTAAGACCACAGGCGGTCTCACTCATCTCCATCTCCATAGTAATCCTCGTAAAAGTTACCCGCGTAACCCGGTAGCTGAAGGTGACCATCGGAAAACACGGAGGCCTGTGGACCCTGATATTCATTTGGGCAAGGATGGGGACTAGGTCCAGCGTAGGGTGGAAGCAGAGGACCACGGGGTGGAAAAATGCCTCCAATCTCGGGCCAAGCAACTCGAGAAGGCATCTGTGTCCTGACTGGGTAGATAGCATCATACTCCACTGATCCAACACTCACAAAAGGAGCCAGGAGTGTAAGTGCTCGATACATATGGACATGGGTGGCGTGAAGCTCAAAACGAAGGGCACGTGCATCACGATCTCTATCACAAGCGTGCCGATCAGTGATCTGAAGCAAAGGATCCTCCAAAGAGTGATCTGTGTACAATCCGGTGTAATATCCCTCTTCTCCTGGAAGTGCAGCAGGGATATAGAAGAAAGATGTGCCTCCAAGCAAAGCATGCTCCTCTCTGAGCAGAGTCATACATGAGTATGCAGCATCCTGCATAGCCATGTTCTCAGTCATGCCAATGCCATGTCCAAAGTGGATAGACTGAGTGACTCCAGTGTGGTGCGGGTAGATCCTGACAGTGCAGTGGAACTGGGTCTGGTTGAAGTCAAGGAATTTCTCCTCAACTGTGTACTCAGGATACCATCGATAGCCAATGAAGGACATCATGTCGATGAGCATGATTGGATGCCCACGTACACCGAGGCACCTAGTCAAACGAACAATCTGCCGAGGGGGAAGATCTGCCATCTGAAACAGAAAGAAGGAGTTTGAAAATGCATCAGATTATGAAGAAACTTGGAATGACTCGGACAGCATAACGACTGTAATTGTAAGAAATGTCTTTTCTTGCAATGTAGAAACATCACTTACATACGATGTAAGAAACCAGGAAGCACAACAACTCTAGTAAACCGAACACAACTTTCCTATGGCTACAAGGAAGCAAACAACGAGATGTTCTAGTAAGACATAGATGAGCCTAGTCCTATCTTCCCGTAGAACAAGATGAGGGTGACTCAGAACTCAAACGATGAGGGTAAGGAGAAAAAGAAGCCTTACGTTGTTCCCTTATATACCCAGAGTAACTATATAACTATAGCAAGCTAGACTCGACTTCGGCCAAGGCTGATAATCCTACAGTCAGTCCTGCTCTGATACGAAGTATGTTGGGACCCAGGGTTAGCGTATGCAAGACTCGCTACAACACAATCATATGGAGAGACGAGAACCGTACCCACTTGTCTAAGCAGACAAGGCCAAGCACAGAACGTTATCGGAAAGCATCGAACGTGAGGGGCATCCCATCCAGGCCGGATGATCAACTGCAATGGGTCCTCATCGTCCGCACACAAGTCTAAATGATATGGGTGGTGATCTCCCATACTCATAGACAAGTCGCCTCAACCATACTATCGATTGTATTATAACCCTTACATAGACTTACTCCAGCCCGATCACTTAGTCGGGGTCTAGGGAGGGCTCGATCATACATCAAAGTGTCCACGTGACAGAGTCACGAGCAATCGCATAGCGATGCCCCAAGCTGCACACATCTAAGGGCCACTTGGTGTATAAAAGACCGCCACCCAGATCACAACTAAGGTCTCGAAAACCCATACAAATACATGCATGTTATAAACATACACGCAGAACACATGCCTTGTATGAACAGCAGGTATCATTGCAATTCTCTACAAAGTATACATTTTATTGATAACTCTTACAGAGTGCACACAGAGATCACGACACCGTGATCCAACATTACAACAAGCATGCGGAAGCAAATTATGTCTGGGTACAGACAAGTTTAACAAATGGCTTAAGAAGCCTTCTTTAAACACAAAGCCCTCCACGAGGGAACCTGTCTGCTGACTGGGATTACACTAGCTTGGTCGTCAGTCGTCGAGCTCGAGGAAGAATCCACCTTCGGGGTCAGTGGGTTCATCTAAAACATAGAATAAGCAAACGTGAGTACAAATTCGTACTCAGCAAGACTTACGTAGGAGATATACTACTCATGCACATGTATCAAGGTAAAGGGGGTGGGGTTCATAAGCAGAAGTGCCAGCTTTGACTTGGCTAGTCCTGAACTACGAGTACCAGACTTGAGGTAAGAAGCGTACACAAGTCCACTACATGTCTCGAACTAATTACACCACTATGGTGCCTTCCTCGACTTCCCCACGAGAAAGCACGCCACAACACTCACACTTATCTTGGCTAGTTTTATAAGTATCCAGTTCAAGTTGTCTAATAATCAAGCTAAGCTTTCCAAGTAGTCCCTTACCGCGGACGCGGCTATTTGAATAGTTTTGTTAACCCTGCAGGGGTGTACCGCTACACACACATGATCATCAGTTACCGCCTTTGTACTCGACACCGTTCAAGAGGTGCCGGCGAGGATGCTCACCACAACTGTTACCTCATAGCCGATCTAGTCCAAGAAAGCCGCCTACCTGGGTTGGCTACCACTATCGTGAACCCGGTCGGTTTACCAAAGTGGACCCAGATGATGTGTGCGTTGTGCATAAGCTGGTCTCGGCTGAGACGTTCTCTCACTTAGCAGCCAGGGCACAAACCTACCAGAACTCCGAACTACTGCGACATCTGGACATCAAAAGGGATGAGTTAGTAGGTTGAGAGGGGTTAGTGAGCCCAATGTGTGGTTGTACTCTTCATCTTGGATCACCACACAAGAACTCAGACTTAGGGCAGTGTTCAACGAGACAATCCACTGTGTACTCCTACACAACCTCTCATCGTTCACCTTGTATTAGGGTAGATTCACCAACACATTTTCACCATCATCAACATGACTGCTACCATCCCGACTCACATAACAGTATCATCATTGTATCACTCTAAGCATGCAATAAGCAGTAACAGTTGCAGGGGCCACAGGGTATCAACCAACTCCTACATTTGATAGGATTGTGGTTTGCTTACTACTGTGACAAATGATAGGTCATGCAAAGGAATGGGTTCAACTATGCGGTAGAAACGTAGCATGGTGATCATCCTAAACAATGTATAAGCGAGACTGAGAGGGAAGTGGGATTTTATCGACATGATCAATGGGGGTTTGCTTGGCTTTCTGACGAGGTTCAGTCACGGGGTCTTCAACGAAGGGGGCAGCCTCATGTTCCGGTTCCACTTCTACTCGACAAACAACAAACAAGGAAGCAATATAAATACAATGCACAAGCACATGGTTGAAGGTTGAAACTTGATGTATATGCTTCTGATGTGTGAGGGAATTCCATTTAAAAGGAGTGTATTGCAAATGAATTGCAAATTCAAACTCCATTTTGAATTTAAAAGGAATGCATATGCAATGTTACCACTGTTCACCCAATTTTATTTGGTCAAACATGAAAACAGATTGCATATTCAGAATCCTGGCATTTTTCTGATAATTTTACATATATTATATGTTTAATTTGGAGTGAAAATGAATTAGTTATGAATTTCCAATGTTTAAAGCATTTTCTGGATTTTCTGAATTCTTTTAAATAGAAAATCTTTTACTCCATCAGCATGAGGTCATGCTGACGTCAGGGGGCCTCTGACCAGGGGGTCCCACACGTCAGTGTCTCAAGTGTTAATTGAATCGTTTTAATTAAGATTTAAACGTAACAGGGGGTTAATTAGGCCTCGGGCCCACATGTCAATGGATGGTGGGGGGGATTAGCAACTAAGCTAATCACAGCCACGTTTGAATCACCGGCGGCTAGCTGCCGGTGACCAAAACCGCGGCGGGGCTGCTCGGGTTCTCGAATCCGTGGCCCAAATCGAGTGCTGCGACCACTGAGACGCAGCTCATGGCGCCGCGCATCGAATGGGACCAAGAACCAGGGAGGGGGTGCACCGGAACGTCGTCGGCGACGAGCTCTGGAGGCGGCGGAGCCACGGGCTCGAGGTGAAACTCGCTGGGGTGCGCCATTTGGAGCGGGCGTAGGTTCAAACGGAGCACCGGAGCAAGGGGATCACCATGGACATGGCGGCGAGCTCGATTGCGTAGCGGGGGCTCGCCGACATGGACCACGGCGGCGGGATGCTTCGGCTCTCATGGTGGAAAGGCACATAGGGTGAGCGTGGCTTTGATGGGTTAGGGGAAAAGCTCACCATGGTGCTAGGAGCACGACGGAGCAGCTGATGGAGGCGGAGAGGTCACGGTGGCGCCGAAATTCGAAGTGGATCCGCGGCGGCCGGAGTTGAAGACGATGCAGCTCGCGTAGGCTACACGGCACCTCGGGGCGATTCCTCTTGCGACTCGACGTAGACGGTGATGGAGAAGACGACGGACACGGTGGCGCGGCTCGGGGACGACGGTGGCCACGCGTGCTTCAATCCATGGCGACGGCGGCGCTCGGGTCGTCGTCGAACTTGGCGAGAGAGTGAGAGGGAGAGGCTCTAGAGGGGGGGAAAGGAAGCACGGCGTCTCCAGCGTCTTCGTGGCGTGGCTAGAAGGCGCGGGAGGGGCAGGTGGCATCTAGAGAAGAGTCGACGTGCTTGGCTGGCTTGGTGGCATTCCACCGAGCATCTTGGAGGCGCGGGGTGGGGAAGAAGACCACTGTGCCCCTGGTGGGCTGGATGGGCCGGCTGGGCTGGCTTCGCCTATGCGACAGGTAAGGGTTTTTGTTTTCCTTTTCTGTTTAATCTTTCCTTTCTTGATTTTCTTTTCTCTAATTTGTTTTGCCCATTAAATAAAATAGCTAGTCATTTTTATAAATGCTCAAAATTTATATTTGGACTTACATGACCGGTAGCTAGTCATTCCCATGTTTTGAACATTTTTTAAATTCAACTTATTTGAATTCAAATTCAAATAGGGGTATTTATTTAATTCCATGCTCCTGTTTGAATATTTGAAAAATCCATGAGTATGGGCTTGGTCCCACATCACTTGATATGTGATCACACTCATTTATAAGACTTTTCAAAATTGCAAAAGGAATTTTTGGAGCAACTTTTATTCGGGCCATTTGAATTAAATTCATCTGGGCGGTGTTCTCTCTCCCATTTCAATTTCGTTTGAAATTTTTAACATGATGCAAGGTGTGACTTGATCCTAGCACATACCTAACAGAGGGTTCTGACACCCGCGCCCCGTCCCGGCCCCCTCGCCGTTTTGGTCTGCGTCGTCGGGCTCCTGCTCGCCGGCGAGCATGTCATGGGCTAAGCCCCCCGGTTAGGTTTTTTTTGAGGAACACAGTACAACTCTGACGCTCACATACACGAGTATACAGTCACCCCTATGACGCACACACGCACAGCCTACCCCTATGAGCATCTTCGCAATATTGAGCTGGTACATCATCTTGAGATTAACGAAGTCACCACTTCGTCTTCGACGGGAACGTCTCCTCCCACTGAAAGCGCATCACCGGAAGCCCTGGAATAAATCCAGGAAAATGCGAGCACCATTGTCAAATCTGGGATTTGAACTCTGGTGGGCTGGGGATACAACCATCCACCTAACCAACTCAACCATAGGTTAAGTTAACCCATTTCTTAACTACCCCCCCTGTGTAGATGCAAGCTGGCCCGAGGCCATTAGGATTAAGTTAAAAGAAAAACTATTAACATAAATAACCCTGTTAGACTTACATGTGGGTCCCAGCCTCTAAATAGCCCTCTGGATTAATTAAACTATTAAAATTAAGCATGTCTCACTGACAGCTGGGTCCCACAGCTTTTGGAATTAATTAAAATGAATTTATGTAATCATTAGAGTATGACATTTGGGCCTAGTGCATTATTTTAAATAGAAAATCAATTGTTTTATTAACCAGTGGCTCACATGTGGGTCCCACATGTCAGTTGACTGGTCAACCAATACTGTTCTGGATAATGTCTATTTAATATTAAAATAAATTCAGAAATTCAATAAAATGATTAAAAACGTAGAAAATCAATATCTTTTAATCAGTGGATCAGATGAAAAAACTTTATACATGAAAATTGACCAGAAAAATATAACGGTTAAGAATACGATACCCAAAACCCCACCACCCCCTCTAACATACCGCAAACGAGACTTTCCCCCTCCGGATCGTCTGTCTCGGAGCAGAAAAATTGCCGGTTAAAATTCTCGTTTCGTCTGCAACGTGTAGCACTGCGTTAGTTCACCCTGAACATTGCACTTGCCTTGTCTTGTATTTGTATTGCTATTATTTCCGTGTACTTATTTTTTCTTCCCCCTCTCTTATTGTCCGGTAGTCTCGACGTCCGCTGCTGATGCCCCTGTGATCGACTACGTCGACGACGACCGTACCTCTACCGTCGAGCTTCCAGGAAAGCAACGCCATTTTCCTTCCCCAGATATCACCTATCTTTTCTGTACTTTTCTTGCACTAGGCATTGCTGCTGCTTCTACGTTACAATCCTATTCTATTGCATAACCTGTTTTTGTCGTCCCTTGTTGTACCTTCCTTTATCCTATGCTGCCTATTTACATATATATTATGTCCAGCAGTGAACCCTGCGCCTTGTTAGTCAATAGGATTAGATAGCGGGACGTGTTCACTCTGGGAGTGAATGCGGATACGATACATTACAACTGCTACAGGTACGGTTCATAGCAGACACCGCTTCAGGCCTCTACCCCGGCTCTGCCGAGCCACATCAAGTGTGAGCTATCGAGGAGTAATCCTTGTACTCCACTTGTTGCTGACTCTGTATAGCCGCCCTAGGGTCCTGAACAACAGTTGTCCTGAAAGGTAAGAGCCGGGCGACCCAACGGTGCCCGCGAGAGGTATTGCGACGGGACAACAGAGAGGGTACGACCGACATACTGGCGACCCTGGACTCTGATCGTTGTTCGCAAGAGTTGCCAAAACACGAAAGTCGAGATCCTCCAGGAGCAAACGTGAGACAAGGTTAGGAGTCGGTTCACCTTGTTGGTAACCGTGGAGCTTTGAAGGGACGGCAGGGCAGACATTTACGCACCGGTGGTCCTGGCTGCTGTTCGTTGTCCGTTGTGTTGTCAATCAGGCAACGATAACGGTTGTCTGCGAGATAATAATAAAATGCTTAGCGGTTCAGGTGGATGACTTGAGTGAGGAGAAGTGCCCTATACGCACTACCTCCACATGGGATTACGTTGTGGGCCCTCCGCGTTGTGGTCTCGTTCGAAAGCTCTGAAAGACGTCCAGTTCAGCATTGTGGCAGGGACAGATCACGCTGCAGCGTAGGAATTCACCCTCGTCACAACGACCCGGAGAGCGAGGGGTGATAGGCCCAAGACCCCCTTGCCCTTAGGGCTGTAGACTGGCGGGGACCTCTCTGATGAGCCGTAGGATGGGCCTCGGCGTGTCGGATAGCCTCGGTGGGGCATTCCCTAACAAGGTGTACGCCACCCTGGAGATCCGAGCATGCAGGGTAACGGTAGTGCAGCCCCTGCAGGGAAGATAATCTATTCAAATAGCCGTGTCCACGGTAATAGGACGCTTTATGTTGAAGCCAGAGCCTACTACTACAAACTACTACAATTAAACTGTTGGTTCGGGGTTGTTTTCCTCGCAGGGAGTCGATGAAGGGAACTCAGAGGCATTGTATTTATTAATCATTACAACTTACTATTATACAATGTTGCAACAACTTCTGTTGCATTGTTATTACATTCATGCTATTGAACTGTTGGCTATTCTCTTCTTGTGCTTCAAGACTCGTCGGAAGATGCTAGTCTTTGATAGGCCTAGCTTCTTATCCTGATTCTGACTTTCTACCTTGCAGTCCACTATATACAGCCTCCCCTTTCCATTTGATACAAATGCATAAATGCTTAGTAGCGGACGTAAGACTTGCGGGTATGCTAGATACTCACCCTTGCTTTATTTCCCCCTTTTTTGTTTTTTCTGATTGGCCGCTGCAGTCGACGTTGGAGCCCAGGAGCAGGAGATTCCAGGGGGAGCCTACTATGACGTAGAGTTCCCGTTGACCAGGAGTAGTTCGGTGGATCTCAGGAAGGAGGCCTCGCCTTTTCGATCTGTATCTCTGATGTTATTTGTGCTAGCCTACTTACAGCAAAACTTGACTAACTATGTCTGTACTCAGATATTATGATTGTTTAACTTATTTATTCGGATCCTCGTGATCCCTGGTTAGTAATATCAGTTTTATCTGATGTGAGTCAAGTGTTGTGCTGTGATATTATCATCGTGGCACCCTGATTTCGGTCGTGTACCCTGTGTGTATGATTACTATACAAGACTTGATTTTGGGGGCGTCACAAGTTGGTATCAGAGCCGACTGCCTGTAGGAAGCCACCCACCCACTGCTCGGTCGAAGTTGAGTCTAGTCTTTGAAAAACTATTTTGCTAACTTAATGTTTGGCTTACGGGTGCACAATGATATCACCCCGTCGTGATATCTATGGTATTAGTATCCTTTTCTTCGTACCTATGCTCTGGGAATCTGCTCTCTTATCCTTGATGGTAACTTTTACTAACTCTGACATTAGGATCATGTTCTATTGATTCCACCCGGCGTTCTGGTGCGTACCCCTTTGTTGAGTTGTGTCGCAGAAGATTTGACCCAGGTCCCGGACCGCGGATCCCCTTTCTCATTTGGGGAAGGCCGCGCGTTCTGTGGCACGAACTCATGTGTCCAACAGTTTTCTTGCGGCGTGATTGACATATCGGAAGCTATGTCGCGTCGTGTATTCCTTACTGCGGTCTGCGTGCCGCCTACTGAGTCCTTTTTCCTTAACTTCTACGACGTTACGCTGGCCGATTTTGAACGACTATGTGCAAAGATCTGTATGTCTTTATGACTAGTATTGTGTATCTAATGCACTCATCGTTCATTGCTCGTACTACATCATGTATGACTTCTCATCCTTGCAAATACTCTGTCTGAACTAACCCCTGCTGTTCAGGTAGGAGGGCCGACGATCCCCCACCTCCACCGTATTTTGCTGCTCTGATGCAATACTTTGAGCTAAACCGTGAACAGTTTGATCTGAACCGCCAGTTCATATCCGGAGTAATGGCCCAACTTCCAACTCATAATTCCCCAATAACATTGCAAGAGTTCGTGCGCCTCAGCCCGTCCACCTTCCGTGATTCCGCAAATCCTATGGATGCTGATGATTGGCTCCGTGATATGTCTTTTCAGATGGAGTCAGCTATTGTTTCCCCTGACAGTTACGTCACCTTTGCGACGTATCATCTGAGGGGTCCAGCTGCTCAATGGTGGGAAAGCCACAAGCTTGCGCTGCTAGATGGAACTGTAACCACTTGGCAAGAATTTCAGTCAGACTTCCGTGCATGGCACATCCCTCAAGGTCTGATGGACCAGAAGAAGGAGGAGTTCCGCAAACTCCATCAGGGCCAGACAACTGTTGATGAATATCATAGGAAATTCCTTGAGTTGTACCGCTATGCTGAGAGAGACGTCGCCACCGATGCTCGCAAACAGGAGAAATTCCGAGAAGGACTGCGTCCTGATATAGAGCTTGCACTTGTCCTTCATGATTGCGCGGACATGGCGACCCTTGTCAGTAAGGCTTATCAAGTCGAAACTGCTCTGACTGAGCACCATGAGTCGCTCAAGCGTGCTCGAGACGCTGGCCCATCTTCGGGTCGGCCTGTTCAGAAACTTAGAGTCTGGATCCCGCACAATGTTTTTCACCGGCCTGCTCCAATGCCAAGGCCATCTTATGCTGCACCTCGTCTGCCTCCACCTCCGAGACAGCTAACGATTCCGACTAAACAGCCCAATAGTATGTCTCCTCCCCAGAACGATGGCTTATGCTGCCAGTGTGGACAACCAGGTCACCGCGCACCTTGTCCTCCCGTTGGCAGAAAAAGAAGTTGCAGAAGTCGTCATTCCAGTAACCGCAACACCAAACAGTGTACTATGAGTTGTGCTCAGGTCACTCATGTCAAGATGGAAGAAGCTCGCGAGTCCCCAAAAATAGTGATGGGAACCTTACTTGTCAATTCAACGCCAGATTCTGTTCTTTTTTATTCCGGGTCATCACATTCATTTATGTCCCAATCGTTTGCTCAGTTGCATGGAATAGCTATGAAACCTTTGGCCACTCCTTTAGCGGTAAATGATGTTGGATCTCAGAGCCGTGCCACCATGAGGAGCCCCGATACCACCATTGCAATTGTGGGTCTGTTTTCCCCTGCCCCTCTTATTGTCCTCAAGTCGTCCAACATGCATGTCATCCTCGGTATGGATTGGTTCGCGGCAGATGATGCCCTTATCCACTATGCCACTAAGACAGTTCAGCTCAAACACCCTTCTGGCAAGAAGATTCTATACTCGGCCCGAACAGCTCAGCATGCCGAAGGCCAAATATATGCTCTGAATGCTTTGAATACCTCACCTCTTGAAGGGACCGAGAACGTTCCAGTCGTTCGGGATTTTACCGATGTCTTCCCAGAAGAACTGTCGGGAATACCCCCGATCAGAGATGTCGAATTCGTCATCGCCTTGAAGCCTGGCACCGTCCCTATTGCTAAGCGCCCTTATAAGATGCCGCCTCACCACCTCCTTGAACGGAAGAAGGAGATCGACACAAAAATTCAAAAGGGCTTCATCCGTCCAAGGTCCTCTTCTTGGGGAGAACCTTCACTCTTTGTCAAGAAGAGCGATGGAACGAACCGTTTGGTCCAAGATTACTGACCTATCAACGATCTATATGATCAACTTGCTGGATCTCGGTGTTCTCGAAACTCGACTTGAGGTTGGGTTACCATCAGATCCGGGTCTGCGAAGAGGACATCCCGAAGACCGCCTTCATTACTCGTTATGGTTCATACAAGTACACCGTCATGTCCTTTGGCCTGACCAATTCCCCGGCCACTTTCTCCCGATTGATGAACTATATATTCATGGAATACCTCGACAAGTTCGTCGTGGTTTATCTGGATGATATCTTGGTATACTCCAAGAATGAAGAGGAACATGTTGAACACCTTCGTCTTATACTAGAAAAGCTTCGAGAAAACAAACTCTATGCTAAGTATTCTAAGTGTGAGTTCTGGATTCCCCAAGTAACCTACCTTGGTCATGCGATTGCCAAGGATGGCGTTGCCGTCAACCCAGAACGTATCCAGGCTATTTTTGACAGGACTCCTCCTAGGACGGTCAGGCAAGTTAGAAGTTTCCTCGGCCTCGCTAGCTATTGCGGCCGTTTCATCAAGAACTTCTCCAAGATTTCCAAGCCTCTGACTAATCTTCTTCACAAAGGCGTTAAGTTTGAGTGGACTGATAAATTCCAGGAAAGTTTTGAAGCTCTCAAGGACAAGATCATTTCTCCCCCAGTGCTTGCTCCCCCTGATACCAAGAAGGACATCATGATATACTGCGACGCGTCTCGTCAATGATTAGGCTGTGTCCTAATGCAAGAGCGCAAAGTGATTGCTTATGGCTCTTGTCAGTTGCGTTCTCACGAAGATAAGTATCCAACGCATGATCTCGAATTGGAAGCAGTAATTTATCGCGTTGGTAATCGTTGCGAGATCTACACCGATCACCAAAGCCTGAAGTACTTGTTTACTCAGCCAGACCTGAATCTCCGCCAAAAAAGATGGCTCAAGACAATAGCCGATTTCAACATGGATATTCATTACACCCCTGGCAAAGCTAATGTGATGGCCGATGCCTTGAGCCGTAAAGCCTACTATAGTCAACTTGAGGTTCAACTACAACAACCACCTCTGTATGAATAATTTTTCAAAAGCTAAACCTCGAGATTGTTCCTCAAGGTTATGTAAATAACCTGGTTGTCGAGCCAGATCTCGTCAAATCCGTCAAGATTATACAACTTTATGATGATTTTGTACACAGGATTAAGCGTGATATCGCAAATGGAAGACCCTCGCCCTTCACTATTGATAGCAAATGTGCGATATTCTTTAAGAATCGCTTAGTGGTTACTCACAGCAAGGGCAGGCATGAGAACCTGAGTATGACCTCGAAGGTAATGGAAGCGGCTCACGATACCCCGTTTTCCATTCATCCTAGAAGCACCACGATGTACCAAGACATTCGTTCGCAGTTCTAGTGGCCTAACATGAAGCAAGACAATGCCCGATATGTTTCTGAATGTGAAGTTTGTCGTCGTGTCAAGGGTGAACATCAAAAACCCGCTAGAGTTTTACATCCACTTGAAATTCCTGAGTGGACGTGGGACAAATTCCAGATAGACTTCTTCACCAGTTTTCCAAGATCACAGAAGGGAAACGATGCGATCTTTGTCGTCATCGACCGGTTCTCCAAGGTTGCTCACTTTATACCAGTCAAGGAGAAGATCACTGTTACTCAGTTGGCATAATTTGATATCTCCAAAATTGTGTCACTCCATGGTATTCCGTTGGAGATCAGTTCAGATTGTGGCAGCCTTTTCATATTGGAGGTGTTTCGAAGAAGCCTTGGGGACTATTCTGCATCTCATCACCGCTTATCACCCCCAGTCACAAGGCCAAGTTGAACGAGTCAATCAAGTGCTGGAAGACATGCTTCGAGCTTGTGTTATTTCCTTCGGTAAGAAATGGGAGGAATCTCTCCCGTTGGTCGAGTTCTCGTATAATAATAGCTGCCACGCTAGTCTGAAGATGGCACCCTACGAAGTTCTCTATTGGCGTAAGTGTCGAACCACTCTGAATTGGTCAGAAACTGGGGAACATACACTCATTGGTTCGGATATTGTTCAGCGAGCTGAAGATCAAGTTCACGTCATTCGTGAACATCTGAAGGCCGCTCAGTACCGCCAGAAGAGCAACTATGACCGCAAACACAGAGAAATGGAATATCAACCTGGTGAAAAAGCCTACCTCCGTGTCACTCCCATGAGGGGCACTCATCGCTTCGGGATAAAAGGCAAGTTGGCTCCTCTCTACATTGGCCCGTTCCGTATCCTTTACAGGAGTGGACCCGTGGCATACCGATTGGAATTGCCGTCGAACCTCTCCCAAGTTCACGATGTCTTCCACGTGTCGCAACTTTGTCGCTGCTTCAAGGACCCTATTCGTGAAGTGGAGCATGATATAATCGAGCTGCAGCAAGACTTGACTTATCAAGAACATTCGATCCGCATTCTCGATCAGTCTGAACGTCGAACCCGCAACAAGACCGTCAAGTTCCTCAAGGTTCAGTGGTCGAATCATTCTGAAGATGAAGCCACCTGGGAACGCGAAGATCGTCTTCGCGATGAATACCCCGATCTTTTTCTCGCCACCACTTAGATTCTCGGGACGAGAATTCTTGTAGTGTGGGAGATTTGTAACACCCTCAGTGTCTGTAACAGTAATCACTATCACTGTTGACCATCATTGTTTTTAATCACTGTTGCTCACATGCTATGGTCAATTTTGCATTTGATCATTTCAATAATCATGATGGTTGATATTAAAACCAATGTACCATCTATGCCTTGATCGTCATGGTTCAAATGAAAATCCAAAAATCCCCTTTTCTTGATATTAGAACAATGAACAAAAATAAACCTTGCCCAAAAATCTTGCAACCACTTTTATAAATTGCATAATAATCAGTAGATCATGGAATATGTGCATGGGAATATTTGGACAATAAAATAATTCAAACATTAAAAACAGTAGCTTAAAGAGTCCAAATTAAATAATTATTATTTAAATGAAATACTAAATGGTTTTATTTAAAGACCAAACTTTTTATAGCACTTGTGTGGGTGGTAACACTAATTATGGAACATGCATAATATTTTACAAAATACATTTAATAGCTAAGATAAAATTAAATAGAAAAGAAAAATAAAATAAAACAAAAATTGAAAAAAAAACCTATCTACCGCCTGGGGCGAGGCCCCCTCCTTTCTCCACAAGGCCACGTCGGCCCAACTGTCGTGGGAAATTCACCGCAGATGTCCGTAGAGTCGGACTTATCATGTGACCTTTGCTGCGAGGCGAATTCGAGGAGAGATTCGAGACACGCGACTCGGCGGTTTACCCAGGTTCGGCCCCCTCGATGCGGTAAAGACCTACTCCTGCTTCTTGACTATTGTGGGATCGAATCCTCAATAGGAAGAGTCGATCTTATCGATTACAGTGATGATGTTTCGCAACCTTAGTCTCGTGGAGATCTAGGTTATAACGCGAGTTGTCTAGTCCTGGCTTGAGGTAAGTTCTGGCTCTGGCTCCCGTGGACGTCGGCTTATAAAGGTGTCGGGTCCCGGGATTCCGAGAGTTCGACTCCTACACGATGTGGAGTTCTATTCTACTTTACAAATTTGCTACGTGCTATTCAAGGTAAATCGAATTCCTTTTAGGGCTTCAATCTTCACGCTTGGCATGTCAAACTCCTGGCCGGGTCTTCTTCGTGGGACTTCACATGTAAGTCATCCCAGAGGTTTCTAATGCCGGGTTTATGGGCCTGATCCATCCCCCCGACATTAGCCACAGGATTGTTTGTGATGCTTTAGTCTTCACAGCAATCTTCTTTATTTTCTTCATTGCCGCCGGCTCTTCATGGATCAAGGGCCGACTTTATGTTTGGCGTTGATTGGGAGTCGGAGTCGTCTCTCTTCAATCTTGCCTCGATACCTTTATCTCCATGAAGTCAACTCTTCCGGTGGAGTCGACTAATATTTCCAGAGTCGACGTAGACAGTAATGAATCTGACCTCCAAATGTTTCTTTGAGGGAATTTGAACGGTCTGCCTCGATTTCGGCGACAAAATTAATGTCACCTAGGTTTTTCACGAAAATCGAGGGATTTCCTGCCGTTTAGCTGGCGGTTGGCGACGCCTCGGGTTTCGAGAAGAGGTACTTTTATAAATAGACCCCCGTACACATCCATTCACATCATCCCATCCACATCTTCTCTTCTCCTTCCTCGCGCACCGGAGAACAGGAAACTTTTACCTTGGTATCCGTTCCAAGTCGTTCCTCCTTCATCCTTCGTGCAAGACGGCCTGGGACCGTGTCATTCCCGTACGCCATTAAGGTAAGCTTCTCATCACCTCCATTGTGCTACAATATTTTACTCGTCGCCATTGTCGCGAGCTTCAAGCTCTACTGTATTAGTAATCGATAAAACCCATTGGAGATGCACCATGCATGTTGGTAGATAGGATAGGATCAGTGATGGATAACTCCGGAAGTGATTACTTCATCGAACAATCGTATTTACAGATCCGTTTTCATCTTGCAACTGTTCCCAGTTTTTCGCAAGCCGTAGATCCTTTCATCATTTTTCGCCTATTTCTCAGGCTTTGTTAGATCAAATCGTCCCACTTTATTTTGTGAAAACTGTTTGTGTAGTTTCTTGTATGTCGGTACCCGGGGTTCGCGTATGCAAGACCCGCTACAACACAATCATATGGAGAGACGAGAACCATACCCACTTGTCTAAGCATACAAGGCCAAGCACAGAACGTTCTCGGAAAGCATCGAACGTGAGGGGCATCCTATCCAGGCCTGATGATCAACTGAGTTGGGTCCTCATCGTCCGCACACAAGTCTAAATGAGATGGGTGGTGAGCTCCCATACTCATAGACAAGTCGCCTCAACCATACTATCGATTGTATTATAACACTTACATAGACTTACTCCAGCCCGATCACTTAGTCGGGGTCTAGGGCGGGCTCGATCATACAACAAAGTGTGCACGTGACAGAGTCACGAGCAATCGCATCGCGATGCCCCAAGATGTCCACATCTAAGGGCCACTTTGTGTATAAAAGACCGCCAGCTAGATCACAACTAAGGTCTCGAAAACGCATACTAAGACATGCATGTTATAATCATACACGCAGCACACATGTCTAGTATAAACAACAGGTATCATTTCAATTCTCTACAAAGTTTACAACTTTATTGATAACTCTTACAGAGTGCACACAGAGATCACGAGACCGTGATCCAACATTACATCAAGCATCAACGGAAGAAAATTATGTCTTAGTAAAGACAAGATTAACAACTGGCTTAAGAAGCCTGAAAGAAAATACAACGACCCTCCAACGGAACCAGGTTGTTGTCTGGAACTATACGACTTGGTCCACGTCGAGCTCGAGGTAGAGGCCACCATCAGGGTCAGTGGTCTCGTCTCTAAAACATAGAATAAGCAAACGTGAGTACAAAGACGTACTCAGCAAGACATACATAGGAACTATACTACTCATGCACATGTATCAAGGCAAGGGGGAGGTGGGGTTTCATTGCAGAAGTGACAGCTTTGACTTGGCTAGTCCTGTACTACGAATACCAGAAAGAGGTAAGGAGCAAACACGAGTCCAAGTATCATGTCTCCAACCAATACACCACTATGATCCTTCCTCGACTTCCCCACGAGAAAGCAAACCATAGCACTCACGCTTATCTTGGCAATTTGATAAGTAACCGTTCAAGTTGTCTATGAAAAAGTAAAGGTCTCCAAGTAGTCCATAACCGCGAACACGGCTATTCGAATAGTTCATTAACCCTGCAGGGGTGTCCTGCTACACACACGCACGCATCAGTTACCTCCTGGGAGTGGACCCTTCAAGCGAGTACCGGCGAGGATGTTGCCACGACACTTCACTCACATCACCATCTCTAGACCTAGGGAGTCGCCTATTTGAGTTGGGACCACGATCGGAATCCGGCCGATTTTTCCGATGCGGACTCAAACGTTGCGAGGCAAGCCATCAAGCTCAACTTGATCATGATCACTTGATTCAACTCGACCACAACCTACATCCACCACTTACCTTGATGTACCTGCTTGAGATCATTTAAAGCTCGAACTACTTGCGACTCCTGGACTTGGTCCGGGGTGAGGTACTACGCCGAGAGGGGTCAGTGAGCCCAATGTTTGGTCGTACTCTTAGTCTTGTATAACAACACAAGAACTCATGCTTAAGGCGGTGTTCAACGAGACAACCCACTGTGTACTCCTACACAGCCTCTCATCGTTCACCTTGTTTAGGTCAATTCACCAACACGTTACCACCATCATTCACATGATGACTACCATCCCGACTCACAACAAAGTAGCCTCATTATAAACTCTAAGCATGCAATAAGCTGTAACAGTTGCAGGGGCCACATGACATCAAACAACTCCTAGATCTGCTAGGATTGTGGTTTGCTTACTACTGTGACAAAATGATAGGTCATGCAAAGGAATGGGTTCAACTAGCGGTAGAATGTATCATGGTGACATCCTAAACATGCATAAGAGAGAATGAGAGGGAACTAGGATTTTATCGACATGCTCAAAGCGGAGGTGTTTGCCTTGCTGACGATCACGAGGTATTGTACTTCTGACGTGAGGTTGAACTCGTCTCCGAGATCAACTCTCTTGAGAAGATGCAATCACCGAAGCACTGAAAGTAAACACACGATTGATAAATTGTAATGCACAACCAAGATGGCATGATATGATGATGTACATGGGTTTGTTGTGCTTCTTAAGTTCATGTGAAGTGCATTGCATTGCAATGGTTAAAGTTGGAATGGCATAAGCAATTTATGTGATTTAAACCAAATGAGCCAAATAGCAAAATGCTACTGATCCATCATTGTAAACATTTCAAACATAGTTTAAAGTTGGTTATTTGGATAGATCATTTTATTCTGATCAATTTTAATATAAAAATAATTTCAATCTGAGTTACGGTTTAAAAGTTATTCAAATTCAAAGTTTTGGATATTTTTTGGAATTTCTGGATTAATTTTAATCAGAAAAAGGGATTATTGCGTCAGCACTGCATTATGCTAACGTCAGTGGCGTTGACTGGTCCAACTGACCAGTGGGGCCCGGCTGTAAGCGACTCAGGGGTTAAACAACAGGGTTAGTTTAAATAAAATGCTTAATTAAGGGGTAGGCCCCACATGTCACTGAGAGAGAGAGATTAGCGGAGGGGTTAGGGGGGTTAATGGCCTGGCTGGCCGGCGGCTCAACGCCGGCGCCTCTGGCCACGGCGGAGGCACGCCGGAGCTGCATGGGGGCGGAGGATGAGGGTACCAGTGGGTAGCCCGCGGCCTCCCGCACCTAATGGTGCACACGGGGCACCCAGGGGGGCCCATGGCCACGGCTGCGACGAGCCCGGCGGCGGCCGGAGCTACTGCTCGAAGGAGAGGATGAGGCACGACGCGGGCAGGAGCAAGGGGAGGGGTAAAAGGAAGAGGGTCTCACCCAGAGCGCTATGGCGGGAACGGGGAGGCCGGGAGGTAGCTGGCGGCGGCGAATTCGTCGCCGTGATTCATGGTGTTCGGCGGCGAACTGGAGAAGGGGGCGGCGTCTCTGGGGACTTCGGGCTTGAATTGAAGGCGCGGTTCGATGAGGACGACCTCAGGGAGTCCACTCGACATGAAGGCGGAGCCCCTCGTTGCTGTTGGCCACGGCTGCGCACTGAAGTGCTCTCCGGCGAGCTCTCGGGCGCTCACATGGAGATGAACAGAGAGAAGGAGAGAGAGCAACGAGAGGGGGAAACAACTCGGGCGGTTTCCAGGCGTCAAACGGCGAGGGAGAAAGAGGAGGGGAGCAGCTGCGTGGCTAGGAGGAGGTGGCGGCCATGGCCACCGCATGCGCTCCAGCGAGCAACATCGGGGCCAGGGGTAGGGCATGACCCTGCTGCCCCTGGTGGGCTAGCTGGGCCTCGGCTAGGCGCCAGGTAAGTGGGCCTCAGCCAGGTAGGTCTCCTTCTCTTTTTCTGTTTTCTCTTTTTATTATTTTCTGCAATTTGTTTTTGATTTGATTGCTAAACCAAACCAATTTATAAAATTCTAAAAACTTTAATGTGATCTTGTCTGACATATATAACTCCATACATAAAGTTTCAGATTTATTGAAATTATATTTAAATAATTTCAATTGAAAATACATTAAATATATAATTTCCGAAGGGCATTTGGACTTTTAGAATAATCAATGAGCATGGAGTGGGACCCACTTCACATGAAAAGTGATCATGCCCATTTATGAGACTTTTCAAAAAGTTCAAAGCATTTTTGGAAAAATATTTTTGTCTGGCCTTTTATTAAAATTATTTTGAGGCTTTTTGCTTCCCCATTTCTTTTTCTTTTGCAATTTTTTTTTCATGATGCAAAAAAGCTAGCTTAGAAAAGCACAAACCTAAATTAGGGTTCTGACATTGTAAGTAGGTTTATGACCGACTCTAGTTTTCCTTATTCTAGATCTGACTTCTGCACCATGGGTCGGAAAACCGCTGCCGATAAAGGCAAGAAAGAAGTCGTTGCGGACAAAAGCAAAAAAGACAGCCGGTAGGGCTAGACCTCCAGTTCAGAGGCCGACTTTAGAGGCCAACTTGTCAAAGAGCTGGGTTACTGATGCCTTTTTGAAGGAGATGGAGACAGAGGGGATTTGCCTCCCCAATCTCAAATTGAGTGGCGCGCTCCTGGAAAGGAGACCCGGCCTCAGCCTCAAGCAGGCGAGGTCGTCGTCTTTGCTGATCATATCACCAGGGGCTTCTGTCCTCCCGGCTGTAAGTTTCTTAGGAGTGTGTTGCCCTGCTATAAATTGCATCCTTAGGATCTAAGTGCTAACTCGATGCTCAATATCTGTCATTTTCAAGTGTTCTGCGAGGCTTATCTACAGATTAAGCCGACTCTGGCTCTGTTTGCCGAGTTCTATTACTGCAATAGGAAAACTGAATATAGTGGAGGTCCGTCTTTGGAATGCGGTGGAGTTACTATCTAGAAGCGCGACAAGTCAATTTACCCATCACTCAAGCTGAGCTCCCATGTGAAAACATGGCAAAAAACTTTCTTTTACTGTACCTTTGTGACTTCTGAGAAGGAAAATCCTCTGCCCGGCTTTCGTGAGATTCGGCTTGAATTTCATGTTGGCTTGAACCTGTTTCCTTCGGATGCTCATAAGAAAAAGCATGAGCCGATTATGGCTCGGATAAAGGCCTCGTTAGCTCATGGTCTTGCCGGAACAGACCTGATCAAATGTTGGATAGGTTGGAAAATCCAACCTCTTAGCTTGAGGGATCGACTCATGTGTGAGTATTCGGGGCCGGACAACCCATGTGTTCCGCAAAAGAGGAGATTTCTGGAGGAGTTCTAGTGACGACTTGCAAGAAATTTCTTGCTGAGCGCATAGAAGACATCAAGAAAGTCGGCCTTCTCCCGTTTTTTTAAACCCAATCTAGCTCTTCCGGTATGTTTATTCGGTTATTCTTCCTTGACGCAATATTTGTTCAAAGATTTTGATCTTTCCAACTTCTTACTTCCAGGAAAATGATCCATGGTGGAACGTGGGCCAAGACCTCCCTATGGAAGAAGTCGATGCTAAAAGTCCGAGTCATTCGGTAAGATTCACTTGATTTATTCTTTTTGTGATATCTTCTTCTTACCCTTTTTGTTCCTGTAGGATGACTCGGAGGAAGATGATGATGAAGACGAAGAAGAACAAGAGTAAGTTCTCCCTGTGAGTACCGACTTTCGTAAAGAGAGCCAAGTCGCAAATCCACCGGTAATGTCTTTTTCGGCTCTTCATGATGATTTTAGAAAAGCTCGTGCCTTATGTTTTTGTTTACAGGCACAAAGTCGCAAGAGGCATACCCGTAGTTCCAACTCGGCGGACCCTCTTGCGGTTTTGAGTGATGAACCTCGAAAGATCCGACAGAAGCCTACTTTAGCCGCGACTCCTTCTCATCAGTCGGCAGGGGTTTCTGAGGGACAACATCAGGGTGGTGACTCTGGAGCCGGTACCCCTGCGTTTGAGGGTTCTTCTGTCCAGATATCGCCCTTCACAATCAACCGTGGGTGAGTATTCCTTTCTTAGGATGGTAACTTGTCTTTTATATGCATGATTTCCTGACAAATTCTATTTTTGTCTTTGAGCAGCGCTCGAATTGATCCCAAGGATCTGGCCGACTCTTCTTTTGCTAAGGAGTCGGCTATTATATCTGAAAGATTGCCAGAAACTTCGGTTTCTGAAGCTTTGAAGAAAGCTGGTTTAAATGTGTCAAGCCCATCAGGAATATACAAAGATAATTCTCCTGAAGCCAGCTTTGATAAGCCGTCAATTCCTTCTAAAAATGTGGAGGTTGCTCCAAGTTATGTGCCGGCTTCTTCCAAGGAAAAGGAAGTTGTCGAAGATGAAGTTTTGATCACTGGGGTTCAGAAGGGTGACTCACCTGCTTGTACAACCGTGATAAAGGTTTTGGATGACAAGAGTCAGGTGGTAGGTCAGCCTAATGAGTCCATATCTGAGAAGACATTTCTTGATGAATTGTTCAAGCAGTCGTTAGCTTGTTCTTAGGAGCAGCATGACATATTCCTCCAACTTCGGGGGCGTTATGAGGTATGTATTTTTATTTTCCTGCACTGTCCTTGATGACATATATATGTAGCCCCCATAAGCCGGCTTGGTGATTGATTGACATGCTGGGTTATAAAAAACAAAACTGTATTTTCCATGAGTCGGTATACCTGTCTTGTGGTATGCCGAGTTATGATAAGTTTGAACTGTAGCCCCCATGGATCGATATACCAATTTTATGGTATGCCGAGTCATCATAATTTTTTGAGTTGTAGCCCCCATGAGCCGGCAGAATGTGATTACGTTCTACCGGGTCATTTATATTTTTTGTAGGTTTAGCCCCCAAGTGACTGTTTAGGCAATAGGTCTAAGTGAATACTTAGTAATATTTCGTTGTTTGTAGGTTGTTGCCATGGATGTTGGGCAGTCCAAACGACAGATGGAGGAACGACTCGCTGCGAAGTCGGCAAAGCTAAAAGGAGTTGATGAATAAATTCGCCGACTCCATGATGAGTTGGTAAAAAGGACAAAGAACTGGAAGCCGTCAAAGCTGAGATGTCTGAGGCCACAAATTTTCTGACCAGAGCTGTAAATGATGCAACGGCCCAGCGTGATACAGCCGAGCGAAAATTAAAGTCGGCACAAAAGAAGCTGGAGACACTCAAGGATAGTATTTACCGACTTGTGTCAGCCATCTTTGGCGAGTCGGCAAAGGTGCTTTTTTGAATCTAGGTGTTCCAATTTTCTTTGTTCCGTGCTAACTTTTATCTTTTGTTTTGTTTTTGTAATAGGCAAAGATCATGATATTCTAGGTGAGACGCCTGCTATGAAGCTCACTTGTACGTTTTCCCTGGTCAAACAATTGTTTGAGGGTGCGTGTAAAGCAATATGTGCGACTCAGCCCAAGCCCCCAAGCATGAAGAGGATAACATATATAATGGGTCCTTTCTCAGTTGTACCTGAGTGGGTAAGGCTGGGGAAGCGATCGGCTTGCTGTATGGGGGTGATGCGTGGCTTAGAGCTTGCTAAGGCATATCATCCTGGATTGAAGCTGGATCGTCTGGCTTCCGGCTTCCCGGAGCTTAAGGCAGATGAGTCCAATTTTTCCAAGGAAGATTTCGTCAAGGTGCATATAGAGACTCGTCCTTTGTCCACCAAGATTGCTGATGACATCGAGCTAAGCCGGTTAGAGACTGGATATGATGAGAGCAGCAAGAGGCGTCGGATCAATCTTCTGATTCCCGTCGAGTTCCCTCTTCTTCCTCCTCCAAAGAAGGCTTCGGAGCCAGCGAATCCTGTGGAGCCGTTTCCAGGAGGATAAGAGGATGACTTGATTATGGATGACATTGCTGATGTGGACTTAGTGGAATATTGCAACGAGATCTTGCCATCGGCGAATGTTGTCGGGTCTTCATCTCAGAGCCAGGCCAACGTCCCATCGTAAGCCTCTTGGGGAGAGAAAAACTTTCAGAAATTTGTGCGGCCGTAGTGCCGAGTTTGTAATATTGGGAAACATGTCCCGTGACTTGTGACCAGCATGTGGCCAGATACTTTTATGGCGTTTCATCTGAAATTTGCCTTTTGCCTTTTGAATGCCAACCTTCGTGATGCCATCTGACTTTGCCTTTGACTTTATTTGTTGGTTGCCTGAAGAAGCTTTTCCTTCTGACGTGAGTTGTAGAAGAGATCCATGTTCCGGTATTACCATGTTCACCAACTCGTGTAACTCCTGAAAGTCGGCTAGGTTCATACTAGAATGTTTTTAGAGGCCGACTTTATGAACAGTCTGACCACCTTTGTTATATGTGAATCGACAAGTTTTTGCCGAATCATAGATAGTTTCAAAGTATAGTCCTTATGAGTCGGTATGATCGTCATTTCGTCTTGCCCACTCACAGAGATAGTTTGAACTATAGTCCCCATGAGTCGGTAAGAACATCTTTGTGTTATACCGAGTCACACAGGTTAACGCTCATGTTGCAGTATGTCGGTGTTTCCAGTGGCAAAGCTAGTGTTTGTAAAGACACTTTTTTGAAGAAGGCTTCTATTCGTGCTAGCTTGCCATGGTTACAACCGGGTCATATGATTTTTTTTTAAATTCGTCGTGTATGTCATAAGATTGCAACGAAAAATAATAGCAAAAGAAAGGATGATATGATGCATGAAAAATAAAGTGCAAAGGCTCATATAGAAGTCGACTCCAGTTTTAACACGCCTTATCTTCTCGTTGAGATATATTACTGGGTTATCTGTGAGTCGGTACTTATCTGTAAGCCAGCAAAATATGACTAGCGTTCCCTGTACTTGAGACTAAACTCAGTAGGCGTTCCTGTAAGCCCCCGAGGTATTTAGACTAAGCCGGGTACACGTAGGTCGTATGTGCTTGAGCTATACAGGCCAAGGTTAAGGCGTGTTTAGCCAGTTCATGTATATGCCGGGATTTGTTCGGATAAGAGATGATGGGTGCCATTGATCTCCCCTACTTCCCCTAAATAAGCTATATACATGCGGAATTTTACATATATATGACGAGTTCTCAGATTAGAGTCGACAAATGTTATCGAGGTCCCCAATTCCTCTGAATAAGCGATATACATGCTCAGTACCAATAGAAGGGTCGATCAAGCCCCCAGGTCTCTGAGATATAAATAATGCAAAGTATGTATGATGCAAAGATGATGAGAAAGTAATTGCATGCAAAGTATAGGATGTAATGCATGTAGGAGTCGTTGAGACCGCAGTCAATCGACGATGATTTCTATAGCGAAAACCGATGCAACCTGCAATCAACTTATTCATTGTATGTGGCGAGAGCCGGTATGATGAGAGTCAATTGTTTATAGTGTGGCGAGAGCCGGTTGATGGCTTCTCGCCCCTTGTTGGTTACCACAAGTGGAAGGTTTGAGATGCAGTGCAGCAGCAAGTTTCCCTCGGTGAAGATACCAAGGTTATCGAAACAGTAGGACTCAGGAGATACAAGTAGGTGGCAACGTCGCAAGAAATTGCTTCCTGACTAGGGTGTTGTCGTGGACCGGCACACAACAACAAATAACTTTGCTCCCAACGAGTACAGAGGAGTTGTCAATTCCTCCGGCCTTCTCGTTTACAAAGGATCAACGCAAGAGATAAAAGGTGCAAAGGAAAGTAAAAGCTGAAAGTAAATTGAGGGTGTGAACAATAATGTGAAGATGGACCGGGGTCCCGTGATTTTCACTAGTGATATCTCTCTCCCAAAAGACGATAAAAGTGCTAGCGAGGTAAACAAATCACAGTTGGGAAATTGACAGAATTATGAAGGCACCGCAATGCTAACTTTGCTGCAAAGAAAGGAAGGGCTCAAAAGCAATAGGCAGTACGCCAAGGTAAGTAGACCAAAATCCATCTGCATCTACTACGAATCATCCACCTTGAGATATCTATCCAGAAAATCTCGCTGGTATTAAGTTTTGAATCCCACCCAAAGTGTAAACTCAAACCAACAGACAACTGCATTAAAATAACTTTGCGTAAAGTAAACAATCCTTGCACCCGCAGGTACAAGCACCGTTGTTTTATCCATGGTGGCAACAACACATCCCCTAGTCTCATGTATCTGTCACTCAAGCTAGACATCAAGGGGCTGAACACACAATCGAGCATAACGCTCTCTCTTGGAGTTGCAAATAAAATACTTGGCCAAAGAAAATACCGCAACGGAGAACATGCAAGAATTTACTCAAGAACAAAATATAAAAGATAAGAACCACATATATTACTCATCACAATCTGAACATAGTCTCATAATCCATCAGATCCCAACAAACTCAGCATAGCAACAGAATAAATTACATAGATGCCTCGAACATGTGAGGCAACTCACAAGGACTCGAAAGTGGAAGCACAAAAGGGGGAGAGATTCATCACATAGCTACTGGTCACGGACCCATGGTCCAAGGGGGACTACTCACGGCGCATCCGGGAGGCTTCCATGGCTATGGATGGTCTCGCGGAGGGGGTTCCTCCTCCCGGCAGGGTGCCGGGGCGGCGCGGTACAGAGGGGAGTTCGCGAAAAAGAGATCGATCTTAGGGGTTTCCACCCCGAGGGGTAAATATAGGCGAAGGGGGACATCGAGGGGACCCACGAGGCAGTCAGGAGGGTCCCTGGCGCGACCCAGGGTGGGACCGCGCCACCTGCCCTCCTGGATGCCTGGTGGTGGCCCCCCTTCCCTCTCTTGGTGATTCCGGAAGCTTCTGTTGTGATGATTTTTTATATATTTTCCCCGGAATTTTTGGAGCACTTTTAATGGCCGGAAAACCTGAAATACAAAAACAGTAGAAAACAGAAACTGGCAACTGGGTGCACTGAGTTAATAGGTTAGTCCAAATAGGTTCAAAAGTGTATGAAAGTTCAAGCAAAACATGGCAAAGTCACACAAAACATGCATGGAGCAAGCAAAAATTATAGATACGTTTGGGACGTATCACCGGTGCGATGAGAATCGACTTATATTGTAAACGGCGATGGCCTATTGCGACGTGAGTCGAATTTTTTGAAGTGCGGCGATAGCCGATGCGACGAATGTCGACTTATATTTATTATAGTGGCAAGATCCGGTGCGACGAATGTCGACTTATGCTTATATGGCGAGAGCCGATGCGGCGAGTGTCGACTTTTTTTTGACGACTCTGGATGTACTAGGGACGGAGCTGGATGATATCCCGTTTCCTTTCACTTGGTGATAAGTACATGGGCTGCCAGCTTCTTCGTTTGCTTCACGAGTGGGTAGGCTTTAGTGAGCAGTATTTATACTTTAGTGTAATAAGTTATTGGGGTGTCTTGTCCCTTGGCGTGTTTCCTAGGTTTTGATAACCCGGATCGACTCTCTATTGCGGACGAGTCCATGTTCTTGACCTCTTTTGGCTGTGTGAGCCGGTTGGGCCGTCATCATACTGACTCGCCTCTAGAATGTTTTTCTCGATTTGGCGTGTGTACTCCTGTATGAAGTAGCATTGATCCCAGGTGTGGTTAGCGAGGCGACCCGGTCTGTAATGTTTTGGATAAGCTTCTTTCATAGCTTTGTCACAATCTCGGTGCCTTTTATCGTTCCTTGGTGTCCGTCCATGTCTCTGGGTGCTAACGTATTCCTGAGAGGTCAGGCTATGCCTGCGTTTTCTGTGGTGGGTCCGAAATTTAAGTTGGGACTCCTCATATTAGGCTTCACTGGACTCAGCATATCTGGCGATAGCATCCACGATACCCTTTAAGTCCTCGGCTACCTCCTTTATGCGTCTTAGCGCGTTGGTTATCGGTGTAAGCCGAAGGCCTATCAGCTCCTGAACCTTGTCATGCCGTAACTCCTGTGGAAGTCGATCTTGTGCCTCTGTGAGACTTTTATGGTCCCAAGCTATCTCTTCTTGTAGCATCATGGCCTTTTCTGGTTTTCTTCTAATTCTTCGTCAAAGTCAACTCTGTTCCGGCTCAGTCGCTGCCACACATTGGTGGTTCGCGGTTCCGGGACGTTTTCGTTTTTTGATGGATTTTTGGTGGTGTCGGCATTGTCATGTGTCTCATGAGCTGAATTGTTGAAGTAGGGAGCGTCTGGGTCGTATTCTTATGGATTGGATCCGAGTCGGCCTTCCTCGATGGTTCGAATTGATCTGTTGTCTGAGTATTTGTTTTCTTCTTGGTATGATTCGGCGTCGGAGAATCTGTCGGGGGGATGGATCAGGCCCATAGACCCGGCATTAGAAACCTCTCGGCCGACTTACATATGAAGGCCCACAAAGAAGACCCGACCAGGAGTCTGACGTGCCAAGCATGGAGATTGAAGCCCTAGAAGGAATTCGACTTCTCTTGTATAGCACGTTGAAAACTTGTAAAGTAGAATAGAACTCCACATCGTGTAGGAGTCGGAATCTAGGAATCCCGGGACCTGGCACCTTTATAAGCTGAGGTCCACGGGAGCCAGAGCCAGAACTTACCTCAAGCCAGGACTAGACAACTCGCGCCATAACCTAGATCTCCACGAGACTAAGGTTGCGAAATATCATCTCTATAATCAATAAGATCGGCTCTTCCCATTGAGGAGTCGATCCCACAATAGTCAAGAAGCAGGAGTAGGTCTTTACTGCATCGACGGGGCCAAACCTGGGTAAATCTCCGAGTCCCATGTCTATGTCGACTCTCTCCTCGAATTTGCCTCGCAGCAAAGGTCCCATGATAAGTCCGACTCTATGGAAATCTGCCATGACTTTCCCACGACAGTTGGCGCCCACCGTGGGGCCTGCGCTCGCAGGTGTTGAGATTCAAAGGGGAGCACTGCATGACATGTAAGGATTTGTTACTGGGCGAATCACCAGAAGCCGGAGCGGGATGCTCTGCATCGATGACGCCATCTGGGGCCCCGAAGATGATTTCATTGAGTCAGGCTATCAGATCCCAGTCGGCTCCATCCACATTTTTATCGGTGGATTGAACAGGTCAGAGCCGGAGCCGGATCATTATGCCCTTACTAAAGCAGCAAGCCGGTTAATTGCCGGCTCCGATCGTGCCTTAATTGGCTTCATCAACGAACCCCCGAAACTGGCATGCTCTGTGGAAACCTCGATGGATGATGAGCCGATGAAGCTCCCTCAACAAGACAAAGTCCATATGGAAACGCCGAGACAGCCACAAATAAGGCTTTACGGCCTAAAAAACGCAGCAACCACCTATCAGCGGGTAGGGCAGAGCTATTTCGAGAAAAAAATAAGTCGGAACACGCATACCTGTGTGGACAGCGTATTCGGATCCTAGTTAACTGACTCACTTATCAGTAACCTACAAGTTCCTCTCGAAGAGATGAGTCGGCCTGATACTGCCCAACATCACACTTTCGTCGGGTTTATTGGCGAGCTCCCAGAATGGAGCGCCCGAACGAAACCCCAAACCACCATAAGGATGGTTTCTCCGACGTCGACTCGTATTGAGAAGAAGACAAATACTCAGATAACGGATCAATTCGATCCATCGAGGAAGGTAGAATCGGATCCGATCCAGAAGAATATGACCCAGACGCTCCCTACTTCAACAATTCGGCTCATGAAACACATGACAATGCCGACACTACCCAAAATCCGTCAAAAAACAAAAACGGCTCAGAACTACGAGCCACCAATGTGTGGTAGCGACTAGGCCGGAACAGAGCCGACTCTGATGAAGAATTAGGAGAAAACCAGAAAAAGGCCATGATGATACAAGAAGAGACAGCATGGGAACATAAAAATCTCAGAGAAGCACAAGATCGACTTCCACAGGAGACACGTTGTGACAGGGCTCAAGAGCCAATGGGCCTCCGACTTACACCTATAAAAAACGTGCTAAGACGCATAAAGGAGGTAGCCGAGGACCTGAAGGGACTCGTAGACGCCGTCGCCAGATATGCCGAGTCCAGTGAAGAAAAATATGAGGAGTCCCAACTTCAAATTCGGACCCACCACAAAAAACGCGGGTACAACTCGACCTCGCAGGAATACGATAACAGTCACTCCCAGAGACACGGACGGCCACCAAGGCACCGGGATTGTGACAAAGCTATGGTATAAGCTTGCCCAAAGCATTCCGGACCTGGTCGCCTCGCTAACCACATCTGGGATCAGTGCTACTTCATACAGGAGTACAGACGCCAAATCGAGAAAAACATTCTAGAGGCAAGTCGATACGATGACGGCCCAACCGGCTCACACAATCGCAAGAGGACAAGACACTTGGTGATAAGAACATGGACTCATCCACAATAGAGAGCCGATCCGGGTTATCACACCCAGGAAAAAGGCCAAAGGACGAGACACCCCAACACCCCACCACAGTAAAGAATAGATACTTCTCATTGAAGCCTACCGACTCAGGAAGCAAACGAAGAAGCCGGCAATCCATGTACTTATCAAAAATGAAAGAACATGGGATATCGTCCGATTCCGTCCCTACTACACCTAGAGTCTCTAAAAAAAAGACGACTCACGTCGCAATGGGCCATCGCCGTTTACAAACATAAGCTGACTCACGTCGCAATGGGCCATCGCCGTTTACAAACATAAGCCGACTCACGTCGCAATAGGCCAACGCCGTTTACAAACAGAAGTCGACTCTCGTCGCACCGGCTCACGCCACATACAATAAATAAATCAATTGCAAGTTGTATCGGCTATTGTCGGGACCCGGAATATGCATATGTAATTCCAGTCACAACTCAATCATATGGAGAGCCGAGAGTCGTACCCACTTGTCTAAGCAGACAAGGCCAAGCAGAGAACACTCTCGAAAAGCATCGAACGTGAGGGGCATCCCATCCAAGCCGGATGATCAACTGAGATGGGTCCTCATCGCCCGCTCACAAGTCTAAATGATTATGGGTGGTGAAATCCCATACTCATAGACAAGTCGCCTCAACCATATTAACGATTGAATTTTTATTTTTATTTTTTCGTCTAAGTGATTATCGATTGAATTATAACACTTACATAAACAGACTCCAGCCCGATAACTTAGTCGTGGTATCGGGTGGGCTCGATTGTACAACAAAGTGTGCCACGTGACAGAGTCACGAGCAATCGCATCGCGATGCCCCAAGCTGCGCACATCTCAGGGCCACTTGGTGTAAGAAAGACCGCCGGCAAGAACACAACTAAGCTATCGAACCCCACACAAGACATGCACGATATAAACATACACGCAACATGCATGCCCAGTGTATAACAGTAGGTAACCCAACATGAACTCTACAAACTCATAGAATTTATTGCATCTGCTAAACTAAGCAGACATAGTAGTTGTATTACAAGCAGAGATCACATGAATGTGATCCAACATTACAACAAACAACAATGGAAGCAAATTATGTCTTAGTAACGACAAGTTTAACAAATGGCTTAGGAAGCCTGAAAGAAAATACAACGACCCTCCAAAGGAACCAGGCTGCGTCGAGCTCGAGGTAGAGGCCACCATCAGTGTCAGTGGTCTCGTCTTTAAAACATAGAATAAGAAAACGTGAGTACAAAGTCGTACTCAGCAAGACTTACATCAGAACTATACTACTCATGCTCAAGTATCAAGGTAAAGTAAAGTGGGGTAATAATGCAGAAAGCTTTGACTTGGTGATCCTGTACTATGACTACATAGATTTGAGATGAGAGGCGTACTCGAGTCCATCTAATCTTGATCACAACATCAATACACGACCATGGATCCTTCCTCGACTTCCCCACGAGGAAGCAACCCAAGGCACTCACACTTATCTTGGCATTTTTAGAGTATCCATTTAAGTTATCTAATAATCAAGGATAGGTCTCCAAGTAGTACATAACCACGGACACGGCTATTCGATTAGATCATTACCCTGCAGGGGTGTACGCTTCACACACGTGTCATCACTTACCGCCCGTGACTCGTCATCTTTCAAGCGGATGTCAGACGAGGATAAACACTAAGGCACTTACCTCACGGCTCCAACTCTAGTCCAGGGGATCGCCAATCTGAGTATGTACCCCCATCGGGAATCCGGCCGGGGTTTCCGTTCAGGACCCAGACGATGTATGGACGGTCCGACAAGCCCACCTCGACGGATGGAACTGCGCTTTCCTAAAACCGTACTACAATATGAAATCAAATCGAAGAAACAATAACCCATGCGAATCATGGACCATAGTTGGGGTGAGTTAATAGGCCAAACAGGGTCCATAGCCCTGCATGTGGAAGTACTCTTGTCTTGGATCACAACACGAGAACTCGGGGCCTAGGACGGTGTAAATGAGACAAACCACTGTGTACTCCTACACAACCTCTCATTGTTCACCTTTGTTAAGGTGACTTCACCAACACATTACCATCATGTTGCATTGTTCACTACCATCCCGATACATCACCCAGATGGATCGTCTTCATTGCAAACAACTCTAGCATGGCATAATCATAACATGGATGAAGGGCCACATGATGAGCACAAACAATCTTCTATCTGCTAGGTTGAGGTTTGCTTAATACTGTGGCAACAATGATAGGTCATGCAAAGAATGGGTTTATATAGACATGATCAATGGCGTTTTCTTGCCTTGATGACGATCACGAGTTGTCAGTCTTCAGGGCAGTCGGAAACTACGTCCGACGATGAATCTATCAAGAAGAGGCAAACACCGAGGCAATAAAGTATAAATCATACATTGCAATGCACAATCAAGATGCATAATATAGCATGGCATGGTACTGATGTGCTCTATGTTCATGTTTCAACATGTTAATTGAATTATATTTGGAAAAGAATTCCAAATTCAAACTCCAAACGATTATTCAAATTTGTCCAAATTTCATTTGCTACTGTTTGATCTTTGTAAACTATTTTTTCATGCTTGAAAGTTGCATATTTGGATTCCTTGCATTTTTCTGATAATTTTTCATATATTATTTATTTATTTTGGAGTTATGGTTTAAAAGTTATTGAATTTCAAAGATTTAAATAATTTCTGGAATTTCTGTTAATTAAAGAAATTGATTTATTGCGCCAGGCTGACGTCATCATGACGCAGGGGGGTTGACCAGTCAACCTGATGACTGGGACCCACCTGTCATTTTCTCTGGGGCTAATCCCCTTTTAATTAAAATGACAGGGGGTTTAGGGGGCATGGCCCCACCTGTCAGTGGCTTAGGGCCAACTAACCAGGGGGGTTAGCGCCCTAATGGCCAGGCCACGTGGGCACGTCTGGCGGTTAGCCGGCGGTGACCTGCAGTCGCGGCGGCGCTCTAGCGAAACGATGCTCCCGGCCAACCTTTGGCACGGGGGAGGCACCACGCTGCTCCCCGTGGCCTCGCGCACCCAGTGGCGCAAGCCGTGGTCCTTGGGGCATCTTGTAGCTACGCCGGCGACGAGGGAACGCGGCGGCTGAGCTCTAGCCCCAGGAGGAACGACGAACGGGGCACGGGATCGAGAATGGAAAGGATGGAAGGTAGGGGAAGCTCACCCCGAGCGTTCTGGCGCAGACCGAAGAGGCGGAGGAGCGCCGGAAGGTGAGTAATTGATCGCGAGAGCTCGTTGGCCTTGGCGGAAGAGATTGTTTCGGGCGTCGCCCTTGGATCTTCCCGGTACAAATTGCAGGCCCACGGCGATGAAGAGGTGCACGGCGGACATCCTGGACAACTTGGCGGAGCACTCGGTGCCCGGTGGCCACGCTTGCATACGGCGGTGAACTCCAGGACGCTCGGGATCTTGCGGGATTGCGCCGGAGAGAGAGAAGAGGAGGTCCTGAGGAGGGGGAGAAGAAAGGGGAGGCTTTCAGGGCCTCCACGGCGCCGGATTGGGACGAGTGGGGGAAAAAAGGAGGTGGCCTGCGGGGTCGGCATGGTCGCCACGCAGCGGCCTGCCTGCCTGTCCCGGGGAAGAAGATGTCCCTGCCCTTGGGCTGGGCCACTTCGGCTAGTCAGGCCCAGGTAAGTGGGCTCTGTTCTTTTTCTTTTTCTTTTATTTTTTTTCTGTTTCTTTTCTTTTGTTTTTTTATAACAAAACATTTTTATAAAACCCTGATATTTTTATTGTGGCTATATGTGACTGATATAAAGCCACACCCAAGTTTTCAGGATTTTTGGATTTCAAATTATTTGAATCCAATTCAAATATGAGTTAAATTTAATTTCCAAAGGCACTTTTGGAAATTTTCAAAAATCAATGAGCATGACATGGGACCCACAACACATGAAATGTGATCATGCCTATTTATAAGATTTTTCAAAAATACCAGAGGAATTTTTGGAAGAAATTTTTATCTGCCATTTATTTAAATTCATTTTTGAGGCTTTTGCAAATCCCCAATTATTAAATAAAGAAATTTAAACATGATGCCTTATTTCTGGAAAGAAAAAGAACATACCAAAATTAGGGTTGTGACAACTCACCCCCACTCAAAAGAATCTCGTCCCGAGATTCAAGACAAAAGATAAAAGGGATAGTCTTCAAGGATGCATCTTCAAGAAGATCGAGAACCTCATGACCAACTCGTGGAATGAGGTATGACAACATCTCTTGAGGTGAGACACAAGATACACATCAAAATGATGGAAGGAGGTAGGGGAGTTTTAATTTGGTAGACATTAGTTCCACGCTAAAGTAGATAGTGAACAAGTTTCAAAGTAGCGAGGAGTTAGGTTGCTCTTGATACCAAACAAGGCACCTTAAGGAGGTGACTTGTAGAAATGTTTCCGAAGTCAAGCAAAAAGAATAACTTTTGATACAGTGATCATAGAAGTTTCTTTCACAAGACTCAGGCATACAAAAACGATCATTGAAGGAGTTCAAAAGAATGGCACACTGATACGTCCCAAACGTATCTATAATTTCTGCTTGCTCCATGCATGTTTTGTGTGACTTTTCCATGTTTTGCTTGAATTTTCATACACTTTTGAACCTATTTGTACTAACCTATTAACTCAGTGCACCCAGTTGCCAGTTTCTTTTTTCTGCTATTTTTGTATTTCAGGTTTTTCGGCCATTAAAAGTGTTTCAAAAATTTCGGGAGAAATATAAAAAAAATCAGCGCAACAGAAGCTTCCGGAATCACCAAGAGACGGAAGGGGGGCCACCACCAGGTAGCCAGGAGGGCAGGTGGCGCGACCCCACCCTGGGCCGCGCTAGGGACCCTCCTGACTACCTCGTGGGTCCCCTCGATGCCCCCCTTCGCCTATATTTACCCCTCTGGTGGAAACCCCTAATATCGATCTCTTTCTCGCGAACTTTCCTCTGTACCGCCGCCGCCGCCGTTTCAAGATTGGGGCTGCCTAGAGAAGCTGCCCCGGCACCCTGCCGGGAGGAGGGACCCCCTCCGGGAGACCATCCATAGCCATGGACGCCTCCCGGATGTGCCGTGATTAGTCCCCCTTGGACCATGGTTCCGTGACCAGTAGCTATGTGATGAATCTCTCCCCCCTTTGTGCTTCCACTTTCGAGTCCTCGTGAGCTCCCTCACATGATTGAGGCATCTATGTAATTTCTGCTGTTGCTATGCTGAGTTTGTTGGGATCTGATGGATTATGAGACTATGTTCAGATTGTGATGAGTAATATATTTGGTTCTTTTCTTTTATATTTTGTTCTTGAGTAAATTCTTGCATGTTCTCCGTTGCGGTATTTGCTTTGGCCAAGTATTTTATTTGCAACTCCAAGAGAGAGTGTTATGCTCGATTGTGGGTTCAGCCCCTTGATGTCTAGCTTGAGTGACAGAAACATGAGACTAGGGGATGTGCTGTTTCCACCAGGGATAAAACAATGGTGCTTGTACCTGCGGGTGCAAGGATTGTTTACTTTACGCAAAGTTCTCTTAATGCAGTTGTATGTTGCTTTGAGTTTACACTTTGGGTGGGATTCGCAACTTAATACCAGCGAGATGTTCTGGATAGATATCTCAAGGTGGATGATTCGTAGTAGATGCAGATGGATTTCGGTCTACTTACCTTGGCGTACTTCCCATTGCTTTTGAGCCCTTCCTTTCTTTGCAGCATAGTTAGCATGCGGTGCCTTCATAATCCTGTCAATTTCCCAAGTGTGATTTGTTTACCTCGCTAGCACTTTTATCTTCTTTTTGGAAAGAGACATCACTAGTGAAAATCACGGGACCCCGGTCCATCTTCACATTATTGTTCACACCCTCAATTTACTTTTAGCTTTTACTTTCCTTTGCACCTTTTATCTCTTGCGTTGATCCTTTGTAAACGACAAGGCCGGAGGAACTGACAACTCCTCTGTACTCGTTGGGAGCAAAGTTATTTGTTGCTGTGTGCAGGTCCACGACAACACCCTAGTCAGGAAGCAATTTCTAGCGACATTGCCACCTACTTGTATCTCCTGAGTCCTACTGGTTCGATAACCTTGGTATCTTCACCGAGGGAAACTTGCTGCTGCACTGCATCTCAAACCTTCCACTTGGGGTAACCAACGAGGGGCGAGAAGCCATCAAGCAAATTTCTGGCGCCGTTGCCGGGGACTCAATTCTACAAGATAGGGGAGTTGCACACTATCTTTTACCTTTGCTTTTTAGTCTTGTTAGTTTACCTTACAGTTTTTACTTTTGTGTCCTTAATCAAAAATACCAAAAATACCACTATGGGTTCCAATGAAAACACTAAGTTGTGTGACTTCACTAGTTACAACAACAGTGACTTTATCTGCACTCCTATTGCTCCACCTGCCACTTCAGCACCTTCTTATGCGATTATACCTGCTCTGCTTAACCTTGTTATGAAAGATCAATTCTCAGAAGCAGGAGAAGATGCTGCCTTGCACCTAAACAACTTTATCGAGCTCTGCGACATGCAGAAGTACAAGGAAGTGGATGGAGACATCGTCAAGTTGAAGCTTTTTCCTTTCTCTTTGAGAGGAAGAGCCAAGGAGTGGCTACAATCTTTGCCCAAGAACAGTATCGATTCTTGGAGTAAATGCAAAGATGCTTTTATAGGGAAGTATTATCCCCCTACTAAAATTATTCAATTGAGGAGTAACATTATGAATTTCAGGCAATTGGATAATGAACACGTTGCTCAGGCTTGGGAACGTATGAAGACGCTTTTCAAGAACTGCCCCACACATGGACTGACTACCTGGATGGTTATCCAGACTTTTTATGCAGGCTTGAACTTCACCTCGCGGAACCTGTTAGATTCGGCCGCGGGAGGAACTTTTATGTCAACCACGCTTGGTGCTGCCACCAAGCTACTAGATGAGATGATGCTGAACTACTCGCAATGGCACACCAAGAGATCTCCAACCGGTAAGAAGGTAAACTCTGTCGAGGAGATCTCCTCTTTAAATGAAAAGGTTGACCTTATCATGTCTCTACTTACCAAGCAACCTTCTATTGATCCTCAAGATGTTCCTTTAAATTCTTTGGTTGCTTAGGAGCAAGTAGATGTTAATTTTGTCTCTAGAAACAACTTCAACAATAATGCTTATAGGAGAAACTTTGGTAGCAACAATCCTAGGCCTTTCTCATTCAACAACTATGGGAACAACACTTATCCTACCACGAGCAACTCCTACAGCCAGAACTATAGGGAAAAAGACCTGCCCAGCTATGAGAAACTTGTAGAAATAGAAAAGGCCACCAAAAGCTATATGCACACTCAGTTTGAACAAAACAAGGCCTTTTCTAGACAATTAGATGAGCACTCCTCTATCCTGCAAAACATTAGCAAACAGCTTGAGAGCCTGGACGGTGATATTTCCAGTCTCCAAACTAGACTCACTGCCATCGAGACTTATGTTTCAAACATGTCTCATACCCAATCTACCTTGATAAACCAAATGGCAGATAAACCCGAAGTTGTACACAAGGAAGAAGAGAGAATTAAGAGCCTTCCTACCTACCACACAGTAGCCACTATCCAAGTAGTTGAGGATGTCCAAACTGCTAGCACCCATCACACCCCTAGTCCCACTGGACCTATCAATGGTGATGCTACCACCTCAACCTTAGAAGAGGAAACCTCTATGAACATAGAGGCTTTCAAACAAGTGAGCTTAAATGATATCACTACTTCCTTGGTAGATAGTAGTGACTTAGAATTTGACAACTGCACTTTACCAGAAGTTATTGGTTTGCTACACAAGATGTCTAGAGACCCCCATACTAGCACACTCAATCTTGCCTTCACAGAGCATATCACCAATGCTCTAATCAAAGTTAGGGAGGAGAAGCTTAGACTAGAAGCCTCCATACCTAGGAAGCTAGAAGATGGTTGGGATCCTATGATAAAAATTAAACTGAATAACTTCTCTTGTTATGCTCTTTGTGATGTTGGAGCAAGTACCTCTGTTATGCCCAAAAGAATGTATGATATGCTTGAATTGAGACCTTTTGATCCCTGTTCTTTTGGTGTTCGTCTTGTTGATTCTTTGTAAGGCCCGATATGCGGTACTGTTCCAGATCTAGGTGTTTCCACCCAGATCCGGGGACGAAGCACATACCGGTCCGACCGCGACATATGACAAAGCCATATGCCCCGGATTTCCAACATGATATCACAACATTACAGATACAGGATACAACATCTCATACAATCGGCATACAACTGCCTCAAATACAATACAACAGCGGAAGATATATGTCTAAGTACAGACTACAAGCAAATGCCTAGTGGCAAAGAGAAAAACATCGATCCCAATAACCACACGGGTCCAGGCCCTCCGCCGGGATCCGCCTAACTAGTCGTCGTCGAGTCTCCACGTGAAACGTCGATCACCATACCCGTTGTCGATCGGAACCCTGAAAAGAGTTTGGGGGTAGTATCATGAGTACAGAGGTACTCAGCATCCAACTGTAGTGGTCATCTGACCCAGCAAGGACTTCATCACTCGTCATTCTAGTACAACTAGTAGTTTACGGTAAGGATGGGGTAACTGGTGAGGTTGCTGCCGCACTAGCATTTATGAAGTGGCTAACGATCTAGAGAGTAAGGTAAGAAGCCAAGCATTCGATGAGGAATCACCTCCTACAAGTCTTGCTATCCACCTACATACGTAAACATAACACCTATCCTATCCTTGTCCTCCTCTTCGCATCCCGACGAAGAAGAAGCAGTCACGGCACACACACGTTGATCAAGTTATATTAAGATATCTCAGTTATTGTTGTTTATGAACAAGGAGTAGGTCTCAAGTCGTCCATAACCGTGGACACGGCTTCTCGAAAAGATTTAACCTTGCAGGGGTGTACCAACTGCCCATTACGAGGCTCCGCACGCACGTCCATCACTCTCAGTTGCTACCCATCACAGGCAACCATTTTATGATTTAGTTCCAAGAGATCCGAAACGAAAGGTCCCTCTAGCTAACAACGAACAAATCCGGGTGGCCCCCGGGGAGTCGACACCCAATCCAAAAGATGGCCACGCTCTCGGATCGGAATCTTCTGTCTGGCTAAGGTCGAGGTAACTGATCCCCTCACATGTGGGCAGGCCTCTAGCTCACCTGGTGTGGACCAACAAAGGAACTATGTCTCCGCTGGCCCGGGTTATTTTTAAAAGATATCTGCTAGGAGCGACCCGACAAGATATATATGCATGTTTTCAAATGGTAAATCAGCTTGGGCCACCACTAGAAATGTTTGAAGCTAGATAGGTAAGAAAAGGGGACCCCATAAAATCCCACACGCGGTTAGGCACGCTCAGTCTTAAAACCAATACCCGGAACTCGGATCCTAGGTGACTCGAATGGAACAAAGCGTCGGGGCGGGATAGCCTAGACCTTCCATCCTTCGTCGAATATAGTCAACATTATAATAATCATATCATCAATAACAATATAATAATCAGGTGATATCCCAACCCAAAGAGTAACAGGGTAACATCGTAGCATCCTAAGCATGCATACTAAGCAGGGGCTGAGCAACGAGCAATAGTAACATAGCAGTACAAGGTTTGCTGGGAGGGGACATGGCTGTATCGGTTTAAAAGAGGTTGTAAACATGTGGTAGGATCAAACATCGAACCTAACCTATACTAGCATGCAAACCGCTGGTTGAAATAGAATGGATCATAAGTAATGTATAGTCCTTGCCTGTTGATAAGTCGGGTTCCGAAGGTGTAGTCGATCGCACGCTCGCATCGTCTCCGGGAGGTACCCGCGGAAGCACACAAGAAGTAAACACTGGAAAGCAATCAACGGTGCACCACTATTACTACGAAGCAACAAAAGGTCAAAGAGACAACACAAGGCACGACAACGCGATACGGATCTATCGTCGAGAACGGTTACTAACAATTTAAGTGGGGTATCGGTCACACACGACGAATACCGCACATTTACGGTGTTTCAAGTTGCTTAGCTACAGGTGATCAAACAACGGTTATTAACATGGCAACTCAAGCAAGCATGGCATAGCACACAAACATGGCAAGAGGTGAAGCACAAAGTAAACTATCTATGCTAGACAATTTAAGTGAGGCACAATCCTAAACATGGCATCCACTAAGTGCCGCACGATAATTAAAGGATTTGGTACTGTTCTTCCCTAAACCATATTTTAGGTTGGTTAACCACAGAAAACAATAGCATAAACACAAATTACACGAAAAACTAATCAAGTTACATATAAAGAACACTCCAAACGGAGTTATGGTTAAAAAGATATAAGCAAAACAATTTACGGGCACACAAGCTGTATAAACAGGGGTAAATCTATATGCAAAAGTGCAGAAACATGACATAGCAATACATGGGATGAAAGTAGAAATGATGCTTAACAATATGCAACTGGAATCACTCAATTCCGATAAACGGTCGCGACACACTCGTCGACCGAAGTTGCAATAAAATAACAGTTTCAGCAACAACAGCACAATAACATCAGGATCACCACTTTGGAGCAAGATATAAACATGATGCAGCAAGCAAATATGGCATGTGAATGCATGAAACTGAACTAGGAACATTGCTTAACGCAACGCAAAAGGAATCAATGCAATAGGCCTCATGGATTACTCACAATCATCATGCAAAGTTGCAACAAAATAATAACAGCAGCACAAAACAGGAAAAAGTAGCAGTTTAACGGCCTGATGCCCTGTTCAGTACACAATTACACAATCAAGATGAGCTCAAATTCAAATGCTCACAAAAGATGAATTAAAGTACACGCAATTCTGAGCAACTTTCGTTTTGGGGGCAACGTCATCGGAGCTACGGATCACTCGCAAACTTCAACGCAAAATTGAATCAACAGCAGAAAATTACACAGACTTAGCAAAATTCGAAGGGGTCTTGAGAAAAAGAAACAACCTCATGGGCTGCGGCCCAACAGGCCTGGAGGGGGCTGCGGCCTGGCTCGGGCCGGATCTGGCGAGGTGGGCCGCTGGGGCAGCCGGCCCAGCAGCGGTTGGAGCGGAGGCAGCCGGCTGGCTGCGCTGGTCCTCCCGACCGGGGCTCGTCGGCTACGCCCGACGCCGGCGTGGCGCGCGGCGGCGCAAGGCGAGGCGGCGGCTCGCCGGCCACCGCGGGACGGAGGAGGCGACGAGGGGGCGAGGGAGGCAGGCGGCTGCGGTCGCGCGGGCCGTGCTCGGGCGGGCGATGAGCTCGGGCGGAGCTCCGTCCATGGCGCCACAGCTGCGGGTCCTGCGGGGGAGAAGGAGAGGCAGAGGGTGAGAGGGAGAGGGAGAAGAGGAGAAAGGGAGAGGAGAAGGGGGGGCGCCGCGGTGGATGGCTGGCCGGAGCTGCTGCCGGCGGCGGCGGCGGCCTCGAGATCCCACGGGATGGAGGCGGGCACGGCTCCATGGGAGAGAAGCTCGGGGAGAGAGAGAGAGAGAGAGGAGGGAGAGGCTGCAGGCGATCTCGGCCCTCCGATCTCGCGATCGGACGGCTGCAAATGAATCTGGGCTGGATCCAGATCTGGGGGCTAGGGTTTGCTGCGAAAATTGGGGTATTTGGGGCCAGATCTGGGGGCTTGTGGCTGCCTAGGGAAACCCTAGGTGGGTGGGAGTGTGGTGGTCTTTATATAGCATGGGTGGCTGGCGGTTTGCAAAAACATCATCGGTTTTTACCTCGCGCGCACGGTGCTCACGCTTCTGACCGCCGGGGGTCCGCAGTACCTCCGATTCGGGTAAAACTTCGAACTGCGCGATCGGTGCGTCGAGCCGGAGGCGTTCACCTCTTGCTGGAACCGTTCCGAAAACACTTTCTGGCGCGCTATAAAAATATCCCGTTTAATTATTAAATGGGGTTTTTCGTTCCGTTGGCTGCGGCTGGTCTCGTGCGGTTTTCACGACGGTGATCGGGTGAAACCAGGTGTTGCAAAGGTCGAGTGTCAGGGTGGCAAGGGTCGGTCTCCGCCCGGTACGAGATAAGAGGCGGAAAAATAATCGCCGTCGATAAATCGGGGATGCAAACACCGCAAACAAATCAGGCAATCAAACAATTCGCACCGAAAACAAAATTTTTAATTTTTGTGAAAACTGGGCTGTTACAAACAACACCACCAACAAGGGATCTCGTCCCGAGATCCAGGACGATCCGGGGGAGAGGGGGGAGAGAAAAGAGAGTCGACGATCTTCAACACCACCAACAAGGGACTCTGCTCCATGTCGACGTCGAACTTCTGTCGAGATAAATTTCCGCAGAGAGACGACATCGTCGGAAAAACGAAAACGTCAGTGACAAGAGGAAGAACGATCGCGAAAACCAGATCAAGGGATAGTGATTTTCGACGCAAGTCGTAAAAACACCGGGAAAAAGGAGGGATGGCAATGGACGACCCAGATGTAAACCAGAGTTGGAAGAACTAAAGGTACTACAGGATTTCCCAACCTGAGCTCGGAATCGAGACAATACGGTGCAAGCAAGGCATTGTAACGGTTCCGAACTCCACACACTCGAGATCCTAGAGTTTGAAGGGGATAAGATATGAATTAAAACACCTACGACACTTGTCCTGACCAGAGCAATGGTAAGGAGTAAAAAGATCCTACTCTCCGATAACTAACTTAGTAACTACAAAATAGTTTTGTCTAGACTCGACTTCGGCCAGAGAGGGGATCCTACGGTCGGTAAGGCTCTGATACCAAGTTGTAAGGCCCGATATGTGGTACTGTTCCAGATCTAGGTGTTTCCACCCAGATCCGGGGACGAAGCACATACCGGTCCCACCGCGACATATGACAAAGCCATATGCCCCGGATTTCCAACATGATATCACAACATTACAGATACAGGATACAACATCTCACACAATCGGCATACAACTACCTCAAATACAATACAACAGCGGAAGATATATCTCTGAGTACAGACTACAAGCAAATGCCTAGTGGCAAAGAGAAAAACATCGATCCCAATAACCACACGGGTCCAGGCCCTCCGCCGGGATCCGCCTAACTAGTCGTCGTCGAGTCTCCATGTGAAACGTCGATCACCATACCTGTTGTCGATCGGAACCCTGATAAGAGTTTGGGGGTAGTATCATGAGTACAGAGGTACTCAGCATCCAACTGTAGTGGTCATCTGACCCAGCAAGGACTTCATCACTCGTCATTCTAGGACAACTAGTAGTTTACGGTAAGGATGGGGTAAGTGGTGAGCTTGCTGCCGCACTAGCATTTATGAAGTGGCTAACGATCTAGAGAGTAAGGTAAGAAGCCAAGCATTCGATGAGGAATCACCTCCTACAAGTCTTGCTATCCACCTACATACGCAAACATAACACCTATCCTATCCTTGTCCTCATCTTCGCATCCCGACGAAGAAGATGCAGTCAAGGCACACACCCGTTGATCAAGTTATATTAAGATATCTCAGTTGTTGTTGTCTATGAAGAAGGAGTAGGTATCAAGTCGTCCATAACCGTGGACACGGCTTCTCGAAAAGATTTAACCCTGCAGGGGTGTACCAACTGCCCATTACGAGGCTCCGCACGCATGTCCATCACTCTCAGTTGCTACCCATCACAGGCAACCATTTTATGATTTAGTTCCAAGAGATCCGAAAGGACAGGTCCCTCTAGCTAACAATGAACAAATCCTGGTGGCCCCCGGGGAGTCGACACCTAATCCAAAAGTTGGCCACGCTCTCGGATCGGACACTTCCGTCTGGCTAAGGTCGAGGTAACTGATCTCCTCACATGTGGGCAGGCCTCTAGCTCACCAGGTGTGGACCAACAAAGGAACTATGTCTCCGCTGGCCCGGGTTATTTTTAAAAGATATCTGCTAGGAGCGACCCGACAAGATATATATGCATGTTTTCAAATGGTAAATCAGCTTGGGCCACCACTAGAAATGTTTGAAGCTAGATAGGTAAGAAAAGGGGACCCCATAAAATCCCACACGCGGTTAGGCACGCTCAGTCTTAAAACCAATACCCGGAACTCGGATCCTAGGTGACTCGAATGGAACAAAGCGTCGGGGCGGGATAGCCTAGACCTTCCATCCTTCGTCGAATATAGTCAACATTATAATAATCATATCATCAATAACAATATAATAATCAGGTGATATCCCAACCCAAAGAGTAATAGGGTAACATCGTAGCTTCCTAAGCATGCATACTAAGCAGGGGTTGAGCAACGAGCAATAGTAACATAGCAGTACAAGGATTGCTGGGAGGGGACATGGCTGTATCGGTTTAAAAGAGGCTGTAAACATGTGGTAGGATCAAACATCGAACCTAACCTATACTAGCATGCAAACCGCTGGTTGAAATAGAATGGATCATAAGTAATGTATAGTCCTTGCCTGTTGATAAGTCGGGTTCCGAAGGTGTAGTCGATCGCACGCTCGCATCGTCTCCGGGAGGTACCCGCGGAAGCACACTAGAAGTAAACACTGGAAAGCAATCAACGGTGCACCACTATTACTACGAAGCAACACAAGGTCAAAGAGACAACACAAGGCACGGCAACGCGATAGGGATCTATCGTCGAGAACGGTTACTAACAATTTAAGTGGGGTATCGGTCACACACGACGAATACCGCACGTTTACGGTATTTCAAGTTGCTTAGCTACAGGTGATCAAACAACGGTTATTAACATGGCAACTCAAGCAAGCATGGCATAGCACAAAAACATGGCAAGAGGTGAAGCACAAAGTAAACTATCTATGCTAGACAATTTAAGTGAGGCACAATCCTAAACATGGCATCCACTAAGTGCCGCACGATAATTAAAGGATTTGGTACTGTTCTGCCCTAAACCATATTTTAGGTTGGTTAACAACAGAAAACAATATCATAAACACAAATTACACGAAAAACTAATCAAGTTACATATAAAGAACACTCCAAACGGAGTTACGGTTAAAAAGATATAAGCAAAACAATTTACGGGCACACAAGCTGTATAAACAGGGGTAAATCTATATGCAAAAGTGCAGCAACATGACATAGCAATACATGGGATGAAAGTAGACATGATGCTTAACAATATGCAACTGGAACCACTCAATTCCGATAAACGGTCGCGACACACTCGTCGACCGAAGTTGCAATAAAATAACAGTTTCAGCAACAACAGCACAATAACATCAGGATCACCACTTTGGAGCAAGATATAAACATGATGCAGCAAGAAAATATGGCATGTGAATGCATGAAACTGAAGTAGGAACATTTCTTAACGCAACTCAAAAGGAATCAATGCAATAGGCCTCATGGATTACTCACAATCATCATGCAAAGTTGCAACAAAATAATAACAGCATCACAAAACAGGAAATTTAACGGCCTGATGCCCTGTTCAGCACACAATTACACAATCAAGATGAGCTCAAATGCAAATGCTCACAAAAGATGAATTAAAGTACACGCAATTCTGAGCAACTTTCATTTTGGGGGCAACGTCATCGGAGCTACGGATCACTCGCAAACTTCAACGCAAAATTGAATCAGCAGCAGAAAATAACACAGACTTAGCAAAATTCGCAGGGGTCTTGAGAAAAAAAAACAACCTCATGGGCTGCGGCCCAACAGGCCTGGAGGGGGCTACGGCCTGGCTCGGGACGGATCTGGCGAGGTGGGCCGCTGGGGTAGCCGGCCTAGTAGCGGTTGGAGCGGAGGCAGCCGGCTGGCTGCGCTGGTCCTCCCGACCGGGGCTTGTCGGCTACGCCCTACGCCGGCGTGGCGCGCGGCGGCGCAAGGCGAGGCGGCGGCTCGCCGGCCACCGCGGGACGGAGGAGGAGACGAGGGGGCGAGGGAGGCAGGCGGCTGCGGTCGCGGGGGCCGTGCTCGGGCGGGCGCTGAGCTCGGGCGGAGCTCCGTCCATGGCGCCACGGCTGCGGGTCCTGCGGGGGAGAAGGAGAGGCAGAGGGTGAGAGGGAGAGGGAGAAGAGGAGAAAGGGAGAGGAGAAGGGGGGCGCCGCGGTGGAGGGCTGGCCGGACCTGCTGCCGGCGGCGGCGGCGGCCTCGAGATCCCACGGGATGGAGGCGGGCACGGCTCCACGGGAGAGAAGCTCGGGGAGAGAGAGAGAGAGAGAGGAGGGAGAGGCTGCAGGCGATCTCGGCCCTCCGATCTCGCGATCGGACGACTGCAAACGAATCTGGGCTGGATCCAGATCTGGGGGCTAGGGTTTGCTGCGAAAATTGGGGTATTTGGGGCCAGATCTGGGGGCTAGTGGCTCCCTAGGGAAACCCTAGGTGGGTGGGAGTGTGGTGGTCTTTATATAGCATGGGTGGCTGGCGGTTTGCAAAAACATCATCGGTTTTTACCTCGCGTGCACGGTGCTCACGCTTCTGACCGCCGGGGGTCTGCAGTACCTCCGATTCGGGTAAAACTTCGAACTGCGCGATCGGTGCGTCGAGCCGGAGGCGTTCACCTCGCGCTGGAACCGTTCCGAAAACACTTTCCGGCGCGCTATAAAAATATCCCGTTTAATTATTAAACGGGGTTTTTCGTTCCATTGGGTGCGGCTGGTCTCGTGCGGTTTTCACGACGGTGATCGGGTGAAACCTGGTGTCGCAAAGGTCGAGTGTCAGGGTGGCAAGGGTCGGTCTCCGTCCTGTACGAGATAAGAGGGGGAAAAATAATCGCCGATCGATAAATCGGGGATGCAAACACCGCAAACAAATCAGGCAATCAAACAATTCACACCGAAAACAAAATTTTTAATTTTTGTGAAAACTGGGTTGTTACATTCTTCCATAAAGAAACCTTTGGGGAAGATCGAAGATCTTCTTATCATTGTCAATGACAATTATGTTCCCGTTGATTTCACTATTATGGACATTGAGTGTGAGCCCTCTTGTCCAATTATTTTGGGACGTCGTTTTCTTTGCACAGTTGGTGCTATCATTGACATGAAAGAGGGAACTATCAAATTCCAATTCCCTCTAAAGAAAGGGATGGAACATTTCCCTAGGAAAAATATTAACTTACCTTTTGAGTCCGTCACACGGGCTAGTTATTCTCTTGAAAAGACTTGATCTTCTGCTTTAAGCCTAGCTAATGGCTCTAAAGAAGCGCTTTCAGGAGGCAACCCGCAACGAATTTAGGTTTTTCTTTTTGCTTTTGTTCTGTTCTTAGTGGTCTTGATGATTGTTACTACTGTAGCAACATCATTGTATCTTTACTTTTCAAGCTTTTTGCCAAGTTTAGCCTCAGATTGCAAGAAAGGTCAAAAGTTGGTGCTTGCTGTCCAGAAATAGATTCTGTCTGCTTGACGGAAAAATTCTCAATAAATCACCAGGTCATCTTTTTGATCTGAATTGTTTTGACAGCATGCTCCATACAATTACTTTTCAGGCGTCTGTTCAAAGTTTTTTCATTTGAGGTGCAGAAGTACCTCAAAACAATTCTCCTTTCTCTGCTGTTCTGTTTTTCTCAGCTTCTGCCCCGGTTTTTCTTTTCGCAATTTTGCAATCCTTAAGCTTTCTGTTTATTTGAAAACTTTTTTGGGAAGGCAAGAGAAACAGTAGCTCTTCCTGGAAATCTTTATTTGCAGTAGAGGAAAATTATTTTATTAGGGTACTAACCTCTCTAATCAGCCTACAATGAAGGGAGTTTTCAAGTGCGCGATGGAAGGTGATGAAAGGATATTCAGGAGTGTAAAACGCTCAAGCTTGGGGATGCCCATGTGCACCCCCAATAAATATTCAAGAAGACTCAAGCGTCTAAGCTTGGGGATGCCCCCGATGCCTCCCCTTCTTCATCAACAATCATCAGTTTGTCCGTCGTTGCACTATATTTTTGTCACTTCATGCATTATGTACTTTGCTTGGAGCGTCTTGCTCTTTACTTTTCTAGGTTTGTTTTTCTTTCTTTGCTGTAGTAACAAGTTAGACCCCAACTTACTCTTTTGTGTGGGAGATAAACATGCTCCGCTTGAACTAGAACTCCTCAGAGGATTTTCATGCTTATTCTTTTGGCTGTGAGCTGTTCTTTTTCTTTTCTTAGCTGCTGTTCTGTTTAGTTGTAGTGCTTTAGTTTTTCTAGAGCTTTTATTTTGTCTTAGGTTGAACTTTCTATAGGTTGCATGTTTTATCTTGTTAGAGAGTTTGTCTGTTGCACTGAGTTCTGTGTCTTGACTGAAAGTAGGTAGTTAAAGTTGCTGTTCTCTTTGTAGTAGTAACTTGCAATAGTTTTGAGGTATTGACTAGAGTAATGTTTGAACTTATGGTGTCAAAAGCTCTTGCCTATTAGTGATAGATGTCATATTTTGGGAAATCCGTGTGTTTTTCGAAAACCAAAAAACCCCTGTTGAGAACTCTAGCTACTAGGTGGATCACTAACCTGTGGAGGGTTCAAATATTAGAGTACTCACGTATCATGAGTCGAGGATGCGCAAGGATAACCAAACTCCCATACACTCCTCCTCGGGGTACCTATCTCTTTGTGAACCTCCTGATTAGATTGAGAGTTACCGTTAATAAGTGCATGAGTTCTTCGGACTAATGTGAGTATTCGAAAGTTGACACTTCCACCCACCTATACTTTTTCTAACCTCTTCGGTACCGTGCATTCCCTTTCTAACCTCGAGAGTTGGCGCATACTTCGCCGGTGCATCCAAACGCTTGGCATGATACGCTCTGTCATCATAAGCCTCCTTATATATTTCCTCAAAACATCCACCATACCTACCTACAAGGCATTTCCATAGCCTTTCCGAGATACATTTCCATGCAACATCCACCTTCTCATGACTTGATCTTCATGTCATACATGCTACTTGCTTGATCGATGAGCCGCATGCTAGTTGTGCCTTGCCCTAATCATTGCTACATGACGCGCTAGTATCATTGCATATCCTGCTACCCTGGCAGAGGCATACATTTGCATCATGATAGTTACATTTTCTTTATGTGAGTACCTTTGTAAAGTGTGAAAGATCTCCAATATTCTTGTAAAATATAGAGTATTGTCCTTAAAGTGAGGAAAAGATCCCAAAGAGGACAAAATCAAAAGATCCCAAAGAGGACAAATGAGAGTTAAATAGAAAGAGCCATTGAGGCCACCAAAAAATAAAATAAAAAGAGAAAAAGAGAAAAAGAAAAAAATAAAAAGGGAGAAGGGGGCATACTACTATTCCTTTTGAGAGATCCACACTAGTACTTCATATTCTATCCCTTGTACTCCATAGAGATCATCATCATGCATATAGCTATGTGGGGACCCTTCACACTATAGAACTTGGCTTGTATATTCCAATGATGAGCCTCCTCAAACGAGCTCTAGGTCTTCTTGAGCAAGCAAGTTAGATGCACCCCCACTAGTTCCCTTGGAGAGCTTTTAGCTCACATGTGCATCCGTTGTATGGCAATCCCTACTCCTCACATCATATCTATCATATGGCCTTCTCTCGCCTATGATTGTCCTCATTGATGTGAGCCTTTCACACCTTTTTGTCTTCCTCCTCCACCTTCTTTCTGTTTCTCCTTTTAGGTGCAAACTTTCTTGCTCACGCTCATCCATTGCATGAGTGCTCAAAATATCGAAAGGGAGTGGATAAGTTTGACTTGTACCTGGCTAGTGGTCTGGGGACGAGTCCAGATAAGAATCCAAAGGAGATCAAGTGTGAAACTTTAGTAGATAGTTGTTCTCAACAACCTTTTTTTTCTTTCTTCCCAGTCCCTGGCTTGCACGCAAACACCATTTGGAGACATTCGAGTCACGGGCAGCGAGAGTTCTTGCACCCTTTGTTCTTTTGTTGCTTGTGTCAATGCTAATATAGACTCTTGCTTGTTAAGACTTGAATTGAATTGCATGCTTTGATTGCTTTACTTAAAAGTCCTTATTTGGTTGTGTGGCATGTCACCACAGAAATTATGCTTGTTATCATTTACCTACTCAAGGATGAGCAGGAATTAAGCTTGGGGATGTTGATACGTCCCAAACGTATCTATAATTTCTTCTTGCTCCATGCATGTTTTGTGTGACTTTGCCATGTTTTGCTAGAACTTTCATACACTTTTGAACATATTTGGACTAACCTATTAACTCAGTGCACCGAGTTGCCAGTTTCTGTTTTCTGCTGTTTTTGTATTTCAGGTTTTCCGGCCATTAAAAGTGTTCCAAAAATTCCGGGAAAAATATATAAAAAATCAGCGCAACAGAAGCTTCCAGAATCACCAAGAGAGGGAAGGGGGGCCATCACCAGGCACCCAGGAGGGAAGGTGGCACGGCCCCACCCTGGGCCGCGCCAGGGACCCTCCTGACTGCCTCGTGGGTCCCCCTCGATGCCCCCCTTTGCCTATATTTACCCCTCGGGGTGGAAACCCCTAATATCGACCTCTTTCTCGCGAACTCCCCTCTGTACCGCCGCCGTCGCCGTTTCAAGATCGGGGCTGCCTGGAGAAGCTGCCCCGGCACCCTACCGGGAGGAGGAACCCCCTCCGGGAGACCATCCATAGCCATGGACGCCTCCCGGATGTGCCGTGAGTAGTCCCCCTTGGACCATGGGTCCGTGACCAGTAGCTATGTGATGAATCTCTCCCCCCTTTGTGCTTCCACTTTCGAGTCCTCGTGAGCTGCCTCACATGATCGAGGCATCTATGTAATTTCCGATGTTGCTATGCTGAGTTTGTTGGGATCTGATGGATTATGAGACTATGTTCAGATTGTGATGAGTAATATATTTGGTTCTTCTCTTTTATATTTTGTTCTTGAGTAAATTCTTGCATGTTCTCCGTTGCGGTATTTTCTTTGGCCAAGTATTTTATTTGCAACTCCAAGAGAGAGCGTTATGCTCGATTGTGGGTTCAGCCCCTTGATGTCTAGCTTGAGTGACAGAAACATGAGACTAGGGGATGTGCTGTTGCCACCAGGGATAAAACAACGGTGCTTGTACCTGCGGGTGCAAGGATTGTGTACTTTACGCAAAGTTCTTTTAATGCAGTTGTCTATTGCTTTGAGTTTACACTTTGGGTGGGATTCGCAACTTAATACCAGCGAGATGTTCTGGATAGATATCTCAAGGTGGATGATTCGTAGTAGATGCGGATGGATTTCGGTCTACTTACCTTGGCGTACTGCCCATTGCTTTTGAGCCCTTCCTTTCTTTGCAGCATAGTTAGCATTGCGGTGCCCTCATAATCCTGTCAATTTTCCAACTGTGATTTTTTACCTCGCTAGCACTTTTATCGCCTTTTGGGAGAGAGACATCACTAGTGAAAAATCACGGGACCCCGGTCCATCTTCACATTATTGTTCACACGCTCAATTTACTTTCAGCTTTTACTTTCCTTTGCACCTTTTATCTCTTGCGTTGATCCTTTGTAAACGACAAGGACGGAGGAACTGACAACTCCTCTGTACTCGTTGGGAGAAAAGTTATTTGTTGCTGTGTGCAGGTCCACGACAACACCCTAGTCAGGAAGCAATTTCTGGTGACGTTGCCACCTACTTGTATCTCCTGAGTCCTACTGGTTCGATAACCATGGAATCTTCACCGAGGGAAACTTGCTGCTGCACTGCATCTCAAACCTTCCACTTGGGGTAACCAACGAGGGGCGAGAAGCCTTCACACACTCAAATTTGGATGGAAACTATGGTTATAGAGACAATTCGGAAAATGAGAGGCACAATCCCATTTCATTCCGAAGGATATAACCTAGTGGTTGAGCATACTTTCTATAGCTTGAGCATTCCACATTCACATGGCTTAACCAAATATGTGCCAAAGATCTTGGTAACACTTCATACAACCAAGATGAATATATGTGGGGGATGAGGATGCAAAGGAATATAACACCTTCTGAGATTAGTTTTCTTGGATAGAAAGATGCTTGCCAACATAACTTGTCTGCATGATCGACCGAGAGACATTTAGCACTCCGCTTCTAATGTTCTCCTTGATGTTCTAGATACCACAATCATGCCTCAAAGTAGCGTCGATATGGTCATCAAGTAAAGGTCGGACTTCGGAACACAAAGGATCCATAAGGAACAACTTCTAGAATAAGTCACACAATATCCTCATGGATGAGTGGTTACTAATGAATGGCATTTGGGGATACCGTCGAGAATGGTGGCTAGGTTCATCACACAGGTAAAACTCTATACATATGAACCTGGATTACTATGTGGTATTCCTATTGATGATCATGGCTCCCTAGGTACTACAACAGATATGTCGAGTATCAAAGTACCCCGACAAAATGGTTAACGTGGTTACTCTACCTAAAAGACATCTGAAGTGGGAAGAAAGATTGGCAAATGCATCAACACCGGATTCTAAAAGTCGGATGCTCCTCAACAAGAATTCCTAGAATGAATCGGTCATCATAAGGTTGTACCGGAATGAAAAATGAGACAACCTGCAAGAATTGGGATAGAACTTTCTCAAGAAAATCAATAGAATGATGAAACTTGGGAAAACAACACTTCTACGGCTACAGAGAAGCAATCAACGAGATTTCCTAGTAGAGACAAAGAAGAGCCTAGTCCTATCTTCCCGTAGAAAAGATGAGGGTGACTCAGAACTTAGATCAAAGAGGTAAGGAGAAAAATAAAGTCTTACTTTGTTCCCATATACCCAAGTAACTATATAACTATAGAATGCTAGACTCGACATCGACCAAGGTTTGATAGTCCTACAGACAGTCCTGCTCTGATACCAAGTCTGTCAGGACCCGGAATATGCATATACAATTCCAGTCACAACTCAATAATATGGAGAGCCGAGAGTCGTACCCACTTGTCTAAGCAAACAAGGCCAAGCACAGAACACTCTCAAAAAGCATCGAACGTGAGGGGCATCCAATCCAGGTCGGATGATCAACTGAGATGGGTCCTCATCGCCCGCTCACAAGTCTAAATGATTATGGGTGGTGAAATCCCATACTCATAGACAAGTCGCCTCAACCATATTATCGATTGAATTTTTATTTTTATTATCGATTAGATTTTTATAATACTTACATAAACAGACTCCAGCCCGATCACTTAGTCGTGGTCTCGGGCGGGCTCGATCGTACAACGAAGTGTGCCACGTGACGGAGTCACGAGCAATCGCATCGCGATGCCCCAAGATGCGCACATATCAGGGCCACTTGGTGTAAGAAAGACCGCCGGCAAGAACACAACTAAGCTATCGAACCCCACACATGACATGCACGATATAAACATACACGCAGCATGCATGCCAAGTGTATAACAGCAGGTAACACAACATGAAATCTACAAACTCATAGACTTTATTGCATCTCCTAAACTGAGCAGACATAGTAGTTGTATTACAAGCAGAGATCACATGAATGTGATCCAACATTACATCAAACAACAACGGAAGCAAATTATGTCTTAGTAAAGACAAGTTTAACAAATGGCTTAAGAAGCATGAAAGAAAATACAACGACCCTCCAAAGGAACCAGGCCACTGTCTGGAACTATACGAATTAGTCAGCGTCGAGCTCGAGGTAGAGGCCACCATCAGGGTCAGTGGTCTCGCCTCTATAACATAGAATACGAAAATGTGAGTACAAAGTCGTACTCAGCAAGACTTACATCAGAACTATACTACTCATGCTCAAGTATCAAGGTATAGGCAAGTGGGGTTATAATGCAGAAAGCTTTGAATGGCTATCATGTACTAGGACTACATAGATTTGCGATGAGAGGCGCACTCAAGTCCATCTAATCTTGATCACCACATCAATACACCACCATGGATCCTTCCTTGACTTCCCCACGAGGAAGAAACCCAAGGCACTCACACTTATCTTGGGAGTTTTACAGTATCCATTTAAGTTATCTAATAATCAAGTATAGGTGTCCAAGTAGTCCATAACCGCGGACACGGCTATTCTAATAGATCATTACCCTGCAGGGGTGTACGCTTCATACACGTGTCATCACTTACCGCCCGTGACTCGTCATCCTTCAAGCGGATGTCGGACAAGGATAAACACCAAGGCACTTACCTCACGGCTCCAACTCTAGTCCAAGGTATCGCCTATCTGAGTATGTACCCCAATCGGGAATCCGGACGGGGTTTCCGTTCAGGACCCAGACGATGTATGGATGGTCCGACAAGCCCACCTCGACGGATGGAACTTCTCTTGCCTTAAAACGTGCTACAATATGAAATCAAATCGAAGAAACAATAACCCATGCGAATCCTGGACCATAGTTGGGGTGAGTTAATAGGCCAAACGGGGTCCATAGCCCTGCATGTGGAAGTACTCTTGTCTTGGATCACAACACGAGAACTCGAGGCCTAGGGCAGTGTAAATGAGACAAACCACTGTGTACTCCTACACAACCTCTCATTGTTCACCTTTGTTAGGGTGACTTCACCAACACATTACCATCATGTTGCATTGTTCACTACCATCCAGATACATCACCCAGATGGATCATCTTCATTGAAAACGACTCTAGCATGGCATAAGCATAACATGGATGAAGGGCCACATGATGAGCACAAACAATCTTGTATCTGCTAGGTTGAGGTTTTCTTAATACCGTGTCAACAATGATAGGTCATGCAAAGGATGGGTTCAACTAGCGGTAGAATGGTAACATGTGAATCACCTAATCATGCATAATAGAACAAGAGGGAAATGGGTTTATATAGACATGATCAATGGGGTTTTCTTGCCTTGCTGACGATCACGAGGTCTCACTCTTCAGGGCAGTCGGAAACTACGTCCGACGATGAATCTACCGATAAGATGCAAACACCGAGACAATAAAGTATAAATCATACATTGCAATGCACAATCAAGATGCATAATATAGCATGGCATGGTACTGATGTGCTCTATGTTTATGTTTCAACATGTTAATTGAAGTATATTTGGAAAAGAATTCCAAATTCAAACTCCAAATGATTATTCAAATTTTTCCAAATTGCATTTTCTACTGTTTGATCTTTGTAAACTATTTTTTCATGCGTGAAAGTTGCATATTTTGATTCCTTGCATTTTTCTGATAATTTTTCATATACTATTTATTTAATTTGGAGTTATGGTTTAAAAGTTATTGAATTTCAAAGATTTAAATAATTTCTAGAATTTTTGTTAATTCAAGAAATTGATTTGTTGCGCCAGGCTGACGTCATCATGACGCAGGGGGGTTGACTAGTCAAGCTAACGACTGGGACCCACATGTCATTGTCTCTGGGGCTAATCCCCTTTTAATTCAAATGACGGGGGGTTTAGGGGGGCATCGCCCCACCTGTCAGTGGCTTAGGGCCAACTAACCAGGGGGTTAGCGCCCTAATGGCCAGACCACGTGGGCGCGGCCGGCGGTTAGCCGCCGGTGACCTACAGCCGCGGCGGCGCTCCAGCGAAACGGTGCTCACGTCCACCATTTGGCACGGGGGAGGCACCACGCTGCTCCCCGTGGCCTCGCGCACCCAGTGGCGCAGGTCGTGGTCCTCGGGGTGGCCTGTAGCTACGCCGGCAACGAGGAAACGTGGCGGCTGAGCTCTGTCCCGAGGAGGAACGACGAAGGGGGCACGTGATCAAGAACGGAAAGGCTGGGAGGAAGGGGAAGCTCACCCCGAGCGTTCTGGCACAGACCGAAGAGGCGGAGGAGCGGCGGAGAGTGAGCAATTGATCGCCGGAGCTCATTGGCCGTGGCGGAAGAGATTGTTGCGGGCATCGCCCTTGGAGCTTCCCGGTATGAATTGAAGGCCCACGGCGATGAAGAGGTGCTCGGCGGACATCTTGGAGAACTTGGTGGAGCACTCGGTTCCCGGTGGCCACGCTTGCATATGGCGGTGAACTCTAGGGCACTCGGGATCTTGAGGGATTGCGCCGGAGAGAGAGAAGAGGAGGTCCTGAGGAGGGGGAGAAGAAATGGGAGGCTTCGAGGGCCTCCACGGCGCCGAATAGGGGCGAGGGGGGGGGCAAGCAGGAGGTGGCCTGCGGCGTCGGCATGGTCGCCACGCAGCGGCCTGCCTGCCTGTCCCGGGGAAGAAGACGTCCCTGCCCTTGGGCTGGGCCGCTTCGGCTAGTCAGCCCAGGTAAGTGGGCTCTGTTCTTTTTCTTTTTTTTTATTTTTTTTCTATTTCTTTTGTTTTGTTTTTATAAAGAAACATTTTTATAAAACCCTGATATTTTTATTGTGGCTATATGTGACTGCTATAAAGCCACGCCCAAGTTTTCAGGATTTTTGGAGTTCAAATTATTTGAATCCAATTCAAATATGAATAAAATTTAATTTCCAAAGGCACTTTTGGAATTTTTCAAAAATCCATGAGCATGACATGGGACCCACAACACATGAAATGTGATCATGCCTATTTATAAGACTTTTCAAAAATACCAGAGGAATTTTTGGATGAAATTTTTATCTGGCCATTTATTTAAATTCATTTTTGAGGCTTTTCAAAATTCCCAATTATTAAATAAATAAATTTAAACATGATGCCTTATTTCTAGAAAGAAAAAGCACATACCAAAATTAGGGTTGTGACAGCTATCTCTACATAAATCATCATCAATTGACTATAGCCTCGACGGCCCCTACATGCATTATATCATGTACTTACTGTGCACGCAATTACTTTCTCATCACCTTTGCACCATACACAACGTACTTTGCATTATTATTATCTCAGAAACTTGGGGGCCTGATCAACTCTCAACTGTTATCTGAGCACTTATGTGTTTATTTCAGGGAAAGGTCAGGGGGCTTGATGATACTCATCAACCTTTAACTGAGAAAACCCAGCACATATGTGTAATTACGTGTATATAGCTTATTTCAGGGAAATCTTGGGGGCTCGACTACACTCATCGAGTCTTAACTAAGAAAACTCGGCATATACATGTGGCACTCCACGCCCTATAATTGCCTGTATGTTTGATGCTCATACGATCTAAATACGCGAAACCCGGCTAAAAAAAATTATCAAGAAGAAGTTTTAAAGCAAACGGAAAAACGCTGATCAAAGTCAGACGGCATACAGAGGAGTTCCGACTCACGGATAACCCAAAAAATTTCTCAACAAAGAGAAGATGAGGAAAAGATGAATCCAGAGTCAGCATCTATATGAGCAATTCATAATTTACCTTTTGGCATACATCATTATAAGCATGTTTTTCATTATAAAGTCAAAACACACACATGCCGACTCATCGGGACTACAGCTCGAAAATCTTAATGTGACGCGGTAACATGTCAAAACACACATACCGACTCATAGGGATTTGTCGGGACCCGGGGTTAGCGTATGCAAGCCTCGCTACAACACAATCATATGGAGAGCCGTGAACCGTACCCACTTGACTAAGCAGACAAGGCCAAGCACAGAACGTTCTCGGAAAGCATCGAACGTGAGGGTCATCCCTTCCAGGCCGGATGATCAACTGAAATGGGTCCTCATCGTCCGCAGGTCTAAATGATATGGGTGGTGAATTCCCATACTCATAGACAAGTCGCCTCAACCATACTATCGATTGTATTATAACCCTTACATAGACTTACTCCAGCCCGATCACTTAGTCGGGGTCTAGGGCGGGCTCGATCATACATCAAAGTGTGCACGAGACGGAGTCTCGAGCAATCGACTCGCGATGCCCCAAGCTGCGCACATCTAAGGGCCACTTGGTGTATAAAAGACCGCCAGCCAGACCACAACTAAGGTCTCAAAAACCCATACTAAGACATGCATGTTATAAACATACACGCATCACACATGTCTAGTATGAACAGCAGGTATCATTGCAATTCTCTACAATGTATACATCTGTATTAATAACTCTTACAGAGTGCACACAGAGATCACAAGTCTGTGATCCAATATTACATCAAACATGCGGAAGCAAAGTAGGTCTGAGTACAGACAAGTTTAACAAATGGCTTAGAGAAGCCTTATCTAAAAACAAGGCCTCCACGAGGGAACCAGTCGTCTGACTGGGACTACACTAGCTTGGTCTGAGTCTTCATTCTTCGAGCTTCAGGGAGAAGTCACCATCGGGGTCAGTGGGTTCATCTAAAACATAGATTAAGCAAACGTGAGTACAAAATCGTACTCAGCAAGACTTACGTAGGAACTATACTACTCATGCACATTTATCAAAATAAAGGGAGGTGGGGTTTCACTTGCAGAAGTGCCAGCTTTGACTTGGCTAGTCCTGAACTACAAGTACCAGACTTGAGGTAAGAAGCGTACACGAGTCCACTACATCTCTTCAACCAATACACCACTATGGTTACTTCCTCGACTTCCCCACGAGAAGCACACCATAGCACTCACGCTTATCTTGCGAGTTTTAGAAGTATCCAGTTAAAGTTGTCTAATAATCGAGCACAGCTCTCCAAGTAGTCCCTTACCGCGGACGCGGCTATTCGAATAGTTTTGTTAACCCTGCAGGGGTGTACGGCTACACACATGAAACTGTCAATTACCGCCTTTGTACTCGACACCGTTCAAGAGGTGCTGGCGAGGATAATTCCCAGAACTTTTACCTCACAGCCAACTCAAATTCAATGGAGACGCCTATCTGGGCTGGAATCCACATCGTGAACCCGGCCGGTTTACCGATGTGGTCCCACAAGATGTGTGCAGGGTCCCAAGCCCGTCTGAATAGCCGTTCTTCCACTTCGCAGACCGTGCCACAGACCTACCAGAACTCCGAACTAATGCGACTCATTGAACTGAGAAGGGGTGAGTTAGTAGGTTGAGCGGGGGTCCATGTGCCCACCATGTGGTAGTACTCTTCGTCTTGGATCACCACACAAGAACTCGGGCTTAGGGCGGTGTTCAACGAAACAACCCACTGTGTACTCCTACACAGCCTCTCATCGTTCACCTTGTATTAGGGTAGATTCACCAACACAGTTTCACTTTCATCAACACCATGTTCACTATCATCCCGACTCACATCAAAACATCCTCATTGTAAACTCTAAGCATGCAATAAGAAGTAACAGTTGCCGGGGCCACATGATATCATCCAACTCCTACATCTGCTAGGATTGTGGTTTGCTTACTACTGTGACAAGATGATAGGTCATGCAAAGGATATGGGTTCAACTATGCGGTAGAATCGATACAAGATGATCTCCTAAACATGCATAAGCGAGACATGAGAGGGAAGTGGGATTTTATCGACATGATCAATGGGGGTTTGCTTGCCTTGCTGACGAGGTTCGGGTTTGGGGTCTTCAACGAAGGGGGCAGCCTCCTATTCTGCTTCCACCTCTACTCGACAAACAACAAACAAGGTAGAAAAGTAAATACAATGCACAATCACATGATGGAAGGTTGAAACTTGATGTATATGCTTTGATGTGTGAAGCAATTCCATTTAAATGGAGTATATTGCAAAATGAATTGCAAATTCAAACTCCAATTTGAATTCAAACTTAGCCAAGTTACATGTGACATTGTTTGATCAATTTGAATCATTTTGAAATTTGTATGATATGCCTCTGATGTGTGGTTGAAAAGTAGCATGTTGCCATGGTTCAAAATGCAAACGCATTTGAATTTAATTTGAATAAATTCCAATTAAATCAAATGACAAATGCTACTGGTCCCAATTTAAATTCAACTCAAACATGGTTGAAAGTTGGATTTTTGGATAGCTTATTTTCTCCTGATCATTTTTCATATATTATTTGTCCAATTTGGAGTTAATATGAATTTTCTATGATTTATTGATGTTTTGGCCATTTTCTGTAATTTCTGGAATTATATAAATTGATTTAAAAGTTTTACTGCGTCATCATGATTTCATTGTGACATCAGGGGGGGGCTGACTGGTGGGCCAGGGATGTCAGTGACACAGGGCTTAAACCTCTCTGTTTAATTAACAGAGAGGGATTAGGGGTGCTGGGGCCCAGTAGTCAGTGGGTTAGGGGTAGGTTAGCTGTGTAATATTAGGTCTAAATGGCCGGGGTTGTCGCCGGTGAGCTCTGGGACGGCGGCGCCTCGCCGGAACTTCGCCGGAATGCGGTTCCGGGCACGGGAAGGGGAACGGAGGGCATGGGCGTGCTCCTGGAGGTCGTCCGCGTCGAGTGGTGTCATCAGGGGGCCACGGGGATCACCGGAGCGTCGCCGGCGTCGAAGACGGCGGAGGCAGTGGTTCGGGGATCGTCGAACTCACGCTCTAGAGCGCCGTTTTGACCGGGCTTGGCGCGTTGGATTGCGGTGAGCACCTGGAGTGTTCTAGACTAGAAGGGGGAGGCGCTGGAGCACGGGAGCGAAGGTGACGTCGACCATGGCGGCGACCTTCCTCGGTTCCCATGGTGAAACCGGCTAGAGGGGTTGCGGGGTGCTGGGAGCTTGGGGGAAACGCTCACCAGGGATCAGGGAACACGACGAGGTGGCCGTTGGAGGCGGGGAGGTCACGGCGGCGGAGAATCGATTCGGGGAAGCACGGCGGCCGACAATGAAGACTACAAAGGGGGCGGCGGCTCTGGAGCTCCTCGGGACGATTACTTGCACCAGATGGCGTAGTCGAGGACGGCGGAGGCGAGGGACACGACGGCGCAGCTTCTCGTCGCTTGGCTGCGTGGATACGACGGCGCGCTCCGTTGTGGCGTTCGGGGGGGGGGGGGGAAGGAATTGGGCGAGGGAGAGAGAGAGCGTGAGCGTGGAGGGGGGGGGGGAGGTTCCACGGCGACAGGGGCGACTCCATGGCGCCAGGATAGGGCTTGGGGGCGCCTGGAAGGTCCTCGTCGTCACGGTGGCAGTCGCCGCGCGCTCTGCTGCCTCCAGCGAGCTGCTTGAGGAAGACGACAGAGGACTCGGCGGGCTGGGCCAGGCTGGTGGGCTGCTGGGGGTTGAGTTGGGCCACAACCACGGTAAGCTCCCTTTTTCTCTTTTTCTTCCTGTTTTTCTTTCTGTTATTTGTTGGCCATGCTAAAATAAATAGCTAGCCATTTTTAAAAATGCTGAAACTTTTTATATGGCCTCATAATAAAATAGACTAGCCACTTATAAAGTTTGGAAATTTTTTAAAATCAAATCATTTGAACTTTAATTCAAAAAGGGATTGTTGAATTAATCCATGCTCCTGTTTGAATATTTGAAAAATTCATGAGCATGGGGTGGTTCCCACATCACTTGATATGTGATCACACTCATTTATAGGACTTTTCAAAAATACAAAAGGAATTTTTGGAGAAACTTTTTATCTGGCCATTTGATTTAATTTCTCAGGGCTTTTCTTTTCCCAATTTTTGAATTTTCTTTTGAATTTTTGCATGATGCAAAGGGCACAAAAAAACCCTAGCACTTACCTAAATTGGGGTTGTGACAGGATTATACTTTCTAAAAAGTCAACTTCGGTCGCAAAGGCTCTCGCCACTTATATAAGTCGACTTCGGTCGCAACGGCTCTCGCCATTTATATGAGTCGACTTTGGTCGCAACGACTCTTGCCATTTATATAAGTCGACTTTGATCGCAACGGCTCTCGCCATTTATAAAGTGGACTACGGTCGCAACGACTCTCGCCATACGTATAAAGTCAATTTCAGTGGCACTGGCTCTCGCCATATAAAATATATAAGCCGACTTCACATATGGGTTCAACTTGCCTCCATAGTTTGAAAATTTATGTTTGCTCAAAACATAAATCAGAGGTGACCATCACGCTTAGTGGATTTTTCTACCCCATTTTGCTATATGGCATGTGCCCAAGGCGTTGAAATCAAACAGCAGCAAAATCCTAAAGGATTTGAATTTGAAATAAAAGAAAAGAGGAACAGAAAAAAAAGGAACAGAGGATAGGCCACTAGGGGCCAACCTCGGGTGGATCTGGCCCAAGCCGCTGGCTAGCCAAGCTGGGAGCTCGGCCCATCTGCTGCTCCCTCCGCCTGGGCGCGCGAGAGTTAACGGGCCAGTCCCAAGGTGCTTCCTACAATGGCTAAGTGAAAAGAAGCAAAAATTCCTGGCTTTAATTCGATCCCAGCAGGAATCGAACCCCGCACCTCACGGTTCAAACCCCAGGTGTGCTACCACTACGCTAGCGACTGAATCACGTTGGAACTAGAGCGCGAGGGGAGATAATCTAGCTACGGACGCAACTCTGAACTGAAACCCAACGCCTGAAGATGTACACTTTTCAGAGGATCGTCGGCGTCGCGGGTTCACGGCGCGCCTGGAGGCCAAGGTCCAGCCTTTGGCGTGTGCAGGACCGTGTGGGCGTGAGCATGACGCAGGGTGGACGCGAGCTCATTCGGAACGGAGAGGAACGCGAGGGGAGAAGGACGGCGGGGCTCACAAGGCTCGTTGTCGTCGTTCTGTTCGGAGGCGCGGTTCGACAGCTCGTCGCGGAGGGAGACGAAGACACAGACGACGAGGAAGCCTCCGTCCTTGGGGCGGAGAGGATCGAGACGGCGAGCCTAAATCAATCCATGCACCTCGTGTCCATGGCGTTCTTGCAGTGGGAGGAAGAAGAAGAAAAAGAAAAAGAGAGGGGAAGGGAGGTAGCGGCGCTGGGAGAGGGAGAAGCACTAGGGTTTCGGGAGGAGGAGAGGGGGAAAGATATAGGAGGGAGAAGAGGGCGACCTGGCTCCATGAGGTCCTCTCCTCCACGGCCACGCCATGTGCGTGAGGAAAAAGGTGAGAGGAGGGGGATGACAGGCGGGCCCGGACTGGAGGAAGAAGAGAGGAAAAGGAAAAAAAAACAGGAGGGGGCGCTTGGGCTGAAATCGGGCAGGCCCAAGTGGGCTGCCTGCTGGTGTGGCTCTATAGATAAAAGAGAAAAAATGAAGGGTTTTCCATTAAAATATAGCAGAAAAATCCCAAGAGTTTTCCAGAGCAGACCATGAGTGAGAAAAAAATAACAAAATATGTTTTGGAATCCTTGCAATATTCCCCGATTTATAAAATTGGTTTGAGCATTTTTGGAGCAACAAAAATGTGGGGCCATTTTTAAAATTAAATCACATTGAACTTTGGCCAAAAAATTTAGAGTTGCAAAAAATGGAGCAAGGCTTTTAAAATGCTTGGGAGGGGGCAAGGAATTGGCTATGCCAAGTTTGGGGTCAAGGAGAGCATGCATGCTACAATTAAAAATCTACAAGCACCCTTCTTGAACCATCTTGGATGCAAATTCAAACAAACCAAATGGGCTCCAATCCCAATGCAAATTTAAATCACCACATGAAATTACAATCTTTAGCATCATGCCAAGTTTCAAAGTCAACAGACAAAGTACAATCTCATGGTGATTTCTTATTATTGCAAATGGGTTGTTACAGCACTCCCCCACCAACACAGGATCTCGTCCCGAGATCTAAACCTGAAACAACTCAGGATACTCAGAACGAAGATGATCTTCAAGCTCCCACGTGTCTTCCTTCTCAGAATGATGTGCCCACTGAACTTTCATGAACTTGACGGTCTTGTTGCGTGTCTTGCGCTCGGACGTCTCAAGAACACGGACTGGACGCTTTGAGTAGGAAAGGTCCGCACTCAGCTGTATCTCGCCCAAGTCAACAGCCTGCTCTGGCTGCTTGAAGCACTGCTTTAGCTGGGACACATGGAACATGTCATGCACCATTGACAAACTCTCTGGGAGCTCGAGTCGAAAAGCAGGAGGTCCTCTAGTGTCAAGGATGCGGAAAGGTCCGACAAATCTTGGAGCGAGCTTTCCCTTGATGCTAAAAGCAGTGAGTTCCTCTCAATGGAGACACTCTCAGGTACGCCCAATCACCAACCTGAAACTCTACACCACGGTGCCTTTTGTCATAATAGGCCTTCTTCCTAGACTGTGCTGCCTTTAGGTGCTCTCGGACAATCTTCACTCCGTCCTCTGCCTCTTGGATCACATCTGGACAGAACAGCTGCCTCTCACCTGTCTCGGACCAGTTCAAAGGTGTCCTGCACTTGCGGCCATACAAGACTTCAAACGGCGCTGCTTGCAGACTTGCCTGATAGCTATTGTTGTACGAGAACTCAGCATACGACAAGCACTCTTCCCACTTCATGCCAAAGGATATGACACATGCTCGAAGCATGTCCTCGAGGATTTGGTTCACACGCTCGACTTGCCCACTTGTTTGAGGGTGATAAGCTGTACTGAACAACACTGTTGTACCAATCGCCTTTTGAAAGGCCTGCCAGAACTTAGAGGTGAAAAGGCTGCCTCTATCGGAACTGATCTTCTTGGGAATGCCATGCAAAGATACAACTCTTGCGGTGTACACATCGGCCAACTGAGCTGCTGAAATGGAATCCTTCACTGGAAAGAAGTGGGCAACCTTGGAAAGATTGTCAATGACAACAAAGATGTCATTGTTCTTCTTCTGCGACAAGGGGAAGCCTACGATGAAATCCATCTCTATGTGATCCCATTTCCACTCCGGAATCTCCAAGTGGCTGAAGCAACCCTGCAGGCTTCTGGTGTTGTGCCTTCACTCTCCTGCGCCACGTAACGGGAAACATCCCGCTTCATACGAGTCCACCAAAATCTTTGCTTGAGATCTTGATACATCTATGTACTGCCAGGGTGAACCGACAGCTTGGAATCATGGGCTTCCTTCATGATGACCTCTCTGAGATCTCCCTCCTTGGGAACAACAACTCGCTCTTCGAACAACACGGTGCCGTCATTATGCACTGAAAAGCAACCGTACTTTGGAACTGAGGCGGCAATACCCTGTTTGATCTTTTGTATCATTGAGCTGCCAGACTGAGCTTCACGAATCTTCTCATGGATAGTGGGCTCTACCACAAGGATGGAAAGATAGCCTGCTGGAACTAGCTCAAGATTGAGCCTTCAAAAGGACTCACACAAATCAGGGTGGATCTTCTGCACCTGGATATTATTGCAATCTCCCTTGCGGCTCAGCGCATCAGCTATGACATTCGCCTTCCCAGGCGTGTACTGAATATCAACCGTGTACTCAGTAATGGTCTCAAGCCATCTTCTTTGCCTCAAGTTCAGATTTGGCTGAGTGAACAAGTACTTCAGACTCTTGTGGTCCGTGAACACATCCACCTTCCTCCCTAAGAGGAGGTGTCACCAAGTGACCAAAGCGTGCACAACTGCTGCAAGCTCCAAGTCGTGCATGGGATAATTCCTCTTACTTGTCTTCAACTGCCGTGAGGTATAAGCCACAATATTCCTGCCTTGCATCAAAACTCCGCCCAGACCTTGCAAGGAAGCATCACAAAACACCTGATAAGGATGTGCCTCATCTGGCGGCGTGAGAATTGGAGCTGTGGTCAGCTTCTCTTTCAACTCCTCGAAGGCTGACTGGAAAGCTGGTGACCAAGTGTACCGCTTGTCCTTGCACAACAATTCAGTCATTGGCTTTGCTATTTCGGAGAAATTCTGCACAAACCTCCTGCAATAACTTGCGAGGCCAAGAAAACTCCTTAGCTGCTTCACGTTCTTCGGTGGTGCCCACTCTTGAATAGTGCGGACTCGCTCTAGGTCAACCACAATTCCCTCAGCGGAGATGACATGGCCTAGAAAATTGACCTTGTCCAGCCAAAACTCACACTTGGAGAACTTGGCGTAGTACCGGTGCTCTCTTAACTTCTACAGCACCAAGCGAAAATGTTCCTCATGTTCAGCCTCTGACTTGGAATAGACAAGAATGTCGTCGAGGTAGAGGATCACAAACACATCAAGCCATTCTTGGAACAAATAGTTCATAGCTCTCATGAATGTCGGAGGGGCATTTGAGAACCCAAAAGTCATGACTGTGAACTCATACATCCCATAACGTGTGCTGAACGCGGTCTTGGGAATGTCCTCTTCACGAATACGGATCTGATGATACCCCATCCTCAAGTCAAGCTTGGAAAACACCTTAGCCCCATTCAACTGTTCGAACAGATCATTGATGCGGGGTAAAGGGTACTTGTTCTTGATGGTCTTCTTGTTGATACCGCGATAGTCCTGGACCAAGAGGCTAGTCCCATCCTTCTTCTGGACAAACAAAGCTGGTGCACCCCAAAGGGAAGTGCTCGTGCGGATAAAACCGCCTGCCTCCAACTCTGTCAACTGCTTCTTGAGCTCAATCAACTCCTTCGAACACATCTTATACGGATGCCGAGAAATCGGCTGAGTACCAGGCTCTAGCTCAATAACGAACTCAATAGCTCGAACTGGGGGAATTCCTGGCAACTCCTCCGGAAAGACGTGTAGGAACTCACAGAGGACTCTGACCTCTTCGAGCAATGGCGCAACTTCTGCGTTCAACGCGTACAACTATGCTGGTCCTGACATAGAGCCACAAGTGTACAAGAGCTCTGCGCCTGAATCATGTGTCAACTTCACTGATCTGGTCGGACACTCAATATTGGCCTTGTGTTGCACAAGCCAATCCATGCCCAAGATGACATCAATGTCAGAGATAGGAAAAACGATGAGCGAAGCCGGGAAATGGCAACCCTGAATAGTGATCCTTACAAATGGAGCACGGATAGAAGAAGTGAACTTGGAACCGGGTGAAACAATAGGCAGGAACTTGGGCAAGTCCTCTAGGGTGAGAACCTGATCGTGAGCGAATCTGTGAGAAACAAATGAGTGGGATGCTCCGGAATCGAACAACACAGTCGCGGGAACAGAATTAACAAGCAACCTACCAAGAATGATCTCTGGAGACTGCTGAGCATCTGTGAGCATCACGTTGTTCACCCGAACTGCACGTGGCTGTGCCTTCACCATCGCAGTGCTCATAGTAGAGCGAGGTGGAGGCGGTGGAAGCCGAGCAAAGCGCGGATCGGTGCAGTTGGGAGACGTGTGCCCTAGCTCTCTGCACTTGTAGCAAATCACGCCCGGGCTGGGCTGCTGCTGCGGCCTGGGTGGCCTCGCGTGTGGTGGTGTAGAGAGAGGCCCCTGCTGAACTGGGACGGGAGGGCGGGCAAAAGAGCGGACAACTGACCCCCTCTGCTGGTACTGTTGCCTCTGCGGTGGTGCCTCTGTGACCCACGTCTTTACCTTCTTGTGAACCATCAGCGCGGAATTGTGCTCCCTCTGGCGCTTCCTGTCTGCATTCCACTCTGCTCTGGCTGACTCCTGGCGGATAGCCTGATCCACGAACTGTGAGAATAGCGTGGGACTGCACTGAGTGAGCGTGTACTTGATCTCTGTGCTGAGACCTCCACGGGACCTGGCGATCTTCTTAGCCTCTGTGCTGACCTCCTCTGGAGCGTACCTGGCGAGCCTGACGAAGGCCAGGTTGTACTCCTGAACTGACCTGTCACCCTGTCTCAGAGCCAAGAACTCCTCACGCTTCCTGTCCATCAGGCCACTCGGAATATGCGCTGCTATGAAGTCTGCGACGAAATCTGCTCACGTGATGATAGCATCGCCCTTGTTGTCCTTGTAGGTATCGTACCAGCTGGCTGCTGCACCCTGAAGCTGGAAGGAGGCGAAGGTGACGTAGTCGACGGGTCTGGCGGTGTTTGCATTGAAGTGCTTCTTGATCTCTGCGATCCAGTCATCCTCCTCCAGCGGGTCTCGAGCCTCGGAGAACCTGGGGGGGTTGATAGCAAGGAACTGCTGCAGTGTGGTGTACTGTGGTCGATCATTCCTCTGGGCAGTCTAGTTCTGCATCATCTATAGGATCGCAGCTATGCCCTGAGCCACTGCAGCCACAGCCTCCCCAAAGATAGGGTTCTCTGGTGGCGGCATGTTCGCTCTTGGCATCCTGTATACAGGAACACTTATGAGAACATGGTCGAAACATTGATGTAACCAGAAGATAAAGCAATATTGACAAGAAAACTTCCTCACGAGGTATGAGAAAGCCGAAGGCTGAAATTCCACCAAGGTTAACCCGGAAAGTCGACAGCTAGGTGCTACTGGAATCCCCAAACCGAGATCATCCAAAACCAAGATAATAATCTGCTAGCGAGCACACAACCATTTATATACGAGCTGTTGGAAACCTGAACAATGAGACATCTGCCCTGAGCGGCCCGCCATCGCGGTCATCCATAGGGGAAAAGACACCACATCCATATTACCATAGGATGCCAGCCAATCCTGTATGGACGTTTTACCTGGGGTACGCCGTAAGCGAGGTAGAGCAGTCAACACCAAGTGGCGGCTCAGTGGTCTCAAAGACGCCAACACATCACGTCGCTAGCAAAAAATTATAGAGGAATCGGAGCCTCATGTAAACGAGAACCTAGATTTGTTTTTGAAAGGGGATAAGTTGCAGAGAGAAAACAACGTTTGACTTCCTCACGGAAAAGGGGTGGGAGGGTGGGGTAAGAAGAAAAATAAAGAGTTCCTACTCTCCGATTTTTCCTTAGTAACTACAAAATAGTTTCTAGACTCAACTTCGGCCAGTAAGGGGTCCTACAGTCAGTCCTGCGCTAATACCAAGTTGTAAGGCCCCCGATGCAGTGCTAACTCGAGTTAGTCGCTTTCGCATCCCGCTCAAGTTAGTAGCGCATAAAGAGCCACCGACTCACGACACTCGCACTCGTGTCGCTGCCGGATTCTCGACAATAGGTATATGAACAAAGAACTTAAACTAAGACATAAATAAATAGAGTCCAGGGCATACATCGCCACTGGATAATTATTACATCATCTCAGAGGTCCGTGGACCCAAGAGTACATCATGCGACAAGCGGAAGGCAAACACGACCGAGTACGGTCAAAAGCCAGATTGCCCTAGAGAGGGCCGCACATAAAGAGTCCACTCACGGATCGTCGAAGCCCAACTGTAGGATCTACTGAACGAGGTCGTCCTCATCGTCATCCTCCGGGGGCACCTCCACGAAGTATCGTCCAGTGCTCGGGTCAAGAAAGTACTCCACTGCAGCGGCCGATCAGGCAAAACAGTAAAAGCACAAAAGGAAAACAGGGGTGAGATTATATCATTACAGGCTAACTGACTTCACACGGTAAGACAAGAAAGGTATAGGTTGCAGCCGCGCTAGCATTTATGGTGGCTATCGTTCTAGTAGAGTAGAGGTAAGATCCAAGAAATACATGTGACATCGCGTCATAAGTCTGCTATCCACTTACTTACGTCAAACATAACACAACCTGGATCCTCTCTTGGTCCCCCTGGACGAAGAAAAGAAACCAAGGTACTCACACGGTAGGCAAGTTTTAAATATGATTCCAATTGATGTTATTCTATGAACAAGGAGTAGGTCTCAAGTCGTCCATAACCGCGGACACGGCTTTTCGAAAAGATTTAACCCTGCAGGGGTGTACCAACTTCCCATCATAGGCTTCGCATGTACGCCCGGTTTCCATTTGGCTAGGTAAGCGCCTGAAACTCCGGTACGTCAGAGTCCCTCTAACTAACAACGCACAATTCCGGGTGGCCCCCGGTGAGTCAACTCCCAAATCAAAAGCCGGCCGCGCTCTCGAATCGGCCTCTACCATCTGGATGAGGTCGGGTTAGTTGCCCAAACAGATGTGGGAAACCCCTAGCTCCCTGGGGTGGACCAACAAGAGAAACCATGTCTCTGCTGGCCCGGGTTCTTTCGAAAACAGCTGGGGTACCAACCAAGCACACACACATTTGCAAATAGTAAAATAGCTCGGGCCACCACTAGAATTGTTTGAAGCTAGGTAGGTAAGACAAGGGGGCCCCATAGAACCCCACACACGATTATGCACGCTCGTCAAGAAACACAATACCCGAAACTCAGGACCTAGGTGACTCAAATGGAACAAAACACCTGGCGGGAACAGCCTGGTCTCCCATCTTTCGTCAAGTATAAGTTAACATCATAATAATAATAAATATCAACCAACTTCTTTAAATAACATGATATCCCAAACCATAGCATAGGGTAAGCAGCAAGTTTTCCTACTCATACTAAGCAATGGCTGAGCAGTGGTAACTTAGCTAGGCAGGTAGGCAGAATTAACAAGCAACCTACCAAGAACAATCTCTGGAGACTGCTGAGCATCTGTGAGCATCACGTTGTTCACCCGAACTGCACGTGGCTGTGCCTTCAACATTGCAGTGCTCGGAGTAGAGCGAGGTGGAGGCGGTGGAAGCCGAGCAAAGCGCGGATCGGTGCAGTTGGGAGACATTGGCCCTGGCTCTCTGCACTTGTAGCAAATCACGCCCGGCCTGGGCTGCTGCTGCGGCCTGGGTGGCCTCGCGTGTGGTGATGTAGAGAGAGGCCCCTGCTGAACTGGGACGGGAGGGCGGGCAAAAGTGCGGACAACTGCCCCCCTCTGCTGGTACTGTTGCCTCTGCGGTGGTGCCTCTGTGACCCACGTCTTTACCTTCTTGTGAACCATCAGCGCGGAATTGTGCTCCCTCTGGCACTTCCTGTCTGCATTCCACTCTGCTCTGGCTAACTCCTGGCCGATAGCCTGATCCACGAACTTTGAGAATAGCGTGGGACTGCACTGAGTGAGCGCGTACTTGATCTCTGTGCTGAGACCTCCACGGGACCTGGCGATCTTCTTAGCCTCTGTGCTGACCTCCTCTGGAGCGTACCTGGCGAGCCTGACGAAGGCCAGGTTGTACTCCTGAACTGACCTGTCACCCTGTCTCAGAGCCAAGAACTCCTCGCGCTTCCTGTCCATCAGGCCACTCGGAATATGCGCTGCTCTGAAGTCTGCGACGAAATCTGCTCACGTGATGATAGCATCTCCCTTGTTGGCCTTGTAGGTATCGTACCAGCTGGCTGCTGCACCCTGAAGCTGGAAGGAGGCGAAGGTGACGTAGTCGACGGGTCTGACAGTGTTTGCATTGAAGTGCTTCTTGATCTCTGCGATCCAGTCATCCTCCTCCAGCGGGTCTCGAGCCTCGGAGAACCTGGGGGGGTTGATAGGAAGGAATTGCTGCAGTGTGGTGTACTGTGGTCGATCATTCCTCTGGGCAGTCTGGTTCTGCATCATCTGTAGGATCGCAGCTGTGCCCTGAGCCACTGCGGCCACAGCCTCCCCAAAGATAGGGTTCTCTGGTGGCGGCATGTTCGCTCTTGGCATCCTGTATACAGGAACACTTATGAGAACATGGTCGAAACATTGATGTAACCAGAAGATCAAGCAATATTGACAACAAAACTTCCTCACGAGGTATGAGAAAGCCGAAGGCTGAAATTCCACCAAGGTTAACCCGGAAAGTCGACAGATAGGTGCTACTGGAATCCCCAAACCGAGATCATCCAAAACCAAGATAATAATCTGCTAGCGAGCACACAACCATATATATACGAGCGGTTGGAAACCTGAACAATGAGACATCTTCCCGGAGCGGCCCGCCATCGCGGTCATCCATAGGGGAAACGACACCACATCCATATTACCATAGGATGCCTGCCAATCCTGTATGGACGTTTTACCTGGGGTACGCCGTAAGCGAGGTAGAGCAGTTAACACCAAGTGGCGGCTCAGTGGTCTCAAAGACGCCAACACATCTCATCGCTAGCAAAAACTTATAGAGGAATCGGAGCCTCATGTAAACTAGAACCTAGATTTGTTTTTGAAAGGGGATAAGTTGCAGAGAGAAAACAACGTTTGACTTCCTCACGGAAAAGGGGTGGGAGGGTGGGGTAAGAAGAAAAAGAAAGAGTTCCTACTCTCCGATTTTTCCTTAGTAACTACAAAATAGTTTCTAGACTCAACTTCGGCCAGTAAGGGGTCCTACAGTCAGTCCTGCTCTGATAACAAGTTGTAAGGCCCCCGATGCGGTGCTAACTCGAGTTAGTCGCTTTCGCGTCCCGCTCAAGTTAGTAGCGCATAAAGAGCCACCGACTCACGACACTCGCACTCGTGTCGCAGCCGGATTCTCCACAATAGGTATATGAACAAAGAACTTAAACTAAGACATAAATATATAGAGTCCAGGGCATACATCGCCACTGGATAATTATTACATCATCTCAGAGGTCCGTGGACCCAAGAGTACATCATGCGACAAGCGAAAGACAAACACGACCGAGTACGGTCAAAAGCCAGATTTCCCTAGAGAGGGCCGCACATAAAGAGTCCACCCACGGATCGTCGAAGCCCAACTGTAGGATCTACTGAACGAGGTCGTCCTCATCGTCATCCTCCGGGGGCACCTCCCCGAAGTATCGTGCAGTGCTCGGGTCAAGAAAGTACTCCACTGCAGCGGCCGATCAGGCAAAACAGTAAAAGCACAAAAGGAAAACAGGGGTAAGATTATATCATTACAGGATAACTGACTTCCTATGGTAAGACAAGAAAGGTACAGGTTGTTGCCGCGCTAGCATATATGGTGGCTATCGTTCTAGTAGCGTAGAGGTAAGATCCAAGAAATACATGTGACATTGCGTCATAAGTCTGCTATCCACTTACTTACGTCAAACATAACACAACCTGGATCCACTCTTGGTCCCCCTGGACGAAGAAAAGCAACCAAGGTACTCACACGGTAGGCAAGTTTTAAATATGATTCCAATTGATGTTATTCTATGAACAAGGAGTAGGTCTCAAGTCGTCCATAACCGCGGACACGGCTTTTCGAAAAGATTTAACCCTGCAGGGGTGTACCAACTGCCCATCATAGGCTTCGCATGTACGCCCGGTTTCCATTTGGCTAGGTAAGCGCCTGAAACTCCGGTACGTCAGAGTCCCTCTAACTAACAACGCACAATTCCGGGTGGCCCCCGGTGAGTCGACACCCAAATCAAAAGCCGGCCGCGCTCTCGAATCGCCCTCTACCGTCTGGATGAGGTCGGGTTAGTTGCCCAAACAGATGTGGGAAACCCCTTGCTCCCTGGGGTGGACCAACAAGAGAAACCATGTCTCTGCTGGCCCGGGTTGTTTCGAAAACAGCTAGGGTACCAACCAAGCACACACACATTTGCAAATAGTAAAACAGCTCGGGCCACCACTAGAATTGTTTGAAGCTAGGTAGGTAAGACAAGGGGGCCCCATAGAACCCCACACACGATTAGGCACGCTCGTCAAGAAACACAATACCCGAAACTCGGGACCTAGGTGACTCAAATGGAACAAAACACCTGGCGGGAACAGCCTGGTCTCCCATCTTTCGTCAAGTATAAGTTAACATCATAATAATAATAAATATCAACCAACTTCTTTAAATAACATGATATCCCAAACCATAGCATAGGGTAAGCAGCAAGTTTTCCTACTCATACTAAGCAATGGCTGAGCAGTGGTAACTTAGCAATACAATGTTTTGCTGGGATGTGGGGACCACGGCTGTTTGGTTTTGAATGTGGCATAAGCATAGTGGATAGGATCAAACAAACGTTCTAGACTACAGCTAGGCAGGTAGGCAGAATTAACAAGCAACCTACCAAGAACGATTTCTGGAGACTGCTGAGCATCTGTGAGCATCATGTTGTTCACCCGAACTACACGTGGTTGTGCCTTCACCATCGCAGTGCTCGGAGTAGAGAGAGGTGGAGGCGGTGGAAGCCGAGGAAAGCGCGGATCGGTGCAGTTGGGAGACGTGTGCCCTGGCTCTCTGCACTTGTAGCAAATCACGCCCGGCCTGGGCTGCTGCTGCGGCCTGGGTGGCCTCGCGTGTGGGGGTGTAGAGAGAGGCCCCTGCTGAACTGGGACGGGAAGGCGGGCAAAAGTGCGGACAACTGCCCCCCTCTGCTGGTACTGTTGCCTCTGCGGTGGTGCCTCTGCGACCCACGTCTTTACCTTCTTCTGAACCATCAGCACGGAATTGTGCTCCCTCTGGCGCTTCCTTTCTGCGTTCCACTCTGCTCTGGCTGACTCCTGGCGGATAGACCGATCCACGAACTGTGAGAATAGCGTGGGACTGCACTGAGTGAGCGCGTACTTGATCTCTGTGCTGAGACCTCCACGGGACTTAGCGATCTTCATAGCCTCTGTGCTGACCTCCTCTGGAGCGTACCTGGCGAGCCTGACGAAGGCCAGGTTGTACTCCTGAACTGACCTGTCACCCTGTCTCAGAGCCAAGAACTCCTCACGCTTCCTGTCCATCAGGCCACTCGGAATATGCGCTGCTCTAAAGTCTGCGACGAAATCTGCTCATGTGATGATAGCATCTCCCTTGTTGGCCTTGTAGGTATCGTACCAGCTGGCTGCTGCACCCTGAAGCTGGAAGGAGGCGAAGGTGACGTAGTCGACGGGTCTGACGGTGTTTGCATTGAAGTGCTTCTTGATCTCTGCGATCCAGTCATCCTCCTCCAGCGGGTCTCGAGCCTCGGAGAACCTGGGGGGTTGATAGGAAGGAACTGCTGCAGTGTGGTGTACTGTGCTCGATCATTCCTCTGGGCAGTCTGGTTCTGCATCATCTGTAGGATCGCAGTTGTGCCCTGAGCCACTGCGGCCACAGCCTCCCCAAAGATAGGGTTCTCTGGTGGCGGCATGTTCGCTCTTGGCATCCTGTATACGGGAACACTTATGAGAACATGGTCGAAACATTGATGTAACAAGAAGATAAAGCAATATTGACAACAAAACTTCCTCACGAGGTATGAGAAAGCCGAAGGCTGAAATTCCACCAAGGTTAACCCGGAAAGTCGACAGCTAGGTGCTACTGGAATCCCCAAACCGAGATCATCCAAAACCAAGATAATAATCTGCTAGCGAGCACACAACCATATATATACGAGCGGTTGGAAACCTGAACAATGAGACATCTGCCCTGAGCGGCCCGCCATCGTAGTCGTCCATAGGGGAAAAGACACCACATCCATATTACCATAGGATGCCTGCCAATCCTGTATGGACGTTTTACCTGGGGTACGCCGTAAGCGAGGTAGAGCAGTCAACACCAAGTGGCGGCTCAGTGGTCTCAAAGACGCCAACACATCTCATCGCTAGCAAAAAATGATAGAGGAATCGGAGCCTCATGTAAACGAGAACCTAGATTTGTTTTTGAAAGGGGATAAGTTGCAGAGAGAAAACAACGTTTGACTTCCTCACGGAAAAGGGGTGGGAGGGTGGGGTAAGAAGAAAAAGAAAGAGTTCCTACTCTCCGATTTTTCCTTAGTAACTACAAAATAGTTTCTAGCCTCAACTTCGGCCAGTAAGGGGTCCTACAGTCAGTCATGCTCTGATACCAAGTTGTAAGGCCCCCGATGCGGTGCTAACTCGAGTTAGTCGCTTTCGCGTCCCGCTTAAGTTAGTAGCGCATAAAGAGCCACCGACTCACGACACTCGCACTCGTGTCGCTGTCGGATTCTCGACAATAGGTATATGAACAAAGAAATTAAACTATGACATAAATATATAGAGTCCAGGGCATACATCGCCACTGGATAATTATTACATCATCTCAGAGGCCCGTGGACCCAAGAGTACATCATGCGACAAGCGAAAGACAAACACGACCGAGTACGGTCAAAAGCCAGATTGCCCTAGAGAGGGCCGCACATAAAGAGTCCACCCACGGATCGTCGAAGCCCAACTGTAGGATCTACTGAACGAGGTCGTCCTCATCGTCATCCTCCGGGGGCACCTCCACGAAGTATCGTCCAGTGCTCGGGTCAAGAAAGTACTCCACTTCAGCGGCCGATCAGGCAAAACAGTAAAAGCACAAAAGGAAAACAGGGGTGAGATTATATCATTACAGGATAACTGACTTCCTACGGTAAGACAAGAAAGGTACAGGTTGCAGCCGCGCTAGCATATATGGTGGCTATCGTTCTAGTAGAGTAGAGGTAAGATCCAAGAAATACATGTGACATCGCGTCATAAGTCTGCTATCCACTTACTTACGTCAAACATAACACAACCTGGATCCTCTCTTGGTCCCCCTGGACGAAGAAAAGCAACCAAGGTACTCACACGGTAGGCAAGTTTTAAATATGATTCCAATTGATGTTATTCTATGAACAAGGAGTAGGTCTCAAGTCGTCCATAACCGCGGACACGGCTTTTCGAAAAGATTTAACCCTGCAGGGGTGTACCAACTGCCCATCATAGGCTTCGCATGTACGCCCGATTTCCATTTGGCTAGGTAAGCGCCTGAAACTCCGGTACGTCAGAGTCCCTCTAACTAACAACAGACAATTCCGGGTGGCCCCCGGTGAGTCGACACCCAAATCAAAAGCCGGCCGCGCTCTCGAATCGCCCTCTACCGTCTGGATGAGGTCGGGTTAGTTGCCCAAACAGATGTGGGAAACCCCTAGCTCCCTGGGGTGGACCAACAAGAGAAACCATGTCTCTGCTGGCCCGGGTTGTTTCGAAAACAGCTGGGGTACCAACCAAGCACACACACATTTGCAAATAGTAAAACAGCTCGGGCCACCACTAGAATTGTTTGAAGCTAGGTAGGTAAGACAAGGGGGCCCCATAGAACCCCACACACGATTAGGCACGCTCGTCAAGAAACACAATACCCGAAACTCGGGACCTAGGTGACTCAAATGGAACAAAACACCTGGCGGGAACAGCCTGGTCTCCCATCTTTCGTCAAGTATAAGTTAACATCATAATAATAATAAATATCAACCAACTTCTTTAAATAACATGATATCCCAAACCATAGCATAGGGTAAGCAGCAAGTTTTCCTACTCATAATAAGCAATGGCTGAGCAGTGGTAACTTAGCAATACAATGTTTTGCTGGGATGTGGGGACCACGTCTATTTGGTTTTGAACGTGGCATAAGCATAGTGGATAGGATCAAACAAACGTTCTAGACTACAGCTAGGCAGGTAGGAAGAAAGGTATCAAGTAATGGTATAAATCTTCCCCTTGCCTGAGTAATCGGTCGTCGAAGCAGACGCAGCAGGGTCCTCGGGCTCGGTGTCGGAAATCTCCACGTAAGTCTCCTCGACGGTCTCAGGTGCTAACGTAAGGTACCGGCAAAGAAAAAGGCACACAAGTAAGCAATGCGTTGCAATGCACAGGCAAAGATGGTATGATCAAGTTTCATAGACATGGTGTGACCCTAGCTAGTCAAATTTAAATGGAGGTGTTGACGACACGTCAACAACTTCATATGCCATTACTTATATTTTTATGGCTTTGGTCATAGCCTTAATTTTGGTGTAAATATCATGGTGACATGTCATGGCATGGAACAATAACAACAATTTAACAGTAATAAACATCGTGAAAGAAATATCGATTCCGGAGACGTAGAAGTGCCGATGAAATTGGCACCAAAAGGAAGTATCGAGGGAACAAGGATTGAAACATTGTGAGAACATGGAAGACGGATAAACAGACGACTTTGAGAGGCCCAACATGTGAAGGCTCAAAGAATCGAACAAGATAACGGTGGCAAGGTCAAACATTTAAAAATGGGGCAACACCAAGTGGCATGGTCACATATGGGTTCAACTTCCCTCCATAGTTTGAAAATTTATGTTTGCTCAAAACATAAATCAGAGGTGACCATCACGCTTAGTGGATTTTTCTACCCCATTTTGGTATATGGCATATGCCCAAGGCGTTGAAATCAAACATCAGCAACATCCTAAAGGATTTGAATTTGAAATAAAAGAAAAGAGGAACAGAAAAAAAAGAAACAGAGGACAGGCCACTAGGGGCCAACCTCGGGTGGATCTGGCCCAAGCCGCTGGGCCATCTGCTGCTCCCTCCGCCTGGGCGCGCGAGAGCTAACGGGCAAGGCCCAAGGTGCTTCCTACAACGGCTAAGCGAAAAGAAGCAAACATTCCTGGGTTTAATTCAATCCCAGCAGGAATCGAACCCCGCACCTCACGGTTCAAACCCCAGGTGCGCTACCACTGCGCTAGCGACTGAATCACGTTGGAACTAGAGCGTGAGGGGAGATAATCTAGCTATGGACGCAACTCTGAACTGAAACCAAACACCTGAAGATGTACACGGTTTAGAGGATCGCCAGCGTCACGGGTTCACGGCGCGCCTGGAGGCCAAGGTCGAGCCTTTGGCGCGTGCAGGACCGTTTGGGCGTGATCATGACGCAGGGCGGACGCGAGCTCATTCGGAACGGAGAGGAACGCGAGGGGAGAAGGACGGCGGGGCTCACAAGGCTCGTTGTCGCCGTTCTGTTCGGAGGCACGATTCGACGGTGGATCGCGGCCACGCTGCAGGCGTCCGTCGCGAGGGAGACGAAGACGCAGACGATGAGGAAGCTGCCGTCCTTGGGGCGGAGAGGATCGAGACGGCGAGCCCAAATCAATCCATGGAGCTCCTGTCCATGGCGTTCTTGCAGTGGAAGGAAGAAGAAGAAAAAGAAAAAGAGAGGGGAAGGGAGGTGGCGGCGCTGGGAGAGGGAGAAGCACTAGGGTTTCGGGAGGAGGAGAGGGGGAAAGATATAGGTGGGAGAAGAGGGCGAAGTGGCTCCAGGAGGTCCTCTCCTCCACGGCCACGCCATGTGCGTGAGGAATAAGGTGAGCGAAGGGGGATGACAGGCGGGCCCGGACTGGAGGAAGAAGAGAGGAAAAGGAAAAAAAACAGGAGGGGGCGCTTGGGCTGAAATCGGGCAGGCCCAAGTAGGATGCCTGCTGGTCTGGCTCTAGAGATAAAAGAGAAAAAAATGAAGGGTTTTCCATTAAAATATAGCAGAAAAATCCCAAGAGTTTTCCAGAGAAGACCATGAGTGAGAAAAACATAACAAAATATGTTTTGGAATCCTTGCAATGTTCCCCAATTGATAAAATTGGTTTGAGCATTTTTGGAGCAACAAAAATGTGGGGCCATTTTTAAAATTAAAATCACATTGAACTATGGCCCAAATTTTTAGAGTTGCAAAAAATGGAGCAAGGCTTTTAAAAGGCTTGGGAGGGGCAAAGAATTGGCTATGCCAAGTTTGGGGTCAAGGAGAGCATGCATGCAACAATTAAAAATCTACAAGCACCCTTCTTGAACCATTTTGGATGCAAATTCAAACAAACAAAATGGGCTCCAATCCCAATGCAAATTTAAATCACCACATGAAATTATAATCTTTAGCATCATGCCAAGTTTCAAAGTCAACAGAGAAAGTACAATCTCATGGTGATTTCTTATTAGTGCAAATGGGCTGTTACAACTTACATCAGAACTATACTACTCATGCTCAAGTATCAAGGTAAAGTCGAGTGGGGTTATAATGCAGAAAGATTTGACTGGCTATCCTGTACTACGACTACATAGATTTGAGATGACAGGCGCACTCAAGTCCGTCTAATCTTGATCACCACATCAATACACCACCATGGATCCTTCTTCCCCACGAGGAAGCAACCCAAGGCACTCACACTTATCTTGGCAGTTTTAGAGTATCCATTTAAGTTATCTAATAATCAAGTATAGGTCTCCAAGTAGTCCATAACTGCGGACACGGCTATTCGAATAGATCATTACCCTGCAGGGGTGTAAGCTTCACACACGTGTCATCACTTACCGCCCGTGACTCGTCATCCTTCAAGCGGATGTCGGACAAGGATAAACACCAAGGCACTTACCTCATGGCTCCAACTCTAGTCCAGGGTATCGCCTATCTGAGTATGTACCCCAATCGAGAATCCGGCCGGGGTTTCCGTTCAGGACCCAGACGATGTATGGATGGTCCGACAAGCCCACCTCGACGGATGGAACTGCTCTTGCCTAAAACCGTGCTACAATATGAAATCAAATCGAAGAAACAATAACCCATGCGAATCCTGGACCATAGATGGGGTGAGTTAATAGGCCAAACGGGGTCCATAGCCCTGCATGTGGAAGTACTCTTGTCTTGGATCAAAACACGAGAACTCGGGGTCTAGGGCAGTGTAAATGAGACAAACCACTGTGTACTCCTACACAGCCTCTCATTGTTCACCTTTGTTAGGGTGACTTCACCAACACATTACCATCATGTTGCATTGTTCACTACCATCCCGATACATCACCCAGATGGATCATCTTCGTTGCAAACAACTCTAGCATGGCATAAGCATAACATGGATGAAGGGCCACATGATGAGCACAAAAAATCTTGTATCTGCTAGGTTGAGGTTTTCTTAATACTGTTTCAACAATGATAGGTCATGCAAAGGATGGGTTCAACTAGCGGTAGAGTGGTAACATCTGAATCACCTAATCATGCATAAGAGAACAAGAGGGAAATGGGTTTATATAGACATGATCAATGGGGTTTTCTTGCCTTGCTGACGATCACGAGGTGTCACTCTTCAGGGCAGTCGGAAACTACACCCGACGATGAATTTATCGAGAAGATGCAAACACCGAGACAATAAAGTATAAATCATACATTGCAATGCACAATCAAGATGCATAATATAGCATGGCATGGTACTGATGTGCTCTATGTTTATGTTTCAACATGTTAATTGAAGTATATTTGGAAAAGAATTCCTAATTCAAACTCCAAATGATTATTCAAAATTTTCCAAATTGCATTTTCTACTATTTGATCTTTGTAAACTATTTTTTCATGCGTGAAAGTTGCATATTTGGACTCCTTGCATTTTTCTGATAATTTTTCATATATTATTTATTTATTTTGGAGTTATGGTTTAAAAGTTATTGAATTTCAAAGATTTCAATAATTTCTGGAATTTCTGTTAATTCAAGAAATTGATTTATTGTGCCAGGCTGACGTCATCATGACGCAGGGGGGTTGACTAGTCAACCTGACGACTGGGACCCACCTGTCATTTTCTCTGGGGCTAATCCCCTTTTAATTAAAATGATGGGGGGTTTAGGGGGGCATGTCCCCACCTGTTAGTGGCTTAGGGCCAACTAACTAGGGGGTTAGCGCCCTAATGGCCAGGCCACGTGGGCACGGCCGGCGGTTAGCCGCCGGTTACCTGCAGCCGCGGCGACGCTCCAGCGAAACGGTGCTCCCGGCCACCATTTGGCACGGGGGAGGCACCACGCTGCTCCCCGTGGCCTCGCGCACCCAGTGGCGCAGGCCGTGGTCCTCGGGGTGGCCTATAGCTACGCCGACAACGAGGAAACACGGCGGCTGAGCTCTGGCTCGAGGAGGAACGACGAAGGGGGCACGGGATCAAGAACGGAAAGGCTGGGAGGAAGGGGAAGGTCACCCCGAGCGTTCTGGCACAGACCGAAGAGGCGGAGGAGCCCGGAGGGTGAGCAATTGATCGCCGGAGCTCATTGGCCGTGGCGGAAGAGATTGTTGCGGGCGATGCCCTTGGAGCTTCCCGGTATGAATTGAAGGCCCACGGCGATGAAGAGGTGCTCGGCGGACATCCTGGACAACTTGGCGGAGCACTCGGTGCCCGGTGGCCACGCTTGCATATGGCGGTGAACTCCAGGGCACTCGGGATCTTGCGGGATTTCGCCGGAGAGAGAGAAGGGGAGGTCCTGAGGAGGGGGAGAAGAAAGGGGAGGCTTCCAGGGCCTCCACGGCGCCGGATAGGGGCGAGGGGGGGCAAGCAGGAGGTGGCCTGCGGCGTCGGCATGGTCGCCACGCAGCGGCCTGCCTGCCTGTCCCGGGGAAGAAGACGTCCCTGCCCTTGGGCTGGGCCTCTTCGGTTAGTCAGCCTAGGTTAGTGGGCTCTGTTCTTTTTCTTTTTCTTTTATTTGTTTTCTATTTCTTTTGTTTTGTTTTGTTTTATTTTTATAACGAAACATTTTTATAAAACCCTAATATTTTTATTGTGGCTATATGTGACTGATATAAAGCCACGCCCAAGTTTTCAGGATTTTTGGAGTTCAAATTATTTGAATCCAATTCAAATATGAATAAAATTTAATTTCCAAAGGCACTTCTGGAATTTTCCAAAAATCCATGAGCATCACATGGGACCCACAACACATGAAATGTGATCATGCCTATTTATAAGACTTTTGTCTGGACCCGGGGTTAGCGTATGCAAGTACAGCTAAGAAGTTGTCATATGGAGAGCCGAGAACCATACCCACTTGTCTAAGCAGACAAGGCCAAGCACAGAACGTTCTCGGAAAGCATCGTACGTGAGGGGCATCCCATCCAGGCCGGATGATCAACTGAGATGGGTCCTCATCGTCCGCACACAAGTCTAATGATATGGGTGGTGAACTCCCATATTCAAAGACAAGTCGCCTCAACCATACTATCAACTATCTCATAGCTCTTACATAGACTTACTCCAGCCCGATCACTTAGTCGTGGTCTAGGGCGGGCTCGATCATACCACAAAGTGTGCACGAGACGGAGTCTCGAGCAATCGCATCGCGATGCCCCAAGCTTCGCACATCTAAGGGCCACTTGGTGTATGAAAGACCGCCAGCCAGAACACAACTAAGGTCTCGAAAACCCATACAAAGACATGCATGTTATAAACATATACGCAGCACACATGCCTTGTATGAACAGCAGGTATCATTGCAATTCTCTACAAAGTATACATTTTTATTGATAACTCTTATAGAGTGCAAACAGAGATCACAAACATGTGATCCAACATTACAACACAAACGGAAGCAAATTATGTCTGAGTACAGACAAGTTTAACAAATGGCTTAAGAAGCCTTATTTAAACACAAGCCCTCCACGAGGGAACCAGTCGTCTGACTGGGACTAGACTAGCTTGATCTTCAGTCGTCCATCTCGATGAAGAATCCACCTTCGGGGTCAGTGGTATCATCTAAAACATAGATTAAGCAGACGTGAGTACAAAGTCGTACTCAGCAAGACTTACATAGGAGCTATACTACTCATGCATATGTATCAAGGTAAAGGGAGGTGGGTTTCACTTGCAGAAATGCCAGCTTTGACTTGGCTAATCCTGAACTACGAGTACCAGACTTTGAGGTAAGAAGCGTACACGAGTCCACTACTTTCTCCAACCAATTACACCACTATAGTGCCTTCCTCGACTTCCCCACGAGAAAGCACGCCATAGCACTCACACTTATCTTGGTGTGTTTTAGAAGTATCCAGTTCAAGTTATCTAATAATCAAGCTAAGCTTTCCAAGTAGTCCATAACCGCGGACGCGGCTATTCGAATAGTTTTGTTAACCCTGCAGGGGTGTACCGCTACACACACATGATCATCATTTACCGCCTTTGATCTCAACACCATTCAAGGGGTTCCAGCGAGGATGCTCACCACAACTGTTACCTCATAGCTGATCTAGTCCGAGAAAGCCGCCTACTTGGGTTTGTTACCACTATCGTGAACCCGGCCGGTTTACCGAACTGGACCCAAGTGATGTGTGCGTGGTGCATAAGCCGATCTCGGGTGAGCCGTTCTCTCACTTAGCAGCCAGGCCACAGACCTACCAGAACTCCGAACTATTGCGACATCTGGACATCAAAAGGGATGAGTTAGTAAGTTGAGAGGGGTCAGTGAGCCCAATGTGTCGTTGTACTCTTCATCTTGGATCACCACACAAGAACTCGGACTTAGGGCGGTGTTCAACGAGACAACCCACCGTGTACTCCTACACAGCCTCTCATCGTTCACCTTGTATTAGGGTAGATTCACCAACACTTTTCTACCAACATCAACATGATCACTATCATCCCGACTCACATAACAGTATCATCATGGTATCATACTAAGCAAGCAATAAGCGATAACATTTGCAGGGGCCACATGATATCAATCAACTCCTACATTTTCTAGGATTGTGGTTTGCTTACTACTGTGACAAAATGATAGGTCATGCAAAGGAATGGGTTCATCTATGCGGTAGAAACGAATCATGGTGATCATCCTAAACAATGCATAAGAGAGACATGAGAGGGAAGTGGGATTTTATCGACATGATCAATGGGGGTTTGCTTGCCTTCCTGACGAGGTTCGGGTTCTGGGTCTTCAACGAAGGGGGCAGCCTCCTGCTCCGGTTCCACCTCTACTCGACAAACAACAAGCAAAGTAGCAAAGTAAAAAAACAATGCACAATCACATGATGGAAGGTTGGAACTTGATGTATAAGATTTGATGTGTGAGGCAATTCCATTTAAATGGAGTATATTGCAAATTGAATTGCAAATTCAAACTCCAATTTGAATTCAAACTTAGTCAAGTTATATGTGACATGGTTTGATCAATTTGAATCATCTTCAAATGTGTATGATATGCCTCTGATGTGTGGTTGAAATGTATCATAATTCCATGGTCCAAGTTGCAAAAGCATTTGATTTGAATTTGAATTAATTTCAAATAAACCAAATGACATATGCTACTGGTCCCATTTTAAAATCAACTCAAACATAGTTGAAAGTTGCATTTCTGGATACCTTATTTTCTCCTGATCATTTTTCATATATTATTTGTCCAATTTGGAGTTAATATGAATTTTCTATGAATTTCCAAAGTTTGGGGTATTTTCTGGAATTTCTGGAATTCTTTAACTCAATTTGATTTTCTGGAAATTCATTTAATCAATTTATTGCGCCAGGCTGACGTCACGGGGGGGGCTGACAAGGGGGTCCCACCCGTCAGTGGCTGGGTTAATTAACCCGGCTGGTTAAATTAATCCAATGGCTTAATTAAGCCACTGGGCCCACTGGTCAGTGACCTAGTGTCACTTAACCCAGGTGGGGTTAAGCCCTGATCAAGGACACGTCGGCGGCCTGCCGGCGGCTAAACGTCGGCGACCTTCCAGCACGACGGCGTCCGCACGGGATGGCGTTCCCGTGGTCCCAATCGCGCGCTTCGACCACTGAGACGAAGCTCTCGGTGTCGCGCGACGATGGAGACCGAAAGGGAAGCCTGGGAGGCTCTGTACGCACGACGGCGTCGAGCTTTGCGGCGGCGGTGCTACTGGCTGGAGGCCGAACTCGCTACGAAGCACCATTTGAGACGGTGATGCTCGCAATCGACGCAGAGGAGCAAGGAGAAGACGGTGCACATGCCCCCGAGCTCGTTTGCTTTACTGGGGATCGACTACGACGACCGTGGCGGCGAGGGACTTCGGCTTCCATGGAGGATCGACAAGGAGACAACGATAAGGGGCGGGGAGAGAGGGGTTTGGACCGCGTGCTCACCAGGAACTCGACGGAGGTGGCGGCTTGAGCTAGGAGGGCTCGACGGCGACGAAATCGACAAAAGCGTCCTTCGGGTCCGGCGACGGCTCGAGCTCGATTCCGGTGGCTAGGAGGGCTCCGTGTTCGATTCGCTGCACTGGGAGACGTAGTCGACGACGAGGAGGAGGATGGACACGGCGATGGCGCTCGATAGGCTCGCTGGCCACGCAGGTGCGGCGGCGCACTCCGGCGTTCTTCACGGTTGTCAACGAATCGGGCGAGGGAGACGGGGAGAGAGCTCGTGGAGAGGGGGAATGGATCGGGGAAGCTTCGGGGCGTCTCCAGACGTGAAGAGGTGGTGAGGGGAAGCAGGAGGTGGCCAGGGGCTCGTCGGCGGCCAAGGCATTGTTGCCACGCAGCTCCCTGCTTGAGGAAGACGACAGGCGCGGGAGTGGGCTGGGCCGGCTGGGGACTAGTTGGGCTTCTTTCGCAGGTAAGTCCCTTTTTCTTTTTCTTTCTTTTTTCTCTTCTGACATTTGTTATTTTAGCTAAATAAAATAGCTAATTTTTTTAATAAATGCTCATAATTTTTATGTGGTCTCATAAGACAATATACTAGCCACTCATAAATTTTGAACATTTTTAAAATTCAAATGATTTGAATTTTAAATCAAATAGAGGTATTTGATTAATTCCAAGGCACTGTTTGAATATTTGAAAAATCTATGAGCATGGGGTGGGTCCCACATCACTTGATATGTGATCACACTCATTTATAAGACTTCAAAAATCTAACATGAATTTTTGGAGAAGATTTTTATCTGGCCTTTTGAATTAATTCATCTGGGGGGGTTCCTTCTCCCATTTTGCTTTTGATTTTGATTTCCAAGATTTCTTTCATGAATGCAAAGTGAAATTCTAACCCTAGCACATTACCTAACAGAGGGTTCTGACAACTCGCCCCCACTCAACAGAATCTCGTCCCGAGATTCAGAAGTCTTCGGGAGGAAGGTGGGGTACTCGGCAGTGAGACGGTCTTCTCTTTCCCACGTAGCTTCTCTTTCAGAGTGGTGTGACCATTGCACTTTCAGAAACCTAATCTTCTGACGACGAGTGACACGCTCTGCGGAATCAAGAATACGAACGGGGTATTCTCGATAAGAAAGGTCATCTTGGAGATCAAGCGTTTCATTGTCGACCTCGCGGATGGGGTCCTTGAAGCAACGCCTGAGTTGGGACACATGGAATACGTCGTGTACTCGGGAAAGGTGCGGGGGTAGTTCAAGTTGGTAGGCAACTTCTCCACGTTTAGAAATAATGCGGAAAGGTCCGATGTAACGTGGGGCCAACTTGCCTTTGATACCGAAACGTTGGGTTCCCTTCAGAGGAGTAACCCGAAGGTAAGCCTTCTCATCCAGATTGTAGCTCTCTTGCCTATGATGACGATCATAGTAGCTTTTCTAACGAGACTGGGCTGCTTTTAATTGATCACGAACAATCCGAACTTGCTCTTCTGCTTCCTTGATCATATCCGGTCCAAAGAATTGTCTTTCAGCGGTTTCTGCCAGTTTAAAGGTGTTCGACATCGTCGTCCATATAGGAGTTCAAAAGGAGCCATGTTCAGACTAGATTGAAAACTATTGTTGTAAGCAAATTCGGCAAATGGAAGAGACTTCTCCCAATTCTTTCCGAATGAGATAACACAAGCTCTGAGAATGTCTTCAAGAATTTGGTTAACCCTTTCGACTTGACCGCTAGACTGAGGATGGAAAGCTGTACTAAAGGAGAGATGAGTTCCCATAGCATTCTGAAAGCTTCCCCAAAATCTAGAGGTGAAAAGGCTACTGCGATCAGAGTTGATTTCCAAAGGAACACCATGGAGGGATACAATTCTAGAGATGTACAAGTCCGCTAACTGGCTAGATGTTATAGACTCGCGAACCGGCAGGAAGTGAGCAACTTTGGAAAGCCTATCTATGACAACGAAGATGGCATTGTTTCCTTTCTGGGTTCTTGGAAAGCCGGTGATGAAGTCCATACCGACTTTGTCCCATTTCCACTCGGGAATAGACAAAGGTTGAAGTGTACCAGCAGGTCTTTGATGTTCTGCCTTAATGCGACGACAAACATCACATTCGGCAACAAATTGAGTAATGTCTCTCTTCATCCTAGTCCACCAAAATCTCTGGCGTAGATCTCGGTACATTTTTTTGCTACCGGGATGAATTGAGAGTGGTGTGTCATGGGCTTCCTTGAGGATGAGTTGCCTTAGTTCCCTATTCTTAGGTACTACCAAACGATTTTCAAAGAATACCGTTCCCTTGATATCCGTGGAGAAACATTTAGCAACTCCGCTAGCAATGTTCTCCTTGATCCGGCGAACACCTCGTGCACGCCCTTGGGAAACTATGATTTGATCCTCAAGAGTTGGTTTCGCCACCAAGGTAGAAAGATAGCCATGAGGAAAAATCTCAAGGTTGAGCTTGCGAAAGTCCTCATGAAGAAGTGGTTGATACTGTTGTAACATGAGGTTGTTACAATACGACTTACGACTTAGGGCATCAGCCATGACGTTGGCTTTTCCTGGGGTGTAAGAAATTCTTACGTCGTAATCTTTTATCAACTCAATCCAGCGTCTTTGCCTGAGATTAAGATCTGGCTGGGTGAAAATGTATTTGAGGCTTTGGTGGTCGGAATAAATCTCACAACGATTACCAAGGAGGTAATGTCGCCAAGTTGTTAGGGCATTAACTACGGCAGCGAGTTCAAGGTCATGGGTAGGATAGTTCTCTTCATGTGGCCGCAACTGGCGTGAAGCATAAGCTACCACATGTCGATCTTGCAGAAGTATGCATCCTAATCCTTGCCGTGATGCGTCACAATAGATCTCGAAATCCTTTTTGGTGTTTGGAGGTGCAAGTACTGGTGCAGAAGTCAATCTTCTTTTTAGCTCTTGAAAGCTTTCCTCGCACTTGGAAGTCCATAGGAATTTCTTATCTTTCTTGAGGAGTTCAGTTAGAGGCTTTGCAACTTTAGAAAAGTTCTCGACGAAGCGACGGCAATAGCTGGCTAGGCCAAGAAAACTCCTAATTTGCTTAACTGATTCAGGTGGAGTCCAGTCAAGGACGGCCTGAACTCTCTCGGGATTCACAGCAATTCCTTTTGCAGACATCACGTGGCCTAAGTAGGTCACTTCTGGTAGCCAAAATTCACACTTGGAGAATTTAGCATACAGGCGATGCTCTCTAAGTTTCATCAATACCAGCCTTAGGTGTTCGGCATGTTCTTCTTCGTTCTTCGAGTAGATGAGAATGTCATCGAGATAAACCACAACATATTTATCTAAGTACTCCATGAAGATCGAATTCATCATGCGTGAGAAAGTGGGGGGGCATTGGTTAAACCAAAGGACATGACGGTATACTCGTAAAGACCATAACTAGTAGTAAAAGCCGTTTTGGGAATGTCCTCGTTTCGGATCTTGATTTGATGATAACCTAATCTCAAATCCATCTTGGAGAAGACAGAGGATCCTGGAAGTTGATCTTAAAGATCATTGATCCTGGGCAGTGGGTACTTGTTCTTTATCGTCGCTAAATTTAGCGGGCGATAGTCTACGCACATCCTTTCTGTTCCATCTTTCTTCATTACGAACAGAACGGGGCAACCCCATGGCGATGAGCTAGGGCGGATGAAGCCTTTCTCCAACAAAGCTTCCAGTTGGGTTTTAAGCTCAGCTAACTCACGTGGGGCCATTTTGTATGGGCGTCTAGAAATTGGTGCGGTTCCTGGGGCAAGATCTACTATAAACTCTACACATCTGTCGGGTGGCATGCCCGACACCTCTTCAGGAAAGACATCTGGGAAGTCACGAACCACCGGAATATCTTCAAGTTCTGGAAGGGGAAGTATATTCAAGGAATGCACTAGGGTTCTTGTTCTGGGTGAGGTATAGTTGACGGTTTTTCCTGAAGGGTGGGTGAGTTTCACGGATTTGCCTTTGCAATCAAGGTAGGCATTCTGTCTTGATAGCCAATCCATGCCAAGGATGACATCAATATCTGAAGACTTGAGGGCTATGAGTGCAGCAAGGAATACTAAACCCTCAATTGCAATTTGGTTTCCCTGGCTTACTCTATTAGTTTGCCATCTTGACCCTGGAGTTTGAATAATCATTGGGGTGGACAATTCAACAAAAGATAACTCATGACGAAGTGCATAACTTTCCGACATGAATGAATGAGATGCTCCTGGGTCGAAAAGAACGGAAGTAGGAACATAATTGACTGGGAGCGTACCAAGAATGACGTCAGTGGTGTCGTCAGTCTCTTCGGCGGAAATCTGGTTCACACGTCCACGAGTGGCGGGAGGAGCGAGTTTGGCGGTGTAGACCTTCTGGGGTAGCTTGCCACGACCATTGTTGTTGTTGCCTCCGGCACGGGGGTGGAGCATTCTGATTCGGGATCTGGTTCTGGGGACACTCACGAGAATAGTGGCCTGCCTGACCACACTTGTAACAGGCTCCTAAAACAGTGCGTGGAGCTGGGTCGTTTGGTGGAGCTGGGTGGAACTGGGTTGGTGGACGAGGCGCCACATAGGATGGCCTCGGTGGGTTGTTCTGGCGGAACATACTGTTTGGGATCCAGATCTTGCGCTTCTGGGAGCCAGAACTGGATGAACCATCGTCTCTAGGGTGTTTGCGAAAGTCGTTGGGGTGTTCATGTCCTCTGCCTTGATGGCCTTGTTGACAAGGACCTGGAATGTGGAAAAGTCATGCAGGTTGAGCTCATGACGAAGTCCAGTGTTGAGTCCGCGACGGAACCTCTCTTGTTTCTTTGCGTCGGTGGAGACTTCTTCGGTAGCATAACGAGCAAGTCGGTTGAACTCACGACTAAACTCGTCAATGGTCCTTCTGCCTTGGTTGAGGTTGCAGAACTCCTCATGCTTGCGGTCCATAAGACCCTTGGGAATGTGGTGCTCACGGAAGGACGTGCAGAATTCCTCCCAAGATGCAGGCGATCCAACGGGACGCATATTCAGAAAGTTCTCCCACCAAGAGCTAGCTGCACCTTCAAGGTGATAGGTTGCATAGCTGACCTTGTCTCCATTTGCAACACGACCTGCTTGGAGCTTCCTCTCGATGCTGCGAAGCCAGTCATCGGCGTCAAGGGGCTCGGTGGAGTAACTGAAAACCGGGGGATGAAGCCGGATGAAGTCGTTCAGGGACACCAACTCGTTGCGCTGCTGAGTGGTGTTGCGGGCAATGACTTCCAGGAGGTGGTGAGAGTCTCGGCGGTTCCTCTCAACCTCCATCAGAACCTGAGCCATCGTGGGTGGGGGTGGAAGGTTGCCTTCCTCCTGGTCATTCCCACGACCCTGGTTACGACCAATCTGGCCACGGGTTCCTTGAGACATCCTGAAGGTAAAAACCAAAGTCAAACAGAGTTGATTTGAAGGTTCTAATCAAGGTATTGAAGTACTGGAAGGATTACAGAGCAAAGGAAGTAATCATCTTGACAACATGGTGATAAAAGCATACAAGCCATATATTCACAAGCTGCCATACAAACCATACATCGTTTTAGTACAAGCACCAAGCTAATACAACCGTGATGAAGATGATACATCCTTCAGAGGCACTCTGACTTCCTATACATTATTTATCTAAGCCTCTGGAGCTTAGACACCTTGCTTACAATACACTAAGATACTACTACATCCTCACTAAGTAAGACCACAGGCGGTCTCACTCATCTCCATCTCCATAGTAGTCCTCATAAAAGTTACCCGCGTATCCCGTTAGCTGGAGGTGACCATCGGAAAACACGGAGGCTTGTGGACCCTGATATCCATTTGGGCACGGATGGGGCCTAGGTCCAGCGTAGGGTGGAAGCAAAGGACCACGGGGTGGAAAAATGCCTCCAATCTCAGGCCAAGCAACTCGAGAAGGCATCTGAGTCCTCACTGGGTAGATAGCATCGTGCTCAACTGATCCCAAGCTCACAAAGGGTGCCAAAAGGGTCAGTGCTCGATACAAACGAACACGGGTGGCGTGGAGCTCGAAACGGAGAGCGCGTGCATCACGATCTTTGTCACTAGCAAACCAAGCAGTCACCTGGAGTGCTGGATCCTCTGCAGAATGATCTGAGTAGAGTCCGGTGTAATATCCCTCTTCTCCTGGAAGTGCAGCAGGGATATAGCAGAAAGAGGTCTCTCTCAGCATAGTGTGCTCCTCTCTCAGCAGGGTCATACATGAGTATGCAGCATCCTGCACAGCCACGTTCTCGGTAACGCCAATGCCATGTCCAAAGTGGATAGGCTGGGTGACTCCAACGTGGTACGGGTAGATCCTGACAATGCAGTGGAACTGCGTCTGGTTGAAGGCGTGGAACTGCTCCTCGACGGTGTACTCAGGGTACCACCGATATCACACATAGGACATCATCTCGATCAACGTGGCGGGATGGCCACGCACACCGAGGCACCTGGTCAAACGAACAATCTGCCGAGGGGGAAGATCTGCCACCTGAAACCGAAAGGAGTTTGCAAATGCATCAGATTATGAGATAAACCTGGAATGACTCGGACAGCATAACGGCTGTAATTGTAAGAAATGACAATTTCTTTCAATCATGAAAAACAGCACTTACATAATACGATGTAAGAAATCAGCATTACAACAATGCTAGGAAAACCGGACACAAGTTTCCTACGGCTACAACGAAGCAAACAACGAGATATTCTAATCAGACAGAGGAGAGCCTAGTCCTATCTTCCTGTAGAATATGATGAGGGTGACTCAAAACTCAGAACGAAGGGGTAAGGAGAAAAAAGAAGCCTTACGTTGTTCCTTTATATACTCAGAGTAACTATATAACTATAGAAGGCTAGACTCGACTTCGGCCAAGGCTACTAGTCCTACAGTCAGTCCTGCTCTGATACCAAGTCTGTCGGGACCCGGGGTTAGCGTATGCAAGTACAGCTAAGACATAGTCATATGGAGAGCCGAGAACCATACCCACTTATCTAAGAAGACAAGGCCAAGCACAGAACGTTCCCGGAAAGCATCGTATGTGAGGAGAATCCCATCCAGGCCGGATGATCAACTGAGATGGGTCCTCATCGTCCGCACACAAGTCTAATGATATGGGTGGTGAACTCCCATATTCAAAGACAAGTCTCCTCAACCATACTATCAACTATCTCATAGCTCTTACATAGACTTACTCCAGCCCGATCACTTAGTCGTGGTCTAGGGCGGGCTCGATCATACTACAAAGTGTGCACGAGACGGAGTCTCGAGCAATCGCATCGCGATTCCCCAAGCTGCGCACATCTAAGGGCCACTTGGTGTGTAAGGCCCGATATGCGGTACTGTTCCAGATCTAGGTGTTTCCACCCAGATCCGGGGACGAAGCACATATCGGTCCCACCGCGACATATGACATAGCCATATGCCCCGGATTTCCAACATGATATCACAACATTACAGATAAAAGGATACAACATCTCATACAATCGGCATACAACTGCCTCAAATATAATATAACAGCGGAAGATACATTTCTGAGTACAGACTACAATCAAATGCCTACTGGCAAAGAGAAAAGCATCGATCCCATAACCACACGGGTCCAGGCCCTCCGCCGGGATCCGCCTAACTAGTCGTCGTCGAGTCTCCACGTGAAACGTCGGTCACCATACCTGTTGTCGATCAAGAACCCTGAAAAGATTTTGGGGGTAGTATCATGAGTACAGAGGTACTCAGCATCTGTAGTGGTCATCTGACACAGCAAGGACTTCATCACTCGTCATTCTAGGACAACTAGTAGTTTACGGTAAGGAAGGGGTAAGTGGTGAGGTTGCTGCCGCACTAGCATTTATGAAGTGGCTAACGATCTAGAGAGTAAGGTAAGAAGCCAAGCATTCGATGAGGAATCGCCTCCAACAAGTCTTGCTATGAACTACTTACGCAAACATAACACCTATCCTATCCTTGTCCTCCTCTTCGCATCCCGACAAAGAAGAAGCAATCAAGGCACACGCACACGTTGATCAAATTATATTAAGATATCTCAGTTGTTGTTGTCTATGAAAAAGGAGTAGGTCTCAAGTCGTCCATAACCGTGGACACGGCTTCTCGAAAAGATTTAACCCTGCAGGGGTGTACCAACTGCCCATTACGAGGCTCCGCACGCACGTCCATTTCTCTTAGTCGCTACCCATCACAGGCAACCATTTTATGATTTAGTTCCAAGAGATCCGAAACGACAAGTCCCTCTAGCTAACAACGAACAAATCCGGGTGGCCCCCGGTGAGACGACACCCAGCTCAGGAGTCGGCCGCGCTCTAGATCTGGTCTCTACTGTCTGACTCCAGGTTTGGATTACCGGTTAGTTCTCTAATGAGACCGGGTCCTCAGCCGGTCAGATTGGACCAACAGAGAAGCTATGTCCTCGCTGGCCCGGGGTGTTTTGAAAAGACATTTGCAAGGAGCTACCCGACAGACGTATATGCATGAGTTTCAAATGGTAAATCAGCTTGGGCCACCACTAGAAATGTTTGAAGCTAGATAGGTAAGAAAAGGGGACCCCATAAAATCTCACACGCAGTTAGGCACGCTCAGTCTTAAAACCAATACCCGGAACTCGGATCCTAGGTGACTCGAATGGAAGAAAGCGTCGGGGCGGGATAGCCTAGACCTTCCATCCTTCGTCGAATATAGTCAACATTATAATAATAATCATATCATCAACAACAATATAATAATGTGATATCCCAAACCCAGAGGTAACAGGTAACATCGTAGCATCCTAAGCATGCATACTAAGCAGGGGCTGAGCAACGAGCAATAGTAACATAGCAGTACAAGGTTTGCTGGGAGGGGACATGGCTGTATCGGTTTGAAAAAGGTTGTAAACATGTGGTAGGATCAAACATCGAGCCTAACCTATACTAGCATGCAAACCGCCGGTTAAAATAGAATGGATCATAAGTAATGTATAGTCCTTGCCTGTTGATAAGTCGGGTTCCGAAGGTGTAGTCGATCGCAAGCTCGCAACGTCTCCGAGAGGTACCCGCGGGAGCACACAAGAAATAAACACTGGAAATCAATCAACGAGCAAGCATCTATTACTACGAGGCAAACACGAGCAAGCATCAACAAGAAGTAACACGAGACATCGCACCTACCGTCGAGAGCGGTTACTAACGATTTAAGTGGAGTACTCGTCACACACGACGAATACCGCACGTTTACGGAGGTTCAAGTTGCTTAGCTATAGGTAATCAAACAACGGTTATTAACATGGAAAAACAAGCAAGCATGGCAAGAGGTGAAGCACAAAGTAAACTATCTATGCTAGTCAATTTAAGTGAGGCACAACCTAAACATGGCATAACACTAAGTGTCGCACGATGATTAAAAGATTTGGTACTGTTCTGCCCTAAACCATATTTTAGGTTGGTTAACAACAGCAAACATTAGCATAAACACAAAGTACACGAAAAACTAATCAAGTTACATGTAAAGAACATTTTAAACAGAGCAACAGATAAAAAGTTATTGCAGTTACAGTTTACAGTGGTAGGCAGTGTAATTAGCAGTCAAACAGCAAGTAAACAAGCTCAAACATGGCAACAAGCAACAAATTATTAAAGTAGACACAATTCTAAGCAAGTTTCATATTTTACGCATCGCGATGGGAGCTACGGTTAAAAAGTTATGGCACTACAAAAATCCTAATACAAACTGCCTAAATAAATAAAAACAACTAGCAGAAAAAAAACTAACTGGGCCAAAACAGACTACTAGGCCCAACAGAAAAAAAACAGATCTAAATAATAAATAATAAAAAAAAAGAAAAAGGGGCAGCCTCACCCCATGGGCTGTGGCCCACTGGCCTGGAGGCCTGGCTCGGGTGGACTAGGCCGCCAGGGGCTGGCCGGCCCGCATGGGCGCAGCAGCGGGCGTGCGGGAGCCTCGTCCCGAGCGGGTCGCCTCGATCCCGTGGAGGACCAGGTCGCCGGCGGCGGCTCCATGGCGGGGGCGGCGGCCTGCGCTGGCCTCCGGCGAGGACGCGCGCGGACGAGCGGGACGGCACGGGGCGGAGGAGGCTCAGGCGGCGGGGCAGGCATGGGGCGGCACGGCTCCACCTGCCGGCGCGGGACGGGGTGGCTCGGCCACCTCGAGCTTGGGTTGCCTCCAATGGCGGGCGGGGCTCCTGCAGAGAGAGAGAGGAGGGTGAGAGGAAAGAGGAGAAGAGGGAAAGGGGAGGGAGGGGAGGAGAGGGTGCGGCGCGGCGGAGGAGATGGCCGGCGGGGAGGCTGGCCGGAGCAGGCCGGCGGCGGCCTCGGGCTTGTCCATGGGAGAGAGGAGGGAGAAGGAGTGGGTGGTTGGTGGAGCTGGGTGACGCGATCTGGACCGTTGGATCTCAGATCTGACGGTCCAGATCAGTGGGAGAGCTAGGGTTTCGGGATGTGGGTGTTTTGGACGAAAATTGGAGCAAAACTGGGGGTGTGGCTGCAAAATTTGGTCTAGGGAAACCCTAAAAATGGGTGGGAGTGTGGTGGTCTTTATATAGCATGGGTGGCTGGCAGTTTGCAAAAACATCATCGGTTTTTCTCTCGCGCGCGCGGTGCTCCCGTTTCTGACTGCCGGGGGTCCGCAGTACCTCCGATTCGGGTAAAACTTTGAACTGTGCGATCAGTGCGTCGAGCCGGAGGCGTTCACCTCGTGCTGGAACCGTTCCGAAAACACTTTCCGGCGCGCTATAAAAATATCCCGTTTAATTATCAAACGGGGGTTTTTCGTTCCGTTGGCTGCGACTAGTCTCGTGCGGTTTTCGCGACGGTGAACGGTGGAAACCCGGTGTCGCAAAGGTCGAGTGTCAGGGTGGCAAGGGTCGGTCTCCGTCCGATACGAGATATGAGGGGGGAAAATAATAGCCGATCGATAAATCGGGGATGCAAACACCGCAAACAAATCAAACAATCAAACAATTCACACCGAAAACAAAAATTTTAATTTTTGCAAAAACTGGGCTGTTACAATACAACACCACCAACAAGGGATCTCGTCCCGAGATCCAGGACGATCCGGGGGAGAGGGGGGAGAGAAAAGAGAGTCGACGATCTTCAACACCACCAACAAGGGACTCTGCTCCATGTCGACGTCGAACTTCTGTCAAGAAAATTTCCGCAGAGAGACGACATCGTCGGAATAACGAAAGCGTCAGTGACAAGAGGAAGAACGACCGCGAAAACCAGATCAAGGGATAGTGATTTTCGACGCAAGTCGTAAAAACACTGGCAAAATGATGGATGGCAATGGATGACCTAGATGATATCCAGAATCGGAGAAGCTAAAGGTACTACAGGAATTCCCACCTGAGCTCGGAATCGAGACAATACGCTGCAAGCAAGGCAATGTAACGGTTCCGAAACTCGACACACTCGAGATCCTAAATTTTGAAGGGGATAAGGCGAGAATAAAACACTTACGACACTTGTCCTGACCAGAGCAAGGGTAAGGAGTAAAAAGATTCCTACTCTCCGATAACTAACTTAGTAACTACAAAATAGTTTTGTCTAGACTCGACTTCGGCCAGAGAAGGGATCCTACGGTCGGTAAGGCTCTGATACCAAGTTGTAAGGCCCGATATGCGGTACTGTTCCAGATCTAGGTGTTTCCACCCAGATCCGGGGACGAAGCACATATCGGTCCCACCGCGACATATGACATAGCCATATGCCCCGGATTTCCAACATGATATCACAACATTACAGATAAAAGGATACAACATCTCATACAATCGGCATACAACTGCCTCAAATATAATATAACAGCGGATGATACATGTCTGAGTACAGACTACAATCAAATGCCTACTGGCAAAGAGAAAAGCATCGATCCCATAACCACACGGGTCCAGGCCCTCCACCGGGATCGGCCTAGCTAGTCGTCGTCGAGTCTCCATGTGAAACGTCGGTCACCATACCTGTTGTCGATCAAGAACCCTGAAAAGAGTTTGGGGGTAGTATCATGAGTACAGAGGTACTCAGCATCCAATTGTAGTGGTCATCTGACCCAGCAAGGACTTCATCACTCGTCATTCTAGGACAACTAGTAGTTTACGGTAAGGAAGGGGTAAGTGGTGAGGTTGCTGCCGCACTAGCATTTATGAAGTGGCTAACGATCTAGAGAGTAAGGTAAGAAGCCAAGCATTCGATGAGGAATCGCCTCCAACAAGTCTTGCTATGAACTAATTACGCAAACATAACACCTATCCTATCCTTGTCCTCCTCTTCGCATCCCGACGAAGAAGAAGCAATCAAGGCACACGCACACGTTGATCAAATTATATTAAGATATCTCAGTGGTTGTTGTCTATGGACAAGGAGTAGGTCTCAAGTCATCCATAACCGTGGACACGGCTTCTCGAAAAGATTTAACCCTGCAGGGGTGTACCAACTGCCCATTACGAGGCTCCGCACGCACGTCCATCTCTCTTAGTTGCTACCCATCACAGGCAACCATTTAATGATTTAGTTCCAAGCGATCCGAAACGACAAGTCCCTCTAGCTAACAACAAACAAATCCGGGTAGCCCCCGGTGAGACGACACCCAGCTCAGGAGCCGGCCGCGCTCTAGATCTGGTCTCTACCGTTTGACTCGAGGTTTGGATTACCGGTTAGTTCTCTTATGAGACCGGGTCCTCAGCCGGTCAGATTGGACCAACAGAGAAGCTATGTCCTCGCTGGCCCGGGGTGTTTTTGAAAATACATCTGCAAGGAGCTACCCGACAGACGTATATGCATGAGTTTCAAATGGTAAATCAGCTTGGGCCACCACTAGAAATGTTTGAAGCTAGATAGGTAAGAAAAGGGGACCCCATAAAATCCCACACGCGGTTAGGCACGCTCAGTCTTAAAACCAATACCCGGAACTCGGATCCTAGGTGACTCGAATGGAAGAAAGCGTCGGGGCGGGATAGCCTAGACCTTCCATCCTTCGTCGAATATAGTCAACATTATAATAATAATCATATCATCAATAACAATATAATAATCAGGTGATATCCCAACCCAAAGAGTAACAGGGTAACATCGTAGCATCCTAAGCATGCATACTAAGCAGGGGCTGAGCAACGAGCAATAGTAACATAGCAGTACAAGGTTTGCTGGGAGGGGACATGGCTGTATCGGTTTGAAAAAGGCTGTAAACCTGTGGTAGGATCAAACATCGAGCCTAACCTATACTAGCATGCAAACCGCTGGTTGAAATAGAATGGATCATAAGTAATGTATAGTCCTTGGCTGTTGATAAGTCGGGTTCCGAAGGTGTAGTCGATCGCAAGCTCGCAACGTCTCCGAGAGGTACCCGCGGGAGCACACAAGTAGTAAACACTGGAAAGCAATCAACGAGCAAGCATCTATTACTATGAGTCAAACACGATCAAGCATCAACAAGAAGTAACACGAGACATCGCACCTACCGTCGAGAGCGGTTACTAACGATTTAAGTGGAGTACTCGTCACACACGACGAATACCGCACGTTTACGGAGGTTCAAGTTGCTTAGCTACAGGTGATCAAACAACGGTTATTAACATGGCAAAACAAACAAGCATGGAAAGAGGTGAAGCACAAAGTAAACTATCTATGCTAGTCAATTTAAGTGAGGCACAACCTAAACATGGCATAACACTAAGTGTCGCACGATGATTAAAAGATTTGGTACTGTTCTGCCCTAAACCATATTTTAGGTTGGTTAACAACAGCAAACATTAGCATAAACACAAAGTACACGAAAAACTAATCAAGTTACATGTAAAGAACATTTTAAACAGAGCAACAGATAAAAAGTTATCGCAGTTACAGTTTACAGTGGCAGGCAGTGTAATTAGCAGTCAAACAGCAAGTAAACAAGCTCAAACATGGCAACAAGCAACAAATTATTAAAGTAGACGCAATTCTAAGCAAGTTTCATATTTTACGCGTCGCGATGGGAGCTACGGTTAAAAAGTTACGGTACTGCAAAAATCCTAATACAAACTGCCTAAATAAATAAAAACAACTAGCAGAAAAAAAAACTAACTGGGCCGAAACAGACTACTAGGCCCAACAGAAAAAAAACAGATCTAAATAATAAATAATTAAAAAAAAGAAAAAGGGGCATCCTCACCCCATGGGCTGTGGCCCACTGGCCTGGAGGCCTGGCTCGGGTGGACTGGGCCACCAGGGGCTGGTCGGCCCGCGTGGGCGCAACAGCGGGCGTGCGGGAGCCTCGTCCCGAGCGGGTCGCCTCGATCCCGTGGAGGACCAGGTCGCCGGCGGCGGCTCCATGGCGGGGGCGGCGGCCTGCGCTGGCCTCCGGCGAGGACGCGCACGGACGAGCGGGACGGCACGGGGCGGAGGAGGCTCAGGCGGCGGGGCAGGCATGGGGCGGCGCGGCTCCACCTGCCGGCGCGGGACGGGGTGGCTCGGCCACCTCGAGCTTGAGTTGCCTCCAATGGCGGGCGGTGCTCCTCCAGAGAGAGAGAGGAGGGTGAGAGGAAAGAGGAGAAGAGGGAAAGGGGAGGGAGGAGAGGAGAGGGTGCGGCGCGGCGCAGGAGATGGCTGGCGGGGAGGCTGGCCGGAGCAGGCCGGCGGCGGCCTCGGGCGTGTCCATGGGAGACAGGAGGGAGAAGGAGTGGGTGGTTGGTGGAGCTGGGTTTTGGGACCCGGGGTTAGCGTATGCAAGTACAGTTAAGACATAGTCATATGGAGAGCCGAGAACCGCACCCACTTGTCTAAGCAGACAAGGCCAAGCACTGAACATTCTCGGAAAGCATCGTACGTGAGGGGCATCCCATCCAGGCCGGATGATCAACTGAGATGGGTCCTCATCGTCCGCACAAAAGTCAAATGATATGGGTGGTGAACTCCCATATTCAAAGACAAGTCGCCTCAACCATACTACCGACTATCTCAAAAGTCTTACATAGACTTACTCCAGCCCGATCACTTAGTCGGGGTCTAGGGCGGGCTCGATCATACCACAAAGTGTGCACGAGACGGAGTCTCGAGCAATCGCATCGCGATGCCCCAAGCTGCGCACATCTAAGGGCCACTTGGTGTATGAAAGACCGCCAGCCAGAACACAACTAAGGTCTCGAAAACCCATACGAAGACATGCATGTTATAAACATACACGCAGCACACATGCCTTGTATGAACAGCAGGTACCATTGCAATTCTCTACAAAGTGTACATTTTATTTATAACTCTTATAGAGTACACACAGAGATCACATACATGTGATCCAACATTACAACACAGGCGGAAGCAAATTATGTCTGAGTACAGACAAGTTTAACAAATGGCTTAAGAAGCCTTATTCAAACATAAAGCCCTCCACGAGGGAACCAGTCTGCTAACTGGGACTAGACTAGCTTAACTTCAGTCGTCCAGCTCGATGAAGAAACCACCTTCGGGGTCAGTGGCGTCATCTAAAACATAGATTAAGCAAACGTGAGTACAAAGGCGTACTCAGCAAGACTTACATAGGAGCTATACTACTCATGCACATGTATCAAGGTAAAGGGAGGTGGGGTTTCACTTGCAGAAGTGCCAGCTTTGACTTGGCTAATCCTGAACTACGAGTACCAGACTTTGAGGTAAGAAGCGTACACGAGTCCACTACTTTCTCCAACCAATACACCACTATGGTGCCTTCCTCGACTTCCCCACGAGAAAGCATGCCATCGCACTCACACTGATCTTGGTGTGTTTTAGAAGTATCCGGTTCAAGTTATCTCATAATCAAGCTAAGCTTTCCAAGCAGTCCATAACCGCGGACGCGGCTATTCGAATAGTTTTGTTAACCTTGCAAGGGTGTACCGCTACACACACATGATCATCATTTACCGCCTTTGATCTCGACACCATTCAAGGGGTGCCAGCGAGGATGCTCACCACAACTGTTACCTCATAGCCGATCTAGTCCGAGAAAGCCGCCTACTTGGGTTGGCTACCACAATCGTGAACCCGGCCGGTTTACCGAAGTGGACCCAAGTGATGTGTGCGTGGTGCATAAGCCGGTCTCGGATGAGCCGTTCTCTCACTTAGCATCCAGGCCACAAGCCTACCAGAACTCCGAACTACTGCGACATCTGGACATCGAAAGGAATGAGTTAGTAAGTTGAGAGGGGTCAGTGAGCCCAATGTGTGGTTGTACTCTTCATCTTGGATCACCACACAAGAACTCGTATTAGGGCGGTGTTCAACGAGACAACCCACCGTGTACTCCTACACAGCCTCTCATCGTTCACCTTGTATTAGGGTCGATTCACCAACACTTTTCTACCATCATCAACATGATCATTCCCATCCCGACTCACATCACAGTAAAAACATGGTATCATACTAAGCATGCAATAAGCAGTTACATTGCAGGGGTTACATGATATCAAACAACTCCTACAGTTGCTAGGATTGTGGTTTGCTTACTACTGTGACAAAATGATAGGTCATGCAAAGGAATGGGTTCATCTATGCGGTAGAATCGTAACATGTTGATCATCCTATAGAATGCATAAGCGAGACATGAGAGGGAAGTGGGATTTTATCGATATGATCAATGGGGGTTTGCTTGCCTTGCTGACAAGGTTCGGGTTCTGGATCTTCAGCGAAGGGGCTGACCTCTTGCTCCGGTTCCACCTCTACTCGACAAACAAAGCACGAAGTAGCAATCAATATGAATGCAATGCTCAAGCACATGAATGAATGTTGAAACTTGAAGTATAAGTTTTGATGTGTGTGAGACAATTCCATTTAAGTGGAATATATTGCATTTAAAATGCAAATTCAAATTCCACATTTGAATTCAAATTAACCAAGTTGTATGTGACATAGTTTGATCATTTTGAATTATTTTCAAATGTGTATGATATGCTTCTGAAGTGTGGTTGAATTGTAGCTTAATTCCATGGTCAAAGTTGCAAAATTATTTGATTTGAATTTGATTTAATTCCATTTAAATCAAATAGCAAATGCTACTGATCACATTTTAAATTCAACTCAAACAGAGTTGAAAGTTGCATATTTGGAAAGATATTTTTCTCCTGATCATTTTTCATATATTATTTGTCCAATTTGGAGTTAATATGAATTTTCTATGAATTTCCAAAGTTTGGGGTATTTTTTGGAATTTCTAGAATTCTTTTAATTCAAATAATCTCTGGAAATTCATTTAAATGTTTTACTGCGTCAGGATGACGTCAAGCTAGCGTCAGGGGGGGGGGGGGGCTGACATGTGGGTCCACCCTGTCAGTGACTGGTTAACTTAACCCGTGGGTTAACTTAATCCAGTGGCTTAATTAAGCCACTGGGCCCACTGGTCAGTGACCCAGGGGTCACTAATTAGGTGGAAACAGGGGGGTTTAGAGCTGACTCGCCGGCGGCTTGACGCCGGCGACTGGACCACGGCGGCGTAGCACGGGAACTCGAATCCGGCCACGGGAGGGGAAACGGAGGGCACCAACTTGCTCCTGGAGGTCTCCCGCGTCTTCTGGAGGCATCGGGGGTTCACGGGGAGGTCGGAAGCGACGACGGCGACGACTCCGGCGGCAACAGGACGGCGGCGAGGTTGTAGTCGACGTTACCGTGCACGGTTCGGGTTGATCTCGCTCGCGTTCGAAAGCTAGCATGACCAGGAGCTAAACGCGCGCGCTGGCTGAGTCGAAGGGGCACAGGGGCGACCTCGAGCTCATCCATGGCGGAGGTCGTGCTCGGCTTTCATGGCAAAACGCAAAGGAGAAGGAGAAATACTCCGGGGTTGGTCGGGGCGGATGAAGAAGCTCACCCTGAAGCTAGCAGAGGAGTCAGGGAGGTCGGGGAGGTCGCGATGGCGGCGAATTCGACGACGGCGTCTTGCGGGTCCGGCGACTCCTCGTTGAAGTTGGCGTCGTCTGCTGAGGAGCTCGGGCTCGATTGGTTGAGGGGAACGATGAAGACGTCTGCTGCGGTTCTCCTGGACACGGCGGCACGGCTCGGGGACGACGGTGGTTACGTGGATTCGACGGCGTGCTCCACGGCGGTCTTCGGGCGGCGACGAATCGAGCACAGGAGGAGGAGGAGGAAGCTCTGGAGGGGGGGAATGGATCAGGATGGGAGAGAGGCGTCTCCAGGCGCGAGAAGGGCCACGGGGAGGGCTGGAAGCTCCTCGGCGACGACGTGGCGTCACCAGCTAGCTCGGTGGCATTCCACCGAGCAGCTTGGAGGCGCGGGGTGGGGAAGAAGACCCCCGTGCCCCTTTGGGCCGGCTGGGCTGGGTGGGCCGACTTCGCCTAGGCGACAGGTAAGTGTTTTCCTTTTTCTGTTTAATCTTTGCTTTCTGTCTTTCTGTATATTTGTTTTGACTTTGGTAAAAATACCAAATCATTTTATTAAATGCTGAAAACTTTTATGTGGCCTCCTAATAACATAGACTAGCCACTCATAAACTTTCAACATTTTTAAAATTCAAATGATTTGAATTTTAAATCAAAAAGGGGTATTTCTTTAATTCCAAGGTACTGTTTGAATATTTGAAAAATCTATGAGCATGGGGTCGGTCCCACATCACTTGATATGTGATCACACTCATTTATAAGACTTTTCAAAAGTCTAACATGAATTTTTGGAAAAGATTTTTATCTGGCCTTTTGAATTAATTCATCTGGGGGTGTTCCTTCTCCCATTTTGATTTTGAGTTTGATTTCCAAGATTTCTTTTTGAAATTTTGACATGATGCAAAGGCACTAGCTAACCCTAGCACATACCTAACAGAGGGTTCTGACAACTCGCCCCCACTCAAAAGAATCTCGTCCCGAGATTCTGAAGTCTGCGGGAGGAAGGAGGGGTACTCGGTAAGGAGACGGTCTTCTCTTTCCCACGTGGCTTCTGTTTCAGAGTGGTGTGACCATTGCACTTTCAGAAACCTAATCTTCTGACGACGAGTGACACGCTCTGCGGAATCAAGAATACGAACGGGGTATTCTCGATAAGAAAGGTCATCTTGGAGATCAAGCGTTTCATGGTCGACTTCGCGGATGGGGTCCTTGAAGCAACGCCTGAGTTGGGACACATGGAATACATCATGTACTCGGGAGAGGTGCGGAGGTAGTTCAAGTTGGTAGGCAACTTCTCCACGTTTAGCAATAATGCGGAAAGGTCCGATGTAACGTGGGGCCAATTTGCCTTTGATACCAAAACGTTGGGTTCCCTTCAGAGGAGTAACCCGAAGGTAAGCCTTCTCATCCAGATTGTAGCTCTCTTGCCTATGATGACGATCATAGTAGCTTTTCTGACGAGACTGGGCTGCTTTCAGTTGATCACGAACAATGCGAACTTGCTCTTCTGCTTCCTTGATCATATCCGGTCCAAAGATTTGTCTTTCACCGGTTTCTGACCAGTTTAGTGGTGTTCGACATTGTCGTCCATAAAGGAGTTCAAAAGGAGCCATGTTCAGACTAGATTGAAAACTATTGTTATAAGCAAATTCGGCAAATGGAAGAGAATTCTCCCAATTCTTTCCGAATGAGATAACACAAGCTCTGAGCATGTCTTCAAGAATTTGGTTAACCCTTTCGACTTGACCGCTAGACTGAGGATGAAAAGCTGTACTAAAGGAGAGATGAGTTCCCATAGCATTCTGAAAGTTTCCCCAAAATCTAGAGGTAAAAAGGCTACCGCGATCAGAATTGATTTCCAAAGGAACACCATGAAGGGATACAATTCTAGAGACGTACAAGTCCGCTAACTGGCTAGCAGTTATAGACTCGCGAACCAGAAGGAAGTGAGCAAATTTGGAAAGCCTATCTATGACAACGAAGATGGCATTGTTTCCTTTTTGGGTTCTTGGAAAGCCGGTGATGAAATCCATACCGACTTTGTCCCATTTCCACTCGGGAATAGACAAAGGTTGAAGTGTACCAGCAGGTCTTTGATGTTCTGCCTTAATGCGACGACAAACATCACATTCGGCAACAAATTGAGCAATGTCTCTCTTCATCAGAGTCCACCAAAATCGCTGGCGTAGATCTCGGTACATTTTTGTGCTACCGGGATGAATTGAGAGGGGTGTGTCATGGGCTTCCTTGAGGAGGAGTTGCCTTAGTTTCCTATTCTTAGGTACTACCAAACGATTTCCAAAGAAAACCGTTCCCTTGCTATCTGTGGAGAAACATCTAGCAACTCCTCTTGCAATGTTCTCCTTGATCCGGCGAACACCTCGTGCACGCCTTTGGGCAACTATGATTTGATCCTCAAGAGTTGGTTTCGCCACCAAGGTAGAAAGATAGCCATGAGGAACAATTTCAAGGTTGAGCTTGCGAAAGTCCTCACGAAGAAGTGGTTGATACTGCTGTAGCATGAGGTTGTTACAGTACGACTTACGACTTAGTGCATCAGCCATGACATTGGCTTTGCCTGGGGTGTAAGAAATTACTACGTCGTAATCTTTTATCAACTCAATCCAGCGTCTTTGCCTGAGATTAAGATCTGGCTGGGTGAAAATATATTTGACGCTTTGGTGGTCGGAATAAATCTCGCAACGGTTACCAAGGAGGTAATGTCGCCAAGTTGTTAGGGCATGAACTACGGCAGCGAGTTCAAGGCCATGGGTAGGATAGTTCTCTTCATGTGGCCGCAACTGGCGTGAAGCATAAGCTACCACATGTCGATCTTGCAGAAGTATGCATCCTAACCCTTGCCGTGATGCGTCACAATAGATCTCGAAATCTCTTTTGGTGTCTGGAGGTGCAAGTACGGGTGCAGAAGTTAATCTTCTTTTTAGCTCTTGAAAACTTTCCTCGCACTTGGGAGTCCATAAGAATTTCTTATCTTTCTTGAGGAGTTCAGTTAGAGGCTTTGCAACTTTAGAAAAGTTCTCGACGAAGCGACGGCAATAGCTGGCAAGGCCAAGAAAACTTCTAACTTGCTTAACCGATTCAGGTGGAGTCCAGTCAAGGACGGCCTGAACTCTCTCGGGATTCATAGCAATGCCTTTTGCAGAAATCACGTGGCCTAAGTAGGTCACTTCTGGTAGCCAGAATTCACACTTGGAGAATTTAGCGTACAGGCGATGCTCTCTAAGCTTCATCCATACCAGCCTTAAGTGTTCGGCATGATCTTCTTCGTTCTTCGAGTAGATGAGAATATCATCAAGATAAACCACAACAAATTTATCTAGGTACTCCATGAAGATCGAATTCATCAAGCGTGAGAATGTGGCGGGGGCATTGGTTAAACCAAAGGACATGACGGTGTACTCATAAAGACCATAACGAGTAGTAAAAGCCGTTTTGGGAATGTCCTCGTTTCGGATTCTGATCTGATGATAACCTAATCTCAAATCCATCTTGGAGAAGACGGAGGATCCTGCAAGTTGATCATAAAGATCATTGATCCTGGGCAGTGGGTATTTGTTCTTTATCGTCGCTAAATTTAGCGGGTGATAATCTACGCACATCCTTTCTGTTCCATCTTTCTTCTTTACGAACAGAACAGGGCAACCCCATGGCGATGAGCTAGGGCGGATGAAGCCTTTTGCCAACGAAGCATCAAGTTGGGTTTTTAGCTCAGCTAACTCATGTGGGGCCATTTTATATGGGCGTTTGGAAATTGGTGCAGTTCCTGGAACAAGATCCACTATAAATTCTACACATCTGTCGGGTGGCATGCCCGGCAGCTCTTCAGGAAAGACATCTGGGAAGTCACGAACCACCGGAATATCTTCAAGTTCGGGAAGGGGAAGTACATTCAAGGAATGCACTTGGGTTCTTGTTCTGGGTGAGGTATAGTTGACTGTTTGGCCTGAAGGGTGGGTGAGTTTCACGGATTTGCCTTTGCAATCCAGGTAGGCATTCTGTCTTGATAGCCAATCCATGCCAAGGATGACATCAATGTCTGAAGACTTGAGGGCTATGAGTGAAGCAAGGAATACTAAACCCTCAATTGCAATTTGATTACCATGGCTCACTCTATTAGTTTGCCATCTTGACCCTGGAGTTTGAATAACCATCGGGGTGGACAATTCAACAAAGGGTAACTCATGACGAAGTGCATAACTTTCCGACATGAATGAATGAGATGCTCCTGGGTCGAAAAGAACGGAAGTAGGAACAAAATTGACTGGGAGCGTACCAAGAATGACGTCAGTGGTGTCGTCAGTCTCTTCGGCGGCAATCTGGTTCAGACGTCCACGAGTGGCGGGAGGAGCGGGTTTGGCGGTGTAGACCTTCTGGGGTGGCTTGCCACGACCATTGTTGTTGTTGTTGTTTCCGGTACGGGGTGGAACGTTCTTGTGTTGGAGCTGGTTCTGGGGACACTCACGAGAGTAGTGGCCCGCCTGACCACACTTGTAACAGGCTCCGAAAATAGTGCGTGGAGCTGGGTTGTTTGGTAGAGCTGGGTGGAACTGGGTGGGTGGACGAGGCGCCGCATAGGATGGCCTCGGTGGGTTGTTCTGGCGGAACATGCTGTTTGGAATCCAGATCTTGCGCTTCTGGGAGCCAGAACTGGATGAACTATCATCTCTGGGGTGTTTGCGGAAATCGTTGGGGGTGTTCATGTCCTCTTCCTTGATGGCCTTGTTGACAAGGACCTGAAAAGTGGCAAAGTCATGAAGGTTGAGCTCGCGACGGAGTCCGGAGTTGAGGCCACGACGGAACCTCTCTTGTTTCTTGGAGTCGGTGGAGACTTCTTCAGTTGCATAACGAGCAAGTCGGTTGAACTCACGACTAAACTCGTCCACGGTTCTTCTGCCTTGAGTGAGGTTACAGAACTCCTCACGCTTGCGGTCCATGAGACCTTTGGGAATGTGGTGCTCGCGGAAGGAAGTGCAGAATTCTTCCCAAGATGCAGGTGGTCCAACGGGACGCATATTCAGAAAATTCTCCCACCAAGAACTAGCTGAACCTTCGAGGTGATAGGTGGCATAGCTGACCTTGTCACCAGTTGCAACACGGCCTGCTTGGAGCTTCCTTTCGATGTTGCGGAGCCAGTCATCGGCGTCAAGGGGCTCGGTGGAGTAACTGAAAACCGGGGGATGAAGTCGGATGAAGTCGTTCAGGGACACCAACTCATTGCGTTGCTGAGTGGTGTTGCGTGCAATGACTTCCAGTAGGTGGTGAGAGTCACGGCGGTTCATCTCCACTTCCATCAGAACTTGTGCCATCGTGGGTGGGGGTGGAAGGTTGCCTTCCTCCTGGTCATTCCCACGACCTTGGTTACGACCAACCTGGCCACGGGTTCCTTGAGACATCCTGAAGGTCAAAACCAAAGTCAAACAGAGTTGAATTGAAGAATCTAATCAAGGTATTGAAGTACTGGAAGGATTACAGAGCAAAGGAAGTAATCATCTTGACAACATGGTGATAAAGCATACAAGCCATATATTCACAAGCTGTCATACAAACCATACATCGTTTTAGTACAAGCACTAAGCTAATACAAACGTGATGAAGATGATACATCCTTCAGAGGCACTCTGACTTCCTATACATTATTTATCTAAGCCTCTGGAACTTAGACACCTTGCTTACCATATACTAGGATACTACTACATCATCACTAAGTAAGACCACAGGCAGTCTCACTCATCTCCATCTCCATAGTAGCCCTCATAAAAGTTACCTGCGTATCCCGGTAGCTGGAGGTGACCATCGGAAAACACGGAGGCTTGTGGACCCTGATATCCATTTGGGCAAGGATGGGGCCTAGGTCCAGTGTAGGGTGGAAGCAAAGGACCACGGGGTGGAAAAATGCCTCCAATCTCGGGCCAAGCAACTCGAGAAGGCATCTGAGTCCTCACTGGATAGATCGCATCAAACTCAACTGATCCCACGCTCACAAAGGGTGCCAAGAGCGTCAGTGCTCGGTACAGACAAACACGGGTGGCGTGGAGCTCAAAACGGACAGCGCGTGCATCACGATCTCTGTCACTAGCAAACCTAGCAGTCACCTGGAGTGCTGGATCCTCTGCAGAGTGATCTGAGTAGAGTCCGATGTAATATCCCTCTTCTCCTGGAAGTGCAGCAGGGATATAGCGGAATGAAGTCTCTCTCAGCATGGTGTGCTCCTCTCTCAGCAGTGTAATACATGAATATGCACCATCCTGCACAGCCATGTTCTCGGTAACGCCAATGCCATGTCCAAAGTGGATAGGCTAGGTGACTCCAACATGGTGCGGATATATCCGGACAATGCAGTGGAACTGCGTCTGGTTGAAGTCGTGGAACTGCTCCTCGATGGTGTACTCAGGGTACCATCGATATCCCACATAGGACATCATCTCGATCAACGTGGCGGGATGGCCACGCACACCGAGGCACCTGGTCAAACGAACAATCTGCCGAGGGGGAAGATCTGCCATCTGAAATAGAAAGGAGTTGCAAATGCATCAGATTATGAGATAAACCTGGAATGACTCGGACAGCATAACAGCTGTAATTGTAAGAAATGACAATTTCTTCCAACATGGAAACAACACTTATATACGATGTAACGAAACAGGGAGCATAACCAATCTATCAAACAGAACACAACTTTCCTACGGCTACAAGGAAGCAAACAACGAGATGTTCTAATCAGGCAGAGGAGAGCCTAGTCCTATCTTCCCGTAGAATAAGATGAGGGTGACTCAGAACTCAGAACGAAGGGGTAAGGAGAAAAAAAAAGCCTTACGTTGTTCCCTTATATACCCAGAGTAACTATATAACTATAGCAAGCTAGACTCAACTTCGGCCAAGGCTACTAATCCTACAGTCAGTCCTGCTCTGATACCAAGTCTGTCAGGACCCGGGGTTAGCGTATGCAAGTACAGTTAAGACATAGTCAAATGGAGAGCCGAGAACCACACCCACTTGTCTAAGCAGACAAGGCCAAGCACTGAACATTCTCGGAAAGCATCGTACGTGAGGGGCATCCCATCCAGGCCGAATGATCAACTGAGATGGGTCCTCATCGTCCGCACACAAGTCAAATGATATGGGTGGTGAACTCCCATATTCAAAGACATGTCGCCTCAACCATACTACCGACTATCTCAAAACTCTTACATAGACTTACTCCAGCCCGATCACTTAGTCGGGGTCTAGGGCGGGCTCGATCATACCACAAAGTGTGCACGAGACGGAGTCTCGAGCAATCGCATCGCGATGCCCCAAGCTGCGCACATCTAAGGGCCACTTGGTGTATGAAAGACCGCCAGCCAGAACACAACTAAGGTCTCGAAAACCCATACGAAGACATGCATGTTATAAACATACACGCACCACACATGCCTTGTATGAACAGCAGGTACCATTGCAATTCTCTACAAAGTGTACATTTTATTTATAACTCTTATAGAGTACACACAGAGATCACATACATGTGATCCAACATTACAACACAGGCGGAAGCAAATTATGTCTGAGTACAGACAAGTTTAACAAATGGCTTAAGAAGCCTTATTTAAACATAAAGCCCTCCACAAGGGAACCAGTCTGCTAACTGGGACTAGACTAGCTTAACTTCCGTCGTCCAGCTCGATGAAGAAGCCACCTTCGGGGTCAGTGGCGTCATCTAAAACATAGATTAAGCAAACGTGAGTACAAAGGCGTACTCAGCAAGACTTACATAGGAGCTATACTACTCATGCACATGTATCAAGGTAAAGGGAAGTGGGGTTTCACTTGCAGAAGTGCCAGCTTTGACTTGGCTAATCCTGAACTACGAGTACCAGACTTTGAGGTAAGAAGCGTACACGAGTCCACTACTTTCTCCAACCAATACACCACTATGGTGCCTTCCTCGACTTCCCCACGAGAAAGCACGCCATAGCACTCACACTTATCTTGGTGTGTTTTAGAAGTATCCGGTTCAAGTTATCTAATAATCAAGCTAAGCTTTCCAAGCAGTCCATAACCGCGGACGCGTCTATTCGAATAGTTTTGTTAACCTTGCAAGGGTGTACCGCTACACACACATGATCATCATTTACCGCCTTTGATCTCGACACCATTCAAGGGGTGCCAGCAAGGATGCTCACCACAACTGTTACCTCATAGCCGATCTAGTCCGAGAAAGCCGCCTACTTGGGTTGGCTACCACAATCGTGAACCCGGCCGGTTTACCGAAGTGGACCCAAGTGATGTGTTCGTGGTGCATAAGCCGGTCTCGGATGAGCCGTTCTCTCACTTAGCATCCAGGCCACAAGCCTACCAGAACTCCGAACTACTGCGACATCTGGACATCGAAAGGAATGAGTTAGTAAGTTGAGAGGGGTTAGTGAGCCCAATGTGTGGTTGTACTCTTCATCTTGGATCACCACACAAGAACTCGTATTAGGGCGGTGTTCAACGAGACAACCCACCGTGTACTCCTACACAGCCTCTCATCGTTCACCTTGTATTAGGGTCGATTCACCAACACTTTTCTACCATCATCAACATGATCATTCCCATCCTGACTCACATCACAGTAATAACATGGTATCATACTAAGCATGCAATAAGAAGTAACATTGCAGGCGTTACATGATATCAAACAACTCCTACAGTTTCTAGGATTGTGGTTTGCTTACTACTGTGACAAAATGATAGGTCATGCAAAGGAATGGGTTCATCTATGCGGTAGAATCGTAACATGGTGATCATCCTATACAATGCATAAGCGAGACATGAGAGGGAAGTGGGATTTTATCGATATGATCAATGGGGGTTTGCTTGCCTTGCTGACGAGGTTCGGGTTCTGGATCTTCAGCGAAGGGGGTGACCTCTTGCTCCGGTTCCACCTCTACTCGACAAACAAAGCACGAAGTAGCAATCAATATGAATGCAATGCTCAAGCACATGAATGAATGTTGAAACTTGAAGTATAAGTTTTGATGTGTGTGAGACAATTCCATTTAAGTGGAATATATTGCATTTAAAATGCAAATTCAAATTCCACATTTGAATTCAAATTAACCAAGTTGTATGTGACATAGTTTGATCATTTTGAATTATTTTCAAATGTGTATGATATGCTTCTGAAGTGTGGTTGAATTGTAGCTTAATTCCATGGTCCAAGTTGCAAAAATATTTGATTTGAATTTGATTTAATTCCATTTAAAACAAATAGCAAATGCTACTGATCACATTTTAAATTCAAATCAAACAGAGTTGAAAGTTTCATATTTGGAAAGATAATTTTCTCCTGATCATTTTTCATATATTATTTGTCCAATTTGGAGTTAATATGAATTTTCTATGAATTTCCAAAGTTTGGGGTATTTTCTGGAATTCTTTTAATTCAAATATTCTCTGGAAATTCATTTAACTGATTTATTGCGCAAGTGCTGACGTCAGGGGGGGGGTGACATGTGGGGTCACCTTGTCAGTGACTGGGTTAATTAACCCGTGGGTTAAATTAATCCAGTGGCTTATTTAAGCCACTGGGCCCACTGGTCAGTGACCCAGGGGTCATTAGCCGAGTAATTAACAGGGGGGGGGGGGGGTTTGGCTAACTCGCCGGCGGCTAAACGCCGGCGACTGGAGTCACGGCGACGCTGCACGAGAATGCGAATCCGGCCACGTGAGGGGAAACGGAGGGCACCGGCTTGCTCCTGGAGGTCGTCCGCGTTTTCTGGAGGCAACAGGGGGTCACGGGGTGCTCGGAATCGGCGACAGCGACGACTCCGGCGGAAACAGAGAACCGGCGAGGTCGTAGATGACGTTGTGGTGCACGGTTGGAGTTGACTCGGGGCTCGTTCGAACGCTAGCACGTGCAGGAGTCAAACGCGTGCACTGGGGGTTCACGACGAGCACTGGAGCGAGGAGGACGATGACCATGGCGGCGACGAGCTCCTGCGTCCATGGCGGATCCGGCTAGAGGAAGAAAACGAGGGGGAGAAGTGAGGGGTTCCGGCCGTGAGCTCACCCTGAATCTATCTGGTGTGGTGGCTTGCTCGGGGAGGCGCTGGAGCTGCCGGAATTTGAAGTCGATCCACGGCGGCCGGCGATGAAGACGACAAAGCTAGCGAGCTCGTGGAGGCGTCCTGCTCCGATTCCTTTCGCAGGTCGATGAAGACGACGACGAGGAACACGGTGGACTTGATGGCTTGAGCTCTAGGGCACGGTGGCCACACGGGGGCTCGACGGCGCTCCGGCGTTCTTCTCGGGCGACGACGAAACGGGCGAGAGAGGAGGGGAGGGAGCTCGTGGAGGGGGGGAATGGACTGCGGAGGCTGCGGGGAGTCTCCAGGTGCGAGAAGAAGCCACGGGGAGGCCTGGAAGCTCCTCGACGACGACGTGTCGTCCCCAGCTAGCTCGGTGGCATTCCACCGAGCAGCTTGGAGGCGAGGGACGGGGAAGAAGATGCCCCTACCCCTGTGGGCCGGCTGGGCTGGGGTGGGCCGGCTTCGCCTGGGCGCCAGGTAAGGTTTTCTGATTTCTTTTCTATTTTTCTTTTCTGACATTTTTTCTGTTTAGCTAAAATAAATAGCTAAACATTTTATTAAATGCTGAAAAATTTTATGTGGCCTCATAATAATATGGACTAGCCACTCATAAACTTTCAACATTTTTAAAATTCAAATAATTTGAATTTTAAATCAAATAGGGGTATTTCAATAATTGCAAGGCACTGTTTGATTATTTGAAAAATCTATGAGCATGGGATGGGTCCCACATCACTTGATATGTGATCACACTCATTTATAAGACTTTTCAAAAATCTAACATGAATTTTTTGAGAAGATTTTTACATGGCCTTTTGAATTAATTCATCTGGGGGGTGTTCCTTCTCCCATTTGGATTTTGAAGTTGATTTCCTCTGAAAATTTTACATGATGCAAGGTTACTTGATCCTAGCACATTACCTAACAGAGGTTTCTGACATTCCAGCACACCGCGACCCCTCTATCCGTTTTCGCCATGGATGCCGAAGCACGTCGCCGCCATGGACGACGATGAGGTCGCCCCTGTGCCCCATCATCGCGTCCAGCGCGCGCGTTTGACCCCCAGTGACTCTAGCTTTCGAACGCATGCGAGCTCAGCCAAAACCGTGCACTAGGAATTCAACTACGACCTTGCCGCCGTTCTGTTGCCGCCGAAGTTGTCGCCGTCGTCGCTCCCGACCACCCCGTGACCCCCTGTTGCCTCCAGAAGATGCGGACGACGATGCTGAGCAAGATAGTGCCCTCCCTGTGGCCTCCCGTGGCCCCTAGGCCATTCCGGCGAGTCACCGCCGTGGCTCCAGTCGCCGGCGGTTAGCCGCCGGTGGATTAGCCCTTAAGCACCTGGCTAATGACCCCCTAGGTCACTGACCAGTGGGCCCAGTGGCTTAATTAAGCCACTGGATTAATTTAACCCACGGGTTAATTTAACCCAGTCACTGACAAGGTGACCCCACATGTCAGCGCCCCCCCTGACGTCAGCACTTGCGCAATAAATCAATTTAAATGAATTTCCAGAGATTATTTGAATTAAAAGAATTCCAGAAATTCCAGAAAATACCCCAAACTTTGGAAATTCATAGAAAATTCATATTAACTCCAAATTGGACAAATAATATATGAAAAATGATCAGGAGAAAATTCTCTTTCCAAATATGCAACTTTCAACTCTGTTTGAGTTGATTTTAAAATGTGATCAGTAGCATTTTCTATTTGATTTAAATGGAATTAAATCAAATTCAAATCAAATATTTTTGCAACTTGAACCATGGCAACATGCTACATTTCAATCACACATCGGAGGCATATCATACACATTTCCAAAAGGTTCAAAATGATCAAACTATGTCACATGCAACTTGGTTAATTTGAATTCAAATGTGGAGTTTGAATTTGCAATTCAATTTGCAATATACTCCATTTAAGTAGAATGCTCAACACATCAGTACCATGAACATCACCCTTTCAATCTTATTCATGTGATTGTGCATTGTACATTATGTTGATCCTATGATTGTCATGTTGCTGATAGAAGTGGAGCCGGAACCCGAGGTCACCCCCTTCGTTGAAGACCCCGAACCCGAACCTCGTCAGCAAGGCAAGCAAACCCCCATTGATCATGTCGATAAAATCCCACTTCCCTCTCATGTCTCGCTTATGCATTGTTTAGGATGATCACTATGTTACGATTCTACCGCATAGATGAACCCATTCCTTTGCATGACCTACCATTTTGTCACAGTAGTAAGCAAACCACAATCCTAGCAAATGTAGGAGTTGTTTGATATCATGTGGCCCCTGCAATGTTACTGCTTATTGCATGCTTAGTATGATACCATGTTGTTACTGTGATGTGAGTCGGGATGGGAATGATCATGTTGATGTTGGTAGAAAAGTGTTGGCGAATCGACCCTAATACAAGGTGAACGATGAGAGGCTGTGTAGGAGTACACGGTGGGTTGTCTCGTTGAACACCGCCCTAGTATGAGTTCTTGTGTGGTGATCCAAGATGAAGAGTACAACCACACATTGGGCTCACTGACCCCTCTCAACTTACTAACTCATCCCTTTCGATATCCAGATGTCGCAATAGTTCGGAGTTCTGGTAGGCTTGTGGCCTGGATGCTAAGTGAGAGAACGGCTCATCCGAGACCGGCTTATGCACCACGCACACATCACTTGGGTCCACTTCGGTAAACCGGCCGGGTTCACGATAGTGGTAACCAACCCAAGTAGGCGGCTTTCTCGGACTAGATCGGCTATGAGGTAACAGTTGTGGTGAGCATCCTCGCTGGCACCCCTTGAATGGTGTCGAGATCAAAGGCGGTAAATGATGATCATGTGTGTGTAGCGGTACACCCTTGCAAGGTTAACAAAACTATTCGAATAGCCGCGTCCGCGGTTATGGACTGCTTGGAAAGCTTCGCTTGATTATTAGATAACTTGAACCGGATACTTCTAAAACACACCAAGATAAGTGTGAGTGCTATGGCGTGCTTCCTCGTGGGGAAGTCCAGGAAGGCACCATAGTGGTGTATTGGTTGGAGAAAGTAGTGGACTCGTGTACGCTTCTTACCTCAAAGTCTGGTACTCGTAGTTCAGGATTAGCCAAGTCAAAGCTGGCACTTCTGCAAGTGAACCCCACCTCCCTTTACCTTGATACATGTGCATGAGTAGTATAGCTCCTATGTAAGTCTTGCTGAGTACGACTTTGTACTCACGTTTGCTTAATCTATGTTTTAGATGATGCCACTGACCCCGAAGGTGGCTTCTTCATCGAGCTGGACGACTGACGACCAACTAGTCTAGTCCCAGTCAGACGACTGGTTCCCTAGTGGAGGGCTTTGTGTTTAAATAAGGCTTCTTAAGCCATTTGTTAAACTTGTCTGTACTCAGACATAATTTGCTTCCGCTTGTAATGTAATGTTGGATCACATGTATGTGATCTCTGTGTGCACTCTATAAGAGTTATCAATAAAATTGTACACTTTGTAGAGAATTGCAATGGTATCTGCTGTTCATACAAGGCATGTGTGCTGCGTGTATGTTTATAACCTGCATGTCTTTGTATGGGTTTTCGAGACCTTAGTTGTGTTCTGGCTGGCGGTCTTTCATACACCAAGTGGCCCTTAGATGTGCGCAGCTTGGGGCATTGCGATGCGATTGTTCGAGACTCCGTCTCGTGCACACTTTGTGGTATGATCGAGCCCGCCCTAGACCCCGACTAAGTGATCGGGCTGGAGTAAGTCTATGTAAGAGTTTTGAGGTAGTCGATAGTATGGTTGAGGCGACTTGTCTTTGAATATGGGAGTTCACCACCCATATCATTAGACTTGTGTGCGGACGATGAGGACCCATCTCAGTTGATCATCCGGCCTGGATGGGATGCCCCTCACGTACGATGCTTTCCGAGAACGTTCTGTGCTTGGCCTTGTCTGCTTAGACAAGTGGGTACGGTTCTCGGCTCTCCATATGACTATGTCTTAGCTGTACTTGCATACGCTAACCGCGGGTCCCGACAGACTTGGTATCAGAGCAGGACTGACTATAGGACTAGTAGCCTTGGCCGAAGTTGAGTCTAGCTTGCTATAGTTATATAGTTACTCTGGGTATATAAGGGAACAACGTAAGGCTTCTTTTTTTCTCCTTACCCCCTTCGTTCTGAGTTCTGAGTCACCCTCATCTTATTCTACGGGAAGATAGGACTAGGCTCTCCTCTGTCTGATTAGAACATCTCGTTTTTTGTTTCCTCATAGCCGTAGGAAAGTTGTGATCGGTTTGTTAGAGTGGTTATGCTCCCTGATTTATTACATCGTATGTAAGTGTTGTTTCCATGTTGTAAGAAATTGTCTTTTCTTGCAATTACAGCCGTTATGCTGTCCGAGTCATTCCAGGTTTATCTCATAATCTGATGCATTTGCAAACTCCTTTCTGTTTCAGATGGCAAATCTTCCCCCTCGACAGATTGTTCGTTTGACCAGGTGCCTCGGTGTTCGTGGCCATCCCGCCACGTTGATCGAGATGATGTCCTATGTGGGATATCGGTGGTACCCTGAGTACACCGTCGAGGAGCAGTTTCACGACTTCAACCAGACGCAGTTCCACTGCATTGTCCAGATCTATCCGCACCACGTTGGAGTCACCCAGCCTATCCACTTTGGACATGGCATTGGCGTTACCGAGAACATGGCTGTGCAGAATGCTGCATACTCATGTATGACAATGCTGAGAGAGGAGCACACTTTGCTGAGAGAGACCTCTTTCCGCTATATCCCTGCTGCACATCCAGGAGAAGAGGGATATTACACCGGACTCTACTCAGATCACTCTGCAGAAGATCCCGCACTTAAGATGACTGCTAGGTTTGCTAGTGACAGAGATCGTGATGCCCGCGCTCTCCGTTTCGAGCTCCACGCCACCCGTGTTCGTCTGTATTGAGCACTGACACTTTTGGCTCCCTTTGTGAGTGTTGGATCAGTTGAGCATGATGCGATCTACCCAGTGAGGACTCAGATGCCTTCTCGAGTTGCTTGGCCCGAGATTGGAGGCATTTTTCCACCCCGTGGTCCTTTGCTTCCACCCTACGCTGGACCTAGGCCCCATCCTTGCCCAAATGGATATCAGGGTCCACAAGCCTCCGTGTTTTCCGATGGTCACCTCCAGCTACCGGTATACGCGGGTAACTTTTATGAGGACTACTATGGAGATGGAGATGAGTGAGACCGCCTGTGGTCTTACTTAGTGATGATGTAGTAGTATCTTAGTGTATTGTAAGCAAGGTGTCTAAGTTCCAGAGGCTTAGATAAATAATGTATAGGAAGTCAGAGTGCCTCTGAAGGATGTATCATCTTCATCACGTTTGTATTAGCTTAGTGCTTGTACTAAAACGATGTATGGTTTGTATGACAGCTTGTGAATATATGGCTTCTATGCTTTTATCACCATTTTATCAAGATGATTACTTCCTTTGCTCTGTAATCCTTCCATTACTTCAATACCTTGTTTAGACTCTCCCAATCAACTCTGTTTGTCTTTGATTTTTCACCTTCAGGATGTCTCAAGGAACCCGTGGTCAGGTTGGTCGTAACCAAGGTCGTGGGAATGACCAGGAGGAAGGCAACCTTCCACCCCCACCCACGATGGCACAGGTTCTGATGGAAGTCGATAGGAACCGCCGAGACTCTCACCACCTGCTGGAAGTCATTGCTCGCAACACCACTCAGCAGCGAAATGAGTTGGTGTCCCTGAACGACTTCATCCCCCGGTTTTTAGTTACTCCACCGAGCCCCTTGACGCCGATGACTGGCTTCGCAGCATCGAGAGGAAGCTCCAAGCAGGCCGTGTGGCAACTGGTGACAAGGTCAGCTATGCCACCTATCACCTCGAAGGTGCAGCTAGCTCTTGGTGGGAGAAATTTCTGAATATGTGTCCCGTTGGACCGCCTACATCTTGGGAGGAATTCTGCACGTCCTTCCGCGAGCACCACATTCCCAAGGGTCTCATGGACCGCAAGCGTGAGGAGTTCTGCAACCTCACTCAAGGCAGAAGGACCGTTGATGAGTTTAGTCGTGAGTTCAACCGACTGGCTCGTTATGCTACCGAAGAAGTCTCCACAGACTCCAAGAAACAAGAGAGGTTCCGTCGTGGCCTCAACACTGGACTTCATCGTGAACTCAATCTTCATGACTTTGCCACATTCCAGGTCCTTGTCAACAAGGCCATCAAAGCAGAGGACATGAACACCCCCAACGACTTTCGCAAAAACCCTAGAGATGAAAGTTCATCCAGCTCTGGTTCCCAGAAGCGCAAGATCTGGATCCCAAACAGCATGTTCCGCCAGAACAACCCACCGAGGCCATCCTATGTGGCGCCTCGTCCACCAACCCAGTTCCACCCAGCTCCACCAAACAACCCAGCTCCACGCACTGTTTTCGGAGCCTGTTACAAGTGTGGTCAGGCAGGCCACTATTCTCGCGAGTGTCCCCAGAACCAGCTCCAGCATCAGAATGCTCCACCACGTGCCGGAGGCAACAACAGCAACAATGGTCGTGGCAAGCCACCTCAGAAGGTCTACACCGCCAAACCCGCTCCTCCCGCCACTCGTGGACGTGTGAACCAGATTGCCGCCGAAGAGACTGACGACACCACTGACGTCATTCTTGGTACGCTCCCAGTCAATTATGTTCCTACTTCCATTCTTTTCGACCCAGGAGCATCTCATTCATTCATGTCGGAAAGTTATGCACTTCGTCATGAGTTATCTTTTGTTGAATTGTCCACTCCAATGATTATTCAAACTCCAGGGTCAAGATGGAAAACTAATAGAGTAAGCCATGGTAATCAGATTGCAATTGAGGGTTTAGTATTCCTTGCTTCACTCATAGCCCTCAAGTCTTCAGATATTGATGTCATCCTTGGCATGGATTGGCTATCAAGACAGAATGCCTACCTGGATTGCAAAGGCAAATCCGTGAAACTCACCCACCCTTCAGGCAAAACAGTCAACTATACCTCACCCAGAACAAGAAACTAAGTGCATTCCTTGAATGTAATTCCCCTTCCCGAACTTGAAGATATTCCTGTGGTTCGTGACTTCCCGGATGTCTTTCCTGAAGAGCTGCCGGGAATGCCACCCGACAGATTTGTAGAGTTTATAGTGGATCTTTCCCCAGGAACTGCACCAATTTCTAGACGCCCATACAAAATGGCCCCACGTGAGTTAGCTGAGCTTAAAACCCAACTGGAAGCTTTGTTGGAGAAAGGCTTCATCCGCCCTAGCTCATCGCCATGGGGTTGCCCCGTTCTGTTCGTAACAAAGAAAGATGGAACAGAAAGGATGTGCGTAGACTATCGCCCGCTAAATTTAGCGACGATAAAGAACAAGTACCCATTGCCCAGGATCAATGATCTTTATGATCAACTTGCAGGATCCTCTGTCTTCTCAAAGATGGATTTGAGATTAGGTTATCATCAAATCAAGATCCGAAACGAGGACATTCCCAAAACGGCTTTACTACTCGTTATGGTCTTTACGAGTACACCGTCATGTCCTTTGGTTTAACCAATGCCCCCGCCACTTTCTCACGCATGATGAATTCGATCTTCATGGAGTATTTGGACCAGTTCGTCGTGGTTTACCTCGATGACATCCTTATATACTCGAAGAACGAAGAAGAACATGCCGAACACTTAAGGCTGGTATTGATGAAACTTAGAGAGCATCGCCTGTATGCTAAATTCTCCAAGTGTGAATTCTGGCTACCAGAAGTGACCTACTTAGGCCACGTGATTTCTGAAAAAGGCATTGCTGTGAATCCTGAGAGAGTTCAGGCCGTCCTTGACTGGACTCCACCTGAATCGGTGAAGCAAGTTAGGAGTTTTCTTGGCCTAGCCAGCTATTGCCGTCGCTTCGTCGAGAACTTTTCTAAAGTTGCAAAGCCTCTAAATGAACTCCTCAAGAAAGATAACAAATTCTTATGGACTCCCAAGTGCGAGGAAAGCTTTCAAGAGCTAAAAAGAAGATTGACTTCTGCACCTGTACTTGCACCTCCAGACACCAAAAAGGATTTCGAGATCTATTGTGATGCATCACGGCAAGGGTTAGGATGCATACTTCTGCAAGATCGACATGTGGTAGCTTATGCTTCATGCCAGTTGCGGCCACATGAAGAGAACTATCCTACCCATGACCTTGAACTCGCTGCCGTAGTTCATGCCCTAACAACTTGGCGACATTACCTCCTTGGTAATCGTTGTGAGATCTATTCCGACCACCAAAGCCTCAAATATATTTTCACCCAGCCAGATCTTAATCTCAGGAAAAGACGCTGGATTGAGTTGATAAAAGACTACGACGTAGTAATTTCTTACACCCCAGGCAAAGCCAATGTCATGGCTGATGCACTAAGTCGTAAGTCGTATTGTAACAACCTCGTGTTACAACAGTATCAACCACTTCTTCATGAGGACTTTCGCAAGCTCAATCTTGAGATTGTTCTTCATGGCTATCTTTCTACCTTGGTGGCGAAACCAACTCTTGAGGATCAAATCATAGTTGCCCAAAGGCGTGCATGAGGTGTTCGCCGGATCAAGGAGAACATTGCTAGAGGAGTTGCTAAATGTTTCTCCACAGATAGCAAAGGAACGGTATTCTTTGAAAATCGTTTGGTAGTACCTAAGAATAGGGAACTAAGGCAACTCATCCTCAAGGAAGCCCATGACACACCCCTCTCAATTCATCCCGGTAGCACAAAAATGTACCGAGATCTACGCCAGAGATTTTGGTGGACTAGGATGAAGAGAGACATTGCTCAATTTGTTGCCGAATGTGATGTTTGTCGTCGCATCAAGGCAGAACATCAAAGACCTGCTGGTACACTTCAACCTTTGTCTATCCCCGAGTGTAAATGGGACAATGTCAGTATGGACTTCATCACCGGCTTTCCAAAAACCCAGAAAGGAAACAATGCCATCTTCGTTGTCATAGATAGGCTTTCCAAAGTTGCTCACTTCCTTCCGGTTCGCGAGTCTATAACTGCTAGCCAGTTAGCAGACTTGTACATCTCTAGAATTGTATCACTTCATGGTGTTCCTTTGGAAATCAATTCTGATCGCGGTAGCCTTTTCACCTCTAGATTTTGGGGAAGCTTTGAGAATGCTATGGGAACTCATCTCTCCTTTAGTACGGCTTTCCATCCTCAGTCTAGCGGTCAAGTCGAAAGGGTTAACCAAATTCTTGAAGACATGCTCAGAGCTTGTGTTATCTCATTCGGAAAGAATTGGGAGAAATCTCTTCCATTTGCCGAATTTGCTTATAACAATAGTTTTCAATCTAGTCTGAACATGGCTCCTTTTGAACTCCTTTATGGACGAAGATGTCGAACACCACTAAACTGGTCAGAAAACGGTGAAAGACAATTCTTTGGACCGGACATGATCAATGAAGCAGAAGAGCAAGTTCGTATTGTTCGTGATCAATTGAAAGCAGCCCAGTCTCGTCAGAAAAGCTACTATGATCGTCATCATAGGCAAGAGAGCTACAATATGGATGAGAAGGCTTACCTTCGGATTACTCCTCTGAAGGGAACCCAAAATTTCGGTATCAAAGGCAAGTTGGCCCCACGTTACATCAGACCTTTCTGCATTACTGCTAAACGTGGAGAAGTTGCCTACCAACTTGAACTACCCCCGCACCTTTCCCGAGTACACGATGTATTCCATGTGTCCCAAATCAGGCGTTGCTTCAAGGACCCCATCCGCGAAGTCGACCATGAAACGCTTGATCTCCAAGATGACCTTTCTTATCGAGAATACCCCGTTCGTATTCTTGATTCCGCAGAGCGTGTCACTCGTCGTCAGAAGATTAGGTTTCTGAAAGTGCAATGGTCACACCACTCTGAAAGAGAAGCTACGTGGGAAAGAGAAGACCGTCTCACTGCCGAGTACCCCACCTTCCTCCCGCAGACTTCTGAATCTCGGGACGAGATTCTGTTGAGTGGGGGCGAGTTGTCAGAACCCTCTGTTAGGTAATGTGCTAGGGTTAGTTAGTACTGTTGCATCATGTCAAAATTTCAAAAGAAATCTTTGAAATCAATAAAGTCAAAAGCAAATGGGAGAAGGAACACCCCCCAGATGAATTAATTCAAAAGGCCAGATAAAAATCTTCTCCAAAAATTCATGTTAGATTTTTGAAAAGTCTTATAAATGAGTGTGATCACATATCAAGTGATGTGGGACCCATCCCATGCTCATAGATTTTTCAAATATTCAAACAGTGCCTTGGAATTAAAGAAATACCCCTATTTGATTTAAGATTCAAATTATTTGAATTTTAAGAATGTTGAAATTTTATAAGTGGTTAGTCTATATTATTATGAGGCCACATAAAAATTTTCAGCATTTAATAAAATGTTTAGCTATTTTAATTGGCTAAACAGAACAAATGTCAGAAAAGAGAAATAGAAAAGAAATCAGAAAATCCTTACCTGGCGCCCAGGCGAAGTCAGCCCACCCTAGCCCAGCCGGCCCACAGGGGCAGCGGGGTCTTCTTCCCCGTCCCGCGCCTCCAAGCTGCTCAGTGGAATGCCACCGAGCTAGCTGGGCACGTCGCCGTCTCTCCAGACGCCACCTGCCCCTCCCGCGCCTTCTAGCGACGCCACGGAGACGCTGGAGACGCCGTGCGTCCATTCCCCCCCTCCCCAGTGCCTATCCTCCTCTCTGTCGCTGAACCCCGCGAAGAACAGGACGCCGCCGTCGCCATAGCTTGAAGCCCGCGTGGCCAACGTCGTTTCCGAGCTGCGTCGTGTTGTCCATCCTCCTCGCCATCCTCGACTTCGTCTTCGTGCAGAAGGAATCGAGCTCGGACGCTCTGTAGCCGCCGGAATCATCTCCACGTCGCCGCGGGACCCGCGAGCTCGCCGCCGTCGATTCGCCGCCGTTGAAGCCTCCCCAAGCTTGCCGTTGCTTCCGTTCGAACCGCGGTGAGCTACGGTGAGCTACTGAGTGTTTTCCCTAAGTTTCCAGCACCCCGCGACCCCTCTAACCGTTTTCTCCATGGATGCCGAAGCACGTCACCGCCATGGACGACGATGAGGTCGCCCCTGTGCCCCATCATCGCGTCCAGCGCGCGCGTTTGACCCCCAGTGACTCTAGCTTTCGAACGTACGCGAGCTCAGCCCAAACCGTGCACTACGACTTCAACTACGACCTCGCCGCCGTTCTGTTGCCGCCGGAGTCGTCGCCGTCGTCGCTCCCGACCACCACGTGACCCCCTGTTGCCTCCAGAAGATGCGGACGACGATGCTGAGCAAGATGGTGCCCTCCCCGTGGCCTCCCTTGGCCCCTAGGCCATTCCGGCGAGTCGCCGCCACGGCTCCAGTCGCCGGCGGTTAGCCGCCGGTTGATTAGCCCTTAAGCACCTGGCTAATGACCCCCTGTGTCACTGACCAGTGGGCCCAGTGGCTTAATTAAGCCACTGGATTAATTTAACCCACGGGTTAATTTAACCAAGTCACTGACAAGGTGACCCCACATGTCAGCCCGCCCCCCTGACGTCAGCACTTGCGCAATAAATCAATTTAAATGAATTTCCAGAGATTATTTGAATTAAAAGAATTCCAGAAATTCCAGAAAATACCCCAAACTTTCGAAATTCATAGAAAATTCATATTAACTCCAAATTAGACAAATAATATATGAAAAATGATCAGGAGAAAATTATCTTTCCAAATATGCAACTTTCAACTCTGTTTGAGTTGATTTTAAAATGTAATCAGTAGCATTTGCTATTTGATTTAAATGGAATTAAATCAAATTCAAATAAAATATTTTTGCAACTTGAACCATGGCAACATGCTACATTTCAATCACACATCAGAGGCATATCATACACATTTCCAAAAGGTTCAAAATGATCAAACTATGTCACATGCAACTTGGTTAATTTGAATTCAAATGTGGAGTTTGAATTTGCAATTCAATTTGCAATATACTCCATTTAAATAGAATGCTCAACACATCAGTACCATGAACATCACCCTTTCAATCTTATTCATGTGATTGTGCATTGTACATTATGTTGATCCTATGATTGTCATGTTGCTGATAGAAGTGGAGCCGGAGCCCGAGGTCACCGCCTTCGTTGAAGACCCCGAACCCGAACCTCGTCAGCATGGCAAGCAAACCCCCATTGATCATGTCGATAAAATCCACTTCCCTCTCATGTCTCGCTTATGCATTGTTTAGGATGATCACTATGTTACGATTCTACCGCATAGATGAACCCATTCCTTTGCATGACCTATCATTTTGTCACAGTAGTAAGCAAACCACAATCCTAGCAAATGTAGGAGTTGTTTGAGATCATGTGGCCCCTGCAATGTTACTGCTTATTGCATGCTTAGTATGATACCATGTTGTTACTGTGATGTGAGTCGGGATGGGAATGATCATGTTGATGTTGGTAGAAAAGTGTTGGTGAATCGACCCTAATACAAGTTGAACGATGAGAGGCTGTGTAGGAGTACACGGTGGGTTGTCTCGTTGAACACCGCCCTAGTACGAGTTCTTGTGTGGTGATCCAAGATGAAGAGTACAACCACACATTGGGCTCACTGACCCCTCTCAACTTACTAACTCATCCTTTTCGATGTCCAGATGTCGCAATAGTTTGGAGTTCTGGTAGGCTTGTGGCCTGGATGCTAAGTGAGAGAACGGCTCATCCGAGACCGGCTTATGCACCACGCACACATCACTTGGGTCCACTTCGGTAAACCGGCCGGGTTCACGATAGTGGTAACCAACCCAAGTAGGCGGCTTTCTCGGACTAGATCGGCTATGAGGTAACAGTTGTGGTGAGCATCCTCGCTGGCACCCCTTGAATGGTGTCGAGATCAAAGGCGGTAAATGATGATCATGTGTGTGTAGCGGTACACCCTTGCAAGGTTAACAAAAATACTTCTAAAACACACCAAGATAAGTGTGAGTGCTATGGCGTGCTTCCTCGTGGGGAATTCGAGGAAGGCAACATAGTGGTGTATTGGTTGGAGAAAGTAGTGGACTCGCGTACGCTTCTTACCTCAAAGTCTGGTACTCGTAGTTCAGGATTAGCCAAGTCAAAGCTGGCAGTTCTGCAAGTGAACCCCACCTGCCTTTACCTTGATACATGTGCATGAGTAGTATAGCTCCTATGTAAGTCTTCCTGAGTACGACTTTGTACTCACATTTGCTTAATCTATGTTTTAGATGATGACACTGACCCCGAAGGTGGCTTCTTCATCGAGCTGGACGACTGAAGACCAACTAGTCTAGTCCCAGTCAGACGACTGGTTCCCTCGTGGAGGGCTTTGTGTTTAAATAAGGCTTCTTAAGCCATTTGTTAAACTTGTCTGTACTCAGACATAATTTGCTTCCGCTTGTAATGTAATGTTGGATCACATGTATGTGATCTCTGTGTGCACTCTATAAGAGTTATCAATAAAATTGTACACTTTGTAGAGAATTGCAATGGTATCTGCTGTTCATACAAGGCATGTGTGCTGCGTGTATATTTATAACATGCATGTCTTTGTATGGGTTTTCGAGACCTTAGTTGTTTCTGGCTGGCGGTCTTTCATACACCAAGTGGCCCTTAGATGTGCGCAACTTGGGGCATCGCGATGCGATTGTTCGAGACTCCGTGTCGTGCACACTTTGTGGTATGATCGAGCCCGCCCTAGACCCCGACTAAGTGATCGGGCTGGAGTAAGTCTATGTAAGAGTTTTGAGGTAGTCGATAGTATGGTTGAGGCGACTTGTCTTTGAATATGGAAGTTCACCACCCATATCATTAGACTTGTGTGCGGACGATGAGGACCCATCTCAGTTGATCATCCGGCCTGGATGGGATGCCCCTCACGTACGATGCTTTCCGAGAACGTTCTGTGCTTGGCCTTGTCTGCTTAGACAAGTGGGTACGGTTCTCGGCTCTCCATATGACTATGTCTTAGCTGTACTTGGATACGCTAACCCCGGGTCCCGACACTCCACACCCTATAATTGCCTGTATGTTTGATGCTCATACGATCTAAATGCGCGAAACCCAGCTAAAATTTTTCTCAAGAAGAAGTTTTAAAGAAAACGGAAAAACGCTGATCAAAGTCAGACGGCATACAAAGGAGTTCCGACTCACGGATAACCCAAAAAATTTCTCAACAAAGAGAAGATGAGGAAAAGATGAATCCAGAGTCGGCTTCTATATGAGCAATTCATAATTTACCTTTTGGCATACATCATTATAAGCATGTTTTTCATTCTAAAGTTAAAGTCTCTAGAGGATTCGGCAATGTCTCAAAACACACACATGCCGACTCATCGGGACTACAGCTCGAAAATCTTAATGTGACGCGGTAACATGTCAAAACACACATACCGACTCATAGGGATTATACTTTCTAAAAAGTCAACTTCGGCCGCAAAGGCTCTCGCCATTTATATAAGTCGACTTCGGTCGCAACGGCTCTCGCCATTTATATAAGTCGACTTCGGTCGCAACGACTCTTGCCATTTATATTAGTCGACTTTGGTCGCAACGGCTCTCGCCATTCATAAAGTCGACTTCGGTCGCAACGGCTCTCGCCATACGTATAAAGTCAATTTCAGTCGCATTGGCTCTCGCCATATAAAATATATAAGCCGACTTCGGTCGAAACGACTCTCGCCGACTTAGCTGTCATACCATCTTGGAGTTGGCACACATTTTCCGGGTTGCTGAAGGAAACATATCCCAGCACTTGAAAGACCACTCTATTTTGAAACTGGGAGCACAACCCATCATGTCATATCTATGTGACTTGGCAGATTAAAAGATAGACCTATGTGACTCGGCACTACACACAGATGCACACACCAACTCATGGGGACTACAGTTCAAGGTTTCTTCTCAAAATAAATATTCCGTACATCCACCAGCTGAATACACTGACTCTTGGGGAGTAATACTTCAAATAAATTGTATCAAAAGTTTTGGCATATACTACTTGGCGACTACAGAAAACACGCAAAGAATTCTAAGTCCCAGGTTGCGGCAGGAAAGACAACCCGATGCTTGGGGGCTGCACTACTTTGAAGCAAATTTTACAAACAACAATTCTTATTTGATAAACCGGCTCAAAAACGCCATGATAGTTATACCAACTCTTGAGAAGTAACACTTCTTTAATGACCCGGTACGGCACGAAAACGTGACCACACTCCCTCATGAGGACTACAAATTCAAACTGTCTCCGTGAGTCGGCATGACGCAATGATGATCACACCGACTCATGAGGATTATGATTCAAAAGTATCAATGATTCGACAAAAACTTGTCGATTCACATATAATAAAGATGGCCAGACTACTCATAAAGTCGGCCTCTGAAAACCTTCCACATGAAGCCAGCCGACTCTCAGATGTTCCACTAGTTGGTGAAAAGGGTAAAGCCGGAATATGGCCCTCTTCTACAACTCATGTCGGAAGGGAAAGCTTCTTCAAGCAAGCAACAAATAAAGTCAAAGACAAAACCGGCTGGCATTATAAAGATTGGCATTCAAATGCCGAAAAGGCAAAATTCAAATGAAACGCCATAAAAGTATCTGACCACATACTGGTCACAAGTCACGGACACATTTCCCAATATTACAAACCCGGAACTACGACTGCAAAAATATTGTAAAAGTTTTTCTCTCAACAAGAAGCTTACGATGGGACGTTGGCCTGGCTCTGAGATGACGACCCGACAACAATCGCTAATGGCAAGATCTCGTTGCGACTTTCCATTAAATCCACATCAGCAATGTCATCCATCATCAAGTCATCCTCTTCTCCTCCCGGAAACAGCTCCATAGGATTCGCCGGCTCCGAAGCCATCTTTGGAGGAGGAAGAAGAGAGAACTCAACGGGAGTTGGCAGATTGATCTGATGCCTCTTGTTGCTCTCATCATATCCAGTCTCTATCCGGCTAAGCTCGATGTCATCAGCAATCTTGGTGGCAAAAGGACGAGTTTCTTTATGTACCTTGATGAAATCTTCCTTGGAAAAATTGGACTCATCTGCCTTAAGCTCCGGGAAGCTGGCAGCCAGACGATCCACCTTCAATCCAGGATGATATGCCTTGGCAAGCTCCAAGCCACGCATTATCCCCATACAACAAGCCGATCGCTTTCCCAGCTTTACCCACTCAGGTACAACTGAGAGAGGACCTATTATATAAGTTATCCTCTTCATGCTTGGGGGCTTGGGCTGCGTCGCGTATATCGCTTTGCACGGACTCTCAAACAATTTTTGACCAGGGAAAGCGTGCGAGTCAGCTTCATAGCAGGTGTCTCACCCAGAATATCATGATCTTTTCCTATTGTAAAGACAAAAACAAAAAAGATCAAAGTCAGCAAGAAACAAAAAAAGCAGCTTTGCCGACTCACCAAAGATGGCTGACACAAGTCGGTGAATACTATCCTTGAGTGTCTCCAGCTTCTTTTGTGCCGACTTTAATTTTCTCTCGGCTGTATCACGCTGAGCCGCTGCATCATTTACATCTCTGGTTAGAACATTTGCGGCTTTAGACATCTCAGCTCTGACGGCTTCCAGTTCTTTGTCCTTTTTTACCAACTCCTCACGGAGTCAGCCGATTTCTTCATCAGCTCCTTTCAGCTTTGCCGACTCTGCAGTAAGACGTTCCTCCATCTGACGCTTGGATTTCCCAGCGTCCATGGCAACAGCCTACAAGCAATGAAGTATTACTCTATTTACTTAGACCTATTTCCTACAACAGTTACTTGGGGGATAAATGAACAAAAAATATACATGACCCGGTAGAAACGTAATAAAATACTACCGTCTCATGGGGGCTACAGCTCAAAAGACTATGATGACTCGGCATACCACAAAGTTGATATATCGATCCATGGGGGCTATTGTTCAAGCTTATCATAACTCGACATACCACAAGATAGGTATAGTGACTCATGGCTCATACAGTTTATTTTTTCATAACCCAGCTTGGAAATAAATCACCAGGCCGGCTTATGGGGCTACAGATATATATCATCAAGGACAGTGCAGGAAAGTACGTACCTCATAACGCCCCCGAAGCTGGAGGAATATGTCATGCTGCTCCAAAGAACAAGCTAAAGACCGCTTGAACAAATCTTCAAGAAATGTCTTCTCAGATATCGACTCATTAGGCTGACTTACTACCTGAGTCTTGTCATCCAAAACCTTCATCATGGCTGTACAAGAAGGTGGGTCACCCTTCTGAGTCCCAGTAATCAAAAATTCATCTTCAACAACTGCCTTTTCCTTGGAAGGAGTCGGCACAGAACTTGGAGCAACCTCCACTTTTTAAGAAGGAATTGACGGCTTATCAAAGCCGGCTTCAGGAGAGTTATCTTTGTATATTTCTGATGGGCTTGACTCATTTAAACCAGCTTTCTTCAAAGCTTCAGAAATCGAAGTTTCTGGCAATTTTTCAGATATAATAGCCGACTCCTTAGCAAAAGAAGAGCCGGCCAGATCCTTGGGGTCAATTCGAGCGCTGCTCAAAGACAGAAATAGAATTTGTCAGCAAATCATGCATACAAAAGACAAGTTACCATCCTAAGAAAGAAATACTCACCCACTATTGATTGGGAAAGCCGACATTTGGACAGAAGAACCCTCAGAAGAAGGGGTACCGGCTCCAGAATCACCACCCTGATGTTGTCCCTCAGAAATTCGTGGCGGCTGATGAGAAGGAGCCGTGACAAAAGTCGGCTTCTGTCGGACTTTTCGAGGCTCATCGCCCAAAACTACAAGAGGGTCTGCCGAGTCGGAACTACGGGTATGCCTCTTGCGACTTTGTGCCTATAAACAAAAACATAAGACACGATCTTGTATAATATCATCACAAAGAGCCGGAAAAGATATTACCGGTGGATTGGCGACTTTTCTCTCTTTACGAGAGTCGGCCCTAACTGGGAGAACTTCCTCTTGTTCTTATTTATCCTCTTCATCATCTTCCTCCGGGTCATCCTAAAGGAATAAAAAGGGTAAGAAGAAGACATCACAAAAGAAGCAATCAAGTGAATCTTACCAAATGTCTCGGACTTTTATCGTCGACTTCTTCCATAGGGAGGTCTTGGCCCACATTCCACCATGGATCATCTTCCTGGAAGTAAGAAGTTGGAAGGTCAAGATCTTTGGAAAAATATTATGTCAAGGAGGAATAACCAAATAAACATACCGGGAGAGTCGGATCGGCTTTACAGAACGGGAGAAGGCCGACTTTCTTGATGTCCTCTATGCGCTCAGCAAGAAGTTTCTTGCAAGTCGTCACTAGAGCTCCTCCAGAAATCTCCTTATTCGCAAAACACATGGGGTCATCCGGCCCCGATTACTCACACATGAGTCCATCCCTCAAGCTAAGAGGCTGGATTTGCCAACCTATCCAACTTTTGATCAGATCTGTTCCGGC